>OZ024834.1:85387397-86669897 GCA_964016985.1 Anodontia alba | reverse complement strand
CAATTAGGCCTCATCAGTGACCCTAACATAAATTTCAAAAATTCTGGAATGGGCTCGATGACATTACGAAAACACCCTATTCAAATATATAGAAAATTTCACCTCCAAAAACCGTAAAATTTTAGATAAAAAAAAACAACAACAACAAAAAAACAAACAAAAAAACAACAACATATTTTTCATATTTCTGCTCAAAACATAGATTGTGGGTACTCGTTAGAACCGCCTCGGCAAGCAGAAATAAGAAAAAAAAATGTATACCCTGTAAACCCCAGTTTTAACGAGTACCCACAATCTATGTTTTTGATCAGAAATAAGAAAAATAATGTATACCCCTGCAAACCCCAGTTTTACTATATAAAAGTAGGGTTTCAGGGGGTCAGAATTATATAGGCGTGTTTTCGTGATGACTTGTAGGTGATATCTAATCTTCAAATGATCCTAGATATGTAAATTTTCAAGAAAAAGCGACCAGCTTTATATACTGATCGCGAAGGCTTATCAGGGCCTTCATTGTCTGCTCACAGAATCAATTGACACTAGTATATGTCGACGAACAATGTCCAGATCAGACTGCACGGATGCGCATGCTCAACTGGACCTTCGCTGTTCGTATATGGCCTTTTCCCACGCTGCGCATCAATTATAGTGCTAACATAGAATCAGAACAGTCTGCACAGCATGTTTAAATCTACACTGCTCGCTTGTAAAAGTTTTAAAGAGATTGGATACGTTTGGTCGATTTTCCGCCATTAAACAGGGAGATAACTTCCCTGAGTCTTCCTGTTTGCATTCTTGTACACCAACCCTCTTTTGAAAGCGAGCGTACTCGAACAGAAGGAATTTGCCCCAAAGAGGAGTGAAGTCTTTGTTTTTAGATGGATCCCTTTTCAAGACCCCTCTGGAAAGGAGTCTATTCTAAAAGGGAAGAATTTGCTCTCATTAGGTCTTTTAAGGCCTCTTTTTATGTCCTTTCTGGAAGGAGTCTAAAAACAAATTCTTTCCTTTTAGAGTAGACCACATTTCACAAGGGTAGTAAAATCTGTTTTGACAGAATTACCTCCCTTGAACATGTATTTATTCCACTTTACCCAATTATGTTATCGTCCCATAAAATGGACCTTGGCAAACAGTACAGACCCAGATCAGACGCCGCAGAACACGGCGTCTGATCAGGATCTTGGACCCAATAGGTCCGAGTCAGGATTTACACCGTTTGCATTTAGGACAGGAATTGCTATAAAAATGGTAACTATAACTAACCTAATAATAACAAGAAAAACGCCTAACAGCATTATGGACGGGTTTTTAAAAAGTTTAACCAAAAGGTTAACCTGGGACGACACCCGACGCCCGCCAGGGCATCGCTGTTTTAAAGAACGGATTTTTTTTTAAAAACCCGTCCTTAAAGACACACCCTATATTGAAATGAACTGGTCCAAAGTGGTAATATAGAAGAGTCCACTCGGCATAAATGGGTTAATACATGTATAGTTTTATATCTTTGTTATAGGAGAACCGGAAGAGTATCCACTGAAACCATTTTTCATGCGATACAAGAACTGGGGAGTAAAAGCTGGGATTTATCGACGCAAATGCCACGGCAAATTTGTCCGCAACATTTGTATACTGGGTCTTGCGGACCTGAGCAAGGCCGTGAAAGATGTTGGACTTTATGCAAACAAGTTTTTCTATTACTATCAGCCACTTGCGTACGACTGTCTGGAGGAATGGTTGAATGACCATACATGGACACAGTTTCTCAACGATGAGCGTTTTGATGTAGGATATTATGAGAAGTTAGATCAGGTCAAATATCAACTCAGGAAAGGACATAATAACACAGAGCTTCTGTGGTAATTTGGGCATTTCCGTATTCACTCTAAGTATTCGGACAGACAGGCCTGAGCAAACAGAGTAGACCCAGCCCAGACGCCACAGAACGCGGCGTTTGATCAGGTGTACTCTGCTTGCGACTCATCCAGCAGGTTTTAGATAAATCGGCATGCCATCACGAAAACATACCTATACAATTTTGACCCCCTTAAAGTCCACTCTTACATAGTAAAACTGATTTACAGGGGTATACATTATTTTTCTTATTTCTGCTCCAAAACATAGATTGTGGGTACTCGTTAGAACGCCTCGACGAGGCGGTTCTAACGAGCACCGACAATCTATTTTGAATAGAAATATGAAAAATAAAAAAAATAAAAATATCTGAAATTTTTCATTTATTTTGGTGGTAAATTTGCAGTATATTTGAAAAGACATGTTTTCATAATGCTCTAATTTTAGGACAATCTGATTATAAAATGAATAGCATTTGAGAGCAATGAGCTAGCTAGTTTCGTCTATTTAGGCCCTCTCAGTAGACTATATATATAGATTTTCATGGGGTCAATGATCACAAAAGACCGGAAAATATTACGTACACTATAATGAAGTACTGGGAGACGTTTTACGGCCCCTACATCAGCACAGCACTTACATACATCACGAAAACATACCTATATAATTTTGACCCCCCTTAAACCCCACTTTTATACAGTAAAACTGGGGTTTACAGGGGTATACATTATTTTTCTTATTTCTACTCAAAAACATAGATTGTGGGTACTCATTAGAACCGCCTCGGCGAGGCGGTTCTAACGAGTACCCACAATCTATGTTTTGAGCCGGAATATGAAAAACTATCAGAGTTTTTTATCTGAAAATTTTCAGTTTTTGGAGTTGAGTTTTTCTATATATTTGAATAGGCATGTTTTCGTAATGGCTTTACTAAAGATAAAAAGATTCCAACATGAATGACCCTCAAGAGTACTGTACATACATACATAACTGAAAATTCCTCAAGTGCCCCTGTTTCCTGGGCCACATAAACTGGTTTCGGCAAACTAGGCCTCGGATGTGACTCTAATATAGACTTTCTACTGATCATTACGAAAACACGCCTATTCAAATACACAGAAAATTTTACCACCAAAAATGGCAATTTTTCACATAAAAATTTTCCGATATTTTTCACATTTCTGCTCAAAACATAGATTTGGGTACTCGTTAGAACCGCCTCGTCGAGGCGGTTCTAACGAGTACCCACAATCTATGTTTTTTAGCAGAAATAACAAAAATAATGTATACCCCTGTAAACCCCAGTTTTACTATATAAAAGTGGGGTTTAAGGGGGTCAATATTATATAGGCGTGTTTTCGTGATGTCCCGAAATGGGCTCAGCTCTCTCAAAAGACCAGCATATGTAAAGAACACTATAGTGAGAGAACTGAAAAATCCTGAAATATCTACGTTTTCTGGACCAAACTAACTACTTTCGGCCAAGTATGATCAGGAGTTTACGCTTAGCATTCTGGGTAAAAATTTTCAGCTGGCGACATTTCGAAATATTTTTTCTTATTCCAGTGGAGAAAATTTGCATGAAATGTCAAACCTCTTTTTTTGGGGGGGAAAATAAGAAATAAGTCAGCAGTTTGTCATCTGTTGAATTAGCCTAGAGCATGGTAAAACTTATGGTGTCCGAATACTGAGAGTAAATCGGTGATAACTTTGAAGAATACGTTTCATACGTTTCCTATCAAAGTGATAGCTTTATGATTATTAGATATATGAATATAGGCATATCAATATTATTGTGATGGAGGAGCATTCCCATCAAGAAATATTTAATTCTGACCCCCTTGAACCCCACTTTTATATAGTAAAACTGGGGTTTACAGGGGTGTACATTATTTTTCTTATTTCTGGTTGAAAACATAGATTGTGGGTACTCGTTAGAACCGCCTCACCGAGGCGGTTCTAACGAGTACCCCCAATCTATATTTTGAGCAAAAATAAAAAAAAATATTACAGTTTTTCATCTTAATATTTTCATATTTTCAGCGGTAAAATTTACAATGTATTTGTATAGGCGTGTTTTCGTAATGTTTCTGTTTTTAACTTCATCGTCAGCTTCACTACGAAAATATCCGAGTCGGTACGGAACTTAATGACTGTTTTCCGAAGCCAAATCTATCGTAAAAATATCGCCCAATCAAACGTTGGCGAAAATCAAGATGTGGCGCCGGTGAACTGTCAAATAATACAGGAATACAAGTATTAACTCTTTCGAAAAGCTAGCGGGGTCGTTTAGTTTCAGGAATTGCATTTCCGCTTATGCCGCACGTGATGGCATACATCCCAAGATTTATTGACCTAAGCTAAATGACTCCAGTGGGTTCACTCCGAAGTGCTAAATTTACCTGCACTCAAACAAAAGGTTCACGGAGTTTGTTGATAGTTACTATCGTTATATGGGTTTTTCAACATTTGGACTATAGTTGAACGATATGTATTGTTACAAATCTGGCTATGCGCTTTTGCCCGTTTACATTTCTTCCTGACTACACCTTGGGGTCCCAAACATAATCGCCTTACTCCCGGATTGGACGCACCAATCTCTCCAGGATTGGACACACTAGTCCTTAACAAGCTGCTTTTTAATAGTTTGATGAATTCTTTTAGTTGCTGAAGCATAATTTCATTTGAGGGCGAAATCGATATAGAAGCAAACGATCCCGTTAATGCCAACTAGTATATTTTTTTTATCTCAGAATACTGATGTTGGTTACAAAAGGTGTATATTACAAGTATTAGTTTTCACAAAAGCTTGGTCTAAGCTTAGCCCACTCTTGTATGACCATCGATGTTCCATTTCACAAACTTCGGTTAATTCCCCTTTCCTTGATGAGAGTGATTGTGTAATTAATACAAATCGGACCTTGTAATACTTGTTGAACCAAGCAGTAACTGACCTGTTGAGTTGTTGTTTCCAGGGTTGTGTGATTAACAAGTAGTTTAATAATATTAATTGTCATAAAATTTCAATTTGACATAAAATCTGAGTTTGAATTATCACACCACCAATCGTGTATGTATGTATTACTAGGAAACTATTAACATTATTATATAAATGTATCGTTCGTCTGTCATTACTGACAATGACCAATCCTAATCAAATGTGTGAAGTTTTATTATTTGTGTGTTCTAAGATGGCTGATGAGACCAGTCTTAGCTCTAAACCGCCTGTTGCAGATAGAACAAGAGAGATCCGAGGAAGAAAGCTCGTTTCTGCTCGGCTTTGCTGATTCTTTTTCTTCGTTTTCACCAGCGCCCCTTCTTATGAGGTCGCGCCACTTTGTTTGATCATGTGCATCTGTTCCCACGACTCTGTTGGTATGTTGAATTCCTTTTGGGGGTGGGGGAGGGGTGGGGGAGTTTTGAGGGTGTCCTTGTATCACTTCTTCTGACCACCATGGGAGAGTTTTCCGACGTGTAGTTCTCCACAGAGGATTTCCTTTGGCAAACGTTCATCAGATATTCTGGTAACATGGCCTGTCCGTCTTAACTGTGCCAGTTTCAGAAGAGTATGTACACTCTGCATCCCTGCCCTTTTCAGGACCTCTGTGTCTGGAATCCTGTCTTGATCTTTAGAAGTTTTCTAAGACAGCTTGTATGGAAGTGCTTCAGTCTTTTGGATGCCGCTGGTAAACTATCCAGGTTTTACATGCTATAATAGTGTTGGGAGCACCACGGATCTGTATACTTTCAGCTTTGTGTCAAGTCTGATTCCACTTCGATCCGAAATACTTCCACGTAGTCGGCCAAATGCTATACTAGCTTTGGCAACCCTGGAATCGACTTCATCACCAGTGTGCACAACAGACAAAGTGCTTCCGAGATAGGTGAACTTGTCTACCGCTTGTAATCGTTGACCTTTCACTGTGATGGTAGGCGCCTTGTAAGGCTTTCGAGGTGCTGGTTGATATACTACCTCAGTCTTTTTGATTCTGTTTGTGAGATCATAGCTGTCGTATGAATCGGATATTTTACATTCAAATAATAATAATTATAAAACATCAAACTATTTTACACTTTTCTGGTACACTGAAAAGCCTTAAATGATTCAGAGTTCTAGATTACATTTCTGAACAATGTTTATACGGCTAGAGATACGTGTAGAGGATTATTTTCATCATATTGTCAATATCTCGGAAGCAGACACCGAATAACCTTAAAATCTCGATTTTCAAGTTTACGTCAATTTTGACGCCACTGTTAGTGTTGTTTGACTGGTGTATGTATACAGTGGTGCGTGATCTCATTGTATTTAATTCTTAATGTTCTATTTTGCACTGAGTAAAGAAAGAAAATGACGTTATTTAACTTCTGATGTGTTTGTGGTGAAACTAAAGACTTGTACTTTTAAACCTTATGTCGTCTTTGCGTTTACTTGGTCACGCAATCAGACAGATCAATTTCGGAACATTGTCACGGCAATGATTAGTTTCAATAAGCATTACATCAACAAAGATTTTAAAAAAGCCTTAAAAATAATCAATTTCATTTAACATGATAATGATGATAATAATAATGTTAACTTCTTCTTATAATTATTATAATAAAAAAAAAACGATTTTCTTCATCCCGTTATCGTATTTGTTACATTTCAGTATTTTGCTGTTCCGATCAGTGCCCGTCAAAAGGCGTCAAAGTTGAAGAAGTAAAGTGGAAAATCGAGATTTTAAAGACATTTGGCGTTTGCTTGTCGTATCTGTGTGTAGGACAAATTACCTACCCACCCCGACATTTACCTATTTGTCTTCACCTAAAAGCGATAATTAGCTGGAAATATTTTTGATAAAGCTGTCCTTAAGTGTTTGTATAAGTGATCTGTAAATTGCCGTAAAATATTTCTTCATTCATTTATTCCTGTTCCATTGGTAAAAATGATTTTGTATCTATATGAGAGTTTTAACTGAAAAATGATTTTGTAGCAGAGATGACAGGATGAAATGAAAGAGATTTTTTTATTAAAAAATGATTAGGCAGTTATTAACTAAGTTTCCTAGGATATATATATATATATATATATATATATATATATATATATATATATATATATATATATATATATATATATATATATATATATATATATCATAAATGACTTTGTATCAAATATGAAAGAATTGAATCGAAGTAATTACATGTAAGCAATGAGAAGTTATTCACGTCCATAACAGCGTGCATCACATTTGACACATGGAAGCAGACGTATTTTAAAAACATTCTGAGCAAACGGACAAAAATGACTATTCTAGCAAATCTGTATATTTCTTACAGTAATTTAGCTGACAATATTCCAACAAAAGGTGAAATTGCTCATTAGCATTTCACCTTTAATTTCAATATTTTCAAAACATGTTTCTATCTTTGCGTCATCTAATTTCAGTCATTAATAAATCAGAAATACATCACTGTCGAACGATAATGAGTTCGAGTTTTCAGCCAAAGACTTCTATAACTCATCCATACCAAAGACTATTAATTTGTGGGTAATTGTCTGTATCCCGCCGTATCTCTAGCCAAACGTAGTCGGAATGGATAGGGATTCGGACCCGTATCTCTAGACTGACAGGCTAAAGATGCGGACCAGTATCTCCTTTATGTATGGAATTCCGATTTTAAAGAGACTTCTGGTAAAATCTGAATTCAATGAAAACAATATTTTACCCTCAGTAAATGCAAAGAACCACGATGAGGACTTTGTAATTATACCATAGAAAGATCTTGATTAAAATAAACAAGAAGGTGCAATGTAAAAATGTTTTGTATGTTTTAACTTGCAGTGGTTGTCGTGAATATTATATGGGACAGACGGGAAACAAACTTCGTAAAAGACGGACATTTCTTAACCAACAAATCAGGGACCCTTTAACAAGGAATTTCTCTCAGTTCTCATTTAGAGCAGTAATTTCGTACAAAAAAGTAAGAGAAAAGTCCTGAGAGTGCCACAATCATAAGCCGCATCCTTTCTCAGACACCAAGAGGAAGAGGAAACAGACAAAACCAAACAACCTCAAATCGAACAAACGTACGAAAAACACTAAGATTAGCTCTCGCTTCCCCAAGCGAGGTAATCGCAGTGCTAAAAAACTGATAAAACACAAGAACAAAATAAAACAAGGCAAGACTTAAAACAAGTCGCCTCGTAGAATAAACCACAAAGCAACAAAGAGTAAGACTAAATCCTAAATTTTCATTGTTCCCCTTTTTGACTAATTTCGTATCAATGATGCTTCAGCGAAGTGATCTAAAGAAAAGTACTTCATGAAAATATTCAACTACAGACTTAACAAAGACTAACGAGGTCGGTCGGACGCCGTGTCGTTTTACTTTTACACGTATTTATATTTGTTACTAAGTAACGTCGCCATATTTTACGCCAAACTGCTATTGTTTATTCCCCTTATGAGTTAGAAACGAAACCGTTTGGGAATATAATAATTGATAGGATTTACTTTGTGATTTTATTTTTTCTTTTGAAAATACAACTTTTATAAATCCATATGATGCGAGTAAATTCTTGCCTGACAATATCAGCAGGTTTGTTACTGAAGTATCTGTGGGTATATTAACTATGCGTGATTAACCTTTTCAGAAGGAGTTATATATCATTAATGACACCTACTGACACTATCCTCTTTCACAACGCCTTTATTTTAACATTTTGTATAGTTAAGAGGGTAATAAAATCGAATAGGGTATATTTCGACCGACATATTATATCAGTTTGCCAAATTTCAAATTCAACAGTTTAGCACACTATGGGGAAATTCCATTGACCATCACGAAAACATGCCTATATAATTTTGACCCCTTAAATCCCACTTTTAAATAGTAAAACTGGGGTTTACATGGGTGTACATTATTTTTCTTATATCTGCTCAAAGACATAGATTGTGGGTACGCGTTAGAACCGCCTCGCCGAGGCGGTTCTAACGGGTACCCACTTTCTATGTTTTGAGCAGAAATATGAAGAATATCAGAATTTTTTATCTGAAATTTTTTTACTTTTTGGGTGGTAAATATTTCAACATAATTGAATAGGCCTGTTTTCGTAATGCGACAGATACTTTTCTTACTTCTCCCAGAAAATATGACTTGACATTACATGCAAGTCGTCTCGTATGAGACGATTTTTATGAAATGCTTAATAGTTTTTTTGCGAAAAATTAGAAAAATATTCGAAAATATCGTATGCTGTCTGTTACACACAGCATGCTAAATAATCTGCCTTAGTGTCGTACTACGTAATTCCTGGACATATGAGACTTTGTTCTTAACCTTTGATAAAATGTTGCAATGGTAACCTTGAATATCTACATAAATGTTGTGTTCCGAAACAGTGCATTGAATGGAGAAAGACTGTTATACAGTATAACCTCAATGGCTCGAACACGGATGGCTCGTTTACCGTGGATGACTCGAACTCTTTTTTCAGTCCCTACAAAATTCTTCCAATAGCTCAAGAAAACAAATATTTAGGGATTTTTTCTTATTTTATCATGGTATTGTATGTTGTGTGTAATTAGAATCGCCTCATCGAGAATGTATGTTGTGCATACTAATTATAATCGCCTCATCGAGGCGATTCTAATGAGTGCACAACATACAATCGTTGTGTAGAAAATCGAAAAGATTTCCTAAAATTAGTGGTATTTGCTTCCTGAACTGGTGCCATGATTAACCCTCAGTGGCTCGAACAACGTATGTCTCGAACAAATTTCCATGGTCCCAAAGATGTTCGAGCCATTGAGGTTCGACTGTATTTGCCTTATCTGAGTCTTCGTTTGGTACACAGGGCAAAAAGAACGTGTTCTCACGTTGCGACTGTGATACTTAGTAAATGTTACAAAACCGCAAAATATCATTGACTTTTTAGTTTAAGTTTTGATGGCGTCGCCATTGACGTGAGTGGAAAACTGATACAATAAATATATAAATGAATTCAAATGAGTTATGAATGTTGTCTTTATAGTTAAAGGGACCACATACTTGGCTGATTAGAAAAAATTGCCTTATATTGTAGACCTTTTCAGTATACATTCAGTAAAATGTCGCTATCAAAATCACTCGATATTAAGACCTCTCCACTATTAAGACTTGTTTTTGTCAGTCCAAAAGGTTTCTTTCTTGTTATGATAAATGTCCTAAAATAGTACCTCAACGTTTCTGACAAAATGACATATGCTAACAGTGCAGGCATTTTTTGCCATCCCATTAAGTTCTTTACAAAACATCACGAAAACATGCCTATATAATTTTGACCCCCCTTAAACCCCACTTTTATATAGTAAAACTGGGGTTTACAGGGGTAAACATTATTTTTCTTATTTCTGCTGAAAACATAGATTGTGGGTACTCGTTAGAACCGCCTCATGTAGGCGGTTCCAACGAGTACCCACAATCTATGTTTTCAGCAGTAATATGAAAAAAAAATCAGAATTTTTTATCGAAAATTTTCAGTTTTTGGTGGTAAAATTCTCAATATATTTGAATAGGCGTGTTTTCGTAATGACAAGTGCATAAAAAGCAAGATTTAGGCCACAAGAGTATGGAATAAAGTGTCGAAATTTTAGGACATTTACCATATTCTATTTTCAATATTAAGCCCATCCCACTGATCAGACCACTTTGAGATATTCCCAAAAATGATCTCAACAGCGGAATTTTATATTTATGTCGTTGTCCAAGTTGGAATTTATTTAACAAGATCCGGAATCTGGCTGGGCCAAATAGGATTTCTTATATCTTCAAATAATTTCCTCACTGCTTGCCAGCCAATCAGTTATTAGACTGTGCATTCTTCCCCCTAATTATACTTTTATGCCCTTTCAAAAGACAATGAATTCAATTTTATAACTTTAACCAAGAAAATGTTCTAGTTAATGTTACATTGTATCTGCTATCATTAGTAGCATAGGTAATCCAGAGACATTTAAATCAGCAATTTCATTTAAAGGGGAACGCAATCTTTAAAAGGTATTGTGCTTTAAAGTAAAGAACTTTACAAACAATGAATTTTGACACAAATTTGATCAAAATCTGTGGAAAATTAAGTAAGTTATAGCCAATTGAGTATTTTAATATTGGTGGAGTGGGCGCCGACCTTTTGAATATTTAATGAGGTTTCATAAAAATTAAACATCACGAAAACACACCTATATAATGTTGACCCCCTTAAACCCCACTTTTATATAGTAAAACTGGGGTTTACAGGGGTATACAATATATTTCTTATTTCTGCTCAAAAATATAGGTTGTGGGTACTCGTTAGAACCGCCTCGCCGAGGCGGTTCTAACCAGTACTCACAATCTATGTTTTGAGCAGAAATAAGAAATATATTGAGCAGAATAGGATTGTTTTCGTAATGATTCATTTCATAAAGGTAGTTATTCTCATAAAGTTGGTTTATTTTTGGGGAATGATTGCTTGTCACTAGAATTAAAAGAATTTAAAAAGTCTGTAGCAAAATTATTCTTAAAAACCCTTTATAATTTGGTTTTGCATATTTAATTTGGGCTGTGTGACGCCACAAAGCCTACAATATGGCGGCATCCATGACAGACAATTTTAATATATTGAAACCACCTTAACTTCCTTATTTCTAGGCCGATTTTGAAAACTCTTGCATCAAAATAAATGGTTTGTTAAGCACTTTACTCCAAGATATACTTGCAACTTATATTGCGTTCCCCTTTAAAGGATACATTTTCATACTTGAGAATCTGTCACTAATTCATTTATTGATATGTACAGTATGTACACTTATGAAATTACTTGAGAGGAAAACAAACTCCTGGAAGATGAGATGAAGGTCTAAATTAGAATTCCTATTTGGCCTAGGCAGATTCCAGATCAAGTGAAGATAGCTAGCTGTAAAAGTGCTTTAAACACCCCGGTGGTTTACTCTACTGACCGTTCTAAGGCGGTGGTCCCGGTGTTAGTCTTACTCTTTGTTGCTTTGTGGTTTATTCTACGAGGCGATTTGTTGTATGTCTTTCCGTGTGTCATTTTGTTCTTGTGTTTTTCAGTCCTTTTAGTATTGCGATTACCTCGCTTGGGGAAGAGAGAGCTAATCTTAGTGCTTTTCGTACGTTTGTTCGATTTGTGCTTGTTTGGATTTGTCGGTTTCCTCTTCCTCTTTGGGTCTGGAAAGGGCTGCGGTTTGTGATTGTGGCACTCCCTGGACTTTACTCTTACCTTTTTTTTCTGTTTGGACTGTCATATATGTAAACTTGTCAAGGTAATGGTTTAAAACAGCATTTGATAATTCACATTATCAGTTCCAGAAATCTCCTCTACCCGGAAGAAATTTTAGCAGAGACTGCATGGATCAAAATTCCTTGCTAGTGGAATAATATCCTATAGGGAATTGTACACAACGGTCAGTTACCACCCCCCCCTACCCCCACCCCCAACCCCACACACACTCACACACACCCGACCCACTGAGTACTCTCTGTAAACAACTAGGTCCAATAAATTGGATTATATGCTTTTATCATTAGTATCTCCCTTAACTATAGCTGCATTATTTTTGAAATCTGACGTATGTATGGAAGGCTTTCAAAATATCAAAAACAAACATTTTTTATGCAATTAATATACAATGTTAATAAATCATATTATATGTATATGGAAAATTTGAAGTTAAAAATCAACTATATTCCACTGAGGACATGTGATAAAAACAGAGGATATCCATTAGAACGACTTGTATTGGTCTACCTTGCATTTTACCTATCAAGGGAGATAATCGAAGAACTACCGCTGCTTTTGACCCCTTTGATACACCATACACATTGTGTTCATCGATAGCGTATTAGCAATGGAGGCTTTTGGATGGGAAGTCGTTATACCATACTTATTGTTATTTATCAGGATTTATTATTATTTACTCATTAAATATCTGCCCGAACATAATTTTATCAGTGAAACTATTGTCTCAAGATTGGTGACCCTGGTCTGGAGACTACCATAATTCATCCAAACGATTAGGATAGACATGCCTGAGCAAACAATGTAGACCCGGATCAGACGCCGCAGAACGCGGCGTCTGATCAGGGTCTACACTATTTTCCATTCATCAAACAGTTTTAGACACACCCACGGGTAGTGGTATGGTCTTATTTAAAAGTAGAATGAATATTTTAACCTCTTTTCTAGGTTCATTCAGCAGACGACAAATTGACAATATTTTTCTTATACTTCCCAGAATGTAGGCTTTGATATTTCATGAAAATTGTCTCCATAGGTGACAATTTAATCTATTTTCTTAGAAAATTAAGAAAAGTATTTAAAGATGTCGTCTGCTCAAATGTTCACCCAGCATGGAAAGCGTGAAGGAGCTAAAGTGTCTGAATATTTAGGAAAAAATGCAGTAAGGTCCCTTTTGCGCACTTTGGTGACGCCAGTTAGCCTCGAGTTATATCAACACATGACCCACAACGTGAGAAAAGGGACCGTATCGCATATACAGTAATACAAGTATTATACAGAAATACAAATATGAATATTATACAGAAATATAAATAAAAATTTTATACAGAAATACAAATATTATACAAAAATACAAATGATATACAGAAATACAAATACTATACAGGAATACAAATATTATACAGGAATGCAAATACAAATATACAGAAATACAAAATTATACAGAAATACAACTATTACACAGACATACAAATTTAAGCAGGAGCTCAAATATTATGCAGATATACAAATACAAATATTTTACAGAAATTAAAATATTTGACAGAAATACAAATGCAAATATGATAGAGATACAAATATTATACAGGAATATACCAAAACTATTGTACAGAAATACAAATGAAAATATTGTACCGAAATACAAATACAGATATTTTATTTGCAACTAAACATTCTAACATGCTTATGGCCATACACTTTATACCCCCGTCACACCGAACTCGTTCTCACTACGTTCCGAAAATTGTTGCCAAACGTACTCAAACTGTGTTCGAACTGAATGGACGTAGTAGCAACCTTTTACAATCTGTTTACGAACTTCTTGGACGGGCTAGACCGGGACGGGTGCTCCAGAACTTTAAGCCTGCTCAAATTTTTTTGCCGTCCATGCCGTCCTGTAATTAGACGGAGTGACAACGTATTTAAAACGAGATGGACGTACTACAAACTGAACTGCCGTACTTCAATCCTATTAGGGACGTGTTGCGACGTGGTGCAGTCGGGCATCAATTGGAAGTACGTTTGCAAACCGACCCATCCGTTTGTAGCACGTTTCCCCCGTTCGCAGACAGGAACAATTCGACCGACTGCGTCCTTAGTACATTGTTATTTAGACCAAATGCGTTCAAAACAAAAGCACAAGTTCCGAACAAGTTAGCAACACGTTTCTACACAGTTCTAAAAGTTCGCAGTAGGTTCTTAGTAAGGTTTACTCGTTTGTAGTACGTTTTTGTTGTTCTTACACAGTTCTTACGAAGTCCACTCCGCCTGCAGTACAATCATACAAGCTGTGGTATAAAGACCCGCCGTTTCCTCACTAGTCCATCATTTGGGTTCGAGATTTCTGACATTACACATCTGTTTTTCAAGGTTTCCCAGAACAATGAATAACTCCGAAGCCCTTAACATGGTGAATATTGGTTTCATGCAATTCTTTTCCAAGCTAGCATTCTTTTTAAATCTATATCGGGCAGTTTTCACCCCGTCAGGGTAGGCCCGATAACGGCCTGATATAGTTTTATAAAGAATGCTTTCTGGGTTTGCTCCGTTCCGCTTTGGAGGCATGACAACAAGAATGCAATGGATTTGATGCTGATACAAACGGAGGCAATGACAACAACGATGGCTAAGATCTGCACAGCTTGAAGTGGCGAACGGGAATGAGAACTGACAAAAACGTGCTGGATTTTTATAGCCATAGAGCCAGGACGTGACTGCAATTACGTTTCACACGCACTAGGGACGAGATGAAGACGTAATCAGAACGAGATGAACTGTTTGTGAACTAGGTGGTCGAGTTACGAACTAGTTAGAATAGGTTCGAACGTTCTGGGAACAGAGTAGAACTAGTTACAAACGGATATAAACTGACCACGAACGGGCTTGGACTGTTTGGAAACGGTGTCAGCATGATCTGAACGGGCACCTATATCTGATCTGAACTTGATTCGAACGGACTGCAGACGGGATACAGACGAGATGGACGTATTGAGGACTTTTTATGAACATTTTGGGCATTATTATTAGGCCACATTTACACGTTCTACCCTGACCGCAACCCGTTTTACGATTTTGTTAGGACGTGATAAGACGTCCTAAGAACTAGTTTGGTGTGACGGAGGCTTTAGCAAGTGGAAAATCTGCTAATTTGCAGAGGAGTAGCATTACATATAAATGCATATTCAATATCAATCTTAGTTGGATAACACAATATATACTTGGGCCCAGTTGTTCAAAGCATCGTAAGCTTAACGAGCTCGTTAGCGGTCAAAATATTTACTGTTCTAGTAAGTACAATATCTAATTCATAGTTATTTTTGCTGAAAAAAAATGTGAGTAGCTTTTGCAAATGCAAAAGCTACTCACATTTTTGTCAGCAAAAATATTGGCATGTATGCCATATTTAATGATTACAGTTTTGATTTGTTAACTAACGACATCGTTAGTTTTGAACAACTGGGTCCAGTTTATTAGAAAACAATATGCCCTGAAAAAAATTGTTCAGGAGAATGACCGCCAACTTCTCAGAAGGTTTCAGCCACCTGTTGTGTATGAGTGAAGCGGTGATCTGATGAGAATTTCAGCGAATTCTAGTTTGCCTTAAAATATTAGTTTCCGTAAGTCCCAACTTGACGGACTGTAACGTCCAACGCATGGTTAAAAGTAAACTCTGCGGGTCGTTCAAACTATTCCGCAGACACACTCTTTCTGCACGGATATAAACGCAAAAAAAATTATAATCAATGATTACCATGTGATTCTCCTTTTGTCTGTTATACTTAGCATGGACTCAGATCCAGTCTGCACTGTTGAAGGAGTTTGGGTTCTGTCTAGCTTTATTCTTATGTTTACTCACAAGTTGCAGACTGAAAGAACGTGAAACACAGACTCTGATCAAACGTCACGCTCTATGACATAAATGGATTAAAATAGTGGCAAGCTACACAAATTGCAAACGCAGAATCCGTATGCAAGTAAATTCCAACTTTAGTCGAACCTCAATGGCTGGAACATCCTTGGGGCTATGAAAAATTGTTCGAGATATGGGTTGTTTGAGCCACTGAAGGTAATACATAGCGCCAGGTCAGGAAGCAAGTGGCGACATTTAGGGATTTCTTTATTCGATCTTCTACACAATAATGGTATGTAAATTGTACTCATTAGAATCGCCTCGATGAGGCGATTCGAATCAGTACACACCATACAATTTCATGATGAAATAAGAACATTTCCCTAAATTATTGTTTCCTTGAGCAATCGGAGGAATTTCGTAGGACTCGAAAACGAGTTCGAATTAACCATGGTAAACGAGCAATCGGGTTTCGAGCTGTTGAGGTTTGACTTTATACCCAAACAAAAGACACCATTATGAGCCCAATCTGAGAAAATGTAACATGCGTACAATGAAGACAAAACTTAACCTCATCATAGTCTGTGTTGTCCGCATGAAAACAACTTTGCGTATCCAAACTGTACACTGTGAAGATTTTGATCAGACTTCGCAAATGCGCAGGCTGGTCTGAATCTTCCTTGGCGCACATGTTTGTCTTCTGACATTGCGTCTTCAGACTTTACAGTCCATGTACATTGTGAATCGGTGTCATAGTATGTTCTCCTACACATTCACAGAACAATTTATGGACTGGAAAATTAAACAACTTCAAATACAATCACAATGAGCAAATGTGTGAGCAGTGTCTCGTATTTGAGTTATCTCCCTTAGACCATAAAACTTTCAAATACAGTCGAACCTGTGTTAGTGGTCACCTCTATTAAGCAGCCAACCTGTATTAAGCAGCCAGAGGAAAGTTGCCCCAAAATCCACAGACTTGTATATTTGAACTGTATTAAGCAGCCACCTGCCTTCAGCAGCCACATTTTAAGCTTCCCATGGGTGGCTGCTTAAGACAGGTTTGACTGTATATTGTAGCTTGATAGTTTCAAAATACATTTTTGAGTTATCTCCCTTAAACCATAAAAATTCCAATAGTCTGACAGAGTTTTAGAGACCTGTACCCACTACAGCCGGCTGTTAACCCTGGGTCCCAATGCCACACTTTATCACAACTAGTGAAATAGAAAGCAAAATGGGCAGCTGTTGAAGGTGACCAAAATGTTAGCATCCCAACACAACTAGTAAAATGGAAAGCAAAGTGGGCAGCTATTGAAGACGAGGACCACAGTGCTAGCATCACAACACTTATAGAAAAAAAAAAAAAAAAAAAAAAAAAAAAAAACAAGCAGAAAGCAATGCGGCAACCACAAAACTACAAAGAACTACAAAGAGTAAGAACAACACCAGGACTACCGCCTTACAACAATTGATAGAATAAACTACTGTGGGGTGGAGTATTAAGCACTTTTAAAGCCGGCCAACTTCACCCTGGGTCCCGACGCTACTCTTAATACAGAAACACATAAAAATTCGGTTCGCATAAAGGCTCCCAACTCAGTCAATGCATAAAAGCGAAAACATAAAAATCAAATTACTCACTATGATAAACAAAGACGAGCACTAATGGCTAATTTTACTGTGTGCCAGAGTAAATGAAAACCAATAGTTTAACCACGGCGGGCAAAGTCAAAGACTTTTCGTCAAGTCCCAACCCACTGGTTAAGTTTTACGAAGAGGCCGTCATTGAGTCTGAGGCCGAACCGCCGTCGTGCAATCAAAGAGTGTGGCATAGCCATCAACAATGATTGGTTTGATATTTGTGCAGCCTGGCCAAAGTCTTCGATGTCAACATGAAGGTACTTTGCATCCTTGGCAATTAAAATCCACCCAGTGATGATTCTTATCAGACTGCACGAATGCACAGGCTGATGTGAATCTTTGCTGGGCGCTTATGTTTCGACTTAACGGCTCATTTTGAAATAAATAAACAGAATAAGGTTGTTCACCACTTCAAATGTCACCCGTCCTAGACAGTATTATTGCATTGATATTGGTGAACGGTGTTCCGAGTGTTGCGTATGTTGTACCGCTAGAGTCAAATTAAGGAATATTAGAGGGACTAGAAATAATATAAGTGGGACTACTATTATTAGTATTACTATTATTAGTTGCACTAATGATATTTTTAGTTCGTCTAATACTCATTATTAGTTGGACTAAAAATAATATTACTGTGACAAAAATAATATTAGTCCCACAAATGTTATTTTTAGTCCCACAAATGTTCATTTTAGTTCCTCTTATATTACTGTGTTTAGTCGGGCTAATGATAATATTATTGGGACTAATATGGTTTTTAGTGGGCTAATAATACCCAGAACATCTCAACACGATGCAATATTCACTAATATCAGTGCAATAACTATTTTAGTTTAATTTTATTTCAAAACTTTGACATTTACATATACCAAAAACAAACTCAATAGGATAAGAACGAAAGAAATTTCACTAGTATTATTAATCTATACACAATGCGACGGGAAAATCTAAAACCTTTTTTATCATATAGATACAATGTTTTGGCGTCCATGTCTGTTGTGTGTAGCCTCAGAATAGGCACTTTTGTTATCTAAGACTCAGAGCCTGCGATGAGCCAGACATATTTTAGTGTGACGACTTTACCTCAAGATGTCATCAAAAACAACGCCATGGAAACATTCATAGGCATCCGAGTAAGCGTGCAATATAAAGTAAGCATGCCGATGTCTAGTGATATCTGCACGCTTGCTCCTCGGATAATCGCACAGTTTTAATCAATCAGTACTTAAAGCTATAAAATAATATTTATCTGAGATCTGCTATGTCTTTTAGGAAACTGCCCTAATTGCGAGATGCTAAAGAATAGATTAACTTTGTACATACGAACTGCAAATATTTTATTATCGTAAACCATCAGTTATCAATCGCAATGTGATGAACAAAATGTAGATTAGTCCTGGGGCTACAGTATTCACACATTTTGTATTGACGGAATCATCGACAGCTTCTGTACATTTATTGCCAGTCCAGCCATCCTTACAATGACATTTGTAAGAGCCTTGGGTGTTTACACACTTTCTATTGTTGGTCCTGCATGGATCAGTCTGGCACTCGTCAATATCAGTTCTGCAGTCAGTGCCAGTCCAGCCACCCTTACATTGACAGCTGTAAGAACCTTGGGTGTTTACACACTTTGTATTGATGGTCCTGCATGGATCAGTCAGGCACTCGTCAATATCAGTTCTACAGTCAGTGCTAGTCCAGCCACCCTTACATTGACAGCTGTAAGAACCTTGGGTGTTTACACACTTTGTATTGATGGTCCTGCATGGATCAGTCTGGCACTCGTCAATATCAGTTCTGCAGTCAATGCCAGTCCAGCCATCTTTACATTGGCAGCTGTAAGAACCTTGGGTGTTTACACACTTTGTATTGTTGGTCGTGCATGGATCAGTCTGACACTCGTCAATATCAGTTCTGCAGTCTGTGCCAGTCCAGCCAGCTGGACATTGGCAAGTATAAGATCCTTGCGTGTTTACACATTTTACTCTTGGAGAAACGCAAGGATTGTCATGACATTCATTCACGTCGTCAGTGCAATTTTCACCAGCCCATCCTGATCGGCAAAAACAATTTCCATTCTCATCATCACAATCATATGTGTTGGTTTTGTTACATGTACACGTTTTGGAACAATCAGGCCCATACTTGTGTTCGTCGCAGTCTGAAAAATAAAACCATTACGAAAACACGCCTATTCAAATATATAGAAAATTTCACGGCCAAAAACTGAAGATTTTCAGTAAAATAACTCTGATATTTTTCATATTTTTTGCTCAAAACTTACATTGTGGGTATTCGTTAGAACCGCCTCGGGGAGGCGGTTCTAACGAGGACACACATTTTATGTTTTTGAGCAAAAATAAGAAAAATAATATATACCCCTGTAAACCCCCGGTTTTACTAAATAACAGTAGGGTTTTAAGTGTGTCAATTTTATATAGTCATGTTGTCGTCATGGCAATGTATTATAGGATTATTGCACTGGTACTGGTGAATATTTTCACGAATTGGTATATTTCAAGTATCCCAAAGTATCAAAGTATCTAAATCTTTGATATCCCAACGCGGAACAATATTCACCAATATCAATGCAATGAACCTTTCAGTGTTTAGCTATAAATATTTTGCGTCATTTTCAGTTGTTTGTAGGCATTGTTATTATCGAAAAGTTAGAGCTTGCACAAATGCGTGACAGATTTTGGCGTGGCTTCATTATCCTAAGACGTCATTTAAAGCAACGTTTTGTAACGTAATATTCGAATGCATCCGCGGAGGCGTGCAATATCAACTAACCGTATCGATATTGAATGATTTCTGCATGATGTCCTCGAAATCTTAAGTATCCAATACTTATATCTATTTAGTAATACCATTATATTGCGGAAATATGAACGTATTCTTCAGTGTAGAAGAACAGCAAAAAACAAAACCAGCTTGTGGTCCAAAGTGTGGGTTTCTTTTGCACTGGTTTCAGAGTGTTAAAACAAACAAAAAAAAACTCCACAACTTTGTTTTATTGCATTTTAGTGTTTATCGCCTATAAACGCACAGCCAAGCAATTTCGTAATCTTCATATTATAATCAGAGTACCTATTTTCCTATTTCTTTATAAAACCATACGTTGTGGGTACTGAAATGAATTGCATCGAATTTTATAAAAGCATGTGTTGTGGATAAATCGAGGCAATCACACAACCCACAACATATGGTTTTATAAAGAAAATCTGAAAAAAAAAATATCGCACTCAAAATTGCTTAAAATAAAATTTACATCAGACTGAATCATGAGTTTGGTAACTTATCATGGCTGACTTATAGCGTTCTACCTTGTTTACATTCTGGAAGTGGATTGTCCCATGTAGCGTTGGTGAGACAAGTAAGAGTCGAAGCTCCTATTAATATATAATCATCGTGACAAATAACAGATACTGTCGTTCCTTGGCTCAGTTTGGAGATATGTGTAATCATTTTTCCATTGTGTGGTGAGGTGATCTGTGGACAATCTGAAAAATAAAATCTGCAAACATTTACACTTTCAAGTGAGCTAACAAAGTATTCAAATGTAACAATTAGGTGTTATCTAATATATATGGCGTAGCGATGCGGGATATTCAAGGCGATTAGTTTAACGTCAACAAATCGAACACCGATGGTTCGTTTACCGTGGCAGATTCACACCCCTAGAAAATTCTTAATATAGCTCAAGGAACAGAATATTTAAGGACTGTTTTTGGAAAATTGTCTTATTTATAATAAATTGTATGTTTGTGTACATATTAGAATCGCACTGTAGAGGCGATTCTAATGAATACACTCAGCATACCATTAGTTTTTAGAAGATTGAAAAGACTTCCCTAGGATATCCCCATTTGCCTCCTGACCTGGCGCTATGATTAACCCTCAATGGCTCGAACAAAAAGCAAAGTGGGCAGCCACTGAAAATGTTGACCTCAATTCTGACATGATAACAAGGAAATATTTCACTTCAAAACAAATTAGGAGGCAAAAGATAGCCACCTAAAATTCGCATGAGAAATAACAGCAATATACACCAATGCCCAGTATGCATTCTTCATAAATCTATAGCGGGCCGTTATCGGCCCGTCAGGGTAGCTGACGGGCCGATAACGACCCGCTGTAGATTTATAAAGAATGCTAGCTGTGTGGAATGGAGAGGCTTAAACTAGAAACGCGGTCTTAATTTTAAATGTGTATGCGGTCCACGTTGGTTCTTCTACTCCATTATTGAAACATCAAAGTAAAGCACAAATAGAAACAAAATAGCCTGGCCCTGAAAACTTGGACACTTCAACATTTCTTTTTCATTTTTGTGGTTGTGTTCACTGCTCCCAAGGGCCATTCATTTTAGACTCTGTAAAGGGGAATGGATAAGGTAGATTTTAGTGAGGTGGGGATGGGGCAACTGCTCACTACACCAAGCCCTTCTGAAACGGTGTCTATTATAAAAAGGTGGGGGGTAAATTCTTATCAGAATATTAACTGGACATATTTTGGATAGCTGGGGATGCGTTGGCTCATCGGTATCTTCGCTAGGACACATGTTTGATGGTTCGTTTTCAGATCCCGTTTCAGAAGAAAGCAAAACAATTTACATAGTTGTCTACCTTTGAAGTGTATCAGTCCCTTAAATAGTATTGCTATTATATACACTTCTCGGGCGGTATTGAACCTACCTTTCTTGCAGTCAGGAAAGGGACTACTCCACGTGGCGTCATCCGTGCACCTCAAATTCGCAGCACCAAACAGCGTAAAATTTACGTTACATGTGACGCTTGTTTCTGTGCCAAGACTGACGGCATCATTACTGAGTTGCCCATCGGTTAGATCTGGCAATTCTGGACATGCTATAAAATACAAAATGACTGTTCGACATAGAGGTTCCCTCACTCAACCAGTGAAATATCACAGAAAAAAACGTGTAAATCATATCAAATCACTATGATAACAAGAATGAGCGCTTGTGGCCATCACCTCAGACACTGATAACCACTTGTCTCTTTTGTAACACGTGTCAGGGTCTAAGCTGTTCGCATATACATGTAGAATGCTTATGAGCCATAAATCATGTTCGCGACCGGTGTAGACTTTGCTCTAAATGCACAGATGCGTCATAATACAATTTTTACTTTTATTTTCCTTGCGCTCATAGAGCCCATTTGGTATCTAGGAAAATCGAGTTCCGCTGAAGCGGGTGCTAGCGGGCGTACACAGCTCTAAAAATAAAAAGGATGGAATAAGAAGAATCTTAACCCTTGTCATGGGAATAACAAGCGAATGCCACACCCACTTCAAACTGGCAGCCAATCAGATTCTTTGATCCAGGTTGTTGACATAAATTCACATACTGAATGGCAAACAGTGCATATCCAGCTCAGTTGGCTTCTTCAGAATCAGAATCCAATTTGTCTTAATCTACACTGTTTGCAAAGGCAGGGCATATCCGAGAAAACGTACCTTCTGACGTATGTGCCCAATGAAGATTCAAATCAGCCTTCGCGTCCGCTCAGTCTGATCAGTGTTTGTTGTCCGAATGAAGAAACATTGTATCCTTGACAATCCAAATGTTCCCAGTGAAGATTCGGATCAGACTGCGCGAATGCGCAGGCCGATCTGAATCTTCGCTGGCTGCACATATCTCAAGGCAGTTTGCTGACGTTGTGCCTCTTATATACAGTAAAACCTCGATGACTCGAACACCGATGACTCGTTTACTAATTCGAACTCATTTTTTGAGTCCCCAGGAAATTCGTCCGACAGTTAAAAAAACAACAACAAAAAGCTAACAAACAAAACAACAACAAATATTAAGGGATATTTTAGGATTTTTCCTATTTCATCATGAAAATGTATGTTAAGCATTCTCATAAGTATCACCTCAAGGCGATTCTAATGAGTACCCTACACATACTATTATTTAATAGAAGATTGAAAAGACATCTATATATTAGTCCCATTTGTCTCCTAATATGGCTGTATGATTAACCCTCAGCGGCTCGAACTACCGATATCTAGAACAAATTTCCCATTAGGGTTCGACTTTACTTACACATGTGCGTGATGAGTGGTGGTGAAATCAAGTCGGGAGAACCAATATCTCCAGTCTGAAAAAAAAAAAAAACAGTAAATATTACTCTTAGCAAGGATCGACGCCATCACGAAAAAATACCTATATAATTTCGACCCCCTTAAACGACACTGTGATTGGCAGGGTATACATTGTTTTACTTATTTCTGCTCAAAACCGTAGATTGTGGGTACTCGTTAGAACCGCCTCGCCAAGGCGGTTCTAACGAGTACCCACAATCTATGTTTTGAGCAGAAATATGAAAAAATATATCAGTTTTTTTTATCTGAAAATTTTCGGTTGTTTTGGAAGTAAAATTTTCAATAAATTTGAATAGGCGTGTTTTCGTAATTGAATTTTATTGAACAGCAGCATCAGGAAATGTATCTTTGGCCATGTGCTCCCAGCGAAGATTCAGATCAGATTCGCGCAGTCTATCAGAATCTTAAAAGTAGTTGTGGCCATGGCAACCAAGCCATAATCCAACTTATAAGTCCGTAAACGAATGACGAATCACAATGTTCAGACCAACAGACATGGACCCCAGAATAAAGGGTGTAATCAGGTGTCCGCGGACAGTAAGGATTACTTGATTAGCAAGCTTCGCCCACCACGCCTAAAAGCCTAAAGGAAGGAGATGTAGGTAGAAGCGTATGTCCGGGATTTTGGGAGTCTACCTATTGCTCATCATTGGCAAAATCGTCAGAAACAATTCTGGAAACTGCCACATTGTAGGGATTGGCCAGATCATGATGTCTGTCACAGAACTTCTTAAGTATTGCTACCAGTTTGGTTTTTTGATACCCCTGGCTCAACAACCTTGTAATGAGCACTTTCCCACGCTCAATGAAGTCCTGAAAATTTGAACAGGTTCTGGCATAAGTGGACATATTCTGGATAACTAAGGACGCTGATGCTTATCGATACCTTTGCTAGGAATACATTTTCGAATTTTCATTTTCTGACATTCAGCTCATATAGAATTAAAATCGGTTAATTTGGACGGCTTTGGTCCGGTGATTGAGGCTATTCCTGAGCGGTTTCTATGCCGTATCATCACATCTATTTGGAGGCTAGCTGTGATATAGCTAGTATGTCCCAGAAATATGAGTGAAGATACCCAGGAAATGCAACAATCAGGAAGTTCTGGTAAGCGATTGTAAATGGAATACCTGAGGATGAAATAATAACAACTCTTCCTGGACATCTTCTTTACTAATTTTCGCTCTGAAAAAATTATGTGTGCACATGGGCTGCAGCTTGCGATTGTGGCACTCCCTGGACTGTTCTATTACCCTTTTTACAGTTCATTGCTTCCAAGGGCATTCCTTTCAGATTCTGTTCATCTTCATTACAGCTGGTGTTAATGTCGCGTGGCAGCCGTGAAACGTCACCCATTACTTTAATGTAGTGTAGTTGATATATTTTCTAGTTCTTTATGATATTTTAGCCAATCCCTGAATTTCTTAGATTTTTTTTATTAGGATCACTCACGAGGCCTGGTTGTCCGAAATTAACTAGTTTGGCGCAGATAAATTGACATTTCAGCTGATTTTAGTTTTGTTAGTATGTCCATTGTTCCGAAGGGTCATTCTGTTTCTAATTATACGTACCGGTGGTAGCAAATCATTTGTGCCAAGCAATCCTCCTAGTAGATCGACTGTTGAAAGGTTGATGTCACCATCCGCGATATCATTCAAAGACGAATCCGCAATATCATTCACAGTTGAACTAAAACATAATAATATAAACGTCAAGAAGTTTTCTTTAGCCACGCCATGACAGACAAACAACTAGATCAGATATGAATGACAAACGACTAGATGAGATATGTATGACAAACAAGTAGATGACATATGCTCCACGAAAACACGCCTATATAATTTTTACCCCCTTAAACCCCACTTTTATACAGTAAAACTTGGGTTTCGAGACCTTGGGTTTCTAATCCATATAGTGTTCTTTGTTTCCAAAGGCAATCTTTTCGACATTTATTTTACAGGGGTACACATTATTTTTTCTTATTTTGCTGAAAACATAGATTGTAGATTCTTGTTAGAACCGCATCGTCGAGACGGTTCTAACGAGTACACACAATCTATGTTTTTTGAATGAATATGAAAAAATATCAGAACTTTTTATTTGAAGATTTTTCTGTTTGGTTGAAAATTTTCAATGTATTTGCGTGTTTTTCTAATGGTATGACAAACAACTAGATGGCATATGTATGACAAATAACTAGATATGTATGACAAACAACTAGATGACGTGTATGACAAACTAGATGACATATGTATGACAAACAACTAGATAACAAATGTATGACAAACAACTAGATAACAAATGTATGACAAACAACTAGTGACATATGTATGACAAATTACTAGAAGATGTATGTATGACAAACTGTTAGATGACAAATATATGACAAACTGTTAGATGACATATGTATGCAAACAAGTAGAAGATATATGTATGACAAATAACTAGATGACTTATGTATGAGAAACAACTAGATGACTAATATATGACAACCAACTAAATGAGATATGTATGAGTAACAACTAGATGACATATATATGACAAACAACTAGATGATATATGTATGACAAACAACTAGACAACAAAAAAAAATTACAGTAAATGTTTGAAAACAAAGCACACAGACAGAAAAAAAACAGACGGTTTCTGGAAAGTTATCTCGATTACTAATATTTTCTTTGTCATTTATAATAATATGTCAAGCTAAAAAACTCGTTCGGAAGGATAACAAAAGCTGAAATATGTAGGACAAGCAACTAGATGAGATAAGTATGAAATAAATCAATAAATATGGGGATACTCAGGAATGGCCAGACCCCGACGTTATAAAACTTTTTTTCGTGCTCAACTCAGCTGAGCATGAAATTTGTCATGCTAATAAACCTCAAATTACTTACAATTCCAAATACTTTCTTACTAAACACAGCTGAGCATAAACTATCTCTGCAATTACATATGTAAATGCCAACAGTTGGCATTTTCATATTTATTAGTAGAGAAAATTACATGCTCAGCTGAGTTGAGCATGAAAAAAGTTTTATAACCTCGAGGCCTCTCCTTTTAGGTGCAACGTTGAACACTGAGCAGAAACATTAGAAAACGTACCTTCGGACATGTGCACCAAGCAAAGATTCTGTTCAGTCGCGCAGTCTGCTCAGAATCTTCACTTGACATATTTTGAATAGCCAAGGATGCAAAGTTATGCGGACAACGAAGGCCTTAAATTGACTCTTCTTTGGGCACACATGTCAGAAGTTTCGTTTTCCCATATGGCTCATCCCAGCTAGCATTCTACGTAAATCTACATCGGGCCGTCAGCTAACCTGACGGGCCGATGACGGCCCGATATAGATTTACGTAGAATGCTGACTGGGATATATGATTTGACTAGGATCTTTAGTGTCACAAAATGTATTATTGTCGCAAAATGCAACGCAGTTATGTATTTCTGTATTAAGAGTAACATCGGGACCAGAGTGAAGTTAAAAGTGCATTAACCATACCCCCTCGCCCCCTTACCCCCCCCCCCCCCCACCCCTCCTACACACACACCGGTGGTTTATTCTACTGACCGTTCTAAGGTGGTGGTCCCAGTATTGGTCTTAGTCTTTGTTGCTTTGTGGATTATTCTACGAGGCGACTTGTTTTAAGTCTTGCCTTATGTTTTTTGTTGTTTTTATTCCTGTCTTTTTCAGTCCTTTTAGCATTGCGATAACCTCGGCTGGGAAGAGAATAACCTTATGGCTTTTTGTACGTTTGTTCGATTTGTGCTTGTTTGGTATTCGTCTGTTTCTTCTTCCTCTTGGTGTCTGGGAAGCGTTGTGGCTTGTGGTTGTGGCACTCCCTGGACTGTTCTCTAACCTTTTTTCAATGAAGTGAAGGGAGTACCAGAATCTCAGATCACAGTCTACCTCCTTTATATTGAAGTAGAACGAACGGACAGGAATATATACTGCAAAAACATACAGTTGAATGACAAGCCAAGCGACGAGTTCCTTTTTTCCCTAACAGTATGTGATAAAATCCAATAAATGCTACAATTCCAACAAAAATATAAGTGAAGATACTCAAGAAATGTTACAAGAACGAAGAACAGCCATCCCGAGACACCAAAAAAAAAAAACAAAAAAAACCAGAAAGATGAGGAACACATAACGACAAAACAAATTCAAAATACTGTCGAACCTCAATATCTCTATTACAATAAACGTCAAAAAGATTGCCTTTGGGAACAAAGAACACACTACGGATCAGATCAGAAAATGGGAGTTTCGGTTTTACTGAGACTCTTCATAAGCGGTAATGAAGTTTGCAATACTACTTACGCCCTCTAGCGAGCAGAACATCAAATAAAACATAATGGGTCCAATGATCCCAAAGGAAACGAAATATAATCTGCACTACAAGCGATCGGTGTTAGAGTCATTGACGGTTTACTGTATCTAGAAGTATTTTTGTATGCTCGTCCTATCTTTCTGTACTTTGCAACCGACCAGAAATGTACTTACTGTGTATTAGGCACAGTAACCGTTGCTTGAATGGTGGACGTAGTTTCTCGTTTCCGGCGATTGCTGCTAGAGCACTGATCAATGCGGACAGTTGCACTGTTGCAGGAATTATGATTTATACCACAGAGTCCTTTGTATCGTTTTGATAATCTGACCAGTCCTGTTCTGATAGTTTCTTCCAGGGTTAATTGGAAATAGCTCAACAATGATGCTGAACAGTCGGAAACTTCATACTTCAAGAAAAACTCGATGGTGATTATGCTAGGTCCGTAGATTTGCTCATCAGCTATGACATATAATTATCATGGTGACTAATACTTTCTTAGTACCACAAGGAACAAATAAATAAACATGTTTATAATATGTCAGCGCGCAATACTGATTAAGTGTAGTTTATTCGCCTTAATTATCGCACATACCCATATAAGTGTGCAGTCAAGCAATTCGTTAGCCTTCTTACAGCCAGTGTACTTTTTGTCTAGTTCTTTATAAAGGCATATGTTGTGGGTACCCATTTGACAAGTCGATGCAATTCAAATGAGTACACACAATATTTGTTTTTATAAAGTAAATCAGAAACACTCGCATAAACATCATTAAATAAGTCCTTTGCTGATATTTTTTGTAAAATGCACTCTTAGTAGGCAGATATATATTTTACCATAAGTTTTTCCCAGTAATTTTGAAAAATCTAAGCGCACCTCACAGTGCGGTACTTCGGTCGAATACGGTAATTTCTATTCTGGACATAAATAAAAATGCTTTGATATATAAACCGCCTGTAAGAAAATACAATATAGTGTTGTTATACTTTTGGCCCGTTGTGAATACTAAAAATAAATAAATGAACTCAGGAACCGATACAATGAGATTCACATCAGGCTCCCAACACCAAACGGAAAGACAGACAAATACAATTAAGCAGCGATAATATTCTCTAGAGTGTACTTACTCGACACATTGCATATTGACTGTCCAGGGTTTGTAGTGGTGAGACCCCGTGGGCAAAGCTTACATATATTGGGATTTTCACCAGTTTTATTGTTGTATTGTCCAACAGCACAAGGTCGACATGAGGTTGTATCGCCGTTTGATACACCTTGTCCTTTGTCACACTCCACTGTAAAATATAAATGTATGAAAAATAGTACAGAAAATGTCTGGCAAAAGTCACAATCACAAAGCATAGCCTACAAATGACACCAAAAGGAATCGGCTGGTGAAAATGAATCCCCCATAACAATGCTCATTTTCACATTCTAACCAGGGCATTTTCGTTTGCCTATTCAGTATACCGTTTTCAACCTAATTACCGCACATACCCCTATAAGCGCACAGTAAAGCAATTCCATAGTCTTCAGATTACAACCCTGTACTGTTTGCTATCTTTATAAAGGCATATTTTGTGAGTACCCATTTGAATTGCATGACTTGTCGGTGCAATTCAAATGCGTACCCACAAGATATGCTTTTGTAAAGAAAATCAGAAAAAGAAAACACAAAAAAAATATCGCATAAGCATCATTTGATAAGTCCTTCGCTGACCCTTTGTTTAAATGCATAGGTGGATACATATTTTACCACAAATTTTCCCAGAAATTTTGAAAAAACCTAAGCGCACGGTGAGGTAATTAGGTCGAATACGGTATATAATTTGGAATATTGTATAGAACAAACAGACAAACTAGAACAGTGTTTTCGGAGGAAAACGATGTCCCTCCACCAGTTTGAACAGACATATTGTTAAAATAGATTGTATCCATAATAAACTCAAGGTCACAATATACCTATATGTAAGTTTGGTCAAAATTCACCCATTCCTCAATGAGATAGGGTGCTGACAATCCATTTTCTAAAATCATAGCCCTTGTGTAACCTTGAAAATGGGATCAAGGTAATAAAAAATCTAATTAGTTCTTGTCTCTGTCTCAACAATATAGCTGTGCAAGTTTGGTCAAAATCCATCCATTCATTCAGCAGACAGCGTGCAGACAAGCCATTATCCAACAATCTGAGCCCTCCTGCCACCTTGAAAATGGGGTCAAGGTCACCAAAACAAAATTAGTTATTTTCCATGCCACAACAATTTGGCTATGCAAGTTTAGTTAAAATCCATCCATTCCTTCAAGAGATACAGTGCAGACAAGCCATTTACCAATAATCTAAGCCCTAGTGTGACCTTGAAAATGGGGGTCAAGGTCACCAAAATCTAATCAGTTCTTTTCCATGTCACAACAATATAGATGTACAAGTTAGGTAAAAATCAATCTATTCCTTTAGGAGATATGGTGCAGACAAGCCATTTACCAACAATCTAAGCCCTAGTCTGACCTTGAAAATGGGGTGTAGGTCACCAAAATATAATCAGTCCCGATGCATGTCACAAAAATATAGCTTTGCAAGTCCGGTCGAAATCTACTTATTCCTTCAGGAGACAAGGTGCAGAAAAGCCATTTTCCCCCAATCTAAGCCTTAGTGTTACCTTGAAAATGGGATCAAGGTAATCAAAATCTAATCAGTTCTTTTCCATGTCTCAACAATTAAGATGTAGAAGTTTGGTCAAAATCCATTCATTCATTTAGGAGATAGGGTGCAGACAAGCAATTTTCCAACAATTTAAGCCTTACTGTGACCTTGAAAATGGGGTTAAGGTCACCAAAATCTAATCAGTTCTTTTCCATGTCTCAACAATAGAGCTGTACACGTTTGATTAAAATCCGTTTATTCATTCAGGAGATAGGGTGCATACAAACCATTTTCCAACAAATCTAAGCCCTCCCGTGACCTTGAAAATAGGGTAAAGGTCACCAAAATCTAATCAGTTCTTTTACATATCCCAGCATTGTAGATGTGCAAGTTTGGTCAATTTTCCAACAACCTAAGCACTCCTGTGACCTTGAAAATGGGGTCAAGGTCTCGAAAATCTAATCAGTTCTTTTACATGTCCCAGCAATATAGATGTGCAAGTTTGGCTAAAATCTATTCATTCCTTCAAGAGATAGGATGCGGGCAAGCCATTTTCCAACAATCCATGTCTCAACAATTAAGATGTAGAAGTTTGGTCAAAATCCATTCATTCATTTAAGAGATAGGGTGCAGACAAGCAATTTTCCAACAATTTAAGCCTTACTGTGACCTTGAAAATGGGGACAAGGTCATCAAAAGCTAATCAGTTTTTTCCATGTCTCAACAATATAGCTGTACAAGTTTGATCAAAAGCCGTTTATTCATTCAGGAGATAGGGTGCATACAACCATTTTCCAACAAATCTAAGCCCTCCTGTGATCTTAAAAATGGGGTCAAGGTCACCAAAATCTAATCAGCATTTCCCCCTCCCAAAGATATATTCGTGTAAGTTTGGCTAAAATCTGTCCATTCAATAAGGAGATAGAATGTGGACAAGAGGCTATGCCCCATTTTCCAACAATCTAAGCCCTCCTGTGAACTTGAAAATGGGGTCAAGATCACCAAAATCTTATCAGTTCTTTTACATGTCCCAGCAATATAGATATGCAAGTTTGGTTAAAATCTATGCATTCCTTCAAGAGATAGGATGCGGACAAGCCATTTTCCAACAATCTAAGCCCTCCCGTGACCTTGAAAATGGAAATAATAATAATAATCACCAAAATCTAATCAGCATTTTTTCCCTCCCAATGATATATTTGTATAAGTTTGGCTAAAATCTGTCCACTCAATAAGGAGATAGTGCGGACAAAAGGCTACGCCCATTTTCCAACAATCTAAGCCCACCTGGGAATTTGAAAATGGGGTCAAGGTCACCAAAATCTAATCAGCATTTTCCCCCCTCCCAATGATATATTTGTGTAAGTTTGGCCAAAATCTGTCTATTCAATAAGGAGATAGTGTGCAGACCAGAGGCTCCGCCCCATTTTTCAACGATCTAAGCCCTCCTGTGACCTTGAAAATAGGGTCAAGGTCACCAAAATCTAATCAGCATTTTCCCCTCTCCCAATGATATATTTGTATAAGTTTGGCCAAAATCTGTCCATTCAATAAGGAGATAGTGTGCAGACCAGAGGCTACGCCCCATTTTTCAACGATCTAAGCCCTCGTGTGACCTTGAAAATAGGGTCAAGGTCACCAAAATGTAATCAGCATTTTTCCCCCTCCCAATGATATATTTGTGTAAGTTTGGCCAAAATCTGTCCATTCAATAAGGAGATAGAGTGCAGACAAGTGGCTACGCCGACGCCGATGCCGACAGGATCCGCACTAAAAACAATATGCCCCCCCCCCCCCACCTCACCCCACCCCACCCCCATGGTGGGGGACATAAATATTGATAGAATTAAAAGATCTGCCTTAGACAATGTCTGTATTACCAAACTTGTTGGCATCTAAAATATCCATCAGATCTCAACATTATTGCCGGAGTTCAGCTTTTCCTAAAAGATTGCATAAACATTTGAGCCCACGCATCCGCAGTCTTACGAGTGTCATCAAATGTCACTTTGTGGTAGCCAAGCATCGAAAGCGTCTTTATGCAGAGAGCGAATACTCGCTGGGTGCACATATAGCCTTATAGAAAAGGTTGCACCCTTCTTTCGATGCCTCTTGGAAGGCAGTGCTTCTTGATTGTTGCATTTCCTAGGTACGAGTACTTATACTTTACAATCATTTGATAAGCAGAATGAACAAAGACAGCTTTTTATAGACAATGTGTGCGTAGTCCAGTGAGAACAAATTGTGCTCATCTTCTTGCGGACTTGTTTTAATTTTGTTATGAGAGAGACTGCATATTGTCACTCTCTTACTTAAGCTTTTAATTCTACTTCCACATATTTAAACGGTTAATTAGATATATCCCACAAAATGTCAATTAAATAAAGCTAATTCTTCAAAGTCAATAAAATTCAATTAAATTATTTCAGTAAAACACGTTAAGATACCCAGGAATGCCACAGTCTCGAAACACAGTCTACCTAAGGCTCCAAAAGAAGGAGATATTAGAGCTAATATTTTTAAAACAAACATCACATGTATAACCATGTACGCACACAAAAAAAAGAACTGGTTAAACAGGTTTAAACTCCACAGTATTTGTTTTTCTTTTGACTGTTTCAAGGCGGTTTTTCTGGTGCATTTCTTCTTCGTTTGTACGTCTGTGGCGTGGTCCAACTATTGGTTTTCATTAACTCTGGCACATAGTAGAATTAGCCATGGGTACTCGTCTTTGTTTATCATAGTGATTAATTTGATCTTTATGTTTTCGCTTTTATGCATTGACTGAGTTGGGAGCCGAATTTTTATTCTAATTTGTATTAAGAGAAATATCGGGACTCAGGGTGAGGTTGGCTGGCTGTAAAAATTTATTCTACTGACCATTCTAAGGCGGTGGTCCCAGTGTTAGTCTTACTCTTTGCGGTTTATTCTACGAGGCGATTTGTTTTAAGTGTTGTCTTGTGTTATTTTGTTATTGTATTGTTCAGTCCTTTTAGCTTTGCGATTACCCCGCTTGGGGAAGAGAGAGCAAATCTTAGTGTTTTTCGTATGTTTGTTCGATTTGCGCTTGTTTGGTTTTGTCTGTTTTCTCTTCCTCTTGGCGTCAGGGAAGGGCTGCGGTTTGTGATTGTGGCACTTCCTGGACTTTTCTCTTACCTTTTTTCATATGTGGCGTTTGCGTTGTCCTTATTAGTTCCTGACCTCTCATTCTTTTGGTGCCCGGGAGTGCTGTGCTTCTTGACTGTGGCATTTTCCGGATATATATATATATATATATATATATTGGATCGTTATCAGCCTGACAGTAATCATGTGGTGCCAATAACAGTCCAATATAGATTTAAGTGAATTGTAAGCTCCCAGATAGCATTCTGCTTAAAACTATGTTTGACCCTTATCGGCCCGTCAGGACTCCTGCTGGACCGGTAGGTTCACATACTTTTAAATAGAATGTAAGGTCCTAGCTAGCATTCTATTTGTCAGCACGACAACGGTCCAATATATTTTAAAGCAGAATGCATGCTGCTTTCCATTTACATCAATATGGACCGTGACATAGATTTAAGTAGGATCCTAGCTGAAATATGTACATGTCAGAGCTGATATAGAAATGCTCTTACCTATACATTGCTCTTGGGATACACTGCCAGTATGTAGAGTGGTGTAGTCATGGTCACATGCTAAGCACGTGTCTTGGTTTTGGGCGATCTGGTACGACGCTTTCGGGCACTGGCGGCATGCACGAACACCGTCAGTAACATCGACATAGGTTCCTGCTCGACATATGACTGAAATGAAATATATAAGTGAGGATACTATTAACCCATTGTAGTCTCGAGATCCCTTAATGGGTAATTGGGAAACAGTGCAGACTCAGATCAGACGCCTTATCAGAGTCTCCACTGTTTGCAATTAGTTCAATCATTTTCCTTTAGGAATAATTAAATCTCAAAGGTGAACATACCTAAAATTGAAATTAGAATCTGCCATTATATAATGTGGGGGAGTTTATTCAGTCTACAATGGGTCAATCAAGAAACACAGCCTTCACGAGGCACCAAAATAAGAAGACACGAGGAACAAAAAAAAATCAGAAGTACTTGTGGTCATGATACCCAAGCCATAAATCTATCTCATAAATCCGTGTTTTTGGGAAGATGTGAGCATTTATAAAAGTCATATTATACATGAATAGCATCATGATACTTGGAGAAAAAAGACCTCAAAGAATGAAAACTTCTTAGCACACATCTTTTGTGACACACCTGTAACATTAACAGAAGTAAGTAGTTGTGGTCATGGTACCCAAGCCAGAAATCAATCTCATAAATCCGTAAACGAATAACGAATCAGAATGTTCAGACCAACAGACATGAACCCGAGAATAAAGGATGTAATCAGGCGTCAGCGGATGCTAAGCATTACTTGGTAAGCAATCTTCGCCCACCATGCCCACAGGCCTGAATGAAGGAAATGTATATCTGGCAATGCATGAAGAAAGAAGAACTGCAACAGAGGAACCGCCTTTAAACGGCTGTCAATTGTGTCTGATGTATGCTCATATTTCGATCTTTGTAATTAAATACAATCTTGTTATTAGATTGTGGAAACAATATTAAAAATAGAATTTCGTTATTTAGCATAGTGTTTCAGGTTGACAATTAGATTATCTTATTCGACACTGAATCATGAAAATATGTCACTGGATTGCAAGTGGCTAATATCACACTGAACGTTTTTTTATATACATTTTGCCTATCCATTAGTATTCATTGTAGTTAAGAAAAGTCATTTGGCCATCAGTTACAGACCAAACGCATAGGCATAGAGCTCATTTCACACTTTACACATGTATAAAACATGCGTAAGAAAAATATTTGCAATAAAGAGACATCAACTGGTGAAAAGTAGTTTCCTTTTACCATATGGGCGGCTCTATAATGTCAAGGGAATTTAGCCGAACAAAGGTGTCCTTTTTTCTCAGACAGATACTTTCAAAAGGTAGCGCGGCACTTAGTGAGCAAATGCGGTTTATGGGTGCAATACTGTAACATTGCAAGCACAAGCATACATGTATAGAAAATGTCAAGGAAAAGCCACAATCACAGAAAATAGCCTACCATTGACTCCAAGAGGGAAAGGAAAAGTAAACAAATACAATATATTTGCCAGGAACCATTATGAAAACAAGCCTATTTAAATATACTGAAAATTTTACCACCAAAAAAAAATGAAATTTTTCAGATAAAATATCTGATATTTTTTATATTTATGCTCAAAACAGATTTTGGGTACTCGTTAGAACCGCCTCGGCGAGGCGGTTCTAAAGAGTACCCACAATCTATGTTTTGAGCAGAATTAAAATAAATAATGTATACTCTGTAAACTCCAGTTTTACTATAGAAAAGTTGGGTTTAACAGGTTTACATTATAAAGGCATGTTTTCGTGATGCAAAGAAGTGCAAAGTAACCAGTTCCATCTTCCAAAACGAGGATGTCGCAATGGCAGTCATTGGTAGGTTATGATTGTAACTTCCGATACGTTTTCTATACTAATTTGTAAACGTTATTTATTCAAAACTCTTGGCAGGCACTTAATAGTTTGGTCAACTTACTTCGTGATTGAAGACAGGCAGAAGACAGAACGGCCATTTGTCGAAGTTTTCTAGCACCTGGAATTCTAAACTTGGTTCGCTCCGCCGTATTGCTGATGCGGACTCTGGTAATTTCTCTGAAAATGGATTTTATCGATGTGTAAACTCCGGCGAATTAGTAAACAAACTGAAAAAAGCAGGAAGGGCTTTAAGTTAAGTTTGTGAATGATTCGCTGAAGTTTACCCACAAAAATACTAATTCATTCCTTATAATTTCAACTTTGTCATCAAAATGTTAAAAATGTTACCGAAAACTTCTATCTTTTGACACGGCGGTAAGAAAATAGATCTGACGGATTCCTGCTCTAGACTCAGCTGAAGTGTAAAACTTTTTTCACCCAATCAAATTGCGTGAATTATGTATAAAGACGTGGAGTTGGAATTATTCTGACATACAGAGAACAATATTAATGGGGGTTACACAGAAAAGGCCACGATTACAAAGAATACCCTCCAGAATGTTTTCAAAATATTTGAAAACTCAGATCTTCCCGCAAAAGCTCGTATAGTTCCGAGACGAGATTATTTCAGCGAGAAAGGAGGTAGATATTACCAGGTCAAAATTATTTCCACGAGGTGTCTGCATATGCAGTCTAAATAATAGCTGTTTAACCTTTACCATACTCTTATTTTTTCCCCGTAAACAGGCTTTGATATTTCTTGCAATATGTCTCCAATGGAGACAGTTTGCATGAAATATCAAAACTTGTTTTCTGTGAAAAACATATAATGTAAAATATATAATATACTAAGATATCACACAATAATATAAGATACATAATGAAGTTAGATATTAGACAAAATATGAGATATGATCAAGTAAGATTTAAGATAAAAAGATATATAATGTAGCAAGATATAAGATATGTAATGAAGTAAGATATAAGATATATAATGAAATAAGATATAAGACATAAGATACTTACGCATTATATAAATTATTGAAGTAAAAGAAGTCGCCATCAATGAGGATATCCATCAGGTACACTGTAACATGTAACACAACTTCTCTCAACCCGCCTGTGAAATTACATCTCTCTACTGCATGTCGGGCCCCGTCCGTCCAATAAAGCATATTATCTGGAATATTGGGGAAAATACTTATTTTAAGCAGTTCAACCATGTAGACCAACACAGATACTTTTGGATACAGCGTAGATCCTGATGAGACGGCTCATAATGAGCATCTAGATCTACATTGTTTGCCAGTATGTTCTTGAACTACATCTCTCACCCTTTTGGCACCAATTTATGTGCCCAAATGCGGCGATAGAAGTCTGTTTCAGATACTTAGGTTATAAGGGTTAAAAAAGTAAAATAAAACCTCAAAACTCTAAGTGAAGATACCTAGAAAATGTCACATTCACTAAGCACGGCACCAAAAGAACGACAACATTAACGCCACATATGAAACCACCGACACACAAACAATGAAAAAATGTAACAGAGAAATTGCCCTGGAATCCTCTGTACAACACAGCTTTACTCGTGCGAAACATCACCCATAATTCTGATGTCGCTTCAAATTACAAATACATGTTAGATCCGTATATGGGTCCTCAGTCTAATCAGTGAAACATCATAGTGGAACATATATAATCAGAAACACTGTGATGAAATAAAACAAAGGACTCAATTACGATCTGAAGCCAGAACACAAGGAAAGGAAAAAACAGGACCACAGACATTGGTAGTAAGACGACAACGTTCTGAAATAGACTGAGGAGGTAGCCGTCATTTACTCTGAGGCTCGGCCTACCGTCGTGCAGTTTAAGAAAGAAGCAAAGTTATTAGCCATAATTAGGTTAACAATCATGCATGAAGTTTGCCGTAGAATACCTTTTATAAGCGAGTAGCGATCTTTTTAAATTGTTCCGAAAAATCAATTCGGCTAACCATCTTTCCGAATTTATAGACTGAGAGACCAGAAATTCCGGTTCGGACGGACCGTCTCGCAGATGTATGTTCATAACAACATTATATGTGAACACTTATTCGGAATGACTGTGCTAGAACTTAGAAAATGTTTTACGTAGTCATGATAACAGTACCCTTTGCTTCAGATGTTTAGCAGTAAAAATATTTCGATTACTATAATCACTGTCTTGAGTAGATGCTCTAGCAACATAAATAAACTGAAAATATATACACCTTAGGATGTAGCCTGAGGAACATAGCCATCAAAAATGAAAAAAAATAAATGTCATAGTGAAACTAAAGCTGTCCCGTTGTAGAAATTATGTCAAGAAACGATGCTTCGGTATCAGAGGTCTTTCCTTCATTTAGCCCGGCTCATTATAATTGTTCTTCCTGGATATTTTTGTCAGTAGTATTTTGCATAATATGCTAATTGTAATAAAACAGATTCAAAATAAATGACTTTTGAAAGCAATGGGAACATACACAAGAATGGAAAGAGGTAAACTGTTGAAGATTCTTGGACCTGCTTAGATGGTTTTCGCCGATTAGAAAATATAAGTGAAGATATTCAGGAAGTCACAATCATGAAGCACAGCCTTCCTAAGGCACAAAAAAACTGCCACCATCGACGCACAAACAAAGAAGATGTGCAACAGAAGAACCGCTTTGGAACTGTCAGTAGGAAAACTACTGGGAACTAAAACCAGTTTTACTCCATATCATTCTGCTGAAATTCAACTTACTTTTGAAATCAATGGCTAGTCCATTCGGCCACACAATGTCTAAGGATATTATTACCGACGGGTTAGCGCCATTCATATCTGCAGAAGCAATATGCGGAGACTTTCCAATGTCCGACCAGAATAACATTCTGAAACATAACAAGTTGTGTATGAGTCACGGGAGGCATCTGTCATACTGTTTTCCTTCTGTTTTGTCATTCTCATAGCCTGATTATTGTTCTCGATGAGAACTGAAACTGTCACAAAAAGTGATTCTTTTTCTTAGGATATGAACAAAAAATCTTTAGATTAATGATTTTCTCCCATTTGAAAGAGGTCTACTATAAAAGGTAAGAATTTCTTTCATTCTAAAATGGACCTTTTTTCAGAAGGGGCATGTTAGTCTTAACTTTTGTTGCTTTGTGGTTTATTCTACGAGGCGATTTGTTTTTAAAAAAAGTAAGAGAAAAGTCCAGGGAGTGCCACAATCACAAACCGCAGCCCTTCCGAGACCCCAAGAGGAAGAGGAAACCGACAAATCTAAACATGCACAAACCAAATAAACGTACGAAAAGCACTAAGATTAGCTCTCTCTTCCCTAAGCGAGGTAATCGCAATACAAAAAAGACTGAAAAACATAAGAACAAAATGACACACGGAAAGACATACAAAAAATCGCCTCGTAGAATAAACCACAAAGCAACAAAGAGTAAGACTAACACCGGGACCACCGCCTTAGAACGGTCAGTAGAGCAAACCACCGGGGGGTTTAAAGCACTTTTACAGCTAGCTAACTTCACCCTGGGTCTCGATGCTACTCTTAATACAGAAATACATAAAAATTCGGTTCGCATAAAGGCTCCCAACTCAGTCAATGCATCAAAGCGAAAACATAAAAATCAAATTAATCACTATAATAAACAAAGACGAGTACTCATGGCTAATTCTACTGATGCCAGAGTAAATGAAAACCAATAGTTGAACCACGGCGGGCCAAGCCAAAGACATATCGTCAAGCCCCAACCCACAAGTCTTGCCTTGTGTTATTTTGTCCTTGTGTTTTTCAGTCTCTTTAGCACTGCGATTACCTCGCTTAGGGAAAGAGAGGTAATCGCAGTGCTTTTCGTACACTTATTCAATTTGCGATTGTTTGGTTTTTGTTTCCTCTTCCTCTTGGTGTCTTGGAAGGGCTGCGGCTTGTGATTGTGGCACTCTCTGGACTTTTTTCTTACCTTTTTTGGTATGTTGGAACGCAAACAGAAAATGACAAAGTTACCAGTCACCTTAAAGTCTTGCCATAATCGTCAGAACATTTGAACAGGTTGGTTTGATTGCCTGTTCATGAATAAAAACAGTGTAGAAAACATATATAAAGATACCCAGAAAATCCAACTATCAGAATGCTGTCTTCCTGAAGCGCCTAAAGAAAAAAAATAGAAATATAAACAGTGACAAAACAAACGTCACATATGAAACAACCGACGCACGAACAAAGCGGAGGAGCCGCCCTGGAAAGGTCAGTAGAAAAAAAATGCTGGGGCTTAAACCAGCACGAAACATCGCCCTTGATTCTAATGCAGGTCAAAATTACAAACATCTGTTCGGTCCACATGGGGTCCTCTACCTGATCAATGAATTACAGTGAAACACAAATAATCATTATCACAATGATAAAACAAAGCAACAGTTTCAATGGCGATCTGAAGGAAGAATACAAGAAAGCCACAAACGGAACCATGGTAGGTCTAATCACAAACACTGATAGTCTGGCTCCTGGTTATTTTCACTAATATATATCAGAATAGTACAGATGAGATTCTAAAACTTTTTTCATGCTCAGTTTAGCTAAGCATGAAATTTCTTTTGCTTATAAAAAAAAAGGTAAGAGAAAAGTCCAGGGAGTGCCACAATCACAAACCGCAGCCCTTCCCAGGCCCCAAGAGGAAGAGGAAACCGACAAATCAAAACAAGACAAATCGAACAAACGTACGAAAAGCACTAAGATTAGCTCTCTCTTCCCCATGCTAGGTAATCGCAATACTAAAAGGACTGAAAAACACAAGAACAAAATGACACACGGAAAGACATACAACAAAACGCCTAGTAGAATAAACCACAAAGCAACAAAGAGTAAGACTAACACCGGGACCACCGCCTTAGAACGGTCAGTAGAGTAATCCACCGGGGGTTAAAGCACTTTTACAGCTAGCTAACTTCACCCTGGGTCCCGATGCTACTCTTAATACAGAAACACATAAAAATTCGGTTCGCATAAAGGCTACCAACTCAGTCAATGCATCAAAGCGAAAACATAAAAATCAAATTAATCACTATAATAAACAAAAACGAGTACTCATGGCTAATTTTACTGTATACCAGAGTAAATGAAAACCAATAGTTGAACCACGGCGGGCCAAGCCAAAGACATATCGTCAAGCCCCAACCCACTGGTTAAAGTTTTACGAAGAGGCCGTCATTGAGTCTGAGGCCCGAACCGCCATCGTGCAATTAAAGAGTGAAGCATAGCCATCAACATGAATTCTTAAATACTGACATTTTATTTAAACTTCTCTGTGGCTCATCTGAGTTTAGCAAGAAAAAAAAGGTCTGAATAATTGGTATTTTTATTTATCAAGTTAAAGCTCATGCTCAGCTGAGTTGGGCATAACCATTTGACATAACATTTGACAACCTCAGGGCCAGGAATATCCACAATCACAGAGCATAGCCTACCAATGATATCAAAAGGAAGGATAAACAAATTACGACAACGTTACAACACAACGAAAAGCAAACTTAAAAGCGCCCTCTTCCCTAACGAGATGATCACAATTGATGAAAGGACTCACTTGATACTGCAATAAGACAACAAACAAGACAACAGACGAAACATGCTCCGCAACGAGCAAGCACAGGACCTCCCACTAGGCACCGAGGTTATAAAACTTTTACATGCTCGACTCAGCTGAGCATGAAATTTGTCCTGCTAATAAATCTCGAATTACTAATAATTGCAAATTATTTCTTGCTAAAGTTAGCCGAGCATGAAATTGTCTCTGCTTATAAATCTGAAAATGCCAACAAAACATAGCTGAGCATGTAAATTTCTCTGCTAATAAATTTGAAAATGCAAACTGTTGTTGGCATTTTCAGATTTATAAGCAGAGAAAATTTCATGCTCAGCCGAGTGGAGCATGTAAAAGATTTTATAACCTCGGGGCCAGAACCACCGCCTGAGGTCAGTGACTGGACGGTCATGAACAACTTTGCTGTCAGCCCTTCCAAGGTAACACTTCTGTTAAGTTAAGATGAACAGACTAACTAAAAGATGTTGCCGCTGTTTTGCAATGGGAGGACGTTTGCTGACAGGAAGTGATATTCCTAGAAGAACATTTAAAACATGGGGATACTACTAAGGAAAGAATTTGCTCCAAAGGGAGAAAAAAATGCTATCAAAGTAGTCCCTAATGCGAAAGGGTGCACATTTACTGGAACCGCTTTATAAGACGGTTCATTATAAGACGGTTTCAGATATAATGGAACCGCTTTATAAGACGTTTCATTATTTATAAGACGGTTTCGGATATAACGGAACCGTTTTATAACACGGTTCATTATAAGATGGTTTCGGATATAATGGAAACGCTTTATGACATATCATTATAAGACGGTTTCTGATAAATATCCGAAACCGTCTTATAATGAACCGTCTTATTAAACGGTTTTAAGATTGACTAAAACTGTGAAATGTGAAGATGTATAGCAAACATTTCCTACCTCTTTTCTGGATGCAGAACGATGTCTTTTGGAGCATCCAAGTCTGTCACAATAGCAATATGTTTACCGTTCGGTGACAGGACAGCAATAAAGCTGTATTTGTCTACTGCATTTGGAAAAACCCCAGTGAAGTATATATTTCTTGACGTCGGATCTAACACAAGCCTGTCCGCATATACCTGGTACACTGAAACAAGATGAACGTAATGATACATGCCCTAAATATATTACCGGGATAAAGTAGTGCAACTTTTAATTGTTTTCTGATTTTTTGGTAATAAATGAAAGTAAAGAATTTTGCATTATGTGCTTGGATACAGCCATTCAAGTTTTTAGAATGAGACACAGGATTTTTTTTTTTATTTTATTTTATTTTTGCGAGCAGCTTCTGAAGTTCAGCAAGGTCTGATAGATTGGAGGGGTACCTGCTCAAACATTAGCAATTTCAGAAATCGATTGATTCACAACTGATTCGCGTTGTTTCATTCTTTGAGGCATGGAACTGCAAAAAGAAAAATCATAAAGATTAAACAATATAAAAAAGAACACACCTGCCTTCTACAATTGCTTTTACAACACCCAGGTAGTTCAGTGTTCAGACTGTCCTGACAATGTCAATATTTGTTCTGCGACGGCCAAATTTTCCAAAATGCCGATTATGCGGACCCTTATTTCGACAGGAATGCTCCTTCCAGGCATTTCGCATATGATTACAGTGAGAGAGAAGTGCTGAAATCATGATATAATCAGCATGTGGAAGAAGCGACAGGACACTGACAGTACCCGAGATTGTGCAGTTTTGTGCAGTACGTGAGTGCCGCAGGTGATTTTCAGGTGCTGACAAAGGCGCGAAGTGCAGCTTTGAACAGATATCCATTTCGTCTATGAGACCTTGCTGAGCTTCAGCAGGTGCTCACTACACAAAACATCACATGCCTGATTCTTGAGATATGCGAAGCATATAACGTAAAGATCCGTACTTTCATTTATTACCAGGATATCAGAAAATAATCAAAAGTTGCCATACTTTTTTCCGATAGTATATGTGACCAATCAAAATATATTTTTAGTTGAGGTTTTACGGCCCAGTCAACCCATTAGTATCATGTCGAGCTGGTCAGTTTACTAACCACACTTTTCCTGAGGCTTGGGTTAGCCAGCGGTCTAAGCGGTTAGCCAGTATTTGTGGACATTCTTTCACCAGACTGACAACTGCCCTTCTTAAATTAGCGATAGTAAAAGAATGACATTGGAAGTATTTTATGATCAATCTCTACGAAATAATGTTACCGGACCCGGCGGGGATCGAATCCGCGACTTCCTGATCACCAGATGGACACGCATCAGACTCCAGTCGGACGCGCATCCGACTGGGCCACCGTTACCGGCTCAAAATACGTCAACTGACAAATTTTGCTTCAGTATAAAATGAGCCGCGGCACACAATCTCCTACAAGTTTGCATATGCGCCCAGCAAAGACTCAGATCAGCCGGCGCATCCGCGTAGTTTGATTAGTTTTTGCAGACCATTCTGTGGGTAGCCAAGGACACAAAGCATCTGCAGGCGCATTACAAAAGCATGCCTATTAAAATAAATTGTAAATTTCACCACCAAAAACTAAATTTTCAGATAAAAATTTTGATATTTTTCGTATTTCTGCTCAAAATATAGATTGTGGGATCTAGTTAGAAACGCCTCACCGAGGCGGTTCTAACGACTACCCACAATCTATGTTTTTGAGCAGAAATAAGAAAATTATGTATACCCATGTAAACCCCAGTTTTACTATATAATAGTGGGGTAAGGGGGTCAAGAATATATAGGTGTGATTTCGTGATGGGACAGCAAATACTCTAATCAGCCTGAAAGCAAAGAGTGATGTGTACTTTTATGTTTTCTGTGATTTGCTTTATATGATTATATGAAAACAAAGAATGATACGTCCTTTAATGCTTTCCTTTTTTTTTTTTTTTTTTTTTTTTTTTTTTGAGATTATTTGATTGTATGAAAGCAAAGAATGATGTGTTCTTTTATGCTATCTTTATTTTCTTTATTATATGAATATTTAAAAGCAAAGAATAATGTGTTTTTTTTTTTTTCTTTGCCTTTCTTTATTTAACTTTGATTAATTTAATGAGTATATGAAATCAAATAATGGTTCGTTTTTTTTTGTTATGTAAAGTGTTTTCCATCACGAAAACACGCCTATATAAATTAGACCCCCTTAAGCCCCACTTTTATATAGTAAAACTGGGGTTTACAGGGGTATACATTATTTTTCTTATTTCTGCTCGAAACATAGATTGTGGGTATTCGTTAGAACCGCCTCGTCGAGGCGGTTCTAACGAGTACCCACAATATATGCTTTGAGCAGAAATATGAAAAAAATATCGGAGTTTTTGTATCTGAAAGTTTTCAGTTTTTGGAGGTGAAATTTTCTATATCTTTGAATAGGAGTGTTTTCGTAATGTTATCTTTTTTTCTATGTGTTATTATATATTATTTTTCGTTATTGCATGATTATATGATAGCAAAGAATTATGTGTTTTAATGTGTCATTTGAATTCTTTGAAAGCAAGGAACACATTAAAATACGTAACTTTCAAGTAATCAGTAATTTTCAGTATTCCAAGACACTGAAAGAAGATATATTTATAAATAAACAAACACATCAAAGAAAGCGAAACTATCAAGTTATAAGTAAAGTTAAGTATTTCGATAGCTAAGGTATTCATAACAGAAAGATCCAAAATAAAAACAAAAACAAAAAAAAAAAAAAAAAAAAAAAAAAAAAAAAAACATTTAAAAAAGCGAAAATGTCAAGTTCTTAGTAAAACAAATGATATTCAGAGAGGTGCACCTAAGATAATCATACCAGAAAAATCCAAGATGACCTCTGGGTCTGACTGGGCCAGTTTTCTATAAATAGCCGTGCTATTAGCTGTTTTGTCCGTAGAATATACGATATTGGCTCCAGGAATTGTTGAAGACTTTGCATATGGATCCACAGCTACACCAGCTACAGGACCGCCTGTACTAATCGTATCAATGACGTCACCAGTCTCGTTCAGAACATAGATCTTGCTCTGCTTGTCAGTCACGAACAACCGGAACTCATGACCAACCGCAACTGAAATCGGATCAGATATACATTAACAAATCTACATAATGTTCGCCCCATCGTACCCATTATTAACCCTTAAAGCGCCAAGAAAACCTACATCTGAAAATGTCGTCTGTTTATGTCGTCTACTGAATATTCTTGCAAACTTTTTAAACCTATTTTTGCATACAGGCACACAGTGTGGACCCAGACTGTTTGCAGAAGTGACTTTTAAAGTAACACTGTTTGCAGAAGTGACTTTTAAAGTAACACTGTTTGCAGAAGTGACTTTTAAAGTAACCAGCAGAAGACAAAGCATACCACAATAGTTGTGATTGGCGCTTTAAGGATTAAATATACATTCCAACGCCAGAAAACGTAACTTCTGATTGTGCACCCGACGAAGACTCCAATCAGCCTGCGCATGAAGGAAGTTTGCATCCTTGGATATCCTATCCAAAATGCGTCCGGTGAAGATTCTGATAAACTGTGCGATTGCTAAGGCTGATCTGAATCTTCGTTTGGAGCACATGTCCGAAGGCAGAAATGAGGCAGCCTTTTTTTTTAACAAAAGCGACCCTTGGGAGTACGAAAAACTATTTGCACCAAGAGAACTTCAGACTACCACTGACTTCCCTTATATATTTTATACATTTTTGCAAGTGTTTTACAGCCCATAGTTATTGGGTGTTTTTTTTTTTTTTTTTAAGTTCAAAAGGTCAAAACATGGGACTTGTCTGATAGCTGTCCCCCTAATTTTTTCAATCTAGGCATCAGGATGAAAGGTTATGTTGCATGTAATGAACTTTTTCCTTTTTGAAGACACTGACACAAGTCTTGTAAGAGGTCATGGTAGGTAAATTATACCACCGATGTTTTTCTACTTTCATATTCAAAGCAACCAGTCAAAATATACAGTTTTGCTAATATTTAAAAACAAATATAAAAATAACAATTTTAATCTTTCAGTAATTTAATGAATGTTATGTTTATACTTCTGTTTGTTTGGAAAATAGCCATTGTAGGTAACGTTATTTGTTGTACCAAAACCGAAATAAAGCTTCTTGTATCTTGTAAAATAAAAGTCAAAAAGGATTGCCATAGGACACACAAACGCACGAAAATCGGAGACTCGGCTTGATTCTCTTCATATGCAACTTAGTTTGCGAGGCTGCATACGCACCCCCACCCCCACCCGCACCCCGCTAGCGCCGGCTTTAGCGGATTTCGATTTGCAAAATAAAAAATAACCAGGATGGGCTCAGTGATCCCAAAGGAAATTAAATATAATCTGCACTATGATGATGTACGGGGAGACTTTTTACGGCCGCCACACTGCACAACAGCTACAGTAGAGTAAAATAAAAGTCAAAAAGAATAAATGTTTTGTATCTTGTAATGCAAAATTGCTTGAATTATACATTTTAACCAATTCTGGCCCCAAAACTAGCAAAACACACTTTAGATACAGGCAAAAAATTGAAATTATGTTATTTGGAACTTATTTGTATGAAATCCATTCCAGCGCTCTGAAAATTTTAGCAGTCTGTGAATCTAGCCTTAAACACTGTGTATTGATATATCGGCCCCTACCCTACTCCCACTGGGCAGATGACGTTTATACAACGTCGCCTGAACGTTGAGGCGATGTTGTATAAATGACATTAGGCGCAGGGCTCACTCTTTCACAGAAGAACAAAACACATGAACGTTATATTTACCTGCGAGAACTGAAAGAAGGAACAACAAAATGCCTCTTTGGCAACCCATCATACCATTGTTGTCTAAAAAAGGAAATACATACTTATTAACAATATATTCAGTCATCTCATTAGAGTAAGGGTAACACATGGTAAATAGTCCTTCCACAACGTAAACACGCCTTTTCATATATATATATATATATATATATATATATATATATATATATATATATATATATATATATATATATATATATATATATATATATATATATATATATATATCACCTCCAAAAACGGAAAATTTTCAGATAAAAACTCTAATATTTTTTTCATATTTCTGCTCAAAACATAGCTTGTAGGTACTCGTTCGAACCGCCTCTTCTCGCTTCAAATCGCCATTGAGCCCTTGCTTTATTTCATCACCATCACGAAAACATACCTATATAATTTTGACCCCCTTAAACCCCAATTCTATATAGTAAAACTGGGGTTTACAGAGGTATATATTATTTTTCTTATTTCTGCTCAAAAACATAGATTGTGGGTACTCGTTAGAACCGCCTCGCCGAGGCGGTTCTAATGAGTACCCATAATCTATGTTTAGAGCAAAAATAAGAAAAATATCAGAATTTTTTATCTGATTTTTTCCTTTATTTTTGGTTGTAAAATTTTCAATATATTTGAATAGGTGTGTTTTCGTAATGGGTGGTTTTGATTACATATGTTTCACTGTGATATTTCGATGCGGTAGAAGACCCATATTCGGACCAAACATATAATTTGTAATTTGTGTATTTGTAATTGTTTTGTTCTTTGCATTATACAATAAATGTTGTTTAAACCAAGCTGTGTTCTACTGAAAGACCATCACACCCTCATAAACATGCCCATATGAGTTGCTCAGCGCAGATTGTTTATATTACTCCTTCAATATAAAACTAAGAACTTCGAGTGCAGCACCTACTCAAGCGTGTAGTAAATTATGATTATTACAGACTGGTAATATGTTCTGCTTTTTTGCATTAGCATCACGTGGTGGTTATCAAAGGCTTTCGCATTGTCAAATTAAATTTCAAAATCGAAACATGCATTTTGTACGTCCCCGCCTTCCTCCATCTCCCACGCCCTCACTTTCCCTCCCCCCACCACCCCCTCCTCCACAACGCTTCCTCACAAACTAAATGCGTATCCCTACAAAATGTCATAGCAGAAAAGGAGCACGTCTCAATTTCAGTTCGATTTTGTTTTTATTTCAAAAGTTAATCAAGTGAAGTACTCCAATAAGCGAACCGAGGTTCAAGGCCCTAACTCAGATAGTTGTCGTGATCTATTGCTGAAAAGAAAACGCGCCGAACGAACGAACAAATGCACGACCGGCCGGCCCTGAAGCAATATGATCCTCTGACATCTTCGCAGTTGGGGACATAACAAAGAGCTGCTGCAAATATGAAAACTTCGACCTTATAAAAACAGTTTTAGTAGCTGTATCTGCCACATAGGCAAGTTGCTTAATACGAATAAATACAGAAAACCTTCAGTGACTCGAACACCGATGGCTCGTTTACCGTGGCTGATTCGAACTCGCTTTTGAGTCCATAGGAAATTCTTCTGACAGCTCAAGAAAACAAATATTTGGGAAAATTTTGGAGATTTTTCTTACTATGTCCATTTTCAATTAAAGAGGTATTTGGTATATTTGGTTTATTTTATTACTGTCGAACCTCAATGGCTCACACACTGATGACTCGTTTATCATGGCTAATTCGAACTCATTTTGAGTCCCTACGAAATTCTTCCAATAGCTCAAGAAAATAAATATTTAGGAAAATTTTCTAATTCTTATCATGAAAATGTATGTTGTGTGTACTCATTAGAATCGCCTCATCGAGGCGATTCTAATGAGTACACTCAACATAACAGTACTCTATAGAAGAGCGAAAAGACACCCCTAACCTTATCCATTGGCCTCCTGAGCTAGCGCAATCGAACTACCTTTGTCTAGAACAAATTTCCATGGCCACAAAGATATTCAAGGCATTTAAGTCCGTCTGTAACTAAAGTAAAATACGAGAAAATTATTGGTGAATAATTTTCTTTTAATGAACAGTAAAACTATATTTACCTGTAATGTTCCGACAATCTGTTTGTTAAAAATATCCCAATTAATAAAGCAAACTATTTATGTAAATGCGTCGCAACGTGAAGGAACAAAACACCCTTCTGACATGTGCATCCAACGAAGACTCTGATCAGCCTGCGCTTCCGCGCAGTCTGATCAAAATCTTCGTTGCCCGCATGAAGAAACTTTGCATTCTTGGCTATCTAAAAATTGCCCAGTGAAGATTCTGATTATACAGCGCGAATGCGCAGGCTGATCTGAATCTTCGCTGGACGTACAAGTTAGGTACGTTTTCGAACGTCACGGCTTATATCTTCGTTACTGTGCATTTTTTAAAATATGTAAATCTAGCACAAATCAATATTATGATAATGCATTACAAGTTTGCAATGAATAGACAAATACGTATTGAGTTTTCATTTAGACAATAAACATCTAAAGTCTTTGTCTGCTGGTATGCTGAGTAACGTTCAGCCGACGACAACAAAATCCATTTTTCTTATTTTCCCAGATAGTTTATGCTTTGATTTTTTTTATGTAAATTGTCTCCTGAAACGATAATTTGCATGAAAAGTCAAAGCCTGTATATTTTATGTAAAACAGAACAAAACAAAACAAAATTATGTTCTGGGGAAAAATAAGAAAAATACTAATTTCTCATCTGCTGACCCAGAGAGCGGTAAAGTTTTAATAGACGTGCGTATTGTTTTGAAAACATTTACCCTTCTGTTTTAAAGGTCCAAAATGGCAGAAACATTTTAAGGACGCTAGTTCAAAATGCTCTTTCAACATATCAACACAGTTGTCCGCATCCTGGGAGTACAGGCAGTGAGAGTAGAACAGAGAGTGAACAAAAAACACAGCTCCAATAACCAACATACAAGCAAAAAAAAAAAAAAAAAAAAAAAAAGAAGAAGAAGAAAAGAATTGCGTGTTTTAATTAAGTTCTTTATTCCTTGTTACAGTTGTTACGTACATCTTTGGGACCATGTAAATTTGTTCTTAACATGGGTAGTCCGAGCCATTGAGGGTTAGTCATAACGCCAGGCCAGGAGGCATATGGATATAATTTAGGGATGTCTTTCGAGCTATTCAATAAAAGTATGTTGAGTCTACTCATTTGAATCGCTTCGATGAGACGATTCTAAATGAGTACGGACAACAAACATTTCATAATAAAATAAGAAAATTTTCCTACATTATATCCATAAATATTTGCTTTCTTGGGCTATCAAGACATTACGAAAACATGCCTATTCAAATACAATGAAAATTTCACCTCCAAAAACTGAAAATTTTCAGATAAAAAACTCCGATATTTTTCTTATTTCTGCTCAAAACATACATTGTGGGTACTCATTAGAACCGCCTGGTTCTAACGAGTACCCACAATCTATGTTTTTGAGCAGAAAGAAGAAAAATAATGTATACCCCTGTAAATCCCAGTTTTACTATATAAAAGTGGGGTTTAAGGGGGTCAATATTATATAGGCATGTTTTCGTGATGGAATCTCTTAGGGACTCAACGAAAACGGGTTCGAATTAGCCATCGGTGTTCAAGTCACTGAAGTTTCACTGCATTTGTTATTTAAGAATTAGATCAGCTCTAGCAGTGATTTGTTGGAGATCAGTTATAAAGTAGATCAAATCACGAGCGCACAAGAGCTGATCTATTTCGATTCTAACACATATAAGACGACGAAAAAGAATGCACCCTTCAGATTCTTCCAACTTTCCGCATCGCATAAAGAAATCCCGCCAACAGTTTTGACTGTAACGCTGACGTTTACATGCATTTCTTACGATGTGGACGCAAGGAAAAAAACGATGCTGACCCTTCTAACGTCGTGGAAACGAAGACTGACTTCAGCAAAATGTCAAAATGACATCTGAACGGCGCCAGATAGCGTCCTGCGCCTCCGCCCAGTGATTTGTTGCAGAATAAAACACCGAGTTTAACCACTGGCTATATAGGCGATTTCAATATTTCTATATGGGTGTCATTTCGATCGTTTATAAAATGCTGGTATGTCGGTGTACTCATTAAATTCGCCTCCATGAGGCGATTCTAATGAATACTCACAACATACATTTTCTTGATAAAATAGGAAATAATCCTCAAATATCCCTAACATTTGTTTCTTGAGCTGTCGAAGAATTTCCTGGGGACTCAAAAACGAGTTCGAATAAACCACGGTAAACGAGTCAACGGTGTCCAAGTCATAGAGGTTTTACTGTAATCACAAACACTGTGATTCAACAAAGCAATGGACAAAAAAGCAGAACACGAGAAAACCACAAAACAGGACCATGATGGTCCGACCACAGACATTGATAGTTGAGCGCCAACCAAACCAGATGTGCAAATTTGCAAACTTTGCCGACACCTGCCCTTAAAATGCAGTCGAACCTAGTTGTACCGAACATCTTTAGGACCATGGAAATTGTTCTAGAGATGAGTAGTTCGATCGGTATTCGGACAAAATCCCCCCAGACATTACCCGCCCCCCTCCCCCACCCCGGACGATATCCCCGCATTTGTGTCAGTCGACAAAAATTCTCCCAAATAAATCGCTCCCCCACCCACCGACCAAACTTTTGAAAGTTTAACTTTAAGACATGTCAATTATATTATAGACTTCATTCAATTATAAATATGAACACATGATACAATTTACACAAAGTAAGTAATTAATACAAGGTCATTACAAACCTTATATACTAACCTTAATCTGAACACCTGTCAGTGTAATTATAATTAATATAAATGTTTAATATGGATTCATGTTTTAAGATAATGAATAAACTTAAGCGTTTTATAGAAATTCCTTAAATGTATTTTTAATCAAACAATGATTACCTCATCAGGACTATAACTAAACTATAATAAATCAGTTGGTATGATTAATTTGGCTAACTGTAAAAATGATTATCTAATTCTTGTTAACTTCTAGCTGTTTATTTAAATTAACAAACCATCTATTTAAAAGTCTGAAACTAATTAATGGATGATATTTATATTTTCAAAAGATGGATAAGTCAGTACCTATACTGTCTTTGTTAAATAACAGCACAGGGGGAGAAAAAACTTGATTGTTATGCAAGAATGACAAATTGGGGAAGGGGATTGCCACCAGGTGTGCAAACGGTGAAGGGTATTTTGTCCACTTTTACAAACAGGGTGTGGGGGCCGGGGGGGCCGGGGAGGGGATCCGGGAGGGCTTTTGTCCGAGCCACTAAAAGTTAATATTCGCTCCAGGTCATATAGGCAAATGAAGATAATTTGGGTATGTCTTTTTGATCTTCTATTCCATAAGACATCTTTAAATTGTTTGAAGTTATATTTAAAAAAAAAGTCCTGTTATAATTCTATTATAATTATGAACTATCTTCTGGCCTATATTCGTTATATTTGTATTATGTGTTTGAAGACGATGAGCTTTTTTTATATTTAAGTTATATTTGGTGTGTTAAGTGCACCCATTAGAATTGATTTGATGAGGCGATTTTAATGAGTACAAACAAGATACATTAAATGATAAAATAAGTCAATTCTCCTAAAATATCCCGAAATATATATATATATATATATATATATATATATATATATATATATATATATATATTGACTCAAAACTAAGTTCGAATCAGCAATGGAAAACAAGCCATCTGTGTTGGAGTTGCTGGTTTTTATCGCACCTGCTTGTAGCAGGGTGCGATATAGGCGTCCGATTTTCCGTCCGTCCGTCCGTCTGTCAACATTTATGTCGACGTTCGACATTTATGTCAAAGTTAGTATTCTAATCAACTACAAGACTAAACAACCATCAAACCTTGCATGAAACATCTCCCTGACCTCCTGACTTTGTGACATAGGCGTCCGCTTTTCCGTATGTCTGTCCATTCGTCCGTCCGTCTGTCAACATTTATGTCGAAGTTCGACATTTATGTCAAAGTTAGTATTTTAATCAACTACAAGACTAAACAACCATCAAAACTTGCATGAAAAATCTTCCTGACCTCCTGACTTTGCGACATAGGTGCCCACTTTTCCATTCGTCTGTCTGTTCGTTCGTCCGTCTGTCCGTCTGTTAACAGTTCTGTTATGTCGAAGTTCGACATTTATGTCAAAGTTCTCATTCTAATCAACTACAAAACTAAACAACCATCAAACCTTGTATGAAACATCTCCCTGACCTCCCGACTTTGCGACATAGGTGCCCGCTTTTCCATTCGTCTGTCCGTTCATCCGTCCGTCTGTCTGTTAACAGTTCTGTTATGTCGAAGTTTGACCTTTACGTCGAAGTTAGTATTCTAATCAACTACAATTCTACAACAACCATCATACCTTGCATGACACATCTCCCTGACCTCCTGACTTGGCAGGTATGTTGACCCAGTGACCTTGACCTATATCTTGCGCTCCATTGACTTTGACACAATTTACGTTGACGTTCCAGATCTTCTCAACTATAAGGCGTATAACTACCAAACCTTGCATAGTGCTTCTCCTAGATGTACTGACTTGGCAGGTACCTTGACCCGGTGACCTTGACCTATATTTTGCGCTCCAGTGACTTTGACATATTTTGCGTCGACGTTCGATATCTCCTCGACTATAAGGCCTACAACCATCAAACCTTGCAAAGTGCTTCTTCTCAATGTACTGACTTGGCAGATACCTTGACCTGGTGACCTTGACCTATATTTTGGCTGCAGTGACTTTGACATAATTTACGTCAATGTTCCAGATCTCCTCAAGTGTAAGACCTCTAGCCACCAAACCTTGCATAGTGCTTCTCCTAAATGTACTGACTCGGCAGGTATCTTGACCCGGTGACCTTGACCTATATTTTGCGCTCCAGTGCCTTTTTCACATTTTACGTCAACGTTCAATATCTCCTCAACTGTAAGGCCTACAACCATTAAACCTTGCATAGTGCTTCTCCTCAATGTACAGACTCCGCAGGTACCTTCATTGGGTGACCTTGACCTATATTTCGCGCTCCATTGACTTTTACACCTTTTACGTCACCCTTCCATATGTCCTCAACTGTAAGGCCTTCAACCACCAAACCTTATATAGCACTTCTTCTCGATGTACTGACTCGGCAGGTACCTTGACCTGGTGACCTTGACCTATATTGTGCACTCCAGTGACTTTGACACATTTTATGTTGATGTTCGGTATCTCCTCAAATATAAGACCTACAACCACTAAACCTTGCATAGTGCTTCACCTCATTGCACTGGCTTGGCAGGTACCTTGACCCGGTGACCTTGACCTATATTTGACACATTTTACGTTGATGTTTGATAACTCCTCAACTATAAGGCCTACAACCACCATACCTTGCATTGTGCTTCTCCTTGATGTACTGAATTAGCAGGTACCTTGACCCGTGACCTTGACCTATATTTCATGCTCCAGTGACTTTTACACATTTTACGTCAACGTTCCATTATCATTTGGCTGTATGATACGAAAAGTCAGTGCTGAAGATATAGCCATTAGAGGGAATGGGACTGGCCTGGAATATATGTGCCCCACTAGGCACTTTGTCTACATTTTTTTCAACCCAGTTTTCCAAGTAAGCACTGCTAAGAATGAAATAAACTTATTTAATAACCACGTTCTGATTGTGGCTCCTGTGACTTTTGCCCCAGCAGGTGCGATGACGCCTTCCGCGGAATTCTTGTACTATATATATCTGTCCATCGCTGAGTTTCCCCCTCCAACGCTTAGTTATTTTCTAATACCAAGGTGGGTTAATACTTTCATACATTCATGTTTAGTATTTCACATTTCAAACTTTATCATTCAATCAACAGATTTTAACGTAGCCAGGAAACATAGTCACATAGAAGCTACGCCAGAAAAATCTGGATTAGTTTCACATTGACCTTGGCTTGAAAAGGTGTCTGTGTATAATTCATGCGTAGAACACCTCGCTGAGGGACCACTTACAAAAGATCAGGTCTGTAAGTTTCATAATTTAGAATAATCGGTCTAAAAACGAGCTTCAATACGTGTGTATTACCAATGCAAAATGTAATCTCACACTTCATCAATCGTGCCACCAATCGGGAATGCCTGTAAAAGGAAACAAAAAAGACTAACCTTATTATCCGGTATTGGCGGCACCTATCTTCTTCCGTCGCCTTCTTTACCAGCAGCAATGATATGTTCTTTCTTGAACTCCAACGACTCTTCTTAGGCCATCCAGCCATGGATCTTCCGCAGACTCGTTGATGGTCGTTGGCGTAATCCCCTTCCACCGACCCGCTGGACGCTAGCGAGTCCATGACTGATTTGTCAGTGTTTCACCCCGTCAGCATCTTGTATTATATGTTTGAAGACAATTGGCCGCCATCTTGGATCGTATGATTGCGTGGTCAACCCATCACCACGTTAAGGTGAAGCACGTTCGATAATTCGATGGGGATTTCATAGTTCCAAGTGCCAATTTCCTTTTATCAGGTGTTATATTTTGCCTGTAGTAGTTTTACTTGTATGTTTGTCACACAGACGGTCCTTTTTTCAAGCGGCAAAATACCATCACGAACAACTAAGAAAGACGCCTAAGGAACGATCCAATATTAATTGCTAAGTGTTAAGCCAAACAAAAAAGCAAAATGTAAAAATTATCAATAACTTTAGGTTCTCATGTGATTTCATTAATGAGTATATAATCAATTGTTGTTCGTTTGAAGACGAAACACCAAAAGGAGGACTGCGTAAGTTAAAACGGACGTCGAAAAAACTTGGGCCAGCAAAAAGCCAGATTGGCTTAGGCATCCTTTTAGTCTGATCACGTCTGTTACGTTTCGTAGGAACGATCCACCGGATTCAGTCTTCTACCCACCGAACAGCGAAGGCTCAGATCAGCCTGCACAATGCGCAGGCTGATCTGAGCTTTTGCTGTTTTCGTATATGCCAAAACACTTTTTACGTCACCCGCTACATTTATAAACTCCACATTTCTCATCAATGCTTCTTTATTAACGAGGCATAAACCTGTCCGGCGTTCTCTGACACAAACCCGAAATATTTTGGTCTTTTATTCTGTAACAAAAAGCAAAAATGAAAAGTGTATTAGGTGTTAATCTATTCTTACGATACAAACCTGTATTTCTGCTATGCTTATTCACGATGGATTGTTCAAATTCAGAACAGCTGAAGCAGTTAACACTGCAAGGTTTGCTTCCTATGTCTGGTGGCGGCTGGGACGTGGGTGGGGCCTGTCTGCCAGCAACACTCATGGCCGTGAGAGACGTAAATGAAAGAGCAGGACTTCTGGATGATTACAATTTAACGTTTACTTTGAAGGATTCAAAGGTAAATTACAGTCAATCCTCTTTATACCGACACTCGATAAACGACAAAAGTTGTTGTAATAATCAAACTTCACCCTAGAGGTGATAGTTAATCAGAAATTATAAAAGCGAATTTTATTCAGTACTTCAAGATTTTGTTTTGGATTTTGTTAGAATTGCATCCGTGAGCCACGGTATATGAACCATCGGTGTTCGAGTCATTGAAGTTTTACAGTAACTTGGAGGGCTTTGTTCCGTGACTTTCCATGTTTGTGTTTTGGTCTATATAAGACAGCTTGAAGGTCTAGATCAGGTTGCGCATCCTTGAAGACAAGTCGATAACTTTGATTGCCAGTGTTTGGCGTTGTAGTTAGTTACTTGTATACATATATTTTGGGCAAAGAATGAACTTACAAAGATTGCACGATAACAAAGCAGAAAATTTGGCCCTCCTTAAAGTTATTTCGTTGAAGTAACGAAATAATAAGGTTGACTAAAAAAGATTACAGTCATGGAACACAACCCTCCCGTCAATGTACCAGATAACTGCATGACAGTGCAATTTCATTACGAAAACCTCTTATAATTTCTGATTAGCTATCACCTCTTGGGCGAAATTTGATACCAGTCAATTTATTATTACAACTTTTGTCGTTTATCGAGTTACGGTATAAAGAGGCTTGACGATATGTCTTTGGCTTGGCCCGCCGTGGTTCAACTATTGGTTTTCATTTACTCTGGCATACAGTAGAATTAGCCATGAGTGCTCGTCTTTGTTTATTATAGTGATTCATTTGATTTTTATGTTTTCGCTTTGATGCATTGACTGAGTTGGGAGCCTTTATGCAAACCGAATTTTTATGTGTTTCTGTATTAAGAGTAGCATCGGGACCCAGGGTGAAGTTAGCTAGCTGTAAAAGTGCTTTAAACCCCCCGGTGGTTTGTTCTACTGACCGTTCTAAGGCGGTGGTCCCGGTGTTAGTCTTACTCTTTGTTGCTTTGTGGTTTATTCTACGAGGCGATTTGTTGTATGTCTTTCCGTGTGTCATTTTGTTCTTGTGTTTTCAGTCCTTTTAGTATAGCGATTACCTCGCTTGGGGAAGAGAGAGCTAATCTTAGTGCTTTTCGGACGTTTGTTCGATTTGTGCTTGTTTGGATTTGTCGGTTTCCTCATCCTCTTGGGGTCTGGGAAGGGCTGCGGTTTGTGATTGTGGCACTCCCTGGACTTTTCTCTTACCCTTTTTTTGATCTTTTCTGGGTATCTCCACGTTTGTGTTTTTATCTATATAAGACAGCTTGAAGGTCTAGATCAGGTTGCGCATCCATGAAGACAAGTCGATAACTTTGATTGCCAGTGCTTGGCGTTATAGTTAGTTACTTATATACATGTATTTTGGGCAGAGAATGAACTTGCAAAGATTGCACGATAACAAGGCCGAAAATTTGGCTCTCCTTAAAGTTATTCCGTTGAAGTAACGAAAAAATGAAGATGCCTAGAAAAGGATACCGTCATTGAACACAACCCTCCCGTCAATATACCAGATAATTGCATGACAGTGCATTTGCATTACGAAAACATGCCTATTCAAATATACTGAAAATTTTACCACCAAAAAATGAAAATTTTCAGATAAAAAATTCTGATGTTTTTCATAATTCTGCTCAAAACATAGATTATGGGTACTCGTTAGAACCGCCTCGATGAGGCGGTTCTAACGAGTACCCACAATCTAGGTTTTTGAGCAGAAATAAGAAAAATAATGTATACCCTTATAAACCCCAGTTTTACTATATAAAAGTGGGGTTTAAGGGGGTCAAAATTATATAGGTATGTTTTCGAAATGGTTTTGTAGTTTTATGTTCCTCAGGATCATTGAACCCATTATGTTGTCTTGGAAAACCGAATTCCGCTTCATCCGATGCTGAATTTATTTTAATGGAATTTTATAGAATAATCTTTCAGAACGTTACTTTTAACAATGTATTTATTCTTGCAAGCGTGATCTGTATCTTGCATTTTTTTATGTATTTTATAAAATGCTTTTAAAATTTAATTGAATCAGTTTTCACCATTGTAAAAAAATGCGAGGCTTTAGCTTGGCCCGCCGTGGTTCAACTATTGGTTTTCATTTACTCTGGCATACAGTAGAATTAGCCATGAATATTCGTCTTTGTTTATTATAGTGATTAATTTGATTTTCATGTGTTCGCTTTGATGCATTGACTGAGTTGGGAGCCTTTATGCGAACCAAATTTTTATGTATTTCTGTATTAAGAGTAGCATCGGGACCCAGGGTAAAGTTGTAAAAGTGCTTTAAACCCCCCGATGGTTTACTCTACTGACCGTTCTAAGGCGGTGGTCCCGGTGTTGGTCTTACTCTTTGTTGCTTGTGGTCTTTTCTACGAGGCGATTTGTTTTATGTCTTACCTTGTGTTATTTTGTTACCTTTTAGCATTGCGATTACCTCGCTTGGGGAAGAGAGAGCTAATCTTAGTGCTTTTCGTACGTTTGTTCGATTTGCGCTTGTTTGGTTTTGTCTGTTTCCTCCTCCTCTTGGTGTCTGGGAAGGGCTGCAGTTTGTGATTGTGGCACTCCCTGGACTTTTTTAATATAAAGTCAAAATATTCAATAGTAAAAGAATGTGTCAAAATTAGCAGTCCAACATAAAATTATGGGGATTTAAATAAAAATTAAATTTCAAAGTAAAATTTATAAAGAACGAATGACAACATTGAAAAGTGCATCATTAGAAAGCTTTTTTCACAAAACTATAAATATCAACACAAGTTACTACAACTTTGAATGCATGTTACTTCTGAACAAACAGGATTTTTTAGATACGGTTTTCAACAATTATTATTGCCAAAACAACATCTTAAATTTGAAATATACTGAATTAGAGGATGTGTCGTCTTTAAGATGTTAAATATTATTATTTTCAGTGCAACCCTGGAGTGGCAACCTATAGAATGATTCAATCCCTAACCCAGCCGCCGACCAAAATAATGCTGCTTGGATGTGGCTGCTCTGTAGCTACAATAGTAACAGCACAAGTTTCACACCGGTTTAATATAACTCAGGTAAGAACTCACACAAATAGAGAGAGACAGACAGACAGATAGACCGACAGACACTCAGAGACAGACAGAAGGTCAAAGAGAGACAGAGCTTTAACTGCATGAGCTCTTTATGTTCGAACTGGGGTTGGGGCTGTCAGTGCTATTTATGTTCGAACTGCGGTTGGGGCGTGTCTAATTTTTAAACTAGGTCACAGACTGGATTACTGGTACACATTAGCTGTCCTTTAAATACTGGAACAAACTTTATGCTATATAAGGACATATTAGTGAAGATACCCAGGAATAACATAATGACGAAGCACTGCCTTCCGGAGGCACAAAAAGAAAGAAAGATAAGGAACAAATAATGACAAAACAAACACCAAATATAAAACCATCGACGCGCAAAGAACTGCAACAGCGAACTGCTTTGGAACGATTATGTCGGAAAAGCAAAATATTTATATGAAATCAGTTTAATCAGTATGCGTGTCCGTGACAAATGGCAGCAAAGGTTTGAAGTAAATTAGGAAGAAATGTAATTCTCTGAAAACCGTAATCCTAGATGATTATATTAATACACGAAAAGAAAAAGAACAAGAAGAAACTATCACAATATGCGCGCCTGTGTAATGTTCTTGTGGGGGAGACAGGAAAGCGGTCGAATCAAGCTACGTAACGGTAATGGTATGGCTAACGCCTTCTCCGTTACCACTTTCAAGATGAAACTCGTAAAGAATAACAAACGAACACTGGAAGATAGATTCATTTGGATAACGGAAGCCAAGCGCACCTATCGCTTCCTCATTTCGGGTACTTCGGCTTCGAGCATGAACGCGAATGGTAGCATCAGTTTTGATAGTCGCCTCTGAAAGTGTATCAATGGTATATCAGGTTCCGAGGTTAAAAAAATATTTTTCATGCTCAACTCATCTGAGCATGACATTTGTTCTGCTAATAAATCTCAAATTATTTTTTGCTAAATACAACTGAACAAGAAAATTTCTCTGCTAATAAATATGAAAATGCCAACTATTATTAGCATTTTCATATTTACCAGCAGAGAAAATTTCATGCTCTGCTGAGTTGAGCATGAAAAAAAAAAACTTTTATAGACTCGGTGCCAGTTTTTAAATAATTAGTGATGTATTATTTCACTTTCGGATATAATGAAATGTAAAAGTGTCTGAGTGTTCCACATATAATAGCTCAACTACACATGCCTACTTAGAGAATAAGAAAAACCATGGATTTTTGTGTTTCCAATTTTTAGACGCAATAATAAAGTTTCAAAATATTTAAGAAGAATACAACCACGAGTTAGCAATTAAACCTTCTTCTGTCATTTCAATAATTTTAGGCTAGATTTTTTTTCTGTTCGAAGTTATAACATCTTTACCGTATGTTACATTCATTATTGTAGCTCAGTGCATTATCTACCTCACCGACATTGTCAGACAGAAAAAGATTTCCAAATTTTTACCGGATTGATAGTCCAGATCACCTGTTACACCCGACCATGATCGCTTTAATGAAGAAATACAACTGGAAGAAAGTAGCCACAATTAACCAAGCTTTAGAATACTTTTCTTCGGTAAGTGTTTGAAATGCCTTTATTTCGTTGCAGATTTACAGGGTAAGCTCGCTTATATGAAAGGTTAGGAAGAACCAGGGTAGGTATTCTGACATCAGCGTGCGCGTTGGCCTCCTCACGGTTAATTTTAATGTCTTTTTTAAAATGAAACCCCAGCTCTTGTTCCCTTATTTCAGTAAGCATTTGTACTGCTTTAACATAGCAGATGAAGTTCTGTAAAACAACGAATACTTTTGAAACAAAGAACACATCGTAGAAATGAAAACTGCAGACTAGGTTTTATTGATTCTGTTCCTGTACAGTTTTGGCTAAGGCGATGCTTCATACACACTCTAGCCTCGAGCTGAGCAGAACTCTGTTTTCTTGCAAATGAAACGTTCCAAAGGGTCCCAAACAACCAGTAAATAGAAGAACTTACACTATGATGTAGTACGGGTAGACGTTGGTCTTAGAAGACAAACGGCTCTTGACATCAGCTACAGTGAATTCAGATATGTTCTGTCAAAAAGGTGATATTTACAATTAACAATATGTGTGACACAAGCATAATCTGTTCTCTCCTTTCGTACCTCTCTTTTCTTGCTCGGGTAGATATTCTGGAAAAAATCTTCGTGTAAGGACACAAAATGGAGTTTTTATTTTTGTTACGTATATAAGGATTGGGTAACCAAACATTATCTTAATTGTTTCTAGTGATACCGTTATCTAAGGCGTAAGCTTATTGCTACAGACAGTCTGACTGTGACGTTGAAAATTGGTGATTTAACGATGACATAATATGTTACCGACGCTTATTAGTGTCAGTAAGGTTTAGATACAAAAATATGATACATGTATTTTACTTTTAATGGGAACTGAAACACGTTCATGGATGACTGTCAAAATACTTTTCTTCCCCGCCTACTCTAAATATATTTCTTTTCAGAGTAGAAATAATTTCTTTACAGAGTAGAGCCCTTTACAGACGGGAATTGGTGTTCAGTAAAGCGGTGAAAATTTATGTACATGTATATAATGAGTAGGTAACAAAGCAATATTTTAGTTAGTTGTTTCTGGTAATACCTTTGTGCAAGCCGTAAACTGATTGTTACAGACAGTCTGGCTATAATGGATATTGGTGATTAAACGATGACGTAATATGTAAGCGACGTTTATTAATTTCATTGAGAAAGGCAAGGTAAAGCACGGATAACAGACGTGTGTTATTTTTAATGGGAAATGGTATTCTTTCAGAGATGACTGTTAAAATTTTCAACTTCCACTCTCTGAAAAGGGGTCTCCTCTATAAGGAAAGAATTTGCTCCCATCCGTGAGCAAATTCTTTTCTTATAGAGTAGAACCATTTGCAGCAGTGCCTACTATATAAGTAAATAATTTACTCCCATCTGGAGTAGAACCTTTTTAGAAGGGGCTTGATGTACAGCAAAGTAAAAAGGAAGTGAAAAACGGTTTCCCTTGGCGGAAAATGGCCAGCATCTACAAAGTAGAACTAGTCCCCTTACAATACATTTTTTTAGCTGAAACAAGGCCCGCGCTTAAAAATACTTTTTTCATGCTTAACTCAGCTGAGCAATAGGTTTGTCCTGCTAATAATATCAAATTGCAAATTCTTTCTTGCTAAACAAAGCAGACCATGAATATTTCTCTGCTAATACATATGAAAATGCCAACTATTGTTGGCATTTTCATATTTATATACAGAGAAAATTTCATGCTCAGCTGAGTTGAGCATGAAATAAAATTGTTTTATAATCTCGGGGCCTTCTGTCTGAAAATCTGTTCCTGCTCTATTTGCATTTTGTACAGTAAAATACGATGAACTTAAAGATTGATACATTTACGATATTTCAGGTAATAGATGATCTTGTTCAAAGATTGAAAGGGGCGAATATTACCGTCATATCACAAGAAATCTACCAAAATGACCCTTTCACGAGAGTTGAAAATTTAAAGGTAACAAAGTTCTTTCCTCGATGTATGTAGAAACGCCGTGCCCTGGTCTAATGCATTAAGTCTACTAAAGGCTTAATTGGTTTTATAATGAAATACTCTTGAGGACACTGAATACACAACAGACATCAAAATACCTAAAGTGTTGCAGTTTGCTTGACCTGTATAGCTCGTTTGGATCAGTTAGGCATTATCATATCTATGTCAAAACTCACAGAAGGGGTCAATGATAGCAATTGGGAAAAGAACAAAATAAGCTTTAAGCTTCCGTTCTAATCCTGGTTGTGTTATGACATTGTATGTTTTGTACATGCACTAAATTGGAAATAAAATATGTTTAAACTAATGATAGCAAAGGACAAGAAAATATGACATAATTTCGTGATATATGGGAAGAAATATTACTGAAACACCAGTTGTGGTGTATATAAATAGGCTGAACTTTAATGACAGATTTGGTGCCGGTGAGGTCGGTTTAGGATCCGCGGTTGTTTTTAATACTGATCGTTTTTTTTTTTATTCTCTCGTACCATGCCACTGCGTTCGAAATTCACCCAACGAAAACTAATCCCGCCCGATTGATTGCGCCGTATGTAAGCGGCTATATAACAAGCCCATCGGTTCCGGGATATTACGGTAAAACTTATCTAAATGGGGCACGCGTATTAAAAAGTATATAGCTGATCGGACTGCTTTTGACAACCTAAAAGCATAGCTCAGAATGTATCAAAATTTTATATACACCAAGCCTTTTACTCCTTCGACAATTAATTTTTTTTTTTTTTAAATACTTCTTCTTCAAGTTCTGTTACATTTTCGTATTTTTATACAAAATGTGGTATTACTTTAAACTGTTCCCTGTCATGTATTTGTCAATATAGTTAATGTGTGCATACCCTGCACAAACGATATCAGGTCGAGGGTTGGGATCCCATAAAGCTAGCTTAAGCCCCCATGTAATTAATAACCAATGCGATACTTCCATTGTGGTACTTAATGTTAATTGTTATGTTTCACTTTCTAATGTTTACTTTTAACAATTATGTAAGTTTAAAATATATTCAGTTAAGTTAGGGTAACAGAGTTGCCACCTTTTTGGGAAAAGGTTACCAACTCTGCATGTCACCTGTTTATTTTGTGGCTGCTTAGTTGTACTTGTCTGTCTTTCCTTTTGATGTTGGAGGCTTGGTGTGGATCTGATTGTATCAGTGTCTTTGTTCACTTATTTACTTTGAAGATTATGATACGGGCCGCGCAAAGCAAAATGTGTCACGGTCTATGTTTTAATAAATTATTTTCTAGAAGGATCCCATTTTCATGAATGCTTTTTTGTTTCAGAAACATGACGCCAGAATAATTGTGACTGCATCTTACGAAGACAAATCTAATCTTGTATTCTGTGCTGTAAGTAGAGCGTCCATTTCTATTCCATTGAGCTACTTCCTGTCTATGGCCGGGCCCATTAAGGTTCAGCTTGTGGTTTTCTCTTGCACTAGCTTTGGGTTGATGCTTGGTCCTCTGTTTGCGGTATCATGGTTATTCGTGTAACTGTTTACTAATGATATTAATGCATAGTATGAAATCACTACTAGCGCAGAAATCTAGAAGACGTCCCATGTACGTTAGAGGAGATGGACGAAGTTTTGCAAGGCACTTATGTATATATCATTGTCTGTCATGAAAGCTTGTATGTTGTATATCCTTAAAGTCTAGTTGGGCTAGGCTACTAGAAATGTATGTATGTATGTATTTATCTATATATCTATCTTGCACACCAGATAAGGCAATCCTGGATTTTACCCTGGGATAGAAATTCTTATCCTACCCAGGTTCTCCTACCCAGGGTAGGATAAAAATCGAGAATTCTCGCTAGTTTGTTGTGTACTGGTTGTATAAGACGTCACGTGCGCCATCGTTAAGATTAACGTCACTGAACGTATTTGACGTCACTAAACGTCACGGTAATGTGATCACAATATGGCGGACGTCAGCAATCAAAGCGATTACAGTATTTTTAAAAAAGCGCTGAGGAATGAAAGGTATACAAAGAAAAAAAATATATCTGTGTGAGGGGTAGATAGAAATATCCGTCCCTCGGCAAGCCTCGTTATGCCAGACAGTGACCCCCGGGACGGATTTTTATATCTACCCCTCACACCCACGATAGATTCTTATAATCAATCAACCTATCTATCTATCTATCTATCTATCTAGCTAGCTAGCTATCTATCAATCTATAAAATATATTATTATCATATAAAGATGTATGGAATTGTCATTGTTAGGGCCAGGCGAACTTAGTATTCTATTCAACAAGACGTTTCACACGTTGTAAATATGCTTTATGAAGGTAGTGTATTTTATTCTAGGCGTACAAACTAGGTCTATACGGACCCAAAATTGTATGGATAATTTATGGTTGGTTTGGCTATGACTTCTGGCGCAGAAATCTAGAAGACGTCCCGTGTACGTTGGAAGAGATGGACGAAGTTTTGCAAGGCGCATTTCTGGTTTCTGTTCATTTTAGAAATCGAATCGAGGAAAGAGGAGTAGCTGGATTAACGGGTTAGTATAACCATACAAAATAATACTCGAATACAAAAGGTAGTACGAACAAAGCGAACTGTACAAAGTCTGTGCGCCTTAGATTGTCAGGGTTTACACACACACACACACACACACACACACACACACACACACACACACACATTAATTATCATTTAAAAATAGTTTTGACATAGCAAAGACTGACATAGCAAATACATATAGAATGTCATATGTTCTGTCATGATGTATTGTGCGCTCTACATATGAAAACGCAACCGCTGTACACCAATCATCCTTTGAAAGCATAAAATTGACAGCTATTGGGAGGTGTCTGTTGTAGAGACGTTGAATAGACAATAATTATCTTAAAACGCAACCTTCCCCGCCTACAATCTTCCCCGCCCTAGTAGCGTTTCTACTGACGGTTCTGTGGTGGCTACTCTGTAGCAAGTCTTCTTTGATTGTGCGTCGGTGGTTTCATCTGTGGCATTTGTTTTGTCATTATTTGTTCCTCATTTCTTCTTCTTTTGGACTCTCCGGGAAGTTGTGCTTCGTGATTGTGGCATTTCCTGGGCATCTTCACTTATATTTCTGAAATACCAAAATTCTAAAAGGTAAGAATTTAATCCTAACGTGGAGGGAACAAAAACGTTTTGTTAAAGCTGTGTCCATTGAAGGTGTATTCAATCCCTTTTAACATCTAATGTTCCCATATATTCCTAATACAGTTAACTCACGTTATCACAAACACTGATTACTCAAACTACTGCTTAAGTCAAATATGGCTCCAGACACGGCACATTTTTCAACCGAAAATTGTTAATTTTCTTATTTCTCCACAAAAACATATGTTTTTGTTGTCGGTACTCATTAGAAGCACCTCACTGAGGCCCTTCTGATGGGTACACACAACATATATTTTTGTGTAGAAATAAGAAAAATATTTTACTAATACCAGCTGTGATCTGAAACTTCGGTCAAAGTAATGATGGATAATGTTGGTTTAGTTTTGCTTTAAGTTGCTTTTTATTTTTTTATTTTATTTATTTATTTATTTATTCTTTTACGTTTCAATTCCTCTTATCTTAAACTACTGTTATCTCTAAATAAAGTCTCTGGTCCCTTGAAGATAATGAGTTCTCTCTATATCCTTTCTTATACGCAATTCATGTTTATTAGTTTCAGAATTTGATGTACTGTATAAGAAAGAAGAGACTTACAACGCTTCCCACAGTGTAAATGAACATATATCCGCCTTATGTTATGACCATATATGGATTGCTGCCCTTGCTTTGAATTGCACGGAAACCAAACTCCAAGCAATTGGTATGTCATGTGAAAAGTTTGTAGCCGCTACATCAGAAAATAGTACCTTCGGACATGTGAGCCCAGCGAAGATTTAGATCAGAATCTTCCTTGGGCGCATTTTGGATGGCAAAATATGTTGTTTTTTTCGTGCTGTCAACAAAGACTCTTTCAGACAGCGTGGATGCACAGGCTGGTTTGGGCATACCTGTCAGAAGGTACGACTCCTCACGTTGCGGCTCAATAAAAAAGAGAAAGTAACTGACTGATTTTTGTTGAATTAGATCATGAAGATCACAGTAAATTGCAGGACTTCTTACACGTCCTTGCTATGGCTTACGTGATTTTCTGATTTAAAACTACTCAAAAGAACTCATAAGAGCTGTATCACATGGAATGCCTACATAATACAGCATTTTGTCGTCAGTAAAAGACTAACGAATAGAAACTGCAATAGAAGTACCACTCAGGATGCGTTAAAGTAAATGTAAAAAAAAAGACAAGGAGACTTCCATGTAATTGTATTGTCTGTCTACCATAGAACAAAAGGCTCCCAAGGCATTGAATAAGGACTGAATAACAATAAATGGGATGACCAAAGGCAAAGCAGATTAGGCTTAAAGCAGGCTTAACTGCAACTGAACAAAGCTAATTCTACTGAAAAAAAAGTAAGAAAAGTCCAGGGAGTGCCACAATCACAAACCACAGCCCTTCCCAGACCCCAAGAGGAAGAGGAAACCGACAAATCTAAACAAGCACAAACCAAACAAACGTACGAAAAGCACTAAGATTAGCTCTCTCTTCCCCAAGCGAGGTAATCGCAATGCTGAAAGGACTGAAAAACACAAGAACAAAATAACACAAGGTAAGACATAAAACAAATCGCCTCGTAGAATAAACCACAAAGCAACACAGTAAGACTAACACCGAGACCATTGCCTTAGAACGGTCAGTAGAATAAACCACCGGGGGTTTAAAGCACTTTTACATATTTAGATTTATATTTATTAATTTCTAACGGGTTTGTTTCATCTAAAATTTATGACAAACGCGATGATTTTGATTTTGACATCGTTCCCGTTTTGGATGGCGACATTGTTCGTGCGTCTTCTAATGGTGTTTACATTTCTCATCTTATTCGGTTTGCTAAAATAGCTAGTCATTTGGCTGACTAAAATGCTCATTACAAAACTTTGACTGCCAAACTACTCCAATAGGGATATTGATATCATAAACGTAGCAAAGTTTTTTTCTAATTTCCATCTTCATCACTACCGGGTATCGGTATCATAAATGTAGGAAAGCTTTTTCTAAGTTCTATCTTCGACACTACGAATTGATCTCTAAATACGATATCACACTAAAACACCTGTAACAAGGCCTATTGGAACTTGAATTTTATGGTGACATATTGTATAAACTTAGAAAAATTGTAGGAAAATTTTCTGATAATTTTGGTAAAATATGTTATAAACGAAAGGGGTACAACATTGATGTCATAAAACAGTATGTTTGCTTAGCGGTTAAGCCAATCACAGTTGACCACTTTGCTTACCTCTTTAATTGCACGCTGGTGAGTAGGGTTCAGACTATGATTACCACGGCTTAAAATTAGTCATTAGATGGTCTGGGCCGGAACCTTTTATGTCTGTGTCTCGGCTCACCGGGGTTCAACTGGTGGTTAACAAACTTTGACTGCCAAACTTCTCCAACACGGGTTTCGGTATCATAAACCTAGGAAAGCCTTTTCTAAGTACTATTGTCGACACTACGAATTGATTTTGGTCCGGAGTCCCTCGAAAAGGTAATTAGCAAATAGCTACAGATCCCGTTATGGTCTACACTGATTGCATTTAATACAGGAATTTCTGTTAAACAGTAACATTAAAAAAAACTTACCAAATATCCTGCTTTTGGAAAATAGACCAATCCAAAGAGCTGTGGCAGAAGGGTCCATTCAACGTATATGGATAAACTCAAAGACAGAATTTCCATTATGCCAGTATTCTTCGGTTTAATGATGATTTTATTTGTTTAAATTGACAAACATGTACAAGGCTTGAGAACTGGAATATACAAATTGGGCTCAGAAAAAAGTCAAATGACTTAAGTAGATCTGTATCCCGTATTTCAATAAGACTTGTACGGGTAGTCATAAAAGTTATTGCTTTTTAGTGATAATAAAGAAGTAAGAAATTATATTTCGAGGTCGCAAAGAAATGAAACAATAAACTAGTAGATATATAAGCAGAGTTTGTTTGTGTTGAGGTTTTACGGCCCAGTAAACCCAATGGGGTCATGTCGAGCGCGGTCAGTTTACCTAACCAATCGTTTACTGGGCAGGCTTAGTCCTCTAAGCCGTTAACCATTGTTGTGCACATTCTTTCGCCAGAAACTGACAACTGCCCTTCTTGAATCAGCGGAAGGGAGAGAATGACCAAAGAAAATATTTCATGATCAAGCTCCGCGAAAGAAGGTTGCCGACCTTGGCGGGGATTGAAGCCGCGACCTCCGTGTCTCCAGTCAGACGGCGCTTCCAACTGAGCCACCGAGGCCGGCACATAAGCAGAGTAGGGAGAAAGAATAATTAGTTATTTGACAGTAAAACAGTTATTCTAGATAGCCACCCGAACCGTCAATTCACATGAGGCGTTTGTTTTTTTCCATTATTTGGTCCACTTTCTCCTTCTCTGGTGCCTCTGGAAGCATGTACTTCGTGACTGTAACATTTCTTAGGTACCTTAACTTATATTCTAGCCAATCGTTGATGTATATGTCATAATGTCCAATCTTTATGTAGAAACATACTATCTACCAGCTTTATTATGTATATCGGGTTCGGTAGATGTCTACAGTAATATTTCAGATGATTCGCAAATGTTGCTGCATGGAGGAACATCGGTTTAGCTCGTAAACCTCGAGGTTTATTTATATTTTCAGGTCATCCGAAGTCCTTGGACCAGTTTACCTATCAGGATAAAGACATCAATGACATTATCCTATCATGCATGTCAAACGTGTCTCTGACTGGAGTCAGTGGTAGAGTTTTATTTGAAAACGGAATTGATCCGATTAAAGATTGTAAAGTTCAAAGGGTCCAAGGTAAATGATCCGATAACAGTTCTTATCCAAGGTAACTGATCCGATTAAAGATTGTAAAGTTCAAAGGTAACTAATACGATGAAAAATTGTAAACTTCGAAGAATTCAAGGTAACTGACTCGATTAAAGATTGTAAAGTTCAAAAAATTATAGGTACTGGTGCAATTAAAGATTGTTTAGTTCAAAGAACTGATCCGATTAAAGATTGTAAAGTTCAAAGGTAACTAATACAATAAAAAATTGTAAACTTCGAAGAATTCAAGGTAACTGATTCGATTAAAGATTGTAAAGTTCAAAGAATTATAGGTAATTGGTTCAATCAAAGATTGTTGTGTTCCGAGAATCCAAGGTAACTGACCCGATTAAAGATTACAAAGCTCCATAAATCTAAGACATTTGGTCCGAATAAAGATTGTAAAGTTCAAAGAATCCTAGGGAAAAAGTCCGATGTAAAGACGTAAGTTCAAAGAATCTATTGTAATACGTCCGATTAAAAATCGGAAAGTTCAAAGAATCCAAGGTAGTAAATCCGATTAAAGATTGTACAGTTCAAAGATACGTAGGAGCACATACGAGGCTCAGCATGCTAAAAGTTTGATTAGAGAAACCCCCAGATTTCTGCATTTACCACAAATATTCGGCCACCTTACTTCCAACCATACTTATCATCAAGTACCTAAATTTGAACAATTCCATACTCCAGGTTATTTAGCGCATTAAATGTAAGTGACGATTAAGTCTGGCTTATGCAGTAAAATTTGTAAATTGAAAAGCTGATCTAAAAACGGCAAAATTCTAAAAATCCACCAGTAGACCACTGAATAACCCTGTCTCACTACATACATTATGGATGAACACAAGAGTACAAATTACGTAGACAAGTTGGTGTAATATCAGTCACCGTAAGCTGATTTGGACTTTTGTGTTCATTTATGGACCTTTTCAACAACATGTGACTCGTGTAACTGACCGCTAAATAATTTCAGGCGCAGACCGTGAATATCTTGGAACGTACGTTATGGTAGAACATCCTAGGCACTTCGAATGGAAAGACGGTGGAATAAAATGGAAAGGTACTTTTCTTATGTTTCACGTTTTCAAGATGTTTAAAAAAAATATGAGCCGCTACGTGAGAAAATGTACCTTCTGACATGTGCGCCGAACGAAGACTCAAATCAGCCTGCGCATTCGCGCAGTCTGATCAGAGTCTTCGTTGTCCTCATGAAAAAACTTTGCATTCTCGGCTATCCAAAATGCGCCCAATGAAGTTTCTGATTGACTATCAAAAAAGAGCCCAGCGAGGTTTTTGATGAGACTACGCGAATGTGCATGCTTATCTGAATCTTCGCTGAGCACAAATGCCAAAGGTACGTTTTCTGACGTTGCATCTCCTTAGTTACTTGTCAACAGTGAATTACTCAGTAACTGGATATCCTATTGAGGGAAATTCTTTATACAAAATAGCTCCCCTACTCCCGACTTTTATTGCGTTTGTTCGATTTGCGCTTGTTTGGGTTTGTCTGTTTCCTCTTCCTCTTCGTGTCTGGGATGGGATGGGGCTTGTGATTGTGGCACGTTCCTGGACTTTTCTCTTACCTTTTTTTAACATAAAGCAATATCAGGACTCTCTGATTAATACACCTGTCCGGAATCTGTTTTTCCAATACATGGCGACCCCGTACCGATTTTATGCATCTTTTGCCGCTGTTTATCACTAAAAATGATCACGATTTTCGCCACTTGTCTTTAAGATGATGTTAAGGAAATGGTATGCGTTAAAAAAACTGTCGTCGGCAAAATCATTATCTAAAAGGAATGGCCCTTGAAAGCAATGGACAGACAAACATTGCGAAATAATAATCTACTTCCGGTATATTAGGTATCATCAGTGGCCCCATAAAAATGTTCAAAAATCCCGAAAATGGCTCAACGATCACACACAAAAATGACAAAGGCTGAAGTATTGAAGTTCGATAGAAATAAAAGGTGAGTTAAAGTCTGAAAGGAATAACCCTTGAGAGCAATGAAAACAAATACAAAAATGAAAATATATCTAATGGTAGTCAAATTTTCTGTTCTAGGCCAGATTAGCTGATTTTGGCCAATAAGGCCTCATCAAAGATCCGCATTTAAATTTTGCAAATTCCTGGAATTGACTCACAAAGAACATGGATTGCAAAACAAAATATATGAGTGAAAAACTGAAATCAATATTTTGAGCTTCCATGTAGGAATGAAACACTATTAAGCAACGTAAGTGTCAACGTAATGCCCTTAGGATAATGATTTTTATGGCAGCCGATTCCGAGAAAATTTCATTCTTATGCGTTTTTGCTAATCTATAAATAAATAACAAAACATGTTATCAAAACAAACAAATGTCACGCGCATACTGGCCAGATTGTCCCTTATTAGTGAGAATGGAAACACACTTTAAGGGCAGCTGTAAAAAAATGTGTATGCCTATTCAAAAGAGTTTTCAGAGGGTGATTGGGACCAAGGAAAACAAACAAGAGCCCGCAAACGGTGTCTCCCTTTTCAAAATGGCGGAAAATTTACCAAGAGTATCATGTCACATAAACAGTCTGCATATCACGTCGTGCTAGGCCGACTTGGCATGCAGCTTGATATGCTATTGGTGCTCGGGAATCTTAGCTCTTTACACTAGGCCACTATAAGTGGTCAAGAAAACCAGTTGTTCCTCCAGTGAAGCTTTATCTGGTTATCCAGACATACTTTTTACATATAACAAATTCACACTCTAGGCGTGTGTTAAATAAATTAGCTTCTCTGAACAATATTTCTAAAGAAACGACAATTTTGCAGAGAACAAAACAATAAGAGAAAAATAAATACGATAAATGAAAAAAAAAATTATAATAATTCCCACGCTGGTTTTCATATCAGTACTTATAAATTTACTATCATAAAACATCAGACGACTCCTTACATAGTGCGGACTCTAAAAGGATTGTGTTGAGTTGAGGTTTTACGGCCGAGTCAACCCAATGGGGTCATGTCGATCGCGGTCAGTTTACCTAACCACACGTTTACTGGACAGGCTTAGTCCTCTAAGCGGTTAACCGGTATTGTGCACATTCTTTCGCCAGAAACTGACAACTGCCCTTTTCTCTATAAGAAAAAGATTAACTCCCAAGGGGGGAGCAACTTCTTTTATTTCAGAGTAAACCTCTTCTTCAGAAGGGAACAGACAATTTGAATACTTACCTGTCCTGGAAGTACATCCTTGCCCACAATTTCTAGGTGGACACATCGAACGAAAAATCGTTTTTGAAGCTATTGCACTGAGCGAAGGCTAAACCTGCGCATTTGCACATTCAAATCAGAGCCTGCATGTATAAAATTGAAAAAGAAAATAAAGAACATATGCAGTTGAGTCACAGTGGCACTAAGACATATTTCGTATGCTCGAAGACAGATCACATAATACTAGGGCATTACATTGTTAGTTTTTTGTTGTTGGTTTTATTTTATTATTATTATTATTATTATTTTCAGACGGACATGTGCCACTTGACTCTACGTACGTCACAAGCGAGGAAGTTTCGATTCCATTATGGCTATACATTACTATGGCGACTCTTTCAGCGATTGGAATTCTTATTGCACTTGTTTTCCTAGCGTTTAACATCAAATACAGAAGCAACAGGTGACTGAAAATCCTAGAGAGAGAGAGAGAGAGAGAGAGAGAGAGAGAGAGAGAGAGAGAGAAAGAGAGTCCGCGCCAAGCGAAAAAGTGCCTTTAAACACGCGCCAAATGCGCAGATTCAGATCATCCTTGAGAGCAAAGTATTATCCGGGTTTTGCTCTCCATTCATACATTCTGTTGTGTCCAATGATTCTGTTAGAGGACACTGAAGGGCCTGATCAGTCTGCGCGAATGCGCAGGCTGATCTGGATCTTCGCTGTCCACAATTGCCTGAAGACACGTTTTCGCATGGCACGGCCCATATAGAAAAACAAACGGTATCGTTTCACAACCCTAGATCACTTTTCTGGCTAGAATGCACTTTACCGGTCTCTTCTAAGTTTGAATATCTTTTACGGATGGGTTTGCATCTTAACATGTTCTTATTGCATTGGATATGATTAGAACGTGTAGCCCTTACAATCATTAACTGCTAAACTTCTAAATCAGGGTTATCGGTACCATAAACTCCACAAAGTCTTTTCTAAATTTTATTGCGTCATTTCGATTTAATTTCAAAATTCATTGTTGGACTTAAATCTCTTCTGCAACAAGGCCTATCGGGACCTGAATTTTATGGTGACTTAGAATATAAATTCAGAAAAAAATATATGCTTGCAATGATTTTAGCACTCAATTTCGTACAATCCTTCTTCGATCTATAAAGATTGGGTACAACATAAATGTAATGCGATAGATTGCATGCATGGTAGTTAACCTAATCACGGTTAATAACTTTGCTTCCCTCTTTGGTTGCACGCCGGCGGGTCAGGCCTCAGACTCTATGACGGCTCCGGCCTAAAGACTTTTAAGTAAGTCTGTTGGTACCTGATGCTCTGGATCTGGTCGGGCCCACCGGAGTCCATCTGTTGGTTTTCTTTTGCTTCAGCATTTCAGTCTTGCTGTCGAGTCCTCATCGTTGTTTCATCTCTGTATTCGTTTTATTTTTATGTTCTCGGAGATGTTGCACTGATGAGTTAGAAACCCTTCACGCGGACTGAGCAAGTGTCTTGTGTATAAAAAAAGGTAAAAGAAAGGTCCAGGGAGTGCCAAGCCGCAGCCCTTCCCAGACACGAAGAGGAAGAGGAAACAGACAAAAACAAACAAGCGCAAATAAAACAAACGGACGCTCTCTCTTCCCCAAGCGAGGTAATCGCAATGCTAAAAGGACTGAAAAACACAAGAACAAAATAACACAAGGCAAGGCTTAAAACAAATCGCCTCGTAGAATAAAAGACACCTTTTTTGTCTGGCAAGATTCTGTTGATCACTGACTATCATCTCTTGTAGAACTGTGAAAATGTCATCTCCCAATATTAACAACGTGTTGTTGATAGGATGTATCTTAACATACAGCACAGTGTTTATGACGAGTACTGATCAGGACTTGGCTACTGTATTCTGTAAGGTAAGAAAATGGTATCAGGATGTATATTTAACAAATAGTTATTGTCTTTTACATGGTATAGAAGAGCCGTTCCAACAAAATCATATCCATGAACATGGGCGCCCAGCGAAAGAACGGTAAGAGAAAAGTCCAGGGAGTGCCACAATCACAAACCGTAGCCATTCTCAGACACCAAGAGGAAGAGGAAACAGACAAAACTAAACAAGCGCAAATCGAACAAACGTACCAAAAGCACTAAAATTAGCTCTCTCTTCCCCAACTGAGGCAATCGCAATGCTAAAAGGACTGAAAAACACCAGAACAAAAAAACGCAAGGTAAGACATAAAACAAATTGCACCGTAGAATACACCACAAAGCAACAAAGAGTAAGACTAACACCGGGACCAACGCCTTAGAACGGTCAGTAGAGTAAAAAAAAAAAAGGAAAGAGAAAATTCCAGAGAATGTCACAATCACAAACCGCAGCCCTTCCCAGACACTAAGAGGAAGAGAAAACAGACAAAACCAAACAATAGCCCAAATAGGGGACTGCGCATTTGCAGAATCACAAACCGGAAAACCGCGAGGTCCCTTTTTCATGACGGCTTATTTATGGTTTCATTGTCTTTCATTGTCTTTCATATAGATAATAATTATTTCAGATTCGAACATTCTGTTTCTGCGTGGGTTTCACTGTTGCTTTTGGAGCTTTGTTTTCTAAAACATGGAGGGTGTACAAGATCTTTACAAACAAAGAGCTACTCAAAGTGGTAGGTAAACTGTAATTAGGGCTGTTTTCAAACCGGCATTTTCTTGATGTTTATCTTTGAAAATCATCCGACAGTTACGATTTGTGCAGCAAATTCTCAGTCGCAAATTTAGGGAGCAGATTCTCACTTCTCGTAATTATCATTACGAGTCCGTTTGATAAATTGATCGAGTTACTTAAATAGTATAGATATTCACCAGTAAAGGCCATTTAATGGAAAACAGCCACATGTGCCACCAACAGAAGACGAGATTAACACACATACGAATATAGAGTCGAACCTCGATGGCTCGAACACCGATGGCTCGTTTACCATGGCTAATTCAAACTCGTTTTTGAGTCCCAACGAAATTCTTCCGCTAGGTCAAAACAAATATATAGGGAAATTTTATTTTATCCTGAAATTGTATGTTGTGTATACTCATTAGAATCGCCTCATCGAGGCGATTCTAATTAGTACACTCAACATACAATTATTGTGAAGGAAATAAACAAAAAATCCCTAAATTATCGCTATTTGCTTCCTGACCTGGCGCCATGATTAACCCTCAGTGGCTCGAACTACCCATGTCTCGAACAATTTTGTATGGTCCCAAAGATGTTCGATCCATCGCAGTTCGACTGTAGATGCATCAATAAATTTTTGTATTATGTTAAGAACATGTCTGTCAGCCTCAGATGTCTCGATAATGTCATTGTTTTCATTTACGTTGTTTTGGATTTATTTTGTGACTGAAACGCTTATGCATGAAAACAGCAAGGGTTGCATTAGATTTATGAGAGAACGTTATCAAAGAAATGTTAAAACGGGATGGGAAATTATTCCTCATGGTATTCATCAGCGAACATAGCCTAGCTTCTTTTAGGTTGATTATGTCCTCTGGGCAAAACGCCACACCCACTAATGAACATTTCTTTTGTATCGTGTGTTTGGATATTAATGGATAGAAAACTTAATGGAGATGAGACACATAAAAGAGATTACGTGCAGACGATGTTTCCCAAGAGACCACAATCACATATCACAACCTCCAAATGCATCGGATAAGGGTTGAAATACTTGGAATGGCAATATAAAACATCTGTACGTGTGTTCCATGATTGGTGCATTTCCTTGGTATCCATATATTTATATTAGTTTCATCGACAATAGAATTAACAAACAACTGCAACAGCTATATGCCTTTGGTTCTTTCAGCTGCAAAACTGTTGGATACTAAAACAGCTTGTTCGATGTTTCCAAAGACAGGCTTTATAGATTTTATTAATAAAATTTTCAAAGATTGCATTTGGAAACAAAGAACACATTGCAGATAGAAAATGGAAATCTCGGTTTAACTGAGACTCTTCATAAGCAGTAATGAAGTTTGCAACACTGCTTACGCCCTCTAGCGTATATATGAGCAGGACTCAAAGGGCCCAATGATCCCAAAGGAAATGAAAGTATAATCTGCACTAAACCAGTTTTTGGAGATACAATCTTTGCTCTTAATCCTGCTACAGTCCCCCTATACTTCGGTCCGCTTCTTTGATTCTACTTAATCAGATGCTCAACACAGATATGCATACTCTTCAACATTATGACAGAACAAAGACGAGCATTACAGCTTAGCGTTTAGAAATACTAAAAACATATTACTCAGGCCGAGTGGGGACTTAATGGTGGCTACTAGGCGGTTCCAGCTTGTATGTTGATTATTGCAACTATGCTGTTTTGTCTTGACATTGTTAGTTCCTCATTTCTTCTTCTTTCTGTGCCACTGAAAAGGTTTGCTTTGCGATTAGGTCATTTATAGTTTTACAGTGTACTTGCCCTTTGCAAAAAGATTTTTTTAATGTTTCACGATACAAGAATAACGCGGCGACGCCATTGTTATTCCTCGCTAATGCAATTATACAATCATGAGAGGAAAACCAAACCGAATGGGAATCGAACCCACAAACGGTAGAACAAAAAAAAAAAAAAAAAAAAAAAAAAAAAAAAAAAAAAAGACGCGGAACCTACTGTATTTATCCTAAGCATTCAGACAAACATGTCTGGACAAATATTGTGGACTGAGATCAGACGCCACATTAGGCAGCGACTATCAGTCTTCTGTGTTTGTCACATGCCCAGTCATTTTAGACACAATAAACTTGTTCAAATTTTACAACAGGCTGTGAAATGAGTATAAGTATATTAATACTTAGGGTTAATACTGAAATTTGATAAAGAACACATGACCTCCCCGGTTCTAAAATGTTTCTTGCAGAGTATCCAGGACTATCAATTAATTGGCGTAGTGTGTGCCTTAAGTGTTGTCATGGTGATCGTGCTGATAATATGGGAATTCGTAGGTCCCCAGGCTCTTGTCGTCAAGGAGCTTGTGCACGAGGTGAGTTTACGTATTAAGGGAATGTATAGACTTCCAGTTCTTGTTTGTGCCTCCCTCCTGAAAAAAGATATACTTTAAAAGGAAAGAATTTGCTCCTCGTAGGAGCAAATTCTTCCATTTTAGAGCAGATGCATTTTCAGAAGGAGACTGATGTGCAAGAAAGGAGATAGAAATAAAAGTCAAAAAGATTGCCTTTGGAAACAAAGAACACACAAAATCACGAAACTCGGAGACTCGGTTTGAGTCTCTTCATATGCAACACTGTAGTTTGCGAGGCTTCATACGCCCCCTAGGACCGGCTTTAGCGGACTTCGATTTTCAAAATAACCATGATGGCTCAATGATCCAAAAGGAAATAACACATAACCTGCACTATGATTGTGTACGGGGAGACTTTTTACGGCCGCCACACGACACAACAACAGCTACATCAGAGTAAAATAAAAGTCGAAAAAGATTGCCTTTGGAAATAAAGAACACACAAAAGTCACGAATGTTGTCTATATTGTTTTAAATGGCGGAATGTCCACTAGGTGTATCCATTTGCCTTATCATAAATTTTGATGAGTGGGATCCTTAGGAAACGAAAAGACACATCAAATCAACCAAATGGCTTATTGAATCTACTCGTATTTATGGACAGGAATATAAAGTGCAACACTCCCCATACCACACAGTTCCAGAATATATAAACTACACATAAGTGAAGTAAGGGTTTCATTTCACGCCCAATACACAACATTTAAAAGCAATAGCAGATGTAATGAAGATAAATATAGAGCAAACTCTATGAACAAATAATGAGGAACTAAGGGGAATTATCCAAAATATTCGGAAATCTCGACGTCTTGCGGTAACATCAAATTATTTGAAGAGGGTAAACTGACAATCTAATGGGGAGTATCTAAATTTTTGTGAGAGTGTTAAACAGTCAAAATGCTAATACTGACCGTTCTGTGGCGGTAGTTATAGTGCTGTTCGTTCTTTGAGGGACATGTAGTTGCTCGCTGCATTGCTGTTCTTATGCTGTGTCCTGTCTTACTGTAGAGTTTGCTGTGTCCAGTCAGGCATTGTGATTACCACGATGGGGATAAGAGAGCTGATTTTTTTCTGCTTTTCGTTAGTGTGCTGTGCGTCGTGGTTTGTTTGCTTTTTCTCTTGATTGTCTGGCTAGTGATCGTGGCTCTTCCTGGACAGATGCAATAACCGACATAAAGATCTGCAACAGAAGAACCGCATAAGAACGGTAAAAGGAAACAACGTAGGGCTTAAACTATTTTTACACGGTCGCAACCTCGCCCTTAATTTTGATTCAGCTAAAATTTTAATGTGTGTTCGGCTCGCTACGTAACATTAAAAAAAGAGGGTAAGAGAAGAGTCCAGGTAGTGCCACAATCACAAACCGCAGCCCTTCCCAGACACTAAGAGGAAGAGGAAACAGACAAAACCAAACAAGCGCAAATCGAACAAACGTACGAAAAGCACCGATTAGCTCTCTCTTCCCCAAGCGAGGTAATCGCAAGGCTAAAAGGACTGAAAAACACAAGAACAAAATAACCAAGATAAGACATAAAACAAACTACTTGGGGGTTTAAAGCACTTTTACAGCTAGCTAACTTTACCTGGGTCCCGATGCAACTCTTAATACAGAAATACATAAACATTCGGTTCGCATAAAGGCTCCCAACTCAGTCAATGCATCAAAGTGAAAACATAAAAAAGCAAATTAATCACTATAATATTCATAATATTATAGTACTCATGGCTAATTCTACTGTATGCCAGAGTAAATCAAAACCAATAGTTGAACCACGGCGGGCCTAGCCAAAAATATATTGTCAAGCCCCATCCCACTGGTTAAAGTTTTACGAAGAGGCCGTCATTGAGACTGAGGCCCGAACCGCTGTCGTGCAATTAAAGAGTGAAGCATAGTCATCAACAATGATTGGGTTGACAACTAGGCATGCAGTCTGCCGTATAATATCCAGGCTATAGCCAATCCTTTTATAATGGTTAATAAGTTTTCTGAATTGGTCCGAAAAGTTAGTTTTTCCACATATTTTCTAAATCATAATAATCACAAAACAGCAAAAAAATGGATATTTGATACCAGAGTGAAAAGAATGTTGTACCACGATCAATCCGACAGAAATGTAAGTGAAAATACCCAGGAAATATCACAATCACGAAGGAATGACGGCGATAAAACCTGCAAACGGTTTAACTCTTTCGGTGCCAAATTTCGGAGGACATTTATCATATATATTAACAAACTATCGCTTGGAAAGCCGTTTATATGTAAAGTTGAAAGACTAAATGTCAGTCAGCGTAGATCCAGATGAGACGGCTCATTCCGTCTCATCTGGATATATGCTGTTTGCAAAAGCTTATTATTATCGCCTGTGGCAGTGAAAGTGTTAATGCGATGTGTAATACTGATGCCCCTGATTTAGAAGATTCGCAGTTTAAGTTTCCCTTTTTAGATTAATAAAGATGCAAAACATCGGGATGCAAATTATCTAGAAGTCGACTAGAAAGCTTCAGTAATATCAGCTTGAAAAGAAACGAAACCTCAAAAGAAAAGAAATCGCACTATGATCTATACTGACTTTTACGCTTATTCAGTATTTATTAAAATGATAATACTTTGACGTACATTTAAGGTGTATTTGGTGGGCCACGACGCTGAGGTTCGACCGTATATCCGTGTGTGCTATTCAGAATATGATATATATTTTTCTTGGACAATTTATATCATGGAAGGTGTGCTTATGGGTTTTGGTGCCTTCTTAGCATGGGAAACGCGACAAGTAAGTATTAATTAGTGCATTCGGAGTGTGATAAGACATTCCTCTGTCGCCTTAATATAAAAAACCTGAGTCTGCTTTCATGTTTTCATGCCAACGTTTGCTGAACACACACCTGGATGGATGTAACATGGTTGTTGTATAATGTTTATAAACAGACACCACCAACACAATTAGCTTTACATTATTTTCTGCAAAACTATTTCTACAGGCATAAAATACTTCCTTTTGAATAAACCAAAACCAGTGACTCTTTTTTTTAAAAAAGCTTGTGTGAACTATAAAGATATCCTATAGTATATACTATGATCGAAAATCAATGAAAACACCACTTTCAAACTACGCGCCTCACCTTACCAGTTTACCTGAAATAAAATATATTGAAGCCAATATTTTAGAACTGAAATTCATATTTTGAGCTTGCACTGGATGATAAAAAAAAACATTAGGCTATTTTAATGTTTGTGAAGTCCGAAGGGCTTCTCGGAGACATTAAAATAGCTGAATGTTTTTCATCATCCAGCGAAAGCTCAAAATCTGAATTTCAGCTCTTATATTTATATGTTCTATCATCATTTCATTATCAGCTCTCATCTAATAATTATATCCGCTTGGTTTCCTAATATCTTGAATTAATTTTTACTCAACGAAGGTCTTGGCGAAAGTTTGTTCGGTTTGCGCTTGTTTAGATTTGTTGGTTTCCTCTTCCTCTTGGGGTCTGGGAAGGGCTGCGGTTTGTGATTGTGGCACTCCCTGGACTTTTCTCTCACTTGTTTTGGAACAGCCCGGTGGCGGGTTTCTCGCGCTTAACGTCATGGACATACGCTACCGACGCCACGCAAAACGTGATCGACATCATGCAATCGTATATAAACAAAGAACATTGGATCTACAGGCGGACGCTCACACAGCCCCGCCCTAATGCGTGACCTAGATCATATGATAGCTCAGTGTTTTGCATCGAGAAATGATCTGCATCAAGAATGGTTTTTTTGTGGTAGATGATTACATTTAAAATTTAAATATGAGGCAATAGTAGTAGTCCAGCTAATAAGAGGTAATAAACACGAACTAACAGCTATTTAAATGTGATGTTTACAGGTAAAGATAGAGGCATTAAACGACTCTCGCCAAATCGGCATGTGCTTGTATAACGTCGTCGTTCTCAGTGCCGTCGGTCTTTTGTTTTCTTTGTTGTTGGACGAAAAGATAATAGTTGTATATACCATCACATCTGCCTGTGTAATTATTGGAACAACACTGACACAGACCGTTATATTTGTCCCCAAGGTAAGTCTTAATATGCTTAAGGGGAATGGATGCATTCTTCAAGGGAGACAAATCATATAGTAGTGTTTTGTCACCTTTTAAAAAATAGTCTAATCTAAAGGAAAAAAAATGCTCCCATAGGGAATATTTTTATCGTTTCAGAGCAGACATCTTTTCAGAAGGAATTTAATGCGAGTGCAGGAAAGCAAACAGGATGCATAAACGTTATCTCCCATGTAAAAAGTGGTTGAACATCCACCAAAAGTATCAAGATCCCTTAAGCCTTAAGTGAGGCTATGTAGGAAATATCACAATCGTAAAAGCCAAACGGATTAAACTGCTGCTTCCATCTTCCCATAGAAGACTTTACTCAGTCTTATATGACAGCCCTACTGACTGTTACACTACGTCTGTGCGTCTGTGGTTTAATAAGTGGTGTGTTTGTTTTGTCCTTATTTGTTCCTAATCTCTCCTTCTTTGGTGTCTCAGCATTAGGCTTCGTGATTGTGGCATTTCCTTTGCTTGTTTTTTTATAACAGCATTTTCTGTTCGCTTAATGATGTCTTAGTGCCTGGGCTATCCACAGCGCAACCAGCAGAGACTGATGAGATCTGAGTGGTCTCTTAGCGCACATGTCTTATGTTACATTATCTCACGCTTATCTCCTGCCATGCTGAATAAACTAAGATGCCTCGCCAACTTCTGATGTTTCAGCCAATCAGATTATTTGATCAAGGTTACAGATACAAATTCAAATACTTAATGACAAACCGTGCATATCCAGATCAGTTGGCTCAGAAGCCAAATGATCTGGAGCTTTTACCGTTTGAAAAGACAGAGTTTATCCGCGTTCAGCAGTGCCAGGGTTAAGGGACCCAGGGTGAAGTTGGCTAGCTGTAAAAGTGCTTTAAACCGCCCCCCCACGCCCCCCCCCCCCCCCCCTGTGGTTTGCTCTACCGACCGTTCTAAGGCGGTGGTCCCGGTGTTAGTCTTACTCTTTGTTGCTTTGTGGTTTATTCTACGAGGCGATTTGTTGTATGTCTTACCGTGTGTCATTTTGTTCTTGTGTTTTTCAGTCCTTTTAGTATTGCGATTACCTCGCTTGGGGAAGAGAGAGTTAATCTTAGTGCTTTTCGTACGTTTGTTCGGTTTGTGCTTGTTTAGATTTGTCGGTTTCCTCTTCCTCTTGGTGTCTGGGAAGGGCTGCGGTTTGTGATTGTGGCACTCCCTGGACTTTTCTCTTACCTTTTTTAAAACATACGAGATTTGCGACGGAGAAACTTCCTTGAACGGTCAAAAGAACTCTACTGTGGCTTATATAAATTTTACTGAATCGGAATGGCGCCCTTAATTCCAATGTAGCTCCATGTAGACCCGCGTATAGATTACCTCATCAGTGAAACAACGCAGTAAAAACAAACTATCACTAACACTATGATGAAACAAAGAAGATGTGTTCATTACAGTTTTAAAGCCAGAGCAAGAGAAATCCTTGAGTACATCCACGATGTGCTAAATCACACACACACACACACACACACACACACACACACACACACACACACACAGAGTATCTATCCTCCTCTGAAAACGATATACGGAGATGAATGCTTACTTTTGCTTTTATTCGTATGTCGGCTAGTTGTCTTACTACTGACTTTCTAAGGCATATATTTGCCACCACTCAGTATTCATTTCTTCGTTATCTAGACAAAGTGTTTTGCTTTTTACGCTTAAGCGTCTAACTTTTGTACTTCTACTGATGACTTAGCAAGGGCGTGGATTGTAATTTTGCTGCTATGTCTACAATGTAATACATTTAACATTATCAAAATAGTGGAAGTTGTGTGTGTGTGTGTGTGTGTGTGTGTGTGTGTGTGTGTGTGTGTGTGTGTGTGTGTGCCATTTACAGACAAAGGCAAACTTTTATTGTAATGCTGATATGCCAGTTTGAAAGCTCGTAGTCCATTTTGCATTGAAATACGTTACTGTCGTAGTACTTATAATGTTACCTCATTGCTGGCTTGTTTCATTCGAAGTTTTAAAACCGTTTTACTTGAGGGTTTGTTTTTGTAATTTTTGTGCTTTGTTGTTTACAATAAGGTACTGGCTGTCTTCCGTAATGGACCAGAAAGCGATCAGGCATTGCAAAGAGGAGCAACAAAATCGTTTCCATCGATCTCTCAGTCAGCTGCATCAGCAGATGGAAAACAATTGACTCAAGAATCTTCTTAATTGCTGTTGACAAGACTAGACTATGTGTGCCTGCGAAAGATTTTCCAGATAACATTTAGTTTGGAGATGAAAGGAACACCTAAGGTCAATGGATACACTTTTCTGACAAAGCAGACAGCGTTTGTGATTTTTGTTTTGTTTTCATCAACACCAACCACCTTCTGAAACGGATCTACTTTAAATGTTACGAATGTGAACCCAAAGAGGGCACATTCTTTACTTTTAGAATATGCTTATTTTCATAAGTGAAGCAAGTATTTTATAGAATTGCCTCCGCGGAAAAAGTGTCCAATCTACTTACGTCTATTCAAGGTATAGTATTGTGAGCAAAAAAAGCCAATCAAAGCTACCTTTCGACTTTGAACCTCTTTGGTTAAGAGTTCTCTTGCCAGGAGCACAGAGTAGTCCTGTAGATATCTTATAGAGGTTGGCGTACTGATGTAGGCTCTAGACGTAGATGCGACAGAACGTACACATTTTCTAATTAACCAACGCCATATATGAAACCACCGAAGCACAAACAAAGACGAACTGCAACAGAGGAACCGCCTTTAAACGGACAGTAGGTAAATTACTGGCTTGCGCGAAGCCACAACCTCAATTCTGATGCAGTTCTAAATTACAATTCGAGGACTGATAGCAAGACTGTAGCAAGTCAGATGGCTGTTTTTCCCAATATTAAATCTCCTCACCATGAAGGCGTTATGAAGGTTACAACATTTCTTTCTGTAAACAATGGAAATTTAGGTGCCATTGCTCGTATGAGCAATGGCACCTAAATTTGCATTGTTTACAAAGGGGTCAAAGTTGCCCCTAAACAAGGGTTTCAAAAATATCTTTGAGTTACTACAGTCTTGCGCTCAACCCTCAAACTATAAATTCAATCCGCATAGGGGTCTTCTACTTCATCTGTGAATCATCACAGTGAAACATGTATTCGTAAATCTAGTAGCAAGAACTATAACTGTATTTGGTTTATTTCATTCATGCACTGGGAGTTACAAAACATTCTTGTATATTAACTCATCCATACAGACCCTGTGGCAAGTCCTCAAAACGTGGTCCGCAATATGTACGTTTAAAGCTTCTGCTTCAATGATATTGGCCTGATTTTCGTGAGAAAGGGACAGCATAAAGTCTCTTTCGTAACAAAAATCTCTTTTGTAACAAAACAGAAAGGTACTATTTCGATCCTTGGAAGATTTTTGAGGACTCTTTGATCCTTGGATATCCACAGTGCCTTGCGCACTCAGATCAGATTGCGCTGATTCGCAGGCTAATCTGAGTCTTTGTTAGGCGCACAGGCTGTACTCCGGCTCCATTTATATTCTTCAACTGTATTACAGTGCACTTTATGTTACAAATTTGTTTGTTAAAATGCTTATCATTCAATTTATATTTGTTGTATTTGTAATATCAGTGGCGTGTCTGACGGTCGTTGTTATTGTGAAGTTGTTTTATTGTTTTTCTTCAGTATCCATTTCTTTCTTTCATTAAAATATTTAACTAATTTGCCATGTAATCAAGTGCAATCAATATGTTTGCGTGCGTGCGTGTACGTATATGTGTGTCAGTACATGCGCTGCTTCGGCATATCTTTATTACGTGCAAATATTATAAGAAATGTTGTGAATTGTGCCTCTGAAAGATCCACGTAGTAAATAAATAGCTGCAATTCTTATTGGCTTTTTTACACCATAGTGAGTACATTTTTAAAAAGTCCACACAACATCATTACTTTACCTGAGCGGCATATTAATTTATATCATGCATATTGTAGTTTGACGAAGTATTTATCGTTTGTTTGTCTGTCTGTTTATTTGCTATTTAGTGATGTTTTAATTTATTGATACATGTCATCAAGTAAATGAACATCTACGAGAGGACCCTCGTACATTTTCTTTCTTTATATTTTACTGTTTACGTCCAGCTGTCGTGACACCCAGATCAACTGAATAAATATGGATGTCCGTACCTTTGTGTTCCACTTGTGTGTTAATTATATGAGATGTCTGCAATACGAGAACTGAACTAATTTCAAATTTAATTGGTAGTAAATTAATTTACCTTTCTGTGTCAATGTTGTGTTCTACTTTTATTTATAAGTAAACATTATGACTCACACTATTTACGAGCCTATCTAATAAATTCTGCAAGAATGGATCATTCGAAGTAAATAAGTGAACTCTTTGTTATTCCATATGTAATAACAAAGAGTTCACTCATTTACTTCATTTGTTATTCCATATGTAATAACGAAGAGTTCACTTATTTACTTTGAATGATCCATTCTTGCAGGAGTAATCAATAGAGTTTGGTGCATATGAAACATCTTCACAAAGGAGCATGGTAATTCGGTAGAAGCGTCGAGTTCCGAAGAAACGAGTTCTTTCACCGAATTATCCACGTCGCTGAATGATAGAGTTTTCATAATAAGCAAATAATCTTCATATAACGATTTTGCCTGTGTAGATGTTAATATTTTCAATAGAACGCCAAAACATTGGTTCAAGTTGCATGTTAGAACTTTAATTTATTTTAGAAAATGGCGTAAGTCAGTCCGTTCATTAGCAACGTCGACGAAATTTTCATGGTGTAGGCATGGGTTTCATGACGTAATGGCAAAGACTTCATGTGGTCAGCTTTATATCCCTTTTATGAGTAGAGGACGTCAAAATAAAACACTAGAAGTAGTCTTTAAAACAGGTTCGACACTACAAAATAATTGACTAGCACTGATATCATATTATCACAATACGAATTATAGAAATAACAAAATGAGAAATCCCTATTCTTCAATGTTATGTTTCAAATAAGTACCTTTTCTCTTGGTTTGTCAAATAATATTTCCATAGTTACTCTAAATACATGAACAAATGAATCCCTTAACCTAAATCTGAGCTGGTCCTTTGTTATCATTCAGCCTCTTCCGGGATTTTCAAACTTTACAGGACGATAGGTGATGATGTCTTATTGGTCAAAACTAGTTATTCCGGTCCAGAAAATTCGGCACTTCAGCTACTATTTTCATTTGTGTGTGTGTTCCTTGCTCTCAATCATTATTTCTTTCAGAATCTAATTGTCACCTTGACGACCTGATGCCGTTTCTGGTTGATTAATTAAAACTGTAAACACCGATCAAACTGTTACCATAATAAGCTGCTTGAAACATGGGCAGTTTGATATTGTTCCTACACTGTTTGTTCAAATATTTCTGTGCAAATATTTAGACTTAACACGGCAACGATAATTAAAGCATTAAGCCGGAAAATTATATGTTCTCTCATTTAGAATCTAAAAACTGATTGATGTCAGCTGAATTGCTCCGACAGAAACTCAATAATGTGCAAACATCATAAACTGCGCTGGGAATAAATCAGACATGTCGATATGTATAATGCTACTTCCGAAAAGATGTGAAACTGATTATACAGAAATGTTAACTGATGATGCCTTCTGCACAATTACCATTTCCTATTATAGACAGACATGACTTTAAATTTCACTTTACATGATTGCGTAACATTATAGGAAATAATAATCAATAGTCAAGTGCCTTTCTGACAGTTGAGTTGGTGCTATCTCATTAATGCTTTATAGAGTTGCGGGTGAAAATGGTGTCTTCGGGGCTTATGTGGACAGCGAAGGCTCTGATCAGACTGCGCATTGGCGCAGTCTGATCAGAGCCGCCGCTGTCCGTTTGCAAAATTATTGGGTAACTATAGCATATCACGATGTTTAGTAAAGTTCTAGATCCGACTATATGGCTTCGCTGGCGGATCGAGTATGCTACGAAGGCAACATTTCTCAAGGCGTGCCTCATTTATTCTACTGTAATAAATCAATAGTATATATCAAAAAGATATAACAAGGTTTAAAAGGCAAATCTTGGCTTTCTCTTTGTGCTGGCTCGGCGGAAAGCCAGTAAAAAGGTCTTGAGAAAATGCGGTTGAGGAGGCACCAGCAAGTATATATATATATATATATATATATATATATATATATATATATATATATATATATATATACTGGACAAGAATGTACACCAAACAAAAATCCTTTCTAATGAACGCCGGATCCTGGTGTATTCATAACTGATAGGACCTACCGTATTCAACCCAATTACCGCACTGTGCGCATAGGTTTTTCAAAAATGCTGGGAAAACTTGTGGTAAAATATGTACCTATCTATCCTAAAGGTACACTTATTAAAACAACTGCGAAAGACTTATCAAATAATGCTTATGCGATGTTTTTGTACGTTTTTTTTTTTTTTTTTTTGTTTGTTTTTTTTTTTGTTTTTTTTTTTAATTTTCTTTATGAAGCATATGTTGTGGGTACTCATTTGAATTGCATCGACAAGTCGACACAATTCAAATGAGTACCCACAACATATGCCTTTATGAAGAAGTAGATAAAAATTACACTGGCTGTAATCTGAAGACTGCGGAATTGCCTGAATGTGCGCTTATAGGAGCATGTGCGGTAATTAGGTCGAATACGGTAATATATATGGAAAAGTATATTGGTTTAACAGATTTGCTTCATTATTATTGGATAAATTATTTTTCGAAATCAATGGGTTCATTTTCAGGGACATTTACGACGAAACAAAATGACAAATACACAAAAAACAAATACAAAAACAAATAAAGTTTTTATGCACAATCATATCAGATATCTTACTTGGTTGAACGTTCAGTTTGGTGCGATGTGTTTATCGCTGCAGAAATTAAACGCTAAGACGAAATATGCAAAGAGTTTTTGTACCTTTATGATTGGCTGACGTTTGCGATTCATATTGCCTAAGGAGCTAATGCAAAACTGCAGTGATCAGTCTACAGGGTAACGCAAGCTTGTATATACATGATATATCGATTTTGTTTTGCCACAATACAGTTCAAGTTCTCCCAAGGCCTAAAAACAATTTAGACGCGCCAACACGTGTCTTCGTGGGGAGCTTCCGGTTGGCCCTGTGGTAAGCGCTCTCAACTTCGGATCACCATGTCCCGGGTTCGAATCCCGCTAGAGGCGGAAGTTAGCTCATGACTGCATAGCGCTTCATTGCACAGAACCTTTCATTATCACCACTCAATAGTCTCAATATGACTTAAATAATATTTAAAGGGACTTAAAACATCAAATCATCATCAGTTTTCTTCGGGGTATATACGAGATCAGCAAGTGAGATGATAGAGGTCTTTGTTCTACATCGATATAATCGTCCGTAGCCAACGGTTCCGTAATCGGACAGCGAAGGCCCAGATCAGACTGCGCCTCGGCGCAGTCTGATCTAGGCCTTCGCTGTCCTCATATCCATACAGACATATTTGCACATTTCGTCTCTCATTAATAATCCATGAATATGATGGATAAGTTGCGATGGAAAAGCAATATTACTACTAGCGGAATTAATGATTCCAGGCGAAAGGAAAGTCAGTATATGCACTAATGCAAGTAAATATGTATATTAGAAACGTAAAAAAAAAAAAAAGAATTATAGCTAACACGTCTGTCTGTACGCATATTGAGTCCGAGACGGTCCTTCACAATAAAGCGTCAGAAACGACATGTTAGTTTAATTTCGTGTTAGACATTGTGATACGTCACCAAACACTTTAGTGTGCCGCCATTTGATGTCGGCAGCTTATCTATCTATCTATCTATCTATCTATCTATCTATCTATCTATCTATAGCAAAAAATATGAGCCTCTTTGTACCCGAAATATCATGAAACAAGAACTAAGAAATCTATTCAGTTTTATTATATCTTATCCTATTCTATCCTATCTTAATCCTAATCCTAGTCCTGTCCTGTCCTGTTTTTACCTGGGGGTAGGTAAGGGTAAGATTTAGACCGAGTAATACTGGTTTAAGCCCCCAGTGATTTATAGTGTTGTCCGTTTCACATCACGAAAACATACCTATATAACACTGACCCCCTTAAACCCCACTTTTATATAGTAACACTGGGGTTTACAGGGGTATACATTATTCTTCTTATTTCTGCTCAAAAACATAGATTGTGGGTACTCGTTAGAACCGCCTCGGCGAGGCGGTTCTAACGAGTACCCACAATCTATGTTTTGAGTAGAAATTTGAAAAATATCAGAATTTTTTATCTGAATTTTTTTCCTTTTCTGGTTGTAAAATTTTCAATGTATTTGAATAGGCATGTTTTCGAAGGCGGATATTCTATGGCTTTCCAGTTGCTGTAAATCTAGCATTGTGTCACCTGATCTACGGCTGCCCATCTTTCTTTCTGGTTTGTCTTCATGCGTCAGAGTGTCTTGTTGTCATGCTGGCATTGTTGTCAACTTCTTCAATGATTGTTTTCTGTCTTCTTTCTATTTGTACTTTCTTTGTTTTGGGTTCCTGTGTTAAAGTATGGACTGCTACAATAGATAAGGATGACATTTCGAGCGAGTTAAACAAGTTAAAGTCCCTTTTACACCCGGTCAAATCGAAACACCGACTACACGGACGGAAACTCCGTCCGTGTAACCGGTGTTTCGATTAAACAGGGTGTTTTAGTTTCTGCTGACCGTTCCAAGACATGTTTCTGTTAAGTTTTTCTTTGCATGTCAGGTTTTGCAACTGTGCTGTTGTGTCTTGCCCACCTACTTTCGGCGCCCAGGGTAGGCTGAACTGTAAAAACAATCCCGTAGAATTTACGGTAAATACTGGCAAGTGGCTGCCATCGCCTTTACCGTAAATTTTTAATGGCGCCTGAAGAACTTTCGCGGGAATTTCCTCGTAGGATGGAGTAAGGATGTGTAAGCTTAACATACGGTACGGCAGCTCACATCCCTACTGTGTCTTGTACGTTACCTACCTTGCCCTACACCTGGCTTGCCATGCGTGATAATCACTGTAAATAATCTACAGGCGCCCGTAGAATTTATGGTACACGTACTGGCAGCCACTTTTCGGTATTTGCCGTAAAATCTACGGGATCTTTTTACAGTGTATGTTTCGTGATTGTGGTATTTCCTGGGTAACTTCGTTCATATTTTTCATAGTCATCCTTCCAGCTTGTGTCATTATTAGTCGGAGGAATACACAATGTCGTCTGTTGAATATTTTGCCCAGGGTGCTATGCGTCAATACTGTTTCATCAATAACTATCCCACGAGACGTACGCGTTTTATATAACTGGGATAATGGGAAACTTATAATCACAAGCAGTAAGTAGTGTGGTGATGAAATTGGAATAGCAGTTACAAGAATTTATATATAACATGGCTCTTTGCAAGCTTGGAAATTGGGGCAACTGCAATATATAAGGTAATGTCACACACACGGTATGCTGGGTCCGTTATATGTCTCATGTACGGGAAGGCAATGATCAGAAACCGATACAATTATCCCACACCTCCCATCAGAGACATCAAAGGGAAAGAAACACAAACACGAAATAACTAGACCCTAATGGAAACATCACTAGCGGAAAGCCAAACGGACAGTTGTTTTCCTACAAAGTGGCCAAATGGCTATCCAAAACGAAAATATGTAAGCGACACACACATTCAAAGACGAACTATAACAAAAATAAACCATGTCAGAAGAACCGCCTTGGAACGGTCAGTGAAAATTATTTCACTGGGGGGCTTAAATCGATTTTACGTGGTCACAATCTTCGCCCTTACATCTGACACATTTTAGACACATAATTTGTTCAGTCCGCATGAAGGCTTCCTAACTCAAATTTGCGTGCCTGTCAGTTCAGGACTTATCAAAGCAATAACAGCGGAGCTGCCCATGAGAAGCTCCATTTATAATCACAAAGCACAGCCCTCTCAAGAAATTGAAAGACAAATGGTAGAAACATTAAATCAGGAAATTATATTGACACTAGCACGCAAGTAGAGAAAAAAGAATCTATACACAAACATACCATCACTAAAACACAAAGAAAGTGTTACAGTCGTCATAAATAGATCAAAGTATAGCAAAGTAGATCTGCTGGGTGAAAGGTAATTAATTATACGAATGGGTAGTTAAAAGTAGAAGCAGGAAAATATACATTTTCAGGTAGGGCCTTCTGTCAACGTTTGTTTTACAGTCGAACCTCAATGGCTCGAACACCAATTGCTCGTTTACCATGGTTAATTCGAATTCGTTTTTGAGTCCCAACGAAATTCTTCTGATAGTTCAAGAAAACAAATATTTAGGGAAATTTTCTTATTTCATCGTGAAATTGTATGTTGTGTGTACTAATTAGAATTGCCTCATCGAGGCAATTCTAACATACAATTATTGTGTAGAAAATCGAAAAAAAAAATCTTAAATTATCGCCAATTGCTTCCTGACTTGGCACCATAATTAACCCTCAGTGTCTCGAACCACCCATGTCTCGAACAATTTTCTATGGTTCCAAAGATGTTCCAGCCATTGAAGTTCGACTCTACATACATTCTGAAAAAGCGCTTACGGTAAAAGGAATTAAATTGCTCCAACGGAGAGCACATTCTCTACTTCCAGAGTAGACTCTTTTTCAGAAGTGACTTGGAAGGAAACTAAACAAATGTTCATAAAAGTTGTTAAAATCACTAAACATCTCCCAAATGTATCCATCCTCCTTAAAGTCGAAAACGCTTAGCACTCTGGGTAAAATTTTCAGAAGACGACATTTCATTTTTTTTTTTTTTTTTTTTTTTCTTATTTTTCCCAGAAAAAAAAACGGTTTTGACATTTAATGCAAATTGGAGGCAATTTGCATGAAACATCAAAGCCTGTTTTCTGGGAAAAATAAGACAAATATCGCCAATTGTCATCGCTGATATAGCCCAGAGAATGGTAAACGTACGGTTGATAACAACTCGTCATTTCTTGCGCAGAACAAATCAATATACACGTTGCATCATGGAAGGAAAATCCTACTTCACACGATAGTCATAAAAGCTAAGTAGTCTAAACGATGTTTGACCGTATGCAGGAGAGGTCACTTTGACATTAATGGCTGGTCAGATTATTAACCAATTTATGCTTATTGTCCAGTAAAAGACACATTTGCAAACAGTGTCGACCCAGATCAGACGCCGCAGAACGCGGCGTCTGATCAGGGTTTACACTGTTTGCATTAAGTAAAGGCATGAAATAGAACGGTCCAAAGAGTTGTGGTAGAAGAGTAAATTGGTTATGTCACCTAAAGTAGAACCAGATTAAGCAATGATCGGTGAGCGATCAAAGATAGTGCAATTAAAACAGCCGCAATAAACGTCAAAAAGATTGCCTTTGGAAACAAAGAACCCACTACAGATTACAAAATGGAAGTCTCGGCTTTATTGAGACTCTTCATAAGCAGTAATGAACATTGTAACACTGCTTACGCCCTCTAGCGTATACATGAGCAGAACTCCATTTTCAAAGATACTTCAATCGGCCCGGTGATCCAAATGAAATATAATCTGCACATACATTCTTTAATTTGCGCCTAACGAGGACTCAGGTCAGCCTGCGCATCCATGCAATCTGATGAAAGTCTTCGTTACTACATAAAGACACTTTACATTCTTGACTATCCAAAACACGACCATTTCTGATCAGACTGTACTAATACGCAGTTTTTTTCTAAATCTTCGCTGTAAACATATGCCTTCTGACGTTGCGGCTCATAGAAGAATGAAAGTCAGCTATGTCTGAAACTGTGTTGCATTCAAAAGTGCAAACTGATCGCAAATGGTTTGCCCTAGATCCCTGTACCTAATGACGAGCGCCAATTTAATCATTGGTCCATGTGGGTGAAAACGAGTTCCCTGACTTTAACACTTCACTGTCGACTAAAATAAAAATAAATGATTGCAACAGAGGGAAAAGATCTTACCACTAATGCCCAGAACAACTGCGCGCGCATTCGTACAGTCTGATAATTACCTTACTTGTCCGTTTCCAGAATCACTGGATACTAGTAAATATATCCATGAACAGAGCAAACCCAGATCAGTCTACGCTCATACTCAGTCTGATCAGGGTCTTTGCAGTTAGCATATAGCATAAGTGATTTTGTTCTCATGCTAAGTATGAAATAATCACAATGTCCCAACAGAACAACGATGGCGTGACTAAACACATTGCGTCTTTTTTTTTTTTTTTTTTTTCATCAACGAACCTTTAATGCGCCAATCACAATTACAGCAGACGACACTATGATATAGTTTTTAAAAAAAATAATATTTGACACTTCATATGAAAGGTCTGCCGAGCAGACGATGCACATAAAATATTGTGTCTGATTTTTTTTTTTTTTTTTTTTTCTGAAAAATAACAAAACTTATCTGTCGTCTGCTATAAATTATGGACTAAGGCGATATTCCACATAGGCATAATTGATTGGTTTCATGCTGTGTGAATACATATAAGAGAAGATGAAAATCACAAAACTACAGACTCGTTAAAAATCTCTAGGGATACTAGCTAATAATTTGCTTCAAGCGTATAAAAGATAAATGAAAAAAAAACTCGTATTTAATGGGATAGAGCTGCATATTTCAAAATGATAAGCTGCTATGATGTTAGGTAGAGAAGACTTTTAACAATGTAATCAGTTGGAGCAATGAACATACACGCACATACACACACGTACATACACACACACACACACGCACATACACACACACACACATACACACACACTGCAAAGATCCATTTTAGGCCTTGTTCACGCAAGCAAAGATTCATTTTCTTGTTTGTCACAGTAAATATAACATGGAAACGGTAACAAATACTTTGTCAAATATAATATTATAAAAGCGCTTTGTCAAACATACTATCACGACTGCCAGGTGTTTCGGTAAACAATTTATGACACAATTCACGGTTACACAAAACATTCCAATTAATCTCGTGATTGTGGCATTTCCTGGGTATCTTCACTATTTTTGAATAACATAAATGGTACTTCATTCTAAACAGAACGAAAAATCGGAAAGAAACAGCAAAAGAAAAACCGTCTTGAAACGGAATGGTCAAGTATACAGCTGGTGAGGAGCTTAATATTTTTATAAGCGCCAAACCTCGCCCTTAATTCTGATAAAGTTTCAGCTACACATGATTATTCAGTCCCTGTATCAGTATTTGGATCATACACAAACGCATAAAACTTAATTTTCTAAGACAATGGTGAAACAAAGGCGAGGGCTCGACCCCCGGTGCTCCACTACAAACTGGAAGGCAGAGTAAAAGAAAACCACCTACAAAATAGTATAGAAGATGTCAAGGAAGAGTCACAATTGCAGACCATAAACATAGCCTACCACGGATACCAAGAGTAAACAAACCAATACAGTACAGACAGTACACAAATATATATGAACATACCCAGGAAATGTCACAAAAATAATTGAACACACCCCGGAAATGACATACAAAAATATGTGAACCTACCCAGGAATTGCCATATAAAAATATGTGAACATACCCAGGAAATGTCACACAGAAATAATAAGTGAACTTGCCCAGATAATGCCACACAAACATGTAAGTGAACATATCCAGAAATGCCAGACAAAGATATATGACATACTCAGGAAATGCCACACAAAAATATAAATGAACATACCCAGGAAATGCCACCAAACTATGTGAACATACCCAGGAAATGTCACACAAACATATAAGTGAATATACCCAGGAAGTGCCACACAAAGATATAAGTGAACAGACCCAGGAAATGCCACACAAAAATGTAAAACATACATATAAGTGACCATACCCAGGAAATGCCACACAAAAATACAAGTGAACATACTCAGGAAATGCCACACAAAAATGTAAGTGAACATACTCAGGAATGCCACACAAAAATAAGTGAATATACCCAAGAAATGCCACACAAAAATATAAATGAACATACCCAAGAAATACCACACAGAAATATGTGAACATACCCAAGAAATGCCACAATCGTGAAGCACAACCTTCCAGAGGCACCAAAAGAAGGAGAGATCAGGTACAAATAAGGACAGAACAAACGTCACATATGAAATCACAGAAGCAAAGAAGAACTGCCACAAGCCACAAACTAAAAAAACGAAATTCCCAACAAGGCGATCACTATACCAGACAGGATCCGCTAAACACAACAATAAGATTGCGAACACGGAAAAAGCCCCGCAGAGCGGAGCCAGTCGACAACACAAAGAACACACAATAGCAGAACCACCGCACCAGAACATTTAGTAAAGAAAGCTACCGTGGTGAGGTTAAAATCGATTTTACTGGAACCAAATCTTCACCCTAGGTTCAAATTTTGTAAAAGTACAAAATGATTGTTCAGCTCGCATAATGTATGACCGGTATATCTATCCGTGAGTAATGGCAACAAAAGTCTGAAGTCAATTAGGTAGAAGTGTGCATTTCTGGCTACAGTAATCCAAGATGGGCAATTCATTTGAGCCGAAACATCAGGAAACGTACTTTCGGACATATGCGCCCAGGGAAGATTCAGATCAGACTGCGCATTCGCGCACTCTGATCAGAATCTTCACTGGGCGCATCTTGCACAACCAATGCTGTAAAGCTTCTTCATGCGAAGAACGAAGACTCTGATCGGACTGCGCGCATGCGCAGGCTGATTTGTGTCTTCGTTGGGCGCTCATGTTCCATGATACGTTTTCGAACATTACAGCTCGTTCAAGTAAGAGACGATAGATTCCTTCCTCTGAAATGTTACTGCCATCTCAATTTATGCACAAACAGAACATTAGACGTGTCTATCGATGGATTGGCTTAATATTTGAATACCGTTATTGCGCTTAATATTCGAATGATGTACCATACTTAGCCTCAAGGGCACTGGTAGATTTTTGTCTGTTTTACAAGTAGTTGCGGTCATGGTACCTAAGCCGTAATCCAAACTCAAAAATCCATAAACGAATGACAAATCAGAATGCTCAGACCAACAGACATGGACCCCAGAATAAAGTGTGTAATCCGGCGTCCGCGGATAGTAAGCATTACTTGGTAAGCAAGCTTCGCCCACCATGCCCATAGGCCTGAACGAAGGAAATATCGTTAGAAGCGTATGTCGGGGATTCGGGAAGTCTACTTATGGCGCGTCACTGGCAAAACCATCAGAAACAATTCTGGAAACTGCCACATTGTAGGGATTGACCAGATTATGATGTCTCCCATAGAACTTCTTAAAGAGTTGCTACCAGTTTGGTTTTTTGATACCCCTGGCTCAACAGCTTTGTAGTGAGCACTTTCCTACGCTCCATGAAGTCCTGATAGTTTGAACAGGTTCTGGTATAACGGATTAACTGTGAAACGTAAACGCCGTATACTGGTGCAGAAGTGATATTACTGCTCAGGAATGGAAAGTTAACAACGGGAGACATTTTTTTTTTTTTTTTTTTTTTTTTTTTTTTTTTTTTTTTTTTTGTGAATTCTGGTTAGCCTTCCATAAATAATAAAAAAGATGTCAAGAAAGAGCCACAATATTTGTACCACAAACTCTTTCTGAAAAGGGGCCTTCTCTTAAGGAGAGCAATTGGTCCCAGTGGAATATAAATTAGCACTAACAGAGTTGCAGTGCCTAAAAAGTGTCTCTGTTCTCCTTAATATGTATTTTTCTGGAATGCAAAATAGTTCCGATAGAGTTGCATTCCCATAAAAGTGTCTCTATTCTCCTTAATATGTATTCTCCTGGGATGTAAAATAGTTCTGACAGAGTTGCTTTCCCAAAAAAGTCTCTATTCTCCTTAATATTGAAGGTAAAAAAGCACACAAAAACTCTGTACCTGGTGGTGTATCCAGATATCCTGCGAAATAGAAAACAGTGCAGCCACTGATTAGAATGCCTTTTTCCCGTAGTTTCGATATATTGCTTTTGGGACTTTTGTGTTCATACATTTTATGTGAAAATAGAATTCCACTCGAAACTGCTTGCGCGGACAGAGCAAGGCGTAGGCGGGAAGGATCAAACCGAGCCCGGTATTGATTTGTTCAGTATTTCGAAAGGATCTCTATTTCGGTATTTATTATTATTATTATTATTATTATCATTATTATTATTATTATTATTCGAGAAAGAAAGAAAGAAAGAAAGACATTCAATGAATTCCACATGACTTTCTGTCCGACGTACCAATGTGGTATGGTCTATTAGTAGATGTCTTTGCATCACTCTGACGTGATTAAATATAATAAGTGTTATTCTGTTGAGAACCAGACATAATGATTTATAAATGTAAAAATCAGGCAATATAACTAATTGCTCATAGAATCACAACACCAAATAAATTGATAGTCTGAATACAACATTTTGCGGCTTAATTCTCCATGGAAACACAAGAGCGGCGCTAAAAGAAAATGCATCTTCGGGGCATCTTCGGACAGCGCAGACTCAACCAGATCCGGGCCTTTCCTTTCCGCTTACATTATCATCTAATATTGTAGAATATATCTATATAAAGTACAGTCGAACCTCAATAGCTCGAACATCTTTGGGACCATAGAAAACAGTTCGAGACATGGGTAGTTCGAGCCACTGAGGGTTAATCACGGTGTCAGGTCGGGAAGCAAATAGCGATAACGTACGGAAATCTTTTCGATTTTCTACACAATAATTGTATGTTGAGTGTACTTATTAGAATCGCCTCGATGAGACGATTCTAATGAGTACACACAATATACTATTTCATGATAATTAAGAAAATTTCCTTAAATATTTGTTTTCTTGAACTATCAAAAGAATTTCTTAGGGACTCAAAAATGAGTTCGAATTAGCCATGGTAAAGGAGCCATCGGTGTTCGAGCTATTGAGGTTCCACAGTACACGAATTTATCAGATTTAGGGTAATGGTTAATGTGGATCTTTACTGGATTAGGATTAAGTTTAAGTTAGGATAAGAACTGGTTTGGATTATTTACATCTATCTCTTTTCATATGGCGAAGCTCGTGAGGTTTAAAAGCTCGTTTGAATTATATCACTAAAAAGTACTGATATTTTTTGTGAGGAATATGGGCAATAGTACTATATTTACACTTAATATTCAAGTTTATTAATTCCATATCATACATGCTCCATTACGAAAACACGCTTATTCAAATATATTGAAAATTTTACAACCAAAAAGGAAAATTTTCAGATAACAAATTCTGATATTTTTTTTATTCCTGCTCAAAACATAGATTGTGGGTACTCATTAGAACCACCTCGGCGAGGCGGTTCTAACGATTACCCACAATCTATGATTTTTTTAGCAAAATGGGAAAAATAGTGTATAACCTGTAAATCCTAGTTTTACTATATAAAAGAGGGGTTTCAGGGGGTCAAAATTATACAGGCGTGTTTTCGTGATGTCTTAAATTTGATCAATCTCATTTATCCGTCACGAAAACATGTCTATTTAATTTTGACCCCCTTAAACACCATTGTTATTTCGTAACACTGGGGTTTACAGGGGTATACATTATTTTTCTTATTTCTGCTCAAAAACATAGTTTGTGGGTACTCGTTAGAACCGCCTCGCCGAGGCGGTTCTAACGAGTACCCACAATCTATGTTTTAGCAGAGATATGAAAAATATCAGAGTTTTTCATCTGAAAATTTTCAGATTTTGGAGGTGAAATTTTCTATAGATTTGTGTAGGGGTGTTTTCGTAATGTCTGTTGGTGCCAGTCAGTGCCAATACTTAGGATAAATGCGGTATGGTTCTTTCTTCGATGCACCTATTAAGAGTACAATTTCAATCCATAATTCCACGCATACAGAATAGCCTTGAATGGCAATCAATAATGATTCATTACTACGACTGCACTTTTAGACAGAATTTGTCTGCACACATATAACCTATAGTAATAAACAAATACGTTTTAGCCAAACTAAGCTAAAGTGGAGTCCTTTAAGAAACACAACAATTCAGAAGAAAAAAAAAAACAGCGAAGATGGTTCGGGTGACCTTTTTTTATGGAACTCTGCAACACCCTTCACGCCCTTTAGAAGCGCTTCAAGCGACACTCTGGTTCTGAATCGGACTATAGTTCAGATTTTGGTGTAAATGTCCATTACAAAAACACGCCTATTCAAATACACTGAAAATTTTACCACCAAAAAATGACAATTTTTCAGATAAAAAATTCTGATATTTTTCATATTTCCACCCAAAACGTCGAGGCGGTTCTAACGAGTACCCACAATCTGTGTTTTTGAGCAGAAATAACAAAATGTATACCCCTGTAAACCCCAGTTTTACTATATAAAAGTGGGGTTTCAGGGGGTCAAAATTGTATAGGCATGTTTTTGTGATGGTAAGGACTTTGCTGAAAACCGCCGTACTTTATTAAAAAGGAATCCGAGATAGTAGATGGCGAGTCAGAAAACGACCCTCATAACTACAATTTGAACTACGTTTGCATTTAGACGGCGATGGCTTCATCTTTCTTATCATTCTGTAAGTTTTCTTCATCAAACATACAGCAGTTTTTATTTTTACTCTCCTTGGGATCATTGAGCCCATGCTGATATATTGCTCTTCACGAAAATATGCCTGTATAATTTTGACCCCCTTAAATCCCACTTTTATATAGTAAAACTGGGGTTTACAGGGGTATTCATTATTTTTCTTATTTTTGCTCAAAAACATAGATTGTGGGTACTCGTTAGAACCGCCTCGGATTGTGGGTACTCGTTAGAACCGCCTCGGCGAGGCGGTTCTAACGAGTACCCACAATCTATGTTTTGGGCAGAAAGAAGAAAAATATCAGAGTATTTTATCCGAAAAATTTCAGTTTTTTGAGGTGAAATTTTCTATATATTTGAATAGGCGTGTTTTCGTAATGTTAAGCCGGTGCCAGGGGCCATATGCAGCCTTCATTACAAAAACACGCCTATTCAAATATATTGAAAATTTCACTACCAAAAAATGAAAATTTTCAGATAAAAAAATTCTGATAATTTTCTTATTTATGCTCAAAACACAGATTGTGGCTACTCGTTAGAACCGCCTAACTGCGGTTCTAACGAGTATCCACAATCTATGTTTTTGAGCAGAAATAAGAAAAATAATGTATACCCCTGTAAAAAAAACAGTTTAACTATATAAAAATGGGGTTTAATGGGGTCAAAATTATATAGGTATGATTTTGCGATGTTGTAAACTACCTTTCTGCTGTATGAAAAGTGTCTGTGACACAAAGACTCCGATTTTCCTTCTTTTATTATGTGTTCGGTATTTCAGAGCGACCTATATAGATTTTATTTAAAGCCACTGGCATATAACAAAACATTTTTGGAACCTAGTACGTTTACAGAGCAATGCGCAAAACCGTTAAGTGCAAAACGTATTGCTGAGTGTTATATGCAGATGCGCCTATCTAATTGAGCGTTAAATTGATACAAACTTCAATTATATTAAAGTATTGTGTACAGGAATCAAAGATTTGTTTCGCAATCATGGATTCTGGTGGGTCAAGGATGCTCTGCTGGTAATCCCTAATAAATCCAACTCCTCATTTTTATACACATTTTCGAAAAATTGGTTGATGGAAAAGTTTTACACTTCCGTAAAGTCCAGAGCAGATTTCATGAAGCTAGCATGTTTGTTATGTATCAAGCTTAAGGTTTAAATACACCAGGGCCCAGCTGTTCAAAGCCTCTTTAGCTTAATGAGCTTTTAAATGACAAACTCGTTAACTTTTGTAGCTAAGGTATTTTAAAATTCATTGATATTTTTGCTGCAAAAATGTGAGTAGATTATGCAATGCAAAACCTACCTAATTTTTTTCAGCAAAAAAATATCAGAGTGTATTTGCCATATTTCAAAATAGAAATTTTAACGTCACGTTAGTTAACAACTTCGTTCAGTTTGAACAGCTGGGCCCAGATGTTACTACTGACCGTCCTTAGACGGTGGTCTTATTGATTTTCGTTCTTTGATGGGCCATTGTGGCAGCTAGCTGCAGAGTTTTTTATGTTTTGTTCTGTTTATTCTCTTACTGTTGTAGTTAATGAGTTCGGTCATCTCGTTGGGGAAGGGCAGTGATTTGCCCGGGTGGTTTATTCTACTGACATATCTTAGACAGTGGTCCCGGTGTTAGTCTTACTCTTTGTTGCTTTGTGGTTTATTCTACGAGACGATTTGTTTTATGTCTTACCTTGTGTTATTTTGTTCTTGTGTTTTTTGTGTTTTTTTTGTGTTTTTTTTTTTTTTTTTTTTTTTTCAGTCCTTTTAGCATTGCGATTACCTCGCTTGGGGAAAAGAGAGCTAATCTTAGGGCTTTTCGCACGTTTGTTCGATTTGCGCTTGTTTGGTTTTATCTGTTTCCTCTTCCTCTTGGTATCTGGGAAGGGCTGCAGTTTATGATTGTGGCACTCCATAGACTTTTCTCTTACCTTTAATTTGCTTTGCTTTTCGTTGATTTGTAACATGCATATTATCTGTCGTAATTTGTTATCCCTTCCGCTTGACGTCATTGGTAGGCTGTGTTCTGTGATTGTAGGTTTTTCTTGATATTTTCTCTACTATTTTGAAGAGCTGTTTTACGTTCTAGCTTTTTTCTTTGTGCGTACGTCGGTTATTATAAATGAATTGTTTTGTTTTGCCATTGTTTGTTCATAATCTCATTTTCTTTGGATGCATCGGGAAGGCTGAGTATCGTCGTAACTGTCGCATTTTCTGGGTAACTTCATTGATATTTTTTTATCCCTCACTTCCGCATCTTTATAGATAGGCATCACGAAAACACGCCTGTATAATCTTGACTCCCATTAAACCCCACTTTTATATAGTAAAACTGGGGTTTACAGGGGTATACATTATTGTTCTAATTCTGCTCAAAAACATAGATTGTGGGTACTCGTTAGAACCGCCTCGCCGAGGCGGTTCCAACGAGTATCCACAATTTATGTTTTGAGCAGAAATATGAAAAATATCAGCATTTTTTATCTGAAAATTTTCCTTTTTTGGTTGTGAAATTTTCAATATTTTTGAATAGGCGTGTTTTTGTAATGTTTGGTTAAATAACAGATTTCTGTCGGTGTGGAAACAAAATAAAGTACACTTCGCACTGTCGCTACTAACATTCCCACCAAATATTGTTAACCGCAACCCAACACCTACGAAGTTGGACAAAAAAGAACATGTCATAACCCTTGTGCTCATAGGTTCGTGCTTGATATATGTATCTGTACAATTAGTATGACATTCTTCATGAAATAAGACGTATGGAACCTTGACATTCAATACAATATTGTCCAGATACATGCTTGCTTATATGAAAAAATTATCACGCATTTGTTTTCCTACCTTTTGCGCAAGAACACTGGTTTAAGCCCCAATTAGTTTGTTTTCCAACTAGCCGTTCCAAGGCCGTTCCTCTAATACACTACTTATTTGTATGTGTGCCGGTGTTTCTTATGTGGCGTTTGTTTTGTCATTATCTGCTCCTTTCTCTTTGTTTTGATGTCTCAAGACATACCCTAAAACCCCCACTTTATATAGTAAAACTTGGGTTTAAAGGGGTATACATTATTTTTATTATCCCTGCTCAAAACCATAAATTGTGGTACTCGTGGCGTGGCGGTTCTATCGAGTACCTACAATCTATGGTTTAGCAGAAATATGACAAATATTAGAATTTTTATCTGAAAACTATCAGTTTTTGGTGGTGAAATTTTCAATATATTTGAATAGGCGTGTTTTCGTAATTGGTATCTTTAGAAATAATATTGGAAAATCTAACTTTTCGGAGCAATTCAAAAAGCTAATTCACTGTTATAAAAGAATTAGCTATAGCCTGGATATTATGCGGCAGACTGCATGCCTAGTTGTCAACCCAATCATTGTTGACGGCTATGCTCCACTCTTTAATTGCACGACGGCGGTTCGGGCCTCAGCCTTAATGACGGCCTCTTCATTAAACTTTAACCAGTGGTAGCGGCTTGACGTTACGTCTTTTGTTGGCCAACCGTGGTTCAACTACTGACTTTCATTTACTCTTGCATACAGTAGAATTAGCCATGAGTACTTGCTTTTGTTTGTCTTAGTGATTAATTTGATCTTTATGTTTTCGCTTTGTTGCACTGACTGAGTTGGGAGCCTTTATGCGAACCCAATTTTTATGTATTTCTGTATTAAGAGTAGCATCGGGACCCAGGGTGAAGTTGGCTAGCTGTAAAAGTGCTTTAAACTCTCTGTGGTTTATTCTACTGACCGTTCTAAGACGGTGATCCCGGTGTTAGTCTTACTCTTTGTTGCTTTGTGGTTTATTCTACGAGGCGATTTGTTTTTTAGTCTTGCCTTGTGTTATTTTGTTCTTGTGTTTTTCAGTCCTTTGAGCATTGCGATTACATCGCTTGGGAAAGAGCGAGCCAATCTCAGTGCTTTTCGTACGTTTGTTCAACTTGCGCTTGTTTGGTTTTGTCTATTTCCTCTTTCTTTTGGTGTCTGGGATGGGCTGCGGCTTGTGATTGTGGCACTCCCTGGACTTTTCTTTTACCTTTTTTACTTATATGTTTGTTAACATGTCTCACCTTGCAAGTTTGGATTGGTGACAGATGGTACTTCGAAAAATTTATCAAGCAATAAATGTCCGTTTTCATTGATAAATTATCGATTAAACCGCAGGCAGAGTTTGTGCATCATTTTTAGTAGTGTTTTATTACGCTACTAGCTATTCTTTTCTGAGCTCGAGAACGGGGCGGATACAAAAAAGACATTATTGAAGGCGAACTTCATCCATGTCAAGACGTACCTGGCTGGAGGGTGGGCAAAGAAGCTATGATTGGAGGAAACTCTCTATACATTTCGGTTCATACATAGAAAGTTGAAACTTTCTGAATTGTTTTGTTAGCCTAGTGGGTGAAAACGGGTAGCTGTGTATTGAACATGCCGACACATAGCGTACAAGAACGAATATCGCCAGTGGTTATGAACTGTCACCAGTAGAAAACAGTGGTGAAAACGATCTAAACTATATTACTTGCCCTTTGGTGAAACAAGACAAACGTTTAATCTTAACATGACAAATAGTTTATTGTATATTTTATTGCTTAAAATAAGACAACACCTTACGTATTGAATAGTACCAAACAGAAAACATATTGTGATACAAATGTGCAACCCATACCCAGATATTCTTGCGCTTTAATACAATCTGACTAGGATTTTCGATATGCGCTACATGTAGTAGTTTGCATGGGTTTGAAGGATTCTAGGAGTAAACAGCGCTGGCATTTAGGAAAAATTACGAATGCACAGGCTGAGCTGATTGTGAATTGATTTCACAATATGGTTTCGAATTTTAAGAGGTTCGTATAATACAAAATAAATATGTATTTTACATTTATTTAATAACATGGACGTTATATGATTTTTAAAACGAACAATGAAAAATGCTGAATTCACCCCAGAACATCATTTTGTTATGTATTTGTCTATTTTTTTCCATCTTTCCAATAAATATTCTGACACACAACTGGTATTTTACTTTGCATATAACTTTAGCACAGTCATTTTATTAATATGGAAGTGCCAGCAATCTGAAAGTTTGTTTGGGTTTTGATGGAGTTCTTGCCCCGAGGTTATATTTTTTTTTCAGGCGCAACTCAGCCGAGCATGAAATTTTCTCTGCTACTAAATATGAAAATGCCAACTGTTGTTGGCATTTTCATATTTAGTAGCAGAGAAATTTTCATCTTCACCTATGTTTCGCAAGAAATAAATGCAATTATTAGTAATTTGAGATTTATTAGCAGGACAAATTTTAAGCTCAGCTGAGTTGAGCATGAAAAAAAGTTTTATAACCTCGGGTCCTTGTTTAACCCTTGTCGGTCGTCCAGAGAACGGGGGAAAAGAGGTAGAGGGACGGGTAGAGGAGAGAGAAAAAACGAATGAAAAAACAATAAAATCTCAATGACTTGAACACCGATGTCTCGTTTACAGTGGCTAATTTGAACTCGTTTTTGAGTTCCTAGGAAGTTCTTCCGACAGCTCAAGAAAACAAATATCTAGGGATATTTTAGGATTTCGTCCTATTTTATGTCTGTTATGTAAACTAATAAGAATCGCTCATTGATACGATTCTAATGAGTACACTCAACATACCATTATTTTACCACTACAGAACCATGTTAGTTCACCATTTTGACGCAAATGACCCTCATGGGTTGATGCGTCGTTAAACCTGAACTCATCATCACCATTATTTTATAGAAGATCGAAAATACATTTATACGAGTATATTATTCCCATTTGTCTCCTAACCTGGCGCTTTGATTAACCCTCAGTGGCTCAAACTGCCCATATCTAGATCAAATTTTTATAATTCGAAAGATGTTCCAGACCTTCAGGTTCGACTGTAGACAGTAATTTGGAAACAAAAGGAATACTAACTCATCCCCACCGCATCGATTTTTCCCTCTTGGTGTAAGTACAACAGGCACCTCCCAGCTAGCATTCTTTATAAATCTATAGCGGGTCGTTATCGGCTCGTCAGCTACCCTGACGGGCTGTTAACGGTCCGCTATAGATTTATATAGAGTGCTTACTGGGTTACCACCACATTACAATATACCGCCGACTGAGTCTAATTCTATAAGTATTGGCTGAGTGCTAAATATTATACACACTGGTCAAAAACATAAGTAAAGATACCAGGGAATGCCATAAAACAAGAACCACAGCCTTCCTTAGGCACCGAAAGGCGAAAGGATGAGGAACAAACAATAACAAAACAAACACCATATGTGGAAAAAAAAAAAGGAAAGATAAAAGTCCAGGGAGTGCCATAACATTACGAAAACACGCCTATTCAAATACAAAAAAAAAATTACCTCCAAAATCTGGAAATTTTCAAATAAAAAATTCTGATAATTTTCATATTTCTGCTCAAAACATAGATTGTGGGTACTCGTTAGAACCGCCTCGCCGAGGCGGTTCTAACGAGTAACCATAATCTGTGTTTTTAAGCAGAAATAAGAAAAAATAATGTATACCCCTGTCAACACCAGTTTTACTATATAAAAGTGGGGTTTAAGGGGGTCAAAATTATATAGGCGTGTTTTCGTGATGGTCATAAGCCGCAGCCCTTCCCAGACACCAAGAGGAAGAGGAAACAGACAAAACCAAACAAATCGAACAAACGTACCAAAATCACTAGGATTAGGTTTCTCTCTTCCCCAAGCGAGGTAATCGCAATGCTAAAAGGACTGTAAAACGCAAGAACAAAATAACACAAGACACGATTTAAAACGAATCGCCTTGTAGAATAAATCTCAAAGAAACATAGAGTAAGACTAACACCGGGCCTTAGAACGGTCAGTACGTACGCACGAACAAAGAAGATCTGCAAAAGAGAAACCGCCTTGGAACGGTCAGTAGAAAAACTACGTATGAGGGACAGAGCACGGTGCTTAAATCAGTATTATACTCGCGCGAAACCTTGTCCTTAAGTCTGATGCAGCTTCAATATATACCCTCTTAAGTCACTGCTGACTGATGTTTGAGTCCGAATGTAAAGTAAATATGGTGTTACTGAAATCCATATGCCCCACAATACGAGAAAATGCCGTTTATGACATGCGTGCCCAGTGAGGTTCAGCTGTCCACTATCAACAGAGTGCCCAAGTTCCGGGGCCCATGTCTCCGCTGGGATCACATTTCATAAGATACCTTTTCTTACGATACGGCTTATAAGAATTAGGCCTGATCTCAATGGCGCTGTTACAGGTGAGCGTGCGTGTTTTCCTCGTCAGAACTAAGAAATATATGCTTTGTATCAGATTTCCCAAAAACGGGCCGACAATGTGTTTTAGATATTGTTCATTACATTAACAGTTCTACGTATTATACCACTGTAGATATATTGGAACATAGGGAATAGTTGAGCCCCTATATGGGAAAAACGTACCATCCTCACATGTGCGTCCGACGTCGACTCAAATCACCCTGCGCATCCCCGCAGTTCGTTCAGTCTTGGTTGTCCTCATGAAGACATTTTGCATCCTCGGCTATCCAAAATGCACCCAGTGAAGATTCTGATCAGACTGAACGAACGCGCAGGTTGATCTGAATCGTCGCTGGGCTCACAATCTTGAAGGTGTGTTTTCGAAAGTTGTGTTTCATAACGCCCACTAAGTGCAAACACAAATAGGCATAAGAAACAACAAAAATAATAAACGGCGAAAAATGTTTTATCAGCTGATTGCATATCCAAATAAAAGTCAAAAAGGATTTGGAAACAAAGAACACACAAAATCACGAAAATCGGAGACTCGGTTCAACTGAGTCTCTTCATATGCAACACTGTAATTTGCGAGGCTGCCCCTACGCCCCTAGCGCCGGCTTAAGCGGTATTCGATTTTCAAATAATCCTCTCACACACCTACATACAAGATGGTGGTAGGATAGTAGAAAAGATTTGCTGTACTTGCAGCAGTTTGGAAAAACGGGCATATTGGTATTTCTTCTTTTTCTGTACTATATTTTCCTCAGCCTCTTCTAATTCTCTCTTTTCACTTATCTGCTAGTTTTTCTTTTATTTTCTTTGTTTGTATGGAAGATTGACTCAAAATGTTTATTTCCTTTGGGATCATTGCGATAAGGAATGAGGTGTCGTTGACACAACTCCAAACAAACGAACACACACCTATATTCCGCAGTTTCCATACATGTTAGGGTACAACATGGGTATCATTATAGAAGATCAAAGGAGTATTTATAATATTGACTTGATGGCGTAATGAGATACCTTTTTTGTACAGTCACTGCGGTGCTTATTCCGTAAACACACTCTGCGAAAAACTCTTATAAAGCACGACTTCTCCCTCTATAAAAATGAAAAAAGGGAGGATACTGTAGTTATTAAAAATAGTATAAACATGTCTACTAAAATAAATTTGTGCATTGCAGAACGAAATAATAAACACATCTAAATTAGTTTAGAAATAATTAAAAGTCAAAAAAGATTGTCCTTGGAAACAAAGAACAAACAAAATCACGAAAATCGGAGACTAGGTTTGATTGAGTCTCTTCATATGCAACACTGTGGTTTGCGAGGCAGCATACGCCACCTAGCGCCGGCTTAAGCGGTACTGGATTTTCAAAATAACCAGGATGGGCTCAATGATCCCAAAGGAAATAAAATATAACCTGCACTATGATAAATCGCGATAATTTTTCTGATCTGTACTCCTAGATACCCCCGCTTTTCACCACCCATACATGCTAAGCAGGGACATGTGGTGTCCAACACATGGGCGTGTAAAAGTTATAAGAATAAGCGTGTGTCTACAACATATTATTCAGAGGTCTGAGTGATACAAATTGACGACATTGGTTTTTCAATTTGCTATAAAAATCGTTTGCAAATAAATACAAATAGATTTATTCAGCATTAAACATTTACAACAATGTTTACAGTCTACATATTACACTAGTGAGAACAATACGTTCAGAAGTAGAACAAAATGTTTTGTCCTACAAGGAAATTTAAAAGCAACACGCATATAACAACTGTGTTCTGGAATAATGTATATCTTTATTTGCCACAGAATACAACAAAATTAGACTGCGCCTGACAACATCTTATTCTGTGACTGGAATGTTAACGATTTAAAAACACTGTCAATCATATACGGAGCATTATAACCCTTAAAGCTCTAATCACTGCAGCTGATAACATGTTGATTTAAGACCATTACGAAAACATGTCTATTCAAATATATAGAAAATTACACCTCCAAAAGTTGAAAATTTTCAGATAAAAAAAACTCTGATATATTTCATATTTCTGCTCAAAACATAGATTGTGGGTACTTGTTAGAACCGCCTCGGCGAGGCGGTTCTAACGAGTACCCACAATCTATGTTTTTGAGCAGAAATAAGAAAAATAATGTATACCCCGGTAAAACCCCAGTTTTACTATATAAAAGTGGGGTTTAAGGGGGTCAACATTATATAGGCATGTTTTCGTGATGAAGACAATCAATGTGCGTGCCTTTGCCAATAATTTTCTAAATAACTTATTTCGCAAATGGATGTACTTATGGATGTACTTAAAATTGCTTCCTCTTTATTTTATTTTATTTTTATTTATTTATTTATTTTATTTTATTTTATTTTTTTTTTTTTTTTTTTTTTTTTTTTTTTTTTTCATTTCCCTCTTCTTTATTGGGTATGGGAGATTATCAAGGTATCATTCATATTGTGTCAAACAAAAAGAAATCATAACTTTTCAATCCCTAGCAATCTTCAATGGTCCAGTCCATCATAAAGTTAAGATCATCCATCGTATAATTAATGGGTGTTGTACAGAAGAAAAAGGTGATGGAGGAGATGTCTTGGAAGAGCCACAATTACAGTCTATAGCCTACCTCTGCCCTGAAGAAACGCCTTAAAGGTTGACAGAACTCTTAAAGATTGTCCTTGGGAACACATTACAGATACAAAATGGGAGTCTCAGTTTTCTCAGACTCTCATTTAGGGAGTATTTTTTCATAATAATAGGCTGATCTTCTGAATACTTTTCTCTTAGTTTGTGCAGACTATCATTATATCTCAAGAGTAGAGAAAACAAATTGGAATAAACTGTTGTTAATCAGTAATGTCCTTATCATTTTTTATAATATATCAGTATTAACCGAAGTATCAAACTTCAGTTGATAATTTTGGTAAATTATCCGCAATTCTTTACTAGGGCGACAACTTCCTTGACGCCAAATTTGTTTTACTGCACACGAAACCGTTCTGAAAGTGGTCTCCATGAATTGCATCTGTTATTGCAAAGTGTTCATGTCACAGCAAATAGTATACTCCCTAATCAATCATTGGATCTGAAGCCACATAATTAAAGTAAATAAGTTAACTCAGGAACCGCTGCAATCAGATCCACATCAAGCCCCCAACAAAAAGGGAACGACAGACAAATACAATTGAACTGCCATAAAATGAACAGATAGCAAGCAGAGTTGGCAAAGAGAGTCCCAAAAAAGTGACAACTGTGTTACCCACACGTAACTGAATATATTTTAAACTTACATAATTGTTGAAATAAAACAAAGTAAAAGTGAAACACTATATAACAATTAACAAAAAGTACCACAATGAAAGTACCCTTTGGAACGACCAGTAATGAATTACTGCGGGTGGGAGTAGGCGGGATCCCAGTCCTCGCCCTCAGCTTCCATGGTGGTAAAAAAACATAATTTTTTCCGTCCGTATAGAGGATTTCTAACCCATACATGAATTATAACGGGCAACAAATGAATCACAGATAAACCCTATAATGAAGCAAAGATGAGGACTCCAGAAACAACGTGTCGAGACACTTAGAGAGCCATGGTTTTCTAAACAACAAAATTTCTCTTTTAAAAAGCTATCGCATTTACCAGTTAAAATACTCTAACACACATCCAGCGAAGGTCAAGTTCGCCGCTTGATTAAGTAACAGCGGCTAAATCTTCGCCTTAAGTTTTTCCCGTTCTGATGCATTGTTATTATGTTATCTGATGCATTGATTGGCCATTGTTATTATTGTATCTGATGTATTCAATACCCATTGGCATTATGTTTTCTAATGCATTGATTACTCATTAGCGATATGTTTTCTGATGCAATCCTTACCCATTATCATTATGTTATTTGATACACTGATTATTCATTGTCATTATGTTCCTGATGCATTGGTTACCCATTGTCATTATGATATCTAATACATTGATTGCTCATTAGCATCATGTTGTCTGATGTATTGATTACCAGTTGTCATCTAATTGTCTGGTACATTGATTACCCGCTGTCATTGTGTTATCTAATGCATTGATTACCCATAAGCATTAGATTATCTGATGCATTTATTACCAATTGTCATTATATTACGCGATTCACCAATTATGCATTGTCGACATGTCTACATTTTAAATAAACATTCTCAACATTCGAGTGCAGTGTATTTTAGAGACAAATGCCAACTCAATGCTTACAACAAAAAGGTAGTTGCAACTCTGTATTTGCTTGGTTTTATGGCTTAAAGGTACGAATATATCATGTGTGACATTTATGACTGAGGTAGTCATAAAATATTCATACGTTTGCAATACTGAAATGAATCGGAAGTATTGCTCATGATTAGTCTGAATAATTATCTTCCACAGATTCATATCACAAACAGAATTATGTTTCCATATGAAAATGAATCACTGTTTAATATTTAACAAGTACAAACAACATAGCACAGTTAACTATTATAAAGCACTATAAAACAATATTTCGTATATTAAATTGAAAGATGATCACAAGGCTAGTCATTGAAACAGCAGTCCAACAATCTGAAAAGAGAGAAAAAAGAATATAAATTTAACTGCATATGCACAGTAAAACTTCAATGACTCGAACAGCGATTGCTCGTTTACCGTGACTGATTCAAACTCTTTTTTGAGTCCGTAGAAAATTTTTTCCGATAGCTAAAGAAAACGAATATTCAGGGATGTTTAGTGAATTTTTCTTACTTAATCACGAAAATGTATGAATCGATTCAATAAGTACACACAACAAATTATTGATTTACAGAAGATCGAAAGCTCATCCCTAAAGTATCCCCTTTTTCCTCCTGACCTCGCGCCATGAATAACCGTCAATAGCTCAGACTACCTATGTCAAGAGCAAATTTCCATGATCCTAAAGACCTTCGAGCCATTGATATTCGGCTGTACAAACAAGGTACATCGCACAGCTCGGCTCTCTGTAGGTTCTACATCTCTAGATAGTTACAAAGTACGTTAGCTACAGGCACAAATAAATACTTATTACAGAAATTAAACAGGAAAGGTCACGGTCACGAACCGAAAGGCTTTCCCAAGACATGGAGTGTGGGAAGACAAATCAGCTTTAATTACAAATAGTATATAGTCGAACCTCCATGGCCCGAACATGTCACCTACTGAGGGTAAATCATAGCACCAGGTCAGAAGGCAAATGAGGACAATTTAGGAATGCATTTTCTATGAAACAACGGTATACTAAGTGTACTCATTAGAATGTTCTCATCGAGGCGATTCTAATGAGTACATACAACATTAAGAATTTTTTCCAGAATATCCCTAAATAATTTAGTTGAGTTGTCGGAAGATTTTCCTGTGGACCCAAAAGCGAGTTAAGGCAGGTAAAGGGGCCATTGGTTTTCGAGTCATTGAAATCGTACTGTATGGACATTTAACGACGAACACTAAGGAATTGCAAGGAAAATTTCTAAAAGGTAATAAAATATAGTTCAAAATGTCTGCTTTAAAAGCTAAAGTTAATAAAGGAATCAAACATGTTTTTCATGCATTAACATTTGCTAGGCCCCGAGGGATGTTTTGAAACCTTCCGAGGGACCTGGCGAATGTTAATGCATTGGGAATCTATGTTCGATTACTATTATTGCATGAAAACTGAAAACATTTGCTACATTTCGCGTTATTTCTTGCCCTATTTTGTTTCGCCTTTTCACCAATGTCTCGCGAACGCAATTTTCACCGACTATGCTCGTTCCGGGGCCAGGCAGTAAACATCTCGTGACGACAGTTGATGGCTTTGAAAGTGCATGGACAAGGCGGATTAATTCGGTGGCCCCGGTACGAAAGTTGCGTAGCCATGCATTAACAGCGCGTGACTTTCCTCGTTAATATACCCCTTTTCGCCTGTTAATTAACGGCTGTTTATAGCGTACGGTACTACTTTTTATGCAATGCAATAATTGTGGTTATTCGAAATCATTGAAGACTTGAATAAAACAGATGAAATCACAGCACCACTCTCTTACAAAGATATTTTTATAATGGATGCCTGCTGGAAATTGCAATAAAGCCGATTATACCCCCGCTGGAAGAGCAGGTTTAACAACAGCGCAATTATTTTGGTTTAAACAGTGGCATCTGAACAATTGTTGCGGAATTCGTAGCAGCAATTGAACCGAAACGTCCTAAAACGGTACCGGACATATGCGCTTAACGAATACTCAAATCAGCCTGCGCATCGTGCAGTTTGATCAGAGTCTTCCTTCTTAGCATGAAGGATTGTCGCATCTTTGGCTATAAAAATGTACCCAGGGAAAATCCTGATCAGATTGCTCGAATGCGCAGGCTGATCTAATTCTCCGCTGGGCGCACATGTCCAGAGGTACATTTTCAGACGATGCGGCTTAATTTGTCTCTGTGTATTACGTTTGTCTACGTATAGGCAACGAAAACAACGGAAAAACATTTTTCCAGGTTGTGTAGAGGTGTGAAAATATACCTTTATGCATACGTCATTAGGTCGGTTTCTGTTTGGAGAGGCTCAAATAATAAATTAATAAATTCAAAAATACATCCTGCTAATTTAGGCTTGTACAGAGCAAATACTAACAGAAGATAACGTCCAAACTTCCTCAATAAAAAGCATCACCTTATCAGTTCATGTCACTATAAATTTCAAACTTTAGCAGTTAAATACACAAAAAATAAAATACCATAAATGACCTACAGAATCTTACATCAAAATATAATAGTGGGGCATCCAGAACGGAATTATTGTTATGCAAATCCAGGAAAAATCTTACTAGTATCACTTCTAAAATAGGGGCCGTTCTTAAAGGAAAGGAAAGAATTCGATTTTTATGTTTTCAGAGTTTTCAAGGACACTTTTTATGGGGTTTTTTATGCTGCCGAGAAAGTTAAATACCGAAATATGCGTGATTGCACCACACTGAATGCGGTACGGTTTTATACGCTCGTTTGCAAAGCAGGCAAGAAGGTAATTACCTATATTAAGGAGGTAAATAGATTCCCCCTTTTGTAAAATGGCTACTTTCCTGCCCATCAAACACACAACGTCACAAAAACGTCGTTACAACGTCGCTGCAACGTCGTGATGTTGCAGCGACGTTGTAACGACGTTCCTGCGACGTTCCTGCGACGTTGTGTGTGTGCTAGGTCAGTAGTACTGGGTGTTACTCTGGGCACTCGTTATGGGTGGCACCCAATACTACTTCCCTCTCTCTACATCTGTAAACGTTAGGTAAGAAATAGTTCTCACTGACCGCTTATTAGGATATTTACGGTACGTTACGAAATTTTTAAACACCTTGAGATCATAAAAGAGATTATCTTTAAAGACTGGTTTACTTTAATGCAGACAGACTTTGATGACTGATAAACATCTCCTAATCCCCTTTTCTAAGGTGAGTGCATTTATTTCTCAGGAAAATATTCAGACGTGTCAATGGAAAAGGGTTTTTGAGCATTGCGGACAGTGAAGGCCCTGATCAGACTGCGCATCCGCGCAGTCTGATCAGGGCCATCGCTGTCCGCTTACAGAAACACTGGACGCTGTAGTAAATATCGATTTATGGAAAAGATTTTATCAGATAATGTTGCTTCGCTGGCTGAATTGGATTTTGACTGTTTGCATTTGCACCAAGGGCTCCAATTATGAGTTAAATGCATTGTATAGTAGATACATGGCACTAATTACATGTAACAAACCGGCAAGTAAATATATAAAAAGAAAACCAAAAATTTTATGTATTCTTCAACCTTTAGCGATGTTATCTGGAGTTGACTAATCGAACCGAAGCTTCGAGTGGCATTTGGTAGTCTGTGATGTTTTACAGGACGCTTATAAAATCGAACTGTATTTACCCGACATACGTGCCATAAACATGCTTGAGGGAACGGTGTAGACCCACATAACGCGTTTCCAAAAGCAGCAGTTTGATCAGCACCCGCGTTATTTGTTATTCCACTAACAGATTTTATGGCTTCACGCAAAGAGTCAGTCGAAGTTTAGGACAGACAATGAACGCTTCTGAGTTACGGTGTCCGTACAAGTACATTAAGGTAAATTGGTACACCTTCAAAGGAGACAACTATGTCAAAACTATTTTGCCTCCCTTCTGAAGAAGGAGTCTACACTGAAAGGAAAGAATTTGCTCCCCCTAGGAGCACATTCTTTCCTTTTAGAATAGACCAAGGAGGAGCAAATTTATCCCTTTTAAAGTAGACCCCTTTAGGAAAGCAATTAGGAAGTCACAAAGTTGTCCCCTTGTTACATATAATGTGAAATCTACCAGAAGTAACCTGCCCGCAACCCAGTTTTGCTAAGCACCCCATAAAAGGTCCATTTGCAAGCTGTAAAGACCCAGATCAGACGCCACAGAACGGGCCAACAATGCATTAAAGACAAGAATTTCTATAAAACCATTACGAAAACACGCCTATTCAAATATATTGATAATTTCACCACCAAAAACTGAAAGTTTTCAGATAAAAATTCTGATATTTTGCATATTTCTGCTCAAAACATAGATTGTGGGTACTCGTTAGAACCGCCTCGCCGAGGCGGTTCTAACGAGTACCCACAATCTATGTTTTTGAGCAGAAATAAGAAAAATAATGTAGACCCTGTAAACCCTAGTTTTACTATATAAAAGTGGGATTTAAGGGGTCTAATAAAAACTAACCAGACACCCCAGCTATTGGAAATGGACCTGTCCAAAGACTTTAGGTAGAAGAGACCATTCAGTATAATGGGTTATTAACACTACTTACATTGTTTATATACGGGAACTCCAATCGACGTATTATTCTGTTGCGCAAGCTTATAGCTAAATTGGTCACGTGACTCCAGTGGCTCAGTTGAGGATTCATTCTTACTACATCCAGCCAGAACTATTTCCTGGTAGCGTGAAATATGTTGATCTGTTATAACACAGTTCCAGGGCTTGTACGTATACAAGTCATATTCTGAACCTATTGTCTCTAAACACTGTGGAATGTTTTCTGCCACACATTCGAAAAGGTCATGTAACGCCCTGTAAGTATTACGAAGACAGTGTAAAACATATACATAAACATTTCCTAAATATGATGAATGTGCCTATTAAGAGACAAGGCCGTTTTAAGGCTGACGGGAGATTACGTTGACTTGTCAAACCGTGCTACACATGAAAGGAAATTATGTGCTCTTAATGAGTAAGGTATTTCAATTAAGAAGTGGTGTCTCCCGCCCCCTTTGAAAGAGATTCGCTTATCAGGTAAGTAAATCCTTTTCTTTTTAATGTTTCCAAGATTCGCTTGAAAATATGAGGTTACCCAGGAATCCTTTTTGACTTTTATTTTACTCTACTTTAGCTGGTGTTGTGCCGTGTGGCGGCCATAAAAAAGCCTCCTAGAACATCATCATAGTCTAAGTTATATTTTATTTCCTTTGGGATCATTGAGCCCATCCTGGTTATTTTGTAAATCGAATACCACCTAAGCCGGCGCTAGGGGGCGTATGCAGCCTCGCCAACTACAATGTTGCATATGAAGAGACTCAATCAAACTGAGTCTTAGATTTTCGTGATTTTGTATGTTCTTTGTTTCCAAAGGCAATCCTTTTTGACTTTTATTTTACTCACGAAGCCTTCCCGAGGCTAAAAAAGAAGAAGAGACTTGCAACAAGTATTGACAAAAACCAACAGCGCAGTATACAATAGCTGGATACAGCTGGATACAAACAAAGAGGAACTGTAACAGACTGACCGCCATAAGTAAAGCAAGCCTATTCAAATTTACTGAAACTTTTACCACCAAAAAATGAAAATTTTCGGATAAAAATTCAGATATTTTTCATATTTCTGCTAAAAATATATTGTGGGTAATCGTTAGAACCGCCTCGCCGAGGCGGTTCCAACGAGTACCCACAATCTATGTTTTTGAGCAAAAATAAGAACAATAATGTATACCCCTGTAAACCCCAGTTTTACTATAAAAAAAGTGGGGTTTAAGGGGTTCAACATAATATAGGCATGTTTTCGTGATGGCTTTGGAATGGTCGGCAGAAAAAAAAACTACTTGGAAGGCAAACTCTTTGTTTACTTCATCGAAACATCTAAACTCCACCAGCTGCAAACTACAAATATGTGTTCGGTCCGAACAGAGGTCATCAACTTAATCAGTGAAACATCACAGTAAAAAACATATAATCACAAGCACCATGGTGAAACAAAATAGAGCACTCATAGACTCAGCTGTCGCGAATCTTAAGCTTGTGAAGGTTTCTGGCGCTGTTATTCGCGCGTGACAGACGAGTCCAAGAGAAATTAGAATTGTTACATAAAACTGTCAACAAAATAACATTACGAAAACATGCCTGTTCAAATATACTGAAAACTTTACTACCAAAAAATGAAAAAAAATCAGAAGAAAACTTCTGATATTTTTTTTTATATTTCTGTTCAAAACATTGATTGTCGGTACCCGTTAGAACCGCCTCGGCAAGGGGGTTCTAACGAGTTCCTACAATCTATGTTTTGATCAGAAATAAGAAAAATAATGTATACCCCTGTAAACCCCAGTTTTACTAAATAAAAGTGGGATTAAGGGGGTCAACATTATATAGGTATGTTTTCGCGATAGAAAATATTACAATGACTGTTTAATTTTGTTCTGCTAATTTGTTTTGCTACGGTATTAGTTAATTACACCAACTCCTTTACAAGTGTTGTCAAAATGCTGATGGAACCGAGCTTCTAGTTTAAATTAAATATTAACAATACTCACGCGCATACTATAGTAGAATTCTTTGTAATTTCGGAATCTTCCAGATATACGCCTTTGTCCTGACAATCAGATTTTGTTCTTGCCATATCATCTGAGGTGCAGGGAGGACAACTCGCAGATACTGAAATGTAAAAATAAATATTTCTAAAGAATATGATCAGAGCACATGAATCGCTTGCGTACTAGCATATCCCAAACGATGACATAAATGGAACAGATACGCTTCAGGGCAAACAGTTATCAAAATTTGTTTGCTTCCCATCTGAAAAGGCGTATACTCTAAAGGGAAAGAATTTGCTCCCCCTGGGAGCAAATTCTTTTCCTTTAGAGTAGACGTCTTTTTCAGGATGCGTTTGGTGAGCAGGGAAGCAAACAGCTAGTCACAAAAAACTGAGGCGGAAAATCTGCCAAGTATATAAAGTCTCCTAAAACTTTGAGGGCCTTAAAAACAATCTCATTGCGCACTACTGTCATTTTGACATCACTCAGAAAGACGTTTTTTGCCTGGCGTTTTATTTTAAATGAAAATATTTTGTTCTGATTGACCATACCTTATCAGAAACCATTTGTCTTTTCTGCTTCTGTGTTTTGTTCTCAAAAATTTACCCTAAAGTAAAATGTGTGACCAAAATTGGTCTGACTTATGCAATTTCTATAGTAAAGGGATTTTTTTTTTTTTTTTTTGGAATTTTTGTCTGAGAAACTATTTTATACTTTTCTTTACTGAATTTGAATAACTGATGTTTTACAATAACATTCTGAAAATTTCAGAAAAATTGAACAAGCGGAACTTGTTGAAAATCCTCCTCCAAGTCACCTACACTACAGCTTTCTGCATAATTTGACTTCATTTTTATATTGGGAAAAACTGAAAATATTTGATTTTTTAAAACCAGCGCCTAGAATAATATAGAAAGTTACGACAAATGGTATTGCATTATATCATGACAAAAATTTGCAAAGTTACTTCTTCTGCGGAAAGCGCCAAGCAAAAAAAACTACTTTCTGAAAGATGTTGAAAGTACAGTAGTGTCTGTCCATTGTAGTTATCGACAACGTACATGTGTTGTAAAGTACGCTTAATTACAGAAGGATCAAACTAGTGTACACTGAAGGCTGTGACCTGGCGGATGCGAACTTTGTTCTAGACGCTGCCAATAACGTTCTGTAAAATAAAAATCTAAAAGGTTGCCTTTGGAAACATAGAACACAGAAAAGAACGAAACTCGAAGACCTGATTATATTAAGCCTCTGCATATGCAACATAACCAGCTTTTAAAACACACACACACACACACACACACACACACACACACACACACAGAGTTACAAGTGTCTTAAAGTGTAAAATGAGGAGGACGCCTTTAGGACCTCTTAGGACACACTGTGTATATTCGAACAGAGGTCCGTGTTTGCCTTACGGAGATCCGTATGTGTTTCCGTCCGCCTGTAAATAATCACTACTTGCGAGGTAACACATAAGTCCATCTGAGCACACATGTGTGTACATCCGAGCACACTATCTTTCCGAGGCACAATCCAACTATCACCGGGTTCCGGGGTCCTCCCTAGTACCGAAACGATATCCAAATATTGGAGCTCGCTTGAACTTCTGACCTCGGACTGTATATGTGTAAATTTATTTCGGACCTCGGAAGCTCGTTAAAACAGGTACACACACACACACACACACACACACACACACACGCATAGATAACAACAGCAGTAGTATAAAACTCAAAATATTCTGAGAATGAAAGGCATTGTGACCTATAAATCGACATAAATATTTGGACGCGGTAACCTTTTTTTTCCTATTACAAAAACACACTGTCATTCAATTTATGTGGAACACACTAGCAGTCAATACATCATACTGTATGTTATATCAATTCTGTGAGTTTCTTGTAGATCATAAGGCAGCGATTATAATGGCAGTACTCATCAGTTTCATGCTCAGATGTACAGCAAACCTTCATCTACGCTTTACATCAAATTACCGTATTCACCCTAAGTTTGGGACAAACAAGTTTATGCGAACAGTGTAGACCCTGATCAGACGCCGCAGAACGCGGCGTCTGATCAGGGTCTACACTGTTTGCCATTCGCACAGCAGTTAATACACATCAACAAGTGGTCTAATGGAGTGTTGTTCAAATTTTAGAACGAGTACGGTAAGGAGTTGGTAAGGAGTTAAGATGAAGCAATACAGTAGAACTTCAATGGCTCGAACCCCGATGGCTCGTTTACCATGGATGAGTCGAACACGTTCTTTAGTCCGCAGGGATTTCCTCCAAATACGATATACGGATAATTTAGGGAGATTTTCTTCTTTTATCTTGCAAATGTATGTTGTATGCACTCATTAGAATCGCCTCGATGAGGCGATTCTAATGAGTACACACAAGATACGTTTATAAAAGATATCCCACAATTATCTCCATTATGCATCCTGGTATGGCACTAATAGTAACCCTCCGTGGCTCGAACTACCGCTCTCTCGAACAAATTTTCATGGTCCCAAAGGGGTTTGAGCCATCGAAGTTCGACTGTATTTAGCGTAAAGACGGTACCCAGTGTTATATACCGACTTCTCTAAACAGCAACGCTCCCGTTTGCTGTATAAAAAAGGTAAGAGAAAAGTCCAGGGAGTGCCACAATCACAAGCCGAAGCCTAACCCAGACACCAAGAGAAAGAGGAAACAGACAGAACCAAACAGCGCAAATCGAACAAACGTACGAAAAGCACTTAGATTAGCTCTCTCTTCCCCAAGCGAGGTAATCGCAATGCTTAAAGGACTGAAAAACACAAGAACAAAATAACACAAGACAAGACTTAAAACAAATCGCCTCGTAGAATAAACCACAAAGCAACAAAGAGTAAGACTAACAACGGGACCACCGCCTTAGAACGATCAGTAGAATAATTTACCGTGGGGTTTAAAGCGCTTTTGCAGTTTAAAATTTGAACCAACAGTATAAATGAAGTTACCCAGGAGAAGCCACAATCACGAAGCAAAATCTTCCCTCGGTACAAAAAGAATAACAGATGAAGAAAATACAATGACCAAACTGACGTACGAATAAACCGGTACTGCAAGAGTACACGCGTCGTCAGCATAATTCTCCTACTGGTTGACAAAGATTAATTTTAGATCCGATTCCAGATTCCAGCCCCAAGCCTTTCTTTATTCAGATTATTCAGCGCCATAATTATGAAGATCTAATCAGAATCTAACTATCGAACTTTCCAAGAAAACATCAAATCAATAGTCTTAATATTGGCCGCCACCCTGTAAAAAGGCACCTTACTTTACAAGCTGCTCATTAGGCGAAAAAGCCCTTATGCCATATGGTGCAACGAAGGCCATGATCAGACTGCGCGTGCGCAGTCTAATCATGGCCTCCGTTGCCCTTTATAGAACAAGTGAATACTGTAGAATATATCGACGGACAGAGATTAGAGATTAGACTGTGCGCATGCGCAAAATATAAGTGAGATACCCAGGAAATGCCACATTCAAGAAGCACAGCCGTCCCGAGAGACCGAATTTTAAAGAAGAGTTGAAGATCAAACAATGACAACACAAACGCCATATATGAAACCACAGACGCGCGCAAAGAAGAACTGCAACAGAGGAGCCGCCTTCGAACTGTCAACAGAAAATCTTATCCGGGCTTCCATTGTTCGTATATGATGTAAAGTTCCTTTTTGCACGCATGCGCAATCTAATACTTCATTGTGACTTTGTCTGATGCTGAATACAGCGCAGACGCTATTATCGCCGACTAATCTCAGGAACATAATAACAGACATGTATTTATCCATACACAATGTATCTAGCCAAAGGCTTATAATTCTGCTAGAATTATAAACCTCTGATCTAGCTTATTATTAAGCATTTGTCATCGCCTTTATCATCGTCTCTTACCCATAACCCTTTCAGGCCGGCAGATCAGTACAGATAGCTTTTGTAAACAGTGGAGATGCAGATGAGACGGCTCGTAACTGTTTGCCATTCTGTTATTGATTTTTCACTCAAACCGACAGTTGCAGCAATGGGTGTGACCAAATGCAAATATGGAATAGTCCATTTCATAAGCTCAATGGTGGAGGGGTTAACGTGGCCATTACAGCTGCAGCAGACATTTTGATTTTTTTTTTATTGTTCAAAGAAAATGTTTTGACATTTTACCTATATCGTCAGCTTTTCAATTTTTCAAAGAAAATAAGCCTTGAACTTTTATATGAATCGCACATCTACTACAAGTTTTTGCTTGGCTCTTTAAGAGTTAACAACCAAAGAAAAGGCTGTTTCGCTGGCAATGGAGTGATGAAGTGAAATAGGCATTTGTGAACTATTCAACGTTTGCCTTTTTCGGAAAAATTGGCTTCCATGCCTACTTTTCAAAAGCATTATTCCAGTATGCCCAGATTTTCTGACAATATGATTATATGTCATTCACAAAGTCCAGACATTCGTAAATCTAAAATAAAGAGTAAATTGAGCCAGCACACGACAAAACCTACAAAATGGCCTGTGCGCCCAGCGAAGACTCAGATAAGCCTGGGCATCGGCTCAGTCTGATCTGAGTCTTCGCTGTCCGTATGAAGGAACCTTTGGTCCTTAGCTACCCGTTTAGCGAACAGCGAAGACGGATCAGAATGGGCGGGTGCCCAGGCTGATCTGGGTTTTCGCTGGGCGCACATGCTATTTTGTTGGTTTTGCCGTGCTCTGGCTTAATCGATACTGTTACAAATTAGAATTAATTACACGTACTTTTGTTAGAATCTCTGTGATTAGACACTTGAACAGGTGACGTTCCACAACAGTTGCCTCCCATTCTTATTTATGAGAAAGGTACTCGAATAAGTGATAAGTTCAATCATTGGAACCACTGTCTGTACAAGTGGCATAGATTGGTTTTGCTTCATGTAATTGTGTAATCGAATGGTTTCAGAAGACAACAGGGTATCGTTTCAAAACATTAAAGGAACGGAATAACATAAAAAAAATCATTGCTAATAAATACAGGTGGCTTTTAAGGGATTGGAATTTCTTTAAAACGCAATGTCAGAACACCAGCCATTAAAAGACAACATTGATGTTCAGAAATGACAGCGCCCTTTTCCGACGTTTTCTCAGAAATACCTTTTGGTGGGTTTCTAATTGTCCTAAGACATTATGATGTGGCCAGAGGCGATATACTTAAAAAGGTTTTAATTTCAGAAGAATTCGTTTTCATTTTGTCATTTGTACAAAATTCATCTTGTGATGATGTATGCATTTGCCCTGTTCGTTGTCTATTTTTGTGTGTGTGTGTGTGTGTTTAGTGGATCCTTTCTAGCATTGTGATAACCTTGTTGATAGGAATGACCTCTTGTTTACTTTCCTGCACACCATCCCCTTCTGATAAGGGGTCTACTCCAAAAGAAAATTTTTGCTCCAAAAGGAGCAAATTCTTTCATTTTGGAGTAGACCCCTTTTCAGAAGACGGTCAAAGCAATCTAGAAAATAAATGACGCCCCCGGAGTCATTATAAAAACATGCCTATTCAAATATACTGAAAATTTTACCACAGAAAATGAAATTTTTCAGATTAAAAAAAAATGATATTTTTCTTATTTCTGCTCAAAACATAGATTGTGGTACTCGTTAGAACCACCTCGATGAGGCAGTTCTAACGAGTACCCACAATCTATGTTTTTAAGCAGAAATAAGAAAAAATAATGTATATCCTTGTAAACCCCAGTTTTACCACATAAAAGTGGGGTTTAAAGAGGTCAAAATTATATAGGTATGTTTTCTTGATGGCATTCAATACCCTTAAAAAAATTGCTTGTATGCGCCTTGCTGGACTGAGTTTGTCTTGCTTTGTAGCAACCCTGAATGAAAAAAATATGAAAAAAGAAAATGTATAATTGTTAGGACATCATCTTGCAACAAATATTCCTAGACTAGTGAATCGATTTTGTCTTCGCGTTTCTTGCTAATAATGCAACTAATTTGCTCGAACAGCAGCCAAGCAGAATGATTTTGTTTTCGTCTTTAGACGATCAATGGACCCAGCGGAAACTAAAATTACTGGTGAAGACAAGTAAAATCCATGACCTGTCTGTATTGAGCAACTTAATGTGTATACAAGAGCCAGGGCTAAAATGGGCATTTATCTTATCAATCCAAATCTTCTCATTTTACATTAATTGGTGGGCAACACTGAATTTACTTGGTAGATTTCCGGTCAGTAGTAAAAATTCTGCAAGTTGGCTTAAAGACATAAAAATCTGATGAGTCCGGGTCATTATAGTCTTTTCTCTGGGTACAATAAAACCTGGTATTCTTGTCAATAAAAGATAAACGAATAGGGGTTCAAATAGGGGGATTATCATATTGGGGAATTTAGTATTGACTTATTTATCTGTTCCATAGGTAATATTATCTGAGCCGACGCACAGCAATTTTCCTTCAAAGTCAGCTGTTGGCTGAGCAGAGAGTCACACCAGTCTGCACATCTGATCAGAAGACTATGGATGTGCAGGCTGATCGAATCTTCACTAGGCACAAAATATTTGGTATCCTTAAAAATAATTATAACCGTTTAGAAGGCCACTAAAGACATAAATAAAGATATGAAATTTGTAAGTTTGAAAGAAACAAATTAATAAATAAACCATTCAGCTCTGTTCTCCATAAGTCAATTTTCCAAACTATCTGTTATCCCCTCAAAAATATTGATTACCCTTCAGGAGGCCTCTTTACTACCCCCTGCTGGTAATTCATAATCACCTCTTTAGGATATGTCTTTGATCTACCTTGCATAGCGCCTAAGTAGGGGCAATAAAATCATTAGTGAGTGGTACCACTTTTGGCCTCATTTTGCCTATGTCTTTAATGAGAATGGATTTAACTGGCAGATTTTTCCGTCGTTTTACAAGGGCGACAGCTTTTCAAGAATTTCGATTTGCTTTCTTGACAACCAAGCCTCTTCCAAAAAAGGTCATTGCTGAAATGAAAGAATATGTCTTACACTGGGAGCAAATAATTTATTTTCTTTCCTTTTTCCGATTAGAGTATATCCCTTTTGAGAAGGGAGGAGGCAATTTTGAAAGAGTTGCTTCCCACGTGAATGTATCCATTATCCTTAATCGCCCTTTCTTGTTTGACACGTCATTTATTAGTGTACTGGATTAACCCATTTATTTTGAGTGGACTCTTCTACTTAAACCCTTTATACCAGTCCACTTCCAATAAAGGGGTTAGCTTTTATTTTTGCCACGTTTTATAGAAATTCTGCACAGTGCAAACAATGTTGACCCTGATCAGACGAACGCTAGGCATAATTAGGTGAATGAAACTGCAGATAAATATACCTTACACGGTTGATTAGAAATATGGTATCAGGAAGGTGAGAAGCTGGCATCCTTTTGTTCCTTTAGAATGAATATGTCACGCTTAGGCCCGTAGGGGTCAGTGAGCACTTATTATCAAAAGGGGTAGGGCTGTGCTGCCAGAAGCCCGAGACCCCTACCCCTCTCCAGACACGATTGAGCCTCCTTTCTAGACAAAAGTAAGGCAAACATATACCCCATTCTCGACAAGCAATATATCCTCATAATCAGTCATTTATGTAAACAGGGATTTACTTGCATATTATCATATTGCGTACAACAAGAATCACACAATATTAAGTTTATCTAAGGTATATACAATGTTTTAATTTTTACCAAATACAATTGTTATACTTTAGACGTACTACATATCACCGAAGTACAACTCTGAACTATCAAGCATTCTTTGATGATAATCAGGGGATGCCTAATTGGGCTATGAAATGGAACTGAGAGATTGAATGAAGCACATTTAGGCAGACCAGACTTCATTTACCTCTGGCGCTTCATATCATTAACAAAAATCCATTTATGACATCCCCGTTCCAGGCTCTAATAGTTTACCACCCGCTTTCCAGACAGACATGAACCCCTTTCTAGATAGGTATATTTGAATTCCTTCCTAGATTTTTCACAATGAAGCACGCCCCATTTCCAGATAGACTCTGAAAATAACTCCTCTTGTCGGCACATCTCTACCCATGCTCATCTAGTGAGTGCCCGAATAGACATGCCTGAATAGACATATTTTAACACACATTTCGTGCATTTTTCTCGCTCAGTGCAACACAACTGGTAAAAATGACAGTTTAATCCATCTCCCAGACTTGGTAGACTCGAACGTTATATCATTTTATTCCCTTGTGTACAATAAAACGCTTGAATATCTCCATGTATCAGTTTTATTTTCTTGTTACTTTGGATTGAGATTATACGCACCTCGGAATAACACGTAATTGAACACTGGGATGTCAGACTAAATCGGAAATATAATGAAATGGGTTCATTCGGGCCAAGTATTCTGAAAAGCCGATCCTTTGGAAATATAGTACAAAATAAATCAAAGTACTGATAGCACTGGTGGGTTGATTATCATTATTGTCTCTGAGTTTAGGTTGGGAAAATGGTCCTGAACGGAACTTAACATTATGAAAACATGCCTATTCAAATATACTGAAAATTTCACCACCAAAAATGAAAATTTTCAGATAAAAAAAAATCTTATATTATTTTTCATATTTCTGCTCAAAACATAGATTGTTGGTACTCGTTAGACGAGGCGGTTCTAACGAGTACCCACGAGCTATGTTTTTGAGCGGAAATAAGAAAAATAATGTATACCCCTGTAAACCCCAGTTTTACCATATAAAAGAGGGTTTGAGGGGGTCAAAATAATATAGGCATGTTTTCGTGATGAAGACTGGTATATTTGACCCTTAACTTCTTGTGATTTCAGCAAACAGTGCAGAACCCGATTGGACGCTGCGTTCTACGGCGTCTGATCTGGGTCTGCACAGTTTGTCAATGTTCCAAATGCCCAAGTCCAGGTTTTACAGACAACCATCTGTTTACAGCACTCTGACTTCACAGCGACAAGAATAGCGCGGCTATAAATAACCGTTACCTGGATTTCGTCTAACGCGCGGGTTGATTACATGTATACGAGCGTAGGTCAATGATCATCACGAGGACATTAAGGAAATTTTGGCGTTTGTATACTATGGTTCGATTGTACAATCGAGCCATATATAGTAAACAAAACACTTCACAGAGTGATCAAGGACCGGCCGACCACACACAGCAGTAATCAGGCGCCAGCCTTAAGTAAAACATTGACAAAGCATCTTTCAATCAGCCTGAGGCCCGACCTAACGTCATGCAATCAAAGAGGGAAGCAAACAAAATTAGAACATATTATTTTGCAAAGCCTGTTTATCTGGAAATATACGTGAACCACAATGTCAGAAAGCGTACCTTCGGACATGTACGCCTAGCGAAGAGTCCGATCTGCCTGCGTGATTCAGAATCTTCACTGTATACATTTTGGATACCCAGGATGCACAGTTTCCTCATGCAGACAATGAAGGCTGGTCAAACTACGTGGATACGCCGGCTGATTTCAGTCTGTGTTGGTCGCACATGACAGAAATATTTCTATTAATGTAATAAATCTTATGCTATTCTTCTTTTGTCAGATTTAACATTTTCTTCAAACTAATTACTAGATTTGTGCCTGTCCAGAAGCTTAATAAAATGTAGTTTACCCTAGCCTATTGCAAATGCATACATCGTAAGTAATGAAACTTGCTTCTTTGTTCGTATGCCGGTAGTATCGTGTGTGCGTTTGTTTTGTCATTGTTATATCCCCATTTTCTATCTTACGGGCTGTGCTTCGTAATTGTGGCATTTCCTGGGTATCTTCACTTATATTTTGGAGAAAAAAGCTCTCTGAATACATAACATATTTATTTATGCTGGGAAAGGAAGTAATAACGATTTGGTTAGAGGCCGTATGCACGGATCGAACAAATATATGAAATATGTATTTTGACCACTATGGAAGCTGAGGGCGAGGGTTGGGATCCCGTAAAGCATGCTTAAGCCCATCCTTTTAATCATTACTGGTCTGAGGCGGTGCTTTCATTGTGGTATTTTTGTTAATGGTGATGGAGTGTTTCACTTTCTAATGTTTTTCTTTAAATGTAAGTTGATTATAAATTCAGTTAAGTTTGGTTTACAGGGTTCCCACCTTTGTGGAATAGAATTGCCAACTCTGCTTGCCGACTGTTCATTTTGTGGCTGCTTTATTGTATTTTCTGTCTTTTCCTTTGGTGTTGAGGACTTGATGTGGATCTGATTGTATCAGTTCCTGAGTTTTCTCATTTTTACTTTGGGAGTTAACATTTACAAAGGGAGTCAATTCTTTCCTTTGTTAAATGCCTATTTCCCTTATCTAGATTTATGATGCCTGATGTTCTTTGCTCGGGCCTTCCAAGGTTCAACTAGTAGTTTTCTTTAGCTCTGCCTGCCTGTATCTGAGATAATTGCCACAAGCCGTTATCCATGTTTCATCAGTCATTTAATAATAACAGAATTGGTTATAAGACCTCCACACGGACCGAACAGTTATATAAAATATATTTTTACCACTACTGAAGCTAAGGGCGAGGGTTGGGAGCCCGTAAAGCTACCTTAAGACCTCACCCTACACCCTATATGTCTACTGACCGTTTCAATGCGGTACTTCCATTGTGGTAAGGTTTCTTTTTAATTGTTTATTGTTAAGTAATGTTTCACTTTCTATTTTTTTAACAATACTGTATGTTTAAGATGTATTTAGTTAAGTTTGGGTAACAGTCTCCACCTTTTTGGAAAAGAGTTGCCTACTCTGCTTGCCAGCTGCTTAATTGTATTTGCCTGTCTTTCCCTTTGGTGTTGGAGACTTGATGTGGATCTGATGTGTTAGTTTCTGAGTTCACTTATTTACTTTGCTTTCCTTTTTTTTTTTTTTTTTTTTTTTTTTTTTTTTTTTTTGGTTTGTAGCTTATGTATTGTCTGTCATGATTCGTTTGCTTTTCCTCTTGGTGTCATAGGCAGGTTTTGTCCTATGATAGTGGCTCTTCCTGGTCATCTTCTATACTTTTATTTATAAAGTTAGGCCATAGTCTAATATATTCTGTTATTTGTTTTATTTTCTAAATATTTGGGTAGTTATTGTTTGCGTAGCTTTTACCATATAAAACAGGTGCCATAAAGACGCCGTATATTACCAGCTGACAATAGTATATTCTTACGACATGATAGCCGTAACAAAGGAATGAAGCATAGCTGAAAAAATATTCCGCTTTTCATGGAATCGAACCCGGGTCCTCCGGATAAAAATCCAATGCTCTAACCACTGAGCCAAAGAGTCGACTCCCTGACGCAGTTGTCAGAGATTAAATACTTAGAAGCTATGCGTAATCTGCCAAGGCAGATAATCGAAGGTAGGAGTGCTCGGTCGTAACACTCCCCCTCTTTAAGGAAAGTTATCATTTATGATGACGTGAAGCCATTTTCGGCGTATAAAGTCCAATCCCGGACGAGTCCCCATCTTACGACATGATAGTCGCAACAAAGGAATGAAGCATAGCTGAAAAAATATTCCGCCTTTCGTGGAATCGAACCCGGGACCTCCCGGATAAAAATCCAATGCTCTAACCACTGAGACAAAGAGTCGACTCCCTGACGCAGTTGTCAGAGATTAAATACTTAGAAGCTATGCGTAATCTGCCAAGGCAGATAATCGAAGGGAGGAGTGCTCGGTCGTAACAATATGTCTACAACTAGCTTCTGTTTGATTGATATGGATTTTCGAGGAACAGTGTGATATTCTCTCAGTACATTTCAGTTTATTTCTTTATTTTCATTCAGGATAAATAGAACATCTAAGTAATTTACTGGTTCTCAAGAGAAATAAGGAAGAGAAAAAACAGCAAAAATCAACATTGATCACTTGAATAATGTATTTAGGCCCTGAAATAGAGTCATTTGTTATGTTATCAATTGCTGAGCTTACACAAAGCTAGATCTTAATTAAATTCTAAAAGTCTGTCTGCTATCGGAGAAAGCAACGATGTCGTTACAGGAATAGTGAAAATCTAATCTCATTGGTCGGGTTGTTCTCAGTTTGCCAATATGATATGGAGACCGCAAGTAGCCGACAAAACAAGGAGATTTTGCCAAAAATGGTAAGAGAAAAGTCCAGGGAGTGCCACAATCTCAAACCGCAGCCCTTCCCAGACATCAAGAGGAAGAGGAAACCGACAAATCCAAACAAGCACAAATCGATCAAACATACGAAAAGCACTAAGATTAGCTCTCTCTTCCCAAGCGAGGTAATCGCAAAGCTAAAAGGACTGAAAAACACAAGAACAAAATGGCACAAGGTAAGAATACAACAAATCGCCTCGCAGAATAAACCACAAAGCACCAAAGTGTAAGACTAACACCGGGACCACCGCCTTAGAACGGCCAGTAGAGTAAACCACCGGGGGTGTTAAAGCACTTTTACAGCTAGCCAACTTCACCCTGGGTCCCGATGCTACTCTTAATACAGAAATACATAAAAATTCGGTTCGCATAAAGGCTCCCTACTGAGTCCATGCATCAAAGCGAAAACATAAAAATCAAATTAATCACTATAATAAACAGAGACGACTACTCATGGCTAATTCTACTGTATGCCAGAGTACATGAAAACCAATAGTTGAACCACGGCGGGCCAAGCCAAAGACATATCGTCAAGCCCCAACCCAAGCCTTGCTGATAAACAGGACAGTAAAAGACTTCGTTATGCCACTTATATTCTCTGACTTGCTGAAATGAATACAGGCAGCGCCATGCAAAAATGTGCCTTCGGACCTATGCGGATAGCAAAGGCCCAGATCAACCTGTGCATCCGCACAGTCTGACCAGAACATTCACTGTCCGCTTATAGTATCATATATCAACTAGCATTCTTTATAAATCTATAGCGGGCCATTATCGGCCCGTCAGGGTAGCTGACGGGCCGATAACGGCCCCCTATAGATTTATAAAGAATGCCCAGTAGCATCCTACATAAATCTATAAATAGATTTTTCACAAAACTATAAATAAATTTTCGCAAATATATATATATATATATAGTATATATTATATATATATATATATAATATATATATATATATATATATATATATATATATATATATATATATATCCGCTGGCTGATCTGAATCTTTTCGGTTTGCATTTATCCGGAAGACACTTTTTCCCATCTTGCGGCTCAATTATGAAATAATGTATAATTACAGGTTTGTATTTATATAAAAATAATTTACTATACAGACTTCCCACGAGACGACTTAAAAGGAAATATCTATGATTTTATTCGTAATTAATGAATTAATGAGACTTTTATACAATAAGCTTCTTATTCAAACGTTTATACTTGTATTGATTTTTCAGACTTCATTATTGCTTATGAAGAATCTCAATAAAACCGAGACTCTCATTTTTCTATCTTTAATGTGTTCTTTATTTCCAAAGGCAATCTTTTAGATTTTTATTTTATTTTCACTTCAGCTAGTGTGACTGCCATATGGCGGCCGAAAAGTATCTATTCATACTTTAATGTAGTCTATATTTTTAGGGTCCTTTGTATTAACTAGATTTTTTCACTCTATATGAGGGTCACAGCTTACACTAGCTAGTGTGCCTGGATTCATTGTGGTCCTGTGCTTTTAACCCAGCGGTCTTGCCTTGTGGTATTTTGTTCTGGTGTTTTTCAATCCTTTTAGCATTGCGAGTAACTCGCTTGGGGAAGAGAGAGCTAATCTTAGTGCTTTTCGTACGTTTGTTCGATTTGCGCTTGTTTGGTTTTGTCCGTTTCTTTTTCCCCTTGGAAGGGTTGCAGCTTGTGATTGTGACACTCCCTGGACTTTTATCTTACCTTTTTTCATATGTGACTTTTGTTCTGTCCTAATTTGTTCCTCATCTCTCCTTCTTTTGGTGCCTCGGGAGGGTTGTGCTTCGTGATTGTGGCATTTCCTGGGTATTTTCATATACTTTTGTGAGTGTGTTAAGTGCTTTCAAGGGTCAGTCTTTTTAGATTTTATTTTCTTCCTATAAAACTAGAGAGCAAAAGCATTTCTTTCAGTACGGTAATCCATTCGTGTTATGCAAACAGGTTGTTAGCATACTTGCAATCAGCAAACAGCGATGGCCCAGGATTCAACCTTGCCATCCACATTCAAGTATCCAAGTTTTTTTGTTTGTTTTTTCCGATGAACAGCAAATGCCTCAATCAGACTACCCGAATGTGCAGTCTGGTCTGTGCTTTCATTGTTTCTACAAGTACTACGGACCTGGGCCCTGTTTTATTGCGTAATACTCGTGTACAGATATAGGTATAGTTACCGTATTCGACCTAATTGCCGCACTGTGCGCTTAGGTTTTTCAAAATTACTGGGATCACTCAGTTATGGTAAAAATACGTATCTACCTATTAAGGATGCGCTAAAAAGTTCAGAAAAGGACTTATTTGATGATGATTATGCGATTTTTTTGTGATTTTCTTTATAAAGCATATGTTGTGGGTACTCATTTGAATTGCATCGACAAGTCGATGCAATTCAAATAAGTTACCACAACATATGCCTTTATAAAGTAATACACAAAACATACACTGGCTGTAATCTGAAGACTACAGAATTGCTTGAGTGTGCGCTTATAGGAGTATGTGCGGTGATTAGGTCGAATACGTTAGTTGTGACACTAATGTTCATATCGCTTTGAGAACAAGGACTTCATTATATTTTGACTACAGGACTGTTTGTTCTCAATAACTAGTTTAGGTTTATAAATGTGGTGGTTTATGGTATTTTACTGCAAATATGAATTGATATATGCAATAGGTTTTATACATGTAGTTCTAAACAGATGGAAGGGCTAGTGACAGTTATAGCTGATATATTAACAAAGATAATCATAGCCATATGCCCTAAAAACGCTTTCATGTCATAAAAATAATGTATTTATGAGTTTAACTGATAAAGTGAAATCTGTTTACATTTCTTCCTTTTGGTTTTGGTATTCTAAACATATTGGACTGAATTGATATTGGAGTTTGAACTCGACTCAGGTCTTCCCTATTCCATGGCAGGTATTCGGATGCAACGGGTTTCCAGAATTAGACTGACCCTTGTTACGGAATATTTTCGAATCTTTGTTTCAGCATTGCACGGGGAACACATTTTCTGTTCTTAGTAAATACCCTGTTGTACTCAGTGTTGTTTAGCTTGTCTTGATTCATCTCTAGCTTGCACTTTAAGAACATTTTGCAGGATGCAGATTTTATTGCGAGATAAAAGGGTTTTATTATAAGATATTGCAAAATGAAATATGTTTCTTTTAGAAAACCGCCGAACCTGAAATATCTTAAACCTTTTTCACTGTATGGGCAAATTAATCAGACGACATATTAACTGCATGTTTTTCTTATTTTTCCCATATGATAGGAATTGACAGTTCAATGAAAATTGTCTCCAAATTTGCAAGAAATGTCTAATTCTATTTTATGGGAAAAAGAAGAAAATCATTTCAAAAAGGCTTCTAGTGAATTTTCCCCCATCATTCTAAGTGCTGATTTTATGAGATTGTGGGAGTCTGTGTCAGTACATTTACAATAATTAATGACTTTGCTGCAAACCAACGAAATTGGAGGAACTAGTCGGAAAGTAAGGCTGGCTAATCGGAGCTGAAAAGATAATCGATTATACGTCCTGCCATTATGATCGATAATCGAGTAATCAGTGATGGTCATAATTCATAATTTTACATGTCTGAGCACGAATCTTACCATTTGTTATACTTTTTTGTATGTATTTGATCAGACAGGCCTGAGCAAATAGTGTAGACCCTGATGAGACGCCGCCGCAAACGCGGCGTCTCATCAGGGTCTACACTGTTTGCCCCTCATCCAGCTATTTTTAGACACAACACTGGATAGTAAACTGTACTTGTTCGAATTTTAGATTAAGTATGGTAAGGAGTTGAGGTGTCTGAATACAAATGGTAAATATTTTAAAGTAACAAACACAGAAATCAAATGATCGATTATAAGCTAATCAGTAGTGATAATCATTTATGTGGAATTTATCGATCAATTAATCGATTATCCGATTAATTGTGCCAGCCTTATCGGAAAGGGTATCCAAAGAGAGTTTACACATATATTGATTTTACATAGAAACGTATAAAAAACCTTATTTTTCAAATATATATTTTCAAATTTCTTCACCTCACGTTTTCTTCAGCACAAAATACACTCCACATTTAAATGCCATACTCAGTATTCTCTGATTCTGAGAAAAACAGAAACGTATATTATAAGATGTCTGCATTTTTATGGTAATATGGTCAAAATTTAAGCTTTTAACGTTGGAACCTCTCTAATGTGTTTGCACAAAAGTACGCTTCGATCTTTTTCAATGGGCGGTTTAAAGGCTCCATATTCCTCAACATTAATTCAGCGATACGATGAAAATCATTTCATTTTTGATCCAGTTCAAGGACGAGCGACTAACTGAAATTTTACACACTTTCAGGCGCCACATTTAATTATTGTATTACTATCATCAATTCATTAAACTTTCTTGGATAATAAGATGTCTATTTTTGAGGAATATGGAACCTTTAATAAATATAAAAACGTTTACTAACTGTTTCAGAGGTTTCTAACACAACCAAAATATGAAACAAAAAATGACAATAAGAGGAATTGGGGACAGAAACTTTGAGGATGAGCACATGATGTATTTTACTAGACCAGACCCATTCTTTGACGTGAATGAATAAATCTAGGTCAGTGAATAGAAAGTATCGACAAAATGAAAAATGTAACGTGTAGCTTTTGTAACGTTAAACAACATCTGTGACAGATATAAATTATTGACCTGAAACATGTCAGCAAGGGTGTTTTTTTCTAAAGAAATATTCATTAATAAGTTGTATAACCTACGACTTGATTACTACATATACTGAGAAGAAATCGAAACTATATACTTGAATTTCAAACTGAGCTTGAGGTGACGTAAAATCAAAATCAACACAGCTGTATTACTGTTGTAAACCTGAGCTTGAGACAAACTTGAAAAAGCGAAATTTCATTCTACATGTGTATATTAATAAAATTTGATGTCTTTGACATTATGATCAAAATCTTATTTCACCGATTTGACGTTATTAACAAACGCTCACATGTAAAAGGTCAACGATTCGACGCAGAGGTCAAAATTGAGGTGCTCAAGTTTTCACTCACTTTTGTCCCTCTATTCGTAGAGCGATTGGTGTGAAAACCCGGTGCCGTTGCTTAAAGTGCGCCCTTCTTTCCCTTTGGTGTCTTGGAAATGGAGGCAGATATTAGTGCGGGCTAATCAACATCTAACGAGATCCACGAGAATTCGATGTCAAGCCGTCATCGATGCAAGGGGTTCTTACACCAGATATTATCGCTCTTCGAACACATAAGCAATAGTGAGTGGACACTCGAACACCGAAATTTTGACTCCTATGCAAAATCGCATAAAGATATCAAATTTCACAAAAATAATGAAATTTCATGATTTAGTTTTTTTCTCCATCCCAGTTTGAAATCAAGTGTATATTTTTTACTTCCTTTTAGTATAATAACTCACCAGTCTATCTTTCTCCTGCGAAGTTAAATTAACAATACTGCAGGAGAAATACAGAAAATGCGGTATTTGCAATAGCAGGAATCCCTAATCAGTTAAATTTGTTGCCAGGTACTGCTGAAAATATTAAATGTCTCGGGCAGTTGGGTAGTAAGATCCGGCTACGCAACTGAGATTATCGGCGACATTAAAATGCCAAAAATGTAATAATGTTATAAAATAGAAATTAAATATGATAAGAAAACTAGAAACAAATTAAAATGTGAAAGGAAACAGGAATATGCATCATACCGATACACATTCCCATAAACAGGAATTTAATCCAGCGGGCACATGACGTTTATACAACGTCGCCTCAACGTCGACGCAACGTTGCGTAGACGTTGAGGCGACGTTGTATAAACGTCATGTGCCTCCTGGGAAGTCTTATTGCGTACCATATATATGGCGTCGCGGTGACGTCGAAAAGACGTTGTGTATTTACTGGGTAAGCTTCACATCTGTTTAATTGTGTATAGGGACCAAAATAGCTTAATTGGAATTTTTTACATCATATAGAGCGGAAACCATTTAATTGTGGGTAGGGAGCAAAATGCCTAAAAGGCCATATAAAAAAATATGAGTGAGCCAAAAAGTTTCTGTTATGCATTATTTGTACCCAATACTTCCCTTCCCTGAAATTGTAAAACGGAGTTATTACGTTGAATTCGGAGATCTAGTAACCTCTTGATTAGTGTTAATGAAAAACCTAGCATTGAGCTGCTTGGATAATTTTGAATTTGATTTGTATATACACTGATGAATGTTTACTGACCATTGGGTCACAGCCGACCAAGTTGACTTGTCGCTTTGACCTTCACATTTAATATTCATAACGGTCCGTCCACTGTACACTTCTTGCACAGCAGGAAGTTTAACCTGCATTCCACGTGAAACAGGAACTCGCTCACCTGTACCGGTATTACCAGTTGATGTAAAACGTATTCTCATAAATACTATGATCAAAATGTCCAAGCGACAGGTCAGTTTGATCGGCCTATACCAATGAAAGAATGAAATAAACAAAACAAGGAGAGATGGTAAAAAAAAAGACAACAAAAGATCGATAACAACAGAAAACACATGCAATATAATTTAGCCTAAATGATTTTATAATATTTAACACCCACGCATTTGAGCCGGGCCACAGCATTTTCTACAGACCTGCAGGTACGCCCAGTGTAGACACAGATCAGCCTGCACATCCACGCAGACTGACCAGAATCTTCGCAGTTCTCCCGAAGACGTTTTGGATACTTGGCTACCCACTGAGCGCCCTGTGAAGACTCTGATCAGACTGCGCGGATGCGCAGGCTGATTTGAGTCTTCACTGGGAGCAGATGCAATCTTGTAGGAGACGCTGTGCCCCGGCTCTTAAATGATAAATTATACCTCACATACAGAACACACACTCACCTGAATTTATTATTAGCAACGTAACAGGGAAACAAACACAAAATCTGTATGTAAAATTCACTGTATTCCTTCGAGTATAACACTGTTTATTTCGCAGCGTTCCGGAGAATTCCATGTATATTTGTTAAAACACTTTAACAGATAAACTCGAAAGCCAGAAAACAATATCTTATCATCAGCAAATACAATCAACCAAAACGTATGTCCGTTGCTTTAATTTTACAGTCGTTAGCACATGCGCCTTCCTTCGCATAATGTCAGACTGACATATCACATTATGTAATGTACAGTGATCAAGAAACGACAGGTTTTTTTTATCCGACACTGTCTATGGATCACAAGACTTAGTGTTAGTGTCTAGACCTCCACAAGGCCATTTAGTCCTAAAATCAATATCAGATAGTTTCCCAGCTTCCTACGGAGGTTGCCGATTCTACAGATACCAATGAATGATATTACAGTTTCTACTAAAATGAAATGAGCAGACAAGGTGAAATGGAGCCTTTGAAGGTACAGTAAACTCTCTATACCTCAAACTCCAAGGGACCAGAATGTTTGGTTTGAGATAGCAGTAGTTTGAAATAAAAGAAGTTAAAACGTAAGAAACGTATGTAAAAGTAAACTATTATTGTGAGTTTAGTTTGACACAAGCAGGAGTTTGAGTTATCAGTATTTGAGATAACGAGAGTCAAGTAAACTGTATTTAAATACCGAAGCTCCTAACCCGCCTACGCAATAGCAGTCTGATCATCGTATATACAGTTCGCTATTGCATGTGTTTTAAGGCCAAGCTATTACCGTACACTAAGAATTTGGACAGACAGCCTGAGCAAACAGTGTAGACCCAGATCAGACGCCGCAGAATGCGGCGTCTGATCAGGGTCTACACTGTTTGCCACTCAACAAGCAGTTTTTATACACATTCACAGGTAGTAATAGGAACTTGCTCAAATTTTAGGGCAAGTACGGTGTTGATTTAAGGTCTCCAAATATTTGGGGTGAATACGGTAATTTAATACAGTAACTCTACAAGAATAACCGCATTGCGAAACATCAAAGGTGATTGAAATACGCGCGTTGTGCTTATAATCAATTAAAGTCTATAAAGGTTGCCCTCGGAAACAAACAAACAAAAAAAAAAAAAAAAAAAAAAAAAAAAATCGGAGTCCCGGTTTAACTGTGACTCTTCATATGATAGAAATGTAATCTGCAGGACTGCATTCGCCTCCTATGACCTGCTTAAGCAGAACTCCATTTCCCAATATACCAGAATAGGCCCAATGATCCCAAGAAAAATAAAAACAGCATTCTGGTGACGTACGGTGAGACTTTTAACGGCCTCGATAAGGTATTTAATACCAGTTGCAGTGAAGCCAATCTTTAAAAGTTGCCCTAGGAATCAAAAACAACATAAAAGAAAGAAAATTCGAAATTTCCGTTTCAACAGACTACCTGTTTAACTGTAATAAATATTTTTCCCAAGACACCAGAAAGACAGCTGTCAGCATCAAACAGAGACGATTTAATTTAAATTTTCTTGTAATGTGCAATGAACAGCAGGTTTATTTTATTTATTTATTTATTTATTTTTTTTTTTTTTTTTTGAAGAGCAATTGCACTTTAAATTAACTATGATCTGGTTCTGTTACTGTTTACCACAGAATCCATCCATACACTTGACGCTAGTCAGAGAACTTCTTAAGGAGGAGTACATTTTGTATTTGATGATAATTCTGGGATATTTTTTTTTACCGTTTTCGACCTAATTACCGCATATGCTCCTATAAGCGCACAGTCAAGCAATTTAGTGGTCTTTAGATTACAGCCTTTGTACTTACTCATTTGAATAGCCTCGACAAGTCGAGACAATTCAAATGAGTATATATATATATATTGCGTAAGTATCATTAAATATGCCCCTCATGAAGTTCTCTGCTGATCTTTCTTTAAAGTGTACCCGTATTAGGAGGATTTTAATACAACTTTTTCAAATGATTTTTGAGAGAAAAAAAAATTTAATCGCACAGTGCGGTAATTGGGGGGAATACGGTCTCTCACTAAAATCTTATGTTGTGGGAACTTATTAAAAGCGCATCTTTAATTCCTTATCGTATGTGTCCTTACATTCGAACATGTTGTTGATGTTTCAAAACTGATGGAAGAGTGCCAAACATTGTAGACCCTGATCAGACGCCGCCATCTACGGTTTGCTCAGGCCTTTCTGTCCGAGTATTTAGGGTAAAAACGGTATGCGCATAGAAAACAGATATGTTTTATTATTATCATTATTATTATTATCTGCAATACTCCCCACCTGCACCAGTGTCTGTTTCACAGTTTAGCATTATTAAAATTTGTGATTGATTAACCGGCTGTCAATAGAAGTAACAGACAGCATATGAGCCCTTGTCCTGCTAAACCCGTATATGCCCTGCCTTTGCAAACAGTGTAGATCCAGATCAGTTGGTTTAGATGCCAACTGTTCTGGATCTATGCCTTTTGTCATTCAGTATGTGAATTTGTAAAAAAAATCTGGATTTAAAATTCTAATTGGATGACAATTAGAAATGGGTGTGCCATCTTAATCTGTTCAGCATGACAAAGCATAATAGTATGGAAGAACATAGAAATGCCAACATATGCAACTTAAGACCATCCTGATTTGAAAATATTTGGTCCACTTTCCAAAGTAGGTTACTCTTAAAGGAACTTATTTACTCCCTACCCCAACCATCTAGGGTCGCCAACATGTTCCTCTAGGTGCAGCACCATTCCGAAGTGAGTTCCTATAACAGAGGAACAAACTGATTCCTATTGAATAAGGGGCAATGAAAATCCGCTTAGTCTGTTTAAATTTCACAAAGCCAGGAGTATATTAACAGAATGACGATTAAAATATGTACAATAAATATAATATTTTGAGCAGGGGCAAAATAGAAAGGAAGGCAATGATCAGGACACACCTCCCATCAAAGACATCAAAGGAAAAGAAACACAAACAGGAAATAACTAGACCATAATGGAAACATCACTAGCAGAAAGCCAAACGGACAGTTACTTTCCCACAAAGTCGCCAAATGGCTATCCAAAACAAAGCAAATCATTATCGACAAGATTTCATGTGCTCCCAGTGAAGATTTGGGCTTACCAGAATCTTCAATGTCCACCTGCATACGCTTGGGATCCTGGACTACCTACAAATTGCCCTGTGAAGACTCAGATCAGATTGCGCGAATGCGCAGGCTGATCTGAGTCTTCGCTGGGCGTTCATGCTATTTTGTAGAAAATGCTGTGCCCCGGCCCATTAACCGTTTTCATATAATTATATCACAAGATTAAGAAAAGGCTACACCTTTAACTATTCAAGGGGAATAAATGCACTTTTAAAGAAGTCAAATATTTTAGACTTCTTTTACTGCCCTTCTGAGCAAAGATCTACTCTAAATCTAAAAGGAAATACTTCGCAACCCGTGGGAGCAAATTATTTCCTTTTAGAATAGACCCTTTCCAGAAGGGGTTGGTGTGTAGAAAGCAAACAGGTGGTCACCACACCAACATCCTTCCAGAAAAACGGGTTTACTCTAAAAGAAAAGAAATAGATCCCCGCGGAAGTATATTCTTTACTGTTAGAGTAAAACTTTTTTCAGACGGGCAACAAAATATTCCAGGAGAGTTGCATTTGAAATTGTATCCATTCTCCTTAATCTGCAAACAGTACAGCCCCTAATCCTTTTTTCATTTAGAGTAGAAGAGCAGTGTGGGGATCCACGTGACCAAATGACTAGGTGCACAGAGTTTGTCGCTAATTTTAGTTCCGCATCGGGTAGGATCGGGTAGAATATCTGGATTTATAGCTGCTGAAATTTTTTCAAATAAAGCGCAGACCACGCGGAAAATCAAGCTGTTTCTGCTGATGTAAGCGCTATTCTGCAATCTGGTCTGATTCTCGAGAACATTCGGAGAATGTTTTTCGTCAAAATTCATGTACATTGTTCCGGTAGCACAGATTGACAGCAAAAACAGTTTTCGAATGTTCTCGAGAATTAGACTAGATCGCAGAATACCAGATCACCAGAAAGAGTTTGATTTTCCGCGTACTCTGCGCTTTATTTGATCAAATTCCGCTTGGTATGAATAGAGGTATTCTAAAAAAAAATCCTACCTTATGCAGAGCTAAAAATAGTTACAAACTCCGTGTACCTGGTCATTTGGTCACGTGGATTCCCCACACTGAAGAGGTTTGTATACAGGAAAGCAAGCAAGAAGTCATAATAGTTGTCTCCCCTGTACAAATGATTGAAAATCAGTCAGGTGTATCTAGTATTTTAGACACATTGGTAGGAGCCAAAGAACCCGCAACGTCAGGAAACGTACCTTCGAACATGTGCACCCAGCGAAAATTCTGATCCATTCGCGCAGTCTGATCAGAATCTGTACTGGGCATATTTTGGATAGCCAAGGATACATAGTTTCTTCATGCGGATATTAACGACTCTGATCCGACTGCACGAATACGCAGGCTGATTTTAGTCTTCCTTGAGCGCATATGTCAGAAGGGACGTTTATTCAGGTTGCGGTTCGAATAGATCAAGTTATAGCCTAGTTACTGTAAAGCAGTATAATGACAGGTTACTCAGGGTAAATAAAATTATGTTTATGTCTTCGTAGTTCAATATTGTCTTCTTTTGAAGTTTTGATCATGAGAAACCCTGAATAACAAGAAAGTAATTGTTCACAGCCAAAAATGATAGACCAAATCATCTTCGACTATTGATCTCCGCTTATGGCGCCGGATAATCGAGGCCACTAAATGTTATGGGTACACGGTGGTCACATCCTAACCCTATGAGAGCGGCGGTCCAATAATTATTATTAAAGGTTTGAAATATACTGTCAATATTGGCATTACAAAAGAAAACTGAAATTGTTTGAAAATTGTCATAACCGCCTGTGTACGATTAATAGAGAACAGTTGGTTAAAGTATATATGAACCAGGGTACAGTATTTCCTAAAGATTGTATGTGCACCCAGCGAAGGCTCAGATAAGCATCCACAGTCAGACTCGGTCTTACCAGAGTCTTTGCAGACACTTTGTGAGTAGCTAATAATCCAAAAACGTCCTTAAGCAGATAGCGAATACTCTGACCAGCATGTGAGGATGCGAAGGTTAATCTGAGTATTCGCTGGGCACACATTCAGTCTTGTAAGAAATGCTGTGCCTCGACTCGTATTTATTTAAAATTCAAGTACAATCAACAAATTAAATACAATTAGCGGCATTAGGATAAGAAAGAAAGCGGAAGCTTTTAGTTTTTCTCCTTAATACAATCAAAATCTATTATATAATGGCAACTTTATACGTTCTAAAGACAGCATTTTTACAGGTCGGTTGAAACCATTATATTACATTATAGGAAATATAGTTTCACAACTGTAAATTATAACTGACAAAATACTACCACGAAAACATGCCTATATAATTTTGACCCCTTTAAACCCCACTTTTATATAGTAAAATTGGGGTTTACATGGTATACATCATTTTCTTATTTCAGCTTAAAAGCATTGATTGTGGTACTCGTTAGGACCGCCTCATCTATGTTTTGAGCAGACGTATGAAAAATATCAGAATTCTCTGAAAATTTTCATTTTTTGGTGGTAAAATTTTCAGTATATTTAAATGGGCTTGTTTTCGTAATGCTGTAGCTGTTTGGTCGGGTGACTCTCTAAGAAAACTAGTCTAGAAGACGTCTAGGAAGAGCCACAATCACAGAACATAGCCTACCAATGACACAATGAGGAAGAGCAAATAAACCATGACAGACAGCAGACATGACACTAATCAAAGAAAAGTAAAGTCATCAGCCACCCGTTTCCCAGTAAGGATAGATTCCATGAACACGATCCATAAACACGATTATAAGACTGCGATCAGGACAAAATATGAAAAAAGGCGCAGCTAGCAGTCACAAAGCCACACAGAGAACAAACAACACTAGAACCATCGCCTAAGAATGGTCAGTAGTAAATTCAAGCGTAGGAGGGGTGGGGGCTGATTCATTACCGAAAACATGCCTTCAAATATATAGAAAATTTCACTGCAAAAAAACTGGAATTTTTTAGATAAAAACGCTGATATTTTTCACATTTCTGCTCAAAACTTAGCTTGTGAATACTCGTTAGAACCGCCTCGGCGAGGCCGTTCTAAGGAGTACTCACAATCTATGTTTTTGAGCAAAAATAAGAAAAATAATGTATACATGTGCCCCTGTAAACCCCAGTTTTACTATATAAGAGTTGGGTTTAAGGGGGTCAAAATTATATAGGTATGTTTCCATTACTGATACAAAATCTGCCCCTAGGTTAAGTATTGTATAAAACCTTAAAACGTCTTCATATCTCATTAATTTTGCCACCATCATTTTTATGAGTTAAGAATATAAACCCAGAAGCAATTTGCAGCCGTCCCAGCCTAGTAGCCGCATTGATATACAGTAGAATCTCGATAATTCAAACTCCAATAATTCAAAATTCTCAATAATTCAAAATCATTTCGAAGTCCCGGCTTGAATATATGTATGCATTTTAACCCTCAATTATTCAAAGTCTCAATAATTCAAACAAAATTATTTGACCCCTTTGACTTTGAATTATCGAGGTTCCACTGTATCTGGGAAAAGGAAATGGACCAAAACTAATACAACAAGAGACCAAAAACAAGCACAGAATATATGATACAAGGTGCTTCTAATGAGTACCCACAACATATTTTGTTTGGAGATCTGGAGACAATTGATTAAAGATTTATCCCCAAATGTTTTTCCTTAACCCTTGTCTTGCTGAACCCGGATTCACCCTGTTTTGCAAACAGTGTAGATCCAGATCAGTTGGCTTCTGAAGAAGCCAACTGATCAGGATCTGCACTGTTCGCCATCAAGTATGCAAATTTATTGCAACAATGAGGATCAAGTAACCTGATTGGCTGAAAATTAGAAGTGGGTGTGGCATCATAATTTATTCAGCAGGACAAGGGTTAACTAGTCCTTGAGAAGTTGTATGCTGGCTCCCAGTAGCAAAGCTAATATCGTCCCATTTTTAATTATTTCGCAAACCTTCATTTTGCGTAATATCTAAAACACACAGTTTCGATACTGTACTTATTTATATCATGCATATAGAATTCACTGTAAGCTTCCCGTATGGGCAAGCAAGTTGATGACGTCATTGGCTGTTTGTAAGATGAATATTTTATCATTCGTTTTAATGAACAATGAGACCTGTTAACGTTTATTGCTCGATGATCGTCAAAGAAAGTTTGCAAAAGAATTCAAAACCACCATGTGGGCAGTTGTATTTATCACTAACCCATTCATGCCAAGTGAATGAAGCAGTCCAAATCAAGGCTTTCTTTATACCATTGCATCTGTGGTACTTGTAGAGTCGGCCGTTTCAGTTACCTCCCCATTACCTCTAGCATCATCTCCACTATACAAAGGAAAAAGTAACAACTTGAGCCGCAACGTCAGAAAACGTTGATACACTTTCAGGGGAACAACTCTATCAGAATTGTTTCAGCCATCTTTTAGAGAAGGGTCTGCACATTTGCGGAGTCTGATCAGAACCTTCACCGGACGCTTTTTGGATAGTAAAGGCTGCTTCTTGCGGACAATGAAGACTCTGATCTTACTGCGTAGATGTGTAGGCTAATTTGTGTCTTCGTTGGGAGCACATATTTGATTGATAGACACAGATAGAGACACCCAGATAGATAGATAGATAGGCAGATAATCTTTTATCGTAGAGACTTGTGTAATATCAAAATGATAAACATATATCTCATAAACGCACAATATTTTTACACATATATTTTTTCACTGTTTATTTCACAAACAAATCTCAACGTTTCGGCTTATTAAATCCTTTTCAAGAGAGTTTTCTTTCAATGCTACACTATCTTCTTATCAATCCTGTCAACCATCATAGCGTCGCATTGAAAGAACTTAACTCTCTTTAATAGGCTTTAATTAGCCGAAACGTTGAGATTTGTTTCTAAAATAAACTGTAGAAAGTAGTTGCGGTCATGGTACCAAAGCCGTAATCCAAAATCATAAATCCATAAACGAATGACGAATCAGAATGTTCAGACCAACAGACATGGACCCCAGAACAAAGGGTGTAATCAGGCGTCCGCGGATAGTAAGCATTACTTGGTAAGCAAGCTTCGCCCACCATGCCCATGGGCCTGAACGAAGGAAATATCGGTAGAAGCGTATGTCCGGGATTTGGGAAGTCTACTTATGGCGCGTCACTGGCAAAAACATCAGAAACTATTCTGGAAACTGCCACATTGTAGGGATTGACTAGATCATGATGTCTCCCATAGAACTTCTTAAGTGTTGCTACCAGTTTGGTTTTATGATACCCCTGGCTCAACAACTTTGTAGTGAGCACTTTCCCACGCTCCATGAAGTCCTGATAATTTGAACAGGTTCTGGCATAACGGATTAACTGTGAAACGTAAACGCCGTATGCTGGTGCAGAAGGGAAATTACTGCTCAGGAAAGGAAAGTTAACGATGGGAAAATTGAAGTCATCCCGTTTGTCGTAAAGCCTAGTAGTAAGCTTTCCATTGTCGATGTAGAGATAACAATCCAAGTATGAGGAGGAGGCTGAAGTCTCCGTTGTTTCCTTTATTTCAAGTTCACGTGGGTAGATGACTTCTAAATACTCTGCAAATTTTGTGTTTTTCAGAGACAATACATCATCTATATATCTGTAGGTGAAATTGAATTGTTGTGCGAGGTGTTTCTTGCCAGTTTCTTGCCTGCTTGGAGGAGACTTTGTACAAACTCCGCCTCATACGAGTATAAAAACAAGTCGGCAAGTAACGGTGCACAATTAGTACCCATCGGTATGCCGATTGTTTGTTGAAATATCCGACCGCCGAACTCCACAAAAATATTGTCGATTAGATATTCCAGCATCTTAATGACATCTGCATCTGAGTATTTTTGTGGTGCATCAGAGTGAAGTGTGTGTGTCTTTGTAGCCAATGACAACATACTGAAATCGACGGTTACCATTCTTGTGGAAGAAACACTGGTTGATAATTGCCTTTAATTTAGATTTCAATTTATCATGAGGAATAGTAGTGTAAAGAGTAGAGAAATCGAAAGATTTTATACTGTTGGCGGAATGAAGAGATTGTGCCTTTAGGTTTTCTAAGAGCTCTTTGGAGTTTTTCAGGATCCACATCTGATTAACACCACTTCTGGCATATGCAGTGTCGCAATACTTCTAAAGGCCTTCTTTAACTGCGGTTAGTATTCGTGTTAGAATCTGAGAAAGAGGCTTGGTTGAGCACTTAGCTGAACCCGCAATATATCTCTGCAAGTACGGATTCTTGTGAAGTTTAGGAATCCAGTACAGTTAGAAACTGAAAAAAAAAGATAAATATATAGTTGTTCCGCACTGGCCTAAAAGTCAATCAAACACATATATGAGAATATGTTCACATTGACCGTAATGCATTAGTAATACTTTACATTAAATAGCTGGAATTGGTTCATTGATCCCCAGGAAAATAATAAAACTACACTGTGATACGTGGATACATTTTACGGTCTCCGTACAGCACGTAACACCGGCTGCATGAATAGGTTGACAGATTCTAAAAGGAATGACTTTGAGAGCAAAGACCACACTCACAAAACTGAAAGCAGCTTAAGTGTTAAGTTTTTTGGGCCAGACTAGCTAGTTTAGCTAATTCGCCTGTTATTGTGGGACAAGGAATCATGCGGAACTCGCTTTTTCAAGGTACCAGAATGGGCTCGTTGTTCGTAAAGAAAATAAAATTAAAACTTTAGTATGATGAAATACAGGGAGACAGTTTGCGACCGCCACATGACACTAAATACAGGTTGCAGTTAAATATACCGGTTTCAGTTAAATAAAATAGATATTGCCCTTGGAAACAAACACAGAAAGACAGACTTCTCTGGAGATTCTGTTACTATCACACTATACAATCTGTGTCAACCTGGCACGCTGATTGTTCCAACTCAAACGCAAGTAAATAAAATCAGACAATGTAATATTACACATGTCGCTTTTCGTTACAATGGTCATTCCATACGTGCCCGGCACTGCTGCGATATGTCCACTGAGAGACCGATTAGCAGTTCATTGGTACCGCCTAGACTCTATTGCGCATGTCTGGGTTTCTGAGTGGGACGGGAATCATCTTAATTTACATACTCTTTAACTATAACATATATGAAATTCGATATCATCACTAGGATAAAATCAATTGCTATTGTGCATATAAGCATTTTATAGCCTGAAATGCATTATAATTTAAATGTAGGATCAAATCCGAAATTGATTTACTATGTTATCAAAAAAAAAAACTGTAATTGAACCATCTGCCAAATTAAGTCCCACGCTTCATTCAGAGCTACTCTCTGTCTGTCAATCAAGCTTCACAAAAGGATATTTAGAAATATGTGCTCGATAAGTACCTCTGACCTTTCTGTTTTGTGTAAAGTGCAGCTGTCTGACCTTATCCGAAACAAACTAGTCTATCCTGACATAACAGAAATCTCCCGTCGCGGTTTATTGAGCTAGACTGTAATAAGTATATAGGTAATCCTTTTCAATTTTATTATACAATACTTGTCACGAATACTAATTTGCCAGGTCGCAGATAAATAAGGAATGATCACAGATGCTGCGCTTGTGATTGTGGCACTCCTTGGACTTTTCTCTTACCTCTTTATAATGATATAGCCCTCATTCATTCAGATTATTCAAACTGACATTAAATTCGATACCTCTCGTCGTTCGGTTTCTTCTGACAACGCCCACGTTTCACCGCATACAATGCCACTCCACCAAAGCCTACAGCTGAAGCGCCACCAACTGTGGTAACAGTCGCTATAAAAGTTTGTCGGTCGATCGCGTCCTGTTCTTCCTCTCTACACAGTTGTGTAGGGGACGTACTCAGCACATCTGTGTCTGTTATTGTTGAAACCCTTGTTGTAGCTACCATACCAGTTGCATTGGAATGTTCACGACATACCGACGGTGTGTTAGTAAATGTAACGTTGATGCTTATTACGTTTTTGCTTACCGAAGACTATCCGCAGGTCAGGTTCAGTTCATGCAATTTTCCAAGTTCAACATTTGGCGAAGACTGAATAGTGTTAGACCCTGCAATTATAGTAATACGACAATAAAAGCATCGCAGACACGGAATGATACCCCGCCACTGAAATGCAACAAAACATGTAGACAAGATGGTTGTGTTAGATGTGGTACTTAATAAATTGTAAGCCCCATGAGAACTTGAAGCCACAAACGTTTAATGAATACACCAGGGTAAACAATATCATGCGAAAAAAAAGTACATGTACCAAAATAAAAATGTGAACTGTAACCTTGAAAATATACGAAAATTTGGTGCACTGTAACCTGGGGGTGGTTCGCTCCATCTTCTCCTTTTCTTCTTCTCTTTGTCCAACAAATAGCAGCTTGATCAGATGAAAACTATAGGAGTGAGCTGGAAGTGAAATCATGTTTTAACAACCCTTAAAAAGCTATAACTCTATCCAAATTTTGGTGTACTGTAACCTCGAAATAATATGCGCTGCATCACATAGTCCAACTATCAACATTGTTTCAACCCGATCAGATCAAAACTGTAGGAGGAGTTATCCAGAAATAATTTGAAATCTGAAAAAAAATCTTTAAAATCTGTAATAAATCTATCAAAATTTGGTGCACCGTAACCTCAAAATAATATGCGCTGCACCACTCCATAGACTAACTGTCCACCTTCAATGCGATCCGATGAAACCTGTAGGAAATGTTATCCAGAAACGAAGTGTGGACTGACAGACCCCAGAGGGTATACCATACTACCCCAAAACTATCGTTTGGCGGGGTATGAAATGTTTTAAATATTCCGACTCTAACTATACCAGCTAATAGTCATCTTAAATCTGTATTGGACCGCCATCGATGCAACAGGATTCCTGTCGGGCCTATTCTGGTAGATATAGATTTAAGTAGAAAGTCAGCTTGGCTTATGGGGCGAATTATAATTAGCCAGTTTTACGCTACGATTATCCGATGGTTTAGAGTATGATATACTTACTCTGCGAATTATATTTTTATCATATATGAATGGTGCAAGCAACATTTCCTTTAAGAGAAGTGTTGGTTTCAGAAGGGAGGAAAAACAGTTTGATAGTGTTTCTTCACACCCCGATCCCCACCCCGTGAAAGTGTATCCATTCCCTTGATTGTTACCTGATGGGTCAACTTGAAAGTGCAGATCGCTAGATGATTCAACCCTGCATTCAAACGAAGCGCATTCCCGTACAGTGCCCAGATCAAACTCAACTACATCCAAAAAGCTCACATCAGGAACATTGGCTGCGTACATTTCGACATCTGTACATACACTGAACTTAGGACTCTGAAAAAATAACAACGTATTATGTTCTTGGAAAATAGTATACCTACAATATCAATTAGATGATCACAATGCTACTGTGCTTTCGACATCTTTCAGAAAGTCGTTTTTTGCTTGACGCTTTACACAGAAGAAGTAAACTTGCAAACTTTTGTCATGATCTAATGCAAAACCATTTGTCGTAACTTCCTATGTATGAAAAATTTCATTCTAATCATTGGTTTTTAAAAAATCAAATATTTTCACTTTTTCCCAGAGTAAAATTGAAGCAAAATCATGCAGAAATCTGTAGGGTAGGTAACTTGGAGCCAGATTTTCAACTAGTTCCACTTGTCCAATTTTTCTGAAATTTTCACAATATTGTTGTGAAACATCAATAATTCAAATTCAGCAAAGGAAAATGAAAAATATTTTCTTAGACAAAAATTCCCAAAATTCCCTTTACTATTGAAATTGCATAGGTCAGACCAACTTTTAGCAGTAAATCTAATTTTAGTGTAAATATTTGAGAACAAAACACAGAAATAGAAAAGAGAAATGGTTTCTGATAAGATATGGTCAGCCAGAACAAAAGATTTTCATTTAAAATAAAACGTCAAGCAAAAAAACGTCTTTCCAAGAGATGTCGAAAGGACATTAGACAGAATCCACTTAACACAACAATAAAATATAAACACGATGTATTTACTTCAATTTTTATCAGCAAAAATACACAAACACGTCACAGTCATGATGCAAAGTCTTCCAGCGGCATTGAAAGAAGAAGAGTTGAGAAACAAACCTTCACAAAACGAAACGCCATATACGAAACCACCGATGCACGAACAAAGATGACCCACAACAGAGAAGATCATTAGAAAAGCTATTTTGGATTACTATGGTTTTGTCAAAATGTGATGCCCTTGCTTATCTTTTGGATAACATTTTTATCAGATTTGGAGCTAAACTTTAAAGGCAAACTATTGGTATTTCGATGGGTGCTGATTGTGCTCCTCTTGTTGCAGATTTGTTACTTCTTTGCTATGAAAGAGATTTCATGAACTCTCAAGGAAAATTCGGCTGACATTATTGAAGCTTTGAAATCCATATCAAGATACCTTGATGATTTATTAAATATTGACAATATTTAATTTGACCAAATGGTGGACCGCATATACCCTACTGAACTCCAATTAAATAAAGCCAATTCTTCCGATACCGAGGCACCTTTTCGGATTGGAATCTATGTCTATCTAATGGTACAGTTTCCATCACAATTTATGATAAACGGGACGATTTTGATTTTGATATATTCATTTTCCCTTTTCTGGATGGCGATGTCCCCCGGCGTACCACATATGGGGTATACATATCTCAACTTATCAGATTCGCCAGAGTTTCTTTAAATCTTAGTGACTTAAACTGGCGTAATAAAGCCCTTACTGCCAAACTTCTTAGGCAGGGCTATCGTTATTTTAAACTTCGCAAAGCGTTTTGGAAATTTTATCGCAAACACAGTGCCTTGGTAGCAAAATATGACCACAGTCTGAAAACACTTCTGCAACAAGGTATATCGGAACCAGAATTTTACGGTGAATTTGTAAGTGTACAGATTTAGAAAAAAAATGTGGAAAAATCTAATTTTCGGAGCTATTCAGAAAACTAATTAACCATTATACAAGAATTGGCTATGGCCTGGATAGTATGCGGCAGACTGCATGCCTTGTTATCAACCCAATCATTGTTGATGGTTATGCTTCACTCTTTAATTGCACGACGGCGGTTCGGGCCTCAGACTCAATGACGGCCTCTTCGTAAAATTTTAACCAGTGGGTTGACGATACGTCTTTGGCTTGGCCCGCCGTGGCGGTTCGTTTTAAGTCTTGCCTTGTGTTGTTTTGTTATTGTATTTTTCAGTCCTTTTAGCATTGCGATTACCTCACTTGGGGAAGAGAGGGCTAATCTTAGTGCTTTTCGTACGTTTGTTCGATTTGCGCTTGTTTGATGTTGTCTGTTTTCTCTTCCTTATAGTGTCTGGAATGGGCTGCGGCTTTTGATTGTGGCACTCCCTGGACTTTTCTCTTACGTTTTTTGCCTTCTGTTATTTTGTTCTTGTGTTTTTAGTCATTTTTGCGCATTGCGATTACCTCGCTTGAGGTAGAGAGAGCTAATCTTGGGCTTTTTGTATGTTTGTTTGATTTGCGCTAGTTTGGGTTTTGTCTGTTTCCTCCCTCCTCTTCGTGTCTGGGAGGGTATGCGCCTTGTCATTATGCATTCCCTGGACTTTTCTTCTTGTGCAGCTCAAAATTACAAATATGTGTGCGGTCCGCATAGATGTCCTCTACCCCATCAGTTAATGAGGCTACATAATCATCAACACTATGATAAAACAATGCAAAGGGCTAAATGGCGATCTGAAACCAAAACACACACAAACAGACAATTTAATCTGTGGCCCCACTTATCGTCGTGAAATTAATGATAGAAGCAAAAGTATCGCCATAACTGGGTTAACAACCATGTATGCAGTTTGTTCCATGTTGTAACCGATCTTCTTGCAGCGAATGATATAACATGGGCACTTTGTGAATTTTCAGTTCTGAGTGTGTGTTCATTGCTCTCAAAAGTCTTTTTGTTTTTGTTTTTTTTTTTTGTTTTTTTTTTTTTGTAGAATATATTTACGTTCACTAAAATGGTAAAAAAATTACAATCGTAAAATATCTCATATTTTACTATAGTGTAGACATTGAATCCGTTCGAAGAATCGTGGAAAATTAATATGCAGGTCACCGATGCGGCCTAATTGACCGAAACTTGCTAGTCTGGCCAAGGAAATATGGACACTTCAGGTTCTAATAGTTCTGTTTATTGCTCTCAAGGATCGTTCCTTTTAGAATTCATTACTCTTGACCTTTTCTAAGCGGATTTTTTCCTGCAGCTTTTCATTACTGCAGAGAATGTGCCGTTTTGTGCTGCATTTCATGTCACATCTTATCCGATGCCGTCATTTTATGTTTAGGCATTTCTTTGGTACATCCATGGTAGTATTTTTATACAGTCAACACTCTCTATACCGACACTCGATACAACGACAAGATTCGTTATAAGGACAATTTGAATGTCACAAAACCTCCGCTCAAGAGGTGATAGTTAATGAGAAATTATGCAAGACTATTGCATGAAAACTTCAAGCAACATGAGTTTTTGATATTTGATAGAATCGCCTCAGTGAGGCGATTCTAACAAATATCCATATGTTCTATGCGAAATTAATAATTAAAAAAGAAGGGCTTTTTAAATATCATTCTGTGCATTAAGGATTCTTTATAACAACAATTTCATTACAACGGCAACATCTGTGGGAACAAAATGTTGTCGTTGCAACGATGGTTCACTGTATTGATATCGTGTGTCTGTAGATGTGCAATACAATAAAATCGGATCAGTTCATTGAACTATTTTCTCAGATTTAACGTGCAGTAAACTGTGCCGATGTCATTAATATTTTTACGTATTTGCATTGTTCATTTTTTTTCATGGATCATGCCAGTTTTTGCTTGCTGGCGCTACCACCGATGCGTCTTCTTGTATGGTGTTTGCGGATGTTATTCTTCACAGATCATGACAATTGAGAGAGCGAGCGAATCACTTCAGACTTACCACTCCATTTACTGTAATAATTAAAAATCCATTTAGCTCACATTCCATATCCGTCATTGAAAATTCGAGAGTTACAGATCCCCCAACGATATCCTCACTTGGGCACTCTTTAACTATAACAGAGTCTAAAAATACATTGTAAATGCCCCATAATATGAATTATGTAGGATATAATACACAATCTACGTCTAATTACAAAACAAAAAGAAAAGAAAATTTGCAACCCGATTTCCAATTAGATCATCTAAAATAATTCTGATTTGTTCAGCCTTTGTCAAAACTTTCTATGTAGTATATATTTTCTAGTCATGTGTGGTGTTGTGGACAGTCCGGGATTGTTTAAAAATCTTACAAGGGCATTGATGAGTTGTAACTGGCTGAACATGCAAATCTAGTTCAGAAAACTTCCACACTTCAGTTATTTTCATTTTGGTGTGTTTGGTCATAGTTCTCATGGTTCATGTCTTTTAGAATCTAGTTAGATATGAACCGGGACACATCATTTCCTACAAGGTTGCATGTGCGTCAAGCGTAGATTCAGATAAACGTGCACGTCCGCTATCTGATCGAAGTCTTCACAGGCCCTTCTTTGGGTAGACAAAGATTAAGAGCGTGTTAGGACAACCTCGTAGGAAATGCCCTGGCTAATATAAAACTTTGTATATGGATTAATTTCTGTTCACCCGTTTTATTTACTTATCTATATATCTAATTATATATTTATTTTAGGACAAGACCAAACAAAATACCAGCATAGACAAGTACATGATTTGTTTCATCATAAAACGGGAGTTGACAATTTTAACAAACTATTGCATATTGGACTGGCAGTGAAATACAGAACAAATACTATTATAAAGGTAAGGAACATAGACTGTTTGGAAACCTATAAACTATATCGTAACGTTTGTCTTACCTATCCCCGCGACATCGAAAGAAAATGAGATGAAGAAGAAACAGTGACAAAGCAAAAGACACGTTTGTTATAACCGAAGTATGAATAAAGAAAAACTCCATCCGAGGAATCGCCTTGGAACACTCAGCAGGACACTACCAAGTAAGGCTTAAACATGCGCATACTAGAATATACGTAGTCACAGTCTCACCTGTGCATGCGCACACACAGACACTTCTTGGAATTGTATTAGTGAATACAGAATTACAGCCGCATCAGATTTAAGGGCGAGGTTTTGCGCGGTTAAAACTGGTTTAAGCCACCCTCCCCGCCCAGTAGTTTTTCCTACTGACCTTTCCAAGGCGGTTTCCCTATTGCTGTTCTCCTTTCTTTGTGCGTCTGTGATTGAATATGTGCATTTTGTTCTGTCCATATTTGTTCCTATTCTCTCCATCTTTTAGTTACACGGGAGGGAGGCTTGTGCTTCGTGGTTGTGATAATTCCTTGGTATCTTCAGTTATACTTTTAATAAAGCAGATTCTGAACAACTGCGAAGGCTAGCACTTAATGAAGATTCTTTCTTAAATCAGTTTCAAATGGTTGTCGCCTGACTATCAATGTCTATGGTTGGACCCATCGTCGTCCTGTTTGTGTTTTTCTTGCGTTCTGGTTTTAGACCGTTCTTGATTTTGCTTTGTTTTATCAATCACGGTATTTGTTATTATATGTGTTTCACTGTGATGTTCACAACCGGTATATAGGACGCCCATGCGGACCGAACATATGTTATTTGGAGTTGCATCAGAATTAAGGTAGAATAAAAACAAGAAATAGGACGCGAATAAAACTGATTTGATAAATGTCAAAAAGATTGCCTTTGGAAACAAAGAACACACTACAGATAAGAAAATGGGAGTCTCGGTTTTATTGAGACTCTTCACAAGCAGTAATGAAGTTTGCAACACTGCTTACGCCCTCTAGCGTATACATGAGCAGAACTCCATTTTCAAAGATTCCACAATGGGCCCACTGATCCTAAAGGAAATGAAATATAATCTGCACTATGGTAAAGTACGGGGAGAAGCCACACCCCTATCCTTACCCCTTTTCGAATAGTTTTTACTGACCATTCTAAGGCGGTTCATTTGTTGCAGTGCTTCTTTGTTTCCAGGGTATATTTACTTTTATATTTTGTATTAATCTTAAACTTATCGCTGAATTATCTATAGTGTTCTTATATACGATTCTGACTGATGCAAATGAGAAAATATATATAAACTTGGACAGTTCAACATGTATACACTTTCCAAATGATGATGCATAATAAATGCTGATTAATTGGGCAACGTCACGCGAAATAAATGTCTTCGGATAATATAGGGACCGCAAAGGCCCAGATCAGCCCGCATCCACGCAGTCTGATTAGGACCTTCCCTGTCCGCTAACAGAATCATAGGATACTACAGAATGCATGAATAGAGATCAATGCCCGAATGATTGTTTGCGCATTTGCAAGATGATCTGAATATAATATCTTTCAGAGAATATAAAAGACTAACTGTTAGCCCCAGAGAAAGAGTCAATAATGGTTTCTAGGGTTGCTGTCAATTCTGTTGGCTCCCCGTCTTTGGTAATGCCGAAACTGTATATAATATCACCAGTGGCCACGTTGGTATCAATTGTTATATTGGCGTCAAAGCCGTCGAATTCATCTAAAATGTACAAGAACAATGTTTTTAGCTAGAGGAATTCTAACATGAATAGCGTAATAAAAATTTGCGAGCCATGTTGTATTAAACTGATTGAAACATAACGTACGTACTGCTGATGAATTACTCCGGCAAATGACACTGTAGAAGCCAAATTTGTAACACAGCATATAAACAAAACTGCAACTTGTGATGACGAAAATGCAACAGATGAAAGACGTGTTTTCTATTTGCTTCCATATTATCTAAGAAAGTGACCTGCTCCCTCTTCCCCAAGCGACCTGCTACCTCTTCCCCAAGCGCGGTGATCACTAACAAGCTTGTGTCGAGTTTTTCTGAGCCAGACTTTGCCTCGGTCAGTGAGGTCTCATCAGTGAACCGTCATATTTATTTTCGAAGATTCCAGAAAATGAGTTCGATAGTGTGATGATGAAAATGCAACAGAAGAAAGGCTTTTTCCTATTTGTTTCAATATTACTTAATGAATAACCTTAGAAAGTGTAACAATCCCAGACCGCCATCTAAATACGACACCGAGAATAAACGAAAACAAAGAAAAGGGAAACAATTCAACAACTATCCAAGCGAAATCCTCCCTCTTCAAAAAGCGCGTTGATCACAAAACATGATAAGACGTAACAAACTTAAGGACAATATATTTTCTAAGGAATGGCCTCTGAGAGCAATGACAGCATTCGCAAAACTAAACAAAACGCTTCAGTGTTGATTTTTTTTTCTGAGCCAGACTTGACTTTGGTGAATAAGGTCTCAGCAGTGAACCCTCATAAAAAAAGGGTAAGAAAAAACTCCAGGAAGTGCCAAAATCACAAACCGCAGCCCTTCCAAGACACCAAGAGGAACAGGAAACCGACAAATCTAACCAAGCACAAATCGAACAAACGTACGAAAAGCACTAAGATTAGCTCTATCTTCCCATTTGTGAAATGCCCCAAGCGAGGTAATCGCAATGCTAAAGGGACTGAAAAACACAAGACGAAAATGACACAAGGCAAGACATAAAACAAATCGACTCGTAGAATAAACCACAAAGCAACAAAGAGTAAGATTAACACCGGGACCATCGCCTATGAACGGTCTGTAGAGTAAACCACCGGGAGTTTAAAGCACTTTTACAGCTAGCCAACTTCACAGCTACTCTTAATACAGAAATACATAAAAATTCGGTTCGCTTAAAGGCTACCAACTCAGTCAATGCATCAAAGCAAAAACATAAAAAATCAAATTAATCACTGTAATAAACAAAGACGAGTACTCATGACAATTCTACTGTATGCCAAGGTAAATGAAAACCAGTAGTTGAACCAATGCGGTCCAAGCCAAAGACATATCGTCAAGCCCCAACCCACTGGATAAAGTTTTACGAAGAGGCCGTCATTGAGTCTGAGGCCCGAACCGCCGTCGTGCAATTAAAGAGTGAAGCATAGCCGTCAACAATGATTGGTTTGACAACGAGGCACGCAGTCTGCCACAAACAGCAGCCATTCTATTCCCAGACACCAAGCAGAAGAGGAAACAGACAAAACCAAACAAGTGCAAATCGAACAAATGTACGAAAAGCACAAAGACAAGCTCTCTCTTCCCCAAGCGATGTAATCGCAGTGCTAAAAGGACTGAAAAACACAAGAACAAAACAACACAAGGCAAGGCATAAAACAAATCGCCTCATAGAATAAACTACAAAGCAACAAAGAGTAAGACTAACACCGGAACCACCGCCTTAGAACGGTCAGCAGAATAAACCACCGGGGGATTTAAGTTTTACTCTTTGTTGCTTTGTGGTTTATTCTACGAGGCGATTTGTTTTATGTCTTAACTTGTGTTATTTCGTTCGAGTGTTTTTCAGTCCTTTTAGCTTTGCGATTACCTCTCTTGGGGAAGAGAGAGCTAATCTTAGTGCGTTTCGTACGTTTGTTTGATTTGCGCTTGTTTGGTTTTGTCTGTTTCCTCTTCCCCTTGGGAAGGGCTGCGGTTTGTGATTGTGGCACTCCCTGGACTTTTCACTTACCTTTCTTTTTTAAAGCACTTTAACGGTCAGCCAACTTCACCCTGGGTCACGAGATAACTCTTAATACAGAAAAAAAAAAACATAAAAATTCGTTTCGCATAAAGGCTCCAAATTCAGTCAATGCATCAAAGCAAAAACATAAAAATCAATTTCATCACTATGATAAACAAAGACGAGTACTCATGGCTTATTCTTCTGTGTGACAGAGTTAATGAAAACCAATAGTTGAACTACGGCGGGCCAAGCCAAAGACTAATCGTCAAGCCCTAACCCACTGGTTAAAGTTTTACGAAGAGGCCGTCATTGAGTCTGAGGCCCGAACCGCCGTCGTGCAATTGAAGAGTGAAGCATAGCCATCAACAATGATTGGGCTGATAACTAGGCATGCAGGCTGCCGCATAATATCCAGGCTATAACCGATTCTTTTATAACCATTAATTAATTTTCTGAATTGTTCTGAAAAGTTAGATTTTCCCACATTTTATCTAAACCTGTACACTAAATCACGAAAACATTCTGGTTCCGATATACCTTGTTGCAGAAGTGTTTGAAAATTCCGGAATGGGTTCAACGGTCTCAAAGACCATAAAATATAAACATATAATTAATATACCCTGGAAATGCGATACTCACCAATCGCAGTCTTACAGGTGCACTAAAGAGGAGAGATGAGGAACGAATAATGACAAAACAAACGCAACATGAAACAACTGACGCACATAAAAAAAGAGCTCCATCAGGGGAACCGCCTTTGGATTTGCATTTGTCTATTTAAAGAGGTTATTTCATGCAAAATTTAAGGGAAAATTTGATAATTTTGATTTTGAGATTGTAAATTTTCCTTACTTTGAGATGGGGATGTCTCTCGTCGATCATCCTACGGTGTTTATATATCGCAACTAATTCGGTTCACCAGAGTGTCTAGTCATGTTACTGTCTTCAACACTCGAAATAAATTATTAACTGCTAAACTTCTAAATCAGGGTTATCGGTACCATAAACTCTGCAAAGCCTTGTCTAAAAAATGTAAGAGAAAAGTCACGAGAGTGCTACAATCACAAGCCACAGCCCTTCCCAGACACCAAGAGGAAGAGAAAACAGACAAAACCAAACAAGTTTAAATAGAACAAACGTACGAAAAGCACTAAGATTAGCTCTCTCTTCACCAGGCGAGATAATCGCAATGCTAAAAGGAGTGAAAAATACAAGAACAAAATAACACAAGGCAAGACTTAAAACAAATCGCCTCGTAGAATAAAAACAAGGCAAGAGAAAAGTCCAGGAAGTGCCACAATCACAAACCGCAGCCCTTCCCAGACACCAAGAGGAAGAGGAAACAGACAAAACCAAACAAGCACAAATCGAACAAACGTACGAAAACTACAAAGCAACAAAGAGTAACACCGGGACCACCGCCTTAGAACGGTCAGTAGAACAAACCACTTGGGGTGGGGGTGGGGGGTTCAAGCACTTTTACAGCCAACTAACATCACCTTGGGTCCGATGCTACTCTTAATCACAACTTGTAAAACCAGAAAAAGGTGACCAATATGCTAGCATCACAAGACAACTAGTAAAGCAGAAAGCAAATTTTATAGACGTCATTTCGATTTAGTTTCAAAATGCAATGTTGGACTTACCTTTTTTTAAATCTTTTCTGCAACATTACCTATCGGAACCCGAATTTTATGGTAACTTAGTATATAAATTCAGAAAAATATATTCTTGCAATAATTTTAGCAATCAATTTCGTAAAATCGTTCTTCGATATATAAAGATTGGGTATAACATTGATGTAGTGCAAAAGACTGCATGTATGGTAGTTGATCCAATCAAGGTCAATAACTTTGCTTCCCTTTTTGCTTGCACGCCGGCGGGTCGGGCCTCAGGCCCCCAAGTAATTCTTTACTGACCATTCCAAGGCGGTGCAGAATTCTGCTATGGTTTTGGGATCATTGAGCCCATCCTGGTTATTTTGATAATCGAATACCGCTTAAGCCGGCGCTTCGGGGGAGGAGGGGCGTATGCAGCCTCACAAACTACAGTGTTGTGGTCCCGGTGTTAGTCTTACTCTTTGTTGCTTTGTGGTTTATTCTACGAGGCGATTTGTTGTATGTCTTTCTTTGTGTCATTTTGTTCTTGTGTTTTTCAGTCCTTTTATTATTGCGATTACCTCGCTTGGGGAAGAGAGAGCTAATCTTAGTGCTTTTCGTACGTTTGTTCGATTTGTGCTTGTTTAGATTTGTCTGTTTCCTCTTCCCCTTGGGAAGGGCTGCGGTTTGTGATTGTGGCACTCCCTGGACTTTTCTCTTACCTTTTTTTGCATATGAAGAGACCCAATCAAACCGAGTCTCCGATTTTCGTGATTTTGTGTGTTCTTTGTTTCCAAAGGCAATCCTTTATACTTTCATTTTACTCTACTGTAGCTAGTGTTGTGCCGTGTGGAAGCCGTAAAAAGTCTCCCCGTACATCATCATAGTGCAGGTTATATTTTATTTCCTTAGGGATCATTGAGCCTTTCCTGGTTATTTTGGAAATCGAATACCGCTTAAGCCGGCGCTTAGGGGCGTATGCAGCCTCGCAAACTACAGTGTTGCATATGAAGATTCTCAATCAAATCGAGTCTCCGATTTTCGTGATTTTTTCCAACGGCTTTTTTACTTTTATTTTACTATTTCTGTCATTTTATCTCTTTGCTTGTATGTCCATGTAAATGTTTTATTCTGGATCATTGCCTTCCTTTCTGTTTGAACGGTTATTAGAAAAAAATTTTGGAGGTGCGAAGGGCTTAGACCAGTTTTACTCACGCCAAACCTCGTCCTTCATTCTGATACAGCTCCAAAATACAAATGTATGTTGAGTCAGCATAAGCGTCCTCTACCTCATCAGTGAAACATCACAGTGAAACACATGTAATCATACACACTGTAATGAAGCAAAGCAAAGGGTCCGATGGCGATCCGAAACCAGAACATATAAAAACACAAACATGACCACGATAGAGCTGAGCACAGACATTAATCGTCAAGTACCAACCTTCTGAAATTGCTGTGAAGACAGTCGATATTTAGTCTGAGGACCGGTTCGCCATCGTGAAAGTAAGGAGGAATGCAAACTTATCAACCATAATTTGGTAACACCCATGCATGCAATTTGCAGCAGAATATCATATTGCAGTCTATTTTTGTAACAATAAAATTAAGGTTACGACACCCTTTCTTGCAGAAGTGTTTTCAAACCAACCTTATATTTGGACATAAATTCAGAATTATAGCACTAAACTTCAGGAACAGTTTTACGTAGTTTATGATACAAATTCGGCAGAAACTTTCTTTGGATTATTAAAGTCATTGACTAGATTAAATTACTCGTTTAGAATTCCATTGTCCCCTTTTGCAACAGCTCTACTCTTTAGTGGTCAGATGCGGTATTTATGTTACAGCTTTATCTTGCTTGTTCGTTCATTTTTCGAGGACTTATCGCTTTTTATGTTGCCGTTTCATGTCATTCAATCCTTTTTCGGTGCCTTGGAAGGGCTGCGTTCCATGATCATTTTAAAGAATTTTTATAATTACTTTTGCATCTAGGTTCTGAGGTTCTACAAGTGGTATTCTTGTGATCTGACGTTTGGTTTGCATTTGAGCCTTCATATTTGTTTCATCATAATGTTGAAAAGTTAACCCACTGATGTGTAAGTGTAAAATAGTAAAGAAGATAACCAGGGAATAGCCAAAATCACACAAATAGCCTACTCATGGCACCAAGAGGAAAAGTAAACAAACCGAGAAGGACGATCGTTGGTTTTGGACGAGCTGCTACTTTGTTGTCATTTCATGTAATAAAAAAGGTAAGAGAAAAGTCCAGGGAGTGCCACAATCACAAACCGCAGCCCTTCCCAGACACCAAAAGAAAGAGGAAACCGACAAATCTAAACAAGCACAAACCGAACAAACGTACGAAAAGCACTAAGATTAGCTCTGTCTTCCCCAAGCAAGGTAATCGCAATACTAAAAGGACTGAAAAACACAAGAACAAAATGACACACGGAAAGACATACAACAAATCGCCTCGCAGAATAAACCACAAAGCAACAAAGAATAAGACTAAATCCGGGGCCACCGCCTTAGAACGGTCGGTAGAGCAAACCACCTGGGGGGTGGGGGGGGGGGGGGTTAAAGCACTTTTACAGCTAGCTAACTTCACCCTGGGTCCCGATGCTACTCTTAATACAGAAATACATAAAAATTCGGTTCGCATAAAGGCTCCCAACTCAGTCAATGCATAAAAGCGAAAACATAAAAATCAAATTAATCACTATAATAAACAAAGACGAGTACTCATGGCTAATTCTACTGTATGCCAGAGTAAATGAAAACCAATAGTTGAACCACGGCGGGCCAAACCAAAGATATATCGTCAAGCCCCAACCCACTGGTTAAAGTTTTACGAAGAGGCCGTCATTGAGTCTGAGGCCCGAATCGCCGTCGTGCAATTAAAGAGTGAAGCATAGCCATCAACAATGATTGGGTTGACAACTAGGCAACATGACAACATGTAATAAAACCCTTGTCAGTTGCCTTGTGATGGCTGCTTTTCGTGATTGCGATATTTCACCAGTATCTCCGTATTAAGCTTTGTATTGCAAAAATTTCCTTAAAACATGTTTACATTTACTCTTTTCAGTCGTTTTGTTTTTTTGAAAGAAATCAACTGATACTAATTCCTCCTGAAATGTTATCTTTTGAAATCAGTGCAATAACCAGGAATTTAATGCAGAAAGTTAAAGCAGTAAATATATACAAATACTGATTTGAACCGCAACGTCAGAAAACGTGCCTCCTAACATGCGATCAACTAAGACTCAGATCAGCCTTCACATCCGCGAAGTCTGATCAGAGTATTCGTCGTCCGCATGAAGAAACTGCATCCTTGGCTATCCAGAAAATGCCGTGAAGCTTCTGATCAGATTGCGCGAATCAGACTCTTCTCTGGGCGCACATGTACGAAGGTACGTTTTCTGATCTTGTGGCCATTTGCATACTTACAGCTACACGGTGCTTCAGTGGAAGTAACACCAGAACTCAAAACAAACCGAAGAACAAACGCTATTAAAAATAACATGATAAATTCAGCAGTTATATCCTTCCTCCTTGACAAAAGATTTATTATATATAAAATATGTTAAGTACAAAGTATCTCCTTGCGGCCTTAAGAAAAAAATGCATACAGGTTTCATGGATGCAGATCCGTCAAAACTGTTTTGCCTCCCTTCGGAAAAAGAGGTTTAAACAAAAAGGAAAGAATAAGCTCCAAACAGGAGCAATTTTTTTCTTTTTATATTGGACCCTTTTCAGAAGCATCTTGGTATGCAGTTATTTGAACAAGAAGTCAAAACAATTGTCAAAATTGTTATGAAAAATCTATCAAGTACAATCAGTCCCTTAAAGGTTTCAAATTCCTCAAAAATAGACATTTTATTACCCAAGAAAGTTTTAATAAATTGATTTATGGTATTAATGCGATCATAAAATGTGGCATTTGACAACCTGTAAAATTTCAGATACTCTTTTGTTTTTGAACTGGATCAAAAATGAAATGATTTTTTATCGTAACTCCGAATTGAATTTGGCAACATTATTTCAGAGATACGATAAAAATAATCAAGTCATTTTTATCCAGTTCAAGAATGAAAGTACAGGCTGTCAGGTGCACCATTATGATCGTATTAATACCATATTTATTTAAAGTTTCTTGGATAATAAAATGTCTATTTTTGAGGAATATGGAGCCTTTAAAAATGGGGAAAACATCTATCCAAAAGTATAAGTGAAGCCCACCAAGGAAATGTCTTGGAAAAATAGAGACACGCGGAGTAGATAAATGGAGATTGGTTAACCTGATATATTTACAAAATGGAATAATGTAAGAATCAATTCAAGTCAAACAAACCGAGAGCTTACTATATTTCAAGTGATAAATAATATATTAAATTATAACATGAGAAAACATGTCTTTCGGCATATGCGGGCCTGGAAGGCCCAGATCATCTGCGCATACGCACAGTCTGATCAGTGCCTTCGCTATCCGCAAACAAAAGAATTGGATACTAATGTTTCAGTGGCGAGCAAATGCCTGGATGAGACTTTTCGCATGTGCAGGAAGATGTGAATTCGCAGATTTTGCGCATGTTCGAAGGTATTCTTTTTTTTTTTTTTTTTTTGCTTGACGCGGTCCATATAGCATGTGATTAAAGATGTTACGATTTACTTTAAGCGCTGTAGAAACGATTTTGATTTTTAATTTATCATTAAACAGATGAATAAGCAGAATACGTTACCGTTATATGGCCTTATTACAATAAATGTTTGATGGGCCAGCAAAGTATACGTTTCATTCACTGGAACTATTTAGACGAAAATTAAAACGCTGACAGTCATGAAAGCCTTCTTGTTATCGATTATAGGTCGTCTCTTCATATTTTTGCGCGTCGGAATAACTGCGCTTTATGACTGTGACGTTCCCTGGGTAACGTAATTTATATTTTTACTCGAACTTAATTACCTTAATTCTGACGCAATGTAAATGACACAGGGGAACAAGCCATCTATAAACTGTTTAGGACTGAGCCCCATCGAATCTGATCTTGCACTTTATGAGAGGAGCAATTTGTTACCTTGATAGGTCAACCAGTAAAAAAAATGCTGATTTAAATAATATACGTTTAAAAATAAATGTTATGAATCGTCAATTCAATATTTTGCATATCAGTTGCGTCATGGGAAAAGGGTTGTTATAGCATATGCGAACAGCACAGGTTCGCGCGAGCCTCCACATGTGCACAGTCTGGCCAGAACCTACACTGTTCGCTCACTTAAGCGGTCGACCAAGCGAAAACTTCAATCAAAGAGCTAGACATGTAGTTATGTAAGACCTCCACATGGACCGAACAAATATATGTTTTTTACCACTATAGAAGCTGAGGGCGAGGGTTGGGAGGCTAGCTTAAGCTTCCCAGTAATTCATTACTGACCGTTCCAAGGTGCTACTTTCACCGTGGTACTTTTTGCTAATTGTTATGTAGTGGTTCACTTTCTAATGTTTTATTCAAAAACTTACGTAAGTTTACGATAAATTCAGTTAAGTCTGGATAACAGAGTTGCCACTTTCTTGGGAAAGAGTTGCAAACTGCTTGCCATCTGTTCATTTTGTGGCTGCTTTATTGTATTTGTCTGTCTTTTTCTTTTGTGTTGGGGGCTTGATGTGGATATCTGACTGCATCAGTTCCTGAGCTTTTTCTTACTTTGCTAATATTCCGGGCATGCGCACTGAAAATTGATTCGTCGGAAAGTCTGAAGAGTCTTTATCTCGTGACGCGGCTCATATAGTTAGAAATTTTCTTTACAGTGCCTCACCTATACTGTCAGTTGGCAAAATTTTGTGATTTGTATAGACCTTGCCAAGGATGTATCAAATCAGGATCGACTCGTTAATATAATTCTTTAATATAACTAATTTCGTTTATGCGAACAGCAATATAGAAATAGATGTATTTAAATCATAAATGTAGTTGGAACACGTATTTGTAGAGAGCAAATACAATGTAGTTTTATAATTCGTGACTAACAAAATATATGTTCAATAAAGGTGAATCTTTAAGTTCTATCGCCATCTTTATTTGTATACAATGTATGTTTGTTCAAAACTAAAATATTCTGGCTTTTCTTTATTGATTCTTATTTGACAAAAGTGCGACAAACTCATTTGGCCCAAAAAGTATAATAACATATTGTTGAAACTTGTACTCAGCAGACTGATTTTAGATAGGCCACAGTCATGCAGCAGTGTTCCTAAGGCACCAAAAGAAAAAGAGATGAAGAACACACAGTGACAAACAATGCAAAACTGCAATAACCTATATGGGAAAGGGCCAACAATAATACAACAAAATACCAAATACCAGCGAAAGATATATTATACAAGGAATAAAGATCAAATATCAATATAAAGAGCACTTATAAGTTTAACAACACGCCATAATACTTATAAAGGATGAGTATTTGATGATAATTCTTAGACATTTTTTCTTATTTCTCCATAAGGTCATAAAATGTAGGTACTCAATAGAAGCGCGTCGTCCCATAAACCATACGTTGTGCGTACTTATTAGAAGCGCCTCGACGATGCAACCTCTAATAAATACCCACAAGATATATTTCTTGGAGAAATGCAGACAACTATCCAAGAATTATCACCAAATAGTCCTTCTTAACAAGTTCTTCGACGAAGTCTACGTTGGCACTCCATAGCAAATCTATTATATCTTTTAATAATTTCCGTAAACATTCATTTTGCTTTCTATTCTAAAACCGACGGTTCGATACAGATTAATCATAACCCGTAAAAAATAAACACCCCATCACGTCACTGGCTGTTGTTTGGGTATTTCATGATGCATTTTGTGGGGCACTGCCAAACCGCCACCATATTTCATATTTCGACAATCTGTTTTCCTGTTACTAAGAACCTAATAACTACCTTACAAATAGATCCCTGCAAACACTTAATTCTGCATTAAGGCATATTCGCCTTATATACTGATGCTTATAAATAGCGTGTAAACAAGCACTTCAAACTTTTGATGACATAAGACTTTACTCATCCTGAGTACAACGAACGAATATTAATACTCCAGCCAAATCTACAGTGTTGGGTAAAAAGTTTAAACAGAGCCAGGGACTATCTGTACCAAAAAGGACTTTATAAATATGACAATACATTTTACATATGAATTGTGGTACTGAATATTTAAGCCCGAAAATCGGGATTTCCAGTATCGAAAACGGTTGCATTAATAGGATTTAATAAAGTTTTATTATTATTATTTCAACGTAAATCCCAATCAGTTCTAGGGACCTATAGGATTAGTTAACTCTCGTGATCTGTTAACTTTTATTACTCGTTGTTTGCCAAGAAAAGTTTGCAAAAGTGTCCAAAAAAACGTCTAAAAGATTGCCTTTGGAAATCAAGAACACACTATGGATTAGAAAATGGGGGTTCGTTTTATTGAGACTCTTCATAAGCAGTAATGAAGTTTGCAACACTGCTTACGCCCTGTAGTTTATACACGAGCAGAACTCCATTTTCAAATATACCACAATAGGCTCAATGATCCCAAAGGAAATAGAGTCGACTCTCGTTATCTCGGATTCCAAGTGGATCTCTGAAATATTTCGAGATATCCGTACCTCGACATATCAGAACTGCAGAATTGAGGAAAAAATAATTCGATTAACAACATTTAACGAATATACATGTAATTAGATTCTTGAAGTTAGAGTTATATTGAAAATATTGTGAAAAAGATGAGAAATTGCTCCTTAGGAGCGATTTCTCCTCTTTTCCACAATATTGTTTACTTGTTGTTACATTTCCATGTTTAGGCAGAGCCCAGGTTTTCACTTCGAGATAAGTGAGGTCGAGATAACGAGAGTCAACTGTAAAATATAAAACCGAAACCACCATGTGTATAGTTCATGTATCTATAATTAACTCAATTATGACAGGAGGATTCTTCTACCAATATAGTTTGACATTTAAGTCTTTAGTCTAAGAGGTGTCTAGTTATTTTTTTTCTTCTTATTTTTATAACTGAATAATAAGAAACCATGTATTTAAATGCAAACAGTCTAATTCCTGATCAGACCACGTTCTTTTGGGTGACGCAAGGCATTAATGATTAATTTGTGTCTATTTCCACAGTCTAAATAGTCCCTGAAAAATAGAGATTATGTTTCTGGATTTATATTGTTTGCCAATGTCTTTTTTGGGAGATGCTAGGCATTACTAGTTTTAAAATGTATCCATCTCTATCGTCTCAATAGTCTTCGAAAAGTAGAGAGGCTATGTTTCCGGTTTTGCTTACTATTTATAGCCACATGCTGGACAAAGTTGCAAGAATGATCTTGTACATCTGTATAAGGACGAAGCAATCCAAATCAACGCTTTCTTTATATCATCGCATCTGTGGTAATGGTAGAGTCAACCGTTCCCGTTACCTCCCCATTATCTCTAGCGGTATCTCCACTATACAAAGGAAAAAATAACTAAATGAGCTACAATGTCAAAAAACGAACCTTCGGACATGTGTACCCAGTAAAAATTCAGATCTACTTGCGCATTTGCGCAGTCTGATTAGAATCTTCACTTAGTGCTTTTTGGATAAACAAGCTTGCAACATTTCTTCAAGTGGACAACGAATACTCTGATCAGACTGCGTAGTCTGATTTGAGTCTTCTTTGGGCGCACATGTCCGAAGGTACCTTTAATTAAAGCTGACGTTCTTCCGACAGGCGACTGTTAAATGACCAGTCTGATGTGCGTTTAATGTCCTTACAGAACGTAAACAACAATAGCCAATATGTGGCTTCTCGACATATATTCCGGAAAAGTCTGGAAAAGCACAAACTATAACAGGTTTGCACAGTTTTGCCAGCCGGTGCACAACCGAGCCTCTTATGGAATAAACGTCAAAAAGATTGCCTTTGGAAACAAGGAACACACTACAGATCAGAAAATTGGAGACTCGGTTTTATTGAGACTTTTCATAACCAGTAATGAAGTTTGCAACATTGCTTACGCCCTTTAGCGTATACATGAGCAGAACTCCATTTTCAAATGTACCATAATGGGCCAATGATCCCAAAGGAAATGATATATAATCTGCACTATGGTAAAGTACGGGAAGACGTTCTACCGCCGCCACACGGCACTGTTACCAGCTGCAGCGTATTAAAATAAACGTCAAAAAGATTGCTTTTGGAAACAAGGAACACACTACAGATCCGAAAATGGGAGTCTCGATTTTATTGAGACCCTTCATAAGCAGTAATGAAGTTTGCAACACTGTTTACGCCCTCTCGCGTACACATGAGCAGAACTCCATTTTCAAATGTACCATAATGGACCCAATAATTCCAAAGAAAATGAAATATAATCTGCACTATGGTAAAGTACGGGGAGACGTTCTACCTCCGCCACACGGCACTAATACTAGCTGCAGTGCAGTAAAATAAACGTAAAAAAGATTGCCTTTGTGTTGTCCTTATTTGTTCCTCATCTCTCCCTCTTTTGGTGCCTCGGGAGGGCTGTGCTACGTGATTATGGCATATTCTGGGTATCTTCACCTCATTTTGGATACCTTATACCAGGGGAAAACAGGAAAATTGGTTTTGTGTGGTAAAATAGTTTGGTTATAAGATTAGAATGAAACACGTTTATTCACGATTTTAAAACTGCTTTATTTCTAATACTTTACTGATGGATCCAACAAACTCTAGTTTCATAAGTGCTTACAGAATTTCTGTAAAGCCCCAGAAATTTTCCCGACATCTGTTGAAAGCGATGCAAGTAGGAAATCTGTATTTAGAGGCTTAAGAGATGGCACAATTGTGTAAATGCGAGATTCGGGAATATTGTTTTTCAAATCACCAGTAGTATTACAACCAACCGCAGGATAACAATATTTTAAATCCTTATCAAGATACTAGTTTAATAAAATTACGTTTTGTACTCCGAATAGTTGTATCATATTTATAGCAAATAAAAAAGGTTCATTTGTTTTTACATTGGTTGGTACAGCAGAAAGGACTGGTGCATCTCCAATAATATCTTTTATGTCGATGAAATGTAGGTAATTTTACCAAAATGTCTAATATGATTACTTTTGTAATAAGCTTCAAAGCGATTCAAAACGTCAAGATATGGGCAAAGAGCACACTGAGTATGACAGCGAATGAGAAAAAGCTGCATCATAAAAGAATATTTACTATCGAATAATTTACTAACTTCCTTGTTTACTATACATAAAAGAAGAAATCGGAAGAGATGTTAAAAAAGATGAATATCATCTTAAAGGGCTGTCCTTGGAAACAATGAACAAATAAAAGAACGAAAATCGGAGTTCCGGTTTCACTGATACTCTTTATTTGACAGTAGTTTAGTTTGCACAGCCGCGATCCTTTTGTCTGTCATTTAAAGGAAAGGTTGCAAGCGGAAATCGATTTTCAAAGATACTAGAACGGACTCAATGAACCCAAGGAAAATAAAAATAAAAACTGCACTATGATGAAGTACGTAACACCAGCTGTATGAGCCGATACAACAATTCTAGAAGGAATAACCATTGGGAGCAAAGAACATACTCCCAAACCTGAAAATAGCTGAAATATGTTTTCTGGCTCATCAGTGACATTCAGTTAGATTTTCAAATATCCTGGAATATTCTCAGTGATTGAAAAAGACCAGAAAATATAAACTACACTTTAGTGAAGTACGGAAGGCGTTTTACGGCTTACACACGGCACTAATATAAGCACGAGTATATTCTAATAATAATGAACTTACTCACAAAGCAGCTAAAGTGAAGTGTTTTGGGCCAGCTTAGCTAGTTTCACCAATTCGTCTGTCATTTGTGACAAGATTCCAAATGGAACTCGGTCTTTTTAAGATACCAGAATGAGCCAAATGATCCAAGGGAAAATACAAATAAAAACTTCATTGTGATGAATTACATGGAGACATTTTACGACCACCACATGGTACTTAACATTAGCTGCAGTTGAAAAAATTTTATAAATGCCTTGAAAATTATCAACACAGAAAACTTCTTTGAGTATGCTATTACTTCCACACAAAAAAATCACGTAACTTGCCAGGCCTCAGACAGATTAATGTCATTATTCATGATATTATCCTCATTCATTCAGAGCTTTCAAATTGCCATAAAATTCAATACCTCTCGTCGTCGTTCGGTTTTGTCTGACAACGCCCACGTTTCATCGCATACAATGCCATTCCACCCATGCCTACTGCTGCAGCTCCACTAACTGTGGAAGCAACCGCTATAACAGTTTGTCGGTTGACCATATTCTGTGCTTCCTCCCCAGTACTAGGATGTATTGTCCCTGAAGTAGTCATCAGGAGTGCAGATATTCCTGATGAAAATGAGAATCGCAAAAAGGTTTTAGTTTGCATTGTTTGGGTCTGTTGTGGTGTTCCGTTAATTTGTCTTTCTGTTTGCGTTGCAGACGTACTGAGGAAAACTGTGTCTGTTGTTGTTAAAATCGGCGACGTAGTTGTAGAAACTGAAGTGTGTCCTTCCGTTTGAGTAGGAGACGTATTTATCATATCTGTGTCTGTTACTGTTGAAGCCGTTGGTGTAGTTGATAAAACTGACGTGTGCCTTTCAGTTTGCGCAGTGGACGTACTCAGAGCAGTTTCTATTGTTGAAGGTGTCGGCAAAGTCGCAGACGCTAAGATCGACTTACTACTTTGGCCAACTTGCATTGTTGTCATTTCGGAGTAAACAGTTTGTGTTGACATTGAAATACTTGACATCAGCGCATTACTATTTGGTTGTGACTCAGTCGTGGTCCTAAGTGAAGATGTCAAGACAGTAGATGCTGTTGTAGTCTTAGACTGTATTGTAGTCATAGACGGCGTTGTAGTCGTAGATGGTGTTATAGTCGTAGATGATGTTATAGTTGTACTCGTAGATAGTGATGTACTCGTAGACGGTGTTGTAGTCGCAGATGGTATTATAGTAGTAGATGGTGTTATAGTCGAAGCTATCATACCAGCTGCACTTGAATGTTTGCGACATACCGACGGTGTGTTTGTGAATGTAACATTGATGTATATTATATTTTCTAATGTTTCGCTCCCCAATGGCCCTCCGCAGGTCAGCTTCAGTTCATGCAATTCCCCTATTGCAACACTTGTCGAAGATTGAATAGTATTAGACTCTGCAATGATAGCAATAATGCAGAAGCGTTCAAATATTCCGACTGCAAAACATACCAACTTTCATTCTACTTAATAAACGTCAAAAAGATTGCTTTGGAAGACAAGAACACACTACAGATCAGAAAATGGGGTCTCGGTTTTAAGTCAATATTGGAATTTTATCTTGAATTAATTAAATGCCACTTTATATCTGACCATTACTTACAGTTAATCTAATCTATATTAGGCGCATTACTTACTTTTATAACTGACTGTTATCGGTCCGACAGGATTGCCGATAACAGTCAGATATATATTTTTGGTAGAATGCTAGTTGGGCTTATTATAATTAACCAGTCGTGCTGCTCCTACTGTTCGATCTTTTAGGGCATAATATACTTAAACTATGTGATATACATGTTAATGTCGTTACATAAGTAATGTTGCAAGCGACGTTGACGCACCGCTGATATATAAACTATCTATCAAATGAATCATGCCGTTTTTTAGGACTTATTGGCTGTCAAAATATGTCCAAAATCAAAAGGTAAGAGAAAAGTCCAAGGAGTGCCACAGTCACAAACCGCAGCCCTTCCCAGACATCACATAAAATCCCGGAATGGGTTCAATGGTCACAGAGGACCAGAAAAAAAAAAAAAAAAAAAAAAAAACTACACTAAAGTATAGTACGGGTACACGTTTTACGACCACTACTCGATACTTACACAAAAGTCATGAGACAATTATCCTACAATGCTAAGGTGTCTGAAGGATATTTCATTTATTGCATTATTCTTCATGACAAAACTCAATGAAACCGATTCTACTATTCTCGGTTTTTGATTTGTTCTGTTTTTAGCAGGGTCTCTGCTGCAGATTACATTGTGATCGCAACAGCTGTCTTTATGTACTTGTGTGAAGACGGTAAAATGTCGCACTGTTATTCGATATAGTTTTGGCATTATTTACCAGTCTCGGTTTTTGGAACTACAGGGTTCATACATTATATGTGAAAATCGAGATCCGCCCAAAACTGCTAGTAGGTGTGAGTAATGTTGCACCACTCCCTCTCCAATACATTTAACTAGTGAACGTTCTTAGATAATTCTGGTGTTCTTTGTTCATCATGTGGCCTTGTGGCTGCTCGCTGCGGAGCTTTTTCATATTTTGTCCTTTTTGTTGGCTAATTGCCCTGTTAGAGGGATTCTGTGTAGCACTGAGATCACCTTGTTGAGGAAGAGGAATTTGGTTTCTTTGCTTTTTACTAGTTTGTAGCTAATGTACTGTCTGTCATGGTTTGTTTGCTCTTCCTCTTGGTATCACTGGTAGGCTATGTTCTATGATAGTGACTACGCCTGGACATCTTCTGTACAAATTTGCCACGTTAAAACGGCCACAAAGTTATTGACGTTCAAGATATGTCTCACTTACAGATTGCATTCTAACCCCGATACCGAAGAAAAAGTGTATCAATAGAATCATCCACAGTCATTGCATATACTATACGACTATCCAAGCTACCAACTTCTTCTTCCTAATGAGAGGTAATCATGCAGCTAGATAAGACAGAACACAATGCAGCAAATAGGAAGGAACAAAATACTCTGCGCAGGCAGAGGCCACAAAGTAATACAAATGATAAACAATATGAAAACCACCCTTAGAACAGCCAGTGGTTTAAAATAAAAAAGTAGGGATTCAAACCAGGTTTACAGAATCCTAATCTTCATCCTAGGTTCCGGCATTATTCAAATTACTTGGAATGTTTTGATTCGCGTAGAGGCTTTTTTCTCATTCGATGTTTCATCACAGAAAAGCAATTTGAACACATTAACATAAATTCTATGAAACAAAGGTGGGGCTCATTTTGTCAGCCAGAAGCTTTCAACAACTTTTATGGGCAATTGTTAATGTATTTTAACTTATTTTAATGCACTTATTTTTTTTTTTAATTTATTTTTAATAAGAGCTTAATAATGGCAGGGGACGTGGACATCATACGTGTCCTACTACGATGTTGCACTGATACGGTAATTGTTCTGCTGACCACCTAAGGCGGTTTTTCACTGTTTGTATGTTGGTTATTGTATGTATGAGGATCATGACAAAACAATATATTCACTATCAGTCGGGTCAGTCGGAGTAAAAGAAAAAAAAAAAACTAGTTGACCGATGGATTGAAAACATAAACATGCATGTGCCTTTTATATGAACTAATAGTATTTTGTTAAAAAAAAAACAACAAAAAAAACAGAAGTTTTCATTTTTATGACACTTATAATTTTTAACTTTTTTCAGTTTTGTATATTTACACCTAGGGGTAAATATTTGCCCCACCTTGTTAAATACCCCTATGGGTAAACGGTTGCGTTTATATGTGTTTTAGGAAGAAGGGGCAAATAGTTTTCTTTTTATTTAAAAGCCTATCTCCATGTATAATAGCAGCACCGTTTTTTTAACCTTTACCACTCTCTGAGAATATTTAGCAGACGACAAATTGAAGATATTTTTCTTATTTTCCCAGAGATCTAGATTTTATATTTCATGCAAATTGTCTCCATTGGAGACAATCTGCATAAGATACCAAATCCTGTATCCTGGGAAAAAGAACAAAAATATTTCAAAATGTCCTCTGCTGAACATTTACCTAGGTGCTTAGCGTTAATCTGCATTATCAAAAATGAATTATAGAGAAAGCATCAGAGGCAGTTTGCTGCAATAAGTATATGGAAAGAAAGTTTTGGTAAAAAAAGTATTATTTGGTAAACAGTAATATAATGTTCTCTATTTTACTGCTGTATTCCAAAATGTTTTGCTAATATTCCCCAGGAGCAAGACAGTATAGCCCCGCTAAAGTTTGGGCAGGATTTATAACATTCTGCTGTAAAAAAAGCAATTATGGCACCATACTGTACATGTACTGATGGGGGTGGTTGGGTGAGGCGAAGGTGTCCTGTAGCCTTTGTCACCATGGCGCCCAACTGATATTGGCTTACAGTATGGCAAGGCCTGCTTTCCTTGCAGCAGGTAAGGGTAGAGGGGGAATGTTGTTATTTCTTCCGTTCATTCACTTTCATTTCCCTCTTTCTTCCCTATCCCTCTCTTTCATCTTCTCTTCTATCTCTACTATCTCTTTTCTCCCTTTCTCTGGAAGACGACACAAAATGACCCACAAGGGTTGACGTGTCGTTAAACTCAAACACAATCAATGTACATGTAGTGCACATATACATAGATGTGTTTATCAGCCCCCAGGCTGATCCCATAATCATTTGAAGCGCCCCAAATAAAAACTGACCTTATGACATATGCGAACAGGGTACATCCCAATCAGCTTTTGCATCTGCAGGGTCTATGCAAACAATGTAGACCCTGCTTATGTCCAGATGTGCATGCCCATCTGCGTTTATGCAGGTCACATTTGTAATAAAGTTAGTTTCTTTTTGGAGTATCACATTAACATTTTTCCACTCATCAGCTATGTGCTCCAGATGTGAAACAAGCATTAATTAACGGAACTAAATAGTAATAATCAAGAAAAGTAATAACAATAATACATAAAATTAATTATTCGACATCGCCTTTTTATAATTCAGGTCAGACTGTATGAAAATGTTGAATGTTAATTGGCATAGGACCTGAAACTGGGACTAACAGGGAACTCAATTCTGGTGACAAGCCTCTAGTCTGCACAGTCTGGTCAGGGTATTTCCTATTTACAGACGGAATTCTACATACGTATAAAGATAAACTAATTGTTCATCGGTAATGACTGTCCATGATCATTGCAATCCACTTGCAGTGCTAGTATTTTGGGTGTTTGTAGATGCACTAAAGTGATTGTCACATATTGAACTGTTGAAATACCATGTGTGTGAGTACCTAAGACCATAATCAGATTGTGCAGAGGTTGTTGAACAGATATACATTCTTATCTGATACCATTTTTTTATATCTGACATTTCTGTATCCTGGTAATTTTTGTTTAGTCATTAACCTTTACCACCCTCTGGCTCTCTGGGCAAAATTAACAGATGCCAAATTGGTAGTATTTCCCTGTTTTTTGTTGTTGTTTTATTTTTCAGAAAATAAAGGATGACACCATTTTCATGAAATGTCAAAGCCTATTTTCTGGGAATAATAAGAAAATATTTCAAGTTGTTGTCTGCTAAAAATTTTACACTCCAAGATAAGCGTTAAGAAATGGGAATTAGTTTTAGTCATCAAATCGGTTAAAATACCTACTGCGAAAATTTTCCTGGTGACATCAACTAATTAATCATACATCAGCACAATAGTGTGCTACCTGATCAGCACCATAATAAATATAAATCATATTTGCCTTGAATCAGTATCCTAACTGCTAGCATAATAGTATTCTTGTCAAATAACTCACTTCTGATCCCAACTTGCAACATGAATTTGTGATAGAGAAGAAACATTTGCCCCTACCCTTGAGCAGGGGTTTTTACCCACGTGGGTAAATTTTGCCCTTAGGGGCAAATGCGTTTACATGACGAGTTAACCCCTAGGGTTATATTTGCCCCTTGGGTTTAATTTGCCCCTAGGGGCAAACTTATGCATATAAACGGGGCATTAATCTTTGTTGCTTTGTGGTTTATTCTACGAGGCGATTTGTTTTTATGTCTTAGCTTGTGTTATTTTGTTCTTGTGTTTTTGAGTCCTTTTAGCATTGCGATTACCTCGCTTGGGGAAGAGAGAGCTAATCTTAGTGCTTTTCGTACGTTTGTTCGATTTGCGCTTGTTTGGTTTTGTCTATTTCCTCTGCCTTTTGGTGTCTGGGAAGGGCTGCGGTTTGTGATTGTGGCACTCCCTGGGCTTTTTTCTCTTACCGTTTTTTTTTTTTTTTTTTTTTTGCATTATTTTTGCACACTCTCTTTATCTCGGTGCTTTCGGAAGTTTGTGGCCTTTCTGGCTAATGCCATTTATATCGTTACGGACAAAGTGTTCGCTGTGTTTGAGAAGATTAGATATATTTGGTAGCCATTTTTTAATAAGGGAGACAACTTTTGTGACTTCCTGTTTGCTTACCTGGTGGGTCAACTTGAAAGAACAAATCACTAGGTGATTCAACCCAGCAGGAAAACGAAGCGCATTCCCGTACAACACCCAGATCAAACTCAATAACATCCATAAAGCTCGTTCGAGGAACTATTCCTGCGTATACTTCGGCATCTGTGCATACACTGAACTTCGGTTTCTGGAAAGACAAAAAGTATCGTATTATGAAAGGGGTAAGTCACAGCATATCTATTTAAGTACAATATAAGCGCAGACACCCAGGAATAACATAATCACGAGGCATAGCCTTTCTAAGGCAATGAAAGAAGGAGATATGAGGAATATACAATGGCAAAATTCATACCACATATGAAACCATCAACGGACTAACAAAGAAGAACTGCTGAAAAGCAAGTACCTTGGAACGGTTAGTAGAAAAACTACTGGGGTTCTTAAACCAGTTTAACTCGCACAAAGGCGTGCCCTTAATTCTGATGCAGTTCCAATTTAGAAACATACGAGGGACGATCAAAACGTTCTCGGGCCCTGTACTTTGTGAATGACATTGGGCCATCATTTCTCAATATAAACTCCCTTTGCCTTGATACACTTTCTCTAACGCTGTTCCAGTTTGCTTATTCCTTCAAAATAGAAGCCTTCCTTCTGGTTCCCCAGGTACTCGTCAACAGCTTTTATGACGCCTTCATTGCTTCCAAAATTCATTGCTTTCTACCACGAAGGTTAGTTTTTAGATTTAAAAACAGATAGTCCGAATTTGGCTACATCTGGAGAATACGGAGGATGAGGAAGGATCACGACAACCTTAAGGGTTTACATGAAGTCGTTATGATTTTCCTTCAGGGACGTGCCCTTCTTACAGAAGTACTTTATGACTGCTCTAACTTAAAATTTGTCCATTTTTTCAGTTGAACACACCCTTCCCCTTCCCTTTCCCAATATTTGCAGCGAATTCCTACTGAAATCAATAGCTTTGAAATTTTATTCTCTCTACCAAAGGTGTTAAATAAGATAAAATTATCAACTGATTGGGGTTTCATTTCAGTTTATTCATTCTAAGTATATCTAGTCGAGAACTTCTTGATCATACCTCTTATTCTCGTCCACATCAGTGAAACATCACAGTGAAACACACAAGATCACAAACACTGTGATGAATCAACGCAAGAGGCTCAATGGCGATCTGAAGCCTAAACACAAGACAATTGCAAAGAGAACCAGGAGGGAACCGACCATAGACATTGATAGTCATGCATAAACCTTCTGAAACAGACTGAGGATTCAAAAGTCATTCCTTTTAGGATTTATTGCTCTTGATCTTGCCTAGCCGGTTTTTATGTCGCCGTTTCTCATTACTGTGGAGGATGTGCCGTTTTGTGCTGTCATTTCATGTCACGTATCTTATCCGGTACTTTCGTTTCATGATTGGGTATTTCCTTTGTATATCCATGGTGTTATTTTATAATCAAATGGTGTGTTAGTACTCGTAGATTGCAATGCAATAAAATTCAAAGCAGTTTACTGAACTGCTTTCTCAGATTTGACCAAACTAGTTTGGTCAAATCTGGGAAAATACTTCAGTAAACTACTTCGACGTCAATGACAATATTCCTATGTATTTGTAGTGTTCATCTTTTCATGGATCATGACAGTTGTTGTTTGCTGGCGATACCGCCGATGCGTCTTCTTGTGTGATGTTTGCGATGTTGTGCTTCACAGGTAATGACAGTCGATGTGTGTTCGTATGTGATGTCCGCTGTTTGATGACATTTGCTCTTCTCGTTGAAGAAAAATACATTACATGGATATGTGAACATATTCGCATGGGATTTATACCACTATCTCTAAGTATACTCAAACACGCACACATACGCAGAGAGAGAGAGAGAGAGAGAGACACACACACACACACACACACACACAGAGAGAGAGAGAGAATCACTTCAGACTTACCGCTTCATTGATTGTAATAGTTAAAAAGCCATGATCACATTCCATATCCGTCATTGAAAATTCGAGAGTCACAGATCCCCCTACCATTTCCTCATTTGGGCACTGTTGTACTAAAACAGAGTCTGAAAAAAGTACATTGTAAATGCCCTAAAATATGTATTATGTAAGATATAATACAAAATCTACTTCTAATTACAAAACGAAAAGAAAAGAAAACTTGCAACCTGAGTACCAATTAAATCATTTAATTTTGATTTGACGACAGCCCTTGTGAAAACTTTCTGTGTAGTCTATATTTTCTGGTACTTTTTGGTTATTGCGGCCAGTCTGAGATTGCTTTGAAAACTCATATGATGGACATTGATAAGTTCTAATTGACTGAAACTAGCCAATCTAGTTCAGAAAACTTCCACACTTCAGTTTTTTTTTCATTTTAGTGTGTTTGTTTATAGTTTTTATGGGTCATTTCTTTTAGAATCTAGAATTTGAGCCGGGGCACATCATTTCCTACAAGGTTACATGTGCGTCAAGCGAAGATTCAGATATACCTGCGCATCCGTGATCTGATCTCAGTCTTCACAGGCCCATTCACAGGCCCCTCTATGGGTACACAAGGATTGAAAGAGTGTTCAAGCAATCTCGTAGTAAATGCTGTGCCCTGGCTATATAAAACATTGTATATGCAGTAGTTTCTGTTCACCAGCTTTATTTGGTTTATCTATACATCTATTCATACGTTTATTTTAGGACAAGACAAAAACACCAACATAGACAAGTATAGGATTTGTTTCTTCATAAAACGGGATCCGACAATTAAAACAAACTATTACTTATTGGACTGGCAGTGAACGAAATGATATGCTATCATAAAGTAAAGGGGCATGGACTGTTGGAAACCAACACACAATATCGTAACGTTTGCCTTACCTATTTACGCGGTATAGAAAGAAAAAGAGATGACGAAGGAACAATGACAAAGCAAAATACACGTTTGTAATAACCGAAGTAGTGGTGGTTCGGGCCTCAGACTCAATGACGGCCTCTTCGTAAAACTTTAAGCAGAGGGTTGGGGCTTGACGATATGTCTTTGGCTTGGCCCGCCGTGGTTCAACTATGGGTTTTCATTTACTCTGGCATACAGTAGAATTAGCCACCGTCTTTGTTTATTATAGTGATTAATTTGATTTTTGTGTTTTCGCTTTGATGCATTGACTGAGTTGGGAGCCTTTATGCGAACAGAATTTTTATGTATGTGTTTCTGTATTAAGAGTAGCATCGGGACCCAGGGTGAAGTTGGCTAGCTGTAAAAGTGCTTTAAACCCCCGGTGGTTTACTCTGCTGACCGTTCTAGGGCTGTGGTCCCGGTGTTAGTCTTACTTTTTGTTGCTTTGTGGTTTATTCTACGAGGCGATTTGTTTTATGTCTTAACCTTGTGTTATTTTGTTCTTGTGTTTTTCAGTTCTTTTAGCATTGCGATTATCTCGCTTGGGGAAGAGAGAGCTAATCTTAGTGCTGTTCATACGTTTGTTCGATTTGTGCTTGTTTGGTTTTATCGGTTTCCTCTTCCTCTTGGTGTCTGGAAAGGGCTGCGGTTTGTGATTGTGACAATCCCTGGACTTTTCTCTTACCTTCTTTTGTACGAACAGGGTAAATCTCCATTACAGGAATCGCCTTGGAACACTCAGCAGGACACTACCGAGTAGGGCTGAACATACTCATACCAGAGTATACGTAGTCACAGTCTCATCTGTGCATGCGCACACACAGACAATTCTTTGAAATGCGTTAGTGAATACAGAATTATAGCTGCATAAGAATTAAGGGTGAGGTTTCGTGTGGTTAGAACTGGTTTAAGCCCCACTCCCATCCCCACACCCCGCTCCCCGAGTAGTTTTCCTACTTATCTTTCCAAGGCGGTTCCCCTGTTGCTGTTCTTTCTTTGTGCGACTGTGGTTGAATATGTGTCGTTTGCCGTTTGTTCTGTCCTTATTTGTTCTTATTCTCTCCTTTTTGTTACTCGAGACGGAGGGTTGTGCTTCACTTACATATTTATAAAGCAGATTTCGAACAACTGTGAAAGCTAGCAATTAAATGAAAATTCTTTCCTCAATCAAATGGTTGGCGTCTGACTATCAATGTTTATGATCGGGCCCATTGTGGTCCTGTCTGTGGTTTTCTTGTGTTCTGGCTTCAGCTCGCCATTGATTTTTTTTTTTTGTTTCATCACGGCGTTTGTGATTATGTGTGTTTTACTGTGATGATTTACAGCTTAGATAGGGGACACCATGCGGACCGAACATATGTTAGTTTGGAGTTGCTAGAGAGCTAGTCTTGGTGCTTTTTGTGCGTTTGTTCGATTTGTGCTTGTTTGGATTTGTCGGTTTCCTCTTCCATTTGGTGTCTGGGAGGGGCTGCGGTTTGTGATTGTGGCACTCCCTGGACTTTTCTCTTTTTTTTTTTTTTTTTTTTTTTTTGCATCAGAATTTATAGTGAATAAAACTAGAAATAAGGCGCGAATAAAACTGGTTTAAGCCACACTCCTAATTCAACCCCAATAGTTTTTTACTGACAGTACTACGGCGGTTCCTCTGTTGCAGTGCTTCTTTTTTTCTGGGTATATTTCCTTTTATTTTATATTCAGTCTTAAATTTATCGCTGTACCATCTGTAGTGTGTACATTCCTATATACGATTTTGACCGATGCAAACGAGAAAAAAATATATAAGCTTGGGAAGTCCTACATTTATACACTTTTCAAACGATGATGCATGATAAATGCTGATTAATTGGGCAGCGTCATGCGAAAACGTGTTTTAGGGCATATGCAGACCCCGAATGCATTTGCGCAGCCTGATCAGGGCCCTGACCGCTAACAGAATCACCGGCTACTACAGAATGTTTTAATGGAGAGCAAACGCCCGAATGATAGTTTGCACATGCGCAAGATAATATGAATATAAGATCTGTCGGACTATGTCGAAGACATACTTTCAGTCACAGAGAAAGAGTCAGACATGGTTTCTAGGGTTGCTGTCAACTCTACTGGATCCCCGTCATCGGTAATGCCGAAACTGTATATAGTATCACCAGTGGCTACGTTGGTATCAATTATGATACTGGCATCAAGGCCGTCGAATTCATCTAAAATGTTACAAGAACAATGTTTTTAGCTAGAGAAATTCTATGAGTAAGGTAATAAAACTTTGCGAGCCATGTTGTATTAAACTGAATGAAAACATAATGTACTTCTGATCAATTATTCTGGCAAATGCCACTGTGGAATGCAAATTTGCAACATAGGATATAAATACAACTACTGCCTGTGATGATGTAAATGCAACAGAAAAATGCGTTTTTGTTCTATTTGGTTCCACATTATCTACTGAAGTACCTCAGGAAGAGTAACCATCCCACATCGTCATCTACATATGACATCAAGAGGAAATGAAAACAAAGAAGAGGGATATAATTTAACGACGAGCCAAGCGACTTGCTCCCATTCCCGAAGCGCGGTGATTACAAAATATGATAACATGTAACAAACATAAGGCTAATATATTTTAAAATTAATGACCCCTGAGAGCAATGGCAGCATTCATAAGACAAAAAAAGATAAGTGTCGAGCTTATCTGGGCCAGAATAAGCTTCGTTCAATTAGGTCTAATCAGTGAACCCTCATATAAATTTTCGAAGATTCCGGAATGAGTTCAATGGTCTCGAAGGACCAATATATAAAAATACCAGATACCAAGGAAATATCACAATCAGAAAGCGCATCATTTCATCCATTCCTTTGCACCAAACAGGAGAGATGGGGAACAAATAATGACAAAACAAACGCAACATAAAACAACCGACGCACAAGAAAAAAATAACTGCAGCAGTGGAACCGCGTTGGAACGTCATTAGGAAAACCGCTTGAGGGGGATGGGCTTAAACCACTTTTACTCACGTTAAACCTCACGTTTGATTCTTATGCAGCTGAAAAATACAAACATATGTTCGGTCTGCATAGGGGTCCTCTGCCTCATCAGTGAAACATTAAAGTGAAACATATATAACCATAAACACTGTAATGAAACAAAGCAAAGGGTCCAATGGCGATCTGAAAAAAAAAGATAAGAGAAAAATCCAGGGAGTGCCACAATCACAAACCGCAGCGCTTCCCAGACCCCAAGAGGAAGAGGAAACCGACATATCCAAACAAGCACAAATCGAACAAACGTACGAAAAGCACTAAGATTAGCTCTCTCTTCCCCAAGCGAGGTAATCGCAATGCTAAAAGGACTGAAAAAACGCAAGAACAAAATGACACAAGGTAAAAAAAAGGTAAGAGAAAAGTCCAGGGAGTGCCACAATCACAAACCGCAGCCCTTCCCAGACCCCAAGAGGAAGAGGAAATCGACAAATCCAAACAAGCACAAATCGAACAAACGTACGAAAAGCATTAAGATTAGCTCTCTCTAAGACATAAAACAAATCGCCTCGTAGAATAAACCACAAAGCAACAAAGAGTAAGACTAACACCGGGACCACCGCCTTAAAACGGTCAGTAGAGTAAATCACCCGGAGGAGTGGGGTTAAAAGCACTTTTACGGCCAGCCAACTTCACCCTGGGTCACGATGCCACTCTCAATCACAACTAGTAAAACAGAAAGCAAAATGGGCAGCTGTTGAAGGAGACCAAATGCCTAGCATTTGCACAACTAGTAAAACAGAAAGCAAAATGCGCAGCTATTGAAGACGGTGACCACAATGCTAGCATCACAACACATATAGAAAAACAGAAAGCAAACCTACAAAGAGTAAGAACAACACCAGGACTACCGCCGTAGAACGGTCAGTAGAATGAACTACCGGGGAGGGGGGGGGGAGGTTAAAGCACTTTTACAGCTAGCCAACTTTACCCTGGGTCCCGATGCTACTCTTAATACAGAAATACATAGAAATTCGGTTCGCATAAAGGCTCCCAACTCAGTCAATGCATCAAAGCGAAAACACAAAAATCAAATTAATCACTATAATAAACAAAGACGAGTACTCATGGCTATTCTACTGTATGCCAGAGTAAATAAAAACCAGTAGTTGAACCAAGGCGGGCCACGGCCCACAACGGTTCTACTGTTGAGTATTTCAAAGTAAATAGGTGAACAGGAACCGATGCAATCAGAATCACATCAAGTCCTCAACATCAATGGAAAAGACAGATACTTACAACAGTACAGTCACAAAAGCACAGACGGTGAGCAGAGTCAGCAGCCCTTTCTTTAAAAGGTGGCAACCCTGTCACCTGTACTTAACTCAAGAGATATTATAAATACATAATCGTTAAAAAAAGACGTCTATAAGTGTTTCAGTTTCAGCTGAAATTTCTTTTTGTTAAGTTTTTCGTTTTCGCTTTCTTGTTCGTTCTGTTTTGGATGAAGTGCTACTGTGACTTGTCATTTCACACAACAAAAACCCGTGTCCGGAACCTTATGTCTTCGAGTCTTATGAGTTGGGAGCCTTTTAATCGAACCGAATTTTTATGTTTTTCTGTATTAAAAGATACATCGGGACCCAGTGTGAAGTTGGCTGACCGTAAAGTGCTTTAAACCCCCCGGTGATTTATTCTACTGACCGTTCTAAGGCGGTGGTCTCGGTGTTAGTCTTACTCTTTTTTGCTTTGTGGTTTGTTCTACCAGGCGATTTGTTTTAAGTATTGCCTTGTGTCATTTTGTTCTTGTGTTTTTCAGTCCTTTTAGCTTTGCGATAAACTCGCTTGGAGAAGAGAGAGCTAGTCTTGATGCTTTTCGTACGTTTGTTCGATTTGTGCTTGTTTAGTTTTGTCCGTTTCCTCTTCCTCTTGGTGTCTGGGAAGGGCTGCGGTTTGTGATTCTGGCACTTCCTGGACTCTTCTTTTACCCCTTTTTTTAGGACGGCTGTTGTCCGTGACTGCGATCTTTCTTCGGTATACAGTCGAACTTCAATGGCCCGAACATCATTGGGACCATTGAAAATTGTTCGAGACATAGGTAGTTCGAGACACTGAGGGTAAATCATGCTGCCAGGTTAGGAAGCAAATAGCGATAATTTAGGGATTTTTTTCTTTCCTTCACAATAAATGTATGTTGAGTGTACTCATTAGAATCGCCTCGATGAGGCGATTCTAATGAGTATTACACAATATACAATTTCATGATAAAATAAGAAAATTTCCCTAAATATTTGTTTTCTTGAGCTAGCGGAAGAATGTCGTAGGGACTCAAAAATGAGTTCGAATTAGCCATGGCAAACGAGCCATTGATGTTCGAGCTATTGAGGTTCCACTGTATTTATTTTCGTACTGCAACAGTATCCTTGAAACATGTTTACATTTATTTTTTATATGAAAGAAATTAACTGTAACAAGTTTCTACTGAAATGTCTTTTTTTTTTTAAATTATTGCAATGTCTAGAAATCAAATACAGAAATTTAATGCAATAAAAATATATTAATAATTATTAAAACCGATACGTCCGAAAACGTACCTTCCGATAAGTGCGCCAAACGAAGACGCCAATCATCCTGTGCCAATTAGAGGAGAGTCTTTTTTATCCGCATGAAGAAACTTCGCACAGTGAAGATTTTGATCAGACAGGCTTATCTGAATCTTCGTTGGGCGCAATGTCCGACGGTAAGTTTTCTGACGTTGCGGTTCATTTGTATACTTACATGTACATTGTGCAACATGTACACCCATGTTAAGCTGGCAGGAACTCAAACCAAACCGGAGAACAAGTGTTATTAAAAATAACATACTAAATAAATTTTGCTGTTAATATTTCCTTTATCCTTAATAAAAGATTTATTATATATAATATATTCATTCAAGTACAACGTATCCTTATACACTATTTGCTCTCCTAGAATGCAAACACTCTCAGGGAAGGCAATTTTACACGAGTTGTTTTGTCTCCTTTCTAAATAGAGGTATACTCTAAAAGGAAAGAATTTGCAAATTCGTAAGAATTTGCAAATGTTTACCATTTAGAGGGATATGTTTCATAGTGGAGCAAATTCTTTCCTTTTAGAGTACCCTTTTCCAGATGGATTTTGGCGTACAGTAATATAAGAAGGACGTTGTTGTGAAAAAACTATCAAGCATATCCAGTCCCTTAAAAACGGGAAAAAATCCGTAAGTATAAATGAAGCTACCCAGGAAATGTCTGAGTATACAGAGACACACGGAGTAGATAAAATGAGCCTGGCTCATCTGATATACGGTATTTATACTATGGCATTATATAAGGACCAATGCTGTCAAACAACCAAGAACTTCTGATTTTTCAAGTGATAAGATAAGTGCAATACAAATTTATATGGTTAAAGATGTAAAGATTTACTGTAAACATTGGAAAGCTTACAGGCGTATAGAAACGTTTCTGAATATTCATATCATTAAACAGATCAATAAGCAGAATACACTACCGAGATTTAGCCCAAACACATTAAATGTTTGAAGGGTTAGCAAAGTAAATGTCTCATGTTTGCTCCTGTCGTTTTCTTTCTTGCCTAGTAAAAGCTGTGCTTCATGATTGTGGCGTTCCCTGGTAGATAGAGGATATTTACTCTTTTGTTGTCAATATCATAAATATTTTCATCAAATGTAATGAAAACATCAGCGAGTGAAAATTTGAGTGTTTTCATTACACGAGATGAAAATTTATGGTATTCACTGAAAAAGAGGAAATTTTCTTTTTATTTTACGCGCGTTTCTGATGTCATAACTAACGTCACCAAACAAAACATAAACGTCTGGGCGTCGACGTTCAGTGCTTAGCATGTGAAGCGCTGGAGTTACAAAAACAAAAATATTTCGGCAAATGAAACAAAGCCTGTTACTAAAATGTTCCTTACATTCTTACAAAGCAAAAATGCACACGAACACTTGATAGTTTAGCTCAGAAACAAAGAAGTTAAAGGTGTTAAAAAATCTGAAGTGGCGGTAACATCCGCTTTTGAAACATAAAGAAAACCGAAGTCATCCAAAGCGAGAAGTGAAAATATAAATCATATCAATCACTGGTGATATGATACGATATCATTTCAGTAGTGATTGATACCACTTTTATTTTCACCAGATATACACTGATTTCACCGCTAACAATAAAATAAAGTATTTTATATTTTTACTCAATCGAAACATCGCCCTTAATTCTGATGCAATTACAAATGACACAGACGAATAAGGTCAAGCACAAGTCATCTATAAAATATTTAGGACTGAGCCGTCATCGAGTCATCGGCCAGACCCACTGTCATACAATTAAAGAGGGCAGCAAATTTGTTGCCTTGATAGGGTTAGCCGCTAGGAATTTACTAATAAAAGTAATCGACGTTTAAAATTAAATGCTATGATTCATCACTACCATATTTTACATATAAACCGCGTCATGGGAAAACGGCCGTTATAGCATATGCGAATGGCAATGGTTCGGGAGAGTCTGTGCATGCGCAGTCTCGCAAGAACCTATGCTGTTCGCTCACGTAAGCGGTAGACTAAGGGGAAACGTCAGCCAAGGAACTAGACATGTAGCCTTGCTAAGGGGCCCATCACGAAAACCCGCCTATATAATTCTGACTTGTTTAGATTTGTCGGTTTCCTCTTCCTCTTGGGGTCTGGGAAGGGCTGCGGTTTGTGATTGTGGCACTCCCTGGACTTTTCTCTTACCTTTTTTTCCCTTAAACACTTATATAGTAAAACTGGGATTGTAGGTACTCATTAGAACCGCCTAACGAGTTCCCACAATGTATGTTTTGTGCGGAAATATAAAAAACAACCAGAATTTTTATCTGAAAATTTCCCTTTTTTAGTTGTAAATTTTCAATATATTTGAATAGGCGTGTTTCGTGATGCGGGCATGCGGACTGAAAGATTGATTCGTCGGACGTCCGAAGAGCTTTTTACTAGCGATTGTAGCCTTCTTTTTTAACTTTAGAAAGGAAAAGGGGACGCTAAAGTTCTTTCATACAAATCAATACAAAATTGAGTCGCAGTGTCAGAAAATGAAGCTTCGGACATGTGTGCACAGCGAAGATTCAGATCAGCCTGCACATTCGCGCAGTGTTAATAGAACCTTCACTGGGTGCATTTTGGACAGCAAGGATGCATTTTTCCTGCGTACAAAGAGGACTCTGATCAGACTGCGCGAATTCACAGGCTTATCTGAGTCTTCGCTGGGTGCACATGCAACATTTTAGGAAATGCTTTGCCCCGGATCACAATTTAATTATAAATGTTGTTCGAAAACGGTATTTGTAGAAAGCAAATACATGTACAAATGTAGTTTTATACTTCTTGACAAACAAACTGCTCAATAAAGATGAATCTGTAAGTTCTGTCGTAACCTTTATTTGTATACAATGTGTGCGCGTCTAGCAAGAATTGCAAACAAGAATTTTGTAAAATGGAATGAAAAAAAAGTTCAAAACTAAAACAAATTCTTGTTTCTTTATTGATGCTTACTTGACAAAATTGTGGCAAACTCCATTGGTCCAAATTGTATTATAACATATTGTATTATACTCAGCAAACTAAATTTAAATAGGCCACAGTCACGCAGCAGTCTTTCCGATGCACTAAAAGTAAAAATAAAAAAAAAATGAAAATGACAAAAAAAAAAAAAAAAAAACAGCAAAATTGCCGTAACTTATACGGGAAACGGGCAAACAATAATACAACAAAAGATAAAAAAAAAAGGTAAGAGAAAAGTCCAGGGAGTGCCACATCACAAGCCGCAGCCCATCCCAGAACGAAGAGGAAGAGGAAACAGACAAAACCAAACAAGCGCAAATACCAACAAAAGATATATTATACAGGGAATTAAGATCAAATATCAATATAGAGAGTAGTTATATTTACACAACACGCCATAATACTTGTAAAGGAGGAGTACTTGAAGACAATTCTTGGACATTTTTTCTTATTTCTCCATAAAAACATATACTGTGTGTACTCATTAGAAGCGCCTCGTCCCATAAAACCGTATCTTGTGGGTACTTATTAGAAGCGCCTCGACGAGGCACTTCTCATGAATACCCACTAGATATGTTTCTTAGAGGATTGGAGACAAATATTTCAGAATTATCATCAACATTCCTTAACCAATTATTCCTTAACAAGTCCTCTGACTAAGTCTATGTTGGCATTCCGTAGCAAAGCTAATATACTTTTTTTTTTTATAATTTCCGTAAACATTCATTTTGCTTTATATTCTTAAACCATGGTTCGATACTGATAAATTATAACCTGCAAAACGCTTCATTCTAAAACCACTCCATCACGTCACTGGCTGTTGTTTGCATGGGTATTTCATTACAAATTTTGTGGGGCATTGCCAAACCGCCACCAAATTTTACATACCACATTTCGACAATCCATTTTCCTGTTACTACGAACCTAATAGCTACCTTACAAATAGTTCCTTGCAAACACTAAATTCTGCATTCAGACATATTCGCCTTATACACTCTGATGCTTACAAATAGCGTATAAACAAACAAAACCAAAGAAAACTTCAAACTTCTGACGAAATAAGATTTTAAATAAATTGAGTACAATATCGGCGAACGAATATGAATACTCCAGTAAAACGCGCCAAAATTACAGCGTTGGGCAAAAAAAGGTATTAACAGAGCCGCGGTCCTATTAAACTCTGAAAAGGGGCTATCGGTACCAAAAAGGACTTTATAAACATGATAGTACACTTTACATATGAATTGTGTCACTGAAAAGAATATTTAACACCGAAAATGGGGATATCCAGTATCGAAAACGGTTGCATTAATATGAATTATTATTATTATTTTTTTTTTTCAGTGTAAATCCCAATCAGTTCTAGAGGCCTATAGAATTTCAGGCAACCGTCCTCATCAACACTCTCAATGCTTTGATAAATTAAAGCTTGTGATCTGTTAACGTTTATTACTCGTTGATTGCCAAGAAAAGTTTGCAAAAGTATCCAAATAAACGTCAAAAAGATTGCCTTTGGAAATAAAGAACACACTACGGATTAGAAAATTGGAGTGTCGGTTTTATTGAGACTCTTCATAAGCAGTAATGAAGTTTGCAACACTGCTTACGCCCTCTAGCGTATACATGAGCAGAACTCCATTTTCAAATATACCACAATGGGCCCAATGATCCCAAAGGAAATTTAATATAACACCAAAACCACCATGTGTATAGTTCATGTATTTATCATTAACCAAGTTATGCCAGGAGGATTCTTCTACAAATATAGTTTGACATTCCAGTCTTTAGTCTAAGAGGTGTCTAGGTATGTTTTATATACAAGAAACCATGTATTTTAATGCCAAAAGTCTATATCCTGATCAGACTCCACGTCCTTTTGGGGTGACGCATGGCATTAATGGTAAATTTACAGTCTAAACAGTCCCTGAAAAATAGAGATTATGTTTCTTGATTTATATTGTTTGACAATATCTTTCTTGGGAGATGCTAGGCTAACTAGGTTAAAATGTATCCATTTCCATCGTCTCAGTAGGTTTCGAAAAGTAGAGAGGTTATGTTTCCGGTTTTGCCTACTATTTATAGCCATATAATGGACAAAGTTGCTGGAGTTGTCTTTTACATCTGTATGAAGATGAAGCAGTCCAAATCAACGCTTTCTTTATACCATCGCATCTGTGGTACGGGTAGAGTCAGCCGTTCCCGTTACCTCCCCATTATCTCTAGCGTGATCTCCACTATACAAAGAAAAAATAACAAAATGAGCCACAATGTCAAAAAACGAACCTTCGGACAGCAAAAATTCAGATCTACTTGCGCATTTGCGCAGTCTGATTAGAATCTTCACTTAGTGCCTTTTAGATAAACAAGCATGCAAAATTTCTTCATGTGGACAACGAATACTCTTATCAGACTTCGTAGGCTGAATTGAGTCTTCGTTGGGCGCACATGTCCGAAGGTACCCTTAATTAAAGCTGTCGTTCTTTCGACGGGCGACTGTTAAATGACCAATCTGATGTGCACAGTTGGATAATCGCGTTTAATGTACATACAGTACGTAACCAACAGTAACCAATATGTTGCTTCTCGACATATATTCCGGAAAAGTCTGGAAAAGCACAAACTATAACAAGTATGCAGTGTTTTGCCAGCCGGTGAAAAACCGAACCTCTTATGGAACTAGAAATGTGCAAAGATGACACGGATGCCCCCGCCCAGGGCCATCCTCATCCACACGCAGGCATTTTGCAAAAAATTGTTGAAACAATGTGACCCCTGAGGGACACAAGGTATGTGTCATTGAATACATATTATCATAATGAAAACTAATATATATATATATATATATATATATATATATATATATATATATATATATATATATATATATATATATATATATATATATATATATATATATATGGTTTAGGGGTGGGGATCTGAATAGTTTCTGAGATATTTGGCTTTTGATGAAATGAAAAGGACAGGGCAGGGTGGGGCATGATCCCAGGGGTCGCAAGGTATGTGACATTGAATGCATCTCATCATAAGGAACAACAATACATAGGATTAGGGGTTGGGATCTGAACAGTTTCCGAGATATTACATATTTAATATTTTTACATTTTCTTTGGCCCCACCCAGTAGCCCCTCCCCGATTCAGAATCAGTGGCCTAAAATTTGCCTTTTCATCAACAACTAAACAGCTTTCCTCTGTGTAATTATTGTGCAAAATTTTAACTCTTCAGCCTCACCAATGATACCATAGTGATATTTTTAGTCACATTTTGTATGTTTTCTTGGTGACCTGTTATATACTTTGACCCCTAGCCCCGCCCAAGGGTATGACCCTGGGGCAATGGTACCATGCATTGAAAGGTCTTGCTCTAGGTAAGTGTCATACCAAGTTTCAACTTTCTAGCCCAAAAGGTATGGAAGTTATAAGCTGTAAGAGAAACGCGGACGTAAAATTGCACCTAAACTTGCAGGTAAACTTGAACCTGGTTACGAACGTGACATACGCACATACGCACATACGGACGTAACATCACGGCGAAACGCTATATGCCGCACTCCTGCCTTCGGCAGGCGGGGGCATAAAAAAGGTAAGAGAAAATTCCAGGGAGTGACACTTTCACAATCCGCAGCCCGTCCCAGACACCAAGAGGAAGATGAAACCGACAAATCTAAACAAGCACAAATCGAACAAACGTACGAAAAGCACTAAGATTAGCTCTCTCTTCCCCAAGCGAGGTAATCGCAATGCTAAAATGACTGAAAAACACAAGAAAGAAGTCTTGGTTTGTGTTGTCCTTATTTGTTCCCCATCTTTCCCTCTTTTGATGTCTCGGCAGGGCTGTGCTTCGTGATTATGGCACATTCTGGGTATCTTCACTTCATTTTGGATACCTTATACGACGGGGAAATAGGAAAATTGGGATTGTGTGGTAAATATTTTGGTGATAAGGCTGGAATGAAACACGTTTGTTCACAATTTCAAAAGTGCTTTATTAGATTTCTAATACTTTACTGTTGGATCTAATAAACCCTCATTTTATCAGCGCTCACAGAATTTCTGTAAAGCTCCAGCAATTTTCCCGACATCTGTTCATGTCGATGCGAGTAGGAAATGTGTACTTCGGGCCCTAAGAGATGGCACAATTGTGTAAATGCGAGATTCGGGAATATGTTGTTTTTTTTTTTTTTTCAAATTACCAGTAGTATTACGATCAACCGCAGGATAACAATATTTTAAATCCGCACATTTTATCAAGATCCGATACTAGTTTAGTAAAATTACGTTTTGTACTCCGAATAGTTTTATCATATCTACAGCAAATAAAAGGCAATTCAGTTTTTTTTAAATTGGTTTGTACAGCAGAAAGGACAGGTGTATCTCCAATAACATCTTTTATGTCGATGACATGGAGGTAATTTTAACAAAATGCCTAATATGATTATTTTTGTAATAAACGTCAAAGAGATTCAAAACGTCAAGGTATGGGCGAAGAGCACACTGAGTATAACAGCGAATGAGAAAGAGTTGCATCATAAAACGTATCCACTGTCGAATACTTTACTAACTTCCTTGTTTACTGTACGTAAAGAAGAAATCGGAAGAGGTGTTCAAACAGATGAATATAATCTTAAAGGGCTGCCCTTGGAAACAATGAAAACATACATGAACGAAAATTGGAGTCCCGGTTTCATTGATACTCTTTATTTGATACCAGTATAGTTTGCACGGTTGCGATCCTTTCGCCTGTCATTGAAAGAAAAGATCCAAGCGGAAATAGATTTTCATAGATACTAAAATGGGCTCAATGAACCCCAAGGAAAATAAAAATAAAAATTGCACTATGATGACGCACGTAACACCAGCTGTATGAACCAATATAAAGATTCTTAAAGGAATAACCATTGAGAGCAAAGAACATACTCCCAAACCTGAAAACAGCTGAAGTGTCTAGTTTTCTGGCTCATCAGTGACACTCAAATAGACATTCAAATATCCTGGAATGTCCTCAGTGATTGAAAAGGATCAAAAAATTTCAATCACGCTATACTGAAGTACGGGAAGGCGTTTTACGGCTTACACACGGCACTAACATAAGCAGTGGATAAATACGTAAATATTGTAAAATGAATTACCCTTAAAAATAATTAACAGACTCACAAAACAGCTAAAGTGAAAAGTTTTCTGGGTCAGATTAGCTAAGTTCACCATTTCGCCATTTTGGGACAAGGTTCCAAACGGAACTTGATTTTTTTAAGATACCAAAATGAGCCCAATGAAAACAAAAATAAAAACTTAATAGTGATGAATTACAGGGAGACATTTTACGACCGCCACATAACACTTAACACCAGCTGCAGTTGAATAAAATTAATAAATGTTGCCCTTGAAAATTACTTACATAGAAAAAAAACTTCTTTGGGCATGCTGTCACAATAAAAGGTATACAATACTGAACTTGCCAGATCTCAGATAGATAAATATCATTATTCATGATATGATCCTCATTCATTCAGAGCTTTTAAACTGCCATAAAATTCAATACCTCTCGTCGTCGTTCGGTTTCGTCTGACAACGCCCACGTTTCATCGCATACAATGCCATTCCACCCATGCCTACAGCTGCAGCTCCACTAACTGTGGAAGCAGCCGCTATAACAGTTTGTCGGTTGACCATGTTCTGTTCTTCCTCCCCAGTACTAGGTTGTATTGGCCCTGAAGTAGTTATCAGGAGTGCAGATGTTCCTGATGAAAATGAGATTTGCGAAAAGGTTTTAGTTTGCATTGTTTGTGTCTGTTGTGGTGTTCCGTTAATTTGTCTTTCTGTTTGTGTTGCAGACGTACTGAGGGAAACTGTGTCTGTTGTTGTTAAAATCGGCGACGTAGTTGTAGAAACTGAAGTGTGTCCTTCCATTTGAGTAGGGGACGTACTTAGCATATCTGTGTCTGTTACTGTTGAAGCCTTTGGTGTAGCTGCAGAAACTGAGCCGCGCCTTTCTGTTTGTGTTAGGGACGTACTGAGAATACTTGTGTTTGTTATTGTTGAAGCCGTCGACGTAGTAGATAAAACTGACGTGTGCCTTTCAGTTTGCGCAGTGGACGTACTCTGAGCCGTTTCTATTGTTGAAGGTGTCGGCAACGTCGCAGACGCTAAGATCGACTTACTACTTTGGCCAACTTGCATTGTTGTCATTTCGGAGTAAACAGTTTGTGTTGACACTGAAATACTTGACATCAGCGCATTACTATTTGGTTGTGACTCAGTCGTGGTCCTAAGTGAAGATGTCAAGACAGTAGATGGTGTTGTAGTCGTAGATGGTGTTGTAGTCATAGATTGTATCGTAGTCATAGACGGTGTTGTAGTCGTAAAAGGTGTTATAGTCGTAGATGATGTTACAGTTGTACTCGCAAATGGTGATGTAGTCGCAGATGGTGTTGTATTGGTAGCTAGTGGTGCAGTCGTATCTGATATTGTAGTCGTAGATGATGTTATAGTCGAAGCCAGCATACCAGTTGCATTTGAATGTTTGCGACATACCGACGGTGTGTTTGTGAATGTAACATTGATGTATATTATATTTTCTAATGTTTCGCTCCCCCATGGCCCTCCGCAGGTCAGCTTCAGTTCATGCAATTCCCCTGTTGCAACACTTGTCGAAGACTGAATAGTATTAGACTCTGCAATGGTAGAAATAATAATGCAGAAGCGTTTAAATATTCCGACTGCAAAACATACCAACTTGCATTCTACTTAATAAACGTCAAAGAGATTGCCTTTGGAAACAAAGAACACACTACAGAAAATGGGAGTCTCGATTTTATGTCAATATTGGAATTTTATCTTAAATTAATTAAATGCCACTTAAATCTATATCTGACCATTACTTACCGTTAATGCAATCTATATCTGGCGCGTTACTTGCATTTATAACTAACTGTTATCGGCCCGACAGGATTGCCGATAACAGTCAGATATAGACTTAAATAGAATGCTAGCTGGGCTTATTATAACTAACCAGTCGCGCTGCTCCTACTGTCCGATCTTTTATGGCAAAACTAACAGATATAAATCTGGAAACAGCCACATTGTAGAGATTGACAAGGTCATGATGTCTCCCATAGAACGTTCATCCTCCCTATCAAATCAATGTCTTTGCGGTTCTGCTTTTGCAGTTCTTAGTTTTCCTCATCAGTTACCCTCACATAAAAATCCCGGAATGGGTTCAATGGTCACAGAGGACCAGAAAAAAACTACACTTTAGTATAGTACGGGGACACGTTTTACAACCACTACTCGATACTTACACAAACGTAATGAAGACAATTGTCCTACATGCTAAGGTGTCTGAAGGATATTTTATTTATTGCATTATTCTTCAAGACAACTCAATGAAACCGATTCTACTATTCTCTGTTTTTGATTTGATCTGTTTTGAGCAGGATCCCTACTGCAGATTATATCGTGATCGCAATAGTTGTCTTTATGTACTTGTGTGTAGACCGTAAAATGTCGCACCGTACTTCGATATAGCTCTGGCTCCGCCCAAAACTGCTAGTAGGTGTGAGTTATGCTGCACCCCTCCCACTCCAGTAAAGTTTACTAGTGACCGTTCTTCGGTAATTCTAGTGTTCTTTGTGCTTTATGTGGCCTTGTGGCTGCTCGCTGCGGAGCTTTTTTTTTCATATTTTGCCCTTTTTGTTGGCTAATTGTCCTGTTAAGTGGATTCTGTCTAGCACTGAGATCACCTTGTTGAGGAAGAGGAAGCTGGTTTCTTTGCTTTTTACTGGTTTGTGTCTGTCATAGTTTGTTTGCTCTTCCTCTTGGTATCACTGGTACGCTATGTTCTGTGATTGTGACTAGTTCTGGACATCTGTACCATTTTTGCCCGGTTAAAACGGCCGCAAATTTATTGAAGTTTAGGAAATGCCTTATGCCTTTGTTTTATGTCCTTTTAGCACTGCGATTACCTCGCTTGGGGAAGAGAGAGCTAATCTTAGTGCTTTTTTACGTTTGTTCGATTTGTGCTTGTTTCGATTTGTGCTTTGTCGGTTTCCTCTTCCTCTCGGTGTCTGGGAAGGGCTGCGGTTTGTGATTGTGGCACTCCCTGGACTTTTCTCTTACCTTTTTATACTTACAGATCGCATTCTACCCCCGATACTGAAAGGAAAAGTGTATCAATAGGATCATCCACAGTCATAACGTATAACTAAACGACAACCAAGCGACCAGCTTCTTCCTCTTAATGAAAGTTAATCATGCAACTAAATAAGACAGAACACAATGCACTAAATAGGAAGGAACAAAGTATTCTGCGCAGGCAGAGGCCATAAATACAAATGATAAACAAAATGGGAACCACCCTTAGAACAGCCAGTGGTTTAAAAAAACAGTAGGGATTCAAACCAGGTTTACAGAATACTAGGTTCCGGCATTATTCAAATTACTTGGGATGTTCCGATTCGCGTAGAGGCTTTTTTCTCAGTGGATGTATCATCACAGAAAAGCAATTTGATCACATTAAAATAAATTCTTCGAAACAAAGATGGGGCTTATTTTGTCAGCCAGAAGCTTTCAACAACTTTTATGGGCAATTGTTTATGTATTTTAACATGTTGTATAATGCACTTATTTTTCTTTTCGTTTTTTTTTTTTTTTTTTTTTTATTTATTTTTAATAAGGTCTTAGTAATGGCAGGACACATGGACATCATATGTGTGCTACTATCATGTATCACTGATAAGGTAATTTTTCTGCTGACCGTTCTAAGGAGGTTCCTCTGTTGCCGTTTTTCATTGTTTTTATGTTGGTTATTGTATGTAATTAGCTTATGGCAAAAACAGTATATTCACTATCAGTCGAAGTAAAAGAAAAGAAAGAAAAGAACTAGTTGACCGATGGATTAAAAACATAAACATGCATATGCCTTTTATATGAAATAATAGTATTTTGTTTAAATAAAAAAACAGAAGCTTTCATTTTTATGGCAATTATAATAAACTTTTTTCAGTTTTGTTAACCAGAAGCTTTCAACAACTTATAATGGCAGTCATTTATGTTTTAACTTGGTTGATAATGCTCTTTTTATTGTTTTGTTCTTCTTTCTTTTTCTTTTTTAAAAAGGTCTTAGTAATAGCAGGACACGTGGACAACTGTAATGTTTCAGTGTTTTCTGCTGACTCTTCTAATGTGGTTCCTCTGTTGTGGTTCGTCATTACTTGTATGGCGTATGTGTGCCGTTTTAACTTGTGGTTCAACTATTGGTTTTCATTTACACTGGCATACAGTAGAATTAGCCATGAGTACTCGTCTTTGTTTATTATAGTGATTAATTTGATTTTTATGTTTTCGCTTTGATGCACTGACTGAGTTGGGAGCCTTTATGCGAACCGAACTTGTATGTATTTCTGTATTAAGAGTAGCATCAGGAGCCAGGGTGAAGTTGGCTAGCTGTAAAAGTGCTTTAACGCACCACCGACCGCACCCCCCCCCCCGCCCCCGCCAACCCATCCACCCTCCCGGTGGTTTACTCTACTGACCGTTCTAAGGCGGTGGTTTAGGTGTTAGTCTTACTCTTTGTTGCTTTGTGGTTTATTCTACGAGGCGATTTGTTTTATGTCTTAGCTTGTGTTATTTTGTTCATGTGTTGTTCAGTCCTTTTAGCATTGCGATTACCTCGCTTGGGGAGGAGAGTGCTAATCGAAGTGCTTTTCGTGCGTTTGTTTAATTTGCGCTTGTCTGGTTTTGTCTGTTTTCTCTTCCTCTTGGTGTGTGGGAAGGGTTGCGGTTTGTGATTATGGCACTCCCTGGGCTTTTTTTTCTCTTACCTTTTTTGTCATTATTTCTGCCTCCTCTCTCTTTCTCTCGGTGCCTTCGGAAGGTTGTGGCCTTTCTTGCTAATGACATTTATATCGTTATAGACAAAGTGTTCGTTGTGTTTAAGAAGACTAGATATATTAGGTAGCCATTTTTAATAAGGGAGACAATTTTTGTGGCTTCCTGTTTGCTTAATGGTTACCTGGTGGGTCAACTTGAAAGAACAAATCACTAGGTGATTCAACCCAGCAGGAGAACGAAGCGCATTCCCGTACAACACCCAGATCAAACTCAACGATATCCATAAAACTCGCGTCCGGATTTATTCCTGGACCAGTGTATACTTCGGCATCTGTGCATACACTGAACTGCGGTTTCTGAAAATACAAACAGTATCGCATTATGTACGGGGAAGTCTCAGCATATCTATTTCAATTGTGTACAATATAAGCGCAGATACCCAGGAATGCCATAATCATGACACATAGCCTTTCTAAAGCAACGAAAGAAGGGGAGATGAGGAATAAACAATGACAAAATAAATGCCACATATTAAACCATCAACGGACGAACAAAGAAGAACTGCAGCAAAGCTAGTACCTTGGAACGGTTAGTAGAAAAACTACTGGGGTCTTAAACCAGTTTAATGCGCATAAAGCCGTGCCCTTAATTCTGATGCAGCTCCAATTTACAAACATACGAGCGACGATCAAAACGCTCTCGGCCCCTGTACTTTGGTAATGACCAAGAGCAAAAATTGGGCCATTATTTCTCAATATAATCTCCCTTTGACTCGATACACTTTCTCCAACGCTGTTCCAGTTTGTTTATCCCTTCAATATAGAAAAAAAAGGGTAAGAGAAAAGTCCAGGGAGTGCCACAAAGAAGCCTTCTTCCTAGTCTCCCAAATACTTATCAACAGCATCTATGACGCCTTCATTGCTTCCAAAATTCATTGCTTTCTATCACGAAGGTTAGTTTTCAGATTTAAAAACAGATAGTCCGAATTTGGCTACATCTGGAGAATACGGAGGATGAGGAAGGATCACGACATCCCTAAGGGTTTAAATGAAGTCGTTATGATTTTCCTTCAGGGACATGCCCTTCTTACAGAAGTACTTTATGGCTGCTCTAACTTCAAATTTGTCCATTTTCTCAGTTTAACACACCCTTCTCCTTCCCTTTCCCAATGTTTGCAGCGAATTCCTACTGAAATCAATAGCTTTGAAATTTTATTCTCTCTACCAAAGATGTTGAATAAGATAAAATTATCAACTGATTGGGGTTTCATTTCAATTTATTCATTCTAAGTATACCTGGCCGAGAACTTCTTGATCATACCTCTTATTGTCGTCCACATCAGTGAAACATCACAGTGAAACACACATAATCACAAACACTGATGAAACAAAGCAAGAGGCTCAATGGCGATCTGAAACCTAAACACAAGAAAATTGCAAAGAGGACCAGGAGGGAACCGACCATTGACATTGATGGTCATGCGTAAACCTTCAGAAATAGACTGAGGATTCAAAGGTCATTCCTTTTAGAATTTATTGCTTTTGACCTTGCCTAGCCGGTTTTTATGTTGCAGTTTCTCATTACTGTGGAGGATGTGCCTTTTTGTGTTGTCATTTCATGTCACGTATCTTATTCGGTACTTTCGTTTCATGATTGGGTATTTCCTTTGTATATCCATGGTGTTATTTTACATTCAAATGGTGTGTTAGTACTCGTAGATTGCAATGCAATAAAATTCAAAGCAGTTTACTGAACTGCTTTCTCAAGAGTTTACCAAACTAGTCTGGTCAAATCTGGGAAAATACTTCAGTAAACTACTTCGACGTCAATGACAATATTCCTATGTATTTGTAGTGTTCGTCTTTTCATGGGTCATGACAGTTGTTGTTTGCTGGCGATACCGCCGTGCGATGTTGTGCTACATAGGTAATGACAGTCGATGTGTGTTCGTATGTGATTCCGCTGTTTGATGACATTTGCTCTTCTCGTTGAAGAAAATACGTTACATGATCATGTGAACATATTCGCATGGGATTTATACCACTATCTCTAAGTATACTCAAACACGCACACATACGCATAAAGAGAGAGAGAGAGAGAGAGAGAGAGAGAGAGAGAGAGAACCACTTCAGACTTACCGCTTCATTGATTGTAATAGTTAAAAAGCCATGATCACATTCCATATCCGTCATTGAAAATTCGAGAGTCACAGATCCCCCTACCATTTCCTCACTTGGGCACTGTTTAACTAAAACAGAGTCTGAAAAAAGTACATTGTAAATGCCCTTAAATATGTAATATGTAAGATATAATACAAAATCTACTTCTAATTACAAAACGAAAAGAAAAGAAAACTTGCAACCTGAGTACCAGTTAAATCATTTAATTATGATTTGACGACAGCCCTTGTGAAAACCTTCTGTGTAGTCTATATTTTCTGGTACTTTTTGGTTATTGAGGCCAGTCTGAGATTGCTTTGAAAACTTATATGATGGACATTGATAAGTTCTAATTGACTGAAACTAGTTCAGAAAACTTCCACACTTCAGTTATTTTCATTTTAGTGTGTTTGTTTATAATTCTTATGGGTCATTTCTTTTAGAATCTAGAATTTTGAGCCGGGGCACATCATTTCCTACAAGGTTACATGTGCGTCAAGCGAAGATTCAAATATACCTGCGCATCCGCGATCTGATCTCAGTCTTCACAAGCCCATTCACAGGCCCCTCTATGGGTACACAAGGATTGAAAGAGTGTTCAAGCAATCTCGCAGGAAATGCTGTGCCCTGGCTATATAAAACATTGTATATTCAGTAGTTTCTGTTCACCAGCTTTATTTGTTTATTTATACATCTATCCATATGTTTATTTTAGGACAAGACAAAAACACCAACATAGACAAGTATAGGATTTGTTTCTTCATTAAATGGGAGCTGACAATTTAAACAAACTACTACTTATTGGACTGGCAGTGAAATACAGAATGAAATGCTATCATAAAGTAAAGGGACATGGACTGTTGGAAACCTACACACAATATCGTAACGTTTGTCTTACCTATTTACGCGGCATAGAAAGAAAAAGAGATGAAGAAGGAACAATGACAAAGCAAAATACACGGTTGTAATAACCGACGTAGTGGTGGTTCGGGCCTCAGACTCAATGACGGCCTCTTCGTAAAACCTTAACCAGTATGCTGGGGCTTGACGATATGTCTTTGGCTTGGCCCGCCGTGGTTCAACTATGGCTTTTCATTTACTCTGGCATACAGTAGAATTAGCCACGAGTACTCGTCTTTGTTTATTATAGTGATTAATATGATTTTTGTGTTTTCGTTTTGTGGCATTGACTGAGTTGGGAGCCTTTATGCGAACTGAATGTTTATGTATGTGTTTCTGTATTAAGAGTAGCATCAGGGCCCAGGGTGAAGTTGGCTAGCTGTAAAAGTGCTTTAAACCCCCCGGTTGTTTACTCTACTGACCGTTCTAAGGCGGTGGTCCCGGTGTTAGTCTTACACTTTGTTGCTTTGTGGTTTATTCTACGAGGCGATTTGTTGTATGTCTTTCCGTGTGTCATTTTGTTCTTGTGTTTTTCAGTCCTTTGAGTATTGCGATTACCTCGCTTGGGGAAGAGAGAGCTAATCTTAGTGCTTTTCGTACGTTTGTTCGATTTGTGCTTGTTTGGTATTATCTGTTACCGCTTCCTCTTGGTGTCTGGAAAGGGCTGCGGTTTGTGATTGTGACACTCCCTGGACATTTCTCTTACCTTCTTTTGTACGAACAAGGAAAATCTCCATCAGAGGAATCGCCTGGGAACACTCAGCAGGACACTACCGAGTAGGGCTGAACATACTCATACCAGAGTATACGTGGTCATAGTCTCATCTCTGCATGCGCACACGCAGACAATTCTTGGAAATGCGTTAGTGAATACAGAATTATAGCTGCATGAGAATTAAGGGTGAGGTTTCATGCGGTTAGAATTGGTTTAAGCCCACTCCCACCCCCGCACCCCCCACCCCCGCTCCACGAGTAGTTTTCCTACTGATCTTTCCAAGGCGGTTCCCCTGTTGCTGTTCTTCTTTCTGTGTGTGGCTGCGGTTGAATATGTGTCGGTTGCCGTTTGTTCTGTCCTTATTTGTTCTTATTTTCTCCTTTTTTGTTACTCGGGACGGAGGGTTGTGCTTCACTTATATATTTATAAAGCAGATTTCGAACAACTGTGAAAGCTAGCAATTAAATGAAAATTCTTTCCTCAATCAAATGGTTGGCGTCTGACTATCAGTGTTTATGGTCGGGCCCATTGTGGTCCTGTCTGTGGTTTTCTTGTGTTCTGGATTCAGCTCGCCATTGATTTTCTTTTGTTTCATCACATAATGCGTGTTTTACTGTGATGATTTACAGCTTAGAGGACACCCATGCGGACCGAACATATGTTAGTTTGGAGTTGCATCAGAATTAAGGGTGAATAAAACTAGAAAATAAGGCGCGAATAAAAGTGGTTTAAGCCACACCCCTAACCCCACCCCAATAGTTTTTTACTTACAGTACTAAGGTGGTTCCTCTGTTGCATTTCTTCTTTTTTTCTGGGTATATTTACTTTTATTTTATATTCAGTCTTAAATTTATCGCTGTACCATCTGTAGTGTGTACCTTCCTATATACGATTTTGACTGATGCAAACGAGAAAAAAAAATATAAGGTTGGGAAGTCCTACATGTATACACTTTATAAATGATGATGCATGATAAATGCTGATTAATTGGGCAGCGTCATGCAAAAACGTGTTTTCGGGCATATGCAGACCCCGAAGGCCCAGATTAGCCTGCGCATTTGCGCATTGCACTCAGTGCCTTCCCTGGCCGCTAACAGAATCATTAGCTACTACAGAATGTGTGAATGGAGAGCAAATAGAGAATAATAGTTTGCACATGCGCAAGATGATATGAATATGAGATCTGTTGGACTATATCGAAGACATACTTTCAGTCACAGAGAAAGAGTCGGACATGGTTTCTAGGGTTGTTGTCAATTCTACTGGCTCCCCGTCTTCGGTAATGCCGAAACTGTATATAGTATCACCAGTGGCCACGTTGGTATCAATTATTATACTGGCGTCAAGGCCGTCGAATTCATCTGAAATGTTACAAGAACAATGTTTTAGCTAGAGAAATTCTATGACTAATGTAATAAAACTTTGCGAGCCATGATGTATTAAACTGAATGAAAATATAATGTACTTCTGATGAATTATTCTGGCAAATGCCACTGTGGAATCCCAATTTGCAACATAGGATATAAATACAACTACTGCCTGTGATGATGTAAATGCAACAGAAAAAGGCGTTTTTGTTCTATTTGGTTCCACATGATCTACTGAAGAACCTCAGGAAGAGTAACCATCCCACATCGCCATCTACATATGATATCAAGAGGAAACGAAAACACAGAAGAGGGATATAATTTAACGACGAGCCAAGCGACCTGCTCCAATTCTCCAAGCGCGGTGATGACAAAATATGATAACATGAAACAAACATATAATATATTTTAAAATTAATGACCCTTGAGAGCAATGGCAGCATTCATACGACAAAAAAAGATAAGTGTCGAGCTTATCTGGGCCAGAATAAGCTTCGTTCAATTAGGTCTATGCATTGACTTAGTTGGGAGCCTTTATGCGAACCGAATTTTTGTGTGTTTCTGTATTGAGAGTAGCATCGGGACCCAGGGTGAAGTTAGCTAGCTGTAAAAGTGCTTTAAACCCCCCGGTTGTTTACTCTACTGACCGTTCTACGGCGGTGGTCCCGGTGTTAGTCTTACTCTTTGTTGCTTTGTGGTTTATTCTACGAGGCGATTTGTTGTATGTCTTTCCGTGTGTCATTTTGTTTTTGTGTTTTTCAGTCCTTTTAGTATTGCGATTACCTCGCTTGGGGAAGAGAGAGCTAATCTTAATCTTAGTGCTTTTCGTACGTTTGTTCGATTTGTGCTTGTCTGGATTTGTCGGTTTCCTCTTCCTCTTGGGGTCTGGGAAGGGCTGCGGTTTGTGATTGTGGCACTCCCTGGACTTTTCTCTTACCTTTTTTTTCTAATCAGTGAACCCTCATATAAATATTCGAAGATTCCGGAATGAGTTCAATGGTCTCAAAGGACCAATATATAAAAATACAAGATACCCAGGAAATATCACATTCACAAAGCGCGTCCTTTAATCCATTCCTTTGCACCAAACAGGAGAGATGAAGAACAAATAATGACAAAACAAACGCAACATAAAACAACCGACGCACAAGAAAAAATAACTGCAGCAGTGGAACCGCGTTGGAACGTCATTAGGAAAACCGCTTGAGGAGGATGGGCTTAAACCAGTTTTACTCATGTGAAACCTCACCTTTGATTCTTATGCAGCTCATAAATACAAATATATGTTCGGTCTGCATAGGGGTCCTCTGCCTCATCAGTGAAACAGTAAAGTGAAACACATATAATAATAAACACTGTAATGAAACAAATCAAAGGGTCCAGTGGCGATACGAAGCCATAACATCAGAAAACCACAAACATGACCACGATGGATCCGACCACAGACATTTACAGTCAAGTGCCCACCTTCTGAAACGAATATCGAGACAGTCGTTATTTAGTCGGAGGACAGGTTCACCGTCGTGCAAGAAAAGAAGAACGCAAGGTTATCAACCATAACTGGGTGACAACCATGCATGCAATTTGCATTAGAATATCCATGTTGTAGGCTATTTTTGCAGCAGTAAAATTCAGATACGACATCCCTTCTTGCAGAAGTGTTTTCAAACCAGCCGTGTAGTTGAACACTAATTCAGAATGACGGCGATGAAACTTAGAAAACAGGTTAACGCCATAAAATCTGATGAGTCTGGGTAATTAGTAGTAACTCTGATAAGGGACAGGGTGAAATAAAACCTGGTATTCTGTCAATGAAAGATAAACAGGTAGGCTCAATAGGGTGTATATAATATTGGGGAATTTTGGTACTTACTTATTTATCATATATCATATGAGCAGGCGCACAACAATTGTCCTACAAAGTACCTGTGGGCTGAGCGGAGAGTCACACCAGTCTGCAAATCTGATCAGAAGACTAAGCAGACTATGAATGTGCAGACTGCTTAAGTCTACACTAGGCACGCTTTTTATTTTGTAGGATGTGCTCTGCATTATTACCCTTCATTATTAAACCCGGAACATGAACTGCTAGAGGAAATTTTAGAATTTTAATAATAATGTTATGAAAATATTGTTCACTTTCCATATAAGTTTAGAATTCACTATGCAATACATTCAAACTCGAAATATGCACAATTCCACCATTTATTGAGACATTTTTTGCACTAATGAATAACAGAGAAAATGGAGCACATCAATTTCAACAAAATGGCATGTGCACCGGGTGAAGACTCAGCTCAGCCTAAAAAACCTGCGCAGGCTGATTTTAGTCTTCACTGGACACGTATATAAATAACTACAAATAAACAAATAAATAAACAATGTTTAATCAATATTCAAAACAAAAATATTAAGAAACTAGAAATGTGTGACACGGATGCCTCCCCCCACCCACACACCCCCCCCCCTCCCCCGCCCTCCTCCTTCTGAAAACTTAAACACAAATCGCTAACGGCTGAAAAACTTAAACGCAAATTGCTCACGCCATCTCGGATGCGGACGGAGACGGACGGATCAACGGACAGGGGTAACAACACTATTTGCCCTTTCCACCATTCCTCGAATGGCTGATGCATAAAAATGCTTTAAAGAAAGAAGAAACAAATGAATACAAATTGGATTAATACAAATTGAATAAATAATTCCAGTCTACCCTCCAATTATATCATTTTTTTTATTTTATTTATTTTTATTTATTCTTTTTTTTTCTTCAAAATATTTCGTATCCCTATAAATATATTTATAACCCTTTAAAAGGCTATTAAAGACACAAATTAATACTCTAAAATTGAAAGAAACAAATTAAAAAAATAAGAAAAAAAATGTTTTTGTTTTTTTTGGGGTTTTTTTTTTTGTTGTTGTTTTTTTGTTGTTGATTTTTTTTTTTTTTTTTTTTTTTTTTTTTTTTTTTTTTCCATAATATTTGCAATCCCCAAACATATTTTTATAGAACTTTCTAATCTACCTCAAAATTAATCAATTTTTGTAACTATGTTTTATTCCTTTAAAATACTTATTACTCTTCAGAAGCCCCTTAAATGAACAAAAATAAATAAATATTGTTAGTATGTAAGAAAAAATAATAAATAAACAAACCATTTAAATCAGCACTCCAAATAAGTCAATTTCCTAAAATATCTGTTATTCCCTCAAAAATGTTGACTACCCTTCAGGAGGCCTCTTTACTACCCCCTGCTGGTAATTCATAATCTTTTTAGGACATGTCTTTGATCTACCTTGCATAGCGCCTAAGTAGAGGCAAAGTAATTAGTGTGTGGTACCACTTTTGGTCTCATTTTGCCAATGTCTTTAACGTAGTTTAGGATACAGATTCAGCTGAAAGTTTAGGTGAAGTTAGCTAGCTGTAAAAGTGCTATAAACCCCCCGGTGGTTTGCTCTACCGACCGTTCTAAGGCGGTGGTCCCGGTGTTAGTCTTACTCTTTGTTGCTTTGTGGTTTATTCTACGAGGCGATTTGTTGTATGTCTTTCCGTGTGTCATTTTGTTCTGTGTTTTTCAGTCCTTTTAGTATTGCGATTACCTCGCTTGGGGAAGAGAGAGCTAATCTTAGTGCTTTTCGTACGTTTGTTTGGTTTGTTCTTGTTTAGAGTTGTCGGTTTCCTCTTCCTCTTGGGGTCTGGGAAGGGCTGCGGTTTGTGATTGTGGCACTCCCTGGACTTTTCTCTTATCTTTTTTTTTATTTTGATTGAAATAAAAATCTAAAAGTCCTTTACTTGACAAAAAATCTGAAGTCACTAACTTAACTAGATTAAATCATTCGTTTTGGACTCCATTAAGCCCCCGTTCCCAACAGCTCTACTGTTTAGCGGTCAGAAGCGGTATTTATATTGCAGCTTTATCTCGTTTGTTCGTTCTCTTTCCGAGGACATGTCGCTTTTTCTGCTTCCGTTTTATGTCATTCAATCCTTCTCTCTGGTGCCTTGGAAGGGCTGCGTTCCATGATCTTTTTTTGAGAATCTCCATAATTACTTTTGCATTGTGGTTCTACTAGTAGTATTATTGTGATCTGAGTTTCGGTTTGTAGCCGAGCCCTCACATTTGTTTCATAATAGTGTAAAAAAATTATATATGCTCTGTGTTGAACCACTGATGAATTAGGGAAATCCAAAGTGGACCGAACATTTACATGTAGCTGGAAATGCAACATGATAAAGGGAGAGGGTCGGATATCCATAAATACTGGTTTAAACCCACAACGGTTCTACTGTTGAGTATTTCAAAGTAAATAGGTGAACAGGAACTGCTGCAATCAGAATCACATCAAGTCCTCAACATCAGTGTAATGGAAAAGACAGACACTTACAACTGTACAGTCACAAAAGCACAGACGGTGAGCAGAGTCAGCAGCTCTTTCTTTAAAAGGTGGCAACCCTGTCACCTGTACTTAACTCAAGAGATATCTTAAAAGTACATAATCGTTAAAAAAAACGTCTATAAGTGCTGAAATTTCTTTTTGTTAAGTTTTTCGTTCTCGCTTTCTTGTTTGTTCTGTTTTGGATGAGATGCTACAGTCATTTCACACAACAAAAACTCGTGTCCGGAACCTTATGTCTTCGAGTCTTATGAGTTGAACCTTTATGCGAACCGAATTTTATGTTTTCTTTTATATTAAGAGATACATTGGAACCCAGTGTGAAGTTGGCTGGCCGTAAAGTGCTTTAACTCGCTCCCCGCCCCCCCCCCCGCCCCCCAACACACCGCCCCTCATCCCCACGCCCCCGGTGGCTTATTCTACTGACCGTTCTAAGGTGGTGGTTTCGTTGTTAGTCTTACTCTATGTTGCTTTGTGGTTTATTCTACAAGGCGATTTGTTTTATGTCTTACCTTGTGTTATTTTCTTTTTGTATTTTTTAGTCCTTTTAGCATTGCGATTACCTCGCTTGGAGACCTAGTCTTGGTGCTTTTCGTACGTTTGTTCGATTAGTGCTTGTTTGGTTTTGTTGGTTTCCCCTTCCTCTTGGTGTCTGGGAAGAGCTGCGGTTTGTGATTGTGGCACTCCCTGGTCTTTTCTCTTACCCCTTTTTTAAGGACGGCTGTTGTTCGTGACTTCAGTCTCTTACCCCTTTTTTTAGGACGGCTGTTGTCCGTGCTTCGTGACTTCGGTCTTTCTTCGGTTTATTTATTTTCGTACTGCAACAGTATCCTTGAAACATGTTTACATTTATTTTTAATATGAAAGAAATGAACTGTAACTAGTTTCTAGTGAAATGTCATATTTTAAAATTATTGCAAAGTCTAGAAATCAAATACAGAAATTTTATGCAATAAAAATATATTAATAATTATTTGAACCGAAACACCCGAAAACTTACCTTCAGATAAGGGCGCCAAACGAAGACGCCAATCAGCCTGAGCCAATCAGAGGGTTTTTTTTGTCCACATGAAGAAACTTTGCACAGTGAAGATTCTGATCAGACTGTGCAGATTCTGATCAGTGCGAATGCGCAGGCTTATCTGAATCTTCGTTGGGCGCAATAACCGAAGGTACGTTTTCTGACGTTGCGGTTCATTTTTATACTTACAAGTACACGTTTCAGCAAGTACACCCGTGTTAAGCTGGCAGGAACTCAAACCAAACCGGAGAACAAGTGTTATTAAAAATAACATACTAAATAAATTTTGCTGTTAATATTTCTTTTATCCTTGATAAAAGATTTATTATATATAATATATTCACTCAAGTACAAAGTATCCTTATATACTATTTGCTCTCCAGTTGACTTAAGGAGAATGCAAACACTTTCAGGGAAGGCAATTCTTCACGAATTGTTTTGTCTCCTTTCTAATAAAGAGATATACTCTAAAAGGAAATAATTTGCAAATTCTTAAGAATTTGCAAATTCTTATCATTTAGAGGGATTTGTTCCATAGTGGAGCAAATTCTTTCCTTTTAGAGTACCCTTTTCCAGAAGGACTTTGGTGTACAGAAATAGAAGAAGGAAGTCCAAAAATTGTCAAAATTGTTGTGAAAAATCTACCAAGTATATCCAGTCTCTTAAAAAGGGGAAAAATCCAAAAATATAAGTGAAGCTATTCAGGAAATTGCTGGGTATACAGAGACACACGGAGCAGATAAAATGAGCCTGGTTCACCTGATATATTTACACTGTGGTATAATATAAGAACCAGTTTTAAGTCAAACAAACCTAGAGCTTATTATCTTTCAAATGATAAATGCAATATTAAATTATTACATGCGAAAACATGCCTTCATGCATGTGCGGACAGCGAATGCCCCGATCAGCCTGCGCATACGCGCAGTCTGATCAGGGCCTTCGCCGTCCGTAAACAGAATCACTGGATACTAAAATATTTAAAAATGTTTCAATGGAGAGCAAATGCCCGGATGAGACATTTCACATGTGCAGGATGATGTGAATCCGCGCATTTTGCGCATGTTCGAATGCATGCTTTCACTTGATGCGGCCCACATAGCAAGTGATTAAAGATGTTATGATTTACTGTAAGCACAGCAAGGCTTACAGACGTATAGAAGCAATTTTGATTTTGATATTGTATCATTAAGCAGATGAATAGGCAGAGTACGTTAACGTTATATGGTCTAATTACAACAAACGTTTGATGGGCTAGCAAAGTATACATTTCATTCACTGGATTTATTTGGACGAAAAATATAACTGCTACAGTCACGAAGAAAGGCTTTCTTGTCAATTATTGTTGCTCATCTCTTCTTTCTAAGCCTCGTAAAAGTTGTGCTTCATGATTCTGATCTTCCCTCGGTAAAGTAATTTATATTTTTACTCAATCGAAACCTTGCCCTTAATTCTGATGCAGCTGCAAATGACACAGACGAATAAAGTCAGGCACAAACCATCTATAAAATGTTCAGGATTGCGCCGTCATCGAGTCTGCGTCCCGATCCACCGTCCTGTAATTAAAGAGGCCAGCAATTTTTTTACCTTGATAGAGTTTGCTTTATGAAGCACATCAAATGCGAATGTCATTAGTTTGTCAACAACATAAAAATAAGAAAAAAAAATATTAGTATAAGAGCTAAAAGGGGATAATAACCTTGTTTAAACTTTGGAAAGGTCACGATGGCGCTAGATTTCGTACATACAAATAAATATAATCTGATGCATAGCATTTCCTACAAAATTGCATGTGCGCCCCGCGAAGATTCAGATCACTGCACATATGTGCAGTCTGATCAGTCTTTACAGGGCACTCTGCGGGTAGCCAAGGATCCCAAGCGTATTCAGGCGAAAACTCTGATTTGAATGTGCAGGCTGATCTGAGTCTTTGCTAGGTGCACATGCAGTCTTGTAGGAATTCTAAATGTAGTTCAAAAACGTATTCGTAGAAAGTAAACATACTTCTGACAAACAAAATATATGTTCAATAAAATTGAATATGTGAGCTCTATTGCAGCCTGTATTTACATATGTTTGTCTGTCAAGAATTGCAAACAAGAATTTCGCATAATAGAATGAAAAGGTAGTTTAAACCTACAATATATATCCCACTTGCTTTATTGATTCTTATTTGACAAAAGTTTAACAAACATATTTGGTCCAAAAAGTATAAAACACGTCTTTGAAACTTGCACTCAGCGAACTGATTTCAAATCACACAAAATAGACCATAGTCCCAATGAACCAAAATAAGAAAAGATGTAGTACAAACAATGAAACAACAAAATAGAAGGGAAGGCAATGATCAGGAATATATACAATTATCCCACACCTCCCATCAGAGACATCAAAGGGAAAGAAACACAAACACGAAATAACTAGACCTTAATGGAAACATCACTAGCATAAAGTCAAACGGACAATTACTTTCCCACAAAGTGGCCAAATGGCTATCCAAAACAAAAAGATGTAAGCGACACACACATTCAAAGACGAACTATAACAAAAATAAACCATGACAGAACAACAGTCTTGGAACGGTCAGTGAGAAGTAGTTCACTGGGGGTGGGGGGGGCGGTTAAATCGATTTTACGTGGCCACAATCCTCGCCCTTACTTCTGTCGCGGTTTAGACACATAATTTGTTCAGTCCACATGAAGGCATAGTTTGTTCAGTCCGCAAACCAGCAAAACTGCAATAATCAACATACGAACCAAGAACTACAAGAGACAAACCGTCTTAGAATGATATAGGCTAGGGTCCTAAATCTGTAGCTAATCTTAATTTCATTTTCGTAGTACTCAGCGTATAACAGTAATTTTTCAACAGAAAACATCTTAACGTTTATTGTTTGACCGTTTGCCAGTTCGAAACCGAAGGCATAAATCTGTGAAGGCGGTCCAAGGTGTGACGTTATGTTATCGGTAGTTCGCTAGATTTTTTCAAGCGTATTTTTTTTGAGTGTCTGGATTATTAGTTTCTGTTCAATTTTAATGCATTTTTTATTATCAAATTTATTCTAGCATACTAAAATTTGTTTAACAGCAATGGAATCTGAAAATATAATTTCTAGGGTAGACAGATTTTGTCATGGATTCAAGTGGTAGTTTGTATTTCCTTACATTTTCATAATATGGATGACGTCAGTTGTTCTAATTTGCCACCAGTTCAAGGGAAGTTCTAGAAAATATGAGTGTTGCATCAGCAGGGTATGATTTCTCAGTCATTTGAGCATGTCCGTCCAAAACCAACTTCTAATGACCGTGCAGGGTCAATAATTAGGACATACATTTGGTTCTGTAAATTGTCATTGAATCAAATCTGATCGTCTTAAACTGATCTTTTATGTTCAATACTGTTGTATAATGACATATATTGATGTCGTATGTAGATGGGATTGTTGTGAACTCGGTTATTTAATATGTACAGACTTATTTACAAACCTGACAAATAGGACGATAACAAATTTAAAAGGTTTCCTAGAGCATCATTTTTGAGTCATCGTACATTTACTAAGATCTGGACTTGAAGCATATTTGTTTTTGTTTCTTGATACGACAATCCTATATTGTTCCCCGACGTTTGTGGAAGGGGATTATTAAAATGTTCGTCCGTTTGTCCGTCTGTCCGTCATTCCGTTCCTCCGTTAAACGACTTTTAGGTGTCCTTAACCCCTATGCCCCTATATCCCTAGATATAATTTTATTATAACTGATAGAAATATGGACTGTGTCAAGTAGGCTTGTCGCGAAAAGTAATCACAACTTTGTTATTATCTCCCCTTCCATTAATTAGCCATCAAACTTTAAGCTCTCTACAACTTCTGAATATATTTTGACAATATTCGGTGGAAATATTATTTGATATAAATGTAGGACACGTAGGTGTGTCATGCAAATATAACTCTCGCTTCCTTATTTTTGGATTATCTCACTTCTTAACAGTTGATCAATAAACCTTGTAAGCTTCATAAGTCCTATGCCCTTGGATATATTTAATGATATTGGAAAAAATATGGCATAAGTCATGTAGCTGTGTCGTATAAACAAAATACCACTCTCCCGATATTTTTATTATTATCCACCGCCGCAATGTTGAAGGAATCAACAAGAGACATTCAATTTAGGTTAGGTCACAGATTAATGTCAAGAGCCATACTTATGAAATTGGCCCATGTATAAACCATTTGTGTAATGTGAAGCAGTGTTTATCCCTAATACGAGTATCAAAGGTCTTAACTCTGGAAATATTGCACAGACCAGGAACATAGAACTTACATAGCAAAATATCAGATATAAAATATTATGAAATATAACATTATACTCTGTCTAGCACTGGCGCTGTCATGCTCTTTGATGCCGAACACTATTTTGCAAAGAGCACATTGTCATCCTAATGTTATACATGTAGTACTACCTCTTCGTTCGGATTACACTGTGTGGCTCTAATATGACTATTGTGACGAAGGGACAGAAGGTTAGTACCAAGGGTTTTAACTACAGAAATGCTTACCATATGACCCATGTTACCCGAGTCAATTTGTCCACCAATTTTGATGATTGTCGTTTTTAAACTAGTACACGGACACAGCTACAACAGACATGAAGATAGACGGGCGGACCGAGGATAAAGAATAATACCCGTAATAGGGTATAGTTTTAACTGTCAGAGAATCTGAATAAACCATTTAGTGTAAAGCAATCAGTATTCTGAAAAACTAAGGCCCTCCATCTTGCATAGGCCTTGGGACATCCTTGACGATAAAATGTTGTAAAGGTACACATGTTAAGAAAGAAAATAGACAAAAATATGAAGAAAATAGGACGTGCTAAGTTCACTGACATCTTGCAGGTAGTCATATTGAATAATATGTAGTTTCAGGCTTCTAGATTGTGCAGTCTGAGAAATCTTGTACAAAACATTCGTATCGAGTTATATGAATGACGTTAATGACAGCAAATATAAACAAACGAGTCCCCGTTCGTAGGCTATATAATACTACTTTCCTGTTCAACGAGTTGGACGACAGTTACGACTCGAGGTCAAGCTGCAATGCTTAGAAATTGATGTCAGAATACTGTTACGGACAGACAGACAGACGGACGGTAGGATGTTAAAAATTATATCCCCACTTTTTCCGAGCAGTTTATAAAGTTATATTTATTAAAGAGTAGTAAATATATTTCTTTCAATATTATAGTAGGTTATAAACCTGCAGTGGATCCATTCAAAATAGCGAAATAAGCAAAACGGGTCCATACCAATGAGTAAATGAGTTATTAGAGAAAGTGAAGTAAATAAAACTGCTCCCTAAAATGAGTAAATGACATTGATCTTAAATTCATTATGCTGCGATATATTTTTGTATTGCTTAGATCCTATATATTGGTCTCTTGCAAGGCGAACCATTCGGTCCCTTGTTATTATACATAACACAAGCGTTTGCTCCTTACTTTTACATTTCTAATACAATATTCTATAAGGAAATAGTAAATAAAGGTAAGAGAAAAGTCCAGGGAGTGCCACAATAACAAACCGCAGCCCTTCCTAGACACTAAGAGGAAGAGGAAACCGACAAATCCAAACAAGCACATATCGAACAAATGTACGAAAAGCACTAAGGTTAGCGCTCTCTTCACTAGGATTAGCTCTCTCTAACATTATACCGATGTTCCCCAAGTGAGGTAATCGCAATGCTAAAAGGACTGAAAAAACACAAGAACAAAATGACACAATGTAAGACATAAAACAAATCGCCTCGTTGAATAAACCACAAAGCAACAAAGAGTAAGACTAATACCAGGACCACCGCCTTAGAACGGTTAAAGATCATTCAAACAGTTATCAAAATTAAGTACCCAATCGAAAATAGCATTTAAACCTCAGCAACACAATGATTATTTGCCTGCTACTATTAATATTTTCAGCGTGCATATATTTAAATTATGTGATGCAAATGGTGTTTTTATGTTAGGAATGTCACATTGGTGACTTTTGCATATACCCACAAAATTAGTGACCAAACAACTGATATAGAAGCTTTTTCAAGCTATAATTGTGTATTTTTAAAATTATCTCCCCTGCGCAGTATTGCCATTGATTCAGACCTGGCAATCGGACGAAATATCTGCAGTTATAATGTCTCTATTCGAAAATAAACAGAAACTGCTGTTATACGGTGAGTATTACGAAGAGTATACGGTGAGTATTACGAAGTCACTTTCTGGGCCGCTTGGACGCCAGCCTAATACCACAAACGTCATCAAATCTTTCCAAGCTTGATCGTCAAAATGAATTTGATGAGTTATGTTCATACAGTAAATATGGGATGCAACATCGATTACTTCTCTACAAAAGAGACAACAACAAGAGTTACAGTAACCATTGCTTTGACATGCTTCGATAGGATCCACTATTGCAAATGCGTATTGTGAATGGAAATTGGACTGAAGAAGTAGAGTCTAATGACAGAGCTGACCTGTTCAGCTGAGTATCACGGCAGAAAGTCAAAAATGCTGTTCTGGTATCATCGGATGTCAGGTGAGTACTGACTGGTAATGTATTAGCTCTAGCTGGTATAGTTGATGTGCCAATGTCATTCACTGGGGTCACTGATACTTGTGAATAGACAGTGAACAATGTCGATGGCGAATGCGTTGTTGATTTAGCAAGGAATCTGAAGGAAGATGTGTTTGTAAATGTTATATCAAAATGTACTCAGTCCAATCAGCTTCTTCTGTGGTGTTTCCCCAGCAGGTCAATATCTATTTGTAGACGTGTCCTAGTGTAAGTATATTAGCGGCTCTAGAGTTATTATCCAAGAAGCTTAAAAGAAAAGGGGAGGAGATAAAATTAAGTGAAATATATAAAGTCGCATATATATTTATATATATATATATATATATATATATATATATATATATATATATATATATATATATATATATATATATATATATATATATATGAGGGGTTTTCGAAAAGAATTGCTTATTTTGACCGGGAACGTTCAAAATGTTATCACAAATATCTTTATTTCATGCCCTCAAAGTAGTCCCCGTGACTAGAAATGCATAATTTCAGTCTATGAATCCACTTCCGGAATGCGTCAAGGTACTCTGATTTAGGTATACTCTGATTTAGGTACTGTTATATGGCGCCTGTCTGGACCGATATCTCTGTCCACCAAGTAAGGTTTTCAATTTCGGAAAAAGGAAGAAGACACAAGGGGCAAGGTCTGGTGAATAAAAATGGTGTGGTAAAACTTTTTGCAAATAAAAGAATGTAACAATGGCAGACGTATGGGCTCGGGCGTTATCATGTAGAAGTCGGACATGTTTGAAACTCGTGACTGAGCGCAGTTTCTGGTAGTCTTTTTTTTTTTCTTTTTTTGTTTTTCAATTTCTTCAATACCACATCTTTGTAGTATTTTCCAGTAACGGCTTTTTCACTGGCACCTGTATTGCAACGCCTTCACCAGAGAAGAAGACTGCATAACAAACCTTCTTTACACTTAACGTGCATTTAGCAATTACTGGTCTTTTGCTGTTTTGGTGACCCATATTTTATTGCTAACTTTTCTAACAGGTTCAAAATAATAAACCCAAGTTTCATTGCCAGCGACTTTATTTTGTTTAATCATATTTTGGAAATATTTTTTTGATACAATTTCATCACAAGATGCAGACTTTCTAATTTGGGTGCATTTTTTATCGACTCTAACCCATAATCAAATTCCTTTTTTTTATCAACAAACTATGTTATAAGACACATTAGTAGATCCGTAATCAACAGAAATTTCAGCAAATATTTGTTTCAAAGAGCAACCTATCTTATAGCAAGCTTTTATGTAGGCCCGTATTTCCTCCTTCTTGGCAACGCTTTTACCAACCATTTTACTACAATAGTCAACGACTGCGTGTATTCAAATTGCAAATTATCTATCTTTCAATTAGATTTATGGGCACATGAGTATGTCAATGTGTAGGTTTTGGATGGAGCTATACAGGTATATATTGATTTGTTTCAAGTTGCATGTGATACAATAAGCAATTCTTTTGGAACACCCCTCATATATACTCGATTTTTTTGTCTTTTTTTTTTTAAGTATTCGCCTAACTGTTTATGTATCAGTTTTCATAAAAACAAATATCCAAATTGCACGGCGATATAATGTTATGACAGCAAACGAAGAACTCTTCCTCGCAGTTAGAACAGACAAGTCAAACGAAACAACAATAAGAAACAGCTGACTTCGAGGCATATGTGAAGACTCAGTCTAATACACTCATACACAGTCTGACCGACCAGAAGCTTTATTGTTGAACTCAGTTGTACTTCATTTCTCAGTATTTAATGCTTTGTATGTTGGTCAATCCTAATCCGACTCTGCGATGTGCAGGTGGTCGCATATATGTCTGATGCATTTTTCTCCGGTGAACTATTACTAGTATCAATGGTTAATTCCGAGGCGGTGGTTCTAGTATTATTTGTATTTGGGTAGGGAGGCTTTGTGACTGTTCGTTGCTGTGTTTTTGTCCTGCTCAATGTGTTTTTGTCGTGTTAGGTGAATCCTGTCTGACATTGTAATCGCCTTGTTGGGAAAGAGGGAGCTAGTTGCTTTCGTTGGTTTGTAACATGTGTGGTGTCCGTAGTTATTTGTTTTCCTCTTGGTGCCAGAAGTAGACTATATTCTATGCTTATGGCACTTCCTGGAGATCTTCTTTACTACTCTTTATATGAAATCCATATTTAATGCATATGAATTGACAATAAGCATACATGTACTCACAAATTATGAAAGTCTCAATACAATGTGTTCATGATGCCGATAATCTTGCACATGGACTCTTATCCTGAATCAACATATTCAAGTCCAGTACATTAATGTATCCATGCACTTCGGCGTTATTTTACAAGTGCTACATTCCGGTTTCTGAAAAAGAAAATTAATTCATATATTATACAGTTGTATACGATACATAGATTTTCACACGACGCGATGTTTCAATCGAGTTAAACTAGTTTGTTGTTTGTGCTGACCGTCCAAGACAGTTTTTCTTTGTATGTATGTCGGTTATTGGGACTGTGCTGCTGTGTCTTGTCAGTGTTTGTTCCTTAGCTGCCTTGAAAAGGGTATGCTTCATGACAGTGGTATTTCTGAGTAACGTTATTTATAGTTTTTACTTTAAAAACTTAGGAGAGTTTTGGCGCTTCTAATGATTACCAACATGTTTTCTTGGAGAAATAAGAAAAATAATTATCTAGCTATCATTAATACCTAGGGCTCTGAAGTTTGGTCTGCGACAAAATGAACATGCTTTGTCCCTGATGATAAGAGCATAGATAAACATAACGCATTTGTGTTGTCTGCTCAAGCTCAGCGTGTTTTTCGGGGTTTTGTTGACTTCGCACAAAGAAGGATGTTAACTAACATCAGACTGCACAAATACAAAGGCCGTTATAATTTTACTGTTAATGTTCGCACCTGGTGTATAAAGTACTGTTTTACTTCCCACTCACAATATAAAAATTCAAATAATGATAAGACCTCAGGGGGAGGGGTCACTTCCTATATAGAACAGTTCAGGGATGTGCCGCTGGAATAGGTCTACTTTTCATGCCTGAGATTATATGATAAGGTATCAATTTTCACACAATTATATTAACAGCCCCCATTTCTAAAGCAGCATTATATCAATACCCCATTAATTGGCAATTTTGGCAGAAAAAGTAGCTTTAGTCTTACCTGGCCACATACATAATCAAAATGCACATATATTTTTTGCATGAAATTCCTAAGTAAGTTATTTGTTTTGGTTCAACTAGTGTTTACTAATAATCTTCTATTATATGAATAGGGTATCTTTTTACAAGCAATTATATGAATAGGTATGTTTTGTCAGTCTGGAAACTACCACCCCACACCCATAGGATAGGACAAGACTGAAAAAGGCACAAAAATATGTTTATTCCAATGTCCATATCATAAAGCTCATTGCAAGTACTAAGAGAAATGGATAATTTGGCATATTTTGCGCTTTCTCTACAAGGGAGATAACTTGTCTGAATACAACTGGCATACTTTGCACCATTCTTTAGAAGGGGGATAACCTGTGACTCGCTGTTTTATTTTCCTGTACACCTTCTGAAATGGATCTACTCTAAAAGGAAAGAATTTGCTCCCAAGTGGAGCAAATTCTTTCCTTTTAGAGAGTGGACCCATTTTCAGGAGAGGCAAATAATTCTGACAGAATTCCCTCTCAGAATATAGGAACTTAACACATATTATGCATATGCGTACCACAAAGGCTATAATCAGTTTGTATATGTACCCATTCTGATTTCAGTCATAATAAAACAAGAAAACATTGATGCAAAGCATCAATACGACGGGAAACTAATCTGTCATGCATTACTTAGCTCCCTATAGTTCGCAGTATAGTGAAAAAATGTTATAATTTATGAAAGGTTGTAATTATATAAATTATCGCAATACTCAACGATAAAAACATTATAGACGTTATCAGAGCTATGTAAAAAAAATCAACTATGATCGTCTGTTTTCTAGGCTGCATACATAATTACATGTCGCCATCCATAGCCTAGGCCGAACATACTATATCCGACGTTTTTTTCTCCACTCATAGCGTTTTCTTTCGGCCCAAATCTTTCCATGCTTGAATATCAAATTAAACTGTATTATTAAACCAGCTTATAATCCGTTCAATTTGAGAATGCTTATTTCCAATCGTAAACAAAGAAAAATATCTTTTGTTTCTTTTGGTAGTACGACGAAAAAAACGAAACGAAAAAATTCAAACGTATACGAATATTGACAGCAACAAGCTAATTTCAGGTCGAATGGTCGAACTGTGGCTCCTACGGGAAAACTGCTCATTTCTCTTTTAAGCAAAACCCACATTGCTACATTCATTCTACACAGTACTTCCCATCTTTTATTTCACTATGTTACCAATAGCACAGTTCTCTGCTGCAAAAGTGTGACTTTGAATAATAATAATAAAAAAGTGGGGGAATAGTTATATATAAGCCCACTAAAACCCCCATAAAGCTGGAAGAAAACCGATGGTCTCCAAATGCATACATATTTTACAAAAACAACCTCAAATAGATACCCGGGCTCCAGCCCGGCGTAAATGGTTATAGACTCAGATTCTACTGAAAGCAAATACACTGATCATATTGCGCATCCACGCAGAGTATTTGCTTTTCGGCTACGCGTGCGGTCCACTTTTTTATCGGATGGTTCTTAATACGAGCAGTAATATAGGAGAATGTAGTACCTTCGGACATGTGCGCTCATGGAAGATTTACCTAAACCATGGTATCCGCGCAGTCTGATCAGTCTTCCGCTGGGTATCCTTGCTCCATATCAGCCTGCATCAAGCGAAAAATTGCCTTCGAACATGCGCAAATGCCCAGATTCAGATCATCCTGCGCATCCGCAAAGTATCATCCGGGCCTTTGCGCTCCATTCTTACAATCTATGGTATCCAGTGATTCTGTTAGCGGACGGTGAAGGCCCTGATCAGACTGCGCGGATGCGCAGGCTAATCTGGGCCTTCGCTGTCGGCATATGCTCGAAGACATGTTTTCGCATAGCGCAGCCTACATGATACATAGATATTTACTCTTTTTCTGTGAATACCATAACTATTGTCATCCAGTGTAATGAAAACATCAGTATTTTCACGAGTTTGAATGTTTTCATTACACGAGATGAATTTTTTTATGCTATTCACTGAAAAAGAGGAAATTTTCTTTTTATTTTATTGTTTAAGCGCCAATGCACGTTTCTGACGTCATAACTAACGTCTCCAAAGCATGAAATGATACGATATCAATTCACTAGTGATTGATACCTCTTTTATTTTCATCAGATATACAGATTTTACCGCTAACAATACGATAAATGTATATTTCACATTTTTATAGCGATACTTTCTACTGTATCCAGCCAATGCGCAGTCTGGTCTGGACCATCGCTGCCCGTATATTCACGAAGACGCCTTTTCACCTGTTTTGTAGACAACTGTACCCATTCAGATAATAAGTTATCGACGTCAAGACAAACTGATATGAAAATAAACGGTATAGAATTTGATACAAATTTAAGTATTGAATACATGTTATTTAAACTGTGACGCAGTAATGTTAATTCAGTAAGACGACACGTATAATTAATATATGGGCCGGGGCACAGCAATTTCTACCCACTACATTTGCGCCCAGCGAAGCCTCAGATCAGCCTGCGCATCCGCGCAGTCTGATCAGAGCTTTCGCTGTCCACCTGAAGACGCTTTCGATTCTTGTGTATCCACAGAGTGCCCTGCTATGACTGTTCAAACTGCGTTGATGCGCAGGCTGATCTGAGTCTTCGCTAGATGCACATGCAATATTATAGGAAATGCAGTGACCCGGTTTATATGGCTGGCCGTTTATTGAAACTGGGTATATACCCAGCAGGTACATGACGTTGCATCGACGTTAATGCGACGTTGTATAAACGTCAGGTGCCCACTGGGTACGTAAGAGTGTCATTGACTTGAAGGTTGATAATAGACTGAAGGAAAGATACAGTCAAAAAGCACGGCCTTCATAAAAAAAAAAAAAAAAAAAAAAAAAAAACGTGTGGACAGTCAGCGACGAAACGGTCCGTGAGGATAGCAGAAAATACAATGTACAAAATAACCCAGTACATAAGAAAGAAAAAATGCCACAATAACTAAGCATAACGTTCACAGCGACATCGATTTTAGTGATATAGGGTGCCATGCCCATAGTGGCACCCTACACTACTAAGGACAGTAGTCATCGATGAAACGATCTCAGAGGCGAATAGAAAATAACCCAAAACATAGAAATGAAGGTTGATAAGGAAAAACAAAAAAAAAGGTAACAGAAAAGTCCAGGGAGTGCCAAAATCACAAACCGCAGCCCTTCCCACACACCAAGAGGAAGCGGAAACAGACAAAACCAAACAATAACTAAGCAAAACGTTCACAAGACGCTGAAACTATACATCATAATCGAAGCGATCTCGGAGAAATGCAACATATGTACACCGGTACCAAACGCTGGAATTTGTGATTTATGATGATGCAACGTGAGCAGACACTGAGTAGAAAATACAATGTACAAAATAATGCAAAACAGAAGGACGCTATGAAGGTTGATAAGGAAAGGTCATAAAAACTAAGTATAACCTTCAGAAGACATCGAAAGTGTTCAGTCGTCATTGAAACCGCCTTGGAGGAACCACAACAGTAAAAAAAAAAAAAAAATCAGTACCAAGCATTAGAATGTGTGATTTACGACGATGCAACGAAGTTGGACGGACAGCGAATAAACAATAACATATACCGAATACTATAAAAACACACAATAAAGAAGTCAGGATTTAAGTTCACCTTGTACGATGTATTTCTTATTCATTGTATTGTTCTTTTTGCAGCTTAACATTGATAAGTGCCGTGTAGTATTTTTAGATGAACCTTCGTGGCATATGTGGAAGGTGAAAGCCTAGATCAGCTATTGCATGCGTGCAAAATGATCAGAGCCTTCGCTATCCTCTTACAGAATTACTAGAAAATGTACTATCAGTCAATGAGCCGACGTGTCAAATCATACCGTTGGACATGTGCGCCCAGCGAAGATTCGGATCAGCCTGCGCATTCGCGCAGTCTGATCAGAATCTTCCATGTGTGCATTTTTGATAGCCAAGGATGCAGTTTCTTCACGTGGACAACGAGGTCTTCAATCGGACTACGCGGAAGCGCAGGCTGATCTGAATCTTCGCTGTGTGCACATGTTCAGAGGTACGTTTTCCGACGTTGCGCCTAGTTTTGGTTTTGCTTTCCACACCCTTTGTAATAGTGTACGCAGTAAATTAGGACTTTAGATAAAACTGCGGCGATGAATTTGCCTTGATCTTTTAGCTTTAAACTCGTGTATTTTTCGTGAACTTTACTTTTATGAGGTAATGAGTAGATTTTTTAATGTTATCTTTTGTTTTTTTTTTTTAAAGAATAATCAGTAGAAATGCATTAATTTGGATGCCAAAGTCACAAAGTAAGGAACAATTATGTCCATGGACAGTATCGTCTTTTTTCTGGGGATCCTCTAACCGCTTATTATTTCTATTTTGTCCAATGCTCATCAAAATTCTTGTTTACCATTGACTTCAATCGTACTGGCATACTCATTTGGAAACGGAGAATAAATATCTTATATTCTAATTTGTAGTATAAATGACGGTTTTACTAACGTCAGCAGAGGTTTTATTCATATAATCACTTGAAACAGATAAACTTAGACACTTAATTAAAGTATTCTTTATGCATAGATTACACGTAGTGCAACAGTAGCCGAGTGGTACTTTGTAATTAAAAAATCGTGTAAGCCGCACGTCCGAAAACGGACCTGCGGACATGTGCGCCCAGCGAAGATTCAGACCAGCCTGCTCATTCGCACAGTCTGATCAGAATATTCACTGTGCGTATTTCAGATACCCAAGGATACACAGTTTCCTCAGGCGGACAACGAAGACTGATCAGACTGCGCGGATGCGCAGTCTGATTTGAGTCTTCGTTTTGCGCACTTGATGGAAGGTACATTTTCTCACAATATGGCTCATATTAGAGAATTGTTACGTCCTTGAAATCTATGTTCGTCTGTACATTCTTAAATAAAAAAAAGTATAACTTTCCTCCAACACTATCATGGCCTACCCATTCATGAAAAATACAATGTACAAAATAACCTAAAATAGACGGAAGAAAATGCATTTATTATTATTTAATAAATAAATGAATAAAAAAAATAAAATAAAAAATAATTTTATTTTAATAATTTATTTATCTATCTGATTCTTGAAAAAGTCTAAATAGCCGAAACGTTGAGACTTGTTTGTGAAATAAACTGTGCAAAAAAATATCTATCCTAATAGACATACTTTCTTTCTGTATCACTTATTCCTTTCAAACGTCCCTTACTTTAGCCTTTAAAGCGCTAAGCAAATTTGCAGCAGACGACATTAAGATAAGATGTATTTACCTACTATGGACCTTTGAACAAACTACCCAGTCGAATAGTGTGTGGTAATCATCCTAATGATTTTATTATTCTGATACAAATGCAATATACAGTTGAGTCACTACGTCAGGAATGCAACGTCAGGACCGCAACGTCAGGGCCGCAACGTCAGAAAAGGTACCTAGGATTTTTGTTGTGATGCGATTACTGTATGGTGCTCACCATGCGCAAATGGCCCTTATGCGTTTCATATACGAACAGCGAAAACACAGTTCAACCTGTGCGTCCGCCACGGGTGGATCTAGGATGATATCTGAGTGGGATTTGATTTGATCAAATTACCATACTTACTCTACGTAAACGGACAGACAGGCCTGAATAGTGTAGACCCAGATCAGACGCCGCAGAACGCGGCGTCTGATCAGGGTCTATACTGTTTGCCACTCATTCAGCAATATTACACACACTCATAGGTAGTAAAATGGACTTGTTGAAGAGAAATATAAGGTGAAAAGTAAGGGGTGTGAATATTTAGGGTAAATACGGTATCCCAAATATATCCAAAATTTCCCATGAAAATAAATTTTGTGTCGAATAGGGTGACTGAATATCTCTACCTAACCCCGAACCCCGCTCTGAATCCGCTCCTGTCCGAGCATTAGCTATGCGCTTGGATATTAGAATAGGTGTACAATGCAGAAAGTGTCAGAGGATGACAAAAGCCCGGATGTGATTATTTTGGGCGAGACAGAAGATCGGAACCTGCGCATTTTACATGTGTTGAAAGGCTCCTTTTCGCTTGACGCACCCCGGTATAACTAAAACTTATAATGTAGAGAAAGCGATGATAAAACCGTATTTGACCTAAATATTCATTCATCTTAATCCCTTATCTTAACTTCTTACAAAACTGTACCTAAATTTTGGATAAATCATCTTCATACCTGTGTTGTGCCTAAAACACAAAGGGATGAGTGACAAACAGTGTAGACCCTGATCAGACGCCGCATTTGCGGCGTCTGATCTGGGTCTATACTGTTTGCTCAAACCTTTCTGTCGGAATACTTGGGGTAAGTATTGCACCAACCAGGTTGCTACAAGCGAAAAGCGATATTAGAATATATGTGTGGAGCAGAACCTGACCAACTTTCATATGAGAACAGTCTTATCAGAATATACTCTGTACACAAATTAAGTCTGCAATATCCGAAGTTTCTATAGGTTAGGAACAGCTTTCCTTTTCAGATTGCTAAAGTGCACAGACCGAACTGGTTTAACAATTCGTCTACCCCTTCAGCCACCTTTAAACGTCTCACGACCGAATTGCGGGTTCACTTTTCGCCTACCCCATCCTTTAAACGTTTCACGATTCAATGAGGATTTTTTACTCCATTTTTGCATTTCTGCCTTAGTATAAATAGAAAAAAAGCCGAGATGTAAAAAGCAGTAGACATCATAACTGGTTCCTACAAAGATGGAACCGAGAAGCCTGCTGTTTTTAGTGGTAATTTGTTTGAAAGAAGTAGCAGTAAATGGTATGTTGTTGTGTTGTTTGTTTATTTGTCTATTTGTTCTATCTTTATGAAAAAAATATCGCAACCAGGTATTTGCTTTTGCTAACAATGAAAAATAAAAAATCTTTACCTTTGAAATATCAACGTGTTTTATTATCATTATTACCGTTATTTCATTTCAATTTATTTTATTTTATTCATTTTATTTTATTTCATTTTATTTATTTATTAATTTATTTGCATAAAACATTTAAAGACACATGTTCGGTATATTGGTCTAAATTAGGGATATAGCTGATAATGGCCATAAAAATAAAATTCCGTAATAGGGTCTGAATTCCACATGCGACACCAAAAGGAAAATCTTATAATATTATATTTCGTTAAAGTTGGACCGTTGAAATCATATTTTTAGTTTTCTTATAAATATAGAGCTTGAAAAATGTATTAGAGAAGACGTCCAGGAAAAATATAGACTTGGTATTTTTGAAAATTCAGCAGACGACAACTTGATGATATTTTTTTTTTTTTTTTTTTTTTTTTTTTTTTTCTAATGTACAGGATTTGCATTTATACAGTTTGTCTCCCTCAAAACCCGATTTCTTGGGGGGAAAAAAAAAAACTAAAAATATTTCAATAAGTCGTCTGCTGAAAATTTTACGTACGGTAAAAATGCCCTGAAATTTCGTACACTAAAGGTATTGACAACATGTTATATGCAGATAGTGTAGATTCGGGTCAGACTGATCAGGGTTACAGTGTTTGCCATTCCACTAAGAATTTTAAGAAACAACTGCATAAAAAGCAAAAAAAAAATATGCCAAAATTAAATATGCATTAATAAGTGTTGGAAATTTCAGGACTTTTACCGTGTTCTAATACTAACTGATTGCTTTTATGACTGAAAGATGGAAGTTTCAAATCTGTTTAATATTCATAGTATATTTTTCAGCTTCCCCGGAGCTAGTATTACTTGATGACCTAAATTCTGACCATGATCGACGTCATCTAGACGCTGGCCTGCCAGCTCATCTTGAATTTAATTTGAAGAGAAACACCGGGGACGTGAAACTTACACTGACAGAAAACACTCGTCTCAATCAAAATGCACCTGTGTATGAAATCAGAGAGAATTCAAACGGAGAGAGAATGTTTGTCCAAAAGAAATCGACACCAATTACGGTATGTACGCATGTCAGCTTAGAGCGGTGTTTATTTTAATTTTGGTTCGATTGGTTACAATCGAGGCTAAGTATACATATACCAAAATTTCCTAAGGGTTGTTGTCTACGTGATTATCGTTCACCAATGAGATCAAACAGCGTGTTTGTAATAATCCAGGTAACGGTTATTTATAGCTGCGCTATACTTGTGGCTGTGACGTAAGAGTGCCGTTTAGAGAGGGTTAACTGTAAAAGCTGAACTGGAATATTGGCAAACAGTGCAGACCCAGGTCAGACGCCGCAGAACGCGGCGTCTGATCAGGGTCTGCACTGTTTGCTTTAATTGCAGGAAGTTAAGGGTTAAATGAAACAGTCTTAAATTCCCGTTCAGGACCATTTCCCCAGCTTACATCCAGAGACAATCAACCCTCCAGTACTGTCTGTACTTTGATTAAATTTTCTGATCACTGTAATTATAGTAATACTTATCTAATCTATAGTATAATTCACCTTTTTTGTGGACATGCATTTCAATTTCTTGTACAAAAAGTATGCGGTTCTCAATAACAAATCTATCTCATAAACAAAAGAAAAAAATAATAGTTTGCATTTTATCCCCATTTCCTATCCACAGTCAGAAAATCACTTGCTAATTTTGAATTGCATTTTCAACGTTGCATGACGCCATTTCTAATTTTGAATTACGTCAGGTAAGCCTAACTGAAACTTGCTGAACCATATTTCTGCGTGTACTTTATTTGTTTCAGAACGAAAGGTACTACCATGACAAACAGAACGGAGGCGCATTTTCCCTACAGTGTCGGCTATCTGAGATTGGACCCTGTCGAAGAGTCCTGGTAGGTTCAACCATATATTAATGTAATCATAAAAACTCGGCCATTTCCGTAACCGGAAATCGATGATTTTGTAATATATGGTATTTATTTCTGTCTTCCGTTTGTTACAGCAGGTGGCAACTAGCAGACAGTATTCCGCGCAGCCTGATCAGGGCCTTAGCTGTGCATTTGCAGCATTTACGCTGTTCGTCACTCGTATTCTCCAAAATAGACATGTTGTGAACATCATGAAAACATGCCTATATAATTTTGACCCCCTTAAACCCTACTTTTATGTAGTAAAACTGGGATTTACAGGGATATACATTATTTTTCATATTTCTGCTCAAAAACATAGATTGTGGTACTCGTTAGAACCGCCTCGTCGAGGCGGTTCTAACGAGTACCCACAATCTATGTTTTGAGCAGAAATATGAAAAATATCAGAATTTTTTATCTGAAAAGTTTCCTTTTTTGATTGTAAAATTTTCAATATATTTGAATAGGCATGTTGTGAATGAAAGCACTGTAGAACCTTTTCAGACTACGCGGTTGCACAATCTGGTACTGGTTTTTGTTCGTCGCACATTTTCAAATGTACACCGCAACTATTTATAACAATATAGCTAGAATCTACAGCAAGAAACAAACTAGTTGAGCGTAGAAACAAACGTATAAGTTTAATAGTCATGTGGAGTCTATCCAAAAATGTAAAAATTAAATAGAAAAAAAAAATGACCATAAATGATCATGTTTCTATATAATCTATACACTTATAAAAATGACCATGACCGATCATTTGATATATAATCTATACGATTTTAAAAAATGGCGATAAATGGTCATTTTTCTAAATAATCTATACATTTTTTTGAAATGGACATAAATACCATTTTCTCTATAGTTAATCTAAACATTTTTAAAACGACCATACAATGGTCACTCTTTTTTCTGTATAAGCTATGCTTTTTTTTTTTTTTGTTTTCTTTCTTTCTTTTTTGGTGTCAATCTTTAAACCGTCTTATATCCGAAGCTGTGTTATATCGAAATCGTGCTATAATGAAACGAGTCATAAACAGGCTTTAAAATATTTTTACTATGGCAAAGTTCATATGCTTTTTTTTCTGTTTTTAAGACCGGAAATTTTTACATCGAAGGCAAAAACTACAACATAATGCCTGCCCCTGTGTTGAACACAAAACGAGGTATACAGCTCGAGATTCGGGGAACTCCACATTTCCTTATCGAAAACGAAGAGTCAGACGATAAAAAACATTTTCGAGATATAAAAGTCAATGATGCCATATATGGTCATGGTGAGTTAAACTTTTTTTTTAACTCAATCCAGCTGCAAATAGCAAAAAAAAAAAAAAAAAAAAAAAAAAAAAAATCAAAGGCAAATAATACACTTTCAAGGTAGACAATTCTGAAAAAGGGATTAAAACAGGGGTCTACTCTAAAAAAGAAAGAAATTTGCTCCCTGGGAGCAAATTTCTTTCCTTTTAGAGTAGACCCCCTTTTTAGAAGGGGCTTTCTTTCCCTTTAGAGTAGACCTTTTAGAAGGCGATAAGTGTGCTTGGAAGTAAATTCCTTTGCGCCAAGCATGTCTAGTACCCTTAAATATTTAATAAAAATGTATGTGTCATTTAAGTTTGATTCCTTTGACCCTGCCTGTGGATTTATAGTACGGATAGGTTATACGCTCCAATCCCCGTGGAGCGGACTGATCTGCCAGCATATTAACACCGAATATTACGTTTCCTGGTAGGTAAATCACATACCCTTAGTTTACCTTATTGTATTGTAGTTGGGATACAAACTCAAATGAGTCAGCTGACTTTCTTCTGGGTCCCTTTTGTATAGATAAGCGATACGTGACATATCATGTTTTTTTTTGTTTTTTTTTTTTTTTTTTTTGTTTGCTTTTTTTTTGGTGGTGGTGTTGGTGGTGGTTTTATTATTATTTATTTATTTATTTATTTATTTATTTATTTATTTATTTATTTATTTATTGTTTCTCTGTAAAGAGCTATACAAATAAATTACTGTTTAACCAATAACTGATAATATTTTCCAATTATTCCTGAAAATTCACACGCAAAACGTACTTTTTTTTTGTTCCAGCACGTGACTATCCGCCAAAGAAAGACCGTCGGCAGTATGCTCCCGACGAAATACCTCCCAAAAACGGTAGGTACTAAGCCATAAGACTATCTTTAGCTCAAATTCCAAGGAACCAGGAATGCTGATTTGAGATACTAGTAGTTTGAGATATAAGGAGTTGAAATGTAAGCAATATAGCAATCGAAACCAAAAGTTCCCATTATTATACCCCCAACTTCAATAAAGTTGGAGGGGCATATTGCTTCTGGGTTGTTCGTCCGTCCGTCCGTCCGTCCTTCCGTCCGTCCGTCCGTCCGTCCGTGCGTCCGTTCGTCACGCTTTTTGATGCATAGCATAACTTTAGAACCGTGAAAGCTACCGTTTTGAAATTTCTTATATGGATTCCTCATGAAAAAATAGCTGACACGTGTTGTTTTCTTGACAGGATTATGCCCCTTTTCAGAGTTATGGCCCTTTGAAAAAATATGGATGCAATCTTGTCAGCAAAATATCTCAAAAACTATTGAAGCTAGAGCCTTGAAACTTGGTGAATAGACTGGTAGTGATGAGTAGACAACCTGATTAACTTTTGAAGAAATTTTTAAAAATACTTCTTGTGTTATGTCCCTTTGTAATTTTGGGCATTTTTACCTTGTCAGAAAATATCTCAAAAACTGTTAGAGCTAGAGCCTTTAAACTTAGTAAATGGATTTGTAGTGATGAGTAGATGACCTGATTAACTTTTGAAGAAATTCTGAAAAATACTTCATGAGTTATGGCCCTTTGTAATTTTGGGCATTTTTACCTTGTCAGCAGAATATCTCAAAAACCGTTGGAGCTAGAGCCCTGAAACTTCGATGAATATTTTGATTCCTCATGAAAAAATAGGTGACCCATATTTTTTTCTTATCCAAATTATCTCCTATTTTAGAGTTATTTCCCTTTGATAAAATAACATTGAAATCTCGTATATTTGTACTGTTGTTACCGTCATGGGCAAGCAGTGTTGGAGTCAAGCAGTGTTAGAGTCAGGCAGTTGGGGGCATAGTGTTTTACAAACACCAGCTCTAGTTATTATTATTTTTTTATTTATTTATTTATTTATTTATTTTTTTTTTTACTTAATCAGGAGTTTAAGTAATCAGTATTTGAGATAAAGAGAGTCGACTGTACCATACAAATAATAATATATTGGCCGGACCATGGGAAAACGTGTCTTCGGGCATATGCGGACAGCGAAAGCACAGATCAGCCTGCACATCTCCGCAGTCTGATCAGGGCCTTCACTGCCCGCTAACAGAATTACTGGACACTATATAATGTATCAATGGAGAGAAAATGCCCGGATGAGACTTTGCACATGCGTGGGATGAATCTAAATATGTGGCTTTTGCGCATGCTCAAAGACACATTTTTCTTGGTAAAGCTAATTAATATGCAAATATATGCAGACACTATTAAGGGAATGGATACAATTTCAAGGAAGACAACTCTTGTCAATATTCTTTTAATCTCCCTTCCGAAAAAGAGTCGATTCCCAAGGGGAGCAAACTCTTTCCTTTTAGAGTCAACCCCTTTTCAGAAGGGGGTTTGGTGTGTAGGAAACTAAACAAGAAGTCAACACAGCTATCTTCCTCATTAAATTGGCGGAAAAATCAGCCAGGAGAATAAATTCTCCCAAGTTCTCCTAAAGGCCTTGTAGAAGAAGTATTTATGTAATTTGCATTCCCCATCAGTTAATGGACATACGCAGTCATGGTATAAGGCCTAACTTGCCAAAACTAGCTGGTCTGGCCCAGAAACTGGACACTTGGTTGTTTTCAATTTCGTGTTCATTGCTGTCAAGGGTCATTCCTTTTAAATCGTTTTTCTTTGTAGAATTTCAAGCACGTGATTATCTGCTAAAGAAAGACCGTCGGCAGCATGCTCCCGACGAAATACCTCCCAAGAATGGTAGGTACTATACAAAGACTAATATATGAAGCTAATTAATATGCAAATTTATGCAGACACATCCAACAGGAATTAATACCTTTTCGAGGAAGACAAAATTGTGTCAAAAGTGTTTTGCTTCCCTTCTGAAAAGGGATCAATTCTAAAAGGAAAGAATTTGCTCCCACGGGGAGCAAATTCTTTCCTTCTAGAGTCGACCCCTTTTCAGAAGGACAGCAAATTTTTTCCTCCTAGAGTCGACCCCTTTTCAGAAGGGGTTTGCTGTGTAGGAAAGTCAACGGAAAATCAACACAGTTATCTTCCTTGTTAAAATGGCGAGAACTCTGTCGGGCGTATCAGGTCCCCTTTAAATGCGCTCCTAAACAATATTGATTGGATATGCGCTGATTTTTTTTTTTTTTTTTTTTTTTTTTTTCTGTCCAACGGCAAAGTCTTTAAGCGGGACTCCATTTGCACGTGTACTGTATTAGCGCAATAATGACATATTTGTCAAATTTGTTTGTGTTGAGGTTTTACGACCCAGTCATCCCACTGGGGTCATGTCGAGCGCGGTCAGCTTACCTAACTACACTTTTAATGGGCAGGCGTAGTCCTCTAAGCGGTTAACCAGTTTTGTGCACATTCTTTCACCAAAAACCCACAACTGCCCTTCTTGAATCGGCGGAAGGAAGAGAATGACCGTAATAAGTATTTCATGATCAATCTCCACGAAAGAATATTACCGACCCGGCGGGGATCGAACCTCTTGATTCCCAGTCGGACGCGCATCCAACTGAGCCACCGAGGCCGGCTTATATTTGTTAAATATAGGCTTTTGTGTAAGGAAGTTTTGAGTGCTGTGTCTGCAACTTGTGACTTCCGTGTTTTGACTTTTAAGCTTTATGTTTTGAGTTATATAATTTTGACCTCTTAAACCACTTTTGTATGGTAAAACTGGGGTTTACATGGGTATATATTATTTTTCTTATTTCTGCTCAAAATCAAAGATTGTGGGTGCTCGTTAGAACCGCCTCGCCGAGGCGGTTCTAACGAGTACCCACAATCTATGTTTCGAGCAGAAATATGAAAAATATCAGATTTTTTGTCTGAAAATTTTTCTTTTTTTGTTGGTAAAATTTTCAGTATATTTAAATAGGCGTGTTTACATAATGTGTTATAGGCTTAAGTCTAGAGTGCTTAATTGTGAACAAATATTCACTTATGTTTTCTTTACACTTTATGCAATGAATAAAATTCAGATTTATTGGGTTTTTAGCTCACCTGAGCTCTGCTCAGGATGAGCTATTGTGATCACTTTTCGTCCGTCGTCCGTCCGTCCGTCCGTCCGTCCGTCCGTCCGTCCGTGCGTCCGTCCGTCCGTCCGTCCGTTAACATTTTCAAACGACTTCTCCTCTGAAGCCGCTGAGCCAATTTTGCTCAAATTTCATATGGAGCCTCCTTAGGGTGGGGGAACGAAAGATTGCTAAAATGGTCGCGGTCCGTCGACTAAGATGGCCGCCATGCCCATATATGGTAAAAACCTTTAAAAATCTTCTTCTCCATAACCGAGGATGCCTTGGGGCTGAATCTTTGCATGAATCATCGGGAACGGGAGGTCAACCAAAGTTGCTAAAAGAATTGTCGTACGTTGACGTTTGACCTTTTTACGGCAAGGTCAAGTTCGCTTCCCTATGCATTTATATGAGCTCTATACATTTGAATGGGAAAATTGTTAAGAGTTTCAAATGACTTCTCCTCAGAAGCCTCTGAGCTAATTTTGTTCAAATTTCATATGGAGCCACCTTAGGGTGGGGAAACAAAAGATTGCTAAAATTGTCGCGGTCCGTTGACCAAGATGGCCGCCATGCCCATATATGGTAAAAACCTTTAAAAATCTTCTTCTCCATAACCGAGGATGCCTTGGGGCTGAATCTTTGCACGAATCATCGGGGACAAGAGGTCAACCAAAGTTGCTAAAAGAATTGTCGTACGTTGACGTTTGACCTTTTTACGGCAAGGTCAAGTTCGCTTCCCTATGCATTTGTACGAGCTCTATACATTTGAATGGGAAAATTGTTAAGAGTTTCAAACGACTTCTCCTCTGAAGCCTCTGAGCTAATTTTGTTCAAATTTCATATGGAGCCACCTTAGGGTGGGGAAACAAAAGATTGCTAAAATTGTCATGGTCCGTTGACCAAGATGGCCGCCATGTCCATATATGGTAAAAAACCTTTAAAAATCATCTTCTCCATAACCGAGGATGCCTTGGGGCTGAATCTTTGCATGAATCATCGAGGACGAGAGGTCAACCAAAGATGCTAAAAGAATTGTCGTACGTTGACGTTTGACATTTTTACGGCAAGGTCAAGTTCGCTTCCCTATGCATTTGTATGAGCTCTATACATTTGAATGGGAAAATTGTTAAGAGTTTCAAACGACTTATCCTCTGAAGCCTCTGAGCTAATTTTGTTCAAATTTCATATGGAGCCACCTTAGTGTGGGGAAACAAAAGATTGCTAAAATTGTCGCGGTCCGTTGACCAAGATGGCCGCCATGCCCATATATGGTAAAAACCTTTAAAAATCTTCTTCTCCAGAACCGAGAATGCCTTGGGGCTGAATCTTTTCACAAATCATCGGGAAGGAGAGGTCTACCAAAGTTGCCAAAAGAATTGTCGTACGTTGACATTTGACCTTTTTACGGCAGGATCAAGTTTGCTTCCCTATGCATTTGTATGAGCCCCATACATTTGAATAGGAAAATTGTTGAGAATTTTAAATTTCTTCTTCTCTGAAGCCACTGAGCCAAATTTGCTCACATTTCATATTGTGCCTTCTTAAGTCAGGGGAACGAAAGATTGCTAAAATGGTCGCGGTAGGTCGACCAAGATGGCCACCATGCCCATATATGGTAAGACCCTTTAAAAATCTTCTTCTTCAGAACTGAGGATGCCTTGGGGCTAAATCTGTGCACAAATCATCAGGGACAGGAGATCTACCAAAATTGCTGAAAAGATTATCGTACGTTGACATTTGACCTTTTTACGGCAAGGTCAAGTTTGCTTCCCTATGCATTTGTATGAGCCCCATAACATTTATATGGGAAAATTGTTGAGAATTTGACGACTTCTCTGAAGCCACTGAGCCAAATTTGCTCAGATTTTTAGCTCACCTGAGCATGAAGTGCGCATGGTGAGCTATTGTGGTCAGTCAATGTCCGTCGTCCATCATGGGTCATGCGGCGCGAACAGTTGCTTAAGGCCTACTCTTCCTACACCCCAGGGCCAATTGACTCGATACTTGGTAGGAAGCATCAGGGTGAAACGTAGATAAAAAAATAGCTAAAATCGTTCCGATCGGAAATCCAAGATGGCCGCCATGGCCGCCATCTTGAAAATCTTTTTCGCTTCTTCTCCTGAACCGAAAGGCCAATTGACTCCAAACTTGCTAGGAAGCATCAGGGTGACTTGTAGATCAAATATAGCTAAAATCGTGTCGGTCCAAATTCCAAGATGGCCACCATGGCAGCCATCTTGAAAATCTATTTTTCGCTTCTACTCCGAAACCCAAAAGCCAGTTGACTCCAAACTGGTTAGGAAGCATTGGGGTGACTTATAAATCAAAAATAGCTAAAATTGTGCTGATTAGAAATCCAAGATGGCCACCATGGCAGCCATCTTGAAAAGCTATTTTTCGCTTCTTCTCCTGAACTGAAAGGCCAATTGACTCCAAACTTGCTAGGAAGCATCGGGATGACTTGTACATAAAAAATAGCTCAAATCGTGCCAATTAGAAATCCAAGATGGCCTCCATGACAGCCATCTTGAAAATCTATTTTTCGCTTCTTCTCTTAAAACTAAAAGTCAATTGACTTGAAACTTAGTAGGAAGCATCAGGGTGACTTGTAGATCAGAAAATAGCTATAATCATTCCGATCGGAAATACAAGATGGCAGCCATCTTGAAAATCTATTTTTTTGCTTCTTCTACTGCACCGAAATGCCAGTTGACTCAAAAGTTGGTAGGAGGCATTGGGGGTGACTTATTTTACTTGTAACGTTTTGAAAATTTCAGCATTTTAACCTTGTAAGCAAGATATTTCAAAAACTGTTTAAGCCATTGCCTTGTCATAAGAGTATTGGAAAAATGTTGCATGCCATCTGCATATCTGCAGTGGCGGTTTCACTCAGGTGAGCGAGTTGTGGCCCGTGGGCCTCTTGTTATTTCTTTACGATGCACTTCGATATTTTCCAGACAAAATGGAATCAAAAAGAGAGCTATTCCTCGATGAGCTTGAAAGAATCCTAGAAAGGAAAGGATTAACAAAAACATTGAAGGTGGGATGTTATTCTTTAAAGCGCTAAGAAAATTGAATCGGACGACATTCTATTATTATTGTTATTATTATTATTATTATTATTATTATTATTATTATTATTATTATTAATATTCAGAAATCTTCTGCAGACGATTCATCATTTGTTAGAAAAAAATCACTAGTTTGCAGTAAAATTTCTTCAGTTGTGCTGATTTTTTCTCCCAAGAATTAGAAAAAAAAATGGCATTTAATGTAAATCGTCTGCTCATTTTCACTATGAACATGATGAAAAAAATCGTGCCGGTACGGAAGTTAACGACTATTCTCTGAAGCCAAATCCATGATAAAAATATCGACCAATCAAAAGCTCGTGAAAATTAAGATGGCGCCAACGAACCATCAATAAGAACAGCTATACAAACTGAAAAAAAATGTCATACAACTGCATTGTTAAAGACTGCAGGTCATATGCAAACAGCGGTGATAACAGGCTTTTCCATCCTCTATTATAAACATATGAAAGCGTTTGTAAGCAATGGCTAGTCCGAGCTGGGAAGACGGAAAAAAAAAGCAAAAACGATTAGCTATTGTCGTTGTTTTTCGCCTACAAATGATTGGTCTTGTGATCGATTTACGGAGAATTACGGAACCGTTGTAAAATGGACTATAGTCTTTTTTCATTTACTTCAAAACCTGTGCATTTCCTTGTCAGATGAAAAGGTCGCAGATGTGATCTTGATAGTCAAGTTTATTTGATATTGCTCAAACATCAATTAAGTGAGTCTGTTGTTTTCTATTTCTATGTTTTCTATAAAGGGAGTCCACTACTCTTAAAGGCCATCCTTTCCAGCTGCATTTTGAACGTGTTCAAAAATAACTCTAGTTCTTAGGAGCGATTAAATGGGTTACAAAATGACCAGTTACAGATGAAAATCATTCAGACTGACCGCACTTTCGAGCCAGAGAGATCTGGCCATGTTATGTAAAAAATGAACTGTTAGTACTATTGAATTTACCGTGTTTACACTAAGTATTCGGACAGGAATGTCAGTGCAAACACTGTAGACCCGGATCAGACGCCGCAATTGCAGCGTCTGATCAGGGTCTACACTGTTTGTCACTTATCCAGCAGCTTTGAGACACATCAGCAGTTAGTAAATCGACTTGTTCAAATTTTAGTACAAGTATGGTAAAAAGGCGTCCATCCCCAAATATTTAGAATATATACGGTAGATGCTATATGTGTATATGGTCGTACATGTACAGATGAGTTCTTTCAACATCTCAGATATTAGTATCACGCTTATTCTATTGACCACAGTTAGTTATACCATATCGACATTTCACATCCAGAATATACGGTAGCTGTTATATGAGTGAATGTTCGTGCACGTGCAGATAAATTCTGTCCACATCTGAGATATGAATATTACACTTGTTTTGTTGACCACAGTTAGGCAGTTAATTTAATTAAAACGTATCTTCACTTCATATTTAATGCCACAATCAACAGTTAGTAAAATCGAATTGTTCAATTTTAGGACGAGTATGGTAGGTCGTCCAGATGTCCCAATATTTTGAGTATATACGGTAGATGCCTTATGTGTAAAAGATCATGCATGTACAGATATATTATAAATTCTCTCCACTTCTCAGATATCAACATTACATGTACTCTGTGGTTTAAAGGCTGTATAGTCCACAAAAAAATAGACATTTTATTATCCAAAATAGGTTTATAAATTGAGATATGGTATTAATACAATCATAAAATGTGGAACCTGACAGCCTTTAAAGTTTTAGTTAGTCTCCCGTTCTTGAAATGAAATCATATTTTTATCGTAACTCGGAATTAATGTTGGGAATATTAATTCAGGGATACGATTAAAAAAATCATTTTTGATCCAGTTCAAAAACGAGAGACTAACTGAAATTTTACAGGCTGTCAGATGCCACAGTTTATGATCGTATTAATGCTATATAACAATTTATTAATCATTTCTTGGATGAAAAATGTCTGTTTTTGAGGAATACGGAGCCTTTAACTTTTCTATGTCGTATCTTTACTAAAAAGGGAATTGACTTACTTTGAGGGGAGGCAACTTTCACATAATTATTTTGTATCCCTTTTGAAAAGGGGATTTCTCTAAAAATACAGAATTTGCTCCCTTTGGGAGCAAATTCTTTCCTTTAAGTGTACATCCGTTTTCAGAAGGGGGTTTGTGTGCGGGAGAGCAAACAAGAAGTCACAAAAATTGTCTCACTTGTAAAACTGACACAAAATCTACCATGTAATTCTTACCCTCTTAACATCTTCCATTTTCTTTTTAATGTCAGAATCTTAATGTCAGACAAAAGCGGGAAGTAACTGTGTATGATATAGAGATCTTCCTCGTTCTGGACGACGCTCTCTGGAAGCAGTGAGTATTCTAACCATCTCACCCTTGTTTTTTCCGAATTTTACTCTTCCATCGTTGAATTTGAGTACGTCTGTTATTGCAAGTAGGGGTGTAAATACATAATCAAAAACAGAATGGTTAAGTTGTTATCCAATCATCACAAAAATATACCTATATAATTTTGTACCCCTTAAACCCCACTTTTATATAGTAAAACTGGGGTTAACAGGGGTATACATTTTTTTCTTATTTCTGCTCAAAAACATAGATTGTGAGTACCCACAATCTATGTTTTGAGCAGAAATACGAAAAATGTCAGAATTTTTTTATCTGATTTCATTACGCAAACACACCTATTCAAATATATAGAAAATTTCACCTCCAAAAACTGAAAATTTTCAGATAAAAAAAACTTTGATATTTTTCATATTTCTGCTCAAAACATAGATTGTGGGTACTCGTTAGAACCGCCTCGTCGAGGCGGTTCTAACGAGTACCCACAATCTATGTTTTTGAGTAGAAATAAGAAAAATAATGTATACCCCTGTAAACCCCAGTTTTACTATATAAAAGTGGGGTTTAAGGGGGTCAAAATTATATAGGTATGTTTTCGTGATGTTTTAGTTTTTGGTGGTAAAATTTTCCAGTATATTTGAATAGGCATGTTTTCCTAATGTGTACGGCTTGTTATAAGACATTTTATATGGCTGTACACTGTCCGCAGACGCATTTGAGCCGAGCCACAGCATTTCCTACAAGATTGCATATACGATCTGCAAAGACTCAGATCAGCCTGCGCATTCGCGCAGTCTGATCAGAGTATTTGCAGGGCGCTCTATGGTAAACCAAGGATCAAACATGTCTTCATGCGGACAGCGAAGATTCTGATCAGCCTGCGCAGATGCGCAGGCTGATCTGAGCCTTCGCTGGGTGCACATGCTCATGTAAAAAACGCTGTGCCCGGGCGTATTTGTTTTGTCCACAATGCTAATTGTATATTGTATTTGACTATGGCTTAAATCTCGTTTGATCTCGGAGAACGCGACTTGCACATGTGCTTATTTCAAATGATGTAAATTCGAAGTTTTTGTCACATGTTAACCTAAGGCAGTTTGTCGGAGTCATAGCTGTACAGTTAGTTTTCTAGCGCAGCCTTTATAAAGCAACCACCAAAGGGAATTTAGAAAACTGACTGTTATAGAGAGATGGCTGTTGTAAAGAGGTTGAATATTTAGTAAAACCACATTTGGGGTATCATAAATGTGATTGTTGAAGGAAGATGGCTAGTAGAGGGGTTAAACATTTAGTAAAACCACCGTTTGGATATCAGAAATGTGGTTGTTAAAGGGAGATGGCTGCTGTAGAGAGGTTAGATATTTAGTAAAATCACATTTTGGATATCAGAAAGGTTGTTGTTAAAGGGAGGTGGCTGTTATAGAGAGGTAAAATATTTAGTAAAACCACACTTTGGGTTTCAGAAATGTTGTTGTAAAAGGGAGATGGGTGTTGTAGAGAGATTAAATAAATAGCCGCATAGTTGATTTTTTTATTATTATTATTATTACTGCGTCATAATTTTGACTGAATTGTGCCTTACCACATGCTAAAAAAAATCAGGGCCTAGATTTACAATCGGGCAGGTCGACCCAACTTTATGTATCGAGATTTGCCGAGCACATTTTGTCTATAAAAGCTGATTTTCAACGCTGAAATTAATAAGTCGATATCGTCTGCTAAGCTTATATTAAAATATTCATTTTTATTGACTTTAAATATTTTATTTCGGACCTTAAGGCAAGGTACACCTTAACTCTGAGGAATGATTGTAAACCTGGGCTCAGATCTATTCCAGAAAAAAATCAAGGTCTGGTACTATCGACAGCTGCCCATCACGAAAACATACCTATATAATTTTGACCCCCTTAAACCCCACTTTTATATAGTAAAACTGGGGTTTACAGGGGTTTACGTTATTTTTCTTTATTTCTGCTCAAAAACATAGATTGTGGTACTCGTTAGAACCGCCTCGGCGAGGCGGTTCTAACGAGTACCCACAATCTATGTTCTGAGCAGAAATATAAAAAAATATCAGAATTTTTATCTGAAAACTTTCAGTTTTTGGTGGTGAAATTTTCAATATATTTGCATAGACGTGTTTTCGTAATGCTTTTTAAAGACACTACTTGTTTTCAGGTTCCTTTCCTCAACACCAGGGGGTAACGAAACAGAAACAGAAATGAGGCTGAGAAGGCACGCTTCACTGATTATGAACGGAGTAAGCAATTTACCATATATAGTCTCAATTCTGGGATACCGTAACTTCTTACCGTAGTTGTTCTAAAATTTGAACAAATCCATTTTACGGCCTTAGTTCGGTAGATACGTATTTTACCACAAGTTTCCCCAATAATTTTGAAAAACCTAAGCGCACAGTGCAGTAATTAGGTCAAATACAGTATTGTTTTGCAAACATACATCGTATGTGTACGCAGAAAGAAGAAAAAGAAAAGTAAAAATTTAGAATTAAATCTATTATGCATGTTTCTAAGGAAAATTGAGAAATCAAAGATAACAGATCAGTATATTTTTTTCGGTTTTTTTTTTTTTTTTTTTTTTTTTTTTTTTTTTTTGTGTTGTTGTTGTTGTTTATTTATTTATTTATTTATTTTTTAACATATTGGGCATGAAAAATTCGTTGATTTTAGGATAGGTAGAGAGACCATGTAGCTTTTTCTTTGATGCTCTGAAAAGCAATCTTCTTAGTCATACAGTCAGAAAACTATGCCATTATCGAAGGGTCTGTTTGTGCGAATACGTTGGCCGGGGACTTATATGCGAACAACGAACAACTGCGCACAACTGCGCAAGTTGGTCAGGATTTTCGCTGTTCGCCTTGTTGAAGATACAGGACTAATAGTGAAGATCTTAACCCGATGCATGGCTCCACAAACTGGTCTGTGGCTTCGCGATTTGTATACATGTATGCCCAAAGGGACTTTTTGTCACACGGCGGCCAATATTTCCTTTTTGCGGACAACGAATCAAGGGAGCTAATTGTAGTCTGACTCCATCAAGAGAGTTAATTGCAGTCTGATTCCATGTTGTAGGTCAGCCTTCGATACGAGAGCATAGAAGATCCAGATATGGAGGTATTCTGTACAATATCGGGCTTCCTTTTTGTAAAGGTAAGCATGTGATCCTAAATGTAAAAAAAAAAATCACATGTGCGCCCAGCGAAGACTCAAATCAGCCTGCGCATCCGCCCAGTCTGATTTGAGTCTTCGTTGGCGGGAAGAAACTTTGCATACATGGCTATCCAAAATGCGCCCAGTGCAGATTCTGATCAGACTGTGCGAATGCGCAGGCTGATCTGAAGTTTCGCTGGACGCACATGTTCAAAGGTACGTTTTCTCACGTTGTGACTCATATTTCTATAGAGGTAATGCGAACCAGATAGAGGTATTCTGCACAATATCCGGGTAACTCATTGCAAATGTAAATACATAAAAATGTATGTAGGTTTCTGAATTTTATAGTAACTTACAGGCTACTAATTAGATAATCAGACAATCGCCGATCTATTTCTAATGACACTTTCAAGACTGTAATATTGACACCATGTTTAATGACGCCACGTAAGCCTAACGATGATGACGTCAAAAGTGAACAGTGACGTTATTAAATTGCGAGGAAGTAATTGATTAGTAGGCTATAATAATACATAAATAAATACAGTAGAACCTCGATAATTCAAACTCCAATAATTCAAAATTCTCAATAATTCAAAATCATTTTGAAGTCCCAACTGAAATATATATATATATATGCATTTTAACCCTCACTTATTCAAAGTCTCAATAATTTAAACACTTTGGACTTTGCATTATCGAGGTTCCACTGTATAGAGAATAATTGTTTTTAAATGTAGATACAGCACCAGTCTTGTGGCCGATTTCACTCTTGACTTTTAACGGAAAGTCCCGAATATCTACGATCGTTTTCCGAACAGAAATTTCACTTACCAGTCAAAGTCGAAATAAAAAACAAAATGTCCGCGCTCAGTATTTGAGAGGACTCTCGCGGGATAATCAAATGAATTCGCCTGACAGTTGGTTGCTAAAGCTGAAGCGCCCGCCATGTTTCTTATTCAGAGACCGATTGGGTGATTTAGTCACATGACACAGAACCACGTGACTTGCAAAAATAACGGAAAAACACGGAAGCTTTATGAAATCGGCTAAAATTAATCAGAATTTTCCCTCAGGGTTTTAAAGTGAAGGTCCCAGGGACTCCCTTATATTTATTGGTTTAAAGCGGTTAATCCTTTTAGCAACTGCAGCAGACAACATTTTGATGTAGCCTACTTCTTTTCAGAGAAAATAAGGCTTTACGTTTCATGTGAATTGTCTGCCTATTCACTACATTATGAAATGATTGCAATGTGACTGTAATATTACGATATGTTTACCCGAGGCAGGTAATGGTACCCGATCGTCATATTGCCCTCATGCAAGTGTAACAGTTGTGTTATTATTCTTGTCCATCAGTAAACGAAGAAACATGATAAAGTGATGTCTGACGTCGCCTAAATAAAACTTTACCATGACGTCGCGTATTTACAATAATGACGTCTCTCGGCGGGTAATTATAGTTGCGAGAGTAATTTTACAGGATAACCTGACAGATGGTGCCCGGTACGTGGCTTGCTTTCGACCCATGAGAATTCTTAAACAAATATTAATGAGGTATAATAAAGGCTTGTTATCCTAATATCTTGTCTGTTTTATCTGACAGGAAAGAAATTCTGTTTATCCTCTTCCAAAAGAGATAAATACTGGTGACGACGGTACCTCTTATACTAATGGTGGAACATATATAATGGATCTGGAACCATGGGCGGCTAACTATACGTCATGGGCGGCTAACCATATATATAATACGTCATTTCCGGAAAATGATCATATTATGGTGTTAACAGGGTAAGTTTGAAAAATAATAATAAGAAATTAAACGTTTCTTTAGTAAACTTTTTCGGGAGCACAAAACTCAAAGTGTTTGAAGGACAAGTAATGCTTTTAAGCACCAATCACAAATACAGCAGACGACTTTTTTTTTTTTTTTTTTTATTTAGAGAAAATATAATCCCAACTCTCTTAGACGACTTGGTTTTATTTTTCAAAGAGAAGAAGGATTGCATTTCCATGTTAATCGTCTGACCAGCAGAAGACTGACGTATAAATAAGTGGATGAAATAAGACTTCACATTTCATGTAAATCGTCTGCTCGGCAGACGATTTACATGAAATGTGAAGCCTTCTTTCATAGATATGGCAAGTCATACATGTATTTACTCTGAAAACTAACGATAGCAATTTTAGAATGTTGTCTGCTACATTTTGTTCGTTTTAAGGGTTACTGAAGTGCGCAGGTGCAACTGTGTTTAAGAGGACTGAATATTATTGGAAAAAAATGGCCCCCAATCCCCACACCTACCCGCTACATATTTTTACAAGGGAGACAACTTTTGTTACTTCCTATTTGCTTTACTACACATCCTGGCGTCTCCCCTATTATGAAAGAATTTGCTCCCAAGGGAAGCAAATTCTTTTCGTTTAGAGAATGGCCCTGTTCAGAAGGAAGCTAAAACAAGATTGACAAAGTTATCTCTCCTGGAAGTGTTTACATTCTCCTTAAAAGCATTAATCTGGGTCGTACTTGATTCACCTAGTTCTGGGTTTTCCTGGGTTTTCCGAAAGGCCCTCGATAAATGCTTTAGGAAGAAAACTCTCGTTGGACAATAACACCACATACATACTCTCTCTCTCTCTCTCTCTCTCTCTCTCTCTCTCTCTCTCTCTCTCTCTCTCTCTCTCTCTCTCTCTCTCTCTCTCTCTCTCTCTCTCTCTCTCTCTCTCTTGTTAAACCATAATGATTAACATGCTCTGTCTTTGTGCCTTTCACTGTTGTTTCTCTCTTTTTTACAGGGGGACTGGGAGAGTTATACATGTTTAATAAGTCGTTGTATATATGATTCATTGGATTTTACGATACGTTTTAACCTATACCACTCTCTTGGCTAATTCAGCAGACTACGCATTGATGCTTTGTTTTCTTTTTTTTTCCCAGAAAACTGGTTTTGACACTTCATGCAAATTGTCTCCACTAGAAAACAGGTTTTGAAATATCCTGCAGTATCCAGTGGAGACAATTTGCATGAAATGTCAAAACCTGTTTTCTGGGAAAAAATAAGAAAAATATTTCAGTATGTCGCCTTCTGAAAATTTTAGCCAGAATGCTAAGCGTTTAATACGAGAAGACACAATTTAAATGTATAAAAGGCGAATAGATGCTCTTTCATGGGAGACGTCTGGCAAATTGTTATGCCTTCCTTCTGAAAAAGCGGTCTACTCAAAAAGGAAAGAATTTGCCCAAATATGGAGCTAATTAGTTTCTGTTCGAGTAGATCCCTTTTCTTGGGAACAAATTATTTCCTATTCGAGTAGAACCCTTTTCAGAAGGAGCCTACAATGCAGGAAAGCAAACAGATAGACCCCCTTTCAGAAGGGACTTTATGTATAAGACACCAAACGGGGGGTCACAATTGTTGTCTCCTTTGCGAAAAATAGCGTAACCCTCCCACGTGTCTCCAGTCCCCGTAATGTAATTAAATGCGCCGCAACGGAGAAAAACACACCTTTAGACATGTGCGCCCAACGAAGACTCAAATCAGCCTTGGCATCCCACGCAGTCTGACCAGTCTTCGTTGTCCGCCTAAAGAAAGTTTCAGCGGTATTCTTAGCTATCCGAAATGCGCCGCTGAAAATTCTATTTAGATTCATTTGAATGCACGTAACTGTTGGTACGTTTTCAGACGTTGCGGATCAAATTAAAACCTGTCATTGTTTACATTTACCTGTTTTATTACTTAAAGGTATGATATTTATTACATCGATCTGTACAGTGGAGATGAGGAGAATGGATTAGCAGGTAAGAGCCAGTAAAAATCAAAGCACTGACAGCACTTGTCTCTGAGTGTAGGCTGGGAAAATGGTCCTGAACGGGGACTTAAGACTGTTTCATGAAACCCGTAACCTCCTGTAAATTAAGCGAACACTGCAGACCCTGATCAGACGCCACAGTCCGTGGCGTCTGATCTGGGTCTGCACTGTTTACGAATACCCCAGCACTAAGCTCAGTCCAGATTTTACAGATAACCCTCTTTACACAGCACTCTGACGTCGCAAAAAAACAAGAATAGCGCGGCTATAAATAACCGTTGCCTGGGTTTCGTACAATAATATTTGCATGGATTAACCTTATTGGTCAGCGATAGTCACATGGACAACAGCAATAAAAGTCAAATTCTTTAGTAAAATCGGGTCGATTGATAAATAATCGGCAAAATAAATTTTCGAAACCCGTTCTTTTTGGAAGTAGAGTTCGGTTCAGAGACAACAGGTTGTGTGGTTTCATATCGTGAACAATTGGTTGGTCTGTCTAACGCGCGGTTTGATTTTATTGGTCAATGATAATCACGTGGACAACAACCTTAAGGGAATTTTGGTACGTGTATACTTTGGATCGACAATCGATCCGTAGACGGAGATATCCAGAAAATACCACATTCACGGTTCACAGTTCTCCCAAAGTACCGAGTAAGGTGAGGTTTCGCGAAAGTAAATCAGGACTGCGTTCCATGAAGCAATTACTCGCTAGTTTTTATCATGCATTACGTTAAAACGCGTAGGTTACATGCATTGTGTAAGTTGCAGTTTTAAGGCCCAGTCAACACGGCTAAAATCATGTCGAGCTAAAATCATGTCGAGCCGGTCAGAAAACCTGCTCACACCAGTTTTCCTGGGCAGGCTTGGGTGTATATACTTGCATAGATTTTTTGGTATGATGTTTCACCCCCCCCCCCCCACCACCCCCCCCCCCCCCCCACTCACCCCCCCCCCTCCCCACCCCCACGAAAAAAAAAAAAGACTGGCAGAATGCCAAACAATGAGAGGAAAATTGAGATACAGTGAGGAATCCTTGTAATATGCCTACAACTTGTGCAAATGTTTAGGGTAATACTTATTGACTCCATCCCATGCCCCACAAAAATGAAAAAAAAAAGAAATGCGACACTTATGAACTGCAAAGAAAAGTAAGATTAATACATCATTTTTTTTTTCTGTTGCAAACAATATTAACCTATATGGCTTGTCCACAATTTCTTGTTTGTATATTTTTATACTGAGGAATAAAATCAAATACATTCTCAGTTATTGATTTACACACACGTTTTAAACACTAGATCAGGTTTATACTGATTGTTGTCTACGCCCTTGGGTGTAGACAATATAAGTTTTAGTCCGGACACAGAAGTGGCACAATGCACCATTGACCTTAATCATGTTAATCGCGTTGTTTACAAATAAGCCTGAGATTAGATATAGCATTGAATAGAATAGAATAATATTTCAAGTTTTGGAACACCAAGGTGTTCTCCATTTGCGTGCTCTTTTTTCATGTAGACATTCTAAAAGGTTATCATTGCAGCACTTTATCAAAGCTTATGGGATATAATTATATTAACCCTTAAGACGCCAAACACAACAATTGTCGTCTGCTTTTTCTTCTGCCGAATACTTTAAAAGTCATTGTTGCAAACAGTGTGGACCCAGATCAGACTGCACCTCTGGGTCCACACTGTTTACCTAAATGCAAAAACTATGTTTGAAAAGTTTGCAAGAAGATTGAAGCAGACGACATAAACAGACGACATTTTCAAATACAGGTTTTTTTTGGCGCTTTAAGGGTTAATCTTGACAATTTCACTTAACTGGGTTGATGCATTGGTATTGCTAAGCGCAATTTAAAGCATTCCCGGGACAGCGTTATAAAAATGATATCCTTATAACTACTAATTTAAATTTTGATGAGGTAAGCCTAAAAGCGATGTGAAATTAGCTGTAATTTCACGTCTAATTGTGAGCTAGGGTCATTCTCATTTAGACGATCTATCATTTAGACCTCTCCAATTCACCTTTAGCCTTTTGGAAGTTGGCACATTTAGCCAAGATTTGCATGAAGAGAACCCAATTCTATTAAAATGAGCTTTATTATTTATTGTGTGCGAAGCGTAGACCAAGGTTTTGTGAAAGCATATACTTGTACTATCTTAGAGTTGGGCACAGTGAACCAATTTGACAGGACTGCTGATTAGTGCAAAAAAGTGTAGGGAAGCCCGGGGTAGTTATTTTGTGTAAGGCGGCCTGTGATTGGTTAATAATAAAGATGAATTAAAACTCATCATTCTAATTTGAAGAAAAAAATGTCTGTTTGTAATTTTCTGATTGTTTCAAAGAAATAAATGTTTCTGTGTGTGTTTGCTGGGGCCCAAAGAAGAAGTGGTGAAATTGCAAAGTTTCAATTTTTGATACCTGCCAATTGAGGGGTTGCTACATTCAGCCTCCAAAAAGTCCCTGAAAGTGCTGGTGATGGTAGTATTTTTCCTTGTTTATTTTGCTATGCTAAGCCTTGGCTTTGAATTAAAACAAAATTTAGAAGCCCAGCCATACCCTGAAATGAAGCCTTAAGCACCAAAAAGGGTGGAATCACTATGGAGCTCTATGGGAAAAATAATTAGTTCACTGTACCCAGTTTTGCCATCGCTCCGGAAGTACTTATAAAATCTCATGGACTGGTACAATTCTATTTCCATGGACTGCTTTCAACGTTATATAGCCAAGTATTAGCTTTCGTAAAACAGTTCTCGTGAAAACCGTATACTTGTAAGGTATTGATATTTATTTCTTTTGCCATTTAGTAGTATTGCGTTTGATATTTTTTTTTTTTTTTTTTTTTTTTTTTTTGTCATTATAGTATCGCCTTTTTTACTCTTAGGTATTGCCTTCATGTCTGAAGTGTGTAACGACAGAAGAATTTCGCTGGTTGAAGCCGAAGGTTCCTTCTTCACTACTACGTTGATTGCCGCCCACGAACTTGGTCACAAGTAAGACACCTGCACCTTAATAGTCCTAGATACTAGTGTTACCGCCGATGATCGATTATAATCGATCATCAGTCACTTTTGCCTCTTGTGACTAATGATCAGAAAGAATCTTTATAGTCGACTGATCGGAAAAATTCTATTTTAAGAAGCATAAATTTGCTCACGTTTTTTTTTTTTTTTTTTTTTTTACTTTTAAAAGGAAGGTTGTAAAAATGAAATACTAACTTGTCTGTTTCGGTAAATTTAGATTTGTGGTCAATAAAGGTGAAGATATTTGATAAAATAGCGTGAAATAAGACACTTTTTTCCAGCCGAACACTACGGATAATTTTCTTGTTTCTTCATGAAAACATATATTGTGGGTACTCGTTAGAAACGCCTCGGCGAGGCGCTTCTAATGACAACAACATATGTTTTCATGGTCGCAGTAGCGCTTCTAATGAGTACCCACAACATATGTTTTTATAGAGAAATAAGAAAAAGTTTATCTGGATACCACTCTTATCAATCTGGAGTTATGAATAGTACCTGGAAGAGGGCTAAATTAAGAACGAATAAATTTGCTACAGGCCAGTTATTGATACATATTCACATACTTAATGACAAACAGTGCAGATCCAGATCAGTTGGCTTCTGAAGAAGCCAACTGACCTTGATCTACACTGTTTGCAAAGACAGGGTATATCCGGGTTCAGTAGGGCTAGGGTTAATGGTAATAACTCGAATTAACGAGTTCTTGTACACTTGGAATTGGACAAATATCGTCTGTCCCTCCGTAGAAATTTGCTCGTTATAACCGAAACGCAATTCATGCACTTCAGCTCTACAGTGATTAACAGTGCTAAACTTGAGTCCTCTGACAGTTTACTACATTCTCTGTGTTCTCTTTCATGGGTCCCGCAAAGCTAGTTTAAGCGCCCAGTATTTTATTACTGATCGTTCAATGGCTGTACTATCATTTTGGTAACTTTTGTTAAATGTTCTATTGTGTTTCACTTACAAGAGTTTTTCTTTTAACATTTATATAAGTTAAAGATATATTCAGATCGGTTTGGGTAACGGATTTCCCACCGTTTTGAGAAAGGGTTGCCAACCCTGTTTGTCGTCGTTTTTTTTTTTTTTTTTTTTTTTTTTTTTTTTTTTTTTGTTTTGTTTTTTGGGGGTTTTTTTGTGCTGTTTAATTGTATTTGTGGATCTGATTGTATCAGTTCCTGATTACTTATTTACTTTATATACAACATTGTACAAGCTTTCTTTCACTAACAAAATTGGTTGTATATTTTTCTGGTCCTAGGGTTAGGAAGTCATATTCGCTTGGTCCCCAGCTACCACACAGCGGGCACGTAACGTCGAGACAGCGTCGTATCAACGTCGATGCAACGTCATGACGTTGCATCGACGTTAATGCGACGTTGTATAAACGCCATATGGGTGCTCGCCACTAAATATTTTGCATAGACGACAATGCTAACATAACATCACCTTGTTCAAAAACTGCACATACAATTTTTTTCAAATCTGTCTTGTTTAAAAGGATCATCTTAGCCCATCAATTTGAGCACAAAATATGCAGGTGCAGCCCAATTTCAAAAGACGCCATCTTGAATCATGTTGCACAGCCATCAGTTCGTACCCGAAAAATATGCAATTTTTTCTATACACGGTGTACTAAACCGCATAAGCCCTACATATCTCCAAAATAAATATTTAGCATTCAAATATCCATATTTCTAACTCATATAAGTTGGTCTTGTTTTGTACTACAATCAACACAACATGCATGGTTGACACGTGGTTTTACTTTCATTTTAATGTTAGCTCAATCCCCGAAAAGGGCGGGGCGACAGCTCATGAATATTCAGTGGTATTTACATATATGCCCACGGGACAGTTACCTTGATTTTACTGTAATCGCCTGTGTTTCATTTCATGTAGTCTAGGCTCCGTTCATGATGGAGAGTATGGTGCCGAGGAGTGTGATCCCGAACTTCAACATATGATGGCACCTTATGTTGCATTTTTCGACGACGACGACGAATATACCAGAAATCCATGGTTGTTTTCTACATGTTCAATTGCAGCTTTTAAGGACCTCTTTGGACGGTAAGTGACATTGTGACGCTTATGCGTTTTGATGATTTCTTTGTGTTGTTCCATATTGTGCAAAACAGATGTCACAGATCATAGACTACCAATGACACCAAGGCATTGCCACAATCATAGAGCAGGGCCTTCCACTGACACCAAGGCTTTGCTACAATCATAGAACATGGCCTACTAATGACACCAAGGCATTGCCACAATCATAGAAATTGGCCTACAATGACACCAAGACATTGCCACAATTCTAGAACATGGCCTACCAATGACACCAAGACATTGCCACAATCCTAGAACATGGTCTACCAATGACACCAAGGCATTGCCACAATCATAGAACATGGTATACCAATGACACCAAGATTTAGCCACAATCAAAGAACATGACCTACCAATGACACCAAGACAATGCCACAGTCATAGAAAATAGCCTACCAATGACACCAAGACGCCACAATCATAAAACATGGCATTCTACGCCCATGAGCGTTGACATTGCTACGGAAGCACTTATGAAAGGTCATGGACTGGTCATATGCTGTTTTCCATGGACTGCTCTTCTTTATTACAACCAAGTTTTAGCTTTCACAAAAAGCTTGGTCTACATTTAGCACACATTATGTGCTAAGCGTAGACCAAGGATCTTTTCAAAGCTAATACTTGTTAAAGAATTATTTTAATTTCAGATCCAGTTGTCTGACGGACCAAGGGGACGTATATAATGAAGAAGAGTACATGGAACACACTAGTAAATTACCAGGTGAACTCCATGATGTTGATGCTCAATGTCGGCTCATTCAAGGAGAATCTTCTAGCTATTGTAACGTAAGATATTTCTGTCCTGCCTACAGTATATATTTTCAGTGCAACAAATTTGTCATATGTATTCGCTCATCTTAAGACAAATAGTTACCCGTCGCACAATTGCCGTCATTTTTGGATCGTTTGAAATCGACCCAGTGTATACAAAAAACAAGATTTCCTTAGGGTTGATGCCCTTGTGATTATCATTGATCATTGAAATCCTAGTAACGGTTATTTATAGCCGCGCTATTCTTGTCGAAGTGACGTCAGAGTGCTGTTTAAAGCGGGTTATCTGTAAAAACCTGGACTGGGCTCAGTGCTGAAACATTGGCAAAGAGTGCAGACCCGGATCAGACGCTGCAGAATGCGGCGTCTGATCAGGGTCTGCACTCTTTGCTTAAATTACAGGAAGTTAAGGGTTACATAATACATAAATCAGTCACGTCTCGCTCAGGACCATTTTCCAGGCCTACACTCAGAGACAATCGAGGCACCAGTACTATCAGTACTTTGATTTACAAAGGCTTCCTTATTTCTTCATCATCTTCATTTCCTTTGGTACCTCAGGAGGGCTGTTCTTTGTGATTGTGGCATTTTCTTGATATCCTTACATATATTTTCCTGGTTGCTCTCCTACACACCAAGCCGCTGTCTGAAAAGGGTCTACTATAAAAGGAAAGAGGGGAGCAATTCTTTCCTTTTAGGATACAAAAAAAAACTGACAGAGTAGTTACCCTTGAAAAGTTTATCGGTTCCTTTAAAGGCTCCATATTCCTCAAAAAATAGACATTTTTTTATCCAAGAAAGGTTTAATATAGTCTTAACACGATCATAAAATGTGGCATCTGGCAGTCTGTAAATTTTCAGTTAGTCTCTCGTTTTTGAACTGGATCAAAAATGAAATGATTTTATATCGTATCCCTGAATTAATGTTGGCAACATTAATAATAAGATACAATAAAAAAAATCATTTCATTTGAAGGAGGATAGACTCTGAAATTTTACAGGCAGTCAGGTGCAACTTTTTATGATTGTGTTAATACCATATATCGATTAATTGCATCTTTCTTGGATAATAAAAAAATGTTTATTTGAGAAATATGGAGTCTTTTAATTCTTAATATACTGGTCCAGACATTGAACCTGTTTATGCCGAATGAACTCTTCTACCTCAAGTCTTTGGACAGTTCTTCAACCTCAAGTCTTTCGATGCGTTCTGCGGCGTCTGATCTGGGTCTACACTGTTTGCCTGTATCTCTTTTATAGGACGCTAGGCTTAAATGGGTTAAACAAGAACAAAATTTAAGGTAAGATAGCCAGGAAATGCCACAATCACGAAGCGCAGCCTTCCCGAGGCACCAAAAGAAGGAGAGTTGAGGTACACATAATGACAAAACAAACGCCACATATGAACCCACTGACGCACAAAGAAGAACTGCAATAGAGGCACCACCTTGGAAAGGTCAGTAGACGGGCTTAAACAAGTTTACTCGCCCGAAACCTCGCCCTTATCTGCATCCGTGTAGTCTGATCAGAGTCTTCGTTGTCAGCGTGAAGAGACTTTGCATCCTTGGCTCTCCAAAATGCGCCCAGTGAAGATTCTGATCAGACTGCGCAAATGCACAGTCTGATCTGAATCTTCACTAGGCGCACATGTCCGAAGGTACGTTTCCTGACGTTTCGGCTCATATGGAGCCCTCAAAACTGGGATAGAACAACGATGAGAGCTCCACTAACCACGTACAACCAAAGCACTGACAGCACTGATGGGTCGATTGTCTCTGAGTGTAGGCTGGGAAAGTGGTCCTAAACGGGACTTTCCTGATCAGACAGCGCGTGTTTGGCATCTAATCAGGATCTGCACTGTTTGCCAATGTCTCAGTCCAGGTTTTACAGATGACCATTTTTAAACGGCATTCTGACGTCACAGTGACAAGAATAGCGCGGTTATAAATAACCTTTACCTGAATTTCGTACAAACGCGTGGTTTGATTTCATTGGGCAATGAAGATTACGCGGACAACAACCTTAAGGAAGTTTTGTATGTGTACTTTGGGTCGATAAGAGCGAAGGAACAATGACAGTACATTTCTGGAAAAAAATAAGAGAACTACCTTGTCGCTTAGAGATGCTAAAGATTAAAGATGGAACTTCCAAATCTTGTCTGGTCAAATGTGGGTTCATTCATAACTTTATGCTAAGCATGCTTGGTAAAATTTTCAGAAGACAGCATTATTTAAGATTTTTCTTATTTCTTCCAAGAAAATATTTTAGAAATACTGAAATTATGAGTTGTGCATGAAACTGCAAGAACGTCAGGTGTTTTAGCATTTATTCATAAATCCGTACCATCTTCATTAATATTTTTGTTAGTACTGTTTTATATGTAATATGAAGCATAAAGATGTAATGGCTCACTACATTCATGATCTAGCTGTTAGTTAGTTAAGTTCTACACTTATACAGACTCTGTCATGTAGCCACTGCTAAACTATATTTAAAAATATATTTTCTGGTTTCCAGATGTAATGTTCCAGTTTCCAGAATAATAAAGTAACCATGTTTCCTATATCGTCTTGTGTTAATATGCTGTCCGGGTGAAAACCTACGTCGGTGAAACCTATGTTCTGGAAAAATAAGAAGAAAAAAATCATCCGTTTGCCGTCTGTTGAAGACCCTGAGAGTGATGTTGATTAAGATTCACATAACATAGCACGTCTCGTTATAACAATGTTTATTTTCCTTTCAATACAAAAGTCATTGTCTATGCCCATGGGTGTAGACAATCTTAGTATTTGTTACTGATCTTGAAGCCCTTTATGAAAGGCCCTGGACTCATCCAGTGCCATTTACCGTGGACTGCTCAATGTTATTATAACCAAGCTTAACACATTGTGTGCTTAGCGTAGACCAAGCTTTTTGTAAAAAGCTTATACTTGTTAAAAATTTTACAGACCACAGGAGACTCGAGAATCTCGTGCCTTGTAATGAAGTGCCAGACACCAACTGGAGAATGTAAAGAATATACAGCAGCACGAGGAACTGCTTGTGATACAGATAAGGTACATGGACTAAAGCTCCAGATAAAGTACTTTTTTTCAACTAAAAGTATAGATCTTTTTCTCCGTCATTATGAAACATGCCTATTCAAATATACTGAAAATATTTCCACCAAACAATGAAAATTTGCAGCTAAAAAAAACTGATATTTTCGTATTTCTGCTCAAAACATAGATTGTGGGTACTCGTAAGAACCGCCCCGCCGAGGCGGTTCTAACGAGTACCCACAATCTCTGTTTTTGAGCAGAAATAAGAAATATAATGTATACCCCTGTAAACCCTAGTTTTACTCTATAAAAGTGGGGTTTAAGGGGGTCAAAATTATTTTGGTATGTTTTCGTGATGCTCTCCGAGGCAATTAATGAGTACCCACAGCATATGTTTTCGTAGAGAAACAAGAAAAAATATTATGCGGATACCCCCTCTTATCTTGAGATATGGACCTCGTGGGTGGGTGTGGTGGGGGGGTGGGGCATAACTTCCTATATATGGCATAGTACAGGTGTGCGTGCCGAGTGGCCCCCTTTTTTAGCGCTGCCAGGTACATGACTAGACCCTCTTTTTTCGACAAAAAAGTATATGACTGACCTATTTTTTCTTGATTTGTATGTGAAAGGCCCCCTTTTCTGACATCCAGGTATATGCATATTTTTTTCGCTCTGAGATTTTTCGAGGCTGCTTGTTCTCTTTGGTATTTAATGAATAGACTGCGATATTTGTCTAACTACTAGGAATAAGGGGGTAAAAACATCAAAGGGCAGTATATGAATAGGTCAGCATTTTGAACGATCAATTATATGAATTGGTCCGTTTTTTTCAAAGGCCATGTATATGAATGGGCTAGGTTTCGAAATACTGGCTCGAACACCCTATCACAATTACCCTAAAGTTACCCCAATCCCTTCCGAGCTATGGACTACAGTGCTCCCTAAAACAGTTACATTTATGGAAGATATATAAATAGGCCACAGACTTACAAAAATGTCCTTAGGGTATATATGAATGGTGAAGCCCCGGACTAATTTGCACAGCCAAGCGTTGGGTCAAGATCAATACCTTCAATAAGGTCCCTTCCCAGCTAGCTTTATAAATCTATAGCGGGCCGTTATCGGCCCGTCAGCTACCCTGACGGGCCGAAACGGCTCGCTATAGATTAATAAAGAATGATTACTGGGAAAAATTTTGTTTTCGTGAAAAATAAGAAAACATACTATGTGGTTACCCCTGCTTATCTGGAGCTCTGGACATTAAAAATGATATCATTTCACTAGTAACTCGTACGATTTATATTTTTCACTCCTCGCTTTGGGTGACTTCGGTTTCCTTCCTTCCTTGTTTCAAAAGCGATAGTTACCTCCAATTTAGATTTTTGAACATCGCTAACTTCTTTGTTTCTGAACTAAACTACCAAGTTTGGTATGCATTTTCTTAGTTAGAAAGAAATGACCATTCTGGTGTCAAAATTATTTGATTGCCGACATGTTTGTTTTTCTCTCTCTTTGTGGTAAGTGCTCAATGTCGACGTCTCAATGTTTCTATTTTGTTTGGCGACGTCAGTTGTGACGTCAAAAGCGCTAAAGCATGAAATCAATAAAGTAAAATTTGCCGTTTTTTCGTAAATAGTTACCATAAATAGTTTCAATTCGTGTAATGAAAACATGCACTCGTAAAAATACTGATGATTTTACTGATGCAGTGCTGCCCTCAATATATTGTTTCATTACAGTGACAATTTGACCATTTATACTTCTGAATTATACTTCTGTTCTATTTTGCAGTGGTGCATCGATGGAGCCTGTATTGCAAAGAATGTTAATGGTAACTATCGACCGTTTTAAAATGTGGGCCAGATTTTTTTTTTCGTTATGGAAAATATTATATAAGCTGTCCACGAAGAGCCATAATACAGTCGAACCTCGATAGCTCGAACACCGATGGCTCGTTTACCATGGCTAATTATTTTTTGAGTCCCTACGAAGTTCTTCCGATAGCTCAAGAAAACAAATATTTAGGGAAATGTTCTTATTTTATCGTGAAATTTGTTGTGTGTACTCATTAGAATTGCCTCATCGAGGCGATTCTAATGAATATTCTCAACATACAATTATTGCGTAGAAAACCGAAAAAAATCCCTAAATCATCGCCATTTGCTTCATGACTTGGCAACATATTTAACCCTCAGTGGCTCAAATTGTCTCGAACAATTTTCTGTGGTCCCAAAGATGTTCGAGCCATCGAAGTTCGACTGTAACATAAAAAAATAGCTTACCAATGACACCTGGAGGAAGCGCAATCAAGCCAAGACTTACAGTACACAAGCCACAGACCAAAGAAAAAAGAGTCTTTCTCCCAACACAGTAAACTAACTGATACAATCAGATCCACATCAAGCCCCTAACACCAAAGGGAAAGGTGATCACGGCTCAGTGACTATTCCTAAATATCTTCTATACTATTTCGTTTTTCTCCACAAAATAAATAAGCGTGCTCACAACAGTCAAATCAATACACACTTTCTTGTGCTTCTTTGGACATGTCTTACCTTTCAATTTATCCTATTCTAACAAGAGGTTGACCAGCTCAATTTCCTGCTATCATCTCATCACGAAAACATACCTATATAATTTTGACCTCACTTTAATGTAGTAAAACTTGGGTTTATATAATATTGACCCACTTAAACCCCACTTTTATACTGTAACACTGGGATGTACAGGGGTATACATTATTTTTCTTATTTCTTCTCAAAAACATAGATTGTGGATACTCGTTAGAACCGCCTCGGCGAGGCGGTTCTAACGTGTGCCCACAATCTACGTTTTGAGCAGAAATATGAGAAATATCAGAATTTTTATCTGAAAACTTTTAGTTTTTGGTGGTGAAAATTTCAGTATAATTGAATAGGCGTGTTTTCGTAACACTTGTCAGTTTATTACAGTTACGGTCCTTGCAGACGCATTGATAGGGTTGTGCTTTGGCTCGCCTATTATTCTGAAATCAGGAGAAACTGGAACAAATAACAATTATTCAAGACCACATATGTGGCATATTCTGTGATGCCCTGTTAATCAGTCTTCTTAGTCATACACTTGCCAAACTATGCCGTTAACCAAGAGACTATTTGTGATAAAATATTTCCTTATTGTGCACAACAAATCAAGGGAGTTAATTATATTCTTGCACACCAGATAAGGAAATCCTGAATTTTACCCTGGGATAGAAATTCTTATCCTACTCAGGTTATCCTCAGGGGTAACAACCTACGTCATAGCACGGATATCGGAACCATTTTAACGGCCGCCATATTTGAAATGCAAAGTAAGTTTTTCCGCTCGTAAAATAATACAAATAAATGTATACCAAAACTAAACAGTTTAGTCGGTGCCTGACAACAAACCTGGACAGCAGATATAACAATCGAGTCCAGAAATGCCGCTGATTTTGTAAACACCTCGACAAAGTCGAACAGGTGGGAGACACGAGGACGATTTTAGCAGAGATATAGTGTGCACTTTTGCCAAAAAAACGTATTTTTACAGCTAATAGCACCAATATTACTGATATTTGTGTTATTTTAGTCAACAGTTGTCCCTAGTTCGATTTCATAACCATGATTTTCAGACGGAAAATTGATTAGAGCATTCAAATGCCAATTTTGATATCGTAAACATTCATGACGGCACAGATATCGGTCATACTCTTCCAGCCCAACAGGTGCATGTGAGTAACAGACAAAAACGTCCCGGTCCCAACTTGCCAAATATAGAGCTTTATGTCGTGAATATATTGTCTACTCATACTGTGGCCTGATTTCATCCAATTCCACGCAAGGTTGCTAAAGAAATATGCTTACCGTGTTGTATCGCTGATGAACGCCACGGTTTTGGCATGCTAATTACTAAATATTTATTCGCGATGACATAGCAAAAATAAATGAGTTCCCCATCTGCAGCAATATGTGTAAAATCAGCCAAATATTTACATTCTCACATGATACAGAACGGAAATATTGCATGTTTTTGTTTATGTTTTTCAAAGTATTTGCTGTGTACGTGGACAGTACATGTATATGTTTGCATGCGGCGCCATCCAACTCGCACTACGTTGGTAGATAGAAAATTGTTAACTGTGTTTTCCTGACATGAAAATAATGTCACGAACGAGTGGTGATGATTCGGTAAACAATGAGTACGCAGTATTCCTGAGTGAAATAATTTTCATATCAAGGAAACACTGTTAAATATTTTGTTTATTACATACCTTTTTCAATAATTTATCATTAAAACAAAAGTAAAGCGTTTTAAACTAATTTGCATAAGAATACACCAAACTGTCACGTGACGTTCTGACGACGTCATCTCACGTTATGTGACATCGAACCATACATTTTTGTAATTTGATTGGATGGTGACAACGTTACGGTGACGTCACTGCAAAAGTAATATCATCACTGTTAAAACATGAAAAGGTCATATCAGCACTATCGTTGGTAAGAAAATTATCTCACTAAAAACTAATGGTTATTTTAAGTGGGGCATATAATAACGTGACTTATTACTTGAATGCCGCGTTAAGTAGTGTCATAACGTCGTGTCTCATAATATATGCTACCATTTACCGACGTTATACCATTTTTATGAAAGCACATGTTGACGCACGTAATATGTAATAGATAATACCCGAGTAACAGTACATTCTCCGCAATAAAAACCTAGGTGGTGCCGAGGCCTTTATTGGGGGAGAATGTACTGTTACGAGGGTGTTATCTTACATAAAATCCATCTCTTGTTGATTTATGAATCATATTGATTAGTTTTGTGGTGTAATTACACGAAAAACACGCTTTTAACTTGAATGATTTTCTACCTGCACTTGTACTAATAATGATGGTACACATAAATGAGGTATACGGGTTTTATATAATTTTACAGCAGGTATATATAAGTGTTTCAGGTAAGGTATTACTAGATAATATCTTATCGCTTATAAAATTTTCAGACGTTCAATAATATTGCACATATTCGAAATGATGTCAATTTCTGGTCATTTTACGTCAATATCCTGCCTTACGTTTCTGAACTTCTCCCATTTCAAACGAAACTTCTTTCCTAAAACTGAAGTAAGGAAACTGCAGGCAATATACTCTAATATCTATTGGAGTAGCTGGACTAAAATATTTCAGAGAATACAAAGGAATGGCTTTATTGTACGTGGACCATTGACTGATTGTCTGAAATGTAAGTCATAATATGAACATAAAATATGCACAAATTGACGTCTACTCAAAAATGCGCAAAAATTCCGGACGTTTGGGAAATTTAGAACAGATGAAAAAATATATGTTATTAAATACCTACCATTTAGGACTTAAATATTCCTGCTTTAAAATGATATATAAAGCGTTTTCATAGGAAAAATTTCTACCTCGGAAAATGGTATCAGATATTATGAGACACCCTGTAGATGCCTATTTCCTGCATATTTTCCGACGATTTCTAACGTTTAACCGTAATGTAGAAATCGTTTTGACGAATAGCATTCATTTGCTAAGACGAGCGTCATATTGAAATGAGGGTTGCGTCAAACAGACATGACCACCAACGACTAAATTACAGGATAGCGTGGTGCCTTATTTACATGTAAGATAACAAACAAGTGTTATTGATAACCCTTTTTACTGACCCACTGTTTTCTCACTGTTGGCCACAACGACGTGTAGCTAGTTATCATCTTCTTTGTATCCTGCAGTCCGGCTAATATACAATGTAACTATGGTGTTCTGTTTTGCCACAGCAATTAACGTGTCGTTGAAATGCCGTCTTATGCTACCGCGTTACTTCGACACAATCGTTAATTGTAGCGGGAATGAGTTTTATGGCGATTAATTATGAAAGGTAATGTAAGTTGCGACTGCTACTAAAGTGGTAATATCGTTCTTAAATAAATGAAAACCACAACAGGATGTTAACGACACGTTGAAGCTAACAGTGTAGTACCTATCAGCCACAATAATCGTGTTCCAACCATAATGGTCCAACCCTTTCGCTCTTGTTAGCCAATAAAATATGTTTAAACAAACATAATGTGTCGGCATGGCGCGGTACTACTATATAGTCAGAATAATTAATCAGAATGTCTGTGAAACAAAAGAGAAAGCATGAGCTACTGTAACATCATCTAAAAGACGACAGCTGTGACGAAGTTCACCAAACATCTACAGTGAGCTTTGTTGATATTCAGGCACACTCTCAGCTTTTTCACGTAATTTAATTTATGAGCGTACGGGGGCCAAATCACCAGTCGAATTTCATTAGTTCACTATGTACAAAAAAGACGAACGAAACATTGAACTACAGGGTTGAGTGGCCTACAAGACAAGAATAAGCAAACATATGCGTCAGTCCTGTTTCTTAAAGATTTTATAAAGGGAGTAACAGCTTTTTTACATGGTATCAGTTTTTTTTTGTTTATATGTGTGTTCGAGATCGGTGCCATCGTACGTGTTTACGACATCGTTCAAAGCATTTCTTTGCTTTTAAATAATATCTCACATTTATTCATGTGCAGAAACATTGCTTCTTTTACCACAAAGGTAATATTTGCAAATCACAACAGGCAAATCGAGTAAAATAGCTACAGAAAGTAATTTTGATCAAAAGTGTTTTCGACGTCAGTGCAAAACATGCGTTGACAGTACCGATACGAATCACTTTGTTGAAGTGTTTGAAGCTTTAACATTGTTTCTAGGCAAAACTCATTCACCAGTGGGGCGAAAATATTTACTGTCACCAGCTAAACTATGTCTTCTGTATAATCGTTATGTAGACGCATAGTTTGAAGCAATTTATTTACCTTATTCGCATCAATATGGCGACTATCCAAGTGGTTCCGATATCCTTGCTATGACGTAGGTTGTCACCCTTGTTATCCTGCCCAAGGTAAGATAAAAAAAAAATCGAGAATTCTCACGTGTTTGCTATGCACTGGTGTCAAACGTCATCGTTAAGATTACGTCACTAAACTTAATGACGTTATTAAACGCCACAGTAATATTATCACAATATGGCGGAAGTCAGCAATCGGAGTGACTGCATTATTAAAAAATCTACGTTCAGAAACGAAAGGTGTGCAAGAAAAAGAATCTATAATGGTGTGAGGGGTAGATAGAAAAATCCGTCCCTCTCAATCACAATCTGGCAATATTCGGCAAGCCTCGGTGATCCTCGGGACGGATTTTTCTGTCTACCCCTCACACCAATGATAGATCCTTATAGTCTGATTCCTGCTACCCAGCAAACACACAACGTAGCTACAACGTCGTTACAACGTCGCTGCAACGTCATCGCAACAACGTCGTTATAACGTCGCTGCAACGACATTGTAACGACGGTGTTGCGACGTTGTGTGTTTGCAACGTCGTTACAACGTCAGGACATTGCAGCGACGTTGTAACGATGTTGTTGCGACGTTGTGTGTTTGCAATGTCGTTACAACGTCGCTACAACGTCAGGACGTTGTAGCGACGTTGTGTGTGAGCTGGGTATGTCTCATTACAGAAACAGTTTACGAAGGTTGTCGAGACATTGGGTATGGCAAGTATTCGTGTTCTTCTCTTCGAGAGCCATTTAAAAAATTGGAGGACTTTTGTCATGTCTGGGACGACAGCTGTTGCAAGACCTGTAGCAATATGGGAGGTGAGACAAAAATTCAACCAGTTTACCCCTGAATTTTAATAGTGGACTCTTCCAGTTTTGAATTTGGACACGTTCATTGTTGCAACTAGGGACTTGAAGACACAAAATTAAAATATGTCGCTTATAAGGGGCTGGACACAACAAAATCTAATATAAATCGCCTTTCGAATATGTCTTTTTGTATAGGGGACTTTTTGCAGCCGAAGGCCAAAAAAAAAATCAGTCGCTGTTAGGGTCCCCTTAACTATTAGTGGATAAGTAACATAATATAACCCTTATCCTGCTGAACCCGGATATGCCTTGCCTTTGCAAACAGTGTAGATCCATATCAGTTGATTTCTAAAAGGGCCAACTGATTTGGCTTCTAAGAAGCCAACTGAAGCCAACTGATCTGGATCTGCACAATCTACAATTCAGTATGTGAATTTATATCAACAATCTGGATCAAGTAATCTGATTGGCTGAAAGTTTGAAAAGGGCGTGGCATCTGAATTTACCGGTGAGCATCTGACTGGTGATCAGGAGGTCCGGCAACATTCTTTCGCGGAGATTGATCATGAAATATTTTTCTACGGTCATTCTCTCCCTTCCTCTGATTCAAGAAGGACAGTTATCAGTTTCTGGTGAAAGAATGTGCACAAATACTGGTTACCCGCTTAGAGGACTAAGCCTGCACAGAAAAAGTGTGGTTAGGTAAAATGACCGCGCTCGTCATGACCCTAATCGGTTGACTGGGCCGTCAAACCTCAAACCTCAAAACAAACAAACAAACACACATTAACCAGAATGTCTGTAAGATATCGACTCAACTCTTAAATGAAAACGATACACTTTCAAGGGAGACAACTCCTTACAAAAAATGTTGTTTTTGTCCCTTTCTGAAAAAAAGGACCTCTGTCAAAGGAAAGAATATGCTTTTATGGGAGCGTAGATCTTTTTTCGGAAGGAGCTTCCCAGCGGGTAACGTTAATACAACTTCGCATTAACGTCGATGCAACGTTATGACGTTGCATCGACGTTAATGAGACGTTGCATAAACGTCATTTGCCCACTGGATTGATAAGCACGAGAACAAACAGAAAATCATAACAGTTACTTCTCTTGGATAAAATGGTGGAAAAATCTACTGAGCGAATTATTGACTCATTTTTTTATCTAAATACCAAGATTGTTAACCTCATACTTAATGAGAAACTGACCAAAACCGCAGAGCCATATAGTTTAGAACAAAGTCAAATATCGATAAAATATTTGTTGCTCAGCCCCAGATGAGCTTTTTTCCAAACACCAAGACTTTAAGTTAAGCCCTTATACAGTCAGTAAGAAACTGATCATAGTCGGTGAACCAAAATAGAGTCAAAAGTCAAATAATGACTGTAACTGTTTGGAGTGCGTCTTCACCAAATGTACCTGTTAACCACTCATAAAAGCCTAAATAACAAGTATTAGCCTTCAAAAAAGCTTGTTCCAAGTTTAGCACACAGTGAGTGCAAAGCGTAGACAAAGATTTTTCGTGCAAATTAATACAGTCAAACTTCAATGGCTCGAACATCTTTGGGACCGTAGAAATTTGTTCGAGATATGGGTAGTTCGAGCCACTGAGGGTTTATTATGGCGCCAGATCAGGTAGCAATTAGCGATAATTTAGGGAAATATTTTCGATTTTCTACGCAATAATTGTATGTTGAGTGTATCAATACAATATCATGATAGGATAAGAAAATTTTCCTAACTATTTGTTTTCTTGATCTATCGGGAGAATTTCGTAGGGACTCAAAAACCAGTTCGAGTAAGCCATTGTAAACGAGCCATCAGTGTTCGAGCTATTGAAGTTTGACTGTACTTGGGTATACAAACGTTGAGCAGTCCATAAATTATTATTGAATCAGTCCATGACATTTCATAAAGTCGATTTTTTCACGTTCCTGCTCAAATAATTTTGTAATTTTGACTATCTTTTTCTTCTTATTGATGGGATGTAACATTATTTTGTCTTTTCAGTAAATTACGAGCTAGTGGGCGGTTTCAATCAATACATCGGTCGCATTTCGGTCTTCTACAATGGAACATGGGGGTCAGTGTGTGCTGATGGATTTGACAATGTGGATGCTCGTGTTGTCTGCAAATCTTTGGGATTTAGGTATAATAATTAAGCTTAATGGGTACACTTACATCCCTCAAAATTGCTTTGTTTCGCTTCTGAAAAGGGTCTACTCGAAACGGAAAGCATTTTCCCCTTAAGGAAAATGAGTTTTGGAAATGTGTCTCCGTCGGATTAAATGATACGTTTTGCTTTAAATTATAAGGGTAAGTTTGTAAACATTGTTCATAACAGACAAAAAAATAAACGCAGACCAAGCCAAAAATAATATGCAAGACTTGCAAATTGGTGAACTTATCTTCGTCAGTGGCACTAAACCTCTAAACCTCGATATATGAAAGTAAAACATCCCGAGAGTCGCAGAGTGCAGTTATTGTAAGCTCGGTTAGGGGAGGGTAGTACTTGCAAACAAAAGTTCATGTTAATTTACACAGGCAAGATGTTTTTGCACACAGCTAGGCCACAAACAGACTTTCTAAATCTCGGACATTTCTGTCCCCCGTATTTTCCTAAATTTCTGTACAGACTGATAGGTATGGTGGGCGAAGCATGTTTACAAGATGTTGCTTACTTTCCATGGAAGTCTCATTACACCCCATATTTGGGTCTATGTCTGTCTGTCTGAACATTTCTAAATTTGTCTTCGAGTATATCGACTTATGTTATTTTGTTCTTGTGCGTGTTATTTTTTTTTTGTTTCCGTCCTTTTAGCATTGCGATTACCTCGCCTAGGGAAGAGAGAGCTAATCTTAGTGCTTTTCGTACTTATTTTTCGATTTTGTTTCCGTCCTTTTAGCATTGCGATTACCTCGCCTGGGGAAGAGAGAGCTAATCTTAGTGCTTTTCGTACTTATTTTTCGATTTGCGCTTGTTTGGGGTCTGGGAAGGGCTGTGGTTTTGGCACTCCCTGCACTTCTCTCTTACGTTTTTTATATGATTTTTAAATACCATTTTGGTATGTTAATCTCTGACTAATCATTACAAGTTTCGTGGTTTAGACAAAGGTAAAGAAAAGATATAGCTGGTGCCCCTGATAGCACAAAACCATACCGAAAACACGCTTATATAATTTTGACCCCCTTAAACCCCACTTTTATATAGTAAAACTGGGGTTTACAGGGGTACACATTATTTTTTCTTATTTCTGTTCAAAAACATAGATTGTGGGTACTCGTTAGAACCGCCTCGCCGAGGCGGTTCTAACGAGTACCACAATCTATGTTTTGATCAGAAATATGAAAAATATCAGTGTTTTTTATCTGAAAATGTTTAATTTTTGGAGGTGAAAATTTCTATATATTTGAATAGGCGTGTTTTCGTAATGCATATCCACGAACAAAAAAATCAGAAATTCAAGAGTACATTCGGCACATTAAATTTGTCATCGCGAAAACATGCTCATATAATTTTAACCCCCTTAAACCCTACTTTTGTATAGTAAAACTGGAATCTACGAGTGTATATCTTATTTTTCTTATTTTGCTGAGCAATCTATGTTTTGATCAGAAATATGAAAAATATCAGAATTTTTTGTCTGAAATTTTACCTTTTTTGGTTGTAAAATGTTCAATATATTTGAATCGCATGTTTCCGTAATGGCTCTGGTTACATTTATTTTATATACATATTCATCTGGTACGCTAAATATTTATTGTTGCGCTTATTTTAAAGAATGTACACCTGACACGCAAAATTTGCGATGGTACGTTTATTTTACAGACATGTATATTTGACACCCAAAATTTGTTAATTTTTTATGGTTAGTATTATTTTATAAACAAGTACATTTGTACTTCTTTTTAGGCAGGTACATCTGGCGCTAAAATATTGTTATGGTTGCATATATTTTATAGACAGTGCATCCGACACGCGAAATTTGCTATGGTTACGTTTATTTTGTAGACATGTACATCTGGCGCACTAAAATTGTTATGATAACGTTAATTTTATAGACAAATATACATCTAGTGCACTTACTTTGTTATGACGACGTTTGATTTTTTTTTTTTTTTTTTTTTTTTTTTTTTTTGTTCAGTGGTGGGCTTATTATCACTCATACCTTTGGTCAAGGATCGGGTCCCATCTGGATGGCTAATGTTAACTGCACTGGAGAGGAAGAAGCATTAGGATTTTGTGATTTCCCTGGCTGGGGTATCCATGAGTGTGCACATTCTCAAGATGCTTCAGTTGAGTGCGAAGCGCGGAATGTCACAACAGAAGGTAAGTCTTATCTTTAAATAAAATCTACAAAGGTCGCTCAAGGAAACAAATTGCATAAACGAACAAAAATCGGTAATGGATGAATTAGAAGACCTCCACATGGACCGGCCAATATACGTTTTTACGACTATGGAAGCTGAGGATGAGGGTTGGGATCCCGTAAAGTTAGCTTAAGCCACCACATCCCCCACCCCCACACCAGTTACTTATTACTGACTGTTCCAAGACGGTACTTTCATTGTTCCGCTTTTTGTTTAATGTTCTGTAGTGATTCACTTACAAATGTTGATTTTTGTTGTTTCTTTTTTATAACAATCATATAAGTTAAATATATTTAAAGTTTGGTTAACAGACTTGTCACCTTTTCGGGAAAGGGTTGCCAACTTTGCTTGCCACCTGTTCTTTAAGTGGCTGTTTAATTGCGTTTGTCTGTCTCTCCCTTTGATGCTGAGAATTTGGTGTGGATCTGATTGTATCAGTTCCGGAGTTCATTTATTCATTTTATTGTGACTCTTTATTTTACAGCTTTATAGTTTTGCTGGGCTACGTACGCACCCTAGCACCGGCTTGAGCGGAAGTCGGTTTTCCAAGATACCAAATGGCTTAAGGAAAATGAAAACCAAAACCATTAAATTTAAAACCTTTAAAGCGACAATAAATATTGTACGTAATGGCACTATTATATACGTATCTCTAGAGACTTAAAGTCTCCATGTTTCGCAAAAATAGACATTTTATGATCCAAAACAGGCTTAAAGACACATTTTGGATTGAATAACACCCTAATGACTTTAAGGAGATTAAGATAAGAAATTCTTGGTGACTTTGGCCACCATTACAGGTAGGGGCCTGATAAGGGGAAATCAGATTTTATATCAGCAAAGTTTATGATGAAGACAGAGAAACAGATAAGGTGGGTAATTTTGTGATAATTTGATGATTTTTTTTTCTTCTGTTTATTCAATAAAATATACCTGGATTTTATTCATTAGAATTGCCTCTCCCAGGCAGTTCTAATGAAACCCACAACATATTTTATGGAGAAATACAGATATTTATGCCTATATGCTAATTTATCACCAATTGCCTTTATCTGTTTTTGGATCAAATACAGAAAATTAGGATGATAGATAGTATTTTGTTTAGTTATTCATGTATTTATTGAAAAAGTGAAGCTTTTTGGAATAAAATACACAATTTAAATTGTCTAAGAACTTTTTGACATATTCGATAATGTATTGTTTTTACTGAAATGGAAATGGAATAATTGTGCAGAGTTCTCATTTACTTTAGAAAATAAATAAATAACTATTTTCAACTTTATATTTCTGTTTCAATTTATTTGTATTTTTTTCACAATGCAAGAAAAAACAACACTTTTGTATTTAGGAAAAAAAACTATCAAAGGTAAATAATAAAAAAAATAAAATAAAGTGATACAATACAAATCAACAAATTAAATGCAAAATTTGCAAATGAATTTATTTGTTTCTAAAGTAACATATTGAATATAGCTTAATTTTATGAATTAACCCTTATAGGGCCCCGCCTAAGGAGACTTCACAGCCTTATAATGACTCCATAATCACTTAGATAAGATAAGCCTTTGATGTGCGTTCTGTTATCAGGACTGTATATTGGGGGGTGATCATGAAGGGGGGTCTAGCCAAAGAAGGAAAAAAAATGTGTCTTTAATAAATTGATATATAGTATTAATACAATCATAAAATGTGGCATCTGAGAGCCTGTAAAATTTCAGGTAGTCTCGGTCCGTTCGTCGTAGTCCGTGAATTCGTCCGCATCTTCATTTCGGAAAATAACTTGAGTAAATATCAATGGATTTTCACCAAACTTGGTATGTGCTTTCATGTTATGGAATTCTGGCTTGTGATCGCTGATGGGTAAATTTCATCAATTTGAGCTGTCTGTTCGCCAGACGTCCGTATTTTCGTTTTGGGCTGATAACTTGAGTAAATATCAATGGATTTTTGCCAAACTTGGTATGTGCATTGATATTATGAAAATCTGGCTGGGGATTGCTAATGGGAAATTTTCGTCAATTTTTGGAAGTGTAATCTGTCCGCTACACGGCCGTATTTTCGTTTTTGGGTGATAACTTGAGTAAAGATTAATGGCATTTTCTGCCCTCCACGCGATAGTGGCGGGGTATTATCGTTTCACGTTTTAGGCTTATTATTATTTCTTTTTCATTGCAAGGGACCGTACGATTAGTGGATGGCCCGGGTGCTTACGCTGGCAGAGTAGAAGTCTACTTTGACTCCAAATGGGGAACCGTGTGCGATGATTTGTTCGATGCTGCTGAAGCTGAAGTTGTGTGTCGATCTCTCGGATACGAGTACGTATAGTCACTTAAAAGTAATCAAAGCACTGACGGCACTGGTGGGTCGATTGAGTGTAGGCTGAGAAAATGGTCCTGGACGGGGACTTGTTTCATTTAACCCTTAACTTCCTGTTTTCCGGCGTCTAACCTGGGCTTGCACTGTTTGCCAATGTCCCGGTCCAAATTTTACAGATAACCCTCTTTACACGGCACTCTTACGTCACAGTGACAAGAATAGCGCGGCTATGAATAACCGTTAGTTGGATTTCAAAGGTCCCCAGCAGGCACACAATATCAAAATGACGTCGTATCAACGTCGATGCGACGTCATTTTAACGTTGTGTGCCTGCTGGGTCAATGATAATCACATAGACACCAACCTTAAGGAAATTTGATGTTTGAATATTTTTGGTAATTACAGTCGACTTAAAAGTGATGGAAATTGACACGGTTGTTGTCCACGTGATTATCGTTGGCCAATAAAATCAAACCGCGCGTTTGTACGAAATTCAGGTAATTGTTGTTAATAGCCGTGCTGTTCTTGTCGCGGTGACGTCAGAGCGCAGTGTCAAAAATGAATAGATAAGATATTTTCGACCCCTTTGTTGTAACAGTAAGCAGTAGTGACTCAAAGCTGCAGATGAGGGGAATTTCCAACAAAGTATTAATATTTTTATTATTTCTCCACGAAAACGTATGTTTAGGGTACTCGTTGGAAGCGCGCTAGTTGGCATTTGCATATTTATTATCAAAGAAATTTACATGCTCAGCAAGAAGAGATTTACAATTGCTAGTAGCAAGACAAATGTCATGCCCAGCTGAGTTGGGCTCGAAAAAAGTTTTAGTGGCCTTGGGGCCTGATAAGACGCCGCGTTCTGTGGCGTTTGATCTTGTTCTACACTGTTCGCTCAGGCATCTCTGTCCCAGCATTTAAGGTTCTAATGACATTTAGTGTCAGCAGCACTGGTGTATATTGTAAAATAGAAAGTGATTCGCTTGTTGTTTACCATGTTTATCTAGAATAATACAGAAAAATATGATAAAATAGAATAGTATGGGATATGATCCTTGTTAACGACAAGAACCATATCAGATTATGTTCTAGTCTTAATAGGTTCCACTCGATTCTATTCTAGTTTTCTCTTCTATTCTATTTCTACATAAATGTTAGTAACGGTTAATAGAATAGAATAACATGAATATAATAGAATAAATAAAAACTAGAACAGAACAGACTAGATTAGACAGGAGTTGAATAGAAGAATAGAAAAGAATCGCTGATATATGACATATTCTTTCAGAGGCGGCGGACTACCATTATCATCTATGCATTATGGTATGGGCATTGGTGATATTTGGATGGACGGACTCCAGTGCATTGGTGATGAGAATTTCCTATTTGAGTGTCCCTTTAACGGTTGGGGTATACACGACTGCTCTCATTCAGAGGATGTGGGCGTGGACTGCTTAAGAACAAGCAACGATACAACAGGAAGTCCTCAGACCACGGGTAGTTACGAGACGACAGCCACAGGTTTGTAGCAGCAATTTTATGCCGTATATACAAGCAGTTTGACGTACCGTATATACACGCAGTATTGACGTACCGTATATACAACAGTATTGACATACCTAATATACCAGTAGGATTGATGTACCATATATACCAGGAGTATTGGCGTACAATATATACTAGCAGTATTGATGTACCGTATATACCAGCAGGATTGATGTACCATATATACCAACAGTATTGGCGTACCATATATGCCATCAGTATTGATGTACCGTTAAATACCAGCAGTATTGATATACCATGTATACCAGCAGTATTGACGTACGATATATACGACCAGTATTCATATACCGTATATACTAGCAGTATTGATGTACCGTATGTACCAGCAGTATTGGCGTACCATATATACCAACAGTATTGATGTACCGTATATACCAGCAGGATTGATGTATCTTATATGCCAGCAGCCTTGATGTACCGTATATACCAGCAGCATTGATGTACCATCTATACCAGCAGCATTGATGTATCTAATATACCAGCAGCATTGATCTACCGTATATACCAGCAGCATTGATGTACCGTATATACCTGCAGCATTGATGTACCGTATATACTAGTAGTATTGGCGTACCAAATATATACTATAAATACTACCAGTATCCATAAACCGTCTATACAAGCAATATTGACGAACTATATATACTACCAGTATTCATATACCGTATATACAAGTAGTATTGATGTACCATATATACCAGCAGTATTGGCGTACCATATATACAAATTTGGCGTATCAATATACCGAATATACCAGCAGTGTGTACATAGTATTCACATAGTGTATATACCAGCAGCATTGACATACTTTGTATACTACCGGTATTCATATACCGTATACACCAGCAGTATTGTTGTACCATATATATCAGAAGTATTGACGAACTATATATACTACCAGTATTCATGTACCGTATATATTAGCAGTATATTGATGTACCGTATATACCAGCAGTATTGGCGTACCATATATATACGTATATGGCGTTCGATATACCGAATATACCAGCAGTGTGTACGTACTATATATATTACCAGTATTCATATATTGTATATACCAGCAGTACTGACGTACTTTATATACTACCAGTATTCATATTCCGTATATGCCATCAGTTTTGACGTACCATATATACTACCAATATTCATATACCGGTTATACCAGCACTATTGATGTACCTTATATACCAGCAGTATTGACGTACCTTATATACCAGCAGTATTGACGTACCTTATTTACCAGCAGTATTGACATACCATGTATACCAGCAGCATTGATATGCCGTATATACCAGCAGTATTAGCGTATTGTATATACCAGCAGTACTGACATACCGTATATACCGTATATATTAGCAGTATTGACGTACCATACATACTACTAGTGTGCATATCCCGTATATACCAGCAATATTGAGTACCATATACCCCAGCAGTATTGCCTATCGTATATACCGGAAGTATTGTACCGTATATACCGGCAGTATTGATGTACCAGATATACTTCCAGTATTCATTTACTGTATATACAACTAGTATTCATAAACCGTATATACCAGCAGTATTGACGTACCATATATACCAGCAGTATTGATATACCGGCAGTATTGATGTACCATATTATAACCAGTATTCGCATACCGTACAAACCAGCAGTTTTAAAAACCGTATACACCAGCAGTAGTGATGTTCCTTATTTACCAGCAGTATCGACATACCGAATACACATTAGGTACTAGGATTGCGAATCTGAATAAACGCTCTGCACCCGATCAGACAATACCAAAGTATTCTATGTCTTGTTCGATTCTACATTGTCTGCCATAGATATGTAAACAAGCAGCGTTCCCGAACTGCTCAAATTTTAAGACAAGTATGATAAAAAAAAATAACACTTAGCACGTTAGGTAATAATTTCAGCAGACAACATTTCGAAAATATTTTTAAGTTTTTCCAAAATATAGGATTTAATGTTTTATGCATATTGTCGCCCTATGGAGATAATTTTCATGAAACGACAAACCCTATTGAGTAAAAATAAGAAAAAATTTTTCAAAATGCCATCTGCTGCATTAGCCCAGAGAATCTTACGGGTTAAGATTTCTGATAGTTTGGATATATACGGTAATGTCCAGGAGCGTCGTCAAGAAGAGACAGCGTACGTCTATCTCTATGTGTGATATATAAGGATCTATCATTGGCGTAGCGGGGTAGGTAGAAAAATCGGTCCCTAGGATCACTGTCTGGCATCACGAGGCTTGCCTCGTGATGTCAGACTGTGATCGCGAGGGACCGATTTTTTTATCTTCCCTTCACACCCATAATAGATTCTTTTTCTAGCACACCTATCATTTCTGAACGCAGTTTTTTTAATAATGCAGTCACTTCGATTGCTGACGTCCGCCATAGTGTGATGACATTACTGTGGCGTTTAATGACGTCAATACTTTAAGTGACATAAATCTTAACGATGGCGTACGTGACGTCCATTACAACCAATGCATATCAAAAACGTGAGAATTCTCGATTTTTATCTCACCCTGGATACGAATTTCTATCCCAGGATTAAATCCAGGATTTCCTATCAGGCGTGCAAGAATTATTTTGTTAATATGTGACGTGATGCATGTTGATTGACAATTGAGACGGGACTAGGCGCAGACTGATCAGAATTTTTGCAGGGCATTCTGTGATAGCGAAAGATCCTAAGTGTCTTCAGACGGACAGCAAATATTCTGACCAGCCTTCGCAGATGCAGTATAGTAGAAAAATGCTGTGCCCGTCTTAGTTTGTAGTTTGTATTTTACAGGGTCACTATCGATTCGTTTAATGAACGGCAGTTCTAGTGCTGGAAGAGTAGAAGTATACTTTAATGGTGAATGGGGAACGGTGTGTGATGATAATTTTAATGCAGCGGCAGCTACTGTCGTATGTCGATCTCTTGGACTTGAGTACGTACAATATATAAGTTTATTTTCTAGGTAAATAACTCTGAAATGGAAATCGTTGCCTCCCTTTTTCGATGGGGACTACTTCAACAGCACAGAAGTTTTTCATTTTCTGCTAAGAGTTGCTTCCGAGTTGATAAGGTCTAAATATGGCCAGTTCTCATAATTCCGTTCTTTCTCATATCTGTGCTGCTTCCTATTGGTATAATCACAACACACAATTTTCACATATTATGCCACCTTGAAAATTAATAGAAAATAAATTTGATAAGAACTGTTTTTTGAACAAATAATCTGTTATTTACAAATTTATGCATAAAAAATGTATTTTCGTCACAAAAGTCCTACTTTTTTTTATTTTATTTTATTTTATTTTTTTTTTTTTTTTTTTTTTTTTTTTTTTTTTTGTGAGGGTGGTCGGGGGGAGGGGGGGTCTCAAAATAATTTCAAAACAATGACAATGCTGTCAATAAAACTTATAAGTATTGGTTGTTGTCTACGCTCACGGTTTGATATTGCTCCTGAAGCATTTTATGAAATTCCGTCGACTGTCCAACGTTTATAACCAAGTATTAGCTTTCGCAATAAGCTTGATATTTGCTTTGCACTCTTTGTGTGCTGTGCGTAGAACAAGATTTTTTATGAATGCTCAAACTTGTGCAGTATAGTGTTAGTCCATATATAATGTCCAACAAGTTTAATATGCACTGGATATTTTAATCTTCTTGAAATAAACATAGTGAATACAGAGAACCAAATTATGGGTACATACCTAAAAAATCGCCCTGAATTTTAGGATGTTGTGAAGTTCGTGGATCTGATTTTTATTTACATTCATTTTGTCATTCATCTTGTCGTTCAGATTTAATTTTATGTTTAAAACATCTTGCAAAGTCTTTTGCTTGCAGAGCTGCTTAGGGACGGAGATATGGGCTTCCAGGCTGTTAGGGATGACATACTGTCTGCAAAAGTTATCTCCCTTGGCAAAATTGCTGCCAATTTATTCTGAGTTGATTGAATGATACTTCAAATGGGCCGTGTCAAGCGAAAAAATGCCTTTGAACATGCGCGACATGCTCTCAGACCATCCTGCACATTCGCAGTCTCATCCGGGCCATTGCTCTCCACTTATACATTGTGTAGTATCCAATATTTTTTTATAGCGGATAGGGATGAACCTGATCAGACTGCGCGGATGTGCAGGCAGATCTGGGCCATCGCGGTTCGCATATTCTCAAAGACACGTTTTCGCATGGTGCGGCCTTAAATTTAAACGGGGTTACTTATAAGAATATCGTTGCTATGCAACTTCTTTCAAAGCTTTCTCGAATGGTGTCTTTCAAATTAGTAGCCCATAAGCCACAAATCGCGAGTAAAAAATCCATTGCATGTCAGTCTATAGATCCAATGCAACATTTTTCCAATATTGCTTTAGCAGCTTCACAGTTTTGGAGAAGTCGTTTAAAAGATTTACCATGTATAATTATAGCGGCTATCTTGGATGTCAGTTCCAGCTATGTGTCACAAACTTGAAAGATCTGGTCACAATGCCGCTTCATATGTAGTTTGTTTTTGGTTATAAGCAAAAAAAAAGACTTTTAAATGTTTCTTTTCTTCGCCAATCGGCGTATACAACATATAGATAAGGAGACACACGGAGGTGATTTTATTGTTGATTCACAATGCATTATTGACCTTATGCTTGTTGTCTACAATTAAAACCCGGGACTAGCTGGATCACTGAATAGAATTGAGTAGAATAAAATAATATTAATTGGAAAAAATAAATATACAGTAGATGTTTTTCATTCACTTGTACTGTACGGCGCTACACACTTATTTAGATATTCTATAAGGTTCCATAACAGCACTTTATCAAAGGTTATGGGATACATATTTTGACAAGTTCACTGGTAAAGTCAATGGATGCAATTTACAGCATAATCGGGACAGCGTGACAAAACTTTGATGTTATTAACTACTTATTTTAGTTAGGATGAGGTAAGCCTAAAATGTGAAATAAAAGTAGCTGTATTTATGTTTTATGTAGGGGCCATTCTTGTAGAGGCCAAAGGGATGGGATCTTATTTAGACTTACCAGAAGGTACAACTTCCCATGTTGTGGCTCATTAATGTTTTCAGAGGTGGAATAACTTTCCCTGGCCTACATTACGGTGAAGGTACAGGGCCAATATGGATGGATGGAATGAACTGTACCGGTTATGAGCAATCTTTGTTTGACTGTCCATTCAATGGTTGGGCTATACAAGACTGCACTCATGAAGAAGATGCCGGTGTTATATGCGGTCCATTCAGCGGAACAGTCACACCACCAACAACACCACAAAGCACAGGTACTTGCATTACTCATCACGAAAGCATGCCTGTATATAATTTTGACCCCCTTAAACCTCACTTTTATATAGTAAAACTGGGGTTTACACGGGTAAGCATTATTTTTTTTATATTTCTGCTCAAAACATAGATTGTGGGTACTCGTTAGAACCGCCTCGTCAAGGCGATTCTAACGAGTACTCACAGTCTATGTTTTGAGCAGAAACCTGAAAAAATATCAGAATTTTTATCTGAAAACTTTCATATTTTGGTGGTTAAATTTTCAGTATATTTGAATAGGCATGTTTTCGTAATGGTAGCTCGTTATTACAAACTCTGATATCTGAAACTATTTCTCAACTGCTTAAAGACATAGCTAACATGACACCAAAAGTGGTACCACTCACTAACGATTTTCTTGCCCTTACCTAGGTACTGTGCAAGATAATTCAATAGCATGTCATAAAGAAGTGATTGTGAGGTCACAGCAGGGAGGGGTAAAGAGGCCTTCCGAGTCTTTAAATCTGATACTTTGGTCTTTAAATCTGATTTCAGTTTTTGTGGTTATCTCTATCAGTCAATCTCTATTGCGAGGTTTCACGCGAGTAAAAATGGTTTAAGTCCGCAGTAGATTTTCTACTGACAGTTCCAAGGCGGTTCCTGTTGCAGTTATTAATTATTCCCCGGCACACGAAGTATGTAGGGTATATGGTTTTCGTCTTTTCCGTAACAATGTTTTTTTTCACCGCAGATTTCTCAGCTCAAATTTTGTATACACCTACCGAGGGCTGAAGTATCTTGTGTAAAAGAAAACCACAATGCTGAAATTTCTTTTGACTGTTTTTTACCTTTTTCTTTTTTCCATCTTTCACTCTAGTGTTATGCACAGGGGAATTTGTATGACTACTTGTATTGTGTAAAAGAGATTCAGCATTCTCATGCTTATCATTTTCTTTATTTCTCTGTATTTTTTTTTTCTCAAATAAAACTTTTGGTCAACGATTTCTCAATAACTACTCTACCTAGGATTTTTAAATTTTGTACAAACATTAGGTACGACCACTTGTATCGTGTAAGAAAGAATCAGCTTCCTCTTATTTATCGTTCGCTTTAATTGCCCATTTTTCTTTTTCTCCAGTAAAATATTTTGTCAAAGATTTCTCAAGAGCTACTTCACCTAAGCTTTTGAAATTTTGTATAAACATTGCGTATGACTTGTTGCATTGTGTAAGAGAGAATCAACAGCATCCTCCTCATCATCATGATCAGCATTATTATCATCATCATCACCATCATCATCATCATCATCATCATCATCATCATCATCGGATTTTGATTAACGTGCAGGTACAGGGGCAACATCCACATCAGTGGGCCTCCCTTCCAGGTAGCTCGCTTGCTGCACGCATGGCAGATCTCACACCAGATCTCCAGGTGTATATATCGTGAGGGTCGATAGTCGGGAGCTTCCACTCTCTGCGCTCCCTCTGTCAGCTGCTTCCATGTCATCTTGGGTCTCCTAGGCCCACGCTTTTCATCAACCTGTATGTCACAGGCTGTCTAGACTGCACACTTGCAACGCCCCACATGTCCATACCAGCGGATCCGTCTCTCCTCTAATATTGTGGTTCAGATCTTCAGTGCCAAGCTGTGCAAGTAGCTCATTGGACCTGATGGTGACAATGTCTTGCGGCTTGACATTGCAGATCTATCTGGTCATTGCCCTGTCATTCTGCTGCAGACGTTGGAGGTTTGGCTTTGTCAATTGCCAAGTCTCACTGGCATGGAGCATTGCCTCCTTACACAATATACGAGCTGTATGCGAGGCCACGTGTTTTGAAAGAGAGGCGGTGGGAAGAATGCACGGAAGCGCAGGCTGATCAGAGCATTCGCTAGGCACACATGCAGTCTTGTAGTAATTACTGTGTCCCGGTTCATATTATGCAGTAATAAAGCCATGAGGCGCTCCTAATGAGAACCCACTCTTCGTGGAAAAAATAAGAAAATATCAGTACATTATTGCTGAAAATGCCTTAGCTACAGCATATACAAAAAAAAAGTAAGAAAAAAAATTCTAGGGAGTACTACATTCACAAACCGCAGCCCTTCCCAGACACCAAGAGGAAGAGGAAACAGACAAAACCAAACAAGCGCAAAACGAACAAACGTTCGAAAAGCACCAAGACTGGCTCTCTCTTCCCCAGGCGAGATAATCGCAATGCTGAAAGGACTGAAAAAAAACACAAGAACAAAATAACACAAGACAAGACGTAAAACAAATCGGCTCGTAGAATAAACCACAACGCAACAAAGAGTAAGCATAACACCGAGACTACCGCCTTAGAAAGCCACAGAGCTATTCAGGTGACATAGGGGTGTTAAAGTAAGTAATGAATTAAACCAGAGCTTCGCTGATGAAATACTGTATTCTTTCAGTGCCAATTCGATTAGAAGGTGGACCAAATAATTCCTCTGGCAGGGTAACAATATACTATAATGGAGAATGGGGAACGGTATGTGATGATAACTTTGGTTTGGAAGAAGCTCATGTTGTTTGTCAGTCACTTGGATATTTGTACGTACCTTACCTTTTTTTCTGATCACTTGAAAGTAAAGGGTTCTTTTTATGTTTCAACATATATCGTTCCGATAAAAGCGTAGAATTCCTTTAACCTTTCAGTAGAATATGTATATTTACTCTAACATAATTCCTTATCTTTCGTTCTGTTTTGTGAACGTAAAGGATACTTTTTATGTATAGACATACATAAAGTTCCAATAAAAGCGTTGAATTTCTTAAACCATTCACTCGGATATTACCCAGTAAGCATTATTTAAAGATCTATAGCGGACAGTTACCCTGACGGGCCGATAACGGCACACTATATATTTATAAATAATGCGAGCTGGGTATATGTACCCTGGCCCATAATGCCTGACCTTTTATTTCTGTTTTGTGAAGGTAAAGGATATTTTTATTAACAAGATTTACCAAGTTCTGATAAAACCGTGAAATATCGATGACCGGCGGGCGTTAACGCTTCACTCAGATACGTATTTGTACTCTGGCTCATAATTCCTGGCCTTTCTTATTGTTCTGTGAAAGTTAAGGATATTTTTTTGTATCAACATTCACCAAGTTCCGATAAGACGTAGAATTCCGATGACCGGCGGATGTTAACTCTTCACTCGGACATGTATTTGTTCTCTGGCACATAATTCCTGTTTTTTCTTTGTGTTTTGTGAAAGTTAAGAATACTTGTTTTGTATTCACATTTACCAAAGTTCGATAAGACGTAGAATTCCGATGATTCACATTTACCAAAGTTCGATAAGACGTAGAATTCCGATGATCGACGGGTGCTAACCTTTCGCTCAGATATGTATATGTATTCTGACTCATAATCCCTTATCTTTTTATTTGTGTTTTGTGAAAGTTAAGGTTCTTGTGAATGTATCATCACTCACCAAGTGCCGATTAAAGCGTTGAATTCCGATGACCAGCGGGTGTTAACCCTTCGCTCAGATATTATATATACCCTGGCTCATAATTCCTTAGCTTTTCTGTCTGTTCTGTGAAAGGTAAGGATATACGTATCAACATTCACCTAGTTTTCGATAAAAGCGTTTAAATCCGATGACTGGTCGGTGTTAACTCTTCGCTCAGGTATAATATGTACCCTGTCTAATAATGCTTTACCTTTACTGTCTGTTTTGTGAAAGTTTGGGATATTTTATGTATCAACATATATCAAGTTCAGATAAAAGCGTTGAATTCCGATGACTGGTGGATGTTAACCGTTCACTCGGATATTATATACATATATATTCATAATGCATTACATTTTCGTTCTGTTTTGTGAAAGGTAAGGATACATGCACGTGTCAACATATGCCAAGTTCCGATAAAAGCGTTGGATTCCGATGACTGGCGAGTGCTAACCTTACACTCAGATATGTATATAACCATGGCTTATAATTCTTTACTTTTTCTTTGTGTTCTGTGGAAGTTAGGGATTTTTTCATGTATCATTCACCAAGTTCCGATCATCACGAAAACATGCCTGTATAATTTTGCCCCTTTAAACACCACTTTTATGTAGTAAAACTGGGGTTTACAGGGCTATACATTATTTTTCTTATTTCTGCTCAAAAACATAGATTGTGGATACTCGTTAGAACCGCTTTGGCGAGGCGGTTCTAATGAGTACCAACAATCTATGTTTTTAGCAGAAATGTGATACATTTCAGAGTTTTATCGGAAAATTTTCAGTTCTTGGAGGTGAAGATTTCTATTAATTTGAATATGCATGTTTTCGTAATGTGTTTCGCGTCATTCTAACTAAGGACTGTTTTTTCGCGTTTGAAAGTGTGGACATTTTATTTGAATCGTTAGATCAACGTTGGTTCTCAGAAAAGAAATTAAAATCTTAGCACTTGGAGCACTGGTTGGTCGAATGTCTCTGATTTTAGGCTTGGAAAATGGCCTATGGTCCTGAACGGGGTGTCTGATCTGGATCTGTTCTGTTTGCCAATGTTTAAGTCCAGGATTTACAGATAGCCCTCTTTACACAGCACTCTTACGACACAGTGACAAGACTAGCACGGCTATAAATGACGGTTACCTGGATTTCGTAAAAATGTGCAGTTTGATTTTGTTGGTCAATGATACTCACATGGACAACAGCCTTAAGGAAATTTTAGTGTATGTATACTTAGTCTCGACTGTAAACATTCAACCCAATTGATGCTGCTGTACTTTGCGCTTTAAGGGTGAATAAGAAGTTAACTGTCGTGACTTCCTGTTTTCTTTTCCGCACATCATGTCCATTCTGGAAAGGCATTACTCTAAAAGGAGCAAGTTTTTACCTTTTAGAGTGAATCTTTTTTTTTCAGAAGGGAAGCAAAAACATTTTAAGCGTACCGATTCCCTTCAAATGTTGTTTCAGAGGAGGTTTAGTAACTAATTACGGTGCAGGTACCGGGCCGATTTGGATGGATGAAGTTCGATGTACTGGAGTCGAGTTTAACTTAGCGGATTGCTCACACAATGGTTGGGGACTTCATGACTGTTCGCACTCGGAAGACGTTGCTGTTGACTGCGAAAGTAACATTGTCGGTACGTAGAACTTAGGTACCAGCCGACGTAAAAGAGCTTAATACACCTAGCAGATTTTGCGGCATTATACAGTCGAACTTCAATGGCTCGAACACCTTTTGGACCATGGAAAATTGTTCGAGCCATGGGTAGTTCGAGCCAATGAAGGTTAACCATGGCGCCAGGTCGGGAAGCAAATATCGCTACTTCTGGGAAATCTGTCCATCTTCTACACAATAATTGTATGTTGAGTGTACTCATTAGAATCTAATGAGTACACACAACATACAATTTCATAATGAAATAAATCTTCTTTAAATATTTGTTTCTTGGTGTATCGGAAGAATTCCGTAGGGACTCAAAACCGAGTTCGAATTAGCCATGGTGAACGAGCCATCGGTGTTCGAGCTATTGAGATTCGACTGTATATATATATATATATATATATATATATAAACGAAAGTGAAACCAGCAACAAGCTTTAAATTATTAACAATATTCATTCACAAAAAAATAAGACAAGATTCAAAACAAAAGAATGTAAGTAAACAGTTTATGCCACAAAGTCCCTCAGAAATAATCTACAAGAATGTATTGAACAAATCCTTTGAATAACACTTTTGATCCCACAATTTTAAGTTCCTGAACTTAGAATTTAAGTCCAGAATGAATAAAATATTAAAGTAATCCAGTATAGAATAATTTCCGATAAAGTATACAAAGATGTCCAGATGAAAATCTTTTTTCCTTATATAATATTAAAGAACATTCTAGAAAAAGAATTTACTACAGGCATCTCTTATTTTCCAGTTTCAGTCAAGAAATTTCTAAATATTCCCAAAATAATTCTTTTCTTTAGCTATCGAAAAAATTTCCTAGGGACTCAAAAACGAGTTCGAATCATCCATGGTAAACGAGCCGTCCGTATTCGAGCCATCGAGGTTATACTGTATATGATTTAATTGATGTTTATTTTCTTTTTAAAAGACTGATTTTGGAGATTACACGCGAAACAATTATCGAATATTGTCGCAACCTTGGGTCAGGATTAGGATTCTGTACAATAGTATAAAAAGATGTACAGGAAGAGAGACAATCAAATAACTGGCCCCGAGATTATAAAACTTTTTAATGCTCGATTCAGCTGAGCACGAAATTTGTTCTGTCTCAAATTTTTTTTCTTGCTTAACATAGCTGTGCACGAAAAATATCTCTGCTAACAAATATGAAAATGTCAACTATATTTTTAACTGAGCTGGTTTAGATAACGATGCTTTGAACAACTGGACCTACATTGTATTTTCTTCTGCGTCTTTCTTTCGCCCAGGGCACAGTATTTCTTACATATTTGTGTTTGCGTCCACTGAAAATTCAGATCAGCTTGTGCGGAATCTTAGCTGTCCATATGAAGACGCTTTTTGTTGTATCCTTGCTTCACGAAAACATACCAATATAATTTTGACAAACCACTTTTATAAAGTAAAACTGGTGTATAGAGGAGTATGCATTATTTTTCTTAATTCTGCTCAAAAACATAGATTGTAGATACTCGTTAGAACCGCATCGCCGAGGCGGTTCTAACAAGTACCCGCAAACCTATGTTTTGAGCAGAAATGTGAAAACTATCAGAATTTTTTGTCTGAAAATTTTTATTTTTTTATTATTTTTTTTTTTTTTTTTTTTTTTTTTTTTGGTAAAATTTTCATTATATTTGAATAGGCGTGTTTTCGTAATGGCTCTCCACAGGCTGTCCTGTTAGTATCAAACTGCACAGAAGTACAGGCTGATCAGAGCATTCGCTTGGCGCTCATTCAGTCTTGTAGAAAATAATGTTGATCATTACGAAAACACGCCTATTCAAATATATTTGAAATTTCACCACCAAAAACTGGAAGTTTTCAGATAAAAATTCTCATATATTTCATGTAAGAAATAAGAAAAATAATGTATACCCCTGTAAACCCCAGTTTTACTATTGATAAAAGTGGGTTTTAAGGGGGTCAAATTATATAGGGATGTTTTCGTGATGTATTATACAGTATTAATGCCATGATGCGCTTCTAATGAGTACCCACTCGTGAAGAAATAAGAAAATATCAGTACGTTATTGTTGAAAATGCCTTAGCTAGAAGTATACAATTGACAGAGCTATTCAGATGACATAGGGCTGTTAAAGCTATGAATTAAACTAGACCTTCGCTGATGAATTAGTGTATTCTTTCAGCGCCAATTCGATTAGAAGGGGGTCCAAGCGATTACTCTGGCAGGGTAACAATATACCATGATGGAGAATGGGGAACGGTGTGTGATGATGGCTTTGATTCAGCCGAAGCTCAGGTCGTTTGTCGGGCACTTGGATTCCGGTACGTTCCTTACCTTTTCTTTCTGGTCTGTGAAAGTAAAGAATATTTTATTCATGTATCAACCTTTATCAATTTCAGATGAAAGCGTTGAATTACGATGACTGGTCGGTGCTAACTCTTCAGATATTATATGTACCCGGGCTCATAATGCCTAACCTTTTCATTCTGTTTTGTGAAAGGTAAGAATGTGCAGTCGAACTTCAATGGCTCGAACATCATTGGGGCCATGGAAATTTGTTCGAGATATGGGTAGCTCGAGCCACTGAGGGTTAATTATGGCGCACGGTTAGGAAGCAAATGGTGATAAATTAGGGATTTTTTTCGATCTTCTATACAATAGTTGTATGTTGAGCGTACTCATCAGAATCGCCTCGATGAGGCGATTCTAATGAGTACACACACCATACAATTTCTTGATAAAATCAAAACATTTACCTAAATATTTGCTTTCTGGACCTATAGGAAGAATTTCATACGGACTCAAAAACGAGTTCGAATGATCCATCGATGTTCGAGCTATTGAGGTTTTACTGTATCAACATTCACCTAGTCCCAATAAAACCGTTGAATTCTGATGACAGGTGGGTGTTAACTGTTCACCCGGATATATATATGTCACCAATTTCAGATAAAAGCGTTTTACTGATGACCGTTTCTAGATGATATTTTTGTTGCAGTTCCTGTTTGTTTTGTTCGTCCTATTTCGCTGAAGTGTTGTTCTGTCATTTAACCTTATTCGGGCCATGGAAGGGCCGAGTTTTCTGTGATTACGGCATTTTTTGAGTACCCCGTATTTGTATTTTGGACATTTTATGTGGATCGTCACCCCAGTAGTTGGTTCACATAAGATGTCAAGCCTTATTTTCGTGTTAAATTAAAGTCGTCAGCCGTTGCGGTGATTTGCGCTTTAAGGGTAAAAAGTGGGATAATTGTCGCGACTTCCTGTTTGCTTTTCCGCACATTAAGTCCACTCTTGAAAAAGGGTTTACTCTAAAAGGACAGAATAGCTACCAGGGAGCATTTTTTTTCCTTTTAGAGTAAACTCTTTTCAGAAGGGAGGCAAAACAATTTTTACAGAGTTTATCTCTTTTAAATGTACCGATTCCAATAAAATTTTATTATTTCAGAGGAGGAAGTGTAACTAAATACGGTGAAGGTACTGGACCGATTTGGATGGATGAACTACGATGTAATGGAGACGAGTTGACTTTAGCGGATTGCCCGCACAGTGGCTGGGGAGTTCATGACTGTTCGCATATAGAAGATGCTGCTGTTGACTGCGAAAATGACATCTTTACTACGGAGAGCCTAGGTACCAGCCGCCATAAAGCGACCGAATAAATTTAGCAAATTTTGCGCCATTTTGTAAAAAGGAGAGACAATGTTAATGATTTTTCCAGTTTGCGTTTGCTTCACAGCACACAAAACCCCTTCTTAAAAGGGTCCAACAGTAAAAGGAGAGACTTTGCTTTTTATGGGAGGTCCTTTTTCAGAAGGGAGATAAAACCTTTTTGATAGCTGTCTACCACGAAAGTGCACTAATTCCCTTCAATGTGGCTGTAATGGATTTGAAACGTAACCACTCTCTACGCTAATTCAGTAGATGACAAACTGATGTTAGTTTCTTATTTTTACCAGACGTGTTACTCTGACATGCTAATGTAAAATTGTCGCTAAAGAAGAAAATTTGCCTAAAATTCCAAAACCTGGTTATTGGAAAAATAAGAAAAAAACTTATTTAAAAAGCAAAACAAAAAACAAAAAGCTCTGGCGTATAATATACATGCTGTCGTTGATTGTATAGCTAGTTGCGGGACAACAAAATACACATATATAGTTAGTAGGTGTTAATATAGCGTTTGCTTTTCACACATGAACATATAGGACATATCATGACTAATTGGGACACTGTATTTACCCGACGTCTGAGCAAACAGTGTAGACCCAGAGCAGACCGTGGAAGTCATTACTGAATGCAAAATATCTATCAGTTTTAGGTATAATATGGCGTTGATCGTATAGTTAGTAGCAGGAAAACAAACATCACGGGTATCCTATATACAAGATGGCGTTGATAGTATATTTGTAGCTGGACAACAGCATACTCGTGTATATTATATAAATGATGTCATTGTTTGCATAGTTAGTAGCTGGACAACTAATAATAGAAGTATCCTTTATACATGATTGCATTGATCGTATAGTTAGTAGCAGGATAACTAATACCAGAGGTGTCCTATATACATGATGGCGGTGATAGTATAGTTAATAGCAGGACAACACAGCACAGGTATCCTATATACAAGATGGCGTTGATAGTATAGTTGGTAGCTGGACAACATTATACTCATGTATACTTTATTAATGTTGTCATTGTTTGCATAGTTACTAACATATGTAACTAATACCAGAGGTGTCCTATATACGTGATGGCGGTGATAGTATAGTTAATAGCAGGACAACAAATAGCAGAGGTTTCCTAAATACATGATGGCGTTAATCGTATAGTTAGTAGCAGGACAACTAATACTAGAGGTGTCCTATATACATGATGGCGGTGATCTTATAGTTAATAGCAGGACAACAAATAACAGAGGTATCCTAAATACATGATGGCGTTGACCGTATAGCTAGTAGCAGAGCAACAAATAACAGACGTATCCTATGTGCATGATAGCGGAGACTATTTATGCAGTAACAGGGCAACAAAAAGCAGTAGTGTCATATATACATGGTGGCGTTGATCTTATAGTTAGTAGCAGGACAACAAATAGAGGTATCGTTTATACGTGATAGTGTTGATCGTTTTAGCTAGAAACAGGACAACAATTAGCAGAGGTGTCCTATATACATGGTGGCGTCGTTAGTTTAGTTAGTAGCAGGACAACAAATAGTATATCTTTTATATATGTTAGCGTTGGTCGTATAGTTAGAAGCAGGACAACAAATAATAGCGGTGTCCTATATGCACGGTGGTGTTGATCGTATAGTTAGAAGCAGGACGGCGAAAAACACAGGTAATCTATATGATGGCGTTGATTGTATAGTTAGAAGCTGGATAACAGATTACTCATGTACATGTATATTATATAAATGTGTCAGTAATCGCATAATTAATAGCTGGACAACAGCTACCAGAGGTATCCTAACATACATGATGGCGTTAATGGAATAGCTCTTAGCAGGATAATAAAAAAAACATAGGTATTTTTTATACATGTTGGCGTTAATCGTATAGTTCGTAGTTGGATAAGAAAGAGCACAGGTATCCTATAAACTTGATGGCGTTGATCGTGTATTTAGCCAGTCATTGCAACAAATAACAGACGTATCCTATGTGCATGATGGCGGAGACTAGTTATGCAGTAACAGAAGCTGGACAACACATAGCAGAGTTATCCTATAATCATGATGATCGTATAGCTTGTAGCAGGACAGCAGAAAGCACATGCATATTATGTATATTCGTTGATTGTATAGTTTATGTCTGCAGAACAGAAAACACGGGTATACTATATATACTATATATATAATAGTATATATAGTGTTGTTAATCATAGGATGTGTTCTTTTAGTGTCATTTCGATTAGAAGACGGACCAACCGATTCCTCTGGCAGGGTAGTAGTATACCATGATGGAGAATGGGGAACGGTGTGTGATGATGGCTTTGATTCAGCCGAAGCTCAGGTCGTGTGTCGGTCACTTGGATATGGGTGCGTACCCTACTTTTTCTTTCTGGTCTGCGATAGTAGCGGAAATTTTTGGCGTGCATCAACTAGCACTCGCCAGGTTCTGATAAAAGCGTTTGTTCGGATGACTGGCGGGTGTTAACTTTTCACTCGGCTATTATATGTACCCTCACGCATAACTCCTTACCTTTTTGTTTTGTTCTTTGAAAGTTAATGATACTTTTTATGTATCAACATGTACCAAATTCCGATAAAAGCGTTGAATTCCGATGATTGGCGGGTGTTTACACTTCAGTCGGATATGTATATATGCATTGACTCAAAAATAATTCTATATATTTTCTTCCTGTTCTGTGAAAATAAAGGATACTTTTTTGTATCTGTATTTACCAAGATTCGATAAAAGCATTGAATTCCGATGACTGCCGAGCGTTACCTTCACTCAGATAGAATATATACCCTGACTAATAATTCTTTACCTGTTCTTTTCTGTTCTGCGGACGTTAAGAACACTTTTTATGTATCAACATTCACGTTCCGAAAAAAAAAGTGAAAAAACAAACGAAAAAATCCCGTTGAATTCTGTTGACCAGCGAGTGTTAACCCTTCACTCAGATATGTATATATCCTCTTACATTTACTTTGATTTCTGTGGAAGCTAAGGATACGTTTTTGCATCAACATTCACCAAGTTCGGAAAAATGCGATTAACATCTCACTCCTGCATCCTGTCCTACAGTTTAACATCCTCTCCAACAGTTTTACTGATGACCGTTCTCAGATAGTATTACTGTTGCAGTTCCTCTTTTTGTTTTGTTCGTCCTATTTCGCTGAAGTGCTGTTCTGTCATTCTTACCTTATTGGGGGCCGTGGAATGGACAGTGTTCCATCATTTTGGCCTTTCCTTGGGTATCACCGTTCATGTATTTATATTAGATATCAAAGGAAGGCAATGATCAGGAATCGATACAATTACCTAACACCTTCCGTTCCAAGACACCAAAGGGAAAGAAGGATGCACTTAAAGTAACGGCACCACAATCAAAACACTACAAGCAGAAAGCCAAAAGGACAATATCTTCCCAAAAAATGGCCAAACGGCTATCCAAAATAAAAATTGCACCAAGGCAAACATGCAAAGACATACAATGACAGATATAGTAAACCATAGCAGAAGCACCGCCTTGGAATGGTCAGTAAAAACATTACTGGAGGGCTAGAGTATGCTATGTGACTCGTAAGCACAAATAAACACTTCACATGAAATTATAAGCCTTATTTTTTCTGATTTTTAATGTTGTCAGCTGCTGCTGTGATTGGTGCGTTAAGGCTTAAAAAGGGGGTTAACTGTCGTATTTTCCTGGTTGATTTCCCGTACACTAATGCCCTTAAGGATATTACCGTACTCTAAAAGGGCAGAATGTGCTACACTGACGGGGAGCAAAGACTTTACTTTTAGAGTAAACCCCTTTTCGGAAGGAAAGCCAAAACATTCAGTTATCTCCCTTCATATGCTGTTTCAGAGCAGAGAGGGGATCAATTACATTGCAAAGTAATTAATTACCATTACCATTATATTGCAGTGTTATCATTACCATTACCATTACATAGTTTTGAGACAAGTAATTAATTAAATTACCATTACTTGGCAAATGTAATGCATTACCATTACTCGTTATAGGTTTCATGTTTGATGGAAGTGTTTATTATTTTGATTCTTTAAGAGAAGTGGTTGTGCTTGAACTGGCTTCTGAAGCTTGATATTCATATCTGTGTTTTCTCTGAAAAAAAGCAGTTCCTGGTGAAACTTTTGAATTTTACTTCATGGTGTCATAAAATGGGAGTATGGGCAAAACACACTATAGACTTTGCCTGTTACCTTTTTGTTCATTGCCTGGGGGACAAAAAGGTGTGGTGATCCAGTGACACTAACTAACAAAACAACTGACTGGTCCACAGAGATTAGGTCATAGCTTGAATTTGGATTGGTTACATGTTTTCTTTTGATATCTAAGTAAAACTTCAGACTGGTCTTAAAGATTTAGATCGCAGCTTGACTTTGGACTGGTTACATATTTTTCTTTGATACCTGCCTTATCAGAGCTGCAGACTGGTTAAAAAAATTAACAGTTTGACTTTTGAGGGGTTACATGATTTTCACGCTGTTGTCTAATAGCAGAATAGAATACACAGACTTAGAAAGTCATAAGATGGACTTTGAACAATATATGACAGAGAAAGACTATTGTTGTAACATGTACATGAAAACATAATAAGGTCTTATCTTCACATGTCTTATGAAGTTTGATGTCACTTTCAAGCTTCCTGATATATAGCTGGAAAAGTATCTGCATTTGGCTTAAACCTGTTCATTATTATCACATGGAAGTTTTTTAGAAAGTTCAAACAAAGAAAAACTTGGATTTGTAGCCATTCTCCTGAATGCCAATGATGAATATGCCACAATCTCTTGTCACAGTTTACCTCTTTTTATTCACTCATGGTTCAGAGGGTGGAGGGAATGATTATGCTGTTGTTAGTATTTCTTTTGAAATACCCTGAGATTAGGTGATCAGAGTAATTTTTGTGCCAAAAGAAAATTTTGTTTACTGCAAAAATCAATGCTAAGTCTATGGTTATGATTTTTTCTATTAAAATATCTGTTGACTTGAGGGACAGGATAATTATCACACTTGATATGCAGAAGCAACAAATGTGGATGATAACCAGTGTATTATGTACCTGTAGAAAATTTATTAACAGCAGATATCTTTTGAGCAGTTAAATGATTTGTTATTATTTTTCATTGTTGTTGTTGTATTTATTATTATTATTATAATTATAATTATTTATTTATTTATTATTATTTTATTGTTATTGTTGATTAAAGTTATATTCCTTTTTCACTATTACTGAACTGATAACTTAAGTCATTTGGTCTTGAAAAGCCGCTGACGATGATGTTGACGATAAACTACTACAAAGTAATGAAACTGCAATGCCAAAAAGCATTACATCATTACAGCCTTTTTCTACTTGTAATTAATTAAATTACCATTACATGTAATGAAAAAATCCTTCTTTAGTCATTACTTAGCATTACCTTGAAAAAAAGTAATGCATTGTAACGCATTACCATTACTCATTACCATTACGTCATCTCTGTTTCAGAGGAGGTATAGTAGCTGATTACGGTGAAGGAACTGGACCTATTTGGATGGATGGACTACAATGTACTGGAGACGAGTTGACTTTAACTGATTGCCCGCACAATGGTTGGGGAGTTCATGACTGTTCGCATATAGAAGATGCTGCTGTTGACTGCGAAACTAGCATCGTCACCACGCAGGGCCCAGGTACCAGCCGCCATAATAGTGTGGACACTTTTGGCAGCTTCTGTGCCATTTTGTATTAAGAGGACAACTTTTGTGACTTCCTGTTCGTTTCCCTGCACACAAACCCCTTCTGAAAGGAGTCGTAATGTAAAAGAAAAGAATTTGCAAACAATGGGAACAATTTTTTTCCTTTTATAGTAAGATGGCAGGCATAACGATTTTGATAGAGCTGCCTCCCATGAAAGTGTACCAACTCCTCTTAAGTTGGCTATAATCGCTTTTAATCTTTTATAATGTATTCATCTTGGCTGCAGCTTGTGTTAGAGCCGTGTGGCGACCGTAAAACCTCTCTCCGTACTTCACCATAGTGCAGATTATATTTTAATTTTTTTTGTGATCATTGAACCGATTCTGGTTTCTTTGAAAATCGGATACTGCTCAAGCTGGTGCTAAGAGGCGTATCCCAGCTAGCATTCTTTATAAATCTACAGCGGGCCGTTATCGGCCCGTCAGCTACCCTGACGGGCCGATAACGGCCCGCTATAGATTTATTTAGAATGCTTACTGGGATGGGGCCTCGCAAATTACATTGCTGCATATGAAGAGACATAAAAACCGAATCTTATTTTTGTCTATTTTGTGTTCTTTGTTTCCAAAGACAATCTTATAGATTTTCATTTTAACATTTATACAGCGTACGACAATCTCGATGATATCTTTTTTTTTCTCATTAAATTCAACTTTTACCATGTTTTTATGCAAAACCATTTGTCATAACTACCTATACACCAAAAGTGTTATTCTAGTCATTATTTGCTTGAAAAAAAAATCAAATAATTTTTATTCTTCCCATAGTCCAAATTATGCAAAAATCTGTAGGGTAGGTAAATTGAAGACAGGTTGTCTACCTATTCAAATTATCGGTTTTTTACAATATTGTCATGAAACATCATTAAATAAAATCAGCAAAGAAAAGTAAAAACGTTTTTTTTACATAAAAACCCCCAAAAATCGCTTTAATATATAACTTGCTCAAGTCGGAACTACTATTGGCTATACACACAATTTTAGAATAAATATTTAAGAACAAAATACAGAAAAAGAACAGAAAAAGAATAGACAAACGGTTTCTGATAAGATATGGTCAAGCGCGACAAAATATTTTCATTTACAATAAAACGCCATGCAAAAGGCGTCTGTCCGAATGATATCGAACGGACAGTAGCTATAGACTTGTAATGCTAGATGATAAAAAGAATATTTTTTTTTTATTTTTGGATAACTAGTTTCATGTCAAAGACAACATTCAAAGCCGTTTCTAAAAAGCGTCAGCTAGACATACATGTAATGGTGTTATGTTACCGAGGAAGTTTTTTATAGACGGCTTTGATAATTGACTTTTGTCATGAAACTGGTTAGAAAATTTCGTTGTGCATTTGAGTCGCATTTATTTCATTAACATATTAAACACCCGTATTGTGGAAAATTCTTAACAATTTCGAATATATATATATATTGCTTAATGCTCTTTACATTTCAACTTCTGTCTGTTATCTCAAACTATTGTCATGTCAAACTGAAAACTCTGATCTCTTGGAGTTGGCGTCGTTTGAGAAAACAAGAGTCCACTAGTCCACTGTATATCAATCGTACTTTCCTTTGCAGTTCAGAAGTGTTGCATGCCAGTAAATGTTCTATTTTTTCTCCCTTCAGAGGAGAACGTGGCCTGTTTTGACCTTGGTTTTGGACATCTGGCTTGTGAGGATATGGTCATGATATTTGACGCCTTGGGGCTATTCCGGTTCATGAATATGACGAGTGTTTGCGCAAGGCCAATCTGGCAACAAGCTTGCTGTAAATTATGTTCACGTAAGTATTTTATTTACTTCACTGCAGCTGGTTAAGTGCCGTAAAACGTCTTCCTTTACTTCACCATAATGCAGATTATATTTTATTTCATTTGAGACCATTGAGTCCATTCTGGTTACTTTGAAAATCGAATATCGCTTAAGCCAGTGCTAAGGGGGTATACACATACCTATATAATTTTGACCCCACCCCCCACCCCACGCCCTTAAACCCCAATTTTATATAGTAAAACTGTGGTTTACAGGGGGATACATTATTTTTTCTTATTTCTGCTCAAAAACATAGATTGTGGGTGCTCGTTAGAACCGCCTATGCGAGACGGTTCTGCCGAAGCGGTTCTAAGGAGTACCCACAATGTATGTTTTGAACAGAAATACGAAAATATCAGAGTTTTTATCTGGAAACTTTCAGTTTTTTGGCGGTGAAAGTTACAATATATTTGAATATGGGTGTTTTCGTAATTAGCCTCGCAAACTATATTGCTGCATACGAAGAACTTAATAAAACCGAGTCTCTGAATTTTGTTCATTTATGTGTTCTTTGTTTCCAAAGGCAACCTTTTAGATTTTTTTAATTTCACATATTTTCTGCAGAAATATGTGGGGTATGTAGGCAGGTTTCCAACCAGTTCCATTCGTTCAAATTTTTCTGAAATTTTCACATTAGTGCTGTGAACATCACGAAAACATGCCTATGTAATTTTGACCCCCTTCAATCCCACTTTTATGTAGTAAAACTGGAGTTTACAGGGGTATACATTGTTTTTGTTATTTTTGCTCGAAAACATAGATTGTGGGTACTCGTTAGAACCGCCTCCCCGAGGCGGTTCCAACGAGTACCCATAATCTATGTTTTGAGCAGAAATATGAAAATACTAGAATTTTTATCTGGAAACTTTCAGTTTTTGACGGTGAAAGTTACAATATATTTGAATAGGCGTGTTTTTGTAATGAGCATCGCAAACTATATTGCTGCATACGAAGAGACTTAATAAAACTGAGTCTCTGAATTTTGTTCCTTTATATGTTCTTTGTTTCCAAAGGCAACCTTTTAGATTTTTTTAATTTCACATATTTTCTGCAGAAGTATATGGGGTAAATAAATTGTAGGCAGGTTTCCAACCAGTTCCATTTGTTCAAATTTTCTAAAATTTTCATAATATTTGTTGTGAACATCACGAAAACATGCCTATATAATTTTGACCCCTTTCAACCCCACTTTTATACAGTAGAACTGGGGTTTACATGGGTATACATTATTTTTTTCTTATTTTTGCTCGAAAACATAGATTGTGGGTTCTCGAGTACCCACAATCTATGTTTTGAACAGAAATATGAAAATATCAGTGTTTTTATCTGAAAATGTTCAGTTTTTGGAGGTGAAAGTTTATATATATTTGAATTGGCGTGTTTTCGTAATGAATATAAATTATTAAAAATCTGCAAAGTAAAATAAAAATATTTTCTTAGATAAATATTCCAAAATATCACTTTACTATAATCGAAATTGCATAGGTCAGATCAACGTTTTGCCCTAAATTTAATTTTAGAGAACAAAACACAGAAATAGAAAAGAATAGTTTCTGATAAGATATGGTTAATCAAAACAAAACGTTTTCATTTAGAAAGGTGAAAGGTTCGGGTCCATAGTCTGGACTTATCTTCATAGGATTTATCCTCCATGATCTTCATATCTTCCGTGTCTTCATGATGCCTTGATTCCAACATGATTAATAAACTTGTGACTTGCCTTAAGATCTCGTGTCTTTTTTACATGTTAGCTAGCCGTGGCCAGCAGACAGGCGAGTTACAATGGCCCTGACGGGCTGATAACGGCCCGCTATAGATTTATGTAGAATGTTTACTGAGAAAACGCCAGGCAAAAGACGTCACAAGCTAAGTAGGCGTTTTGTAGTCCATTTTAGCATTTTAGTCACTAATATATTTTAATATTTTTAAAGAACAAATCTTGGTCAGAATTAACTGTAAAAGCTTCCTTAAAGTTTACGGCCTATTGACAATTTTTCAGTCATATATGCAATCTTATTTTTACGACCCATCAACATCGTTTTACTCATATAAGCTACCTGTGTACACCGTAACTATGTTACACTAGAAGAACTAGTGTGAGTCTGACAATAGGCGAGTACAGTCAGACACAAATCATCTATAAAAGGTTGCCTTTGGAAAAGCCCAGCAGGCAAACAACAGGACGTTGAATCACCGTTCAGTGTGCCCGCTGGGAAAGAACACATTACAGATAGTAAATGGAAGTCTCTGTTTTATTGAGACTCTTCATCAGCAGAAATGGTTTGTAACACTGCTTACGCCCTCTAGTATTAGCATTAGCAGAAGTTCATTTTAAAAGTTAGCACAATGAGCTCAATGAAGCCAAAGGAACTAAGAATATAAACTGCACTTTTGTAAAGTACGGGGAGAAATTCTATCGCCGCCACACGGCCATCTATAAAAGGCTTAGTATTGTTTAGTAATATTTCAGTTAATGCTTGAATTTTCATCCGGATTCCTCTTGATTTCATATTTGCAATGTACTATAAGATGTCTTCTTAATGCTTGTGTATGCTATTTTGACTTTACCGAATATCAATCAACCAAATGACTTAGTCAGATGACTTTCGTACAGACGCTGAACAAAGTGCTTCATGTTAAAAATTACTATTTGGTTTAACACTTTCACCCTCTGCTGACATGGACTCTTCCATCTCTGAATTTGAACACGTTCATTGATGCAAATTTGGATTTCAGTCAAAAATCAAAAACTGAATGATAAACAGTTTAAATCCTGATGAGACGTCTCATCTGGATCTGCAGGCACGGTTTGCAAGGTTATCTGTATTAGTCTCATCACAAAAACATGCCTATATGATTTTGACCCCCTTAAACCCCACTTTTATATCGTAAGACTGGGGTTTACAGGGTTATACATTATTTTTCTTATTTTGCTAAAAACAGATTGTGGGTACTCGTTAGAACCGCCTTGACGAGGCGGTTCTAACGAGAACCCACAATCTATGTTTTGAGCAGAAATATGAAAAATATCAGAGTTTCTTTATCTGAAAATTTTCAGTTTTTGGAAGTGAAATTTTCTGTATATTTGAATAGGCGTATTTTCGTAATGACAGGAATGAAAGGGCTCAACATATTTATTCATAAACATTTTACATATAATCATATACATGACAAAATTCAATAATGATACAAACTTGACATGATTTAAAAAAAAAAATACAATTCTGACTTCAAGTGACAATGAAAGCTCGTATCGGACTGCCCGGTGACACTATTCCACGTAGTGTGACTTACTGTTATGATAAAATGTATATTATAAACGTCGTTTTGATAAGACGAAACACATATTTTCATCGTTTTTGTTGCACCGATAAAATTTCAGGAGAAATCCGATTTTTTCTTCTGTTTCAGCCTATCTGATGTAAACAAGGATCGACAGATAAAAAAAAAGACCGGATACGTATTGCTCTGTACAAAAACACCTTAGCCTTAGTGTATTTAACTTTTTTATGTTACTCAACATGTCAGCCATTTCCAGCGGGCACATGACGTGTATACAACATCCCATTAACGTCGATGCATCACGACGTGACGTTCATACAAAGTTGCATTGACGTCGATGCAACGGCAAGATGTTTGTACAATGTCTCATTAACGTCGCTGTAACGGAATGACGTTTGTAGAACGTAGAATAAACGTCGATGCAACGTCATGGTGCGACGTTGTATAAACGTCATGTGCCCACTGGGTTATAACTTCATTGTGCGAGTGTCCTTAAATTTCATCTTGACTCACCGCAAGGCTTAAATAGCAAGGCTATTTTTCCCTTTGGCTAATGAGTTACATTTTTTCTGATTGACCACATAATATTATATATCATGACATTTTCAAGATGTTGCAGATATTGAAGTGATGCTGACTTTAATTTGGCTACTGCAAGCAAGATGTTGTGTTCGATTGCATAACATTATATAGAGGTTAATGCACCCTGAGTTTTAATTACATGAAATAGTGCCCGAAAGATTTGTAAATCCGACAAACAAACGAGTGCATTAGCACGAGTTTGTTTATAAGATTTGCAAGCCTCTGTTATTTTCTGTCCGTCGACTGTTGTTTTCGTCTGGATATTATGAAAATATACGTCTTCGTTTGGCGGCGTCCCTTTATTTTCACTGGCCATGGGCGTCGCCATTTTGTGTCTCTGGATGGCTTAGAAGCTTGCTTATTGTTAAATATAGCAAAATGTGAATCGGATACATTCGCACAATTTTAATTTCTAAATTTTGTAAGCGATTGGCTGATTAGTCAATCCAAAAGGTCATTCGATGGTGACCCACTGCTTTCGTTAGCTCCTTCTACGGGTGATAATATTCTAATTAGATTCCTGAATATATGAAGTTTATTCAGACCTTAGTAGGGCAAGATGCTAAATCCAAACATTATCATAGATAAAAAAAAATGACACTGCATTCCTACCAGCGTAGTTTTTTACAGTGTTCAAAAACAGAAATCGGCTTAGTGACATGATAAGACTAGAGTCTATACATGTATATGAAATTTAGTCAGACCTTGGTGGGGCAAGAAGCTAAATCCAAATATTATCATAGATAAAATCATGACACCGCATTCCTACCAGTGTAGTTTTCTAAAGTGTTCAAAAACAGAAATCAGCTTAGTGATACGATAAGACTTGAATCTATACCTCGGGTCTATAAGTCAATCCGCTTTATACCGACACTCGATACATCGACAAAATTCTTTATAATGGTAATTTGACTGGCACGAATCCTTCGCTCAAGAGCTGACAGTTAAACGGAAATTATGAAATAATGTATTTGATACTTAATACTTGATGCGTTTGTTTTGGATATTTGTTAGAATTGCCTCACTGAGGCGATTCTAACAAATATTCAAAACATATGTCCTAAGAGGAAATAAGAATTTAAACAAAAATGCATTTCTTACATTTCATTCTGCTCATTAAGGATTCTTTACAGCAACAATTTCATTTTAATGACAACATCTTTGGAAACAAATGCTGTCGTTGTAACGAGGGTTCACTGTATATGAAAACAAAGAAGTCCCTGATCATCCTGTGTTTCTGAGCAGTGTGAGGTTCCCTAGCTGGATATTGTTGAATCCAGTGCCTTAATCAGACAGCGCAAGAATATCCGAGAAATGACTGACCCCATAGTTTTTCCAGGTCAAGGTGATACGAGCGTACGGCTTTCTTGTTTCATTTTCACAGCAATCACTCAAGACCTACATATTTCACCTCGTACTGCAGAACTGACTATATAATTTATACATTTTCAATATTTCTACCATGCAGACAAGACCTCAGAAAGAGGAAAACACCCAGGAACTCTTTTTTTATGGAACTTCTTTCACACAAAACTGTAATCGGTACCCCAAGATATTAAGATGTCTATGCCTAAAAGGAAAATAATTGCACCTAAATCGAGCAAATCGTTTCCTTTTAGAATAGATCCCTTTTCAGAAGGGACGCAAAAACAGTTTGACAGAGTTTCCCATTCCACTTAATTTTTATGTATGCATGTCTGTAATTAATCAAAGTACTGATAACACTGGTGTGTCGTTTGTCTCTGTATGTAGGCTGAGAAAATGGCCCTGAATGGAGACTTAACCCTTATCCTGCAGAATAAATTACGATGCCATGCCCAATTCTAATTTTCAGCCAATCAGATCACTTGATCCTGATTGTTGCTATAAGTTCACATAGTTAATGGCAAACAGTGCAGATCCAGATCAGTTGGCTTCTTCAGAAGCCAACTGATCTGGATCTACACTGTTTGCAAAGGCGTGGTATATTCGGGTTCAGCAGGACCAGAGTTCAGGCAGATTCATTGAATCCTGAATCTACTGTTATTTAAGTTAACAGTGCAGACCATGATCAGACGCCGCTTTCTGAAGTAAAAAAAAAAGAATTAAAAGTTGGTTTAGTTGGATTGTCTAGTGTTATGGCTAAGAAATATATATCTTATACATATTTGGGGGATGGCTAAGAAATATATATCTTATACATATTTGGGGGATGGCTAAGAAATATATATCTTATACATATTTGGGGGATGGGGTATGTGCAATGTACATCATATGTCTTCCAGAAGAAATGAGAAAATATTTGGGGTATGTGCAATATACATCATATGTCTTCGAGAAGAAATGAGAAAACTATATCAATATCTTTGATAAAAAAAGGGTTGGATTGTCTTGAGTTATGGCTAAGAAATATATATTCTATACAAGTTTGGGGTAAGGGTATAGGGTGTGTGGGTGTTGATTTGAAACTCATGATAGTGTTTATATATTAATAACTTGTTGTTTGTTTCCTTTGTTTGACTGATCTTTCCAAGTATGTATTTACACCAATAAATAAACGGAATTGCAGAACACATCTGTTTTTATCTTGTGATTTTATGCGCCACAAGGAATACCGCATTTATTCTAATCAAAGCACTGACAGTACTGGTGTGCTGATTGTCTCTGAGTGAAGGCTGGGATTATGATCCTAAATGGGGACAAAAAACCGTTTCATTTAATCCATAACTTCCCGTAATTTGAGCAAACAGTGCAGATCCTGATCAGACGCCGCATTCTGCGGCGTCTGATCTGGATCTGCACTGTTTGCCAATGTCCTAGTCCAGGTTTTACAGATAATCCTCTTTACACTGCACTCTGACGTCACAGCGACAAGAATAGCACGGCTATAAATAACTGTTACCTGGATTGCATCCAACGCGCGGTTTGATTACATTGGTCAATGATAATCACGTGGACAACTACCTTAAGGAAATTTTGACGATTGTATACTATGGCACGACTGTAAACAATCGATCTAAAAATTTAGACAGCCAAAATTGAGGTAAACGGTTTAAGAGGAAGAGATACACCTGGGTTGCGTTCAGTTAACCGAAACGTTCGCGGTTACTCGGAAAACAAAAGTAAACTCCATTCAGTTGTGAGTTTTCGTTGTGAGTGTAGCGAAAACCCCAAAACTATTCTCAAGCTGTCTTCTGGCACAACGAAGATGGCGGCCGGTACAAATAAAAAACAAATATGCTTGTTCGTAACAAAAAAAAAACTGAAATGTTTACTGGGTCGATCGTTTATCCGATCTAATATAGTCTCGTCAATATGAATAACGGCTACTCTCTAATTTGTGGTCACGAAAGAAGGGGTTTAACCTTTCAGAAGATGCCAAATAGCTTTTCAAAACCTCTCGCGAGTGATTTACCTTACTGAATGCAGCCCTCAGAGAAGCTGAACAATCGTGAGATTTTTGTGTTTTTTTGTTTTTTTGTTTTTTTTTGTTTTGTTTTGTTTGTTTTGTGTGTGTGTGTGTGTGTGTGTGTGTGTGTGTGTGTGTGTGTGTGTGTGTGTGTTGTGTTGTGGTGTGTTGTGTTTATTTGTTTGTGTTTTTTTCTGCAAACTACTTTGCATCTTCTGCAAGGTTATTGTAAACCCGTCTCACGTGAAGCGAAGAACTCCCGTTGACGAGATTTGATGTTAGTTCTCGTTCTAGTAAATTATATCAATATTTGTTAAGTTTAATAAGGGATCGAATATATAATATTAACGCAGTAAATATTTCCATATTTTGTCACAAACAAGCATGTGTAAATTTTATTTGTATAAGCCGTCATTTTAATTGCGCCAAAAGACTGCTCAAATATTATTCGTGAATACTCGCTACCGTCCGCCGAAAACTATCACAAACGGAATGGAGAGTTTGCAAAATTTCGCGAGTGTCCGCAAACGTTTTTGCTTTATTGAACGCAGCTCTGAATAATTTGCTGCTTTTGTTTACAAGAAAGACAACTTTTGGGACTTCCTGCTTGCTTTCCTGCACATCAAACTAGTAAAGATGTCTAGGCTCCGAGGTTATAAAACTTTTTTCATGCTCAACTCAGCTAAGCATGAAATTTGTCCTCCTAATAAATCACAAATTGCTAACAATTGCACAGTTGCAAATTCTTTCTTGCTAAACATAACTAAGCATGAAAATTTCTCTGCTACTAAATATGAAAATGCCAACTATTGTTGGCATTTTCATATTTATTAGCAGAGAAAAATTCATGCTCAGTTCATGCTAATTCATGCTCACATCAAAAGCACCAATCACACAAAACCAACCTAATACATCAAACCCACCAAACACACCAAAAACACCTAACAAACACACCAAACACACCAAATCCACCAAACACACCAAACACACCAAAAACCCCAAACACACCAAACCCACCAAAAACACCAAACACACCAATCCCATCAAAAACACCAAACACACAAACCCAACCAAAAACACCAAACCTACCAAACACATCAAACCCACCAAACACACCAAGAACACCAAACACACCAAACACACCAAACCCACCAAAAACATCAAACCCACCAAACACACCAAAAACACCAAACACACCAAAACCACCAAACACACCAAACCAACCAAAAACACCAAACGCACCGAACACACCAAACCAACTAAAAACACCAAACACACCAAACCAACAAAAAACACAAACCCACCGAACACACCAAACCACCCAAAACCACCAAACATACCAAACCAACAAAAAACACCAAACCCATCGAACACACCAAACCAACCAAAAACACCAAACACACCAAACCAACCAAAAACATGAAAAACCTACAGAACACACCAAACCAACCAAAAACACCAAACACACCAAACCCACCGAACACACCAAACCGACCAAAAACACCAAACACACCAAACCCACCAAACACACCAAACCCACCAAACACACCAAAAACACCAAACACACCAAAACCCACCAAAATCACCAAAAACACCAAACCCACCGAACACACCAAACCAACTAAAAACACCAAACCCACGGAACACACCAAACCAACCAAAAACACCAAAAAAGCCAAATCAACCAAAAACACCAAACACACCAAACTAACCAAAAACACCAAACCCACCAAACCCACCAAACCAACCAAAAACACCGAACTCACCAAAACCACCGAACACACCAAACCCACTTAAGCAACCAAACCCACCAAACACACCAAAATCACCAAATCCACCAAACACACCAATTTAACCAACCAAAAACACCAAACACACCAAAAACACCAAACAAACCAAACACACCGAACAAACCAAACCCACTAAACACACCAAAAACACCAAACACATCAAACACACCAAACCCAACAATAAGACATCAAACTGGAGAAAATACAAAAAAAAACTGGACAGCAGCAACCAAAAAGCCCCACAATAAACGAACAACACCAGGACCATCTTTTTAAAAGGGTTCTTCTCTAAAAGGAGAAAATTTGCTCTTAGGAAAATGTGTTCCTACGGGAGCATATGCTTTCCTTTTAGAGCAAATCCCACACTCTTAAAAGGGGTATAATCTAAAAGGAAAGAATTTGCCCTTAAGGGAGATTTTTTTTTCTTTTTAGAGTAAAACCCTTTTAAGAAGGACAAGAGACAAGAGCAATTATTGAAATAGTTACCTCCCCTAGGAGTAAATTATTTCCTTTCAGAGTGGATCCCTTTGCAGAAAGGAGGCAAGAGCAATTTTGAAAGTTACCACGCCTGAATATGTAGCCAACCCCTTTAACTCTTACAGCCCTGCAGACTAAATCAGATACCTGAGCAAACAGTGTAGATCCAGATGAGACGGCTCATAACGAGCCGTCTCATCAGGATCTACACTGTTTGTCATTCTGTTTTGGGTTTTACTGAAGCCCCTATTTGCATGAGTAACGAGCCGTCTCGTCAGGATCTACACTGTTTACCATTCTGTTTTGGATTTTAAACTGTTACCCCTATTTGCATGAGTGAACACGTCCAAAAAACAAGGATGGAAGAGTTCACTTCAGAAACTCGGGTGCGAAACGGTTTGAGCAAGATAAAGCTGTTTATTAGGTTAAGATACGTTTTCCATTCAGTCAGGTTGAAATTAAGATACCCAGGAAAGTCCACAATCATGGACAATAGCCTTCACATGGCACCGGAAAGGGGCATCTGAAGATTTAGCATAAATATGACAATTACAGAAGCAACGAAATCCTAGCCGATACTTCGTGGGTCAGACAGCTAGTCTGGGATCGTGCCTCGCACGCCGCAAATGGTACAGAAATTACAATAACCATTTCATACGCAAACGCATTAAAAGGGCAGCGAAGATCCAGACCACCCTGCGCATTCGCACAACCTGACCAGAGTCTTCATTGACCACTCACAAATTCAATGGATACTTTGCTACTGTAGAATACCGCGGCGAACAGAGAAAGCTCTGATCAGACTGCGCAAATGCGCAGTCTGATCAGAGCTTTTTCTGTTCGCATATGGCATGAGAGCATTTTCCCTGCACTGAGTGTCAAATTTGTTTTAAAGAACAAGAACTTGTCAAATTCCATTTCCATTTGAGCCTCACGTGAGAAAATGAACCCTCTGACATGTGCACCCAACGGAGTCTCAAATCAGCCTGCGCATCCGCGCAGTCTGATCAGAGTCTTCGTTGTCCGCATGATGAAACTTTGCATCCTTGACTATTCGAAATGCGCCCATGCGCACATGTTCAAAGGTACGTTTTCTGGCTCTTTTATTTCCTGGTTTACTGGTTCCCTTCACAATAATAAGCATCACATTCTCGGCACGGATTCCCTCTAAACATAATGAACAGATTGACAAATTTAGGATTGCAACTTTCAGGAATGACCCATGATGGACAAGCCTTTGGAGGGCATAAATCTTCTTGACTGAAAACCATATCTGAAAAACCAAAAACTATCAATTGAAATTTATATTACGTAAAATAACTAAATTTCATATCAACATTTAGATACAGTCAAACTTGTGAACAAAGGCCAGCTGTGGGAAAGGACAATTTTGGCCTTTATTCACAGGTGACCTTTGTTCGGAGGTTTGACAGTTTCTTTCAGGCCAACAAAGTGTCAAAAAATTTCTTACCTTTATTGATGAAATTGCAAGCTGTCACTGGATGAAGAATCATATCTTTTGTAACCAGTTATTGTTTTCCATTTAATGTACATGTTTGTTTGTTGCTTATAAAATACAATACATGCATTTTAAAATGAATAAACAAAGTTTAAAATCATCAGTTGTGTTGTTTATAATATCCTTTGCTAAAATTTTACCCACTGTACTCTTATATTTTTGTGAAGAAGTCACTTATCTTTGATAGTTTTGAAGTACTTTCCAGTTTCATTTCATTTAACAGATCATTCAAATGCATAGATGATTGTAAAATAGCACCTTTGCCGTGATGAGAGGCAAAATCTTTGATTTTTTGAACATACTGAAGACAAACATTAACTGAACAGACAGCTGGTTCTATAACAGGGTCACTTTCCTCCTCATCACCATTCCCTGAACCAACTTCACCCCGGATTTCCCTTAGCAACTCAGTTGCTGGCCTTTCCCAGTCTTGGGTTTCATCAGAACATGTTACCATTTCTTTATCAATATTAATGAGCTCCTGAATGTCACAGTCAAAGAGCTGTCTTGCTGGGGATTGTAGTGCAAGAGGATAATTGTCAGCATTACAGCATCATTATCATCATCATCATTATCACCACTATCTGTAGACACAGACGTAAACCCGCAGTTAGAATGACCGTTGTAATAAGGAGACCGTTATTCGGAGGTGACCGTAAGCACAGGTTCGCTTGTACATGTACAAAATAGTTCCCAGCTAGCATTCTCCGTAAATCTACATCGGGCCGTCATCGGCCCGTCAGCTACCCTGACGGGCCGATGACGGCCCGATATAGATTTACGTAGAATGCTGACTGGGTTCTTGCTTAGCTTAAACACTATTTCGAACCTAATGTGGTATAAACTGTTTGAAGAAACCGTACGAAATGTATAAAAATAATAATAATAATAATAAATAATAATAATAATAATATATATCGAACCTCAAAAGGTCGGACATTTTTTGGACCGTGTAAATGTGTTCGAGACGTGGGTAGTTCGAGCCACTGAGGGTTAATCATAGCGCGCCATGTCAGGAGATAGGATATAATTTATGGATGTCTTTTCAATCTTCTGTATAATACTGGTATGTATAGTGTACTCATTAGAATCGCCTCGATTAGGCGATTCTGATAAGTACAATACAACATACATCTCATGACAAAATAAGAAAATTTCCCTAAAATATCCATAAATATTTGCTTTCTTGGGCTATCAAAAGATTTTCCTACGAAGTCAAAACGGAGTTCGAATTAACATCGGTGTTCGAGTCATGGAGGTTTTACTGTAATAATAATAATAATAATAATAATAATAATAAAGAGCAACAATCACAGAACAGCCTATCAATGAATTATGATGCCAATATGAAAAATGTCCCAGCGGGCACATGACGTTAACACAACGTCGCCTCAACGTCGATGCAACGTCATGACGTTGCATCGACGCTGAGCCGACGTTGTATAAACGTCATGTGCCCGCTGGGGTAGAATTGCAAATACGTTACAAACCAATGCAAAGCAGGGCAAATTAGGTCTCTCTACCCAAGCGAGGTGATCACAGTATCAGACAGGACCCACGAAATCTTAAAGCTTAAGAATGTTGCTTAAAACTTGAATTACACACGATATTTTTAAATATATACATGTATATATGTATGTTTTCTACGTTGACTGTCTATTTTCTTTTTCTTAACCCTTGTCCTGCTGAACCCTGATATGTCCTGCCTTTGCAAACTGTAGATCCAGACCAGTTGGCTTCTGAAGAAGCCAACTGATCTGGATCTGCACTGTTTATCATTAAGTATGTGAATTTGTATCAACAATCTGGATCAAGTAATCTGATTGGCTGAAAATTAGAAGTGGATGTGGCATCTTAATTTATTCAGCAGGACAAGGGTTAACACTTTCGTCCCTGCAGACCATTACAGATACCTTTGCAAACAGTGCAGATCCAGATGATCCACACTGTTTGCCAGTCTGTTATTGAGTTTTGACTGATACCCCTATTAACAACAATGGGTGTGTCCAGATTCAGAGATGAAAGCGTCCATTTCATAAACTCAGGGACGAAAGGGTTAATGTACCATTTGAAAGAATATATAACATGACAGAATATTACCCTGCACGTGATATGTTCTCGACCAATGAGATTTTTAATATAGCTTATGAATATTAATGAGGTGTAAATTTTTACCTTTGATGCATTTCTTGCAGCCAGAACACTTGGTTCTATTTTTCAGGTAGAAATAGGTATCTAATACAACAAAATCAGTATTCTGTTCACACCAGCTCGTTGTTAAGCCTATTTCTGCGCAGCGTAACACTGGGCAGCTTGAATAAACTCCTGCAAACGACAAACCTTATAAATACATGTTTCCAGTCGTTGACAACACGTTTGTGAAGCAAATAATAAATGGATATAAAAAAAATGCCGCATATGTAGGTCTTGTTTAGAATCTGCAATGCCATTAGGTGTCTCTCTTATAGACTTACACTGAGACTGCGTCAAGAGAAAAAGTGCCGTCGAACATGCGCAAAATGCGCATATTCAGATTATCCTGCGCATGCGCAAAGTATCAGCCGGGTCTTTGCTCTCCATTCATACATTCTGTAGTATCCAATGATTCTATTAGAGGACAGCGAAGGCCCAGATGAGACTGTGCGGATGCGCCGGCTGATCTGGGCCTTCGCTGTCCGCATATCCCCGAAGACACGTTTTCGCATGGCGCGGCCTATTCAATCTTTAGCACTCTGTCGGCTTACTCATCAGGCCAGAATTAGTGATATTTGTCTTTTGTTCACAGAAAATAAGGCATGGTATTTCAAAACGGACAGTAGCAGCAGCTTGTTAACATAACGTTACGTGATATAACTGTCGCCCTGGAACATACATTTTTTTTTCAAAAAAAAAATTGACGTCAAAGTCATTCTTTTTTCGCATAAGTACGTCATTGTCTACAATGTACTAAATACGACTATTTTTTTATTATTTTTTGGTGTTTTCAAGGCGACTTTTAAATGGAATCATACAACAAGGCAAGAACAGAGATCGCACATGTTTGTTTCATTGCCCGGTCCCTCGACAGATATTTGAACACACGGCCTGCGACCTCGTGTTCAGACAACCTCGGCACCCAGCAAATGTGAACGCATGAAAATCGTATGTGATCCCCCTCCACTATTTCAACGTTGCGAGCACTCTGGGTAAAAATTTCAGCAGGCGACATTCTGAAATATTTTTTTCTTATTTTCCGAACAAATAGGCATTTTCAGAGAAAATATGCTTTGGCATTTCGTGTAAATTGCCTCTTTGCATGAAATAAAGCCTATTTTGTCGGGAAAATAAGAAAAATATCACCAATTTACCTCGCCTGCTGAATTAGCCAAGAGAGTGGTAATGGTTAAACTTACTTGCGAGCCAGAGACAGCATGCCAAAGTGAAGGCAACTTTAACTAATGATGCAGTCCACATTTCTGTAAAACAAAATGTGTCAGGCTACGACAAAATCCACAATAAGACCTGTATGACCAGCAAAAGACTCAGCTCAACCTGTACATCCACCCAGTATAGCAAGGGTTCTTCTGTATCCCGCTTTTGATAGCCCAGAGGCTGTAGAAGGCACATGCGATCAGCGAAGACTCTGATCAGACTGCGCGGACGCGCAGACTGATCTGAGTCTTCGCTGGTCGAACAAGTCTTATAGTAGATTTTTTTTTTTTTTTTTTTTTTGTCGTGCGCTGGCCCATATAACAAAACTGGTATATTAGTTCCACAACAAATTGTAATTGTAATGTTGTAATGTAGATCTAAATATTTAGAATGAACATATTTTAAACCAACACAATTACTTTTCCAACGTATTTTACTAGCAGGAAGTAATTATTCATTTGATATTTTTTCTGAACATTCATAACCTATTTACATATAAGCCATTAGCTCTGTCAGTCTCGTTACATTTAGCCGTCGGCAAATTGTTTTTATTTGTGTTTTTTGTTACTGTTTTGTTTTTGTTTTGTTTTTCATATTTCCCAAGAAAATAGGATTTCCCAGAAAAAAAAAGATTTAACATTTTATGCAAATCGTCTCCTGAGGGAAGGAGACGATTTCCTTGAAAAGTTAAACCCTATTTTCTGGGGAAAATGGAAAACAATGTGTCAAATTGTCACCTGCTAAATTTTTTACTCAGCATTGAAAGCGTTTAGAGCATACAAGCTGTTACAAAAAAATATCAATTAAACATTACATTTGAAATTGCCACATTGCTCGTACGTTGGTAAGCTTCACGACAATAACATAAAGTTATTTCGGTGAAAGAAAGTTTATATATTTCCTTATCATTTTAAAATAGTTTTAAATCTAATTCTAAAAGGAATGACTTTTAAGAGCAATTCCTCCATATATGTTAGGAGAGTTCGTATGCATCTGGATGGCCAAGCGGGATATCGTGAGTTCGAATCCCGCTCGGGTCGAGACAATGTTCAGACCATTAGTATGCTTAGCTCATACTCGACGTGCCCTGGGTTGAGTGTAAAGTGGACAGGGCGGTGCTTGGTGACAAACAGCGGCACCAAGTGTGCATGAGTGATCAATGAAAGCAAGGCTGAACAAATACATGTACATAACAATCGCCGCTGCCTCCATGTGCCTCCGGTGCCTGGTAGCGTTAAAAATCGCACAACAATAACAATTATCACCAAGGCGCTGCCTCTCTGTGACTCAGTTGCCTGGTAGCGTTAAAAATCTGAAGTCAAGTCATGATATAATTACTTTTATGTCATTGTATAATGTATTATGTCATGTTTGTATTTGCTTGACTTTAACCCTTACAGGGTACAGTTGTGCAGTAAATAAAATTCTATTCTATTCTATTCTGTCTCACCAGAAGTGGGCTGGGTGGCCTAGTGGTTAGCGCACTCGACTTGCATGCGTGATATCGTGGGTTCGAATCCCGCTCGGGTCGAGACAGTGTTCAGACCATTAGTACGTCTAGTTCACACTCGATGCGCCCTGGGTTGAGTATAAAGTGGACAGGGCGGCGCTTAGTGACTGACAGCGGCACCAAGTGTACATGGGTGATCAATGAAAGCAGGGCCGTACAACTACATGTACATAACAATTGCCGCTGCCTCTATGTGCCTCGGGTGCCTGGTAGCGTTAAAAATCTGCACAACAACAATGTATCACCAGGCGTAGCCCCTATGTGACTCTGTTGCCCGGCTACGTTAAAAATCTGATGGACTGGTTGATGTATCTCCTTGGCGTAACCTCTGTGTGACTGTTGCCCGGCTACGTTAAAAATCTAAGACAAGATATATCTCCATATATTTGAGTTGAGCACTTATAAGCCCAGGTATAAAGGGAATAGTAAGGGACGCAACTCTGTCAAAATATTTGCCGCCCTTCTGAAAAAGGGGTCTACTCTACAAGGAAAGAATTTGCTCCTAGGGAGCAAATTCTTTCCTTTTAGAATAGACCAAATTTTAGAAGGACTTGTTGCACAGGAAAACAAACATGAAGCCACAAAAGTTGTCTCCCATTCAAAACAATGCAGGAAAATTCAGTCGGCTTAAGACTCCCGTGAAAATCTTGCTATTGTCCATTCCAGTGCGGCACGGTACTTCTGTTGCGGTTCGTCATATTTTCGAGGAAGCGTTCCTACATTGAGGAATCCATGACCAAGTAAAATTCAATGAAAGTGCAGCCACTCAGGAAATGCGTTCCAAAAGTGCAAAAATTCTATCAAACTATTCAAAAGTTTTCAGAATACAGTAAAACCTCAATGACTCGAACACCGATTGCTCGATTACCACGGCTAATTCGAACTCGTTTTTTAGTCCCTAGGAAATTCTCGATAGCCCAAGAAAGCAAATACTTATGGATATTTAAGGATTTTTTATTATTTTATCATGAAATCTATGTTGAATATACTCATTAGAAGCGCCTCATCGAGGCGATTCTAATGATTACACTGAACCTACCATCAATATAAAAGATCGAAAAGACATCATTAAATTATATCCATTTGTCCCCTGACCTGGGGTTATGATTAACCCTTAGTGGCGTCTAGAACAAATTGTACATGGTCTCAAAGATGTTCGAGTTCTTGGAGTTGGATCATAGTTTTCCACTGTCCGTTCCAATGCCGTTCTTCCTTGTTGCTGCGTCGGTGGTTTCATATGTGATGTTTGTTTTGCCGATGTTTGTTCTACTTTCAGTCCCTCGGGAGGGACGTGTTTTGTGATTCAGACATTTCCTGTGCGTCTTCCTCAGGACTGTAAAACTTCAATGACTCGAACATCGATGGCTCGTTTTTGAGTCCCTAGGAAATTCTTCCGATAGCTCAAGATAAAAAAAATTAGGAATACTTCAGGGAAAATTTTCTTATTTTATGAAAATGTCTGTTGTGTGTAGGCTACTTATTAGAATCGCCTCTCGTAGAAATGTCCAGTGAACATTAAACCATTTAGGCCGCGTCAAGCGAAACAGTACCTTCGAGCATGCGCAAAATGATTGATTGTGTTGGGGTTTAACGACACGTCAACCCTTGAGGGTCATTTTGTGTCGTCTCCCAGAGAAAGGGAGAAAAGAGATAGAAGAGAGAGTAGAGGAGATGAAAGAGAGGGACAGGGAAGAAAGAGGAACAGGAATGAAAGTGAAGAAACAGAAGAAATAAAAACATTCCCCCTCTACCCTTACCCACTACAAGGATAGCAGGCCTTGCCCAACTGTAAGCCAATATCAGTTGGACGCCCCAGTGATGTAAGATACACAGCACCTTCGCACCACCCGACCACTCCCCCATGCGCAAAATGTGCGGATTCATATCATCCTGTACATGCGCAAAGTCTCATACGGGACTGTGTCTTCGCTATCCGTACCTGACCCGAAGTCACACTTTCGCTTCGCGGAATTCATTTATGCCTACTGTACAACAAAATGACTCAAAGCTACTAGGGGTGTTAGCGCTATTGCAATATTCATTATTCCTCAAGAACAGACGCAATAAAACCAAGTCAGCTATTTTCTCTGGCTTTTTCAATGGGTCCCTACTTCGGAATATTTGTGATCACGGCAGATATCGTTAAGCGCTTATGTGGAGGCAGTATAACGTCACTTCGTACTTCAATATAGTGTAGATATTATCATACCATTTCTGTTCCTTTGGGGCTATTGCTCGAGGAGGGGGGTGTAACTTGGGGATAATTTTGGTACGGGTGTGCGAGCCAGTATTTCGAAACCTACCCCATTCATATACCTGGCCTTTGGAAAAAATGACCCATTCATATACTAGATCATCTGAAATGTTGACCGCTTCATATACTGCCTGTTGGGTTTTCTACCCATTTATTGCTGGTAGTTAGACAAATATTGCAATCAATTCATTGAATACCATGAGAACAAGCAGCCTAAAAAATATCTGAGTGAAAAATATGTGCATATACTGGAATGTCAGAAAAAGTGGGGCCTTTCATATACTAATCCAGACAAATCGGGCCAGTCATATACTTTTTGTTGAAAAAGGGGGCTAATCATATACCTGGCAGCGGGGAATAAGGGGACCTTCGGCACGCACATCTGTACTATGCCATGTATTGGAAGTTACCACCTTCACCTCCCTACCCCCCAACCCCACCACCACCACCGAACCCACCAACACATACACCCCAGGAGGACTATTGCATTGGGCTCACAGATCTAGATCTATATTATATGTGAAAATAAAATCCACACAAGCAGCTATTGGCTATGTGTGACAGGGACGTGATGGATATGTTGCATTTTTTTGCTTCACCGTTACGAGGGGTTGGATGGAGACCCGTACCCTCACTCCACCCCACCCCACCCCACCCTACACCCAATCCCCTCGAGTGGAGAGAGGATGGCCTACATGTATATCGTTAATTTGAAACAAAAACAAATATCACGGGCCCGATGCACCTTGTGAAGCACGTTAGTTCTAATTAGACTGGCAGGATGTAGACCCAGTATTCCTTAGGGGTTAAGGCCTGGGAAAGACATTATTTTTAAAAACCGAACTGCTTTCGTTTTGTTTATCACAGAGTAACCTGGGGATTGATTATACCGCGTGAATTCCCAACAACACGGGATATAACGAGAAATCCCGAGGTAGTCCGCATGCGCATTATCCGCGTGAAACATTTCAGTTGTAGCCATTTTGGTTTGACGGACCAGAAAAGCAAGAAACATTGAAGTGTGAAGTTGTTTTAAAGATAATCATTCTTTTGTAAGCATTTGGTAAATTTTTCGAGGTGAAATAACTGTCTCAATCCCTGTTTTTTTGACTTCTTTACGTTCCTTCGAGGTTTCGTCTGCATCTAATGGGTGAGGTTAGAGGTATTCCGTTGCGCTGCCAACTTTGGAATATCTTTATTTTTGACAGAACTCTGCGAAAAGTGACGATTGTCCGAATGAGGTCTACTTTCACTTTGTCAAACTGAATTTGTGAAGTTTTGTAGCGAATTCAGTGTGGAAATTGATATTATCCAATATTCAAGGTCATTTGCCAGACTAAAATGTTTGCCCGGCATAAATCGTTCCAGCAAAAGCGTGTAAAATGTGTGGACAGAAGTCACAGTCTTGCAAAACTGGCTGATATTTGGCATTGCATGGTGAATTTGTATCCTCTTTTCAAATGACCTTCCCATTGTATTCAAGGATTTTTTTTTTTTTTTTTATCATGAGACTTCTGCCAAAAAAAAAACAAAACAATACAATAGAAAAATCTCAGGAGAAACACCTCTCAAAGATCCCATCATGAGCAGAATAATCAACACAGTGAGATCTGAGCCAGCGCATGACAAAACCTATCACTACAATAAGACCTGTGTAACCACCAAAGACTCAGATCAGTCTGTATATCCACCCAGTATGGCAAGGGTTCTAGTGTATCAATCTTTGAGGGTTTGGTTGGGTAAGGCAAAGGTGTGTATCTTGCGTCACCAGGGCATCCAACTGATACTGGCTTACAGTTAGGCAAGAACTGTTATCCTTGCAGCAGGTAGAGGCGGAATGTTTTTATTTCTGATGTTTCTTCACTGTCATTCATTTTCCTTTCTCCCATTTTTTTCATCTCCTCTCCTTTCTCTCTTCCCTTTCTTTGGGAGACGACACAAAATGACCCACACAGGTTGATTTGTCATTACATCCCAACACAATCAATCAAAAAAGTATCTGTCTTTGGATAGTCTGGAGGCTGTAGAAGGCACACATGATCAGCACAGATGAGAGAATGATCTGGGTTTTCACAGATCTCACAAGTTTTTGTGTAGATTTTGTTTTGCGCTGGCTCATTTAATACAGTGATTACACTAACTGGAATTGATTCGAAAAAATGACATAAAAAAATGCCATTGGATATCCCGTCATCCCTTCTTGTATGGAGTTCCTATACTTGTAGCTGGTGAAAAATAAAAAGTTCTGCAAATTTGAACTGAAGATTAAGTGTCAAAAAAAAAAACAACAAAAAAAATAGTAGCCTATGTATCCTTGTTGTAGCCTCTGTTGCCAGCGTGGAACAAAGCCTACCTGTGAAGCCCAAGGGGAGCCTAAAACTAACTGTGACCAACAGTACATACACTTTAAAACAATGAAAAGCATAGCAACCAGTGCCCAGTTGTTCAAAACTAATGATGTCATTACTTGTTAGTCAACATATCTTTAAAACTTTGGTCATTAAATATGGCATATATCTAATATTTTTGCTGAAAAAAAAATGTGAGTAGCTTTTGCATTTGCAAAAGCTACTCACATTTTTTCAGCAAAAACACTTGTGAATTAAATATTGTACTAACTAGAGCAGTAAACATTTTGACCACTAACAAGCTCGTTAAGCTAATGATGCTTTGAACAACTGGGCCCAATGCCCTTTTCCCCAGTGAGTTGATCATCATGCCAAACAAGACCCACCAAACGCTACATCAAGGCATTAAAAATGGTTAAACACTAAAAAAATCTGTGAGCAGCCAGAATGCCCCACAAAGAAGAAACAAAACAAGAACTATCACCACAGAATCGTCAGTAGTAAAAACTACCATGGGTTTAATTCTGTTTGTCTGGTACCAAATCTTCACCATAGGTTCAGCTGTAAAATGTTCAACTCAGCTATTTAACCTGAATTTATTCACATAGGTGCCAAGGGTAATGCACCAGTCGTTTGTAATTGCTGCCTAACTACCCAAGGGGATGGGTGGGGGTAGTCGGGACTAGTGGTCAGGGTAGTGAATTTTTTAGTTCTTCTGCAGTGCTGAGTAAGTGTTGGGTTTGTGACATGCCAAATACACCCCCATAGAATTTACTATTCAAAAGTAGATTCATGGGGTGGCCTGGTGGTGCAAAGGTGTCGGGTATCTTACATCATCAGGGCATCCAACTGATATTGGCTTACAGTTGGGCAAGGCCTGCTATCCTTGTAGCAGGTAAGGGTAGAGGGGGAATGTTTTTATTTATTCTGTTTCTTCACTTTCATTCCTGTTCCTCTTTCTTCCCTGTCCCTCTCTTTCATCTCTTCTACTGCCTCTTCTACCTCTTTTCTTCCTTTCTCTGGGAGACGATACAAAATGACCCACAAGGGTTGACCTGTCGTTAAACTCCAACTATCAATCAAAGAAGGTTCGTGACTGGGAGCATACAGTGTAGCTCCAGATAAGAGGAGGTATCCACATAATATTTTCATTAGTTCCTCACAGGGGCTTTTAATGAGTACCACACCATATGTTTTTGTAAAGAAATAAGAAAAAAAGCACCTTATCTGGAGCTATGGGGAGGATGAATAAATTAAGATGCCACGCCCTCTTCTAATTTCCAGCCAATCAGATTACTTGATCTAGGATTTTGATGCAAATTCACACTTAATGACAAACAGTGCAGATCCAGATCAGTTGGCTTCTGGAGAAGCCAACTGATCTGGATCTACACTGTTTGCAAAGGCAGTGCATGTCTGGGTTCAGGAGGACCAGGGTTAACAAACATTGTGTTTTCCAGGAAGGTTTTATGGAGGTACAAGAAGAGGAGGATGGTTCCAGTTCAGCATTGATGACATTGGATGACAACAATATCCTGATAACCCTTGCTGTCTCATTGGACCAGGAAATTGCTATCCGAACTTTCTTTCAAGTCAATGATTGGCCTCTTATTGAGGGAGGTAATAAAACATGTATATGCAATTATTTTTTATTCCATTTTTCACATTTTTGTTGGAATGTTTGCAGTACATACAATATTATTGAAAGTTCATACTGAACTTTGGTACTCAAAATCCACTTGTCCAACCTAGATTTGCTGGTCCGAAAATTAGCGATTTTTCTTATTTCATGGAGAACACGTGTTGTGGGTACTTTTTAGAAGTGCCTCACTGAGGATTTCTAATGAGTACACACAACATATGTTTTCTTAGAGAAATAAGAAAAATGAATCTAATAATCTGGATACGTTTCTTAGCTAGAGCTATGAAGTCCTTGTCCCAGAACAAGTAAATTGAAATATCTTGTTCTCGGGGAATTGAGACAAGTTGGACAAGTCGAGCATGGTATTTCCACAGCCCTGGGCAAATAGTTCCTTATTTAATCGCTACTTTGATCAGGGTTCAAACACGTCAGGGAAATGTCAGGAAAATGTAATTTTTTTCAAGGTCAGGGAATTCTGTGATGTGTCAGGGAAAAATGAAATTTTGCAAAAAAAAAAAAATTAAAAAAATCAGGGAAATGTCAGAGAATTTGACATGTCAGCCTCACGAAGTTAGGATGTTTGGTCTCAATGTTTTTTTCTTTCTTACTAAATTCATAAAGTTCACAGCTCGGATATTGTCAGAGAAATTTGAATTTACGTGAGGGAAATGTCAGGGAATTTTGATCAGTCCTAAATGTACATGTATGAACCCCTGGGTCTGCATATGCTCAAACATGTGACATCTGTACAAAGGTTTTGTGTAAATACAGTTTCTGGTTTCTGTTTCAGAGAAGCATCTTGAAATGGAGGAAAAGGACAGCAGTACACGTTTTATGACAATACGAGTAACACCTGAACAAGAGGCTGCCATGGAGGCCTTCTTTCAAATCAATAATTGGGCACTTATTAAAGAAGGTACATATATATTTATTTTGTAGCTCTTGATAAGACGCTTTTTTCAATCCAAAAATGTTGATATTTTTCTTATTTCTCCATGAAAATATATGTTATGGATACTCATTAGAAGTGCCTCAGTGAGGCACTTCTGATGAGTACCCACAACATATGTTTTTGTGGAGAAATAAGAAAAATATTTACCTGCTATCCACTCTCGTCTAGACCTATGTATTTAGTGATATACTTGGAAAGGCATACTTCACCGTAGATGTGAACTGGTGTCGTTAAAATGGAAACAGTAAAAATCCAGATCAGCCTTCGGTGATACATATAAGTCAAGTCTCGTTATCTCAAAGTCCAAGGGACACTCTGAAATACTTCGAGATATCCGAACCGCAACATGCCAGATTTGCAGAATTGAGGAAAAAATAAATCGAACAACCATATTTCATAAATGAATATGTAATTTGACTCCTAAAGTTAGAGATAGATTGAAAATATTGTGGAAAGGAGGAGAAATTGGTCCTTAGGAACAATTTCTCCTCTTTTCCACAACATTATGTTACCTGTTGTTAGATTTCCATGTTAAAACAGGGACCAGATTTTCACTTCAAGATAAGCGGTTATTCAAGATAAGTGAAGTCGAGATATCGACTGTATATATTCTGATCAGAATTTTTGCTATGCTTTGTTATGTTTTGCAATACCTAATGATTCTATAAGCAGGCAGTGAAGCTCTCAGTCAGAGCACAAATGTTGGAGCGCAGGCTTATCTGGACCATGGCTGTCCGCATATGCCCAAAGACATATTTTTCCATAGCGCTGCCCATAGAATGTTGAATTCTCAGTCGGGAACCTGTCTGAGAAAACGATATATCATAAACTCACATCTTAAATTTTAAAATAACAAACATACAATCACAAATAACTGGTATAGTGTTTATATATAATTTTTGTATTAAATGAAATGAATTTGTATGATATTTTATCTTAACAAACAGTAGGCACAGTGGCTCAGTTTGGTAGAGTCACTAGAGTGTCAGCTTTGTGTCTTAGAGGTTGTGGGTTTGATTCCCAGCAGAGTCATAGTCATACCAAAGACAGAAAAATGGTACTAGCTGCTCTTTTGCTTGACATTGGGCATTAAGAAAGTAGTGGTAGGAATCAGAAATGGGCGGCCCAGTGTTGGTATAATGTGCGTGGGATGGAATATACATAATGTCATGTGTCTGGGGCTTGATAATTCAGTGAGGCAGCCTTCTTAAGTTTTGTCCATTTTACTGTTGGTGAGGAAAGTGACACAATAATCACAAACACATCTGGTAAGTCATACTGAAATTCTGTAAAATAAATTATTAATTACATGTAGTTCAGTAATTAAGTATATCGCAGAGTATAAGTAAACTTTTCAATCTTTCTGACCGAAGTCAGAAGGATAATTAAAATATACTTAAAATTCTATGAATCTTTATTGGACCTATTTAATTTTTGTCTGACATGTCTGGCTGTCATACACATTTCGTGTAGGCTGATATCTGGCTCAAGACTTATTGATATCATATACTCATCTATTTGTATCTGACTACCTGATTACAAAATTACGGTCATGATTACGATTACGGTCATGTACTTTGAGAACCGGGATAGAAACCTTTTATACACTTGTATGTGTGAATGAGTAACAAGAAATGTATTAACCTGGTTAACTCTTGTCCTGTTGAACCTGGATATAATCTGTCTTTACAAACAGTGTAGATTCAGATCAGTTGGCTTCTGAAGAAGCCAACTGATCTGGATCTGCACTGTTTGCTATTAAGTATGTGAATTTGTATCAACAACCTGGATCAAGTAATCTGATTGGCTGGAAATTGGAAGTGGGCATGGCATCTTAATTTATTCACCATAACAAGGGTTAAAGTATTCAGACTGAACAACCAGTGTAGACCCAACTCAGATGTAGCAGAATGTAGCTTTTGATCAGGGTCTACATTCCTCGATCAGATTTTAGACACAATATTTTAAAAAATGGACCTTCAAATTTTAGCACAAGTTTGATAAATTTATCAGTTTAGGTATAAGAATATTTGGGGCGCATCAAGTGCCGTTGAGCATGTACAGAATGTGCAGGTTCAATTTACTTTGTGCATGAACAAGGTCTCATCTGACCCTATGCTCTCTTTTGATACAGTCTGTAATACCGAATGATTCTGGCTGCCAACAGTGAAGACCGTGATCAGACTGCACTGATGCACTTCTGATGTGGGCTTTTGCTTTCTGCGCATGCCCCGCCAGAACATTTTTGCTTGACAATGCTAATTTAACCCATTGTAGACTGAATAGATTCTCCCACACTATATATTGGAAGAGTCCAATGTCAATTTTAGGTACATCCAGCTATGAGATTTAGACATTCCTAGAGCAAAATGGGTAAACTATTTGCAAACAATGGTGACCCTGATCAGACGCCGCATTCTGCGGCGTCTGATCTGGGTCTGCATTGTTTGCTAATTACCCTTTTATTTTCATTTTTAGCTGAGAAAGATCAGACGGTGGCAGAAATTATAGACAACGCAGAAGAGACTGTTGTCCAGGAATGTGTGGTTGATGAGCAATCATTGGTTACAACTGAGACAGCATTGGAAGAGGTACGGTAAATATGATACCCTAAAATTTCGAACACTTTATTCCATAAGTTCCTAGCCTAAATTTTGTTTTTCATGCATTTGTTCCCTAAAATATATACAGAAATGGCAAACAGTGGAGACCGTGTGTGCAGGAAAGCAAACAGAAAACTTCAAACATGGTCTACATCATCATCGACAGATTTTTGATTAACATGCAGGTACAGGGGCAACATCCACATCAGCGGGCCCTCTTCCACATAGCTGGCTTGCTACACGTATGGCAGATCTCACACCAGATCTTCCACTCTCTGCAATCCCTCTCTGTCAGCTGCTTCCATGTCATCTTTGGCCTACCAGGCCCACGCTACCCTTCAACCTGTAGGTCAAAGGCTGTCTTAAATGCACCATTGGAGCGTTCCACATATCCATACCAGCAGGGCCTTCTCTCCTTCAGAATGAGGTCCAGATCCTCAATGCCAAGCCGCGCAAGTAGCTCACTGGATCTGGTGGTGACAGTGTCTTGCGGCTTGAAATTGCAGATCTGTCTGGTCATTGCCCTGTCATTTCACTGCAGATGTTGGAAGTTTGGCTTTGTCAATGGCTAAGTCTCACTGGCATGGAGCATTGCGCTCCACACACAAGAGCTGTACACACGGCCATGTGTCTTGAAAGAGACGTAGCGGGATGAGAGAACTGGTAGCAGCTCCTTGAACTTCTTCCAGGCGATTTTCACATGTGTTGTGGTTGAAAGTTCACAGCCACCAGCTGGTGAGAGCATGTCTACTAGATAGCAAAAGGAAGCTACCACCTCCAGCTTGTCAGGTCCGACTTGGACTTCCCTCTGTGGTCTGCTGTCCAAGGGGCGTGCAGTTCCCTTGCACCGTGTATATCTGTAATCAGGGTCCTTTGTCAAGCACTTGAGCCCACTGCATTCCTTGTGCACCCAGTACTTGCAGCCATTGCAGAAGATGCTGTTGCTGCCCACTCCATCATGATATTAGACTCTTGATAGTGATATATCATGATAGGGATATCTCTGATAGTGGTACAATGTAGTATCATGATAGTCATAATTTGGCATGATAATCAGCCCTGTAAATCATCATGGTCATACTTAACATGTTCACTGGAGAATATTGTATAATTTTGTTTTTTAGAAAATCTGTAATCCTTACAAACCACTTTTTCTAAATATGTTAAGCAGAATTCGCTTTTCTAAGATAATGGGGTGGTCGGGTGGTGCGAAGGTGTCGTGTATCTTACGTCACCGGGGCGTCCAGCTGGTACTTGGCTTACAACTGGGCAACGCCTGCTATCCTTGTAGCGGGTAAGGGTAGAGGAGGAATGTTTTTACTTCTTCTGTTTCTTGACTTTCATTCCTGTTCCTCTTTCTTCCTTGTCCCTCTCTTTCATCTCTTCTACTATCTCTTCTTTCTCTTTTCTCCCTTTCTCTGGGAGACGACACAAAATGACCCACAGGGTTGATGTGTCATTAAACCCCAACACAATCAAATCTTTTCTAAGATACCAGAATGGATTCAGTCATGCCAAGGAAAATAAATGAAGACTGCAGGATGATTGAGTACGGGGAAACTTTTTTCAGCTGCCACATTGCACTAGTAACACCAACTGCAGTGAAGTCAAATAAAACATCACGAAAACACGCCTATATAATTCTGACCCCCTTAAACCCCACTTTTATATAGTAAAACTGGGGTTTTTAGGGGTATACATTATTTTTCTTATTCCTGCCCAAAACATAGAACTGCCTCGTCGAGGCGGTTCTAACGAGTACCCACAATCTATGTTTTGAGCAGAAATATGAAAAATATCAGAATTTTTTATCTGAAAATTTTTATTTTTTGGTGGTAAAAAATTCAGTATATTTGAATAGGCATGTTTTCCTAATGATCTATAAAGACTGATCAGATTGGATGATCCTTCTCACAGCTGTGGTTCGAGCCAAGCTGGGGTCACATGTGGGAATGCCAAGTTCTGCTTACGGATGGTCAGGTGGTTTTTCCTCCAGTTTTAGCAGACCTTTGATGAACAATTGGCTCAATATAAGTGAAATATTCTTGAAAGGGCCGTAAAACCCAAATAAAATAAAAAAACAGAAACGATTAGATGATTTATTTGACATTGCAGTTAAGTCAAATAAAATCTATAAACAATGATCAGATCGGATGATCCGATCTGATCAGTCTTTATAGATTTTATTTGACTTCACTGGGATGTGCAGGCTGGTCCAAGTCTGCTGGGTGCATGTATCACAATATGCATTTTCTTACATTTCAACTAATTTACAGATTGCAGATGGAGCAATAGATGATATTTCCCACATTCAGGTCTCCACAACAGGCAGTGATGGTCAGCCCCAGGTCATAACAGTTTATAAAGAAGGACAGGCCCAGGTTCTCCCACAGATTGTCTTGGGTGATGGTGATGGAAGACAGGATATGCCGTCACAAATTATTGTACAGGAGATCTCCCTTCCTGAAGCTCGGAACTTAGAACAGAGCTTGATTATAACCAATCCAAGACTGGTAACGAAAAGAGTTACACCAAGAGGAACAAGTAAGTAGCCTTTGAACACCATTTACATGTTGAGTGCCCAGTAAAACTCGATACAGCCACTAAAATTATTTAGCCAAAATCACCATTTTTATAAAATATTTACTTGTCAACTTGTAAGTAATTATACACTCTGTTTCGCTGTGGTAGGGGGTGGTTGTGAGAGGCAAAGATGTCTTGTATCTTACGTCACTGGGGCGTCCAACTAATATTGGCTTATGGTTGGGCAAGGCCTGCTATCCTTGTAGCAGATAAGGGTAAAGGTGGAATGTTTTTATTTCTACTGTTTCTTCACTTTCATTTATTTTCCTTTCTCCCTTGTCCCTCTCTTTCATTTCCTCTACTATCTCTTCTATCGTTCTGCTCCCTTTTTCTGGGAGACAACACAAAATGATCCACAAGGGTTGACGTGTCATTAAACCCCATCTCAATCAAAAATCGCTATGGTAGAATTTGAATTTACCTGATTCTTATAATAAAGTAACATAACATACATGTGAGATTTCTGAGAGCAAGATTTCAATCTCAGATGCTGTAAAGGCCTGTTTTGTTTTTATTGCTGTTTTTGTGGGTTTTTTTGTGCAGTATTGGTTAAGGAAGGTAATTATAGCTAGAATTGATTTAGAAATACTTCCACTATTCTACAGCTGTTCAACATTTCTGAATTATCTACCCGGACAGGCATTGATAAAGCTGACAAAATCAAAAGAAATACAGCACATCAGAAATGCCTCCATTTGAATCATAAGCTTCTGTACCCTGACGCACAATCCTGTCTTATTCGGGCCAGCTGTAAATGATAAAGAAGGCAATTATGCACTGCTGATCAATATTAACCCTTATCCTGCTGTTCAGGACAACCCTTACCTTTGCAAACTGTGTAGATCCAGATCAGATGGCTTCTTCAGAAGCCATCTGATCAGGATCTACACTGTTTGTCATTCAGTTTGTTAATTTGAACAAAAACATTACTTCTGTAATTTATGCAAATATTGCAGACCCAGATCAGATGTCACATTCTGGGACATCTGATCTGGGTCTGCACTGCTTGTCAATGCCCCAAATGTCCTAGTCCAGGTTTTACAGATAACTCTCTATCAATAGCACTGATGTCAGAGCAACAAGAGTAGCATGGCTATAAATAACCGTTACCTGGATTTCTTCCAAAGCATGGTTTGATTATATTGGTCAATGATAATCACGTGGACAACTACCTTAAGGAAATTTTGGCATTTGTATACGATGTAAATCAACTGACCCAAAAAGGGGAAATTTTTTAATAGATAGTTTTCTTGTCTCCACAATCCGTCCGACTGGAGACCAGGAGGTCGCGGGTTCAACCCCCGCCGAGGTCGGCAACATTCTTTCGTGGAGATTGATCATGAAATATTTTCTACGGTCATTCTCTCCCTTCTGCTGATTCAAGAAGGGCAGTTGTCAGTTTCTGGCTAAAAAAATGTGCACAATACTGGTTAACCGCTTAGAGAACTAAGCCTGCCCAGTAAACATGTGGTTAGGTAAACTGACCGTGCTCAACATGACCCCATTGGGTTGACTGGGCCGTAAAACCTCAACACAAACAAACAAATATGTCTCAACAAAAAATTGTTGATGCTCATTGGAAGCATTTCTAATGAATACTAAAATGTTTTCATGGAGAAGTAGGAATAATATTTTCCTGATACCCTCCCCCTCCCCCTCTTATCTATGGCTGTGAGCTATTTAATACATCTTTCTCTTTTCTGTTTCAGTGAAACCAGGAGACAAGATACACAAGTGTCATGTCTGTGGCAAGACTTTCAAGCAGTCGCCCAGTTTCAACGGCCATTACCAGTCACACTTCGGCAACAAACCACACACATGTGAAATATGTGGCACAGGTTTCACGTTGAAGGCTGCCCTAGTTGCGCACCAGTCCATTCACACAGGAGAGAAACCCTTCCAATGTACTGTCTGCTTGAAACGGTTCAGACGAAAAGATGATTTGTTATCACACATTCGTACCCACACAGGAGAAAAACCGTATGAATGTGAAATTTGCGGGAAGAAATTCAAATACAGAAATCAGATTCCAAAGCACAAACGAAGTCACACTGGGGACCGTCCTTATAAGTGTACACACTGTGAAAAAGCATTTACATCTAACATTCACCTGAAACGGCATGAGCGTACTCATACAGGAGAACGCCCATATAAATGTGAATTTTGTGGGAAAGCATTTACTCAGTATGGACATCTGCAGGCACATATCAGAATTCATACTAATGAAAGGCCGTTCAAATGTGGAATTTGTGGGCGTGGATTCAGAGAGAAAAAGGTGTTGAAGAAACACGAGTCCCTGCACACGAGTGAAAGACCCTATAAATGTGAAACATGCGGGAAGGGATTTTTACGACAGAGCAACATGGAGCTTCATTCAGTAATGCATCAAAAAGGAGAGGATGGGGTTCCGAGACCCAGGCCTCGGCCTAAAAAGAAGAAAGCAGCGGATGCCGAAATGAGAGAATTTGTTGAGAATGTATTGTCATCTGTTGTGAAAGTTGAAACAGGTATGCAGACCGAAAATTTAATTGAAGAACCAAGTATTAAGACAGAGAACACTGTAGCTGTTGATAATTTAGCTGCTTTTGTAGACTTTGCTGTTAGCACTCAGGATATGAATCAACAACAGATAGCTAATACTCCAAGTGGCTATCAAGACCCAAATGTTAAAATTGATACCATACCCGACAATCTCGGCAATCAGTTTACCCTCGTTATGCCGGAAGATGGGAGCGAGGGCTACCTCATCACTATGGAGCCCTCACAGGAACAAATTGTAAGTTCGGAGCCTGAGGTACAGACTTTACCTACAGCGGAGGAATTAAATCAGCAGGTTGTCAATGCTACACATGTGTACAATACATCAGCACCTGTTGCCGAGGAAATAGTTGAATCTAATTTGATTACGGAGGCTTCAAACTTAGTTGACAGTGTTTTGGATCAAGCTATAACAGGTGAAGTTACCGACCAGCAGAATGTTACTTCAGCCATATCTGGTGAAGTCAATAACCACCAAATTGTTAAAGTTGTTATACCAGGTGAAGTAGAGCAAGTGAATGCAAGTTCGTCTAGTTTTCCTGTTTCACAAGACGATGGCCTGTCTGTAAGTCACAGTGTTGTGAGTAAACAGTTTGAAACATCTGAACTAAATTCTTTGGCTGCTGTCACAGTTCCAAACTCGGAGATTGAAATGCATGTGGAAAAAGTGATTGATACTAATTCTGGTGGGAAAATTCACATTGTAAAATGAAAGTAAAGAAAATACACTGCGGTCATAGTTAAGCTGCATGCATTTAACCCTTAAAACGCCAAGAAAATCTGCATCTGAAAATGTCGTCTGTTTAACTTTATGTCGTCTGCTGAATATTCTTGCAAACTTTTCAAACCTATTTTTTGCATACAGGCAAACAGTGTAGACTCAAATCAGACTGCTCCTTTCTGGGTCCACACTGTTTGCAAAAATTACTTTTAAAATCACAAGCAGATGACAAGGCCAGGCCTCCTAGCGAAACCTATAAAACCTATAATAACCTATAATTTCGTGTCAAACCTATTAAACCTTTATTTTGTTCATAAAACCTATAAAAAGCCTGTATTTGCATGAAAAAACCTATATTTTTCACTTTTTGAACCTTCTCGCGACTCAACCCTAACTTTTCTTCAAAATGCCCTACTATTTTTACTTTTTAGTCCCAAAAAAGTGATGAAAACTGTCAAGAAATTGTATTTTTTTTCCTTGCTCGCTTCGCTCGCTCGGACTATGTAAAATTCAGATCAACTTTATCTGAATAATTGTGGTGCAAAAATTCATCAAATATTTTTTCTTCAGTTTTAAATCTCTATGTGAGTTTGGAAGAACCTTTTTTTAACCTATATTTTTTATTGAAAAACCTGTAAATAACCTATATTTTGAGTAAGAAGAACCTACATAAAAACCTATATTTTCAAAGTTGGCCACTAGGAGGCCTGCAAGGCAGACCACAGTTGTTGTGACTGGCAGTTTAAGGGCTAAGCTGTAATTTTTAATCAGAAGTCAGAGGACTTGCTGGGGAGGAGTACTTGGCGATAATTCTGGAATATTTTTTGTTACTTCACTATAAAAATGTTGTGGTCTTGTGAATATTATTAGAAGCATCCAGATGAGGTGCTTCTAATGAGTACACAAAGAACTGCTTGTTGTTGCTGTTTTTTGTTTGTTTGTTTTTTTTTTATATATGTAGAAAATTGGAGAAAACTGTCCCAGACTTATCACCAAAAAATCCTTTTAACTATTACCACTTTTTATTTGGGCTAATTCTGCATCTGACAAATTGATATTTTTCCTATTTTCCCCAGAAAACAGGATTTGACATTTCATGCAAATTGTCTCCATTGGAGACAATTTGCATAAAATGTCAAAACCTGTTTTTCTGGGAAATAATAAGAAAAATATTTCAATTTGTCTTCTGTTGAAAATTTTATCCAGAGAGCTTGGCGTTTACAAGCCTTCTGAGAAGGGCAAAAAAAAAAAAAAAAAAAAAAAAAACAATAACAAAGCCCCAGTCCTGTAAAGATCTGAAAATGCCATGTGCATACATTGTCTACCACATTACACTACCGTATTTACCCTTCTGTGTTTTCGACATCCCTCAGAAAGACGTTTTCACCTGGCGTTTTATTCTAAACGCTCGTTAAGGGTCATTTTGTTTCAATATACAGTATTCTGATATTTTTTTTGCTGAAGAAATGTGAGTAGCTTTTGCACTGCAAAAGCTGCTCACATTTTTTTTTCAGCAAAAAAATTCAGCATATTTGCATATCACTCAGTGTAAAATTTTAACGAATCGTTAACTAACGACATCGTTAGCTTTGAACAACTGGGCCCTGATCTGCCAGCAGAAATATATAGTCTGATCAGGATCTTTGCTATACTTTGTACTGTTTTACTCTACCCAATGATTCTATAAGGGGAGAATGAAGATCCTGATCAGACTGCGGATGCACAGGCTGATCTGGGCTTTAGCTGTCCACATATGCCTGAAGACATGTTTTCGCATAGCACTGCTTATATGTTCCCTGAAATTTGACATGTCTGTATGACAACTTGATGTGTCTTAAAGTGGTGGCTAAATGGCAAAGAGTGCAGACTGATCAGACTCTCCTTTAAGCAGTTTGGATCTACACTGTTTTGCACTGGTATGTTTAAAGTCCCACTGGAGGCAGAATTCAACTCATGATGACTCTGTGGTGGTTATTGCACAGAGTCTTTCATTATCACCTTTCCATCGTCCCGATATGATATTGATCAAATTTGCTTGAAATGCATTTGTTTAATCAAGACCATTTATCTCAGACACATTCTCCTCCAATTTTGCTTTTCCAGTAAAGGCTCCATATTCCACAAAAATTGACATTTTATTATAGACATTTTATTATCCAAGAAAGGTTTGATAAATTGATAGATGGTATTAATACAATCATAAAATGTGGCGCCTGACAGCCTGTAAAATTCCAGTTAGTGCCTAATTCTTGAAATGAAATGATTTTTTATCATATCTCTGAATTAATGTTGGCAACATTAATTCAGATACAGTAATTTTTCAGACTATCAGATGCTACATTTTATGATAGTATTAATACTATATATCAATTCATTAAACCTTTCTTGTATAAAAAATGTCTATTTTTGAGGAATCTGGAGCCTTTGATTCAGCAAGATTCCAGAAAATTAGTCACTATTGAGGCTATTTCTCTTCATCTTGTGAAGTAGATTGTAAGGGTGTGAGTTTTCTTTGTTCCCAGTTCTTGGGAAAATAGTTATTTAAATATTTATTGTTTTCTTTGAAAAAAAATGAAATACTGAATTAATTTGGTTTGTTTTTGTATTTTTTAACCCTAGTCCTGCTGAACCCAGATATATCCTGCCTTTGCAAACAGTGTAGATTCAGATCAGTTGGTTTCTTCAGAAGCCAACTGATCTGGATCTGCACTGTTTGCCATTAAGTATGTGAATTTATATCAACAATCTGGATCAAGTAATCTGATTGGCTGAAAATTAGAAATGGGCATGGCATCTTAATTGATTCAGCAGGACAAGGGTTAATACCTGCATACCCTATTTGCTATAAATATTCAGACTAACAGGCATGAGGGCAAATATTGTAGACCCAGATCAGATGCCATATAACAATGCATCATCAGAGTCTACACTGTTTGCCAACTATCCAACAAATTTGACACGCATCATCCGGAAGTATAATGAACTTGTTCAAATTTTAGAGCAAATATGGTAAGAGTCCAAATATTTTGGGTGAATATGGTATTTTGTACCTCCTGCTTTAAGATGCAAGAGTACTGTTTCATTTTAGGAGAAGGGATGCATTTTTAGAAGCAACTCTGTCAAAATTGTTTTTACACACTTCTGAAAAGTGTCTACTCTGAAAGTAAAGAATTTGCTCCCAATGGGAGCAAATTCTTTCCTTTTATAGTAGACCCCCTTTCAGAAGAGGTTTGTATACAATAAAGCAAAGAGAAAGTCACAAATTGTCTCCCTTGAAAAAATCTAAGTGTATCCAGTCCCCTTACTACTTCATGACCAGTGCTCCAGCTAACCCTGTACAGAGGGGCTGGCCGCCCTTCTTGCCCTTTCCTGCCGCCCCTCTGTCCTTTTAAAGCTGCCCTTTGCCTTACATTAAAGCCTACATTTTGGTGAAAATTGAATCATTGATTCAAGAAGGGCAGTTGTCAGTTTCTGGCAAAAGAATGTGCACAATACTGGTTAACCGTTAGAGGACTAAGCCTGCCCAGTAAACGTGTGGTTAGGTACATGTAAACTGATCGCGCTCGACATGACCCCATTGGGTTGACTGGGCCGTAAAACCTCAACACAAACAAACATTAAAATCGGACCAAAATTTTTAAAAAAAAAAAAGATACCAATATTTAACCTTTACAACTCTCTGGGGTAATTCTGCGGACGACAGTTGATGATATTTTTCCCAGAAGACAATTTGCATGAAATGTCAACGCCTGTTTAGTGGGAAAAATATTTCATTTTCTACTGAAAATTTTACCCAGAGTGCTAAGTGTTAAATGTGTGTATTCTAGTTTTAGGCATTTATTGTGGAATGGGAATTTATTTTGTTACATGTCTTGATACTAAGCACATCACTTGACGCATTGTGCCCTCATTCTTCTATAACATCGCCCCGGGGACAAAAAGTGCCCTACCCAGCACCCATCTGCCCTCAAATCCCAGCTGGAGCACTGCTGACTGTTGCCATAACAGGGTTTTGTTTTGTTTGTTTGTTTGTTTGGTTTTTTTTGGTGGTTTTTTTTTTTTTTTTTTTTTTTTTTTTTTTGGTACCTGACCCCTCAACCAAAGTCCCATCTTACCACATACAGCATTACAATGGCTTGAAAGCAAAAATGTTCTTAGCATGCTCTGTTCTTAATCCCATTCAATTTGATATGCAACATGACGATATGTTGAAAACGTAGTGTAATTTCCTATTAAGGCTATGTCTATGGGCAATAACTCCCCAGATAAATTGGTCAATGCAAATGAAACTATCAGGATGTCAGCACGCCATCACTTCAGTCCTCTACCTTTATCATGAATCAAATCTGATCAATGGTTACAGAGATATGGCTCCAGACAGACGGAGGGATAGACCAAATAACTCCGAGGACAATACGTCGATTCTCACAAAATCATTCTGATATTGAGAGAACATGACCATACTTCTTTATCCAAATATGAATCAATGTCGGTTGCTGAGATATGGCTAGATATGACTAGAGACCAACAAAACTTGCCTATTTTGACTATGTCAAGGGCAATAACTCCTAGTGCAATAAGTCAATTTTGAAGAAATTATCAGGACATCGAAATGTCATGACCATTATCATTTATGTAGAATGTTACAGAGATATGTCTCCAGACGAACAAAAATTGCTATTTTTACTATCAAGGGACCGCTGCATAGCAATATGTCCGTTCAGACCAAATTATCGAGATACTGAGAAAACCTTGCAATGCTCTATAGTCATTCATCCCAAGCATGAATCACATATGACCAATCGTTACAAAGATAGGGCTCCGGAAAGACAAAAAAAAAAGCTTTTGCACTAGTTTCCTACTAAGCTGTTGTCAAGGCCAATAACTCCCAAATAAATGGGTCATTTCTGACATATCACATATCACTACAAGCTTGAATAGATTCTGACAGTGATTACAGAGTTATGTCCCCAGACAAACAAAAAACTTTTCTCTTTTTTTTTCCATATAGAAAATGCTTATTTAGACTATGGCGGGTAATAACTCCTAACAGGTCAATTTTCATAATTTTAATGAAATTGTCAGTATGTTGAATGACCATGGATAATCATTTACTTGAAGTAATAACATCGTTCTAAGGGCAAATTCAGCAGACGACACTTTGAAATATTTTTCTTATTTTTCCTAGATTATAGGATTTGTTATTACAATAAAATACCAAACCTAGACAAATTGCTGCTTGGATTTTATTTTTTTTCGTTCTTCCTAGAAAGCAAACCTAGATAAATATTGTTGCTTGGGGTTGCTTTTTTTTCGTTCTTCCGGAATGGGACACTTCTTTTTTCTTTTTTTTTTTTTTTTTTTTTTTTTATTTTTTCTGCCCTGCTTACTTATTTTTTCTTTGGGCTTTTTAAGGAAAAACTGAGTTGAGATTTTATTACATATTACATAACCTTAACAATCTTTATTGCAACATTTATGCATATACAGCATATGTCAGAAATACAGAATAACATGACTGTAAACATCACGAAAACACGCCTATATAGTCTTTACCCCCTTAAACCCCACTTTTACACAGTAAAACTAGGGTTTATTTCTGCTCAAAAACATAGATTGTGGGTACTCGTTAGAACCGCCTCGCCGAGGCGGTTCTAACGAGTACCCACAATCTATGTTTTGAGCAGAAATAAGAAAAATATCAGATTTTTTTTTCTCTGAAATTTTCCTTTTTTGGTTGTAAACTTTTCAGTATATTTGAATAGGCGTGTTTTCGTAATGATATCAGTTCCCGACTGTACGGAAGGTCCACACTCGCCGGAGACTGATCTGGACAGACTTAACATATGACATGTCTAATTAAAATAATGAGGTTGATTCTATAGTTTTGTTATCGTCTAAGCAACACTATACACCACAACCTCTTTATAACACTATTGTTGGGGTCCATAGCGTAAACCGTGTTAGTTAAACAACCGTGTTATATCCAAACCAAAAATGTATAGATTATATTGAACAATGTCATTTTTCAATATAATCTATACATTTTTGGGATCCATCTTTGAACCGTGTTATATCCAAAACCGTGTTATAAAGAGGTTGAAGTATATATATATATATATATATATATATATATATATATATATATATATGAAAATTATAAGATCTTGAGACTATCAAGGTGTTTCCAAACATCAACAATATATTCAAACAATGTTTCCACTGTCTCTCTCAAACACTTCAAATGTAACATAAACATTGAATATACTGCCCAGACAGAAAGTTCTAAAACCAAAATCTCTATTTTGGAATGAAAAACTTACCATTAGTTATCAGTTGGTATAAGTGATCTTCTCACATTTGAAATGTACTTATAAACTAACCTGCCTTCACCAAGAATTTTACTGGAGGAACCAATTACTAGGTATTACAGATACAGTTAAAAAAAAATAATCACATGGAGCAGTCAGTTTTCTGAAAATACAAACAGTGGCTGAAAATATGATCCGAGGTGTACTGCTCAGGAACCAAAGACCTTCAGTAGACTCAATACCTGGACATGTGGACAGTAATCCACCATTACCAGATGGTATCTGAGTGGAAAAACAAACAGGAGAAATTGGAAAGAGAAAGGAGATGGAGAGAAGAAGTAGAAAGAAATGGAAGAAGAAAGAATGGAAAAATGTCGAGTGAGAAGAAAAGCAGAAAGAAGACAAAAGAAAGAAGAAAGACTGGAGAAAACCATCATGAAAACCTGCCTATATAATGTTGACCCCCTTAAACCCCAAACCTGGGGTTTACAGGTGTACATATTATTTTTCTTATTTCTGCTCAAAACATAGATTGTGGGTACTCATTAGAACCGCCTCGGCGAACGAGTACCCACAATCTATGTTTTTGAGCGGAAATGTAAAAATATTAGAGGGTTTTTTTATCGGAACCTTTCAGTTTTTGGAGGTGAAATTTTCTATATATTGGAATAGGCGTGTTTTTGTAATGAAAGACAGAAAGATTAAACACCCAAAGAAAGAGATTAGAAAGAGCATGCAAACTTGCTGTCCGGTTGATGAACTGTCTGATACATACCACTGGCCAAAATAACCAAGTTTTATGATTATATGATTGACAGCATATCAACCTTGACCAAATCAATAAGTTAGCACTATGGGGAAATTCAGCAGACGACAAATTGATGTTGTTTTTTGTTTTTTGTTGTTGTTTTTTTTTTTTTTTTGTTTTTGTTTTTTTTTTTTTTTCTTCAGAAAATTGAATTTGACAGTTCATGCAATGTCAGATCCTATTTTCTGGGGAAATAAGAAACAGTCTTTCAAGGTGTCGCCTGCTGCATTTTTTACCCAGCATGCTAAGCGTTAAGTGGTGCCGTTTATAAACTTTGTTTGCCCTTTAATTTATAGGTCGATTACCGCCTCTACAAACAGTTCAGAGTGTTTGATTAACCCCGAAAGCGCTACGCAAATTTATAGCAGATGGCTATCTAAACTGATATATATATATATATATATATATATATATATATATATATATATATATATATATATATATATATATATATATATATATATATTTATTTATTTATTTATTTATTTTTCAGAGAAATAAGGCGACATTTCATGGGCTGACGATTCACATGCTACGTCAGGTTTTATTTTCTCTGAAAAGTGAAAAAAAAAAAAATATCAAAGCGTCCTCTGCTTTAGTAGTGATTATTAGAGCTTTAACCCAAATAAGCCTAATGGACTTTCCCATCCTTATACATTGGGTGAGTCCATTTGTCATTTAAGGGGTGTCAGGTATATTTTTTTTTCATATTTGTTCTATTTGTAATTGAAATTCCTGTAAGCAAACAGTGAAGACCTTGATCAGATGCCGCATAATGCGGCATCTGATCTAGATCTGCACTGTTCGCCTATGTCCCACAAAAGGGACGACAAGCTTATGTGGGTTGTGTGGTAGACGCGATTCGAACCTTTATTCATATGGAATAATGAGATAAAACTCCTAAAATCCCCTCACGCCCATCAGCCCTTTGAGCGGTACTCCTTTCACGTACAATGTATGCGCCCAGTAGACCAAAAGGCCCTGAAAATAATAATAGCACTATATCTACTTCTTTTGTGTGAACGAGTTACATCGCAGAAATTGTTATACTTTGTTCCAAACCGTCAGTTCGATGGAATATTGTATCAAGGCTGAAAGTCTACTTGTCAAATGAAATGTTAAATACTGTGTGTATTATCCATTTATTCATTTTGCGCTCATGTTGTTTGTGCAAAAACCCGTGATTTTCTAAGGGTGGTGGCCCGGCGTGGTGTTAAGGGCCCACTGTACTTGCAGCTGGGGAATAGGGCATATTTTCATTTCTCCTATTTCAAGACTGCTATTCACATTTTCCCTCACCCGCCTCTGTTTTCCTCTTCTCTTCCTGCCCTTCTGTCCCATTTCTTGGACGGTTCACATGAAATGTCAAGCCTTATTTTCTCTGAAAAACAAAATACCGTATTCGACCTAATTACCGCATCGTGCGCTTAGATTTTTCAAAATTACTGGGAAAATTTGTGGTAAAATATGTATCCACCTATACTATGGGTACACTTAAACAAAGATCAGTGAGGGACTTGTCAAATGATGCTTATGCAATGTTTTTGTGTTTTCCTTTTTTCTATTTTCTTTATAAAAGGATATGTTGTGAATACTCATTTGAATTGCATCGACAAGTCGATGCAATTCAAATGGGTACCTACAACATATGCCTTAATAAAGAAATAGACAAAAGTACGCTGGCTGTAATCTGAAGACTACGGAATTGCTTGACTGTGCGCTTATATGAGTATGTGCGGTAATTAGGTCGAATACGGTATTTCAAAGTATCGTCGGTTGACAGATACGGATCATCGATGACGTATGAACTCAATTTTTTGTTTGGTTTATTGGTAGCTATGGCCTCTGGGTTCTACTGGCCAGGTCAATTTATAAATACCAGCTAGGATAAACAGATAAACGCTATACGTCACATTGTACTTCAATGTGACCGTCTGGCCTTTTGCCTCCATTTTCGCCAGCACGTCACTTAAATTTACTCTCTAAGTATTTGGACGACTTAACTCCTGACTATAATTGTCCTAAAATTTATACATGTCCAGTTTACCGCCTGTTGACGGGTCTAAAAGCTCTGGCTGAGTGGCGAATATTGTAGACCCCAATTGTCTGTATTTACCGTAACGCTTTGCATGCTGGGTAATTTTTTTCAACAGACGAAATTTTTATTATTTTACAAAAAAAAAAGAAAACAAATAGGCTTTGGTCTTTCAATCTGCCGTGTTCATGCGTTTAACTAGAGCTGGTGTTTGTAAAACACTATGCCCCCAACTGCCTGACTCTAACACTGTTTGACTCCAACACTGCTTAGCCATGACGGTAACAACAGTACAAATATATGATTTCAATGTTATTTTATCAAAGGGAAATAACTCTAAAATAGGAGATGATTGGGATAAGAAAAAAATACAGATCACCTAGTTTTTCATGAGGAATCAAAACATGAAATTTCAAAACATTAGCATACATGGTTCTAAACTTATGCTATACACAATAAAGCAATGATTAAATGGCCAGAAATTGCGAAGGGCCATAAGTCCAACATTTCATTTAATTGGTTCAAAATTTATTCAGGTGATCTCCTCCTCAATCCCAATCAGTATACCAAATATCATGACTCTGGCTTAAATACTTTTTGAGATATCTTGCTGAAAAAGTCAAAATGCCTAGAACTACAAAGGGCCATAACTACATCAATTTTTCATGGAATTCCCTAAAAAACAAACCAGATAATCTCCACAGCATCCCCAATCAGCATATAAAATTTTAGACCCTAGCTTAAGTGCTTTCCGAGAAATCTTGCTGACAAGGTCAACATAAGCAGAACTGCAAAGGGCCGTAACTTTATCAATATTTTCATGGAATTCTCTCAAAATATAATCGGGTAATTTACACATCATTCCCACTCACTATATCGAATTTCAAGAACCCAGCTTAAATACTTTTCAAGATATCTTGCTCACAAGACTTAATTCTGATTTTTTTTCAAAGGGGCATAACTTTAAATAAACATGCTAGACAAGAAACAAAATAGGGGTCAGCTATTTTTTCATTGGGAACCCAAATATAAAATTTCAAAACCCTAGTGTGCAGGGTTCTTAAGATATGGCATGCACAAAAAAAGCTTGATGAACGGACAAACAGTCGGATGGACAAATGAAGGCAAAATAATATGCCCCATCAATTTCATTCGAAACTGGGGGCATAATCAGGTCATCTACTCATCGCTACCAATCTATTCATCAAGTTTCAAGGCTCCAGCTTCAATAGTTTTTGAGATATTTTGTTCACAAGGGAAACATGCCCAAATTTACAAAGGGCCATTACTTACGAAATATTTTTCAGAATTTATAAAAAATTAATCAGGTCATCTACTCATCATTACCAGTCAATTCACCAAGTTTCAAATCTCTAGCTCTAACGATTTTTGAGATATTTTGCTGACAAGATAAAAATGCCCAAAATAACAAAGGGCCATAACTCAATAAGTGTTTTTCAAAATTTATTCGAAAGTTAATCAGGTCATCTACTCATCACTACAAATCCATTTACTAAGTTTCAAGGCTCTAGCTCTAACAGTTTTTGAGATATTTTGCTGACAAGATAAAAATGCCTAAAATTACAAAGGGGCATAACTCAAGAAGTATATTTCAAAATTTCTTCAAAAGTTAATCGGGTTGTCTACTCATCACTACCAGTCTATTCATCAAGTGTCAAGGCTCTAGTTCCAACAGTTTTTGAGATATTTTGCTGTCAAGGTTAAATTGCCCAAAATTACAAAGGGCCATAAGTCATGAAGTATTTTTCAGAATTTCTTCAAAAGTTAATCAGGTCATCTACTCATCACTACAAATCCATTTACTAAGTTTCAAGGCTCTAGCTCTAACAGTTTTTGAGATATTTTGCTGACAAGATAAAAATGCCTAAAATTACAAAGGGGCATAACTCAAGAAGTATATTTCAAAATTTCTTCAAAAGTTAATCAGATTGTCTACTCATCACTACCAGTCTATTCATCAAGTTTCAAGGCTCTAGCTTCATTAGTTTTTGAGATATTTTGCTGACAAAAATGCCCTAAATTACAAAGAGCCATAACTCATGAAGTGTTTTTCAGAATTTCTTCAAAAGTTAATCAGGTCATCTACACATCACTACAAATCCATTTACTAAGTTTCAAGGCTCAAGCTCTAACAGTTTTTGAGATATTTTGCTGACAAGGTAAAAATGCCCAAAATTACAAAGGGCCATAACTCAAGAAGCATTTTTCAAAATTTCTTCAAAAGTTAATCAGGTTGTCTACTCATCACTACCAGTCTATTCATTAAGTTTCAAGGCTCTAGCTCTAACGGTTTTTGAGATATTTTGCTGACAAGGTAAAAATGCCCAAAATTACAAAGGGCCATAACTCATGAAGTATTTTTCAGAATTTCTTCAAAAGGTAATCAGGTCATCTACTCATCGCTACAAATCCATTTACTAAGTTTCAAGGCTCTAGCTCTAACAGTTTTTGAGATATTTTGCTGACAAGGTAAAATTGCCCAAAATTACAAAGGGCCATAACTCAAGAAGTATTTTTCAAAATTTCTTCAAAAGTTAATCAGGTTGTCTACTCATCACTACCAGTCTATTCATCAAGTTTCAAGGCTCTAGCTTTAATAGTTTTTGAGATATTTTGCTGACAAGATTGCATCCATATTTTTTCAAAGGGCCATAACTCAGAAAAGGGGCATAATCCTGTCAAGAAAAAAAATATGTGTCAGCTATTTTTTCATGAGGAATCCATACATGAAATTTCAAAACAGTAGCATTCACGGTTTTAAAGTTATGCTATGCATAAAAAAGCGTGACGAACGGACGGACGGACGAACAACCCAGAAGCAATATGCCCCTCCAACTTCTTTGAAGTTGGGGGCATAAAAATGCTGGATAAGTGGCAAACAGGGTAGACCGTGATCAGACACCGCTGCCTAGAACAAAATTTCCATTTTCTCAAAGATGTTCGAGCCACTGAAGACAGTACCAAATCTGATATTATGAAACATGTAGAGTTCCACTTAAGGCGCTGGGGCAGGGGACGGCGGAGATGTAAGGGATGTTGACGTTTTTATTATCCCTCTTACCACTCTTTGCAGGTGATAAATTGGTGATATTTTTACATAGTTTTTCCAGAAAACAGGCTTTGACATTTCATGCAAATTGTATCATTAAGAGACAATTTGTATGAGATGTCAAGGCTTGTTTTCTACCAAAATAAGAAAAATGTTTCAAAATGTCGCCTGCTGAATTTCTACCCAGCATGCAGAGCGTTAAACGCGGATTTGTGAGCAGGCCAGTACGTCACATATACATAAGTTGTCTGTAAAAAAACCGGCTAGACAGACACCGTTCAAAAGATAAGAGCAATATTTACATTTAACCATTACCACTCTCTGGGCCAATTCAGCAGACGATAAATTAGTAACATTTTCGTATTTTTCACAGAACTTCAAAGGGACTGGTAGTAGTAAGTAGTTTTCCGCCATTTTGTACAAGGGAGACAACTTTTGTGTCTTTCTGTTTGCTTTCCTGCACAGCAAGTCCTTCTGAAAAACAGTCTAATCTAAAAGGAAAGAATTTGATCCCCCTGGGAACCTCCTGAAAAGCGGTCTACTCTAAAAGGAAAGAATTTGCTTTCCTTGGGATACTACTGAAAAGCTGTCTATTCTAAAAGGAAAGAATTTGCTCCCCTTGGGAACCTACTGAAAAGCTGTCTATTCTAAAAGGAAAGACTTTGCTCCCCTTGGGAACCTCCTGAAAAAGCGGTCTACTCTAAAACGAAATAATTTGTTCCCCTTGGGCCCCCCGCTGAAAAGCGGTATACTTTAAATGGAAAGAATTTGCTCTCCTCGGGAACCTCCTGAAAAACAGTCTACTCCGAAAGGAAAGAATTTGCTCTCTGCTTGGGAACCTCCTGAAAAGCAGTCTGTTCTAAAAGGAAAAAAAATGCTCCCTTGGGTACCTCCTGAAAAAGAGGTCTACTCTAGAAGGAAAGAATTTGCTCTCCTCGGGAACATGAAAAGCAGTCTACCCTAAAAGGAAAGAATTTGCTCCTTTTGGGAACCTCCTGAAAAGCAGTCTACTCTAAAAGGAAAAGAACCTTCTCCTTGGGAACCTCATGAAAAGCTGTCTATTCTAAAAGGAAAGAATTTGCTCTCCTTTGGAACCTCTTGAAAAGCTGTCTATTCTAAAAAGAAAGAGTTTTCTCCCCTTGGGAACCTCCTGAAAAGCAATCTACTCAAAAAAGAAAGAATTCCCCTCCCCCCCCCCCCCACCACCCTTGGCAACCTCCCGAAAACCAGACTACTCTAAACGCAAAGAATTTGCTCTCCTTGGGAACCTTCTAAAAAGATGTCTACTGTAAAAGCAAAGAATTTGCCCCATTTGGAACCTTCTGAAAAGGGTCCATTCTAAAAGGAGAGAATTTACTCCCCGTTGGAACCTCCTGAAAAGCGGTCTACTCTAAAAGAAAAGAATTTGCTCACCTTGGGAACATGAAAAGCAGCCTATTCTAAAAGAAAATAATTCGCTCCCCTTGGGAACCTCCTGAAAAGCGGACTACTCTAAAAGGAAAGAATTTGCTCCCCCTTGGTAACCTACTGAAAAGTGGACTACACTAAAAGGAAAGAATTTGCTCACCACCCCCTTAGGAATCTCCTGAAAAGCGGACTGCTCTACAAGGAAAGAAATTGCTCCCCTCCCCCCTCCCCCCCCCCCCCCCTTGGTAACCTACTGAAAAGCGGACTACTCTAAAAAGAAAAAAAAATGCTCCCCTTTGGAACCTCCCACAAAAGCGGACTATTCTAAAAGGGAAGAATTTGTCCACCACCTCCCCCCCCCCCCCACCCCCCACAACCCAACCCCTTGGTAACCTACTGAAAAGCGGACTACACTTAAAGAAAAGAATTTGCTCCCCTTGGGAACCTCCTGAAAAGCAGTCTTCTCTAAAAGGAAAGAATTTGCTCCCCTTGGGAACCTCCCACAAAAGCGGACTACTCTAAAAGGAAAGAATTCCACACACCCACCCCACCCCACCCCCACCCACTTGGTAACCTACTGAAAAGCGGACTAAACTAAAAGAAAAGAATTTGCTCTCCTGGGGAACCTCCTGAAAAGAAGTCTACTATAAAGGAAAGAATTTGCTCCCCTTGGTAGCCTTTTGAAGAACGGTCTAGTCTAAAAGGAAAGAATTTACTCCCCGTGGGAATCTCCTGAAAGGCGGTCTACTCTAAAAGGATAGATTTGGTTCCCCTTGGGGCCTCCAGAAAAGCCCTATACTCTAAATGAAAAGAATTTGGTCTCCTCGGGAACCTCCTGAAAAGCGGTCTACTCTAAAAGGAAAGAATTCGTTCCCCTTGGGAGCAAATTCTTTCCTTTTAGAGTAGACCGCTTATAAGGACGGGAAGGAGACAATAACCATTTGGCAAAAGTTCCGTCCTTCTGCATGGACTGTATCCTTATCCCTTAATCTGAATGTTTCGGACGATTACACAGATTCGTTTTCATTTACGTAATATTTTGATTTATGAACATTTTGTTTGTTTGAAAAGAGCAAGCTTGATTACCTGTGAAAAATGTATAGACGTACATCATGTTAAAAGACAATGAGATTCGCCATCTCCAGGTTAAAAAAATGAGTGCCCAAAGGGAAGAAAATTCTTTCCTTTTACAATAAACCCCATTTCAGAAAGGGCGGAAAAACAATTTTAGACATAGTTACCTCCTCTGAAAGAAAATCATTTCCCCTTAAATGCGCCCAGAAAACGTTCTGCAGTTATGAGTGGCAAAAAAGTATAGACCCTGATCAGGCAACGTATTCTTCAGCTTCTGATCTGGGACTACACTGTTCACTCAGGCCTGTTTGTCCGAACTCTATCGGTCATTATATTTTTATTATTATTTTTTATTATTTTATTTTATTTTATTTTATTTTATTTTATTTTTATTAATTTATGTACTTTTTTTTTTTTTTTTTTTTTGAAAGCCAAATATTGTGATGTCCTTGTACTGAACCAAAAATTTCGTCTTTTCATGGCGCGTCATATGTACTTCGGACCTTAAAGAGGATCCACTTGACCGTTAACGCTTAGCATGCTGGGTAAAAATTTCAACAGACATTTTGAAATATCGATATTTTGCATAGAAAATATGCTTTGATCATTCATACAAATTGTCTCATTTGGAGATGATTTGCATGAATGTCGGTCATGGCCTAATTGTCTCATTTGGAGATAATTTGCGTGAAAGGTCAAGGCCTATTTTTTGGAAATAATAATAATAATAAATACCCTGAATTTTCCAAGATCTATGCAAACAGTGTAGATCCAGATCAAAATGTTCCTATATCGTTTGCCATCCAGTCCTGAGGACTTTCTGGGATAATAAGAAAAATATTTCAAAGTGTGGTATACTGGAATTTTTACCCAGCATGCTAAGCGTTAACGGTAAGTGAGCGGCTATATGAAATTAATGACAGTTTGGCTTCCCATATGTTCGACACGAAAACGGGATAATCAAAATACCGATCCACGCTAGAAACGATCCACATATCGCTATAACCCGAGTAATGATTTCGCATTTCGTAAAATTATTATTATTTTTATTATTATTATTATTATTAATGAAAAGGGTCCGATTTTCAGACTCATTGCAGCAAAATAGTCAGATAAATAAATAATAATTAGAAACTATAAATAAATAGATAAATAAATAAATAAATAAATAAATAAATAGAGAGTGAGTTAATGCGCAGTCCATATGTATAATGTTAGGCCTGTTTTTAATATAATGGCTAATAGTATTTAATTCAGCCTGTAAAATATATTAGGTCTATTTTACATTATGAAAACATGCCTAATCAAATATACTGAAAATTTTACCACCAAAAAATGAATATTTTCAGATGAAAAATTCTGATAATTTTCATATTTCTGCTCAAAAACATAGTTTTTTTAGTACTCGTTAAAACCGCCTCCCGAGGTGGTTCAAACGAGTACACAATCTGTTTTTGGCGAGGCGGTTCTAACGAGTACTCACAATCTATGTTTTTGAGCAGAGATAAGAAAAATATATGTATACCCCTGTAAACCCCAGTTTTACTATATAAAAGTGGGGTTTAAGGGGGTCAAAATTATATAGGCATGTTTTCGTGATGATTATCAATCCGGAGAAGAGAGAAACGCATCGTACGTATTGTACCGTGTTTATATTCTGAGAAAAATATTTCGTCTGCTGAAATTGTTATTCAGTATGTAAGGAATTAAGCACCAGTCATTTGTATCCACAGTCCCACCCCAGCCACAAGGAATAGCTCCCTCATCCCCTCCCCACCCCACCCCATCCCCCACCTCCACAGCTCCGAAACCCCCCGGGGACAATGAAAAGTAAGAGCTGGGTAAATATAAAATCTTAGTGGTCCCCGCTATTTTGGAGCAGAAATCATAACCCTTGTACTTTCTCGGCACTGCGGGGAGCTTTAAAAGGCCCGCACATTAACCCCATCACACCCCCATGAGTGAGGGCAGTGGATACAAATGACTGGTACATTAAATAGGAATCACCAATAATACAACATATACTGTAAAACAGTTGAGTTTACAAACAATAACATTAACTACACATTTTTACTGTAGGCTATACGCCAAGGACACTGCGACCAAGAAACCGATTTTTTTTATTAGACAAACGCACGCACTAATTGAGATTAAAACTATTTTTACAGTACTGTCTATAAAAAGAAAATGTTGTTTTTTTTTTTTTGTGTGTGTGTGTGTGTGTGTTTTTCATGTTACGAATCCATACGATCTATTTTTAAAATAGCGAAGACCCTGATCAGCGCATCTACAAATTTTGATCAGGGCCATAGTCTGTCGATATATAGCGTTGGGAGCAAATTCTTTCCTTTTAGAGTCCACCCCTATTTAGAATAGCAAACATGAAATCACAGTTCTCCCTTATATGAAATGACAGAAAAATCTACAACGTGTTTCAAGTCCCCTTAAATATAACTTGTGCATGGCGAGAAAATGTCCCTTATGCCAACAGCAAGAACCGAGACAAGCCTGCGCATTTGCAGTCTGGTCAAGGAGGTACTCATTTCCCCCTTACAAAATCAATGGATACTGACCGTAGAATTTTCAATGGATACTGACCTTAGAATTCTCAGTGGATACTGACCGTAGAATACTCAATGGATACTGACCATAGAATTCTCAGTGGATACTGACCGTAGAATTCTCAGTGGATACTGACCGTAGAATTTACAATGGTTACTGACCGTAGAATTCATGTGCGGTCAAACCTTTGTTCACCCATTCAGTCGGGAAACCCCGAAAATGGTAACTGGCAAACAGTGCAGGCCTAGATCAGACGCCGCATTCTGCGGCGTCTGATCAGGTTCTACACTGTTTGCATTAACAACAGGAATTTCTATAAAATACAGTAATAATAAAAACTAACCAGACACCCTGCTATTGGAAACAGACTGGTCCAAAGAGCTGTGGTAGAAGAGTTCACTCGATGTAAATGGGTTAACCAAGCACTTAAGGGAAAGGCAAAAATTGGTTGCTTAACCCTTGGCATGCTGAATAAATTAAGATGCCAAGCCCAATTCTAATTTTCAGCCAATCAGATTACTTGATCCAGGTTGTTGATACAAATTCACATAATTAATGACAAACAGACAGTGTAGATCCAGATCAGTTGGCTTCCACATATGCCAACTGATCTGGATCTACACTGTTTGCAAAGGCAGGTCCTATGTGGGTTCAGCAGGACAACGGTTAAGACAGGTGCTTGTTTAATACAGGTAAGCTTCCATTTATTTCACTTTTAACCGATCTAAAAACATGACCTCTTAAAAGAGGTGTCTGTTTAATACAGGTAAATATACCCACTTGACTTTTGAGGGATCCAAAGATATCTCATAAGTAACTGCTCAATACAGGTGGCCTTCAAAAACAGCGTATGGGCGAACAGAGAGGTCAGCGAATGCACTGTCCGATCCGAGTTGTCTTCCTGTTCCCATCTGGCGTGAAGTCCCTTTCCCTGCGATGTGCTTCAAACTGGTACACTAGTACGGATTCACTTTTCAGTTTATCAACCTGCATTATCTAACCTGATGACACATACTTGTAAGTTCACCAAAAATTATCTTATGAATGAATTTTAAGCTGAACTTATCAAGAAAATAAACAAACTCCAAACAGATATTATAACCTGCGAACAAGGACGATTGCGAATCATTACCGTTTATTCAGAGCTTAGTATGCCAGATAAAATTTTCAGCAGACCGTATTTTGATTTTTTTTTTTTTTTTTTTTTTCGTCAGAAAATAGGGGTTTACATTTCATGCAATGTCAAAACTTATTTTCTGAGAAAAATGAGAAAATATTTTAAAATGTCGTTTGCTGAAATTTTTTACTCAACATGCTAAGGTGTCATCTTTTCTGGACAATGATATAACCTTCAAAATGGTCCTTTGCTAATAGCTTACAAATGCGAAGTTGTGTAAACGTCATGTGCTTGCTGGGTTATGCAATATGTGAACAGGCAGCTAAACTCCAATCAGCCTGCGCATCCGCCAAGTCTGATCAAAACCTTTTCTGATAGTTTCATTTACATGCAATGGTTCTGTAAGCAGACAACAAAGGCCCCTATTATTTGGACCTTAATGGTCCGCGTCCTTTCTCACGTTGAAACGTTGTGTGCCTGCTGGGATAATTATGGTCTGTCCAACAATCTACATTTAAGCATGTTTATTGCCAAGGCAGATCACGGCAAGCTAAATACTGGGTTCTATTGTGCAGTGAGAAATCCAGCCATCTACTACTAATCCAGCCATCTGCTAATGCAAAGGCTGAATTGAGCTTTTGTTGCTTGCAGCCCAAATTTTGGTATACATGTAATAATATAGTGATCAAACATGGTTTTTCATGCATTAACATTCGCCAGGTCCCGTGGGAGGTGTTGAAAACCGAGGCCGAAGTCCGCGGTTTTCAACACCTCCCAAGGGACCTGGCGAATGTTAATGCATTGAAAAACCATGTTTGATCGCTATTATTGCATAAAAACTGAAAACATTTGCTACATTTCGCGTTATTTCTTCTACTATTTTGTTTCGCCTTTTCACCGATTTCGCGCGAAAGCTATTTCCACGGACTTTGCTCGTTCTGGGGCAGGGCAGTACGCATCTCGTGACGCAGCAATTCTGTGTCCCTGGTACGAGCATATTGAAAGTTGCGTAGCCATACATTAACAGCGCGTGAACTGCCTTGTTAATACACGGCTTTTCGACGGTTAATGCACGGCTGTTAATAACGTGCGACACTGCTTTTTATGTAATAATTATAGGGTAAATGTCCTAAAGATTCAAACTTTGAGCATTTGTTTTAACAAGTCGTTTGGAGAAATCTGAAACATGTCTCTACTACACCACAACCTCTTTATAACACTACTGTTGGGGTCCATAGCATAAACCGTGTTAGTTAAACAACCGTGTTATATCCAAACAAAAATGTATAGATTATATTGAAAAATGACCATTTATGGTCATTTTTCAATATAATCTATACATTTTTGGGATCCATCTTTGAACCGCGTTATATCCAAAATCGTGTTATAATGAACCGTGTTATAAAGAGGTATTTGCATTAGAAACATGGATGTATGAAATTCAGGGGCCAGGAGGATTTCTGAGGGGGATTAGATTTAATCATATTATTGTAGTTACTCTACGTATTTTGAGAGAGAGCCATGTTTGTTTGTGTTGAGGTTTTACGGCCCAGTCAACCCAATAGGGTCATGTTGAGCACGGTCAGTTTACCTAACCACATGTTTACTGAGCAGGCTTAGTCCTCTAAGCAGTTAACCAGTATTGTGCACATTCTTCGCCAGAAACTGAGAACTGCCCTTCTTGAATCAGCGGAAGTGAGAGAATGACCGTAGAAAATATTTCATGATCAATCTCCTCGAAAGAATGTTGCCGACCTCGGCGGGAGTTGAACCCCGGACCTCCTGGTCTCCAGTCGGACAGCGCATCCAACTGAGCAACTGGCTACAGACAGGCTTGAGCAAACAGTGTAGACACAGATCAGCCCCCACAGAATGCAGCATCTGAACACTGTTTGCTATTCATCCAGCAAATTTACACAAATTCACAGGTAGTAAAATGGACTTGTAATGTTGAAGAGAAGTGTAAGGAAAAGTGTCCCACATTTATCAAATTAATCCAAAATTTCCCAAGAGAATGAAATTTTGAGTCACAGGGGTGGCGGTGGGGGATCCCGCCCCTGAAATTTTAGGACAATTATTGTATTACAATCAATGGTCCAACAGTAAAGAACAAATCAACGATTTGTTTCTAACTTGAATTTGCTTTTTATTTGTGCTTTGTTACAAAAAAAACTTAATAATATCTGATAAATACAACGAATACATGATTATACAAGCAACATGCAACAGAAAATTCAGTAATTATAAAATATAAGCAGTGTATTTATGTTCAGGAAATTCATGGTCTACATAAAACAACAAAATTAAATACTAATAAACGTCAAAATTTTATGAAGGGTTTACAAATTCTAAATTTTATGAAGGGAAACAAATTCAATAACAATGATTTATACCCGTCATTTTGGATAAAATGCAAAATTCTTGAAAGTTTGTCCCTACTATTTACACAAAACTCAAAACATTTACAGACGTTAAAGGAAAATGGCAATCCATAAACATTTAAGTCAATATCCCAGTAAGCATTCTACATAAACCTATAGTGGGCCGTTATCGGTCCGTGATAGATTTATAAAGAATGTTAGCTGGTATCTTGCCTTGAATCCCAGGAGCATTTCTTGCTAAAATTATATACCTTGTGTATAAAATAAAACAGAGACCATCCTGTACTTCCGTACTGTATGGTCAGGGTTTTACCATATTTAACCTGTTTAAAGTATTGAACAGAAGGATAGGCCTGGGCAAACTGTATAGACCCTGATGTGATGCCACAGAATCTGGCATCTTATCAGGGTCTTCACTTTTTGCCACTCATCCATCACTTTTAGACGAACTGACCGTGCTCGACATGACCACAATGGATTGACTGGGCCATAAAACCTCAACACACAGAAAAAAAATATATATATACATGTATATATATTTTGGACACCATTCCAGGGCACTCTTAGTCTTCTAAGCTGTTAACCAGTATTATGCACATTCTTTTGCCAGAAACTGACAACTGCCCTTCTTGAATCAGCAGAAGGGAGAGAATACCATAGAAAATATTTCATGATCAATCTCCACAAAAGAATGTTGCTATGCCGAGACAGGATCGAACCCACGACATCCTGATCTCTAATCAGACGTGTATCCAAATGAACCACCAAAGGTGTCCAAATATTAATGGCAAACATGTTGCCCTAAAATTAAGGGTACATATGGTACTTTTGCATAGAGAGAAGGCATGAACCACTTCTCATAGGAGTTCAAACATTGAAATGTACAGCAAAATATTTCTAAGCAATATGAGAAATGTTAAAAATATAAGAAATGTACAAATCAATTGTATTGCATAAACCCAGTAACAAGACCTAACAATACTATACAACATCCAACCTTCACTTTTAAATGCTTAGCATGCTGGGTAAAAATTTAAGCAGACAACATTTACATTTTGAAGTATTTTTTTCTTATTTTTCCCAGAAAATAGACTTTAACATTTTGTGCAAAATGTGTCCAAGTCTATTTTCTGAGAAAAATAAGAATATCATGAATTTGTTGTCTGCTTTATTTGTCTACAGCCGTCTAACTAAAGTTACAATAGGAAAACAAGAAAAACGCCTAACGGCATTATGGACGGGGTTTTCAAAAGGTTAACCAAAAGGTAAACATTGGATAACGCCTGACGCCAGCCCGCCCGCCCAGACATCATTATTTTAAAGGGCGTTTCTTTTGTTTGTTTTTTTAAAAAACTTGTCCAAAAAATGAAATAAAGATGTTGCATAAGACATATAAAAAAATTTACCCTAGATATTGGGACACCCCAACCTCAACTTACAATACTTGCCCTATATGTGGAACTAGTCTAGTTTACATCCTGATGATGTGTCTAAAAGCTACCAGATAATCTGCGGCATCTGATCACGGACTACACTGTTTGGTCAGATTTGTCTGTCCCAATACATAGGGTTATTACGGGCAACACCCAACCTTCACTTTTTAACTAAAATCAAACAGAAAAAAAATAAAGATAAACATGTTTTAAGCATTCAACAACAACAAAAAAAAAACAACATTAAACTTAAAATCTAAAAAAAAGTTAGACTACAAAACATAAATATTGAATTTAACTACAGCACAAGAACTAGCATTAACCCTTAAAGCGCCAATCACAACTACTGTCATCTGCTTTGTCTTCTGCCGGTTACTTTAAAAGTCATTTCTGCAAACAGTGTGGACCCAGATCAGACTGCTCCTTTAGGAGCAGTCTGATCTGAGTCCACACTGTTTGCCTGTATGCAAAAATAGGTTTGAAAAGTTTGCAAGAATATTCAGCAGACGAAATAAACAGACGACATTTTCAGATGCAGGTTTTCTTGGCATTTTAAGGGTTAAAGTAAAAATAACCAAACAACATTAAACATCTGTAAGCCCTATAAAACCTTCAAATCTACATTCTCGTACAAAAAGGGTAGGGTATAGCTCAGATAAGAGGGTATATAATATACAGATAATTTATTTTTCCTATTTCCTATTTCATACCAAACCCTTTTCTTTTAATAACAAAACTGAAACTGCCCAAACAGAAGTTTGTTTGCACCTGAAACTACCCAAACAGAAGTTTGTTTGCACCTGAAACTACCCAAACAGAAGTTTGTTTGCATCAAGTATAAACAAGCATGTGTCCAAAGTACACAAATGCCCCCACCCTTTGCTCTTTGCCCATATGGAAACAACATTTGGATGCATAAGTTTGAACAACTATTTTCCAAAAGCTCAATCTGATCTGCTACCCATTTTGACCCCTAGCCCCACCAGAGGGCACAACCCAGGTGCAACTCTAGCACAGAGTTTAGGCCTTGGCATACAAGGTACCCAAGTTATGACCTCCAAGAGAAACACCGACGTAAATGTCAATGTAAATTTGAATGAAAACTTAAACATTTGTTAGACTCTGGTTACAAACAGAACACATGCACATACCAGCGCGTTATCATGGCAAAACACTATATGTCCCACTGCTGTTGACAGATGGGGACATAAAAATCTCCCTGAATGCAGTCACACTTTAACTCTGTCCAAAGTCTCTTAACTGATGATTTATTGTAGATTCAAAGCAATTATAATAATTATTCATTCGTACTTTACCATAGCAGTTTTGATTCTGGTTCCTGTATTTTAATTACTAGTATCTCATTTTTGAACTTGATAAAAAACGGAATGATTTTTCATTGTTTCTCTGAATTAATGTTGCCTTAATTCAGAGTGTATCTCTGAATCAATGTTGCCTTAATTCAGAGATACGATAAAAGATCATCTCATTTTTTATCCAGTTGACAAACAGAAATTTTACAGGCTGTCAGATGCCCCATTTTATAATCGTATGAACACCATATATCAATACATTAAACATTTCTTAGATAATAAAATGTCTATTTTTGAGGAATATGGAGCTTTTTTTTTATTGTGTTGGGGTTTAACGACACGTCAACCCTTGAGGGTCATTTTGTGTCGTCTCCCAGAGAAAGGGAGAAAAGAGATAGAAGAGAGAGTAGAGGAGATGAAAGTGAGGGACAGGGAAGAAAGAGGAACAGGAATGAAAGTGAAGAAACAGAAGAAATAAAAACATTCCCCCTCTACCCTTACCCACTACAAGGATAGCAGGCCTTGCCCAACTGTAAGCCAATATCAGTTGGACGCCCCAGTGATGTATATGGAGCCTTTAATTTATTATCATTCTATTTATATCTTCCTACATACAGTCAAATTTTGATAACTGGAACAGGCACGGGTCCACAGTGGAAAGAGAACAGAATGACAGATCAACTGAACCACAGTTTCAGTCAGTGCAGGTCCAGAATACAAAGTAGGGGTATAAAAAATTCTAATCAGGGATCAAACCATGACCACCTATACGGGACAAGACTAAAACTCTCTCGCATCGCTATAAAACCTGGCTCATACAACAAGACAATATGCCTGCATCATAAACCTATCACTACTACATAAAGTCAACGAAATATAATCATTTCCCTTTGGAACTCAATATGTTACAATAATTGGGCATTTTGTTTGTCCTTTTTTCAGACTTTTCCCACTGAATCATATCTCTAATATCTTTTTTCTATGTAAAAAGGGAAAGTGCTTTTGTTCATGATGTGGTTTCACAATAAAATCAACACAGGACAAAAATTCAACTATAACAGGGATATTCCTAGCCCAAAAATATTATGGGCCCTTGAAATGATGTCCCATTCAAATACATGTAAAATTTAGAATTTTGATGGGCCTTTCCAACTTTTGATTGGCCCTCTGGAAATTTTGATGGCCCAAGAATCCTTAATCCCACCTGAGATCAAAATGAACACTGGATTTGGATAGCTTGCAAAATATCAATTCAATTTAAGTCCAGTGGTTTTCAAACAAACTGGATTGGGTCAATCTCAGAAGTATCCCAGCTATAAACATTGCAAGAGTATAGATTTACATTCTTTAGGAAAAGTACAAAAAAGACAAACTGGCTCAACCCTCAAAGCATCAAAGAGATACCATAGCTCCAGATGAGAGGGGAATCAGGGGATATAAAGAAAAAAAATTTTTTTTTTCTTATTTCTCCATGGAAATATATATTGTGGGTACTCATTAGAAGCGCCTCATCGAGGCGCTTCTAATGAGTACCCACAACATATATTTTTGTCGAGAAATAAGAAAAATATCAATACTTTTTGGCTCGAAAAAGTGCCTTATCTGGAGCTATGAGATATAAAATACAGTAAAATTCTATTATTAAGATCATTCAAAATGAAGACCACTCCGTAGATTTTAGTCTATTTCTATACTATTCTATAATATATATTAACCCTTGTCCTGCTGAACCCGGACACATCTTCTCTTAGTAAACAGTGTAGATCCAGATCAGTTGGCTTCTGAAGAAGCCAACTGATCCGGATCTACACTGTTTGCCATTAAGTATGTGAATTTATATCAACAACATAGATCAAGTAATCTGACTGACTGAAAATTGACTCCTCCATCAGAAGGCTATAACCACACCCATGCATAAATCCTTAGACAAACAATATCGTGATACCTGTATTTGTCAATGAAAACTGCATTCGTACCTGTATTTATCAATGAAAAAGTACATAGGTAATATTGTTTGTCTAAGCAATAACATTAACCGTTATCTGGTAAGCCATTTTGGTTGGTCAGATTTTGGTGTCATTTACTGGTCAGGTGATTTCACGGAGGACTCAATTAGAAATGGGTGTCACATCTTAATTTATTCAGTAGGACAAGGGTTAGGACCAACCTACTATCAAGACCACTTTAAGCAAGTCCCAAAGGTGGTCTTAATAAAAGAATTTTAAACAGCAAATTCGAGCACACGTAGGCACTTTTGGCGTTCTGATGAGTATATACAAGATGAAAAATAAATAGGAATGATGGAAGAACTAGACAAGTAACCCTGAAATAAATGAAAGCACCCGAGTTACATATACTTTAAGTAATTGCTTCACACAGACAGACACATTAATTGCATTGTACATATTTATTACTGAAAATTTTTCATAGCTCTAGATAAGTAATACTGATAAATATTTTTCTAATTTCTGCATAAAAACTGAGAACTCATTAGAAATGCATCACCCAAAGCTTCTAACGAAAGCTCACAAAGTATGATTTTGTGCAGAAAAATACTTCTTGGATAAAAAGAACACCTTATCTAGAGCTATGAATTTGCATTGTACATATAATTACAAAATAAAAGGGACATAAGCAAACAGTACAGACCCAGATCAGACGCCACAGAACGCGGCGTCTGATCAGGGTCTACACTGTTTGCATGATAATAATAAAAACTAACCAGACACCCCTTCTATAGGAAATGAACCTGTCCAAAGAGTAAAGGTAGAAGAGTACATTCAGCATAAATGGGTTAAAGTGTCTGACATTTTAGGACAATTACCGTAATATCTCTATCTCAATAGCCTTAGTTCAAGAAAAAAGCAGGCATCCGGATACTTTTTTTATTTCTCCATAAAAGTGTCACAAAAACATATGTTGGAGGTACTCATTTCAGGGCCTCAGCGATACACTTCTAATGAGTAGCTACAACATGTTTTTGCTGAGAAATGAGAAAAAAAACGGGATTTTTGGTTGAAAAAATGAATGCCTTAAAGGGGAACACAACCTTAAAATGTATTGTGCCTAAAAATAAAGAACTTTACAAACAATGAATTTTGACACAAATTTGATCAAAATCGGTGAAAAATTATGTAAGTTATAGATAATTGAATATTTAAACACTGGTGGAATGAGCGCCGCCATTTTGAATATTTAATGAGGTTTCATAAAAAATTAAAATTCTTTTCATAAAGGTAGTTATTCTCACAAAGTTTGTTTATTTTGGGGGAAATGATTGCTTGTTGCTAGAATTAAAAGGTTATAAAAAAATGTAGCAAAATTATTCTTAAAAACTCTTTACAATGTGGTTTTGCATATTTAATTTGGGCTGTGTGACATCACAAAGCCTAAAATATGGCGGCATCCATGATAGCCATTTTAAATATATTCAAAACCACCATAACTTCCTTATTTCTAGGCCGATTTTGAAAACTCTTGCATCACAATAAATGGCTTGTTAAGCACTTTACTCGAAGATATACTTACAACTTATATTGAGTTCCCCTTTAACTGAAGCTATGCAATAGCACTAAAGAGGATTGGAAAAAAAAAAAAAAGCTTTTGATTTTATTCATAATGTGGAGTCTCCTTCTCTTTTATAATAATATTAGATCTGTCTTCAACAAAATGCTCAATATCACTCTCGAAATGATGTTTTTTATTTGTCATCTGGCTCAGTGACAAGCTCCGAGAACGGGGCGACAATGGCAGCTCCAATAAGTTTGAACTGTCCTCGGCTTTGCTCAGATTGTCAAGAGGTATGCTCAAATCAACTTCCCTGAGACTGTAAATTTCTTCAAACTTAAAACAATCTCTATTCCCTTCATCTTGGTAATAGTATGCCATTATGGATTCCATCTGGTTAGTCACGTGTAAGCAATTTTCGAACGTGTCAAATAACTCATCATTTTCTTTTAACTCTTGAGCAATGGCCTCCTTCAGATGGAAATCATATTTCCGCAACCTGCCATGGGCACTACCACTCCTCGGCCTTATTTCACTTGGAAGTTCATCAATATCCATTGGTGTTTCATTTTTATTCTTGTTATTTCTGGAACTGCCTGCAGTTCTGAATTCTGAATCAAAGTCAACAGCAAATTCAAAATTGAGGTTTTTATGACTGGAATGTACAGATTGGGTGTGAATATGGTGCTGGGTTCCATGACGGTAGGCAGGGTAAATGTCCGTATCAATCTGGTTATAATTGACTTCCTGAATAGCCAGTTGACATCTGAACCTGTTAATGGAGAAAGCATGTTAATTCTAGGATTATGCAACCCAATTCCACAAACATTTCTAAGGTAAGATTTTCACCTCAAGATGTTCACTTTGAACATTTTCTGCTTTATTTTGACATGGGAGACAACTTTTGTGACTTCCTGTTTGCTTTCCAGCACACCAATCACATTCTGATAAAAACTCTACCTTAAAAGGAAAGGATTTGCTCTCAAGACAAGTAGATCCCTATTCAGAAGGGAGCAAAAAAAAAAATTTGCCAGAGTTATCTCCCCTGAGAGAATATAAATTTTCCTTAAATATTTTAACCAGTGAACCCTCGTTACAATGACAGCATTTGTTCCCAAAGATATTGCCATTAAAATGAATTTGCTGTTGTACAGAATACTTAAAGAGCAGACTGATATGTTAGAAAGGTCTTGTTTTGTACTTATTTCCTCACAGAACATATGTTTTGAATATTTGTTAGAACTGACTCAGTGAGGCAATTCTAATAAATATCCAAAACATACGTTTCTTTAAAGTATTAAGTACAATATTCTTGCATAAAGTGTGAATATCTGTGACCCATTAAGCGAAGGTTTTGTGACAGTCAAATGGTCATTATAAGGAATTTTGTCGCTGTATCGAGTGTTGCTATAAAGAGGGTTGTCTGTATAACGCTAGTACGGTATAATTACTATAACAAACCTAAATATCTGGACATCTTAACATAGGTTTACATGTAGATAAGAGTGGGTATCTGGTAAATATTTTTCTTATTTCTCCATGAAAACATGGGTTGTGGGTACTCATTAGAAGTGCCTCACCGATGCGCTTCTAATGAGTACACACATGTGTTTTTGTGGAGAAATAAGAAAAATATCCATACTTTTGGATTGAAAAAAAGCATCTTATCAAGAGCTATGCCTTAACCACTAACCATACTGGTCCTAAAATTTGAATAAATTTACCCACTGATGTATGTTAAACTGCAGGAAAAGTGGCAAACATGTGCAGACCTCAGTGACATGATGCATGATTAGGGTCTACACTATTTGCTCAGGCTGTTTGTCCAAATACTTAGGAATAAATAATAAAGGTTAGATTAAGAGGAAAAGGTATGGGGTAAGGTTTAAATGTAAAATCAGAGTTAGGTTTAGGGTTTTATCAAGGTTAGATGAGTCCAGGTTTAGGGGTGGGTAGATTGTAAATTTGCTCCATACTACATGTAGGTATTACTAGGTAATACAGGTAGGTAAAACCACAGTGAAAAACCCTAGCCAGACATTACATTCAAATCAATCCCAGACAATATTATTTTGAATTTCCATTTGTTTTAGAAAATATGAAAGCATCTTAACCATCTTGGCAAATTCAATACATGATAAATTCATTATATTTTGCTTTTTTCCCCCAGGAAAAAAGGATCTTACATGTCTCACACATCGCCAATTCTGAAGGTTTAAAAATCATAATGTTGTGTGCTAACACATTTATTCAGAATGCACAGCACTTAATTCCAAATGTTATACAGATATTGATAATCAAAAAAAGAGAGTTAAAGCAATTCTTTTTCTTTCTTCAAAATTCATAATTAAAGGATCATAAGAGTTAAATGTCATTCTGATGACATTTAAAGATATTTTTAACTGGTTTCTTATAATAACTAAAGTATTATGATGATGATCTGGTGTTTTACGACCCTTTCAACAATATTTAAGTCATATCCCGATGATAGATGGATAATGAAAGGCTCTCTGCAATGAAGCACCGTAGTCATGAGTTGAATTCTCACCCAAGACCTTATGATCTGAAGTGGGGAGTGCCGCCCAAACGTTTCAACTAAGGCATTAAAAATTTGATACTAGAATTAAACATTAACAGGCAGGACCCAGCTGTTCAAAGCTAACGACGTCGTTAGTTAACGATTCGTTAAAATTTACATCGAGTGATACACAAATATGCTGAAATTTTTTGCTGAAAAAAAATGTGAGTAGCTTTTGCATTTTTTCAGCAAAAAATATCAGAATATTGTATATTGAATGCGCTAAAACAGTTAACGAAATGACCCTTAACGAGCTCGTTAAGCTAACGCCGCTTTTAACAACTGGGCCCATAAGTATTAAAATTTTGCGCAATAAATAAAACTTCACAAAAAAACAAATGCAGAGGGAGTTACCTGGCCGTGTAGTGACGACGATGGTGGTGTATATTTGTGACTAGATATCTCAGCAGATCAGCAGTTTCTCTATAAATCAATCTGGTGTCATGTGGAAGATGTGGTAAGTATTCTAGAAACCTGAAACACAAGTAAACATATATTACAAAGCACCACAAATGAAAACATGTCGTGGGTACTCGTTCAAAGCACCTCGGTGAGGTGCTTTGAACAAGTATCCACAACATGTTTTCGTGGGTAAAGAGGAAAAACACCCCTCTTGAGCTATGAAAACACACACACTGACCTTTGCCAGCCAGATATTAAAGCTAAAATGGACAGAAAAAAAAAAAAAAAAAAAAAAAAAAAAAACAATGAAAATACTGAAGACGTCAGCAATTGGAAACTGTTTTTGAGACCTATTTATTTGTTCAAAGTAAGGATACTGGAAACTATTCATTGCTTGTAGACAGTAGATATCACATGACTGGTCATTCCAAGTGAAACAGATTAAGATTTAAGTATTTTTTGAATTGCTTTAAAAGAATCTTTCATGTACAAGACAATGGTGTCTAGAGGTGACAGAGACCTCAAAGCATGCACTTAGAGCCCTGACTGGTTCAAGTACCCACCAGCCCAAGAATTACGACACAATATTCCACCCAGTTAAATTAGTACAATTTCAAGTGTTTGGTATGACTTGGCCAAAGAAATATTGGTTGGGTTGGAGTTTACACTATCATGGTCATGTTGAGCCTGACGAATACATTGGTTTAAGAAGTAAACACACCTGACAGCATAACTGAAAGCAATATCCACTGGCAAAAACCATGGTGCAGCTAGATAGGAGAGGAGTCGTAATGGCCGGTATCTGCGTATGTAGGCATTCATTCCTTTATTCACTGAATCACAGGCTTCCTTCAAGGCTGAAAATACAAAACATACAGAAGTTGATACTGATAATGAAATTAGCATCACTGAAAAGGAAACCATACAATTAGCCTAATAAAAACTTTCCTAAAATACTGAAGACAAAAAAATTCAAATAATTGTCAAACGCTTTTAATGAGAAACTAATATTAGAGCGCTACCAAACTCTTTTAACAAGACCCTCCCCCACACACCCCCCTTCCCGGCCACCCTCCAAAGACAAAATACTGCTACAGTTTCAGTTATCTTTCATGAGTTCATCGGTACAGTTAAATAGAATTTAATGCACCCTGAGTTTAAATATTTCATGAGAGATTTGTAAATCAGACAAACAAACAAGCGCATTACATATCATATGATTTTTTCTTTCTTCAGATTCTGTTCTATAATCTTCTGAAAATTTCAAATGATGTTAAAAAGTTTTGCAAAAAAATGTCATCTACACACTCGTCATGCAGTTTGATAGCGTTCTAAAGAAACCACATTTGTATTTCTTTGCTCTAGGAGGAAAACATTTCCTCCAAGGAATTATAAATTTCATTTCCCTCAGATATTACTAAAAATAGCTGCAGATATGTAATATTAAGAATTATCATACATTTGTACATTTACTAGAAAATATAATCATTTTGCATATGTGATACTAACATGGCTTTCAAGCACATACCACTCTTCGGGAGCAAAAGGTGTGATAATGGGTCACGTGGGTAATACGGCTTTTTTGCCCAGGCAAAAAACCAATATCACCAGGTCACATGGGTGATGCGTTTTTTTCTGCACATGCAAAAGACTCAAATCACCACATTCAAAGCACTCGGCGGTCTTGCCTTTGACTCCGCATACGATATCAAAAAGGCAAACTTGTCAGAAAGAAAAATGTTTGATAAATAAATTATGATATGGCAATTTTCATATCATACCCCATATCAACCCGAGACACCCATATCAGCCCTCCGGCTGATAATATGAAAATTGCCATACAATTATCTCTATTTATAAACTCACCTGAACCGACGGGACTTGGAAGTGTATCAAGGAGCGCCACCTGTACTTTCTTTTTACAGTCGTAACAATCATCCTGATGGACAGTTTCTGCAGAGTCATCTTCAACCAACAAGTCTTCGTCCGTGTCCGTCAAAGGTATCACCACGGACCGTACACTTAGGTGACGTACACATGATATCAAGTCTAGAAAATAAATGCAGTGGATTAATGTAGGTATATATAGCTTTCGATAAAAGGTATCAGGTAAATATACAGTGGACTCTCTTTACACCGACTTTGCTTATCCCGTAATGAAAATCTGGTCCCTGTTTTAACATGGAAATCTAACAAAAGGAAACAAAATATTGTGGAAAAGAGGAGAAATTGCTCCTAAGGAGCAATTTCTCCTAGAAATTGCTCCTAAGGAGCAATTTCTCCTCTTTTCCACAATATTTTCAAAGTATCTTCAGGAGTCAGATTACATATTCATTTGTGGAATGTGGTTGTCTGACATATTTTTTCCTCAATTCTGCAAATCTGATGTCAAGGTAAAGATATCTCCAAGTATTTCAGAGAGCAGTGCTTGCACTAACTGTCAAAATCAGGAAGCCCCAGGACTTCCTAGCTCCAATATCCTAAGTCCTGGCGATCAAATATTTTCACTCACTTTCAGAAATTCAACCTCAATATTCTTAATCTCACATTTATAGAGTAAAACTGCCATTCTTAAACTAAATAACACATAAATTCATTCTAAATTTTTGTTATAAATGACTAAATATCTTTAAAAGTTGGGAGTACCAGACTTCCTGGCATTGATTTTTGGAAGTCCCTGAGCAATTTTTGGAATTCTCTGACTCCCAGACTTCCCTTAATGCAAGCACTGAGAGAGTACCCTGGACTTCGAGATAACTGTATTTCATGTTTCGACCCAAAGATGTTTAAGCCAAAACAATAGATGTTTTGACTGTAGTTGAGAAATTTGTATGCAAGGCTTTTAAATAAGGCACCTACATCTATTATATCATAAAACTGGTTGTAAGTCTATTATACTAAATCTAGTTTAGTCTAGTTTAGACTTGTCTCAAAACAAGAAGGAATGCAATGTTAAAAAATTCTCAAGGATGGGAGTCAAATATCTAAAACTATTTTTATGGAATTATACAAAGACTACCTTTAATAGCAGAACATGAAGAACTAAATAGGTAAATTGGCAATTACGCTGCAATGTGCGTGTAAATTTATACAACACATTTTTTTTTTTAATTAATACTCTTTACAGCATAACTGTCTCCACGGCTATTTTGGAGGTTCAGTGTGAAATATAATCTCGAGGTCACATAATTTCAAGAATTTGTTTCAAAAATAACAGCAGGAAGTTACTACCATCTGTTGTCTGCTCATTTTGAGAGTGCTAGAAGTTCAACTTACTATTATTTTGCAGATATTTCAAACAATCATCAAAACCCTGTTGGCACATATCACTAAGAATTTCTGGGTGAGGTGGAAACAACGCCCGAGACATTCTGTACAGATTTCCCATCGAAAACTGCAGGCTTGTGTTTGCGAGGTATACATGGAAGGGATTCGCAGAATCATCTTTTGGACAGATGTCACTCTCTCCAGCAAATGGGGAGACAGAAATGGTCTCTTCATTGATCGCTGGTATATTGTCACTTAATCCACCATCAACATAACGCTGCAAAAATAACATTTACAAATGTATTCATATAAATATATGTAGTGTTGAGTTGGGTATGATGTCTTTTTCAACCAAAATGCACTTTTTCATGTCTCCTTGAAAACATATTTGTTTGTGTTGAGGTTTTACGGCCCAGTCAACCCAATGGGGTCATGTCGAGCGCGGTCAGTTTACCTAACCACACGTTTACTGGGCAGGCTTAGTCCTCTAAGCGGTTAACCAGTATTGTGCACATTCTTTCGCCAGAAACTAACAACTGCCCTTCTTGAATCAGCGGAAGGGAGAGAATGACCGTAGAAAATATTTCATGATCAATTTCCACGAAAGAATGTTGCCGACCTCGGCGGGGGTTGAACCCGCGACCTCCTGGTCTCCAGTCGGACGGCGCATCCAACTGAGCCACCGAGGCCGGCAAAATGCTGGGTACATAGTACCCATCAGAATAGTCTCACCAAGTATCAAGAGAATATACACAGATAAAGCCCCATACAGCCATGGCAAGCAGAGTTCTATCTCTGGCATGCTTTCAACCCGTGACCACATGATCCTTTACCATGGATAAGCATGGATGTGGTCCAGGGCTCGAGAAAATGTCGGTTTTTCGGTTCTGGACCGATTATCGTATTTCTGAACCGATTTTGACTAACAGAGGATGATCAAAAATCGGTCCAGTTTTTAACGATATTTTGAAAAAAATCGGTTCGAAAATTTTCGCCAAGTCGCTAAATTGTGTAAACAAACTGACCTTTTCCCACAGATAATCCAAGCGTGTATTCATAAAATACCTCGAGGGCCAGTTATTGGACCGGCTCATTATTGAAATAGGTGAATCAGATTTGTCCACACAGGCGGTTCTATTATCTTATCGCAGCGAAATTTGATCCGCTTATAAAAATTATGTAATCAAGTGAAGCGTAAGGCGACAGCATATCGGTGTTTTTGATATGTAAAGGTAATTTGCAATATGATTGAAGTGTGAAAAGCAAGTGTCAGGTAATACAGTTGGATGTGTACACCTGCTTAATCACGCATTCAAGTATGTTTTATTCTGTTGCTAATTGGTCTATCTTTAATTGCCAATTATCCGAGATCCAACGATTTCATTAAAGGCAGTTAACACTACTATTTTAAGTCTTTAATGAGCCTGCACACGACAAAACCTACAATAAAACTGGTGCGCCCAGCAGTTACTCAAATCCACCTGCGCACATGTGCACCCATCCTCAATGACTCTTTTTATATATCATAGGTAGATGCGACCAGCGAAGAGTCTGATCAGTTTGCGCTAATGCCTTCTGTAGGTTTTGTTATGCGCTGGCTCATAAATGTAGTGGCCAACGCAGCACAACGCGAATATAGCTTTTGATCGCCGATTGTTTCCCTTTAGTACTCTTCAGTAACTGAGTGACCCGGATATTGGGAAAATGAAAGTAGATGAAATATGGCGTGTCTGAACGGTGGGAGCAAAATTGCTGTTTATAATCGAGATACCGATGTTAATATTAATTGAACAAGTGTTGAAGCAATATTGGTATGTCAGTCGTTGTGCTAATAACGAACTAGCACCCTGTATTTTGAAACTGAAAAATAATACCGAATGGAAACAAACGACCGTTACAGAAATTACCGAAAATCGGTTCGGCAATTTCCGTTTTTTGGGCGAAAATATGCTGGACCGATTTGGATTCTTCAGTTTCTCGAGCCCTGATGTGGTCCAAAGTGTATCAGAATAATAATGCAGTAGTAACAGCTTAAAAAATATCACACAAAAAATGACCATGTACACATGTATTATGTCTTAGTTATACCATGGTTCGTGCCCATGTACGATGCGATAATGCACGAGCGTATGCACCTACATGCGCAGAACCATGGTATAACTGACTTATCACATTTGCATGCAAGTAGATCATCTACATCGCGAGATATTTCATGCTAAATGTTGGGAATTTAGGCCACTATGTGATAAGTAAGATTTTATTTATATATAAGTAACATTATATCATAAACATGACAAAGCAAAATTTGTGTAAAAATATCCTACATATTTACAAAGTATCATCTTTATATCTTAATAAACAATCAACATGCACTGAGAAGACTGTCTCTTCTGAATCTTCTTCCAAGCTATGTGTAATACATATAAAGTTTTACATTATACTTACCACACCCCTATAACTTGGTGGTACTAAACCAGAATATAGTGGCACATGGGCACTACAGAGTAAAGCCTGAAAATAGAACAAACAATTACAGTAAATAATGCAAAACTTTGAATAATAAAATCTTTAAATAGGTTTAACCTTTGTCCTGCAGAATAAATTACCACACCCACTTCTTATTCTAAGCCAATCAGATTACTTGATTCAGGTTGTTGATACAAATTTGATTACTTAATGACAAACAGTAGAGATCCAGATCAGTTGGCTTCATTGAAGCCAACAGATCTGGATCTACACTGTTTGCAAAGGCAGTGTATATCTGGGTTCAGCAGGACAAGGGTTAAAACCAGTAATGAATGGGTACGAAGAATTCTTTGAAGGATGAAATCAGTTTATTATTCCCTAAAGATGTTTTAATGGTAGGGATATAAAATAAATTTAGATCTCATTATTATTCTTTTTGTTTGTTTGTTGATTTTATAAAAAACAAAAAACATTTACTTTATAAATATGACCTGGGAACAGCCAGGCACTTTTTTGCAACTAAAAAGTACTGATAGTTTTTTATCTGGTCACAAAACAAACGTTGTGGTACTCATTAGAAGTGCCTCACCGAGACACTTCTAAGGAGTACCAACATGTTTTCATGGAGAAATAAAGAAAATATAACCTGTATACTCTTCCCCTCTGCCCTCCCCCCAACACCCCCACTCACCCACCCTTACCAGGAGCTATGGACATGTAAAGATAAACCTTTGTACCAGTTAGTAATCGAAATACATGTACCATGAACCTTTGTACCAGTGAGTAATTGCAAATACATGTACCATGAACCTTTGTACCAGTGAGTAATTGCAAATATATATAACATGAACCTATTTAAGTATTTCAACCCTCAGAACTTACAAAAATCATTAACCCTTGTCCTGCTGAATAAATTAAGATGCCACGCCTACTTCTAATTTTCAGCCAATCAGATTACTTGATCCAGATTGTTGCTATAAATTTGCGTACTTGATGGCAAACAGTGCAGATCCAGATCAGTTGGCTTCTGAAGAAGCCAACTGATCTGGATCTACACTGTTTGCAAAACAGGGTATATCCGGGTTCAGCAGGACAAGGGTTAACACTCTACATGCTGATAAAACTTTCAGCAGACGACATTTTTAAACATTTTTTTTTTTTTATTTTCCTCAGAAAATAAGTTTTGACATGTGCAAATTGCCTCCTTAGGAGACAAATTTTTATGAAATGTCAAGGCCTTTTTTCAGGGGAAAAATAAGAAAAAATATTTCAAAATGTCACCTACTGCAAATTGTATACTAGCATACAGGTTGGCATCTACTGAATTTGCCTGAGAATGGTAACAGTGAAATAAAAATATTAGTTCAAATTGTAAATTCATACTGTGGGCTCACCATCAAGTTATATTGTGGTTTGGACAAGTAAAAATTCTGACATTCTCTGCACTGGTAATCAACTCACCAGTGCAATCATCGAGTGTAGGCTTGGAAAATGGTCCTGAAAGGGGACTTCAGAGTGTTTTATTAAACCTTTATTTTCCTGTAATTCAAGCAAACAGTGCAGACCCTGACCAGACGCCACATTCCACAGCATCTCATTTGGGTCTGAACTGTTTGCCAATGTCCCAAATGTCCCAGTCTAGGTTTTATAGATAACATTCCATTAACAGCACTCTGGCGTCACAGAGACAAGAATAGCCCAGCTTTAAATAACCATTACCTGGATTTTATCTAACGCACCATTTGATAACATTAGTAATGATAATTATATGGACAAATACTTTAACCCTTAAAACTCCAAGAAAACCTGCATCTGAAAATGTCGTCTGTTTATGTCGTCTGCTGAATATTCTTGCAAACTTTTCAAACCTATTTTTGCATACAGGCAAACAGTGTGGACCCAGATCAGACTAAAGGAGCAGTCTGATCTGGGTCCACACTGTTTGCAAAAATGACTTTAAAAATCACAAGCAGATGACAAAGCAGACGACAATTGTAGTGACTGGCAGTTTAAGGGTCAACCCGATGAATATTACCTGCACCAATTCTTCTTTTGAGGAATATTCTGACACGACAACATTCTTCCTGTCTGATACCCGTGTAAATGATATAAAGAGTCTCCCTGTGGCAAGCTCATGGGCATTTTCCGGCAACACTTCTCGAAGAGCATCACGTAAAATCTTTGAAATTTTGAAGCTGGGGTGTAAAGGTCCCAGGGAAAAGCTTCTGGCCTTTGTGGCAAGACGTAGACAAAAAGTAGTACAATCACCTGAAAAAAATCAAAGCGCCAAAAGGCACTGAAATGACAGATTCTATCAGAAATTCATGCCGGGGTTCGCTATTTTAAAGGACAGATTTTTGAAAACCCGTCCAATAAAAAGGTTTCACATTTGTTTAAAAATGTAGTACTACAAATTCAGATATCAAATGCTTGCAGAGGTATATATATATAGTGCCATGAAGTTCCACTTGATGTTTTGAAGTTTCAAAAGAAATATTTTGTCTCAAAATGTTGCAAAAAGCCAGTTATCACATGCAATAAAGAGCTAAAATTGTGATAAATTCTCTTCAATAACTTAATACCTGTACTTAAAAAATGGTTGCAAATGACGGCATTAAATTTGCTGTGCAAACCTGCAAATTTAAAACAAGATGCGAACCTTTCGTTGGGTTCTTTTTAAAGAAGCCAACTTGTTGTCTACTTTCACTTTCACAATCGAGCGTTCAATAAGAGGAAATAACCAAAGTAGCAATAGAGATTTTCAACACTTTCCTTTTTTTCTGATAAATAGTTACACTTTAAACCCAAGCATCCTTTTTATTAAAATGCCGCAGATAAAATATTTTAATGTTAAGCAAATCAACAACAGCGAGATTACATCTTGTAATGTTTGACTAAAGCCCTGTCCCTTTAATCCCACAGTATTGAATTTTTAATGACAGATTTCTATCTGTCATTCCTTGCTGGCAGAAGCGTTCTCAAGTTGCTTCCGGCTCTCAAGTTGCTTCCGGCTTTCACTACCACTGAAATATGTGTCCGCTCAAAATGTAGTCCGATGCTATTAATATCTTTATAGCGCCGTGCAATTTTTAAAGCAGGCGACATTCAGAATTCTCCCTTATTTGCAGAGAAAACCAGACTAAGCATTTCATATGAATTGTTTGCCAACGGATGAATCGCATGAAATTCTCTGATATAATAAGACAAAAAATAAAATTGACATCTGCTACAGTCGTTGTATGCAGTCTAAGGGTTAACATATCAAAATACTTGTGTATCAATACGCCTGCGCTGGACTAAAGACGTGGCGCGAGAAACTAGACCGTAAGCCACTGTTACCAGCAATATAAACACTGTCTAATCAGCTATTACTCTCCAAATTAGATTCTGAAGATTTTTTATGCTTGATAATAAAAGAAAAAAAGGCTGTGCTCATAATCATGCTGCAAAGTGTTTTCTCCGATATTATCTGAGTGCGTTAGATATATAGGTTGTAAGGTTGATCTGCGCAATTTGTTGTTAGCTATTAATAGAACAGGCGCTGCCTCATAATCCGCGTGTCAAAAATTAGCAGATATTTTTTACCGTAAAACATAATTTCATGCAAATTGTCTCAAATGAGGAATCAGCTAGCATGAAATGTCAAATGCTGTCTCCTTGGGAAAATAAAGACAATATTTCAAAATATGGTATGATAAAACTTTTACACAGAGCACTTGCCCATTTGTCTGACGTGTGTAAAAAATTCAATACTGTCGGATTAAAGGGACAGGGCTTTAGTCAAACATTACAAGATGTAATCTCGCTGTTGTTGATTTGCTTAACATTAAAATATTTTATCTGCGGCATTTTAATAAAAAGGATGCTTGGGTTTAAAGTGTAACTATTTATCAGAAAAAAAGGAAAGTGTTGAAAATCTCTATTGCTACTTTGGTTATTTCCTCTTATTGAACGCTCGATTGTGAAAGTGAAAGTAGACAACAAGTTGGCTTCTTTAAAAAGAACCCAACGAAAGGTTCGCATCTTGTTTTAAATTTGCAGGTTTGCACAGCAAATTTAATGCCGTCATTTGCAACCATTTTTTAAGTACAGGTATTAAGTTATTGAAGAGAATTTATCACAATTTTAGCTCTTTATTGCATGTGATAACTGGCTTTTTGCAACATTTTGAGACAAAATATTTCTTTTGAAACTTCAAAACATCAAGTGGAACTTCATGGCACTATATATATATACCTCTGCAAGCATTTGATATCTGAATTTGTAGTACTACATTTTTAAACAAATGTGAAACCTTTTTCTTGGACGGGTTTTCAAAAATCTGTCCTTTAAAATAGCGAACCCCGGCATGAATTTCTGATAGAATCTGTCATTTCAGTGCCTTTTGGCGCTTTGATTTACACACGTCAGACAAATGGGCAAGTGCTCTGTGTAAAAGTTTTATCATACCATATTTTGAAATATTGTCTTTATTTTCCCAAGGAGACAGCATTTGACATTTCATGCTAGCTGATTCCTCATTTGAGACAATTTGCATGAAATTATGTTTTACGGTAAAAAATATCTGCTAATTTTTGACACGCGGATTATGAGGCAGCGCCTGTTCTATTAATAGCTAACAACAAATTGCGCAGATCAACCTTACAACCTATATATCTAACGCACTCAGATAATATCGGAGAAAACACTTTGCAGCATGATTATGAGCACAGCCTTTTTTTCTTTTATTATCAAGCATAAAAAATCTTCAGAATCTAATTTGGAGAGTAATAGCTGATTAGACAGTGTTTATATTGCTGGTAACAGTGGCTTACGGTCTAGTTTCTCGCGCCACGTCTTTAGTCCAGCGCAGGCGTATTGATACACAAGTATTTTGATATGTTAACCCTTAGACTGCATACAACGACTGTAGCAGATGTCAATTTTATTTTTTGTCTTATTATATCAGAGAATTTCATGCGATTCATCCGTTGGCAAACAATTCATATGAAATGCTTAGTCTGGTTTTCTCTGCAAATAAGGGAGAATTCTGAATGTCGCCTGCTTTAAAAATTGCACGGCGCTATAAAGATATTAATAGCATCGGACTACATTTTGAGCGGACACATATTTCAGTGGTAGTGAAAGCCGGAAGCAACTTGAGAGCCGGAAGCAACTTGAGAACGCTTCTGCCAGCAAGGAATGACAGATAGAAATCTGTCATTAAAAAAGGACTATTTAACCCTTATGCTAAATAAGTTAAGATGTTACACCCACTTTTAATTTTCAGACACCCACTTTTAATTTTCAGACACCCACTTTTAATTTTCAGCCAATCAGATTACTTGATCCAGATTGTTGCTATAAATTCACATACTTAATGGCAAACAGTGGAGATCTGATCTGGATCTACACTGTTTGCAAAGGTAGGGTATATCCGGGTTCAGCATGATCAGAGTTAAATTGATCATATGTAATTCGCTTGTAAAGAACCCATTTGTATTATTCATATGGGAAATGTCCTGAACTTTCATACACTAAACTGCTTGATAAAATGGCATACCGGTATGCAAACAGTGCATACCCCAGATTATACAACTATCAATGTTTTACCCAGAATGGGTTGGGGTCTTGTGCAATGGGAAACAAAGCTCTTAGGCTAAATAAAAAAAAAAAAATTGTGTGTTAGGTCTGTTGGTTGGAAAATATTTTTATTTTGTTAAAAGGTTTTATATGAGGTTAATAGGAAAACAATATGGCCAAACAGGGAAATACTGGTACCCCAAAATACCTAAAAAAAAACACTTTAGGGTCGGTGGTGAAAAATTAGGCAGGGTTGGGTAAAATGAAACACACACTTTTTTTTTATTTTAGGCCTAAATGTGCTTTTTATTTTCCAACAAAAAAAATCTTATTTCTCACTGAAATACAATGTACATATGCTGTGGGTATGTTTTAAGTGGAGAAATAATGAAAATACTCATAATGTTACTCCTCATAGGTGGCACTGTGGGTAAAACATTTTGATTTTTTTTTGTAGGAATTTTTCGGCCTGTCAACACTATTAAAGTGATGTTGATCGAGCCAGCTTTTGATAAATTTCTTCTTTCTTCATGCAGTTCCAGATAAGGTACTGTTTCCGACCAAAAACTGTTAATATTTTTCTTATTTCTCCATAAAAGCACGTTGTGGGTACTTATCAGAAGCGCCTCATAGAGGTACTTCTAATGAGTACCCACAACAAACATGTATGTTATGCAAGTATACATGTTTTAGCAGAGAATTAAGAAGAATACTTTACCGATGCCCTATCTATCTGTAGCTAGGTCCATGTAAAATAGACTTTCTACTGTCAACAAATCTCACATTGCAACTCACGCTATAAGGTTATTTAAAAACATTATCTGAAGATATTTTTAACCTCGGCATGATATAGAGGGGTTAATACTTGTGCCCTGACCTGTAAGTCACAAGAATGCCGCCTGGATAATAACTTTGATAACCAAATTTTAACATGAACTAAATTTATGAGACTCAATGACATAAGCAGTCACCATTCTCTGGACAAGTCAACAGAAGACGAATTAACCCTTAAAGCGCCAATCACAACAACTGTCGTCTGCTTGTGATTTTAAAAGTCATTTCTGCAAACAGTGTGGACCCAGATCAGACTGCTCCTTTAGGCGCAGTCTGATCTGGGTCCACACTGTTTGCCGGTATGCAAAAACTAGCTTTGAGAAGTTTGCAAGAATATTCAGCAGACGACATAAACAGACGACATTTTCAGATGCAGTTTTTCTTGGCGCTTTAAGGGTTAATGATTTTTTTCTTCTTATTTCCAGGAAACAGGCTTTGAATGCAAATAATCTCAGAATGTACCTCTGATCAAGTAACAGCCTTTACTGTTTGCAAATACTTTAGCCATTATTCTACAGAAATATCTACATGTATATCACATGGCCTGACATACCTCAAACTGAAATTTGACTCTTCCAATAAACATTGTATACAGTACGTGTGTGAGGCAGGGGCTGTGAGGTGTAGTTTATTCAGTCTAATTTAGGTAAACAAGTCCTCTGTTTAAAAAAAGAAAATCTTATCTGGGGTTTATCTTAATTGTGTGTCCTGACCAACTTTTTCTTTGTTTGTTCAAACTTGGGTTGAACTGGGTTTTAATGTACTGCAAAGATCTTCAGTCATATTGATGTTGGTGTTATTGAGAGATAAGAAAAATATTAGTAGTTTTAGGACTGAATTTTTTTACTTCAAGATTGATTATTAGCCACTATTATCAACCCTGATACTTGGCACCAAGTCAGATTATAATACAATGTAACACTGATGAGACCAGTCCTTGAGCTGCATCAAACAACTTAACCAGTACACATAGCTACCGATAAGAGGGGGTATCCATATAATATTTTTCTTATTTCACAATGAAAACATATGTTGTGGGTACTCATAAGAAGCGCCTCACCGAGGCTCTTCTAATGAGTACCCACAACATATGTTTTCATCCAAAAATAAGAAAGATATCAGCATTTTTTGGATGAAAAACCCTTATCTGTTGCTATGTAACAATTTTAGAAAGTCTCGCATACAGTCCGGCTATTGATCAAGCCCACAAATCCTCGATCTGATGGCCGTCACTACCAACTGAGCACTCTGACTGATTTTTGTTGTTTCCAGTGCTTCTGTAATCCAGTCAATACTAATTCCTTGGAAAACTGGGTACATAACTCCAGACAAGATTAAGAATGGACATCCACAAAATAGTTTTATTATTTCTCCATAAAAACATATGTTGTGGGTATTCATTAGAAGCACCTCACCAAGGCGCTTCTAATGTGTACTACAAAATATGTTTGTGTGGAGAAATACGAAAACTATCAGTGCTTTTCAGGCCAATTTCGGCTGAAATAAAAAAAAAACATTTCTTCTGGAGTTAGGGTGACAAGACTCATAAATTACTTGAGCAAAATGCTTTAAGCACCCCGACCCCCCCTCCCACCTACAGTAATATTTCTGTTGACTGGTCCAAGGTGGCGCTTCTGTTCCTGTTCAAAGAGGTTGTGTCTATTCATGATATCTACATAAATGTATGTACATTTCATGATTTTGCTCAATGTAGCCTCATAGGAGTTCTTAACCCTTGTCCTGCTGAATAAATTAAGATGCCACGCCTACTTCTAATTTTCAGCCAATCAGATCACTTGATCCAGGTTGTTGATAAAAATTCAAATACTGAATGGTAAACAGTGCAGATCCAGATCAGTTGGCTTCTTCAGAAGCCAACTGATCTGGATCTACACTGTTTGCAAAGGCTGGACATATCTGGGTTCAGCAGGACAAGGGTTAAGGAGGAATATACATGTATTTGATAAGTCTAGGATAATTTTTCTTATTTTTCCATATAAACATGTTGCAGATTCTCATTAATAGCGCCTCACTGAGGCGCTTCTAATGAGTGCCCACAACGTTTTTTATGGAGAACTGGAGAAAATTCACCCAGAATTATCATCAAATACTCCTCCATTAACAAGTCCTATGTACCTTAACCCATTGTAGTCGGGAGACCCGTAAAAGGGTAATTTGAAAACAGTGCAGACCCAGTTCAGACGCCTCAGAATGCGGCTTCTGATCAGGGTTTCCACTGTTTGCTAATAATTTAGCCATTTTTCTCTGGGACTATGTATTTGTTTGTGTTGAGGTTTTACGGCCCAGTCAACTCAATGGGGTCATGTCGAGCGTGGTCAGTTTACCTAACCACACGTTTACTGGGCAGGCTTAGTCCTCTAAGCGGTTAACCAGTATTGTGCACATTCTTTTGCCATAAACTGACAACTGCCCTTCTTGAACCAGCAGAAGGGAGAGAATGACTGTAGAAAATATTTCATGATCAATCTCCACGAAAGAATGTTGCCGACCTCGGCGGGGGTTGAACCCGCGACCTCCTGGTCTCAAGTCGGACGTCGCATCCAACTGAGCCACCGAGGCCGGCCTGGGGCTATGTAAATCTCTTAACCAGACGTACCTAAAATTGAAATTGGACTCTTCCAATATATAATGTGGGAAAGTCTATTCAGTCTACAATGGTTTAATGTACATATATCTTGGATTAAAGCTCTGGTATGTTGATCTCTGCTATACAGACTATGTGCTTATAGAAATATGTGTATTGTAAGAATTAGGTTGGAATGTAAAATCCTCTTATTTTCAATCTGTTTATCGAATTGTCCCTAAGTAAAGGGACAGGCTGGTCTGACCAAATATTGTAGACCCAGATCAGATGCTGAGGTATGCAACATCTGATCAGTCTTCACTGCTTGCACTAATCCAGCAGTTTTTGGAAACATCGAAAGATAGTGAAATGGATTTGTTCAAATTATATGGCATGTTCGGTAAAAATTAATATGTCTCAACATTTATGATAAATACGGTATTACATTCAAAAGATCAGTAAGCATATGACAGCGTATATACAAATGTACATACGTCATTTTTAAAGGTGAGAAACCTAATGGATTAAGAGTCAACTCTCTTATCCACTAGGCTACGGGGGCCCGCAAATTATGGCATCTGAACAAATACACAAAGAAATTTAGCTTTACAACAAAGATTTAGGTGCTATAACTTCACAGGTCATACCATAACCCACAGATGCCACTTCCTAATTAGTGCACTTTGGTAATTTACAGCTGCTATTCATTGCAATATATCAATATGAGGGAAGATGTCATTGTGAGGGACCAAAACAGATTGACACAATGTCAAAAACTCAACTATAAGACCTCAACACAGCAGGTCCTGTGAAAAATAATACTGTCCATCACAATCATTATAAAACCTGACTGTGGGTGCACTATGGCACTAAACAGACCCGGGGTTCACTTGTGGGTGGGGGTGAAGGGGGATTTTTCAGGATCTGATTCATGCTCCACCATCGGCAGGGATGATGTTACAAGAACATGACATCAAGCAGTAAAGAACAAAAATAACTTGGCAACCAGGGGCCACAAAGGAATACAAAAAAACAATAACATAAGAAGCCTGGCCTAAGAACAGTCAGCAGTAATCAGGTCTGACAGGACATGTTTATTTTCTGGCTAAAGCTATGGCTGGCTAAGATAGCCGAAAAAAAAAAAGAAGAAAAAATTACAATCAAACACAAAAATTTATTCGCACTTACTGAAGAAAGCCTTTGGAAAAAGAAAATATTGAAGACTAAAGTACTTATAGCTCTATATAATGCACTTTTTCAACCAAAATACATGTATATTGATGTTTTTCTTATGTCTCCACGAAAACATATGTTGTGGGTACCCATTAGAAGTGCCTCACAGAGGCTCTTCTAATGAGTACCCACAACATACGCTTTTGTGGAGAAATAAGAAAAATATTAACATGATACCATAGCTACAGATAAGAGGAGGTATCCACATAACATTTTTCTTATTTCACCACAAAAACATATTTAGTGGGTACTCATTAGAAGTGCCTTGGTGAGGTGCTTCTAATGAGTACCACAACATATGTTTTTATGGAGAAATAAGAAAGATATCAGCATTTTTCAGTGAAAAAAAGCGCCTTATCTGTTGCTACATGTATGATGATGCCCCCTTCTATCTGCAGCTACATATTTGAAACCTACACTGAGGAAGGCTTTAAAGCGAAACCAAACTAGGATGTGTTTGTAAAACACTATGCCCCCAATTATATACGTGAAGTTGTCCATACAGAAAATGCCCAAGTTGGAAAACAGCATGAATCTAAAATTACTCAATTTAATCATAAAAGTTAATCAAATAACCTTGCTCACAAGAAAAGCATGACAAGTGATGGAGGAATGAACAGATGGACAACCTAAAGGAAATATACCCCTCCAACTTCCATAAACATGGTGTAGCAACTTCACTCTAACCTAATCATCCAGCTCTATTTTAACCCTAACTTTCTGTGCAATTAATGGGTAAGGAGACCCTCAAGCTGAATTCTAAAGTCTAGCCCTATAGCTGTCTCACTCCATAGTGGCAACTAGTTAATGACTTGTGTCTCAATCTAAAATATGGTGCTGTAGCTTAGCAATCTGCATAAAAATTTCAGCAGATATTTTTTTTTTTTAGCTGAAAACAGGTCTGACAGTTTATGCAAATTGTCTTCTAATAGATACCATGCATGAACTGCCTAAGTCTATTTTTAGGGAGAAATATGACAAACATCCTCAATTTGACATCTGCAAAATCTGTCCAGAGAGTGGTAAATAAAAATCTGAAAGGTTGCATTTGAAAACAAAGAACACACACACAAAAAAATATGAAAAACAGAGACTCTCTTCATGTACAGCACTGTAGTTTGTGAAGCTCCATACACTCTGTTGAAGCAGTAATCCATTTTCAATGTAATCGGAATGGGCTCAATGATCCCAGAGGAAATGAAAATAAATAAAAATATAATTTGCACTAAGGTGAAGGAGGAGACTTCTGCCTGTGATGTTAATGAAGTATGTCAGGCACTATCCTGAATCATTTGCACGTCCCTCTTTGGAGCAGCCTATTTCAGAGATTTCATAAAGAGCCAAAGTAGAAATGTGTCCAAAGGATATGATTGACCCCATCTGAAATAAACTTATGGTAAATGCAAATAGCCAATGCCAGATGCTGATGGACGGACAGGGTAACACTATATGCCCTTACCACCATTCTTCGAATGTTGGGCGGATGGGCCATTCTCAGAATGTTGGGCGGATGCGGAATGAGGGTGGGTGGGAAAGGAGGCTTAAAAAGTCTTATCTGGAGCTTTGCCCACTACTCGATCCACTCCAACTAGTTACATGTACTTCGAATACAGAACCTCCAATACACAAATTAACAAAACAACCACTGGCCCTGATATTTGGAATATTTCACGGTAACATTGATATGCACAAAAAAAAAAAAATCAAGTAGTACCCTCGCCTGTTATGAATTAATGCCAGAATGTTCTGATTTTGGTGCAAGCTTATCCTAATCATCAGCTTATCTGGAGTATGGGTTAACTATAAACACTGACACATGTTTACATCACCTGATGTAACATCATCTACATGGAGCAAACAGATACATTTGTACCTTCAAAGAAGGCGCTTTTCTCACCCAAAAAGTACTGTATTTTTCTTATTTTTCCATGAAAATATACGTTGTGGGTACTCAAATGCATACTTTGCATGCTTACCGAGGCGCTTCTAATGAGTACCCACAACATATCTTTTGAGAAAAAAGTAAGAAAAAAGTTCTGTTGCTAACCCTGGAGTAGTATGATACATATATGCATGCTACAATGTGCCCATGTTGATCTGTCTCTTGTAAGACAAAATAAACAACCAATAACCATTACCTAAACAGCAATCGGTGATGAGACAGCAAGCTACGAGGGCACCTGCACTTGCACCTGCGAACTGACAGTTTTTGACAATATGTGGCGCGTGCTGTTTCAGGCAACTTGCAACACCGACGTGGTAAATTCCTAAGAATCCACATCCAGCAAACGAAAAATTCATATCCATAAAATGGAAGGTTTTCACTGGCCCCGATAAGATCGGTCTATCTTTTATTGGTTCTTAAATTCAACCAAACACTTTTATTGAGCGTTTAATGCTCCTTCCACATCGTCACAACACTTCCATGTTTTGATTTTTTTCCGTGACGTAGCAGGACGCGCCCCCAAATTGGCAGCTTTTGATTGGTTAATGTAATCACGCGACTGAATTTTACACGGAGGTATTCCGCATGTTCTTCATTCAATATGCGGAATACCTTGGTTTTTTGCATACTTGACCCACACTTGACCCAGAAACCGAAAAAATTCTTGTCTTTGTATCGAGACTGGGTCAAACATTACGAAAGAATCTATGGGCAGCCAAACCGTCATTAACAATATTCGGAGTACAGATAGGTGTCAGAAAAATTCTAAAGGTTGGGATTTACGCTGCAATTAAAAACAAAACAAACACACACATAAACAATACACAACATTCTTTGTAAAAATGTAATCTGAGAGAAGAATGCCAGACATGTGATACTTACATTTTTTTAACATTTTGCAGATTTGGTCAGAATAAGAATATTTACTAGTTATACAATGTACGTCAACGGCATTCATTCACCAGGATCTGTCATATGGAAAATTTGTCCTTAGCTCTCACCAAAGAGGTAAACCTAGCACAACATCCTCTGCACCTTCAGTGGAGGAGATAATCGAACCTGCAAGGGCATTTCAATCCCTCAAGGTTTGAGATAAGAATGGCGTACGGGCAAACATCCCTCAAGACAAAACCCCCTTCGTCTTTTTTTTTTTTTTTTTTGCAGGGTGGACAAAACTTCTCCATAGATGGACAAAACCCCATTCAAGGGCGGACGAAACCTCCTTAAGGGCGGACAACTCCCTCCCTCCTTCACTGGGTGGACAAAACCACCTACAGTGATGGACAAACCACCTTTTTCTTAAATCTTTTAGATTAAAATTGTGACGCATTTACTATTAGAGATTTTTAATACAATCTAAAAAGCATACTTTAAAGGAAAGAGCTTTACAGACCGTGAATTTTGATACTTATTTGATCAAAATCCGTTAAAAATTAGGAAAGTTATGAACAATTGAATATTTTAATATTGGTGGAATGGGCGCCGCCATTTTGAATATTTAATGAGGTTTCACAAAAATTTAGAAAAGTTGTCCTTTCTACAAATTTGGATAACTTGGGGAACACGATTTTTTGTCACTATAATTAAGCACATGTTTAACACTTTAGCAAAGTATTCTTGAAGACCCATTATATTTATTTTATTTTTTTTTTTATTTATTTATTTTTTTGTTGTTGTTTTGTTTTATGTTTTTTGATGTTGTTTTTTTGTTGTTGTTATTGTTGTTGTTGTTTTGTTTTGTTTTTTGTTTTTTTGTTTGTTTGTTTTGTTTTGTTTTTTTGTTTTGTATATTTGGGCTGTATGACATCACAAGCCAGAAATATGGCGGGATCCATGCCGGCCATTTTGAATATACTTAAACCACTGTAACTTCCTTATTTCTCGACTGATTTTGATAAAACTTGCATCAAAGTAAATGGTCTGCTTAGCATTTTACTCCAGGAAACACTTACAAGTAGTTGCAGTCATGGTACCAAAGCTGTAATCCAAACTCATAAATCCATAAACGAATGACGAACCAGAATGCCCAGACCAACAGACATGGACCCCAGAACAAAGGGCGCAATCAGGCGTCCTCGGATAGCAAGCATTACTTGGCAAGCTTAGAAACTTAGAAATTCAGAAAACTTATTAACCGTTATAAAAGAATTGGCTATAGCCTGGATATTATGCGGCAGACTGCATGCCTAGTTGTCAACCCAATCTATTGTTGATGGCTATGCTTCACTCTTTAATTGCTCGATGGCTCATTGACGGCCTCTTCGTAAAACTTTAACCAGTGGGTTGGGGCTTGACGATATGTCTTTGGCTTGGCCCACCGTGGTTTTCGTTTAGTCTGACATACAGTAGAATTAGCCATGAGTACTCGTTTTTGTTTATTATAGTGATTGATTTGATTTTTATGTTTTCGCTTTGATGCATTGACTGAGTTGGGAGCCTTCATGCGAACCGAATTTTTATGTATTTGATCAGTTCTGTATTAAGAGTTGCGTCGGGACCAATGGTGAAGTTGGCTAGCTGTAAAAGTGCTTTAACCACCCCCTCCCCTCCCCCTACTCCCCCACGGTGGTTTACACTACTGACCGTTCTGGGCGGTGGTCTCGGTGTTAATTTTTTTCTTTGTTGCTTTGTGGTTTGTATTGCAAAGCGATTTGTTTAAAAAAAATAAAAAAAAGAAGAAGAAGTAAGAGAAAAGTCCAGGGAGTGCCACAATCACAAACCGCAGCCCTTCCCAGACCCCAAGAGGAAGAGGAAACCGACAAATCCAAACAAGCACAAATCGAACAAACGTATGAAAAACACTAAGATTAGCTCTCTCTTCCCCAAGCAAGGTAATCGCAATACTAAAAGGACTGAAAAACACAAGAACAAAATGACACACGGAAAGACATACAACAAATCGCCTCGTAGAATAAACCACAAAGCAACAAAGAGTAAGACTAACACCGGGAACACCTTAGAACGGTCAGTAGAGTAAACCACCGTGGGGTTTAAAGCACTTTTACAGCTAACTTACTTCACCCTGTCCTACCATGTGTTATTTTGCTCTTGTGTTTTTTCAGTCCTTTTAGCATTGCAATTACCTCACTTGGGAAAGAGATAGGTAATCTCAGTGCTTTTCGTACGTTTGTTCGATTTGTGCTTGTTTGGTTTTGCCGGTTTCCTCTTCCTCTTGGTGTCTGGGAGGAGCTGCGGTTTGTGATTGTGGCGCTCCCTGGGCTTTTCTCTTATCTTTTTCTTTTTCTTTTTTTTTTCTTTTTTTTTTTTTTTTTAGTAGCGTTCTCCTTTAAAAATCATCCATTACACCACATTTTAAGTATACTCAAATAATATGGTGCAATTTGTTTCAGAAATCCAGTAAGTACCTCTCCAATTAAACCAACAAACTGTTAAGTATTTAATATGCCCTCAAAGAATGTATTCCTTTTGCTTTTTTAAGTAATTTTAATGACATTATTTTGAAAATTATCAACTCAAATGATAGAGTGAGTATTCAATTTAAAGTTGAAGTTAAATAACTTCAATTGATACTTGAAAAGAGTTAATCTAATGTTAATTAGGTAATTGAGTATATGCAAGTAGGTACCCCAAATATAAAGTGTTTTTATTTTTTTTTTTTTTTTCAGTTGTATTAGAGGTTATAAAAAAAAAGATGTTTTAATTAAGATAAATCAATAGAATCCAAAATTAATTTTATGTACCCGCAGATTGAAAACTTCTTTTGTCTGTGTACTTGTTAATTAGTGTAGATTGACTTTAATTAGCTAACTAGCATGGATTTATTTATTAAGATTAATCATGGAAATACCAATGAATACATCAAAATAATAAAGTTCTGTCACACTGTGAACAGCTAACAAGTGAAGGTAATGTTAGCTACCAGACTGTTATAATATTTTAAAAATTGTGTTTTGCAATCATTGTTTATAGTCCACAGACACTTTTAGATGCACTACTGTTTATTTTTCTTCCAGTGTCTTGAAAAAATTTGTTTTTCTCAACCTTTTGTTTTTCCTAACCTAAGGGGGGTTATGTCCACCCGTGTCAGTGGGGTTTAAAAAAAGAAAGAAAAGAAAAATCCAGAAAATGATTATTTTCCAACATTTTGCTGTCCCTCTTATATTAAGTGTTTATTTATTTATTTATTTATTTATTTATTTATTTATTTATTTATTTATTTATTTATTTATTTATTTATTTATTTATTTATTTATTTATTTATTATAAATAAATAAATAAATAAATAAAACAGGAAAAAAGAAAGTAGAACAAAACAAATAATAATAAATATTATAAATATGAATAATTAATTAATATATATCTATCTAGTTGTACTGCAACACCCCCTCGTTTTGATTATGTGCATATGAATAGTGAGACTAAAAAGAGGTATAATAGTGAGGTCTGAAGATAGATAGATAGATAGATAGATAGATAGATAGATAGATAGATAGATAGATAGATAGATAGATAGATAGATAGATAGATAGATAGATAGATAGATAGATAGATAGATAGATAGATAGATAGATAGATAGATAGATAGATAGATAGATAGATAGATAGATAGATAGATAGATGGATGGATGGATGGATATGTAGGTAGGTAGGTAGGTCGATACATACATACATACATACATACATACAAACAAAGATAGATAGATAGCTAGATAGATAGATAGATAGATAGATAGATAGATAGATAGATAGATAGATAGATAGATAGATAGATAGATAGATAGATAGATAGATAGATCGATGGGTGGGTGGGTGGGTGGGTGGGTGGGTGGGTGGCTGGGTGGATGGATGGCTGGATGGATGGATATGTAGGTTGGTCGATACATACATACATACATACATACATACATACATACATACATACATACATACATACATACATACATACATACATACATACATACATACATACATACATACATACATACATACATACATACATACATAGATAGATAGATAGATAGATAGATAGATAGATAGATAGATAGATAGATAGATAGATAGATAGATAGATAGATAGATAGATAGATAGATAGACAGACAGACACAAACGTACGTACGTACATACATACATACATACATACATACATACATACATACATACATACATACATACATACATACATACATACATACATACATACATACATACATACATACATACATACAGACAGACAGACAGACAGACAGACAGACAGACAGACAGACAGACAGACAGACAGATATAGATGAAGATTCTAAGAAATAACAATTAAACACACATTTTCCCTTTTTTTTTTTTTTTTTTCTTTCTTTCTTATATATGCTAAATTTCACACCCATGAGGTGATAAACTATCAATAAATTATACATATCCATACCCGCGTGCGCCGAAAAGTCAACGGCGGAATTTTAAGACACACCAACAATGTGACGCGAAGCGCTTCGGCTTTTTTCCCTGGCTTTGGCTATGGCGGTCCCATGTTGAAAGTTTGAAAGCTTTTATCTTCGCTTTATCAATTATGTTGCATGTCTTTTCATTCTGCCACATATGATTTTTTGCATTATAAATTATCAATATATATATCTAACCGGGCCTGACTTTCCATGTTTGTTCTTTCCTATACTCAGTCGAATTGTTTCAGCGGACTACGATTCGGCCCAGGTAGATTCGGCCATTCTGCAACTGACACAGTGGTATAACTGGTAGAGCTGCTTTGTGATCCGGAAGGTTGTGGGTTCGATCTCCGACCGAATCATAGCAAGTACTTGAAAAATAGTATCAGCTGCTCTTTCGCTTGGCAATCGGCATTAAAGAAAGTAGGCCGGCCATGGTGGCTCTATTATGATGCTATTCTGACCGGTGATCAGGAGGTTGGGGGTTCAATTCCTGCCCAGACCGGCAACAGTCTTTTGTGGAGATTGATCATGAAGCATTTTCTATGGTCATTCTACCTTCTGCTAATTCAAGAAGGGCAGTTGTGAGTTTCTTGTGAAAAAAAAAGTACACGGGTAATGCCCAGGATAGGTGTACTTAGGTATTGCCCTTTAAGTACTAGGTAGATTTGTTGCAAACAACATTCTTAAATTGATTTTGTCATATTTCAGAGAAAACAAGACCTGAGGTTTCATGCTGCTAGGCAGATACTTCACATGAAATCTAAAGCCTTATTTTCTCTGAAAAATAATATATATATATAATATATAAACCCAATGCCCTGGTATCCGGGAACATTTCTTTGGTCACTAGACCATTAAGGTTCCAATATCCCAGTATATAATGTTCCCACAAACTAGGTACTTAGGGAATAAACTCTATATGTATATATATTTATACGTTTCCAAATACCATGTCATGTTATTGTATGTATATATATATATATATATATATATATATATATATATATATATATATATATATATATATATATATATATATATATATCATACTAAAGACTCTAAAAAAGGTACTAGCTGCTCTTTTGCTTGTTGCTCAGCGATAAGAAAGTACATTACAAAAACACTCCTATTCAAATGTACTGAAAATTTTTACCACCAAAAAGTGAAAATTTTCAGATAGAAATTCTGATATTTTTCACATTTCTACTCAAAACATAGATTGTGGATACTCGTTAGAAATGCCTCACTGAGGCAGTTCTAACGAGTACCCACAATCTATGTTTTTGAGCAGAAATAAGAAAAATAATGTATACCCCTGTTAACCCCAGTTTTACTACATAGAACTGGGGTTTTAGGGGGTCAACATTACATAGGCATGTTTTCGTGATGAGAGCTAGGAATCAGAACTGGTCAGCACTGTGTGGAACTGTGGGTCTGATGTGACTTGGTGGATTGCCCTATCAAGTGTCTGGGGCATGATATTTCAGTGAGGCAGCACTCTAAAAGTGAGCATTGAGCTCCCTGCCACATCCAGACACCATCTCATTATGACTGAAAGATTGTTGAAAATGAACTTTATCCGTAATAAAACACACAAATTAAGGGTTAAATGGATTTTGAAAGTTTGACACAAAGACTGTTCTAACCTGATGTCTGATGGCGCTTCAAGGCTGCATGTTTTCCATTTTTTTGAGGCCCAGTCTTGGAGAATATATAACTGCCATAAGATGGCCACAGATCCAGAGCAAAACCTGTGTTAGCTAAACTATTCATATTTCTATACAATCCATACATTTTTGTTGGGATACAACACTTTTGGGGTCCACATTTAAACCGTCTTAAATATCCAAAACCGTCTGATAACGAACCATATTATAAAAAGGTACCAGTGTACATGTACTTCAAAAGGTTGTTTTACTTTCAGCGTAGAAACAGAGAAGAATGGATTCTCCAGCAAGAAATCCGTCTCCTCCACCAGAGTTACGAGAGCATGCAGAATTATTGGAGGCAGAAAGAATTGGAAACACAGCTTTCAGTAAACACTGGTTGTTCACAACACTTATGAAGCTTATAGAGGTATCTGAAAAAGAAACATACACTACGACCTCTTTATAACACTATTGCTGGGATACAAAACAAAAGCTGTGTTAGCCAAACAAAAATATATAGATTATATAGAAAAGTGACCATGAATGGTTTCTATATACATTTTTTTGTTTGAGTACAGAACTTTTGGGGTCCACATTTAAATTGTCTTATATCCGAAATCACCTTATTATGAAACATGTTAAAAAGAGATTCCGGTGTACCGGTATATAGAGATTCTCAGGGAAGTCATGGAACTCAGCCCTCTGAAGGCACCTGATATGAAGACAGCCTTGATGGCTCAGTTGGATGGGCATCCGACTGGTGATCTGGAGGTTGGGGGATTTGACCCCTGCCAGGTTGGCAACATTCTTTCGTGGAGGTTGATCATGACATATTTTCTATGGTCATTCTCTCCCTTCCGCCGATTCAAGAAGGGCAGTTGTCAGTTTCTGCCAAAAGAATATGCACAATACCGCTTAACCTCTTAGAGGACTAAGCCTATCCAGTAAAAGTGTGTTTAGATAAACTGACCACACTTGACATGACCCCATTGGGTTGACTGGGTGGTAAAACTTCAACACAAACAAACCAGACATGAAATGACAACACAGAAAAGCACTTCATCAAAAACGGAACAAACAAATGTAGGAAAACTGCAACAGAAAAATCACAAAGCTTTTATGAGACTTAACTCTTGTCCTACTGAACCCGGATATATCCTGACTTTATAAACAGTGTAGATTCAGATCAGTTGGCTTCTTCAGAAACGTGGTAATTTATCAGAAATGGGCGTGGTATCGTAATTTATTCAGCATGACAAGGGTTAAACCTGGATTTTACTATAAAGTTCTAAAAAAGTTATAAAATTGAATAGCAGTATGGGACAATGTGTTTTTTGACCACGTTTTTGTCAAAAAATCCTCAGATCAGCAGATAAGGCACTGTTTTCAACCAAAAATTGAAGCGTTCGGGTGGCCGAATGGTTAGGATCCCAACTTTGAATCATGAGGTCCCAGGTTCAAATCACGCTAGAGGTGGAAATTAGCTCATGATTACAGCTCTTCATCACACAGACCTTTGCATTATCATCCTTCCATCATCTCGATATGACTTAAATTATGCTGATAGGAACGTAAAACACTAAACTATAATCATCATCAACCAAAAATTATTGATATTTTTGTTTTTCTTATTTCTTCACAAAATTATATGTTTTTGTACTCATTAGAAGTGCCTCACTGAAGCATTTCTAATGAGTACCCACAACATATGTTTTTGTGGAGAAATAAAAAAAAAATATTTGCATGATACCCTTTCATATCAGAGTTTCGGGTCAGCCTGCTCATCTGTGCATCTGACGTCAGAAAATAAATGTGGAGATAATTAGGAAAGACTACAGTCATAGGACACATTGCAGTGGACAAGGGTTTAAGTACGATAAATGTCCTAAAATTTCGAATACTTTATTCCATACTTTTTTGGCTTAAATTTTACTTTTTATGCAGCTATTTCTTAAAATGCCTAGTGGAATGACAAACAGTGTAGGCCCTGATCAGACTGCTCCTTTAGGAGCAGTCTGATCTGTGTCTGCACTGTTTGCATATGGCATTTTGTCAGAAAATTTGGTGTTCGAAATTTAAGGACATTTACCGTACTTAAAATGACAACACAAATGAATGCCTCTTCAAGAACAGAACAAAACAAAACAAATGGAAAGGAATTGCAACAGAAACATTGCCTGCAAATAGTCAACAGTAAAATTGTTGAGGATGCTGTTGGCTTCTAATGCATACCCACAACATACCCACAACATATCTTTTCATTCAGAAATAAAAAATATTGCCTGGATAACCCCTCTTGTCTGGATCTTTGAGCATGGCTCTGTAGGCTGGTAAAGGCTTCCACATTTCACTATTGGCAGAAAGCAGCTATCATAATACATGTAACCCTAAGTATTTGGACAGCTCGGCCTGTGGAAACAGTACAGACCCAGATCAGATACCGCAGAATGTGACATCTGATCAGGGTCTACACTTTGCCACTCATCCAGCACTATTTTAGACACATCAACAGGTAGAAAAATAGACTTTTTTATCAAATTTTAGGACATTTGGTAAGTAGATAAGGTGTATTCTCTCCCTTCCGCTGATTCAAGAAGGGCAGTTGTCAGTTTCTGGCGAAAAAATGTGCACAATACTGGTTAACCACTTAGAGGACTAAGCCTGCCCAGTAAACGTGTGGTAAGGTAAACTGACCACGCTCTCGACATGACCCCATTGGGTTGACTGGGCCGTAAAACCTAAACACAAACAAACAATTACTGTAACCTATTTTCTACTACAGGAGGTGGATAGAGAGAATGAAGAAGGAATGACAGATCTAATGGTGGATGTAGATGAAGAATTACAGAATGAACTCTGTAAATTATGGGATATGTCAATGAACTCGGTGAGTCAGTTTTTGTAAAACTCTTTTTTCCCATATTAACCCTTAAAGTTTTAGGGCATAACTCGGGCTAACATATGCTTTTTTTTTTTTTTTTTTTCAACTGAAATTTGTTTGTATTTTTTCTTATTTCTCCATGAAAACATATGCAGTGGGTACTCAGTAGAAGCGCCTCATTGACATGTCTAATGAGTACCGACAATGAATGTTTTTGTGAAGAAATAAGAAAAAATGTTTTTTAGATACTGCCTCTTATCAGCCTTGTGTCATAATTACGAAAACATGCCTATTCAAATATATAGAAAATTTCATCTACAAAAACTGAAAAATTTCAGATAAAAAACTCTGATATTTTTCATATTTCTGCTCAAAACATAGATTGTGGGTACTTGTTAGAACCGCCTCGGTGCGGTGAGGCGGTTCTAACGAGTACCCACAATCTATGTTTTGAGCAGAAATATAAAAAATAATGTATATCCCTGGAAACCCCAGTTTTACTAAATAAAAGTGGGGTTTAAGGGGGTCAAAATTATATAGGTATGTTTTCGTGATGTGATTCTTCCGGTTTTGATGGATTTTCTGCATAATTCTGCTTTCTGTTGATTATGCATTCTGTTCTCTCCCTTCCACTGATTCAAGAAAGGCAGTTGTCAGTTTCTGGCGAAAGAATGTGCACAATACTGGTTAACCGCCTAGAGGACTAAGCCTGTCCAGTAAATGTGTGGTTTGGTAAACTGACCGCGCTCAACATGACCCCATTGGGTTGACTAGACCATAAAACCTCAACACAAAAAGCATTCTGTTCTAGCAGAATCGCAGAATCTGGGCAGAATTTGATGGAGCTGTAGCATAAGGACATAGTTTGGCTTACTATTGTCAAATTATGAGATCTGCAGGGGATTTTGGCTTCTGGAACTGGAGAGGTGCAGATGGTTTTTGATAGTGTGGTGTAAAAATTGGGTTTAAAGATTAAAGAAGGACAGAATGTTGAGCTCTAGAGTTTCATAGGATGACACAAATCTATCAGAGTGTAATTTAGGAATCCACACAACTCGTTTTAGTCATGACACCATATCTGCTGATTTAGCAAAGCCTTACACATTTCACATTGATGTGTTAACATATTTAACCTTGATGTGTTAACATATTTGTTACACAGAGATAGTCCATAATATTGAGAAATAACTGTCAAATATTACTGAAGTTGTTTTTTTCTTGTTTTATTTTTTTCTGTTATAATTATCGTAATCCTTTAATTTATTTTATACAGGAAGTGTCAAAGTTTCTCGAGGAGTTCCAGGCTGTTGATATTTTGACAGGAATCATCGACAAGTCAAAAGCACCAAGAGTTACGGTAAGTTTAGATATCTTGTCAATGAATATTTCTTGTGTGGTAGACATAGTTAATACAGAGCTTCAGATAAGAAGCGTATTGATGTAACTTGTGGGAACTCATTAGAAGTGCCTCACAAAGGCATGTCTAATGAGTTCTACAACATACAGGTCGCGTTAAGCGAAAAATTGCCTTCAGGCTTGTGCAGAATCACATCATCCTGTGCATACCCCACCCCCCAGGCCTTCACTCTAATGATACATTCTATAGAAGCCAATGATTCTTGCAGCTGACAGTCTGATCTGGGCATTTGCTGTCCACACATGCCCTGAAGGCACATATTCGCTTGGCACGGCCCATATAATTTTGTAGAGAACCCTGTAAAAATATTTTTTGGATCCCCTCTTATCTAGAGCTATGTTAATGTGCCATTAGATCCCGCTAAAGGGAACATGCAGCTTTGTATTTCCTTTTTTTACAGATACTGATAAAAGACTAATTTCTGACGCAGCAGCCTTGGTGGCTTAGTTGGACACACGTCCGACTAGTGGTCAGGAGGTAGCGGGTTTGACCCTCGCCAGGTTGGCAACATTCTTTCGTGGAGATTGATCATGAAATATTTTCTACGATCATTCTTTCCCTTCCCCTGATTCAAGAAGGGCAGTTGTCAGTTTCTGGTGGAAGAATGTGCACAATACTGATTAACCGCTTGCAGGACTAAGCCTGCCCAGTAAAAGTGTGGTTAGGTTAACTGACCACGCTCGACATGATCCCGTTGGGTTGACTGGACTGTAAAACTTCAACACAAACAAATTCTGATGCGGTAATGCATAAAGCAGTTACAACATTTTCTTACTGTTTCAAAAAAAATACAGTCGACTTTCGTTATCTCGAATTCCAAGGGACTCACTGAAACACTTCGAGATATCCGTACTTCGACATATCAGAGTTGAGAGAGTGAGGAAAACAATAAATTGAACAACCACATTTAACAAATGAATATGGAATTTGACTCCTGAAGTTAGAAATATATATATATAATAATGTGGAAAAGAGGAGAAATTGCTCCTGAGGAGCAATTTCTCCTCTTTTCCACATTATTTTGTTACCTGTTGTCATAGTTTCATGTTAAAACAGGGACCAGATTTTCACTTCGAGATAAGCGGTAATTCGAAATAAGGGAGTTCAAGATAACGAGGTTCGATTGTATCATGTTTTAAACTAACTCTGGTCCTGCTGAACTCAGATATGCCCCATCTTTGCAAACAGTGTAGATTCCGATCTGAATTTGCTCTGTTTTTCATTTAGTATGTGAATTTGTGTCAAAACCAGATTAAGTAATCTTATTGGCTGACAGTTAGAAGTGGGTGTGAGATCTTAATTTATTCAGCATGACAAGGGTTAATAATGATTTAGGTACATTCAGCAAACTTTGTTAGAAGATACCTTAAAACTGGATATTTCTGTGATTTATTCCATCTTCTTTTGTAAGCTTCCAGGTGGCTGAGTAATTAGCGCTCATGACTTTCTTGTAACGGATTCCGATAGAGGCACAATTCAGCTCATGACTGTACGGATCTTATTGCACAGAAGAGCCTTTCATTATCACCTTCCATTGTCTTGATGTCTGAAATAATGTTGAAAAATTATCATCGTTTGAACCACAAATTTATTTTCGTTTCAGGAAATTTGTGTCGGAATTCTAGCTAACATGGCGTGTGATCAGAGTGTTTGTAAGAGCATGTCGGAGAAACAGAAACTCATGTAAGAATAGTACACAATGAAGACTCAAATCAGCCTCTACATTTCAGTCCAGGCATTGTCTTCACAGTTTTTGCTATGGATTTCTAACTATTTTATCACTAATTATCAACCGTGAGAAATCTATAGGAAAACATTGAGACATTTATAGATTTATAGTTGCTATAGATGTCTCAATGTTTTCACTGTAGATTTCTCACGGCTGGTAGATTGCTCTTGTGACTTATTTTTAATCATAGCTCTAGATAAGACAAGTAGGGCTTGCTGTTCTTGCAGCAGGTGGAGGGAGGGGCATATAAATATTTCTTCTGTTCTGTGCCATAATTCATTTTTTCGTTCATCCTTCTATATATGTAGCTACAGATAAGAGGGGTATCCATATAATATTTTTCTGATTTCTCCACGAAAACAATGTGCTGGGTTCTCATTAGAAGTGCCTCTGTGAGGCGCTTCTAATGAGTACCCATGACATGTTTTTGCAGAGAAATAAGAAAAATATCAGTACTTTTTGGTCAAAAAAGTGCCTTATCTGAAGCTATGTATATATATATATATATCGTTCCTTTCCTCTCCTTAGCCCTTCTGTGTCTTTTCTATCTTTCTCTGTGTGAACACACAAAATGACCCACAATGTTTGATGGCTGGCCTCGGTGGCTCAGATGGATGCCCGTTCGGCTGGTGGTCAGGAGGTTACAGGTTGCACCTCTGCTGGGTCAGCAACATTCTTTAGTGGAGATTGATCATGAAATACCTTCTATGGTCATTCTCCCTTTCGCTGATTCAAGAAGGGCAGCTGTCAGTTTCTGGGGAAAGAATGTGCACAGTACCGGTTAACCACTTAGAGGACTAAGTCTGCCCTGTCAAAGTGTGGTTAGGTAAACTGACCATGCTCAACATGACCCTAGAGGGTTGAATAGGCTGTAAAATCTCAACACAAACAAACAATGTTTGACGTGTCATTAAACAAAAATTTAAATAAATATTAACATAAACATTTTTATTGTTTCTCATAAAAAACATGGAACTCTGTGATACAAAAGGACCCACAAGGATTGAAGTTTCATTAAAGCAAGAATGCAAATATCCAGGTAAACTTTTTCCTTGATGGGCGTTTCTAATGAATTACGTTTTTATGAAATGTAATAAAAATCAGTACTTTTTGGTTGAAAAAAAAAACAAAAACACCCTGCTAGAGCTGTGTTCCTGTGACTATATGGATGTAGTCTGGTCTGCATCCTCGTGATCGCATCTGCTTTTGGTTTTTAGCTCGAAGTCAACATACCCTGGGTTGAGTTTTAAGTGGAATGGGAAACACTTGTATTATGCAGCAGTACCAAACATCCATGGTTCATTCTTGAATGCAATACTGTAAAAATATATGTTGTAAAAACATGATGCTGCCTTCATGTGCTCTGGATGCCTATGACACTGTCTTCCTCTTGGATGCTTTGTGTTGTTAAATATCTGCACAACAACAAAGTTACTCTAAGAACATAAACATGTTAACATATTCCATGCTATATGCATATTCAGCAGATGACAAACTGATGCTATTTTTCTTATTTTTTCTACAAAATACTGGTAGGATCTGATACTTCATGCAAATTGTCTCCTAAGGAGACAATTTGCATGAATTGTTAAATCCTATTTTCTAGGAAAGAAATAAGAAAAATATTTCAAAATGTCTTCTGAAATTTTTTACCCAGCATGCAAAGTGTTAACAGTTGTGTGAGAAACTATACTTGTAATCATAGTCCGGATTTTAATGAACCTTGTGACTTCTTACATTATTATACAATATATAATGGTAGAATTTCGTCTATTTTTGACAGTTATCTGCCCGCAACACATCCGTATTTTACTTTCAAGACAAGAACTTGAGTAAATCTCAGTGGATTTTCACCTAATTTGATGTGTGCATTGATATTGTGGAGACTGCTATGGGATTGCTCATCAGCAATTTTTGACAGAGATATCTGCCCATGACACGATAATGGCAGGGTATTATAATTTCGCGTTTTATATGACATTTGTTACAATTTCAGAGAAATTGTTCTGCTGTTGCTGGAGTCTCGAGACCCACCGACATTAGTCGAGACAACAAGACTGATCTACTCCTCAGTTTCAAACACGGGCACCAGAGGACCCTGGATCAATGCAATACGAAGATCAGAGGAAGTTCTTGGACACTTACTCTTTATATTCCAAAGTTCAACTAACTGTACGCTATTTTATTATATAAACTAAAAATAGACTGTCTTTCATTGGCTGAGAACTGTTTTCAGCCCAATGAATATATCTGACGTTAAGCGGCTTGCGTGTCCCTTCCAGTCAATGTTTCTAAAATTAGATATCAGTTTTTAGTTACGCTGATGTCTACTCTTTCTTTTTATATCAATGGGGTCTGGCGTTGACTGTTATTGCCACTGTTATCAAGAGAAAAGACAAACTATATAATAAAACAATTATTGACTAATGAGGTATTGGATATGATGATATCCACCACTGAATTCCAGTATTAATCTCGGCTATCTCCTGGGTCAATATTGGTATTCTCTAGTGGATATCACGTCATATCCAATACCTCAGTAGTTAACTATTGTATAATGTTTACCTGAAGTATTACCATAACTCCTTACCACACCTCCTAGAATTGGAAGGTCTATTCTAATGCACTCGCGTATGTAACGCGACGTCTGATTGGATAACGTCAAACATTTGCGACGGTATATTCTGCGATATACTGTCGCAAATCCGACGTCATCACATAATGTCGCTTCTCATTGGCTGGCATTTGGTTTTACGCAGCTCACAGCACTTGTCGTTTTGTGCAAACAGTACATTTTTTCAATAGAAAAAATGAATAAATGCATTAGAATGGGGATAACTGCATCAAATTTGTCATTTGGGGAGGTAAATCGGCGGTTTTACGGTCGCAAATTACGTTTTACGGCTCCGCTGACGCGTTGCCGTAAAACGAAATTTCCGACCGTAAAACCGCCGATTTACCTCCCCAAATGACAAATTTGAAAGCAGTTATCCACTAATTTTACTACCTGTTGATGTGTCTAAATTCTGCTGGATGCATAGCAAACAGTGTAGACTCTGATCACAGTGGCAGATTTAGGGGGAGTTTGTGGGGTTCAGTGTTAATGGAAGTGATCTTGCAAATAAAGTTTTATGCAAACAGCATAGACTCAACCCTTGACTCTACAGTCCAATTAGAAGAGTTTTCTAGCATCACTGGGGTGTCCAACTGATATTGGATTACAGTTGGGCAAGGCCTGCTATCCTTGCAGCAGGTAAAGGTAGAGGTTTTTTTTTTTGGTTTTTTTTTTTTATTTCTTCTGTTTCTTTACTTTCATTTATTTACCTCTTTCTTCTCAGTCCTTCTCTTTCATCTCCTCTGCTATCTCTTTTCTCTCGTTCTCTGGGAGACGACCCAAAATGACCCACAAGGGTTGAAATGTTGTTAAACCCCAACACAATTAATCTAAATCAGAAGAGTTTTCATAAGAAATAAGAATAATATTTATCTGAATACCCCATGCAACATCGTTTATCTAGAGCTCTGCACATTGTTCAGATGTAACAGATAAACAGTGAAGCCCAGATCAGCCTGTGCACCAGCAGTCAGGGCTATCTCTGTTCATCAACAGATTCTACAGTAGCCTCTGATTCTGTAAACACACAATTGTATAAATGTGCAGGTTGATCTGGGTAGAGGGGAAACGAGTCATTGAATCATATTGTATCGTGATACTTTTTCTGACAATACGTGTATCATATCGTGGGGCTTGTATCATGATACCTGACAATATGCCCAAAAGTACAGTTTCCAAAGAAAATGATAGCTTTAACATATTTCAAGACCATTTTTATAACAAATTAGGAAAAGCTAAAATGTTACTGAAATACACTGATGATCACTTATATGACAAACAGGGGCATCTTACACAGGCATTGTAACACAAGAATGAACCTCTGAGATGGTTTTGAACCTGTTTTCCAAGAGTATTATAACTTTCAAGCTGAAAATAGTATCGTGATACGTATGGTATCATGATGCAAGTACATGTATCGAGATACACGTATCGTGAGGGGACTGTATCATTACAGCCTTAGAACTGGGCATTCATTGCCTGCATACACAGAAAGTGCCATTTTCTCATGTTAAAGGCGCCTGTGCACTTAAATTCTACATAAGGATTTATGTTACACAAGAATGCCTGGGTAGTTTTATTCATAACAATTCACATGAAATGCTTAGCCTTATTTTATCAGAAAAAAAAAAATAATTGAAAAAATTAGGATGTCATCTGCTACAATTTTGCTTGGCATTTTTGGTACTGCTGGAACCTTAAGTTGTACCAGCTTTTTGAATATAGTAATTTAGTAGAAGTAGCCGGCCTCGGTGGCTCAGTTGGCTGCGCCGTCCGACTGGAGACCAGGAGGTCGCGGGTTCAACCCACGCTGAGGTCGGCAATATTCTTCCGTGGAGATTGATTATGAAATATTTTCTACGGTCATTCTCTCCCTTCCTCTGATTCAAGAAGGGCAGTTGTCAGTTTCTGGCGAAAGAATGTGCATAACACTGGTTAACTGCTTAGAGGACTAAGCCTGCCCAGTAAACGTGTGGTTAGGTAAACTGACCGCGCTCGACATGACCCCATTGGGTTGACTGAGCCGTAAAACCTCAACACAAACAAATTTAATAGAAGTAAACATTGTGTTTTTTAGGTGACCTCTTAAAGAACACTGCAGAGCTGGTAGATGTACTGCTTGACCTTGAACCTGACCTTTGTGTTTCCTGGGCAACAGATGACTTCATTCAGGCACTCCTTGAAGCCACAGAACAGATAGGGTAAACACAAGTGCACATACCATATTCAACCTAATTACTGCACATAATAAGGTCACTGTGATTTGTATATAGACCTCTTAAGATGTCTGAGACTGTGGGCTTGTCTAGTACACTGTATGGACAAGTCTGACAAAATATTGTTTACAGATACATCGTATGGCTGCCTTCAAAGCCTGCAATAAAATTGGCTACCTTGGTGTCTCCTGGCGGAAGTGAATTTATGCAGGACTCCTCAGACCTCATACTTTTCAGGCCTTGTCCTAATTTCAGGCTTTAAGATTTTGAATTTTCCTTTGATCCTAACCCTGGTCCTGCTGAACCCAGTTATATCGTGCCTTTACAAACAGTGTAAATCCTGATCAGTTGGCTTATGAAGAAGCCAGCTGATCTGGATCTGCACTGTTCGTCATTTAGTATGTGAATTTATATCAACAATCTGGGTCAAGGAATCTAATTGGCTGAAAATTAGAAGTGGGTGTGGCATCTTATTCAGCATGTCAAGGGTTAATGTTAAAAAAAAAGCCATTTTCAAGCATTTCATGCATGAAAAATCTTTCCAGTATAAGGCCTGCTTCCTATATAACAAATATTTTCCCATTACACAGATGGGCAAAGCACCATTTTTTGCATCATGACAGCTTATATTTTTGTTTTCATTTTCAGTAATGTAGCTTGTGTTATTGGTTTTCAGTAATGCAGCTTGAATTTCTTGATTTGCATGGTGCAGCTTATATGTTATGATTTCAGAGGTAACCACTGTGATGCATTAGAAGTATATCTACACATCTTACAGAGTTTCTCAACAACTGAACCAGGAGTTGAGGCTTTAGGTAAGAAATACAGCCATTTTTAGAATTAATTCCCTGTACATTTTGAGTTGTTTTTGGATGACATCTAATGGGATACAAATCTGTATACACGATGTCTTAGATGTACCAGTCTAGATGCAAGTTCATATCTCAGCTTGGCCACATAACTTACATGGATATTGAACATGAAATAATTTCTATGTCATTCTCCACCTTCTACTGATTCAAGAAGGCAAATTGTCAGTTACTAGCAAAAGTTGTGCACAAAGTACTGGTTAACTACTTAGAGAACTAAGCTTGCCGAGGAATAGTGTTGAGTAGGTCCCTGACAGACTCGACATGAACTTAAGAGTGTTGACCAGGCCGTAAAGCTCCAACTCAAACAAACTCGTGAGGGGCCGACCTCGGTGGCTCAGTTGGATGCGCCGTCCAACTGGAGACCAGGAGGTCGCAGGTTCAACCCCCGCCGAGGTCGGCAACATTCTTTCGTGGAGATTGATCATGAAATATTTTCTACGGTCATTCTCTCCCTTCGGCTGATTCAAGAAGGGCAGTTGTCAGTTTCTGGCGAAAGAATGTGCACAATACTGGTTAACCGCTTAGAGGACTAAGCCTGCCCAGTAAACGTGTGGTTAGGTAAACTGACCGCACTCGACATGACCCCATTGGGTTGACCGGGCCGTAAAACTTCAACACAAACAAACAAACTCATGAGGAGCATATTTAATATGCCTGTGCAATTTTTTTTCTGATTTCTTTATAAAAGCATATGTTATGAGTACTCATTTGAATTGCTTCAACTTGTAAAGCAGTTAAAAAATACACAGGCTGTAATCTGAAGACTAAGACATTGCTTTACTGTGCGCTTATAGGGATATGTGCGGTAATTAGGTCAAATGAGGTATGTAAACTGTGGTCAAACCATGGCCTTTTATATGCATATTTTAAATATGTCTAAAGACGGCCTTTGTCACAATGTCGAACGATGTCCATTTTATTTGTATTTCTAGATACAATACTTATTTCCAGTTATATATATTTCCAGTTGCCCATCTAGACTGTATTGTGAGGAAACTGATGAAGTTTCTCAATGTTGTTTGTGAGTACGAAATAGTTGGAGTCGACAGAATGGAAGGACCTTTAACATCAGCGTTGTCTGTACTCAATATCCTCTTTACCAGTCAGATTGAGAACAAAGATAAACATTCCGTACAGAATCTCTGCAAAGGTAAGTTTATTTGGATCGCCCCATGTGAAATTGTGTCTTCGGGCATATGCGGACAGCGAAGGCCCAGATCAGACTGCGCATCTGCGCAGTCTGATCAGGGCCTTCATTGTCTGCTTACAGAATCATCGGACACTACAGAATGTATGAATGGAGAGCAAAGGCGAAGATAATATTTTATTCATGCATAGAATGATCTGAATCTGCACATTTTGCGCGATTTCAAAGGCTCTTTTTCGCTTGATGCGACCCTTTGTTTACTTTGGAATGGCTATGTTCTTTGACAGTGGCCTTTTGTGCGCAGTGAGTATGCCCATACAATTGTATTAACATTACTTACGTTTTGGTTACTTTGTATAGAAAAGGGGAAATACAGTTGATCTGGTTCCCTGCTTAATCTATACCAGTCCAGTATTTTTTAGCTCACCTGAGCTATGCTTAGGATGAGCTATAGTGATCTTTTCGTCAGCCTGTCTGTCAGTTAACGCCTTAAAATGACAACTCCTCCAAACCTGCTGAAGCAACTTGTCCCTGTTTCATAGGAATGTTGCTTGGGGTTTTGTGGAGTCTGATCTGGGTCTACACTGTTTGCTAACATCCCATAAAAGGGACGCCAGGCATAAATGGGTTAACCTTAACCATTCTCAGGGTTAATTCAGTAGATTACATTTTTTAAATATTTTTCCCAGAAAACAAGTTTTGGCATTTCATTGGAGACAATTTGCATGAAATGTCAAAGCCTATTTTCTAGGAAAAATAAAAAAAAAAAAAATGTTGTCAGTTTTCATCTGCTGAATTAACCGAGAGGATGGTAAAGGTTAAAAACGGGATTTTGCCTTTTTCAGATGAGAAACTGATACGAATACTGCTAAAAATACTAGAACCTCTCTACCCAATGCTTCAGAAATACAAGGAAGAGTTTAACTATAATACTGATTCTTCACCATCAATGACTGACTCTGAAAGTCATGTAACCACAACTAACCAATCAGAAACTGTCAATGGTGTTGAATCGACCAATGGACAAATGGAAAGTGATTCAAAAGGAAACGATGAAGTGGAGAAGACAGATCTGGAAGAGTACAGACAGTTAAATGTTCTGTATGAAATATTGTCCAGTTTTCTGATAGACTATTGCAAATACTTATTCAAGGTATGTTACTGTTGGCTGGGAAATTAGAAGAAAATGTTTTGAGTTTAGGCCACAAAAAAAAGCCCGCTAAAATACCGTCTTAGTCTATATTTTTAGACATTGTCTATATATTTAGACACTCTGTGTCTTTTCCACACTTCTCCATATAAATTTTAACATAATGATCAGAATTTGTGAACTTGTTAAGGTGGAGGCTTTTGGTGATATTTTCCCTAACAATTTTCTTATTTCTCCATCAAAAAAACAAAACAAACAAAACAAAAAATTAAGTATCTACAATATATGTTTATATGAATAAAAACTTTGAGTTGCAGAGTGAGAAAACCTTATGATGTGTGCCAAAGGAAGACTCAAATCAGTCTGTGCATCTACCAAGTCTGATCAGAGTCTTCGTTAACATCATGAAGAAACTGCATTCTTGGCTGGCTATCCCATCACAAAAACATGCCTATATAATTTTGACCCCCTTAAAACCCACTTTTATATTGTAAAACTGGGGTTTAGAGGGGTATACATTATTTTACTTATTTCTGCTCAAAAACATAGATTGTGGGTTCTAACAAGTACCCACAATCTATGTTTTGAGCAGAAATATGAAAGATGTCAGAGATTTTTGTCTGAAAATTTTCAGTTTTTGGAGGTGAAATTTTCTATATATTTGAATAGGCATGTTTTCATAATGCAAAATGTGCCCAGTGAGGTCAGATTAGACTGCACGAAAATGCAGGCAGATCTCAATCTTTCCTGGACACACATGTCCAAAGATATGTTTTTTCAAGTTGTGACCTATTTATGCATTTTTGGTCATGTTGCAGGATGCCCCCCCTTCTGAAAGAGTGCCAGAGTCCCCAGAATCATGTCCAAGGAGTACAGAACCTAGGGAAGATAACTCTTGTATTGATAATAAGGGAGATAATTCTGCCAGTAATAAGCAAGACAGTTCTGAAAACAATGAAAAGGATGATAATTCTGGAGAAATGTTCAAGGGAGACAATTCTGAAGACATCGGAGAGGGAGATCATTCTGAAGAAATGTTGAAAGGAGACAATTCTGAAGACATCAAAGAGGGAGATGATTCTGTAGATATCAAAAGGGGAGATAATTCAGGAGAAATATTGAAGGAGGACAATTCTGAAGACATCAAAGAGGGAGATAATTCTGAAGACATCAGAGGGGGAGACAATTCTGAAGAAATGATAAAGGGAGACAATTCAGAGGCTGGTGACAGTGGTTTAGAACTGGAGAAAACGGACAGTTCGAAGGAGGAGGAAATAGATACAGCGACGCAGGAGGACCAAAACATAGATTGTATATCTGTTCTCACATATCTTGACGAAGCTTGCAGCCGCTGCAGACTTAATTACTTTATTTTGACGTTAAAAAATACAAGCGAGGAAAGTGGTATTGATTTATTAAACAAAATATATAACATTGCAAAACAGTTTGAAAAAGAACGATTGATAAGAATATTTGATGATGTTAGGAGAGGAAGAGTAGTTTCTCGGGCAGAATCTAGAAAGATTCTTGAGGAAGGAGAGACTTAGCTAGCAAGATCCATAGCTCCAGATAAGAGGGAGTATTTACATTTTTTTTTTTTTCTTATTTTTCCATGAAATCATATGTTGTGGGTACTCATTAGAAGCACCTCAGAGAGGCACTTCTAATGAGTACCTTCAACATATATTTTTCTGGAGAAATATGGAAAATATCAGTACTTTTTGGTTGAAAAAAACCTGACTTTATCTGGAGCTGATTACTGATTGGATCATAGCGCTAGATATTAAAGGAACTTTCCAATGGAAAAGTACTGATATATTTCTTGATTCCCTATGAAAACAAGTTGTGAGTACTCATTAGAAGTGCTTGGCAGAGATGCTTCTGATGAGTATGTGGGTGGGGTGGTTGGGTGAGGCAAAGGCGGCGTGTATCTTGCGTCACCAGGGTGTCCAGCTGATATTGGCTTACAGTTGAGCAAGGCCTGCTGTACTTGCAGCAGGTAAGGGTAGAGGTGAAATGTTTTCATTTCTTCTGTTTCTTCATTGTCATTCATTTTCCTTTCTCTCCTGTCCCTCTCTTTCATCTCCTCTACTATCTCTACTATCTCTCTTCTCCCTTTCTCTGGGAGACTACACAAAATGATCCATAAGGGTTGACGTGTCGTTATACCGTAACACAATCAAAAACCTAGCGTCCCATAAAAGGGACACTGGCAAACAGTGTGGACCCAGATCATACGCCACATTCTGTGGCGTCTGATCAGGTTCCACACTATTTGCATTCAGATATTTCTACAAAACATGACAATAATAAAAACTAACCAGACACCCCTCATATAGGAAATGACCTATCCTAAGAGTTAAAAATAGAAGAATCCACTTGGCATAAATGGGTTAATGAAGAAATAAGAAAAAATATATTTATGTCCATAACCCTTTTATCTGGAGCTTTGTTAGATTTTTTTTTTTTTTTTTTTTTTCATCTTTCTTTTCTTGCTTGGATCCAGACATGGTGTTTGTTTTTTCAGCCCAAAAGTATAGTTTTTTGTTGTTGTTTTTTTTTCTTATTTCGCCACAAAAATTTTTTGGCTATCAATATTTGATTAAGAAGTGCCTCACTTTCTCTTTTTTTTTTTCCATACATATGGGGGTGGTCGGGTGGTGCGAAGGTGTCATGTATCTTATGTCACCAGGGCGTCCAACTGATATTGGCTTACAGTTGGGCAAGGCCTGCTATCCTTGTAGCAGGTAAGGGTAGAGGGGGAATGTTTTTATTTCTTCTGTTTCTTCACTTTCATTCCTGTTCCTCTTTCTTCTCTGTTCCTCTCTTTCATCTCTTCGACTATCTCTTCTATCACTCTTCTCCCTTTCTCTGGGAGACGACACAAAATGACCCACAATGGTTGACGTGTCGTTAAACCCCAACACAATCAATCAATTTCCGTACATACATTTTGCATACTCAGTGAATTACATCATTGAAAAAAAAAATATCAGAATATCCTGCTTGCCATAATAACCCTCAATATTGTTAACCGCTTAGAGGACTAAACCTGCCCAGTAAAGGTGAGGTTAGGTAAACTGACCGCACTCAACATGACCCCATTGGGTTGACTGGGCCATAAAACCTCCACACAAACAAAACAAACCCTAAATATTGGGACAGACAGGCATGAACAAACAGTGTAGACCCAGATCAGGCATCTGATCAGGATCTACACTGTTTGTCACTCATCCAGCACTATTTTAGACAAATCAACAGGTAGTAAAATAAATTGTTTCAAATTTTAGGACAAGTATGGTAAGGAGTTAAGGTGTCCCAATACTTTGGGTAAATATGGTATGTAGAACAGTGTATTACTACACAAAATTGTCTTTCTGTTCACTGGAATTGCATTTGCAAGTCAGTTGTAATGAGAACTCAGCATGTTTTGTGAAGAGGCAAGGAAAAAATTATCCGAACCACTTTGTGAGAAAATATGCCTTATGATATGTTTGTCCAGCATAGATTAAAATCAGGTGGTTGTCAGTTTCTGGGGAAAGAATGTGCATAATACTGGTTTACCATTTAGAGGACTAAGACTGCCCAGTAAAAATATGGTAAGTAAGGCTGGCTAATCTAAGCTGAAAAGGTAATTGATTATCAGTCCTGCCATTGTGATCGATAATCGATTAGTAATCACTGAAGAATTGGTAATAATTTACCTGTCTGTCTGAGCATGACTCTTACCATATGTTATACTTTACTGTATGTATTTGGTCAGACAGGCCTGAGCAAATAGTGTAGATCCAGATGAGACGCCACAAAACACGGCGTCTCATCAGGGTCTACACTGTTTGCCACTCAGCAAGCTATTTTAGACACAACATTGGGTAGTAGATTGTACTTGTTCAAATTTTAGATAAAGTATGGTAAGGAGTTGAGGTGTCTGAATACTAAGGTTAAATAAATATGGTTAAGTAACAGACACAGAAATCAAATGATCGATTATTAGTAATCATTTTTACGGAATTTATCAATCAATTAATCAATTATCCGATTGATTGTGCCAGCCTTAGTGGTGAGGTAAATTGACATGAGCCCAGTGGGTTGACAGGGCCGTAAAACCTCGACACAAACAAACAAATCTGTGTGTGTGTGATCAGTCTTCTTTGGATAGCCAATAATCCAAGGATGTATAGGCTGACAGCAAACATTGATCAGACTGTGTCTGTGTAATCATAGCTCTAGAAAAGAGGAGGTATTCACATAATATTTTTCTTATTTTTCCATGAAAACATATGTTGTGGGTACTCATTAGAAGTGGCTTGGCGAGGCGCTTCTAATGAGTACCCACGACATATGTTTTTGTGGAAAAATAAGAAAAATGTTGGTACTTTTTGGTTTAAAAAAGCACCTTATCTAGTGCATTGTGTGCATATGCTGATCCAAGACTTAGCTGGGAGCACACGATCCAAGGCTTAGCTGGGAACACATGATCCAAGGCCTAGCTGGTAGAACATGAACCAAGGCTTAGCTTGGAGCACATGATCTGAGGCTTAGCTGGGAGTACATGATCCCAGGCTAAGCTGGGAACACATGATCCAAATCTAAGCTTGGAGTACATGATCCAAGGCTAAGCTGGGAGCACATGATCCAGTTAAGCTGGGAGCACATGATCCAAGGCTAAGCCGGGAGTACATTATCCAAGGCTAAGCTGGGAGCACATGATCCAAGGCTAAGCCACGAGTACATTATCCAAGGCTAAGCTGGGAGCACATAATCCAAGGCTAAGCTGGGAGTACATGATCCAAGGCTAATCCGGGAATACATGATCCAAGGCTAAGCTGGGAGCACCTGATCCAAGGCTAAGCTGGGAGTACATGATCCAAGGCTAAGCTGGGAGCACATGATCCAAGGCTAAGCTGGGAGTACATGATCCAAGGCTAAGCTGGGAGCATATGATCCAAGGCTAAGCTGGGAGCACATGATCCAAGGCTAAGCTGGGAGCACATGATCCAAGGCTAAGCTGGGAATACATGATCCAAGGCTAAGCTGGGAGTACATGATCCAAGGCTAAGCTGGGAGCACATGATCCAAGGCTAAGCTGGGAGCACATGTCAGAAGAAACAGTTTCTCACTTAGTGGCTCACCTCTGTACCCCTCTTGTCTGAATGGCTGACAAGGAGGCTCAAGGTAAGAGGGATATCAGATAAATATTTTTCTACAGTCAACCCTCATTACATCTACACTCGATACAAAATTCGTAATACTGAAAATTTGAATTGCATGGAAACCCTCTGTTAAGAAGTGACAGTTAATCAAAAATTATGCAGGAAGATTATTATTCAATAATTCAAGCAACATATGTATTGGATATTTGTTAGAATTGCCTCACCGAGGCAATTCTCACAAATATCCAAAACATACGTTCTATAAAGAAATAAGAATAAAATATGGTATTTGTTGCCCGTTCTGCTCATTATGAATGCTTTACAACAGCAATTCAATTTAATGGCAATATCTTTTTGGAACAAAAATGCTGTCGTTGTAACGAGGGTTCACTGTAATTTCTAATGTCTCACCTGGAGCAGGCCTCAATGGCTCAGCTGGATTCACGTCTGACTGATGATCAGGAGGTTGCGGGTTCAACCCCAAACCGGGTAGGCAACATTCTTTCATGGAGACTGATCACAAAATATTTTCCACAGTCATTCTCTCCCGTCCGCTGATTCAAGAAGGGCAGTTGACAGGTTCTTGCGACAGAATGTGCACAATATCTGTTAACAGCTTAGATGACTAATCCGGCCCAGTAAATGTGTGGTTAGGTAAAGTGATCGTGCTCGACATGACCCCATTGGGTTGACTGGGCCATAAAACCTCAGCACAAACAAATTTTCATATTTCTCCACAAAAACATATGTTGTGGTTATTCATTAGAAGTGCCTCAGTGAGGCTCTGCTGTGGTGCTTCTAATGAGTACTTGCAACACGTTTTTTGTGGAGAAGTAAGAAAAGAAAAGGTAAGACTTTTGGTTGAAAAAAGCCCCTTATCTGAAACCGTTTGACTTAAAATAAAATGTAGAAGATGATATAAAGTCTTTGTGCTTATGTAATCATACCTAGCAGAGAAAAGCCTACGGTCCTGCAGTCTATGACAAAGGAAACGGTTTCTCGAGCAATATATGGAGTGGAACCTTGAGTGGAGTGGTTTCTGGAGTGACTATCAGGCAATAAATGCAGGGATAATTTAGGATAACTAAGTTTTACTATTTTTGCACTAACCATGGCCCAGTTGTTCAAAACTAACAATGTCTTTAGTTAACGTGTCATTAAAACTTTGATCATTAAATATGGCATATACGCTAATATTTTTGCTGAAAAAATGTGAGTAGCTTTTGCATTTGCAAAAGCTACTCACATTTTTTCAGCAAAAATACCTGAATTAGATATAGTTCTTACTAGAACAGTTAACATTTTGACCACTAATGAGCTTGTTAAGCTTACGATGCTTTGAACAACTGCGCCCATATCTTTGAGTTACGTGTAACACATTTTGTGAGAAAAAAAAGAAACAATTTGCACCAACTACCAACTCGGCTGAATCGATGTCTACTCTTCCCACATGGCCTGTTTTTAACTTTAACCCTTGCTGGAAGATCATTTAGGGTTCTCTAGATAAAACATGCCCTATACTCACTGATTTTAGCCTCCTACTTCAAAACATAGTATAAAGGCTGCAATTCCTGTTGCAAGAACTCATTAGAAACTCCTTTGCAAGATTGTTCAAAATGTATACCCATATTCATTTTAGCACAAAACATCATATTTACCCTGAGTACTTAGATAGGCCTGAGCAAACAGTGTAGAAGGAGGACTGCTCCTAAAGGATTTGATACAAAAGGATCTGTAATTTACGACTGTACAAGTGTTATCTGGACATAGCTCTGAGAGGGGGTATCAGGAAAATATTTTTCTTATTTCTCCATGAAAACATGTTGTGGGTACTCATTAGAAGTGCCTCGCTGAGGCACTTCTAATGAGTACTCACAACATACATTTTTGTTGAGAAATAAGAAAAATATCAACAATTTTCGGTTGAAAAAAGTGCCTTAACTGGGGTTATGTCTGGAGCAATGGCCCCTAATAATGTCTTCCTAATAATAGCACCTTTTAAAGAAAGATCATCAGAGGAATTCTTGAGGAAAATATTTAATGATTCTTATGCGATACACTTTGAGGTATTATTTTCTGTTAGGGAAGAAAGGGCTTGATGTGTAGGAAAGCAAATAGAAAATCACAAAAAAGTTGCCTCCCTTTTACAAAATGGCAGACAAGTTTCCAAATGTTTCCAGTCCTATTAATGGTACATGTATACAGGTATTTAACAAGTATTAGCTTTCACAATGGGTGGTAAGCATAGACCAAACTTTTTTGTGAAAGCTAATACTTGGTTATAATATTGAGCAGTCCATGGAAAATAGTGCTGGACCAGTCCATGGCCTTTCATAAAGAGCTTCCGGAGCTGTGACAAACTGTAATAGCATAGACAATAAATGTGCAGGTCAGATCATCCTACGCTTGCACAAAAATATGAATGAAGTTACCTAGGAAAGTCCAGTCACACAGCACAGCCTTGCCAAGGCACTAATAGGAAAAGAGATGAATAATGAAGACACAGTTGCAATAACCAACATACAAAGTCTGATTAAGGCCTTGTTTTACATCATTGTGTTTTACAGTATCATAGATCTTAGGTCTAGCTAAAAGAGGGTATCAGGCAAATAATTTTCTTATTTCTCAACGAAAATATATGTTGTGGGTACTCATTAGAAGCGGCTCGCCGAGGCGCTTCTAATGAGTACCCACAACATATATTTTGTGGAGAAATAAAAAAAATATAGATACTTTTTGGTTGAAAAAAGTGCCTTATCAAGAGCTATGATGATTCTGAAAGCAGACAACTGAGGCCCTAATCATACTGCTAACAAAAATGGCTTTGATCAGACCAGAGACTGGGTGGTTGGGTGAGGCAAAGGTGTCCTGTAGCTTTTTCACTGGGGCGCCCAACTGATATTGGCTTACAGTTGGGCAAGGCCTGCTGTCCTTGAAGCAGGTAAGGGTAGAAGGGGAATGTTGTTGTTTCTTCTGTTCCTAAAACTTTCTTTCATTTTCCTCTTTCTTCCCTATCCCTCTCTTTCAATTCCTCTACTATCTCTTCTGTTGCTTTTCTCCCTTTCTCTGGGAGACGACACAAAATGACCCACAAAGGTTGGCGTGTCGTTAAATCCAAACACAATCAATCAGACCAGAGCCTTTGTGTATTTCCCTCTTATCTGGAGCTATGAAAGTTGTATCCAGCAAACTCAGATCAGCCTGCAGTCCACAATCTGATTGAGTGATGAAGCAAGCCAAGACATTTTAGGAAGACATCTTGTTTCCCTCATGGAGAATTAGACATCTTCCAGAATAATGAAAAGTGACAAACCCAACACTACTTGAACAGTATACACTGCCATACTTTTAATTTAGAAGCATCTGCATGGCCAAGCAATTAGCACTCCTGATTTCAGATAAAAAAAATAAAAAGTACAGTCAACACTCTTAACCCTTGTCCTGCTGAATAAATTAAGATGTCACGCCTACTTCTAATTTACAGCCAGTCAGATTACTTAATCCAGACTGTTGCTATAAATTCACATACTTAATGTCAAACAGCACAGATCTAGATCAGTTGGCTTCTGATCTGGATCTACACTGTTTGCAAAGGCAGGGTACATCCGGGTTCAGCAGGACAAGGGTTAATACCGACACTCGATACAACGACAAAATTTGTTATAATGACAATTTGACTGTCACGAAACCTTCGCTTAAGAGGTAACAGTCCAAAAAAAAAAAAAATTGCAAGAATATTGTATTTAATGCTTTAAAGAAACATGTTTTGGATATTTGTTAGAATTGCCTTATTGAGGCGATTCTAACAAATATCCAAAAATATGTTCTATGAGAAAATAAGAACAAACAAGACCTTTCTTACATATCAGTCTGCACATTAAGTATTCTGTACAACAGCAAATTCATTTTAATGGCAATGTCTTTGGGAGCAAGTGCTGCAGTTGTTACAAGGGTTCACTATACCATGTTAGAATACTGCCAGAGGCGTTCAGCTCATGACAAAACCATGCTTCATTGTACAGAGCCTTCCATTGTCATCCCATTCATCGTCTTTATATTACTTAAATAATGTTGAAAGAAAAGAAAAAAAAAATCGTCATTATATAATAAAACCTCGATGGCTCAAACATCTTTGGGACCATGAAAATTTATTCAAGACACTGTTAGTTCAGAGGACAAATAGGAATAGTTTAGGGATATCTTTTTTATCTGCTGTAAAATAATGGTATGTTGTGTACTCTTTAAATCGCCTCAGTGTTTTTTTTCTGTTTTCTTTTGTTTTTTGTTTTTTTTTTTTGTTTTGCATGGTTTTATACCAGAATTGGTCAAAATGTATAATTCAGGCAATTCTGCAATAGACAGCAGAATTGTATATCTTGGGTGGTTCCTCTGAATATGAGAATAGAAAATCATTGAGGGTACAAATTTCCCTTATACCTGCCATGACATCACCTACCTTTCAGTTTCCAGCTTTGAAAAATTTTAGAGGGACTATGGTATTGGTCAGGCAAGCACCAAGTGTTGACTAATTTGAACTTAAAACAAAAAGAAAAAAAACAAAAAAAACAATCAGGACTGTAGACCATTTTGCAAAAGTTTACGAAATATATATAAAGCAAAGGCAGTCTGTACTCTTTTATCAAGGGAGATAATTTGAATTGGAATATATTAGTAAGAGTTTTTCCTCTTCTCTTATAATTGTTTTTAAAACAGATGGGAAATACCCAAGTGTCTATTTTTCTACTCAAAATTCCAGGTATTAAGGAGTGCAGTGTATATTTTAGCTACCCTGGATTGTACTGTCAGTTTAGCTGGGTGCATTTAAATATACCTGTCTAGATTACAGGGGTAGATGTTTCAAAGGATTTTTATGCAGTTAACATGTTCTTGCAAACTTTTATAAACTATAGGTTAATAAAAAACATTATATGATTTAATTACTTATTTTTAGTAATTTGGTTTACGATGGATTATCTTGTGAAAAGGTGGATTGTTAAAAATGTACGATTCAAAAGAGCAGACATATTGTGACATCGAGAACAAGTATCATAACAGAGAGATTATTGAACAATTGCACATGCACTGCATATATCCTACTTATTTTGAACTTTAGGAAATAAAACAAGGTAAGCCTGAGTGCATATTTTTTGTGTATGTTTTTAGGGGCATAGCCAGGAATTGGAACTTTATGAAGATGAAGCCTGCTAATAGAATCTCTGAAATTTAGCCGAGGCACAGGATTTCCTACAAGATTTTAAGTGTGCTCAGCAAAGACTCAGATCGGCCTGTGCTTACACACATTCTAAGCAGAACCTCTGTTGTTTGTCTAATGAAGGCTTGGATGTTTGGCAGATCAGAGCAAAACAATGACTCTGATCAGCCTGCGCATTTGTGCAGGCTGATCGGAGTCATTGCTTAGCAAACATGTCTTGTAGAAAATGCTGTGCCCTGGCCCATTTCACGTCATCTGAATAAATCTTAGGTGAAAATAAGGTAGGTTAAATTGCCAAATTTGTGTTGAAGGTTGGGCTTAATAGCTTCTGCCTGGTTACATGCCTGGTTTTATAGGTGATGGGAGAAATTTCTAGGTGGCTGAGTGATTAAGGCTCCCAGTTTTGGATCAAAAGGTCCTGGGTTCGAATCCTGCCGGAAGAAATTAGCTCACAACTGTATGGTGCTTCGTTCATTATCACCCTTCCATCTTCTTGATACAACAAATAATATTTAAAAGGTCATAAAATACCAAACCATCATCATTTTATAGGAGGTGGGTTGGGTTCATATTTTTAGCTTTTAAAGCACCAAACAAAGTGGTAGCAGACAACATTCTAATTTTTTTTTTTTTTTCATCACTTTTCAGAGAACCATTAAAATTTTGAATAAATTGGCAGTTGATTCACCTGAAGTGTCTTATCTTATTTTTCAAAAAAAAAAAAAAAAAAATGCATGAAATGTCTAAACCTGTTTTCTGGGAAAGATTAAAAAGAAATATTTCAACATAACGTCTGCAGAAAATTTTACACAGCATGGCCTGATGGCCATTTCAAGTTTCTTCTATGTTTAGTGTCTGCTGGAGGGTTGGTTTTTGGCATCTGTTTTGAAAATAAAGAAAAAAACACATAAATATGCTTCTCAATTTAAAAAAAAAAAAAATCTGACCGTTTTTACATACTGTTGTTAACTCTTAAACTGCCAAACACAACAATTGTCGTCTACTTTGTTATCTGCTTGTGATTTTAAAAATCATTTTTAGCAAACAGTGTGGACCCAGATCAGACTGCTCTTCTAGGAACAGTCTGATCTGGGTCCACAATGTTTGCCTGTAAGCAAAAATAGGTCTGAAAAGTTTGCAAGAATATTCAGCGGACGACATAAACAGACAACATTTTCAGATGCAGATTTTCTTGGCGTTTTCAGGGTTAGCCTTCCATTGTATCAGGTAAATATTTTTCTTATTTTTCCATGAAAACATATGTTGTTGGTACTCATCAGAAGTGCCTCTGCTAAGCACTTCTGATGAGTACCACAACATAATTATGTTTTTATGGAGAAAAAAGAAAAAAAAAACATTATTTTTTTTATTACATCACGAAAACATACCTATGTTATTTTGACCCCCTTAAACCCCACTTTTATATAGTAAAACTTGGGTATGCAGGGGTATACATTATTTTTCTTATTTCTGCTCAAAAACATAGATTGTGGGTACTCGTTAGAACCGCCTCGCTGAGGCGGTTCTAACGAGTACCCACAATCTATGTTTTGAGCAGAAATATGAAAAATATCAGAGTTTTTCATCTGAACATTTTTCAATTTTTGGAGGTGAAATTTTCTATATATTTGAATAGGCGTGTTTCTGTGATGTAACAAGTGCCTTTACTACAGGTATGAATATGGTTTTAAATGAAATTTGCACTGATGTTCTAGACAGTTATGCAATGTTTGGTTCTAATAAAGTTTTTTTATCCTGTTATTTTTGCCTCTATTTTAGACAATACATGTTTTAGCCGAGTATAGAAATGTTGTTTTTTTGTTTTTTTTGTTGTTGCTTTTTTTTTTTTCCTGTTGGGAAGACAGGTTTTGCTTCATGGAGGGTGGGGGGGGGGATGGGTTTGCATATAATTCCCAAATAAGTTATCTGTTTTGATTCAATCAGTGTTTACTAATATTCTTCTATTATATCAATAGGTTATCTTTTTACATGCAAATTATATGCAGCCCCCCCCCCCCCCCCCCACACACACACACACACACCTCCTGACCTTACTTGTCCTAAAATTTTAACAAGGCCATTTGGTTTCCTGGTGATCTGTAAAAAAGTAGTGACCAAATGGCAAAACAGTGTGCAGTTTTATCTGGGTCTACACTGCTTGTTCAGGCATGTCTGTGGTAATATTTTGGGTGCAGAAAAGTCAAAATTTTCAACTTTATTCCATATTATTTTGGCCTAAATTTTACTTTTTATGCCATTGTTTCTTAACCCTTAAAATGCCAAGAAAACCTGCATCTGAAAATGTTGTCCGTTTATGTTGTCTGCTGAATATTCTTGCAAACAAATATATAGAAAATTTCACCTCCAAAAATTGAAAAATTTTAGATGAAAAACTTTGCATCTGCTGTACTGTCAGCAGCTTTGGTGCACGAAATTTTAGGACATTCACAGTATATTCTGAAGACAAAATTTTCTGACCAGTAAAATAGCTGCCATAATAAACCTAAATATTAGGACAGACATGCCTGGGCAAACAGTGTAGACCCAGATCAGATGCTGCAGAATGCATTGTCTGATCAGGGCATACACTGTTTGCTACTGACCCAGCATGGTAAGGTATTGAGGTGTCTCAATACTTAGGGTAAATATGATAGTTAATAAAACCCCAGATTTAGTTCTGTAAATACTGTCAGAAAAACTAATCACTATAGTAGTTGGTAAACCCTACATCAATTTTAGTGAAATCACTAGTTGTACCCGCCCACCCTGTCATTATCTCTAAATTATGTTGGTAAAAAAAACAAAAAATGTCCTAACCCTATTATTATCATTATTATTATTATTATTATTATTATTATTATTATTGTTATATTTATCATTATTATTACTGTTGTTATTTTCTCCATAACAATATCAGTTGTTGGATTTTTATTTTTATTATTATGGAGTGTTATTTTTATTATTATTGTTGTTGTTTCTGTTGTTATTTTCTTCATAAAAAACATTAGTTGTTGGATATTAGAATTTTTTTATAATAAAGCTTGAATTAAAGAAACCTGAAGTGTCTCCATAATGTGTGTTTTCAGATTTTTATCTCTAAAAACTTTATTTCTAGAGTATTGATTGTGTTATTTTATGATTGCAAAATATATTGAAACGTGACATGTAAGTCACGCATATTGCACGGCGTCCTTGACTTACATTTCTTTTGTTGAAATTAAACCTCAGTTTTGTGGTTTATCAGTCGAGTACAATTACCATATTTATTCTAATAAAATGCCCCCCACCCTTAGTCCCCCAACTTTTTTTCTTAAAGAAAAAAAAAAAAAAGAAATAAGATAAGGAAGCAGATCTTACCTACCTAAATGAAGTCCACAGCATATTAGCACTTAGCATGCTGGGAAAAATTTTCAGCAGACGACATTTTGAAATATTTTTTCTTATTTTTCCAAAACAAAAAAGATTTGACATTCATGCAAATTGTCTCCTTAAGAGACAATTTGAATGAAATGTAAAATCTTATTTTCTGGAATTTGCCTGTCTGTCCGAATACATATCATAAAGTTAAAGTTTCATGCAGATTGTCACCTAAAGGACAATTCACATGATATGTGAACCTTTAAAGTGCTAATCACAACAGCAGCAGACGTCTTTGAAGTATTTTTTATACTTTTTTCAGAGACAATAAAGCTTGACTTTTCATTTGGACTGTCTACCTCATAGACTATTGTCATGAAATGTGAAGCCTAATTTTCTCTTGAAAAAGTAGAATGTTGCCTTCTACAATTTTTCTCAGTGCTTAAAGGGTTAGTGACTAACATTTTACAGGCTAAATAAAAATGCAAACCGAGTTTAAAGTTTCATGCCAATGACAATTCTCATGATCTGTTAACCCTTAAATAGTTCACAACTGCAGCAGACGACACTTTGAAGTTTTCGTTGTCATTTTTTTCAGAGAAAAGGCAGCTTGGCATTTCATGTGAATTGTCTGCTAGAAGGCTTGACACTTCATGTGAATCATCTGCATAGTCTTATATTTTACAAAATGTAATAAAAAAAAATAGAATAATGCCTGCAAAAATTTTGCTTAGCCCTTTAAGGGTTAATGATTGATACTTTGCAGCTAAACAAAAATGCAAACACAGTTTAATGTTTCATGCCTATTGTCTCCTAAACGACAATTCACATGATATGTTAACTTTTAAAGCAACAATAAGAACTGCAGCAGACTACATTTTTATTTTCTTATTATTTTTCACAGAAAAAGCAGGATATTTCATGTGAATCATCTGCCAATCACATGAAATGTCTGAAAAAAAAAAAAAAAAAAAATGAAGTAGAATATCGTCTGCCACAAATTTTGCTTGGCGCTTTAGGGTTAAGCTCTTTTTATGAAGAAACACAAGAAAAAAAAGTGATTAAATTGTTGTCTGCAAAATTTGCCAAAAGAAAGCTAAAAGTTTACCTTTTCCACTCTTTGGGCAAATTCAGCAATAACAAATGAGGAGACAATTTAAATGAAATGTCAAAGCCTATTTTCTGGGAAAAAATGTTTTGAATTGTCTTCTGCTGAAATTTTTACCCACCATGCTTAGCGTTAAGATAAAAATCAATTGTTTTCAATTGTCATTTCGTTCAGTGTGTGATAACACACAGATAAAAAGCACTGTACTATACCCTAATCATACTTGTCCTAAAATTTGAACAAATCTATTTTCCTACCTGACTATGTTTCTAATCGAACACACCGTATCTCTGAGTGTACACTGGGAGAATGGTCCTGAATGGGGACTTTTGTTTGTTTGTGTTGAGGTTTTACGGCCCAGTCAACCCAATGGGGTCATGTCGAGCGCGGTCAGTTTACCTAACCACACGTTTACTGGGCAGGCTTAGTCCTCTAAGCGGTTAACCAGTATTGTGCACATTCTTTCGCCAGAAACTGACAACTGCCCTTCTTGAATCAGCCGAAGGGAGAGAATGACCGTAGAAAATATTTCATGATCAATCTCCACAAAAGAATGTTGCCGACCTCGGCGGGGGTTGAACCCGCGACCTCCTGGTCTCCAGTCGGACGGCGTATCCAACTGAGCCACCGAGGCCGGCTGAATGGGGACTTTTAAAAGACCGTTTCATTTAACCCTTAACTTCCAGTAATTTAAGCAAACAGTGCAGTCACCCTGATCAGATGCAGCATTTTGATCTGGGTCTGCACTGTTTGCCAATGTCCCAGCACTAAGCCCAGTCCAGGTTTTACAGATAAGTTTCTGCTCAGTACTCTGACATCACATTGACAAAAATAGCATGGCTATAAATAACTGTTGCCTTATCACATTACATAATCAAACTTGTATGGCAAACTATGCAGACCCTGATCTTTTAGAACAAGTATGGTAAGGAGTTGAGATGTCTGAATACTTAGGGTAATTATGGTATGTGCTGATTTTTAAAGTCAAATGGTTGAAGTTTAACCCATTGTAGACTGAATGAACTCACCCACAATATATATCGAAAGAGTCCAATTTCACGTTTAGGTATGTCAGGCTATGAGATTTAGATATTCCTGGAGAAAAATGGCTAAACCATTTGCAAACAGTGGAAACCCTGATCAGACGCCGCATTCTGCGGCGTCTGATCTGGGTCTGCACAGTTTGCCAATTACCCTTTTACGGGTCTCCCAACTACAATGGGTTAAACAATAGACTGTTTCATTGTCATCCAATTGATAGCTGTTTATTCAGTAAAAGATTAGCCGTCACATTAGAAAGGGTAATGGAAACAGTAAAAGTCAATCAGCCAGCAGAGATGAGTAGTCTGATTGGGAACTTTGCTATACTTCATTATGTTCTACACTGCCCAATACTTCTATAAGCAGACACTGAAGGTCCTGATCAGACTGCATGGATGCCCAGGCTGGTCTGGACTTCGCTGTCCGCATATGTCCAAAGATTGGTTTTCGCATAATGCAGCCCACATATCTGAACTATTGATAACTATCATAATATAACAAAACAATGATAATTTTATGTCACAGCCCTGCTGTATATTGGCATATAAGCCAAAAGTGAGTAGATACATGAAGTTATTTGTAATTGCCCAAAATATTTGAATTATCTCATTATCCTAAAATTTGAACAAACAAAACTGACTGCCTATAATGATTCCCTAAACAATGTTGGCTGAATAGCAAACAGTACAGAGGCCCTCCCAGGGGGAGGTGGGGGGTCCTTGTTCCCTGAAAATGGTCAACCATGTTCTCTTGTTCCCTGAAAAGTGATTTTCCAAATTTCCATTTTCCCTGTTCCCCAAAATTAGTTTTGTTCTCTTGTTCCCTTAGAATATTTTTAAAGGTTCCCTTGTTCCCTGAAAATAAATGGACATGTTCCCTTGTTCCCCCAAAACCCCTGGGAAGGACTCAGTATAAGCTGATCACTGCTCTTATAAGGAACTCATACCTTTTAAGGGAGACAACTCTGAGGAAATTGTTTTTGCTCCCTTCTGAAAAGGGGTCTGCTCTAAAAGGAAAGAATTTGCTACCCACTGGGAGCAAATTCTTTCCTTTTAGAGTAGACCTCTTTTCAGCAAACCAGTACAATGGCAAATTGCTTTTGCTCCCTTCTGAAAAGGGTCTGCTCTGAAAGGAAAGAATTTGCTCCTAATTGGGAGCAAATTCTTTTCTTTTAGAGTAGACCCCTTTTCAGCAAACCAGTACAATGGAGCAAATTTTCCTGTATGAGTAGATCCCTTTTTAGAAGGGGATTTGACAGTTTATCTTATTTTCCAATTTCCTTTCCTGTCTCCTAAGGTATGAATTTGTATGTAATGTCAAACCCTATTTACATGGAAAATAAGAAACTCTCATGAACGTTGTAAGCTAGCTGATTTTTCCGAGAGAGATCTAAAAGTTGTTTATCAGTTCATATTACGATTTACCTTTTCCTAGCTCAGGGAAAATTGCTTACCAACAATTTATGATTTGTTTTTCATGAAAATAGGGCCCAACATTTTATTTGAAGTACAGGCGAACTTCAATGGCTCAAACATCTTTGGGACCATAGAAATTTGTTTGAGATATGGGTAGTTCAAGCCACAGAAGATTAAGGTTAATCACGGTGCCAGGTAAGGCAGCAAAAGAATGTGCACAATACTGGTTATCTGCTTAGAGGACTAAGCCTGCCCAGTAAAAGTGTGGTTAGGTAAACTGACCATGCTTGACATGACCCCATTAGGTTGACTGGGCCATAAAACCTCATTACAAACAAATAAGAATCACCTTGAGGCAATTCTAATGAGTAAACACAACATACAATTTCATGATGAAATAAGAAAATTTCACTAAATATTTATTTCCTTTTGCTGTTGGAAAAATTTTGTAGGGACTCAAAAACGAGTTCGAATTAGCCATGGTGTTATTGAGGGTTGACTGTATTTATGCAAAAATAGGGCTGCACAATACTAGTTAACCACTTAGAGGACTAAGCCTGCCCAGTAAAAGTGTGTTTAGGTAAACTGACCACGCTCAACATGACCCCATTGGGTTGACTGGGCCGTAAAACCTCAACACAAACAAACAAGAACCACCTTGATGAAGCTATTCTAATGAGTACACACAACATACAATTTCATGATGAAATAGAAAATTTCCCTATTAAATATTTGTTTTCTTTTGCTATCGGAAGAATAGGGAATCAAAAACAAGTTTAACCCTTAAAACGCCAAGAAAACCTGCATCTGAAAATGTCATCTGTTTATGTCTTCCGCTGAATATTCTTGCAAACTTTTCAAACATATTTTTTGCATACTGGCAAACAGTGTGGACCCAGATCAGACTGCTCCTAAAGGAGCAGTCTGATCTGGGTCTACACTGTTTGCAGAAATTACTTTAAAAATCACAAGCAGATGACAAAGCAGACGGCAGTTGTTGTGATTGGCAGTTTAAGGGTTAAATTGGCCATAATGAGGTTTGACTGCATTTATGTAAAAAATAGGAGTTAATATTTCATGTGTATTATGTCAAAAAAAAATCCAGGATTTCAGGGAAAAGTACAAATGTACCTACAGCAGACAGAAAAACAAAATCTTGGCAGAAAGCCAGGTATGATGATATTGCAAATAAAAAGTAAAAATAAACTAGATTATGCAAATTTTGGTTCACATACCGCAGGAGTGTTTGGTGATAATGTTGGGATAAGTTTTCTTATTTCTCTATAAAAACATACATGTATGTTGTGGGTACTCACTGAGGCACTTCTAATGAGTACCCACAACATCTGTTTTTTTGGAGAATTGGAGAAAACTATCCCAGAGTTATCATCAAATTCTTTCATGTGCATTGAACATCAGCCCACACATAATGGCCTTTAGCGCTCTCTATGTAAATTCAGCAGATGACAAATTGATATTATTTATTAGTTATCTCCAGAAAATGGTGTTTGGATATTTTATGTAAAGTATCTAATATCAAGACAATTTGCATTGAAGTCAAACCCCATTTTCTTGGTAAAAAAATAAGATTTTGTTTTTGTTTTCAAAAATGTCGTCTGCTGAAATGTTTACTCAGCATGCCAAGGGTTTATCCTAAGTTTGCATAACACAAGACTAACAGATGGCAGATGTGTGATTTTTTTTGATTTTTTTTTTATTTTTTCATAAAATAGGTTTGACATTTCATGTGAATCTTCTCCTAAAGAGATAATTCACAGGAAGTTTAAATCCTTTTTCTTTTTTTTTTTTTTTTTTTGATTTCTTCATAAAATAGGTTTGACATTTCATGTGAATCTTCTCCTAAAGAGATAATTTACATGAAGTTTTAAATCCTTTTCGTTTTTCCTTTTTTTTTTTTTTTTTTTCTGAGAAAAATAAGGAATTTATGTTAAAATGTTGATTGCTTGTGTAAATTCATCATTGTAAGTGTTTCTATATTTACCATATGTATTCAGACAGTGTAGACCGAGCAAACAGTGTAGACCCAGATGACATGCCACAGAAAGCAGCATCTCATCAGGAGCTTCACGGTTTTCCACTCCTCCAGCAATTTTTCGACACAACATCGGGTAGTAATTGTACTTATTCAAATTTTAGAACAAGTATGGAAAGGAGTTTAGGTGTCCATATACTTAGGGTAATTACGGTAACATTTACTGCTGCACTCTGGGTAAAATTTTCAGCAGACGACATTTTGGAAATATTTTTTCTTATTTTTCCCAGAAAACAGGATATGACGTTCCATGCAAATTGTTTCCTAAGGAGACAATTTGCATGAAATGTCAAATCCTGTTTTTTGGGAAAAATAAGAAAAATATCATCAATTTGTTGTCTTCTGAAAATGCCCAGAGAGTGGTAAAGGTTAATAACGTGGGATAGTTTTTCGGACAAAAAATGACTCGTTACCTCCTAAGGAGACAGTTTGCATGAAATTAAACTGTTTTCTGGAAAGGGTATGAAAAATGTCAAAATGCATCTGCTTAAATTTTTACCTAGCATATTGCTGCGCATTAATTTCTTTTCACACTTTGCATGCTGGGTAAAAATTTCAGGAGACGGCAGTTTTAAATATTTTTCTAATGTTTTCCCAGAAAATACGATGTAACATTTCCTGCAAATTGTCTTGATAGGAGACAATTTGCATGACATGTCAGATCCTATTTTCCAGAAAAATAAGAAAAAATATTAACAGTTTGTCATCTACTGAATCTGCCCATGGTACATCTTAACCCTTCTCTTTCTGAACACAACATGCCCTGTCTTAGCAAACAGTGTAGATCCAGATCGGTTGGCTTTTGCAGAAGCCAACTGATCTGGATCCGCACTGTTTGTCTTTAAATATGTGAATTTCTATCAAAAACCTGGATCAAGTAATCTGATTGGCTGGAAATTAGAAGTAGGTGTGGCATCTTAATTTATTCAGCATGACAAGGGTTATAAATAAAGAGGCTGTTCGTGGCTGATCGTTTTTACACATGGTAAACCAACTGACAATCAAATGAAAAAATGTTCTGACACTGAACTCGACTTTTTATCTTTTTCACATTGAATTATCACGATAACTTCATTAATGTTAGTTTTCCTAAAATCTATTCAGATTAAAGTTATAATGGAAGATCGATGCCAACATCTCAAAATGTTCCGTGGATGTGGCATTGAGTAGTTTCTCTGTACACTGATGGAGATTTTCAAAAATATGAAGAGTGGCAGAATTTCTAAATCTGTATTTGACATTCACATGCACTTTTCACGTATTTTATGGTATGGCTAGCCAGTCATCACCCTCAAAGACTAGAACATCGATGTCTCATTTACTGTGGCTAATTCCAATTCATTTTTGAGTCCCTAGGAAATTATTCCGACAGTTCAAGAAAACAAATATTTATAGATATTTTAGGAATTTTTCCTGTTTCATCATAAAAATGTATGTAAAAAGGCAATTCTAATGAGTACACTCAACTTACCATTATTTTGTTTTGATGATCGAAAAAATATCTATATGTTATTCCCATTTGCTCCTAACCTGGCGCTGTGATTAACCCTCAGTGGCTCAAATACCCATATCTAAAACAAATTTCCATTGTCCCCTGTTACGACCTAGCACTCCTACCTTCAATAATCTGCCGGCAGATTTCGCATAGCTTGTAGGTATATATTCACTCTCTGATGACTGCATCAGGGAGTCGACTCTTTGGCTCAGTAGTTAGACCATTGGAATTTTATCCAGACAGACCGGGTTCGAATCCCGCGATGGGTGGGAAATTTTTTCAACTATGCTTCATTCCTTTGTTAGACTTTCATGTTGTAAGAGGGATGGCTTGCCCAAGCCATTCAGGTTTGACTGTACTTGCTGTTTCATTCTCAACTATACCAGAATATTCATTCAACCTTGGCTTTAATATTTGTAAACAGCACAGGGCACTAAATGAGCAGGGCCCAGTTGTTCAAAGCTAACGATGTCGTTAGTTAATGATTCGTTAAAATTTTAATCCAGTGATACGCAAATACGATGAAATTTTTTGCTGAAAAAATGTGAGTAGCTTTTGCAGTGCAAAAGCTACTCACATTTTTTCAGCAAAAAATATCAAAATATTGTATATTGAATCTGCTAAAACAGTTAACGAAATGACCCTTAACGAGCTCGTTAAGCTAACAACGCTTTGAACAACTGGGCCCAGAGCGTTTAGCTGTGTTTTGCATTTTATTCTTCAAGAAAACTTATGCCTAAGATCCTTTTAGACTAATCTCACTTAGGCAATTCTATTGGTGTTCAGTAAAGTGAGTTTTTATGAAAATAGTAAAAGTAGTAGTGTATGTATGGTCCCCATCAACTCTAAAATTCTTCGGAAAATTGGAAAATCTTCATCTGATTACAGTGAATCCGAATATTTCAAACTTGAGACTGCACTGAGCTGTCGGCGCCTGTCTCCCTCTACCACTTTTATACAAGGAAGTTTTTATAAAAACGGATCTTTCAAAAGTTATTGCAAAAATTCAATGTGAAAAAGGTAAAGTCGAGTTTAAGTGTACTTTTGCAGGCAACAATTTCTTGTATTTTGTTGTTTGTGTGAAAAGGTATGATTTTTCAATGATGTTTTTTTGCTTAGTCATTTCACAATAAACCCGACAGAGCTTTAGATAAGGATTAATTCAGAGGAATTGTTAAGAAGAAGTATTTGGTGACAATTATGTAAAAATTTTCACCAGTTCTCCTTTAAATCATATTGTGGGTACTCATTAGAAACGCAAGTGCCACACCTTAGAAGTGCTGTAGTGAGGTGCTTCTAATGAGTACCCATAACATATATTTTTATGCAGAAATAAGAAAAATTATCTTAACCCTTGTCCTGCTGAACCCGGATATATCCTGCCTTTGCAAACAGTGTAGATCCAGATCAGTTGGCTTCTGAAGAAGCCAACTGATCTGGATCTGCACTGTTTGCCATTAAGTATGTGAATTTATATCAACAATCTGGATCAAGTAATCTGATTGGCTGAAAGTTAGAAATGGGAGTGGCATCTTAATTTATTCAGCAGGACAAAGGTTAACAATTCCTCTGCTTATTTTCAGCCAAAAAGTATACTTTTGAACCTCTTTAAGATGGTTGATTATGAGATGATTTTGGATATGAGATGGTTTAAAGGTACCGGTAGACTCCATAGTGATAGATGATTTCAGATATAAGATAGTTTAAAGGTGAACTCCAAAAGTTCATAGTAATAGATGGTTTCAGATATATTTTAGATGGATTACAGGTGGACTCCCAAGTTCATAGTAATAGATGATTTTGGATATAAGACGGTTTAAAGATGGACTCCAAAGATCATAGTAATAGATGATTTTGGATATAAGACGGTTTAAAGGTGGACTCCAAAGTTCATAGTAATAGAATGATTTCAGATATAAGATGGTTTAAAGGTGGACTCAAAAGTTCACAGTAATAGATGATTTCGGATCTATGACAGTTTAAAGGTGGACTCCAAAGTCCACAGTAATAGATGATTTCGGATATAAGACGGTTTAAAGGTGGACTCCAAAGTCCACAGTAATAGATGATTTCGGATCTATGACAGTTTGAAGGTGGACTCCAAAGTTCACAGTAATAGATGATTTAGGTGGACTCCAAAGTTCACAGTAATAGATGATTTCGGGTATTTGACGGTTTAAAGGTGGACTCCAAAGATTAAGTAATAGATGATTTCAGATATAAGATGGTTTTAAGGTGGACCCCAAAAGTGTTTGTATCTTAAGATATAAACTATACATTTTTTGCTTGGCAGACAAATCACATGAAATGTCAAGACTTGTTTTCTCTGAAAAAAAAAAAAAAAAATGTCATATGGTGCAATTGTGATTGGCACTTTAAATGTTTAAGTATCCCAATATTTGGGGGTAAATCACTATTTTTTGACAAACTACTGACTATTGTCTGAAATTTTAGAAGTTCACCTCGGGTAAGACAGCCACTGAATTGTTAATACTTGCCATGCTATGGGAAGATTCAACAGATGACAAATTCATGAGATTTTTCTATTTTTCCCAGAAAATAGGATTTGTCATTTCATGTAAATTGTCTCCTAAGGATTCTATTTTCTGAAAAAAAAACAAAGAAAAGAAAAATATTACAAAATGTCATCTGCTAAAAATCTTTACCCAGCATGCAAAATGTTAAATTTGAGACATATCGCAATAATTGAAGGGGGACGTATTTTTATGGGGTTGAAATTTTAGATCGTTTCCCTTATACACTGAGTGGGTAAATTCAACAGATGACAAATTTATTTTGAGCTCCAACGTCAGTAAATGTATCATCGGGACATGTGCCCCAAGCAATGATTCAGATCTGATCAGAATCTTACAGGGTGCATTTTTGGATAGCCAAGGTTTCAAAGTTTTTTCCAGGTGGACAACAAAGGTTCTAATCAGACTTTGTTTGTTTGTGTTGAGGTTTTACGGCCCAGTCAACCCAATGGGGTCATGTCAAGCGCAGTCAGTTTATGTAACCACACATTTACTGGACAGGATTAGTCCTCTAAGCGGTTAACCAGTATCATGCGCATTCTTTCGCCAGAAACTGACAACTGCCCTTCTTGAATCAGCGGAAGGGTGAGAATGACTGTAGAAAATATTTCATGATCAATCTCCACAAAAGAATGTTGCCGACCTCGGCGGGGGTTGAACCCGCGACCTCCTAGTCTCCAGTCGGACAGCGCATCCAACTGAGCCACCGAGGCCTCTAATCAGACTACACGAATGTGCAGGCTGATTTGAGTATTTTTGGCCATACATGTCAGTACATACATTTTCTTAATTTGTGGCACATTTATATCTTTCTTATTTAACCCAGAGAATAGGGCTTTGACATTTTATGCAAATTGTCTCCTAATATGTGACAATTTTGCTCACAATGTCAAAGTCTGTTTTTTGGGGTTTTTTTTTTTTTGTGGGGAGAGGGGGTTGGGGGAAATAAAAAAAAATATTTCAAACTGATGTCTGCTGAAAAGTTTACCCAGCCTACTAAGCATTATTGTATAGCATTTACCTTAACTCTTTTGGCGCCAAATTTCAGACTACATTTGTCATCTGCTATGTTTTTTAACACACTGGAAAGAAGTTTATATGACAAGTTGTAAGACTGAATGTCAAACAGCATAGATCCTGATGAGATGGCTCATGTGGACCGTCTCATCTGGATCTATGTTGTTTGCAAAAGCTTATCAGTATCGCCTATGGCAGTGAAAAAGTTAAACCTTGCCATGCTGAATAAATTAAAATGCCACGCCCACTTCTTATTTTCAGCCAATTGATTACTTGATCCAGGTTGTAGATAAAAAACCTCATACTTAATCACCAGATCCATATTAGTCGAAAGCCAACTGATCTGTACTGTTTGCAAAAGCAGGGCATGAAGACGCCAGCTGATCTGGATCTACGAGGGTCCTGCAAAAAGTTTTGTCACTGGGTTCGGATTACTTCAATGCCACCTTTTATCAAACATATTTTTACTACAAACTTCAAAGTATTCCCCTTTTACTGAAACACGTTTTTGTAACCTTTTTACCTAGTCGCAAAAAGCAGATAAATAGTCTTCTTTTGGTATCCGTTGGAGACACTGATAAATAGCGCTGCCAAAACTTCTAGACGTATATTTATTTCCAGAAAGCATTTTCTTAAGCCTTGGAAATAAAAAGAAGTCACAGGGACTCAGGTCAGGTAAATAAGGTGGATGGTTTAAAACTTTCACCTTTTCAGAAGCCAAAAAAGACTTAACAACCTCACACTTATGAGAGGAAGCGTCGTCATGTAAAAGATGGACTTCTGACCATCCTTAGCTTGGTCGTTTCTTATTGTAACAAGTAAATTGGACAGTGTATATGACTGCATCTATTTCAATTTGAAATAACTCGGTCAGTTGGAAAGCAATTTGAACGAAATAAATGGGTATCGTTAGCTATTGAACACACCGTTCAAGTACAGTGAAGCATTTTAAAATATACCTGGATAAAACCAAGGTAGCCTATTAGTGACAGAACTTTTTGCATGACCCTCGTACACTGATCGCAAAGGTGGGGCATATCCAGGTTCAATAGGACCAGGGTGAAATATTGAGACACCTTACTAGTAAGTTCTTATCTTACTTCATACTTGATCTGGGTTTGCACTGTCTGTCTGTCTGTCTGTCTGTCTGTCCCAATATTCAGGCTTGTTACGGTAGACCATGTTTTTTTTATCTTTAGGTTATGGCTGAAGGAAGGAATCGAGACTGGTTACATGATTATTACCCCCTTGCCTGGCTGCCATTTCATATACGACAGCCTATCGCAGAGAAAATAGATGTTCCCAGTCCATCTGGAAGGCTCGGATTTGAGATGTTTGCTAGCTTATTGGATATTTTACCCGAAAAGATCAGCTTAATAAAGGTGAGCACAGTTGATAAACGCAATTCCATTCCCACCTGAAAAATACAATGAATCTTTGTTAGTTGTTACAATGACAGCATTTGGTCCCAAGATGTTGCCATTAAACTGAATTTGCTGTTGTAATGAACCCTTAATGGACACAGTGATATGTAAGAAAGACCTTGTTCTATTCTTGTTTACTCATAGAACATATGTTTTGGATATTTGTCAGAATTGCCTCAATGAGGCAATTCTAACAAATATCCAAAACATATGTTGCTTGAAGTTTCTTGCATAATTTCTCATCAATTGTCACCTCTTGAACGAAGGATTCGTGATATTTAAATTGTCATTGTAAAGAATTTTGTTGTTGTATCGAGTGTCGGTATAAAGAGGATTGACTGTAATAAAATTTAAGATATTGTTAACAGTAAATCTAAAATATAATGATGCTATTTAATTCCTGTGTGCCATAATAATCCTAATATTGCATAAAAAGCAGTGTCGCACGTTATTAAAAGCCATGTATTAACAAGGCAATTCACGTGCTGTTAATGCCCAACTATGCAACTTTCAATATGCAGGTACCGGGGCCCCAGAATTGATGCCGTCACGAGATGCTTACTCTCCTGCCCTAGAACGAGCATAATCCCTGGAAATAGCATTCACGCGACATGGGGGAAAAGGCAAAACAAAATAGTGCAAGAAATAACGCGAAATGAAGCAAATATTTTCAGTTTTTATGCAATAATAGCGATCGAACATGCTTTTTCAATGCATTAACATTTGCCAGGTCCCTTGGGAGGTGTTGAAAACCGCAGCCTTCGGCCTTGGTTTTCAACACCTCCCATGGGACCTGGCAAATGTTAATGCATGAAAAACCATGTTTGATCCCTATAGTATTGGGACAGATAGGCTTTTGCAAACATTGTAGACCCAGATCAGATGCTGCATAGTGTGGTATCTGATCAGGTTCTACACTGTGCCATACATACATCAACATTTTAGACATATTATCGGGTTGTAGAATGGACTATTTCAAGATTTAGGACTAGTACGGTAAATAGATAATGTGCCCCAATACTTAGGATATATATACATTGTAGTATGTAAAGTCTAGTTCTGCATTATATTAACCTTGAAAGGAAAAGAACTGGTGGAATCATAGCAAATCTTCCAAAAGTAGATCTGGGTCTACACTGTTTGCTAAGGTCTGTATTTAACCCTTCTCTTGCTAAACATGTCATGCCCTGTCTTAGCAAACAGTGTAGATTCAGATCAGTTGGCTTCTGAAGAAGCCAACTGATCTGGATCTGCACTGTTTGTCATTAAATATGTGAATTTCTATCAAAAACCTAGATCAAGTAATCTGATTGGCTGGAAATTAGAAGTGGGCGTGGCATCTTAAGCAAAATGTGTAGCAGACAACATTCTAAATTCTTTTCAGAAAAAATGTCTTGACATTTCATTTGCATCATCTGCTAGCCACACAATTCACACAAAATGCCATGTCTTATTTTCTCAAAAAAAAATAACAGAGAAATGAGACTGTCGTCTGATGTGCTTGAAACAAGGCCTGTTTTAAGGACTGTGTCTGTAACCTTTCATCTAAACTCTTAACCCTACTCTTGCTGAACATGACATGCCCTGTCTTAGCAAACAGTGCAGATCCAGATCAGTTGGCTTCTGAAGAAGCCAACTGATCTGGATCTGCACTGTTTGTAATTAAATAGGTGAATTTCTATCGAAAGCCCAGATCAAGTAATCTGATTGGCTGGAAATCAGAAGTGGGTGTGGCATCTTAATTTCTTCAGCATGGCAAGGGTTAAAGTGCCAAGCAAAATTTGTAGCAGATGACTCTACTTTTTTTTATTAATATTTTCGTAGAAAATAAGTCTTGACACTTCATGTGAATTGTCTGCTTGGAAAAGGATTCAAATGAAATATGAAATATGACAAACCCCCCCAAAAAAATGGCATGTGCACCCAGCAAAGACTCAGATCAGCCTGGCCATCTGCCCAGTCTGATCAGAGTCTTTGCTGTACACTCAATGAGTAGCTAAGGATACAAGCTTTCTTCATATGGACAGATCTGTGTCTTCCCTGGAGAGTGGCTTCAGTTCATAGTCATCTGTTATCCTCATTCTAAAGGTCCAGCATGAAATATCTCTCTTGTTTTGTTTCAGGCAAGATGTGGACATCAAAACTTTCACTACAGTCCAACTTTACTATTGTTTGAAGAGTACGCCGACAAATTCAGTATACAGCGGATCTACTTAACTTTAGTGGAAATGAACAGTTGTGCTGCAGACATAATTAGGCAATATTTACCTGGTACAGTATTCTTTCTATATATTTATATAGGAGAAACTGGCAACTACATACGTATTTGCATAAAAGAGTCACAGTACATATTCAGCAAATTCGCAATCTCCATACAAGAATGTTTCAAGTCAGTGCACACATTGGCACATGTGTAAATAACATTTTCCCCAAAATATTACGTTTTCTCGTTTTACAAGATGTACTCAGATAGTACAACTTTACGACAGGCAAATGAGAAATTCTTCATAAACAGCTTGAAACCAAAACTAAATATGACTGGTTCACACATTTTGAAAGAGTGGTACCATCAGGGTTTTCAAATTCTGCAAGCATCTGTTATCTAAAACGAAAACGTTACTTATGACGTTATATTTTGTTGCTATAGTATTCAACATGTCTTCTTGATAATATTTTGCTTATTTTTTCCAAGAAAATGGGCTTTGACATTTCATGCAAATTGTCTCCACAGACAATTTGCATGAAAAGTCAAAGCCTGATTTCTGGGAAAAATAAGAAAAAATATTTCAATATGTTGTCTGCTGAAAATATTACCCAGAGTGCTAAGTGTTAAAACAACCAGCTGGAACCATTGCTACTAGTTTAGTAGTGTCGTGACTTGATGGGCGTGCATTTCACCATACAAATGAAAGATATAGCAACTTTGGTAAAGTTTCATGGCAGCAGACTTAGAAATTCCATTGGGGAAACATCTGTTCTGCAATGGTAGAAAATTTACTCAAAGATGAAACAGTAAAGTTCTTTGAGAAAATTACTTCCCTTTGAAATATTTTCTATTTGTACACTAAGAATTAAGTCAAACCCTGTTTAATCAAGCTAGTGTTATAACTTTCGTATGTAATGCATTTTTGCTGTAAAAATTCTATTTCGCTTTATCATATGACATGTAAAATTACCCATTTCAGTAACAAAATATAAACTTATGAAGATTTTTTTTATTACACATGCAAGTTGTTTCTCTTTCGGGTTACCATCCCCAGTACTCTCTGTTACCTGAGAAAGTCTAGGTTGGTGTTCGGTAGATGTTTGGTAGAGATTAAATTGCATCATTTGGGTAGCTATCATAGTTATTCTGTTGTATCTTTTGTTTCTTAACACTTTGCATGATGGGTAAATATTTCAGCAAACTACATTTAGAATTTTTTTTTTTAAATTTCCCTAGAAAACTGGATTGACACTTTATGCAAATTGTCTCCAAAGGAGACAATTTGCATGAAGAGTCAGATCCTATTTTCTAGGGAAATAAGAAAAACAAATGTCAATACTTTGTCATCTGCTGAATCTGCCGGTAGTGTGGTAAGTGACCCACCAAGGTTCCAGCCAAAGTCACTCTAAGTAGTTTTTAGAAAATTTCATGAGGTACCATATTCTTCCCATTTGAAGCTTACCATGTTGGGTAAAAATTTATTTCAGCAGGAGACATTTTGAAATATTTTTTGTGTTTTTTCCATAAAATAGGTTTTGACATTTCATGCATATTGTCTCATGCAACAAGACACCTCAGAAAGATGTATAATCATAAATCCATTAATGCTTAGCACTCTGGGTAAAATTTTCAGCAGACATACTAAAATATTATGTCCCCCCACCTACGGGGATGGGGACATATTGATTTGGATGCAGAACCCACTGACGTTGGAGGTGGCATTGGCATCAGCATCCCACTTTCTTGTCTGCACAATACATTACGAAAACACGCCTATTCAAATGTACTGAAAATTTTACCAGCAAAAAATGAAAATTTTCAGAGAAAAAAATCTAATATTTTTCATATTTCCGCTCAAAACATAGATTGTGGGTACTCGTTAGAACCGGCTCGACGAGGCAGTTCTAACGAGTACCAACAATCTATGTTTTGAGCAGAAATAAGAAAAATAATGCATACCCCTGTAAACCCCAGTTTTATTATATAAAAGTGGGGTTCAAGGGGGTCAAAATTATATAGGCGTGTTTTCGTGATGATCTTGTGAACCAGTGCTTAGATTCTTACTACTCGTAGATTTGCATGGATATATAATTTGGACATAACAAAGATCTGATTAGATTTTGGTGACCTTGACATAATTTTCAATGTGACACTAGTAGAAAAACTGAAAATTCTGTGATAGTTTCTTGCCTGCACAATATCTTTTGAACCAGTGGTTGGATTCAACTCAAATTTTCATGAATACATAATTGAGACATAACTAAGAATTTATAAGATTTTGGTGACCTTGACTTAATTTCCAAGGTCACAGCAGTATAAAAATTGAAAATTCACAGTGAGGGGACATCTGTTTTCTCTGAAAACACTGTTACTAGTTTTTCTTACTTTTCCCAAAAAACAGAATTAAATTTTTGACATTTCATGCAAATTGTCTCTTATGAAAAATATCATCAATTTGTCATCTGCTGAATTAGCCTAGAGAGTGGTAAAGGTTAAAGAAAACAATTATATATAACACTAACTCTTAACACTCACCATGGAAATTCAGCAGACAGTCTCCCTATGAGAAAATTTGCATGAAATGTCAGTCTTATTTCAGGAAAAAAAAATGAGAAAAAATATTTCAAAATGTCATCTTAGCTGAAAATTTTAACCAGACTGCCAAGCATTAACCCTAAAAATGCCAAGAAAACCTGCATCTGAAAATGTCTGTTTATGTCGTCTGCTGAATATTCTTGCAAACTTTTCAAACCTTTTTATGCATACATGCAAACAGTGTGGTCCCAGATCAGACTGCTCCTAGATCAGACTGGGTCCACATTGTTTGCAAAAATGACTTTTAAAATCACAAGCAGATGACAAAGCAGACGGCAATTGTTGTGATTGGCAGTTTAAGGATTAAGGTTCTTTGAGAAAGTCTGGCTGAGAATCTAATCATTAATTGAGCCAGCACACGACAAAACCTATGATAACCAGCAGCTACTTAGATCTGCCTGCATATCTGTGCAGTCTGATCAGTCTTCACTAATCCCATATACCTTCTACAGCCTAAGAGCTGCCCAAAGAGGGATGCATATGAACCCTTGTCCTACTGGGTGGTTGTACAGGCTGATGTTAGTCTTTGCTGGTCAGACAGGTCTTATTGTAGGTTGTATCATGTGCTAGCTATACTGCCTAACAAGAGTCAACTATAATTTATCTTTTTCAGATATCTTAAGAATCTGCACTGGTATGAGGTTTGGACACCTGTCTGGGCGGCAGAATTCTGAACCTTTATTCTGCAGATGTCCAAATTGTACTGTGCCGCTAAGATGGCCTGAAAGTATGGAATATCCTAGAGGGTATCAGTTCAACACGCCCAGAGAAAGCACGGAAGAGTCCCAGACAGCCCATGTAACAGAACAGGCTAGAAACACAAGATCAATGCATACATCGTATTCCCATGATGCTTATCAAAGGCCTTTATACCCGCAAAGCCAGCCAGTCATGTCAGGACATATAAATGGGATAAGTACTAACAACAGAGCGACTGAATCTGAATATGTTGAACCTAATTCTGCCGCAGAAAGTCATCCAGTGTTTTCTGAACCAGAAGATGATTCTTCTATTTGTAGTTGTCATGCATGTAGGTGTGCCTCGGATCCTGAACAAACTAAAGTTCTGACAGCAAATTCAGAACAGCAAAACTATGATGGGCCCCTCTCTTCCCTTAACCGTATGATGCAAGATAGTCATACACAAGGAGCTGCTCAAACTTGTAACATTCCGGAGAACTCAGATGTTAACGAGAAGAATGCTGTTGTTAATGAGAATATGTGTGAAGACTGTGAAGAATGTCGAGCGGAATCTGATCCAGAACAAACTAAAGTTTTAAAACTTTTTTCAGATCCGAAAAGCTGGTGTAGGTTACACTCAGAAAAATCAGGTCATTCAGTATTGCAGTGTGAACCAGAAAGTCACAGATTAAGTCATCAGGAAAAGTTTCCTTGTTCACATGATGAGAAAAACTGTGACTGTCACAAGGACTGTGGAAATGAAGAAACAGTGCTCAAAAGAATGGATTCCTGTCAGAGAGAAATTGGAAATCATAGAGCAAATGGAGATGTTAGTGTAAGACATTGCATATATGGTTGTAATTGTGCTGAGAATACTTCAAAAGAGGAGAATCAGACTATTTCCTGTGATCAGAGGGAAAATAACAACACAAAACATTCTGATCAACCTCTGACAGTTTATTCAAGAAATAGCTTGGAAGATCGTTATTCATGGCATGGTGAGGATAATAATCAGAGTAGACAATCATTGTCATCATCAAATTCGAGTTCTGATCCTGGCAGTTTATGTTCAAAATCGAGCTCTTCTCAGAGTTCATCGGATCCTGATAGACCTGTCATTCTTATAACTTATGGTCTAGGTGGTGACCCGGTACAGAGTGAAAGAAATAAAGCACATATGAAAGAAGTTCTGCAGCTTGCCAAAAAACTCAAAAAGGAAAAAATATGTATCAAGATTGATATGGATGATCTTTCATTTAATAAACGAGGATGGAACCGTATAGATTTTTTGGAAACAAGTCTTCAAAATGTAAGTTTGGTGTAGAATATTCCTGTAAGTTTTTGATAACTTTTGAAACTCCTTCAGGAGCAGTCTGATCTGGCTCTACCCTGTTTGCATTTGTCATTTTGTCAATAACTTTGATGTACAAAGTTTTAGGACCTTTACCATACCTTCAGATGTGCTCCAAGTGAAGATTTAGATCAGCTTGCAGATCCATACAGTCTGATCAGTCATCACTGTTTGCCTGAAGAAGTTTTGAATGCTTGGCTATCCACAGATTGCAGTGTGGTGAATCCACTCAGACTGGATGTGCAATCTGATCTGTAGAGCTGGGTTGATATAATCAATGCATTGATATATCATGATATTTTTTGTGATGATACTCAACCATGATACTAATGGTTAGTATCAATACCTCATGACACCTGCATAATTCACTTTTGATATATAAAATGGTTTTTCACCTTTACCACACTTTGTGCTAATACGGCAGACAACAGATTTATGATATTTTTGATTATTTTCCAAGAAAATAGGCTCTGACATTTCATGCAAATTGTCTCAATTGGAGACAATTTGCATGAAATGTCAAAGCCTATTTTTTCTGGGAAAAATAAAAAAAAATATTTCAAATTGTCATCTGCTGGATTTTTTTAGCCAACATGCTAAGCATTACACAATACTTGTGTATTTTGTGACAAATATAGAAAAACCGACAGGGTGAAAGTATCACGATACAATTTCATATTGGATACTTGATGTCATGATAATATTGTGACACCTTCTTTCTGGTGATACCCAGTACTACTGATCTGAGTCTTGGGTAACTGTCTTGGGTAAATTTTCTACGAGCAAATCCAGGGCACAACAGATTGGTGATATTTTCCTAATTTTTCTTAGAAAATAGTCTTTGACATTTCATACAAATTTCTCATCATATTTCCCAGAAAATAGATTTCATCCTATATCTGGAAAAAAAATCTAAGAAAAATATTGATTTGCAAAAATATTGAAATACTGAATTTTTACTCAGAGTGCAAAGCATTAAATATATATTCAGAATAAGTGTGCCGTATGAATGATAAAAATCCTATTTTCTTAGGATTTTTTTTGCTAAATTCATCTCCAGTGTGCAAAATTAACCTTAAAGCCCCAATCAAAACTGTAGCAAATCGCTTCTAAATTTTTTTTTTTTTTTTTTTTCAAAGAAAATAAGGCTTGACAGTTCATGTGAATCATCTACCTAGAAGATTTAATGCACAAGCAGGGTGTAAAACTTTCAGCAGACAACATTTTGAAATAAGAAGACAATTTGCACGATACAGTAAACATTATGGTAAATGTCCTTAAATTTCAAACACTTTATTCCATACTATTTTGGCCTAAATTTAGCTTTTTATGCAGTTGTTTCTTAAAATATTTTGTGAAATGGCAAACAGTGTAGACCCTGATCAGACTGCTCCTGAAGGAGCAGTCTGATTTGGGTCTGCACTGTTTGCATATGTCATTTTGTCAGAAACTTTGGTGTTCGAATTTTTTACATTTATCGTATCATCTATTTGCCCCTGTTGATTTTGTAACAAATTATAGCACTGAGTATACAGTATAAATATTTCTATTTTTTCTCAGAAAATAGGTTTTGACATTTCATGCAGATTGTCTCCTTAGGAGACAAAGCCAAAGCCTATTTTCTGTGAAAAGCAAGAATAGTATCATCTATTTGTCGTCTGCTAAATTAACCCAGAGACATTTGAAAATTTGGTCCAATAGAATTGGCACAATAGAAGTACATGAACTATGGGCTTGTATTCTTGAGCAAATGTTGAATGATTCATTATTGTCATGACAGGCCATTAGTGAAACAATCTTTCGCTCAAGGTCATTTTCAAAACAGTTCTACAGTACATGTGCACCTCTCTACAACAACAACCACAGGGACACGGGTCGTGGGCGTTTTTTGTTTTGTTTTGTTTTTCAGTTAAAGCAGAAATATACCAAATAGCACTTTTAGGGTAGTTGTATGATTGTCAATCATACAACTACCCTGAAGGTACTATTTTGTATATTTCTGTTTTAATAATAAAAAAAAAAAAAAAAAAAAGCAACCATTGGGAAGCTGCAAAAATGGCAGTGGTAGAGAAGTGGCTGTTATAGACAAGTTCCTCTAGTATGGCAAAAGAATTTCTTTTTTGTGTTATGCACGGTATCTGCATTTTACTGCATGCAACACTATTCGAATTTAACAAAATATGAAAATACCTTTACTAAAAGTGACGTACCAATACTGTGTGAAACCATTCTTACAGATCATGCCTTCTTTACTAAAAGTGCTGTAACAATATTGCTTGAATCCTACTATACTGATATTTTTTTCTCTTTTGAAGTGCTGTAAACAATACTGTGTGAACCCTACCATACTGATCTTTTTTTTTCTCCCCTGAAATACAATACTGATCATTTTCAGCTGAAGTGCTGTAACAATATTGTGTGAACCCTACCATAATGATTATGTCTCATCCACCTGAAGTGCTGTAACAGTATTATGTGAACCCTACCATAATGATTATGTCTCATCCACCTGAAGTGCTGTAACAGTATTGTGTGAACCCTACCATAATGATTATGTCTCATCCACCTGAAGTGCTGTAACAGTATTGTGTGAACCCTACCATACAGATCATGTCTTCTCTGCCTGTAGTGCTTAACAATATTGTGTGTACCCTACCATGATAATTATGTCTTGTGTGAACCTGTGAACCCTAACATAATGATCATGTCTTCTCCACCAGTCCTGGTGCTGCAACAATATTGTGTGAACCCTACCACTCAGCCAATGTCTTCTCCACCTGAAGTACTGTAACAGTATTATGTAAACACTTCCATACTGATCATGTCTTCTCCAACTGAAATGCTGTAACGATGTCTGAACCCTGTCATACACAGTATGTGATTCTCCACCAGTAAAAACTTGTACAATCATTAACCCTTGTCCTGCTGAATAAATTAAAATGCCACACCTACTTCTTATTTTCAGCCTATCAAATTACTTGAGCCGGAATGTTGCTATAAATTCACATACTTAATGGCAAACAGTGCAGATCTAGATCAGTTGGCTTCTTCAGAAGCTGATCTGGATCTACACTGTTTGCAAAGGCAGGGTATATCCGGGTTCAGCAGGACAAGGGTTAATATCAAAACCACAAATTTATATGTAAGTTTTATGAACTTTGGAAATACTTTTTGCATCAAAGGAAATATTTTAGCAAATTTGATATTTTACATTTTTAAAACTCTTGCTTACTGAGATGCAGTTATCTGATAAAAGTTAAAATTTACCATAGTCTAAACCCCTTTAGCATTCTCTGGGCAACTTCAGCAGACAATAAATTGATTTTTCTTTTTTTTCCTATAAAAGAGGCTGTGAAATTTCATGCAAATTGTCTTTAGGGGACAGTTTGCATGAAAAGTCAATGCCTGTTTTCTGGAAAAAATCAGAAAAATATTTCCGAATGTCGACTGCTGAAATTTTTACCCAGAATATTAAGCATTTAGGCATATAGTTATCCTAAGTTTTCGGACACTTTAACTTCATACCAAACTTGTCCTAAAACTTGAAAAATACCAATTTACTATGTTGATATATCTTAAAAACTGCTAGATGCATGACAAACAGTGTAGATCCTGACCAGATGCTGCAGAATGCAGCATCTGATCTGGGTCTACACTGTTTACTCAGTCTGTCTGTCCAAATATTTAGGTTAATTACGGTAATACTGATCTTACATCTACCAGCTTAACGTGACCCTAATGGGTTGACTGAACCATAAAACCTCAACCCAATCAATTGATCTTTCATCTTTTTCAGGCCAAATATGTCATCGCATGTATTTCACCAGAATATGCCCAGGACATCAGGGTCTCAGAAACGGCATCCCCACATATGAGTCAGCTCAACACAAGATACATCTACTCGTACATGCGTGACGAGTATTACCGTAACCAGAGTCAGAATAGACGTGTTATTCCTGTTCTCTTCCCGAACTCTGGTGCTACTTACAGTCAACATGTGCCATCATGCATGAGTTCTACGAGTGTTTATACATTCCCTAAAGATATCAACACAATAGTGGACCTCATTCACAGACAACAGAGAGATTAGTGCCAAAAGATTGTATAAGCTAACAGTGTAGACTCTGATCTGACCAGATACTGTCCCTGATCATATCAACACAGTTGTGCCCCTCATTCACAGACAAAACAGAGATTAGCACCAAAAGATTCTACAAGTTAACAGTGTAGGTTCTGACCTGACCAGATATCTTCCCTGATCATATCAACACAATTGTGCACCTCGTTCACAGACGAATCAGAGATTAGCATCAAAAGGTTCTGTAAATGAACAGTGTAGGCTCTGATCTGACCAGATACTTTCCATGATCATATCGACACAATTGTGCGCCTCGTTCACAGATGAAAGCGGGATTATCATCAAAAGATTCTATAAGTTAAGAGTGTTGGTTATGACCTGATCCTCGTGGGATGGGAGGTAGCTTGGGGGTAATTTTGGTATGGGTGTGTGAGCCAGTATTTCGAAACCTACTCCATTCATATACCTGGCCTTTGAAAAAACAGACCCATTCATATACTAGATCATCAAAAATGGAATCAAGACATTGAAATATTGGTATACTTACCCAAATTTTATCTTGAGAATATCACTTTTAGGGCTTCTGAATGGCAGTGCCCCCAGGGCACTTATTAGAATAAATATGGTAGGCTATGAAGGCCTCAATCAGACTATATAAATGTGCAGGCTGATCTGGGTCTCTTCTGTTCAAGAAAGTTTACGCGACATGGCTAAAATTATTGTCGGTGCCTTATTTACCGTTAATACTTAGCATGCTGGGTAAAATTTTAGCAGACAACATTTTAAAATAATTTTTTTTCTTATTTTTTACCAGAAAATAGGTATTGATATTTCATGCAAATTGTCTCCTGTGGAGACAATTTGCATGAAATGTCAAATCCTGTTTTCTGTGAAAGGAAGAAAAATATCATCAGTTTGTTGTCTGCTAAATTTTCCTATGGTGTGCTAAGTGTTAAAGCACCATTCTAAATTGTAGCAGACCACATTCTAATTTTGTTTTTCAGTGAAAATAAGGCTTGACATTTCATGTGAATTGTCAGCCTTGAAATGACAAGTTTTTATTTCCTTGTCTTTTCATGCATTCAAAGTGATCAGTGTTATATGTTCTCAGATGACTGTATATAAAAGCAGTTAACCCTCATCCTGCTGTTCACGGCATGCCCTACTTTTCAAACAGTTTAGATCCAGATCAGATGGCTTCTGAAGAAGCCATCTGATCAGAATCTACACTGTTTGTCATTCAGTTTGTGAATTTGAACGAAAACATTATATGATGTAATCTGATTGGCTGATAGTCAGAAGTGGATGTGGCTAATTAAATTATTAAGGGTTAAGGGGGAGGGATAGACTTTCAGGGGAGGGGGGTAGACAACTCTGTTGAAATTGTTTTACATCCCTTCTGAAAAGAGGTCTACTCTTCTTTAGAGTTGACCCTTTTTTCAGAAAGGATTTGATAAACAGGAAAGCAAACAGGAAGTCACAAAAGCTGCCTCCTTTGTTTTTTAGAAAAATGGTAAAAAAAATCTACCAAGTACAGACAAACCTCTTTATACCAACATTAGATACAACAACAAAATTCGCTATAATGAAAATTTGACTATCATGAAACATTCGTTTAAGAGGTAACAATTAATCACAAATTATGCTAGACAATTGTATTTAATACTTAAAAGAAACATGCTTTGAATATTTGTTAGAATCGCCTCATTCAGGCAATTCTAACAAATATCCAAACATATGTTCTATGAGGAAATAAGAACAAAACAAGATCTTTCTTACATATCAATCTGCTCATTAAGTATTCTGTACAATAGCAAATTCATTTTAATGGCAATGTCTTTGGGAACAAATGCTGTCGTTGTAACGAGGGTTCACTGTATATCCTTACGAGAAAATTTGCATGAAATTTCAAGTTCTATTGTCTGGAAAAAATAAGAATAATATTTCAAATGTTCTCTGTTGATTTTTTGGTTGATTATTTACAGTCGAGCCATCATGTACAAACACCAAAATTTCCTTAAGGTAGTTGTCTGTGTGATTATAATTGACCAGTGTAAACAAGCCTCACGTTAGAGGAAATCCAGCTAACTGTTGTTTATGGCCGTGCTATTCTTGTCACTGTGACAAGACATTGTCACCTTCAGGTTCAATGAGCTACTTGCACAGCTTAGCATTGAGGATCTGGACCTCATTCTGAAGGAGAGAAGGCTCAGATGGTATGGACATGTGGGACTCTCCAACGGTGCAGTCAAGACAGTTGATGGAAAGCGTGGGCCTGGGAGGCTCAAGCTGACATGGAAGCAGCTGACAGAGAGGGATTGCAGAGAGTGGAAGCTCCCAGCTATTGACCCTCATGATAGATACAATTGGAGATCTGGTGTGCGATCTGTCATGCATGCAGCAAGCCAGCTACCTGGACAGGGGCCCACTGATGTTGATATTGCCCTTGTAGCTGCATGTTAATCAAAAATCTGATGATGATGATGATGATGATGATGATGTGACATAAGAGTGCTGTTGACTGAGGGTTATCTGTAAAACCTGGACTTGGACATTAGGGACATTGGCAAATAGTGTAGACCCAGATCAGATGGCATCTGATCAAGGTCTGCATTGTTTGCTTAAATTACAGGAAGTTTAAGGTTGAAGGAAACGGTTTTGAGTCTCAGTTCAGGACCATTTTCCCAGCCTACACTCAGAGACAGTCGACCCACCAGTGCTGTCAGTACTTTGATTTTATCCAGCGTGCTGAGCTTAGTGTTAACAGGCATTACAGAAATGCATGATCTGGATAGGTGGGTCTGCATCCCTGATTTCTCTTATCAGTAAAGATTTCTCTTATTTTTCTCTTTCTTTAAAACTGTGGCCTTTTCTTTGACTTTTTTTCCATGCATTACGAAAACAATTCAAATGTATTGAAAATTTTAAAACCAAAAAAGGAAAATTTTCAGATAAAAAAATTCTGATATTTTCCATATTTCTGCTCAAAACATATATTGTGGGTATTCATTAGAACTGCCTCATTGAGGCAGTTCTAACGAGTACCCACAATCTATGTTTTTGAGCAGAAATAAGAAAAATAATGTATACCCCTGTAAACCCCAGTTTTACTATATAAAAGTGGAGTATAAGGGGGTCGAAATTATATAGGTATGTTTTCGTGATGATTCTTTTTTTTCCATCTTTTCTGGACATCCGTGGGCTGTTTTTCTTATTTTCATTTCACTCTGATCAGTTTTCTTTCCTTTAATTTTGATACTTTTCTATAATTATTTTAGATTCTTCTTTTAAATTTTAAGCACTCATTTTTCTCCACTAAGTATTTTTTAGCTTGTTTTCTTTCTCCAATCATAATAAAAATGGCCATTTTTCTCTAATCGGTAAACCCATCCAGACCCTCATATGCCAACACATTAAAAGCTTTGCTATTTGCACATGACTTAAATGCCATATCATCTTATTATACATTATTACATATTATTGTATAGTCCATATAATTATGTAAATGTATGCAATTTTATTGTGATTTTAACCCTTAAAGTACAGTCAACTCTCGTTAACTCGAAGTCCATGTGACTCTCTGACATACTTCGAGATATCCGTACCTGGACATATCAGATTTGCAGAACTGAGGAAAAAACAAATCGAACACATTTCACATATGAATATGTAACCACATCTAACCGCATTTCACTAATGAATATGTAATCTGACTCCTGAAGTTAGAGATATATTGAAAATATTGTAGAAAAGAGAAGAGGAGAAATTGCACCTTGGAGCAATTTCTCTTTTCCACAATATTTTGTTACCTGTTGTTAGATTCGCATGTTAAAATGGACTAGATTTTCACTTCAAGATAAGCAATTATTCGAGATAAGAAAAGTCAAGATAACGAGAATCAGCTGTACTAAGCATAACTGCAGCAGACATTTTTTTTTTTTTTTTTTTTGTATTTTTCTGAGAAAATAAGGCTTGGCATTTCATATGAATCATCTGCTTGGCAGACAATTCACATGGAATGAGAAGTCTTAATTTCTCTGAAAATAATGAAAAAAATATCTGCTTCAACTTTGCTTAGCACCTTAAGGGTTACAATGAAAAGTGCTCAAGAAACGGCTATTATTTTCAGAGATTTATTTTTTGAACCTGTCTTACAGAATTTTATTTTTTTTTTAATTTAGCATTCTCAGGGTAAATTCAGCAGACAAGAAATTCATACATCTAGAACAGCCATGGCACCTTGAAAAAAAATAGTTTTGGTTATGGGGTTTGTTCCCGAGTTGAATTTTATATAAGATAATGAGGTTGATGGGGAGTTGTCGGGTGAGGGTGAGGGTGAGGGGTGGGGGCAGGGGAGGGGATTAAAAAATTAGTTCCAGTTAACCAGGGTACTTGTGCCATCAGCAGTCTAGTTATTGAAGTTCACCTTTTATATTTTTCTTGTTTTTACCAGGAATCAGACTAACATTTAAACCAAATTGTCTCTAATTAGTCCATGTGCATGAATTGTCAAAGCCTATTTTCAGGGAAAAATAATAAAAAAACATTTCATAATTTTGTCTGCTGAAATTTTTACCCAGCATGCTAAGTGTTCAGAAGTTGTTTTCTTTGTTGTTGTATATACTGTAAATAAGATCAGTTATCACATATTTCAAATATGTGAAATTATATTGGCCAAGTCAAGCAAAAAGGTGTATTTGAGCATGCTCAAAATAGACAAATTCAGATTCATCCCGTGCATGCAAAACAACTCATGCGGGCATTTGTTCGCCATTGAAACATTCTTTAGTATCCAATGATTCTGTTTGTGGACATTTAACCCTTGTCCTGCTGAACCAGGATATGTCCTGCCTTTGCAAACAGTGTAGATCCAGATCAGTTGGCTTCTGAAGAAGCCAACTGATCTGGATCTGCACTGTTTGCCATTCAGTATTTGAATTTGCATGAACAACCTGGATAAGATAATCTGATTGGCTGAAAATTAGAAGTGGGTGTGGCATCTTAATTTATTCAGCAGGACAAGGGTTAAAGCCCAGATCAGAATTTGTGGATAGGCAGGATGATCAGAACCTTCGCTGTCCGCATATTCCTAAAGACACATTTTCGCTTGGCACAGCCCATATGACCCTTTGTCAAGCAAAATGGTATTTTCAGAACACATCCAGATAGCGAAGGCCTGGATTAACCTGTGTAAATGCAGTGTTATTGTGGTCTTTACTGTATATCATGGAGCTATACACTGGAACCATGTCATTATAAGATGGCTTCGGATATAAGACATGGTTTTGGATATAAGATGGTTTAAAGGTGGATAACAAGTGTTGCAGCCAAACATAAATGTATAGATTATATAGAAAAATGTATAGCTTATACAGAAAATAAAATGACCATTTTTTGGTCATTTTTCTAAAAAATCCCCAAAAAGTGTTGCAGCCAAACATAAATGTATAGATTATATAGAAAAATGACCATTTATAGTCATTTTTCTATATAATCTATACATTTTAGCTCAGATGATATTAAAAAAAAAGTATAGATTATACAGAAAAAAATGAGCAATTATTGTCATTTTTCTATATGATCTATACATTTTTGTACATATTATATAGAAAAATGTATAGATTATGCAGAAAAAATGAGCATTATGGTCATTTTTCTATATAGTCTATACATTTTTGTTCCGATACACCACCATAGCTCCCAGCAGTAGTGTTATAAATACATTATGGAGCAGTAGTGTTATAAATACATTATGGTGCATTTTTTTTTTTTTTTTTTTGTGTGTGCTTGTGTTGCAGTTTTATGGCCCAGTCAACCCATTAGGATCATGCACAGACTGATCTGGGCTCTAAGGACTTGGCCTTTGCTTTCCGCATAAACTTGAAGACACCATTTTGCTTGGCATGGTGTATGTCATATTTTTATTAACAAAATTATAATAATTGTTAATAATAAAGCACAATAAAGATATGCTCTGTTTCTTTTGTGTTCTGTTTATATACAGGTGACTCTTGTTGTCTCAAATACTGATAGCTCAAACTAATGCTTAAATCAAACTAAAGAAGTTACCTATTAACCCTAAGTATTGGGACATCTTAACTCCTTACCATGCTTGTTCTAAAAGTTGAACAAATCTATTTTACTACCTGTTAATGTGACTAAAATAGTGCTGGATGAGTGGCAAACAGTGTAGACCCTGATCAGATGCTGCATTCTGCAGCATCTGATCTGGATCTACACTGTTTGCTCAGACTTAAGGTTATTGAGGTAAAGTCGGTTTAGTTTGCTTCCTTACATTATAAATCTTTTTTGTCACAAACCATTGTTATCTCAAAACAAAAATTCTAGTCCCTTCCAGTTTGAGATAACGAGAGTCAATTGTATTTGCAATCTATTTTGGTACCGTAGAAGGCCGAGTACTAGCCGCTTTTAAGTACTAACCGCACCCTGATCTTTCGACCAAAATTCGGGGAAAAAAATGAAGTAGATCGTATAAAATGCACCCAAAAATCATCGGGCAAAGATGCTCTCCCGAATCGTTTCATAGAATCAAAAACAAAAGTAGAGACTCCAGAATAAAATATTACTTTTTATACCCAGCCTCCAAACACCTACCCAAAGTAGGGGATATTATGTTATGTTCACACTTCCTTGTTTACACTTGATTTCCATTCAATACCTTGATAGGGATATTATGGTTTCAGGTTTTCAGGTGGTGTGTCTGTCCATCTCTCGAACCATCCATCCGTGCAGTGATATTTAGGAAGTCTGGTTTGAGATTGCTAATGGGCAAATTTCATTAAATTTTGACAGAGATAGTGGTGGGGTATTATCGTTTAACATTTTTATAGCTCACCTGAGCATAAACTCAGGGTGAGCTATTGTCATCACCCTATGTCCGTCGTCCGTCGTTCATCGTCAACAATTAGTTTGTTAACACTCTAGAGGTCACAGTTTTGACCCAATCTTGATGAAACTTAATCAGAATGTTTGCCTCTATGAAATCTAGGTCAAGTTCGATACTGGGTTACTTGGGGTCAAAAACTAGGTCACCAGGTCAAATCAAAGGAAATACTTGTTAACACTCTAGAGGTCATAGTTTTGATCCAATCTTGATGAAACTAGCTCAAAATGTTTGCCTCTATTAAATCTAGGTCAATTTTGAAACTGGGTCATTTGTGTTCAAAAACTAGGTCACCTGGCCAGATCAGCATAAAAAACTTGGTTAACACTCTAGCGGTCACATTTTTGAAGCAGTCATCATGAATCTTGCTCAATGTGTTTGTCTTGATGATTTCTAGGTCAAGTTCGAAACTGGGTCACTTGGGGTCAAAAACTAGGTCACTGGGCCAAATCAGCAGAAAACCTTGTTAACACTCTAGCGGTCACATGTTTGAAGCAGTCATCATGAATCTTGCTCAAAATATTTGTTTTGATGATTTCTAGGTCAAGTTCGAAACTGGGTCACTTGGAATCAAAAACTAGGTCACCGAGCCAAATCAGCAGAAAACCTTGTTAACACTCTAGCGGTCACATTTTTCAAGCAATCATCATGAATCTTGCTCAAAATGTTTGTCTTGATGATTTCTAGGTCAAGTTTGAAACTGGGTCACTTGGAGTCAAAAACTAGGTCACCAGGCCAAATCAGCAGAAAACCTTGTTAACACTCTAGCGGTCCCATTTTTCAAGCAATCATCATGAATCTTGCTCAAAATGTTTGTCTTGAAGATTTCTAGGTCAGATTTGAAACTGGGTCACATAGGGTCAAAAACTAGGTTACCAGGCCAAACCAGCAGAAAACCTTGTTAACACTCTAGAGGTCACATTTTTGAAGCAACAATCATGAATCTTGCTCAAAATGTTTGTCTTGATATGTTCTAGGATCTGTTTGAAACTGGGTCATGTGGGGTCAAAAACTAGGTCACCGGGCCAAATCAGCAGAAAACCTTGTTAACACTCTAGCGGTCATGTTTTTGAAGCAATCATCATGAATCTGGCTCAAAATGTTTGTCTTGATGATTTCTAGGTCAAGTTCAAAACTGGAACACCTGGGGTCAAAAACTAGGTCACCTGGCCAGATCAGCTTAAAATCTTGTTATCACTCTAGCTGTCACATTTTTCAAGCAAACATCATGAATCTTGCTCAAAATGTCTGTCTTGATGAGTTCTAGGTCAGTTTTGAAACTGGGTCACATGGAGTCAAAAACTAGGTCACCTGGCCAAATACTTTGTTAACACTCTAGCTGTCACATTTTTTAAGCAATCATCATGAATCTTGCTCAAAATGTTTGTCTTGATGATTTTTAGGTCAGGTTCAAAACTGGGTCACCTGGGGTAAAAAACTAGGTCACCTGGCGAGATCAGCAGAAAACCTTGTTAACACTCTCGTGGTCACATTTTTTCAAGTAATCATCATGAATCTTGCTCAACATGTTTGTCTTGATATGTTCTAGGATATGTTTGAAACTGGGTCACATGGGGTCAAAAACTAGGTCACCGGGCCAAATCAGCAGAAAACCTTGTTAACACTCTAGCAGTCATGTTTTTGAAGCAATCATCATGAATCTGGCTCAAAATGTTTGTCTTGATGATTTCTAGGTCAAGTTCAAAACTGGAACACCTGGGGTCAAAAACTAGGTCACCTGGCCAGATCAGCGTAAAATCTTGTTATCACTCTAGCTGTCACATTTTTCAAGCAATCATCATGAATCTTGCTCAAAATATCTGTCTTGATGAGTTGTAGGTCAGTTTCGAAACTGGGTCACATGGAATCAAAAACTAGGTCACCTGGCCAAATCAGCAGAAAACTTTGTTAACACTTTAGTGTCACATTTTTTAAGCAATCATCATGAATCTTGCTCAAAATGTTTGTCTTGATGATTTTTAGGTCAGGTTCGAAACTGGGTCACCTGGGGTAAAAAACTAGGTCACTGGGCCAAATCAGCAGAAAACCTTGTTAACACTCTCGTGGTCACATTTTTTCAAGTAATCATCATGAATCTTGCTCAACATGTTTGTCTTGTTATTTCTAGGTCAAGTTTGAAACTGGGTCACTTGGGGTCAAAAACTAGGTCACCTGGCCAAATCAGCAGAAAACCTTGATAACACTCTAGCAGTCACATTTTTGAAGCAATCATCATGAATCTTGCTCAAAATGTTTGTCTTGATGATTTCTAGGTCAAGTTTGAAACTGGGTCACATGGGGTCAAAAACTAGGTGACCTGGCCAAATCAGCAGAAAACTGTTAACACTCCAGAGGTTACATTTTTGAAATAATCATCATAAATATTGCTCAAAATGTTTGTTTTGATGATTTCTAGGTCTAGTTTAAAACTGGGTCACTTGATATCAAAAACTAGTTCACCTGGCCAAATCAAAGGAAAACCTTGTTGATGCTCTAGAGGCCATATTTTTGAAGTGATCATTATGAATCTTGCTCAAAATGTTTGTCTTGATGATTTCAAAGTGATGTATAGTTTTCTGTCCAGTGACTCTCTTAAGTTTTTTCCATTTAGGTCAGTTTCTCAGTAATTATTGGTCCTACAGAGTGATATTTGGTACTTGTGAAGTGTTTGTGTTTAGGTCAGTTTCTCAGAAACTATTGCTCCTACAGCCAGTGATACTTAGTACATGCATACATCTTAGCATGGCCTCTTGAGTGCAGTCATCCATATTTGACATTGACCTTTATTTCACAGTCCATTAGACATCCTACATTGTCTTACTTGTTAATATAATCATTTTGAACTTTGATCAGAATGTTTGCCTTGATCAGTTCTAGATCAGGCTCTCAAAGTGCTATGTTGCTCAGGTGAGCGTTACAGGGCCATCATGGCCTTCTTGTTGTTCATATTTTCATACATATGACATAATTCAACCAAAAAGAACCAGTATTTCTATTTTCTTTATTTTCTTTATTGCTCCGTGAAAACATATGTTATTGACCAGTACTCAGTAGAAGCTCCACAACATATGTTTTCATGGAGAAATAATAAAAAAAAATATTTATCATGAAAAAAGAATAAAAAAAAAAATTATCTGGATATTCCCTCCTCTTATCTGAAGTTATGATATTAGCAATTCAGCAGATAACATGAAACTTCGCCGGCCTTGGTGGCTCAGTTGGATGCGCCGTCCGACTGGAGACCAGGAGGTCACAGGTTCAACTCCCGCCGAGGTCGGCAACATTCTTTCGTGGAGAGTGATCATGAAATGTTTTCTACGGTCATAATTCTCTCCCATCCGCTGATTCAAGAAGGGTAGTTGTCAGTTTCTGGCGAAAGAATGTGCACAATACTGGTTAACCGCTTAGAGGACTAAACCTGCCCAGTAAACGTGTGATTAGGTAAACTGACTGCACTCGACATGACCCCATTGGGTTGACTGGGCCGTAAAACCACAACACAAACAAACAAAGGATGAAACTTCAAATATCTGAAAAATGGGTTTTACCCATTTTAGTTTAGTCTGGAAACCTGAAAGGGTAATTGGCAAACAGTGCTGATATTTTTTTGCAAGAGTTATGGCCCTTTTTGTTGTCTGGAAACCCCCAAAAGGGTAATTGGCAAACAGTGCGGGGTCTGATCAGAGTCTACACAGTTTGCATTAAATACAGAAATTTCTATAAAATATAATTGGAAAGTTAAACGAGACTTACCTGTAAGGTGAAGTTTGACTGTAATTCTGTTGAAACCAATCTACTGAGAATCATAGGAGTGAACTTTGACATTATCCCTAGATGCAAACTTCAGACTTTTAGAGGAAGAATTCCAAAATTTGGATAACTCCATATCAAGGGAGGGCTTTTAGGTGGGCCTATGATTCTCAGTAGATTGGTTTCAACAGAATTACAGTCAAACTTCACCTTACAGGTAAGTCTCGTTTAACTTTCCAATTCTGTTGCAACCAATCTACCTTTCGAATCATTGGAGTTTTTAGAGCCCAAATTTCTGAATTCGTATAATGTTCAAAATAAGAAAATCACAATTTTCTCATAAATATTTATATCAATCATTATCATTCCAAGAAAACATTTTTTCTCTTACAAACAACTTCATGAAATTAAAATTTCAATCATTAATAAAGCAGAAAAAATGATTTCCCTATGTTATTCAGAAAATTTCATCCTCCATCAGCACAGAAAAACATCATGAATAGTTATTCATTCATACATGTGCTCTAGAAAATGGTATTGACTGAAATTTATATGATCTGTTAACTAGATAAACTACACCAGTTTGATTAACTCACATCTCAACCGTTTGAGACTTATGAGGCATCTAAAACACTATGACTAAACTCAGAGCTGTTTACCACGGGTCTTTTATAGAATTTCCTGAATGTACTGTCTCGTGTCCATCCTGCAGTATGGATAATGGTATCAATGGATACTTTCACTGAAGCTTCGCTAGTAGCAGCAGCTCTGGTACTGTGAGGTGCAAAAATATTTGTGTCAACACCGGCTAATTTAAGTGCTAATTTTATCCACCGAGCAATTGTACTTTTTGTAGCCTCTGTGAACGGTTTTTGTGTAATCAAAAACAATCTTTCTGAATCACTCACCCTTCTGAGATTTGCAGTTTGTGCTAAATACAATTTTACACACTGAATAGCACAAATATTTGGGTTCTTTATAAATGGTTCAAAATACATTTCCTCCAAATGTTTGTTAGGTTTTGATTGCTTTAATAAATCAAATATCCTGACTTTCATGAATTTGTCAGATAATTCAACATCCTTGATCCTTATGGACCACAAAGTCTGACATCTTTGCCCCGTAGCTAAAGCCAGTAATGTAGCCAGCTTAACAGATAACAATTTCAAATTTAACTCTGATGTAATTAGAGAATCTAAATAATCAATCACTACTTGTACATTCCATGTATTTACATATCTTGGTAATGCAGGCTTCAGATTGAAAATTCCTTTCATAAAATGTCGAATTAAAGGTTCCTTTCCAATATCTCTTTTATGTAACAAAGAAAATAAAGATGACAGCATTGACTTTGCTGTATTCACTGAACTATAACCAAGATTTCCTTGATGCAGCATTGTCAAATAATTCAATATATTATTTACAGATGGGTTAATGACATCAATCTGTTGTTCACCACAAAAGCGCACCCATCTCTTGAAATGCGACCCATATTGTTTAATTGTACTTTCCCGCCATGATGAAATAATGACTCTGACAGTTTATGTTGATACTCCTGCACATGTGAGGTATTTCCCGATAACCTGAAAGCCACCATCCTCATAGTTGTTAACCGATGAACTTTGTTTTTGTTGTATAAGTACAGTAGATTGTCCACTTTTGGCAGTATGTAACTGTCTGCTGAAACTAGTTTCAGCAAATGGGGGAACCTAGCCTGTGTAGGAAACAAAGGTGCCACCAGAATCAACTCTGCTTTGTCTTCCACAACTTTCTGAATCGTCTGTGCGAGGCAACTGAAAGGTGGAAAAGCAAAATTTAAGCCATTGTTCCATGTTAATGAGAATGCATTTATTGCCAGAGCCTTGTTGTCTGGTAGGTAAGAACAGTAAACAGGTAATTTGTGATTTTGAGCAGATGCAAACAAATCAATGCTACAAATTCCCATTTTCCTTTGAATTTCGTGAAAAATGTTTGGATCAAGTGCTCATTCCATATCCTGATTTAGCTTTTTCCCCGCTCTACTGAGCTGATCTGCACAAATGTTACGAATACCTGGAATGTGAAAAACGCTTAACCACAAATTTCTTTCTTCGCACCACAACCAGATATTTCTGGCAAGTGCATTTAGTTGCTTTTTCCTTCCCCCCATTTTAGAAATGTACTTAAGTGCTACTCTGTTGTCTACAAAAAGCTGAATATGTTGATTCCTATCGTCAGAACAAAATGCCTGAAGACATAGAAATGCTGCTTTTAACTCTAGGTAATTTATGTGTAATTCTTTTTCTTCATCATCCCACATTCCACTGATTTCTAAATCATTTGTGACATCATGTCCACCATAACCAGTTGTAGAACTATCTGTTTCTATCTTTCGCAGAGGTGGCCCATGTGATATGGGTTTGTAAGCTGTTTCTACATTTTTAATCCACCAATGCATACATTCCTGTGAAACTTTTACTATTTTCATATGAGCATCAAAATCCCCTTTGACCGCTTTAAAGCAAAGTCTTTCTCAACCTCCATACTCTTGTAATGCACACCAGCATATAACACTCCTGGTTCTGCAGCTACCAGTTTTCCAATTAACTTAGCAAAATCTCTGATTGTTACAGTTTGTTGTTTTAACAGTGAAAAACAAAGATTTTTTATCTCAACAGCTTTATGTGGAGACAGATGAACAGTCATGTCCACAGAGTTTATAATGAACCCTACAAACTCTATACATTGTGTGGGAACAATCACTGATTTTTCTGGATGAACTGTTAACCCCAAATCATCCATTAACTGCACAGTATCTCTCAGATTTTCAATGCAACTTTCTCTAGTATCACTTTGCAGCAAGCTGTCATCAATGTAGGGCACATTACTATGTCCCAATTTTCTCAGTGTTGCAAAGACTGGTTTTAGTAATTTCGTGTATATTCTAGGGGCTGGGGATAAACCATTAGCTAATGCTGTAAACTGGAGTAATCTCCCTTCCCATGTAAACTTCAAGAGTTTTCGACAATGTTCTTGAATCCCCACTGAGAAATAAGCATCTTTTAAGTCAATTTTTCCAAAGTAACATCCTTGTGTCACTAACTGCAGTGCATTTTTAAGTGTTTCCATCTTAAAATGAACTTTCTCTATGTGATCATTCAAACGGCTAAGGTTTAATATAAGTCTATAAGAGCCATCAGATTTTGGCCTTATAAAAACATGAGAAATAATTTCTCCATCTTCATGCACTGACTCTTCAATGACCCCCTTTTCATAAAGTTTCTGCAACAATTCACTAATTATACTTCTTTCTTTACTGTTAAATTTTATTTCAGTTCTATTGCACATGTCACAAGGTTCTGTTTCAAATTCTATCTCATACCCATATTTAACTGTATTCAAAATTGATTTGTCACTTGTCAATTTTAACCAATGTTTGTAACACTGTGAAATGCCACCAGCTCTAAAATTTTCAGGCTTATGTTTTAAGAAATGTAAATCCACACTTACAGTTTCCTTTTCTTCTACTGTTTCTGATCGTCTGGCTTCTTGTACTTCTTGTATGCCAACTGATGATAATGTCGGCTCTTCTTCCCTAAAAAAGGATTCTGCTTTTCATAGTGGTTCTTGTACTGATTCGAGAATCTATTCTTGAATTTATCCGGTCTTTTATATTGTCCTCCTTGTGCATTGCGCTGCATCACAGCTTTATTACTATTTGACTGTTCATTTTTGGGCTTGTATTTCGATAAATCTTTATCAACTTTCTGCATCTCATCCATTGTCTTGACTTGTTTTTCAAGGTCATCTCCTAATAAATTGTCTGTCAAAGGTGTTGTATCATTGCACAATTGTTTATACTTATCTGCAACAACTTTCCTTAATTGTTGCCTTCTAAGGTTAGAGATGTCTCTGTGTGCATAAGCACACAACTGAAAAGCACTCTGTGCCAGCTGAAAATCCTCATTCCTGTCTGTGTTGAGCAGTTTGTTCATTAATGTGACTAAGGGAATTAACCCTTGATTTAGATATTTCTATGTATTTTGAAAAGATCTGTCTATTTCTTTTGTAGTTTTCCTCATAGCGGGTGTTAACCACAGTTCCTTATTGATCTTTGGAACCACTAACCCAGCACAGTTTTTGGGTCTATCAATTTTTTACACAACTCTTTAGCCACCATTCTATCTATCTTATTTCTAATCCCTGAATTGACCACTGATGCCAAAGTTTCATCCACCTGTGGCCCAAGGGCTTCCACTTTATCAAACTCATTCCCCATTGCCTTCAACAATTCCATATTACTACGCACGTGTCCCTTTTCAGCCAATGTCCCTGCAGCTGAGCTATCTTTGTTCTCCATACTATCTCCCTTTTTAGTCATCTCCCTTCTATCTTTTCCTACGTCTACTTCTTCCTCTGAAGAAGAATCCATTAAAATGTCTGAGTCAGATGTTATATCCTCACAATCTGACAGTTCATGAGCTTTCCGTTTTCTTCCGACGGGTGGACTGTCTATATTAGTAATAAATCTAACCAGACACCTTGCTGTTGGAAATAGGCCAGTCCAAAGAGTTGTGGTAGAAGAGTCCACTTGATTTAAATGGGTTAATTCCTTGCAGTGGCAGGTTATCATGCAGTATCAGGGATCACTTTATTTTTCAGTGTCCCAAAATTTCGGTTTTGTGTCAGTTTTCCATAAAACTTGCAGTACAAAATGCTTTTTAGCATATATTAACCCTTGTCCTGCTGAACCTGGATATACCCTGCCTTTGCAAACAGTGTAGATTCAGATCAGTTGGCTTCTGAAGAAGCCAACTGATTTGGATCTGCACTGTTTATCATTCAGTATGTGAATTTATATCAACAAACTGAATCAAGGAATCTGATTGGCTGACAATTAGAAGTGGGTCTGGCATCTTACTTTATTCAACATGACAAGGGTTAATAAATTTTTTATTTCTCCATGAAAACATATATATGTAAAAGCAACATATAAAAAAAATGTATGCCATGACGTGTGCCCAACTAAGACTTAGATCAGCTTGTGCATCCAAGCAATCTGATTTTCCCTAGCCACAAGAAAAGCATTCCTAGTGGCCACATGACATTTATACATCATAGCATCAAAGTCTATGCAACATCATGATGTTGTATCTTCTTTATCCTTGTTATGCTGAATAAATTAAGATGCCATGCCCATTTCTAATTTTCAGCCAATCAGATTACTTGATCCAGATTGTTGATATAAATTCACATACTTAATGGCAAATTGTGCAGATCCTGGTTACATTTTACAAATAAATTTGTATACCGTTTATATGTGGCTTTTTTTTTTTAAATTTCATTGTAAATCCCAATTCTAGAGGCAAATAGAATTTCAGGAAACTGCCCCCTCAGCACTCTCAGTACTTTGATTTTTCCTTCTGTGTTAACCCTTGTCCTGCTGAATAAATTAAGATGCCACTCCCATTTCTAATTTTCAGCCAATCAGATTAATTGATCCAGGTTATTGATACAAATTCACATACTGAATGTCAAACAGTATAAAACAGTGTCAAACATTGTAGATCCAGATCAGTTGCCTTCAGAAGCCAACTGATCTGGATCTACACTGTTTTCAAAGGCAGGACATATCTGGGTTCAGCAGGACTAGAGTTAATATTGCATGTCCCCTGGGCTGAGCACCAGTGAAGACTGATGGGATCTAAGCATGTTACAGATGTTTTTATTTGAGCCAAAACAGGCAAAATAGCACTTTGTGAATACCGTTGGGACATGGGAGCAGCCTCAGATCAGTCCTCAGAGATAATTCTGAGATATTTTTTCTTATTGTATACCTACGAAAAATACAACAGTTGTATACTTGCAACTTTCAGACACAAAAATACAACTTCCTGTATAATGCTAGTAGCGATTTCGGACCCTGTATCACTATCCTAGCTTACGCTGATTCCCTAGTTTTGCAGTGATGTTGCCAAACATTATTTTATGCAACAGAACCAAAATTGTAACATCAGCCACTAATGATGTCAATATTTGAAACGTAACGTCAGTAGTTCACGTTACTGTGTAATATGAGTAAAATTATGAACAAAAATGAGAGAAAAACATCATTACTATAGTAATTTGATCTCACGTACTGTATCACTTCTCATGGATGAGCTCATTGGATCACACTCGACGCTTCGCACCTCGTGTGATCCGATGATATCAGCTCATCCACTCGACCTGATACCGTCCGCCAGATCAAGTTACTACAGTAATAATCTGTATTTATTTCTCCATTATTAGAAGTGCCTCAATGAGGCACTTCTAATTATTAGAAGTGTCTCAATGAGGTACTTCTAATGAGTGCCCACAACATATTTTTTTATGGAGAACTGGTGAAAATTATCCCAGAATTATCACCAAATACCCCTCCTTAACAAAATCCTCTGGGTCCTCCAGTCAGACCCAAATTACTCCAAGTATTTAGACAGCCAGACTTTATCTAACTGTGTAGACCCTGATCAAGAAGCACGTACTGTCTGATCAGGCCTGTCAGTCCGAATACTTAGGATAAATATGGTATTTTTTAACAAGCTGGATATAATTTCCTGGACAGGTGATACCAACCTACACCAGTTTTGTGTCTTGAATCCTAAACCCCCTGCTGGATTTACGAGTATAAGCAGATGATATCTAAAAGCATTTTTTTCTTATTTCTCTCTAGAAACAGGGCTTTACATTTCTATTAAGGTTAAATAATTTCACAACTGTATCAAACTGAAGGTGAATTAATGTTATTTTCTTGTTTTCCTAGAACAAAAACTAAATTTGGCATTTTGTTTGAATTGTCTAACTATTATTAACATGCTGTGTAAACAAATAAGCTGACAACAATTTGATTGTTTTCTTAAAAAAAAAAAATAGGGCTTGACATTTCATGCAAACTACTGGTATCATGAAATGTCAAATAATAATTTTCTGGTGAAAGTTAGAAAAAAATGCTACTGAAGTTAACCAGACAGTGCTAAAAGTTAAAATGAGATCTGCCAATATTTGTTTACATTCAGCTCAAATCATTAATGGGTAAAATTTCAGCAGACGACATTTTTAAATATTTTTTTCTTATTTTCCCCAGAAAATAGTCTTTGACATTTCATGCAAAGTAAGGAGACAATTTGCATGAAATGCCATAGTCTGTTTTCTGAGAAACATAAGAAAAATATCAATTTGACGTCTCCTGAAGTTGTACAGACAGTGCCTAAGGTTCAAATGAGGTTTACCAATACATGTATTAAATTTTGGTTCAAAACAAAGTTATTAAAAGTAGAAAAGATTAAGATGACAATCTAAGTGCAATTTATACAAAAGACCAATAAAAATAGAATTTGTCCTTGAACTGTAAAAGGTGTTTACATATTTAAAAAGATAAAAAAAAAATAACGACTACCATATTTAACATAAGTATATTTGGGCAGACAGAAACTCTGTGCAAACAGTGTAGAACCTGATTAAAAGCTGCAGAACACAAAAAATACAGTATAAACTCTAAATATTGTAATGCCCAAACTCCTGACCGTAATTGTCCTATATTTATTCAAGTCCATTAGTTTCAGATACATGTATATTGATAGTGTTGCTGCAAAAATGTGACTAGCTTTTGCAATGCAAAAGCTACTCACATTTTCTAAGCAAAAAATATCAATGTATTTGCTATATTTCAAGACAGACATTTTACCGTCACATTAGCTAACAACTTTGTTAAGTTTTGAACAACTGGGCTCTGGTATTCTTATAACAATCTGTTGATTTCCTAAAAATTGCTGGCTGAGTGGCAAACAGTAGAACCTGATCAGATGTCGCATTGTGCAGTGTCTGATCTGGGTCAACTTTTTTTGTACAGGTCTATCTGTCTGAATATTTAGGGTAAATAGGATGTTTGCCATCGTATGTCATTTATAGGAAAAAATATAACCTTGTCCGGTAAAATGAGACTTCTATTTCTCAGCTGTATTACTGTAATAACCCAAAATATTGGGACAGACAGGCCTGAGCAAACAGTGTCGACCTGGCTCAGACACTGTAGAATGTGGCATCTAGTCAGGGTCTACACTGTTTGCCACGGGGGGTGGGGTGGGGGGGTAATTTAGGGGTAATTTTGGTACGGGTGTGCGAGCCAGTATTTCAAAACCTACCCCATTCATATACCTGGCCTTTGAAAAAACGGACCCATTCATATACTTGATCATCCAAAATGTTGACCTATTCATATACTGCCCTTTGATTTTGTGTACCCATTTTTTGCTGGTTGTTAGACAAATATCACAGTCAATTCATGTAATACCAAGAGGATAAGCAGCCTCGAAAAATCTCTGAGCGAAAAATATATGCATATACCAGGATGTCAGAAAAATGGGGCCTTTCATATAGGAATCCAGAAAAATTGGGCCATTCATATACTTTTTGTTGAAAAATGGGGGCCAATCATATACCTGGCAGTGCTGAAAAAAGGGGCTATTCGGCACGCACATCCGTACTATGCCATATATAGGAAGTTACCACCCCCTCCCCTCCCCCCCCCCCCTGCTTTAATTATACTTTTTTTCAAATTTTGGGGCAAGTATGGTAAAGAGTTAACCCTTAAAATGCCAAGAAAACCTGCATCTGAAAATGTTGTCTGTTTATGTCGTCTGCTGAATATTCTTGCAAAATTTTCAAACCTATTTTTTGCATACAGGTAAACAGTGTGGACCCTGATCAGACTGCTCCTGGAGGAGCAGTCTGATCTGGGTCCACACTGTTTGCGAAAATGACTTTTAAAATCACAATAGGATGTTTGCCATGTTATGTCATTTATAGGAAAAAACATAACCTTGTCCGGTAAAATGAGACTTCTGTTTCTCAGCTGTATTACCGTAATAACCCAAAATATTGGGACAGACAGGCCTGAGCAAACAGCGTAGACCTGGCTCAGACACTGTAGAATGTGGCATCTAGTCAGGGTCTACACTGTTTGGCACTCATCCAACACTATTTTAGACACATCAACACGGACAATAATATATTTTTTTTAAATTTTGGGGCTAGTATGGTAAAGGGTTAACCCTTAAAATGCCAAGAAAACCTGCATCTGAAAATGTTGTCTGTTTATGTCGTCTGCTGAATATTCTTGCAAACTTTTCAAACCTATTTTTTGCATACAGGCAAACAGTGTGGACCCTGATCAGACTGCTCCTGGAGGAGCAGTCTGATCTGGGTCCACACTGTTTGCAAAAATGACTTTTAAAATCACAATAGGATGTTTGCCGTGTTATGTCATTTATAGGAAAAAATATAACCTTGTCCGGTAACATGAGACTTCTGTTTTCCAGCTGTATTACCGTAATAACTCAAAATATTGGGATAGACAGGCCTGAGCAAACAGCGTAGATCTGGTTCAGACACTGCAGAATTTGGCATCTAGTCAGGGTCTACACTGTTTGCCACTCATCCAACACTATTTTAGACGCATCAACACGGACAATAATATATTTTTTTTAAATTTTGGGGCAAGTATGGTAAAGAGTTAACCCTTAAAATGCCAAGAAAACCTGCATCTGAAAATGTTGTCTCTTTATGTCGTCTGCTGAATATTCTTGCAAACTTTTCAAACCTATTTTTTGCATACAGGCAAACAGTGTGGACCCTGATCAGACTGCTCCTGGAGGAGCAGTCTGATCTGGGTCCACACTGTTTGAGAAAATGACTTTTAAAATCACAATAGGATGTTTGCCATCTAGTCAGGGTCTACACTGTTTGCCACTCATCCAGCACTATTTTAGACACATCAACAAGGACTTTAATTATACATTTTTCAAATTTTGGGGCAAGTATGGTAAAGAGTTCAGGTGTCCCAATCCTTAGGTTAAATACAGTAGGTCTCAAAAAGAATGTTGAAACCTGAGAAGTGGCAGATCACCCTGAGAGATCACCCCACAAGGTTTAATTTATATCTATACCTTGTTCAATTTTTTTAAACTCTTAACCCTGGAGCTAGTAATCTGATTGGCTGAAAATTACAAGTGGGTGTGGTATCTTAATTTATTCAGCAGGACAGGGGTTAAAGTATTAATCACAATTGCAGCAGATGACATTTTGATTTTATTTATTTATTTTTTTTTTATTTTTTTTTATTTTTTTTATTTTTCAGAAAAAAAGGCTTGACATTTCCTGTGAATTGTCTGCCCAGCAGACAATTCATATGCAATGCCAAAACTTAGTTTCTCTGAAAAACATTTTTAAAAAATTTAGACTGTTATCTGCTACAATTTTGCAGAGTGGCAAAAGTCGTGAATCACGCCTGTTGAAGGGGGTACCCCTACTTGAGAGGCCATTACTACTTGAGACGCCATTACTACCTAGATTTTGCCTCATTTTTTATGGCATTTTCACACATATTTTGCCAATCGTATGTAGCCATTTTACCGGAGGAGTACTGATCACATGACTTTTAGTCATGTGACAGTCATGTGGCAACCGGGTACTGTGATAAAACTGACAAAGTGAGTGCTGAAATTTCTGACAGCTTGAAATTTGATATACTCGTTCTTTATTAGCATGGGTAAAATCCAGCACCTGACTTTCTAATGCAGAGTGGTATGTGTGTATGAAAGTAGGTTCCCTCCTGAATGGTAACACTTGCTCTGAATGGTTGCATCTATGACAGACTTTAGAGTTGGCATACCCCTCCAAAATGACAAATGTCGTTCCCCGTGCTTTAAGGGTTAATGCATCCACAGTCTGCTTGCAGAATACTTGGCGAGATCTGGCCTCACCAGTGAGTCTTTGAGACTGGCGTTTCTGCAACAATCTTCCATCCGAGCTTCCATCACTGAGCGAAACACACTACTTCACCTTGATTAATAAAAAAATTTTTTATTTAACCAAATACATCACTTGTTGTCAGTTCTTTGTGTTGGATTTTGGCTTCTTTCTGTAAAAATTTAAGGAGGAAACGTCATTCACTTTGTTTAGAAAAAAAAACAAAACAACAAAACAACAAAACACAAATATAATTAAATTGGCTTAGAAAGGTATTGTACTGTTAAATACAGTACAACTTTAATACAGCATTAAACAGAAATTGTGAATTAGGTGATTTATCTTCTTTATTTTAAAGGGTTAAATATTATCATGACGGCATGTGGCCATGATATTTTAACTTGTGACCCAATACACTATATTTTGTTATCATGTTCAGCCTTTAACCTGCTGAATTTAAATACCACCAGATAATATTACACAGTATTTTCTACCCCAACCCCCATCAATGGCTTAATATTTCTTTCAAATTATTTCTAAATTTGATTTAAAGGAAAAAATGACAAACTCTGTTTTCTGGTAAACTTGTGTCTGCTGATTAATCCTTAAAGCAAGTGCAAAGTAAAATTGTAGTAGACGACAATCTAGATTGTGACATTTCATGTGAATTGTTTGCTGGGCAAACAATTCACATGAAATGTCAAATCTTATTTCTGTGGAATATAATGAGAAAAAAAGAAAATAACAGAATTAAAATGTCGCCTGTGGCAGTTTGGATTATCTGTTTAAGGGTTGAATGCCACTTGTGTGCTTGCCTGTTAAATGTATGATTTGTCTGCAAGAGACAAAATTTTATCTTCAATAGTTAACCCTTGGTACGCTTATCATTAAATAAGCAGATAATAAGTTTGTGATATTTTTTTTCACATTTTTATAAGAAAAAAAAAGGGCATTTCTCATTTCAACACCTATTAACCCTTAAAGCAACAATCACAACAATTGTCGTCTGCTTTGTCTTCTACTTGTGATTCTAAAAGTATTTCTGCAAACAGTGTGGTCCCAGATCAGACTGCTCCTTTAGGAGCAGTCTGATCAGGGTCCACACTGTTTGCCGGTATGCAAAAAATAGGTTTAAAAAGTTTGCAAGAATATGCAGCAGACAACATAAACAGACAACATTTTCAGATGCAGTTTTTCTTGGCGCTTTAAGGGTTAAACAGTATCCACCCTGTCAGCTGAACTGATTCAGCAGATGACAAAACAGTGATATTATTATTATTTTTCCCAGAAAATAGGCTTTGATATTTCATGCAAATTGTCTCCTATGTCAAAATATATTTTCTGAAAAAAAAATATGAAAAATATTTCAAAAAGTCATACGCTGAACTTTCTACCCAGTATAAAGAGTATTATGGAAAGAAATACGGTGTTAATTATAAAAAAGTCCACAGGCACTTGTTTCATGGGAAAAAAAAAAAGTCCACCCTCCCTCTTCTCATAAGTGAGAGGAAGGAGGGTGGACTTTTTTTTTCTCCATGAAACAAGTGCCTGTGTGAAAGTCTCCTCTCTAATAAATGCCCCTCCTACGTTTCTAGCTGAAAAGCATTACTAAACACTAAAGCGCTTGAAAACTAACTCACTTATCAATAATGCATGTACTTTGACACTGCTAAAATTGGGTTGGTAATCTTTTCTTGCTAATGTTGTTGTATGCCACTAAATGTAGACACATGCAAAACTTAGTTTAGATCATCAAAATATCTTATTTTTGGCCTAAATTTAGACTCAAGACCGTCACTTAAGCAGCAGTGAATTACAACTCCCCCGAGGCATATATTAGAATAAATACGGTAAAACAAATATTTTAAGCACCAAGTACAATTTAAGCAGACAACATTCCAAAATTGATTTTTATTTTTCAGAGAAAATAAGATTTGACATTTGCTGTGAATCACCTGGATAGATGATTCATATGAAATGACATGCCCCATTTTCTCTGAAAAATAATAAAGAATATATATATTTTAAAGTTGTGATTAGTGCTTTATGGGTTAAAATGCTATCTTGTAATACCTAAATTTAACCCTAAAAGCTCCAGTCACAACTGTAGCAGACAACACTTTTTTTTTTTATATATATATATAATTTTCAAAGAAAATAAGTCTTGAGATTTCATGTGAATCATCTGCCAAGCATGAAATCTCAAGGCTTATTTGCTATGGAAAAGAATGTCATCTGCTTCAAATTTTGTTACAGGTATCTTTTTAAGTGCAAAATGGGTTTTTAAGTGCAAAATCTTTTTAAGTGCAAAATAGGTTTTTTAAGTGCAAAATGTCATCTGCTTCAAATTTTGTTACATGTATCTTTTTATGTGCAAAATGGATTTTTTTTATGTGCAAAATCTTTTTAAGTGCAAAATGGGTTTTTTTTTTATGTGCAAAATGCCCCATTTTCTCTGAAAAATAGTAAAGAATATATATATATTTTAAAGTACTTTATGGGTTAAAATGCAATCTTGTAATACCTAAATTTAACCCTAAAAGCTCCAATCACAACTGTAGCAGACAACACTTTTTTTTTTTTTTTTTTTTTTATATAATTTTCAAAGAAAAGTGAGATATTTCATGTGAATAATCTGCCAAGCAGACGATTCACATGAAATCTCAAGGCTTATTTGCTATGGAAAAGAATGTCATCTGCTTCAAATTTTGTTACATGTATCTTTTTAAGTGCAAAATGGGTCAACTAAAATTCCCCAGTTTTTTCCTTGCCTGATATACTTTTATTTACCTACAAAGGGGAATGAAACTGAATTAGTCAGACATATCACACACTGGAAGTATATGCAAACTGACAAAATTATTGTTATAGTTCAGCCAATCAGTTTGTCAAAACATATTACCATGTTTCAGCAGAATATGAAAGCCAATTTAAACCATACAATTCTAATTTTAAAATTCTGATAACCATTTTTTGGGATGGGTTGCCAAACTGCCATCAAATTTAACATACTACATTTCGACAATCGGTTTTCCTATTACTACCAACCTAATAACTACCTAACATATAGTTCCTTGCTATAATGCTGATAACGGTAAATTCTGCGTTAAAACATATACATTATGATGCTTATAAACAGAAAATAAATAAACACTACTCAAGAAAACTTCAAACGTTTGAAGAAATAAGATTTTAATCATACAGTCAAACCTCAATGGCTGGAACATCATTGGGACCATGGATATTTGTTCTAAACATGGATAGTTTGAGCCACTGAGGGTTAATGATAGCGCCAGTTCAGGTGGCAAACAAGGATTATTTAAGGGTGTCTTTTCGATCTTCTATAAAATACTGGGCCCAGTTATTCAAAGCGTCGTTAGCTTAACAAGCTCGTTAAGGGTCATTTCGTAAGCTGTTTTAGTGGATTCAATATACAATATTCTGATATTTTTTGCTGAAAAAATGTGAGTAGCTTTTGCATTGCAAAAGCTACTCACATTTTTTCAGCAAAAAATTTCAGCATATTTGCGTATCATTTGATGTAAATTTTAACGAATCGTTAACTAACGACATCGTTAGTTTCGAACAACTGGGCCCTGGTATGCATGTCAATGAGGTGATTCTAATGAGTACAAACAACATATATTTTTATGATAAAATAAGAAAAAAATCCCTAAAATATCTCTAAATACTGGTTTTCTTGAGAATGTTCTAGGACTCAAAATGGACTTCGAATCATCCACGGTAAATGAGTCATCGGTGTTCTAGTCATTGAAGTTTTTTCAAAGAAAAGTGAGATATTTCATGTGAATAATCTGCCAAGCAGATGATTCACATGAAATCTCAAGGCTTATTTGCTATGGAAAAGATTATTTAGTACATATTTAGTACAATATCAGCAGAGGAATATGAATATTCCAGTAAAACTTCCCAAATATACAGCATTGGAGTAAACAGTGTAACCGGAGCCACAGTCCTACTAAACACTGAAGAGGACCTTCTCCACAGAAAAGGGGCTATCAGGTACTGAAAAGGAATTTATAAAAAATGACATAACAATTTATATATGACTTTTGACACTGAAAAGAATTTAACACCAACAAACCGGCAACAGTTCTAGAGGCCCATAGAACTTCAGGCAACCGCCCCCACCCCCCCTCAGCACTTTCAGTGCTTTGATGAAATGTGGTAAAAACGCTTTATATCACATCACATAGCATTTCAAATCATTATTATACAGGGGTATCCATCTGTCGCATTTTTGCAAACGTTTGGGAATCTGTTCTTAATATGCACATCAGGGCCCAGTTGTTCAAAGCTAACGATGTCGTTAGTTAACGATTCGTTAAAATTTCCATCAAGTGATACGCAAATATGCTGAAATTTTTTGCTGAAAAAATGTGAGTAGATTTTGAAGAGCAAAAGCTACTCACATTTTTTCAGCAAAAAATATCAGAATATTGTATATTGAATCCGCTAGAACAGTTAACGAAATGATCTTTAACGAGCTCATTAAGCTAACGATGCTTTGAACAACTGGGCCCAGCTCAATAACTGCTGGATTTCTTACATTTCACAGCAAATGTCAAAATGTCAATATATGTGTCAACAGAATTTACATTTGGACTCTGTGGATAATTAACCACAAATATGATTTACTCTGACTTGCAACTGAAAAGAGCTAGAATTTATCAAAATTTACTTTTATAATATACAAAGCCTTTTGTATCTTTGACAATAACCTTTTAAAAGATATTTCTTGTTTCAGTTAAAATCTGATTTGTGCTATTTTTTTTTTTTTACCTATGCAGCACTTTTCACACCAGTTAAGAGTAAGCCATTAAGATTTGCAGCAGACACTAAGCAGATGATTCACATGAAATGTCAAGTTTTATTTACTTTGAAAAATACAAAAAAAAAAAAAAAAAAATCAAAATGTCATCTGCTGCAGCTGTGATTTAAGGATTAATTGAAAACCTGAAGACTGATTGGATGAAGCACAAAAAATATTTTTGTTGATTCACACATTAGTCCTAGTGTCACAGGAGTTCAGTTTATCTGTACAATACCTGGGTGTAACACTACTGTGAGGGTCATACAATAAGTAGTGAATATGATCCATATCCTTGGTACCAGACCTTTAGCCAGGGAGTCTAGAGGTCTGGTACTGGATCCCTAGCCATTCCTTTTGGGACAGGCTAGAGGTTTGGTAATAGATTATTTGTTATCGTCTGTCAAGATGAATATCTAAAAAGTTGCTTTTGGATATAAGAACAAACAAAAGAAAGAAAATCGGAGACTCGGTTTCATTAGGTATCTTCATATACAGCAGCGTAATTTGCAAGGCTGTAAATGCCCCCGAGCACACAGCTTTAGAATTACAATTTGTATTATTTCACAAAAATTTTATTTTAATATTATCATGGCAAAATACTGTGCATTTTTGGGTCCATTGTTTACAATCAAGCCATAGTATACAAAAGCCAAAATTTCCTTAAGGTAGTTGTCCACATGATTATCATTGACCAGTGTAATCACGCCACACATTAGATGAAATCCTGGTAATGGTTATTTATATGTGCTATTCTTGTTGCTGCAACATTAGAGTGCTGTTGATAGAGGGTTATCTGTAAAACCTGGACTGGGATGCAAACAGTGCAGACCCAGATCAGATGCCATAGAATGCAAGGTCTGATCAGGGTCTGGAGTGGTTGCTAAATTATGGGAAATTAAGGGTTAAATGAAACAGTCTCAAGTCCCGTTCAGTTCCGTTTTCCCAGCCTACGCTCAGAGACAATCGACCCACCAGTGCTGCCAGTGCTTTGATTGTATCTGAAGACATGTGACCTTCCCAGCTTCTATTGCCAGTCTATGACAGCCATATTGTATATACAAATGTACCATGCATACTCTAAGTATTGGGATACCTTAACTAATTACCATACTTGTCCTTAAATTTGAGAGTGTATTCTTCTTCCTTTTGATGTTTCTAACATATTGCTGAATGAGGGGCAAACAGTACAGACCCTGATCAGGTACAGTGAACCCTCGTTACAACGACAGCATTTGTTCCCAAAGATGTTGCCATTAAAATGAATTTGCTGTTGTAAAGAATCCTTAATGGCCAGAATGACATGTAAGAAAGACCTTGTTTAATTGTTTTTCCTCATAGAACATATGTTTTGGATATTTATTAGAATTGCCTCACTGAGGCAATTCTAACAAATATCCAAAACATATGTTGCTTGAAGTTTTCATGCAATAGTCTTGCATACTTTTTCATTCACTGTCACCTCTTGAGCGGAGGTTTTATGACATTCAAATTGTCATTATAATGAATTTTGTCATTGTATCGAGTGTTGGTATAAAGAGGATTCTGCAAATGTCTGTTCTATGGTAAATATAGTACACAACAGATAATCTCAGCTTTGTATACAGAAGTAAGGACAATATTTATTGGATGACCCTCATTAACTGAATAAGTTGGTCAGTCAGTCAAACTTTGGCAGTTAACATACAATATATCTGCCATTTTAGCCATTAAATATATTGCAGCAGGGGATAATTTAACCATTGTCATGCTGAATAAATTATGCCATGCCCACTTTTAACTGTCAGCCAATCAGATTACTTGATCCAGATTGTTCCAGCCAACTGATCTGGATCTACACTGTTTGCAAATGCAGGACATATCCGTGTTCAGCAGGACTAGGGTTAAAAATGTTTCTTTTTCTTATTTATACCAAAAATGAGGTGTTGGGTGACAATTCACATGAAAACTCAAGTCCCATTTTCTGGGAAAAATATTTTAAAATGACATTTCAGCAGGTTAAAAGTTAATGCTTTAACATGCTAGGTGAAAAATTCAGCAGACATTCTGAAAATCTTTCAAGGAGACAGTTTGCACAAACTGTCAAAGCCCATTTTCTGGGAAAAATAAGAAAAATATTATCAGAGTGTTGTCTACTGAATTTGCCAATAGAATGGTAAGGGTAAAAAGTAACTTATATCTGCCAATTTATGTTATATTAACCCTTTAAGGCTTGTCCTGCTGATCCCGGATATACCCTGCCTTTGCAAACAGTGTAGATCCAGATCAGTTGGCTTCATAGAAGCCAACTGATCTGGATCTGCACTGTTTGCAATTTAGTATGTGAATTTATATCAAAAATCGGGATCAAAAATCAGGATCAAATTTGAAAAGGCCATGGCATCTTAATTTATTCAGCAGGACAAGGGTTAAGTGCAAAAAAATATTTATAGCAGATGACATTCTAAAATTTTTATTATTATTTTTTTTTTTATCACTTTCAGAGAAAATAAGTATTCACATTCAAATTGTCTCCAATGGAGACAATTTGCCCGAAATTTCAAATCCTGTTATCTGGGAAAAATAAGAAAAGAATCATCATTTTATTGCCTGCTGAATTAGATGAGGAAAAGTAATTACCATACTTGTCCTAAAATTTGAAAGAAAAAAAACAACAACAAACAACACTTCTCTACCTGTTGATATGTCCAAAATAATGCTGAATGAGTATCAAGCAGTTTAGATCCTGCCTGAGCAAACAGTGTAGACCCAATGAGGTGCTGCAGAATGTGGCATCTGATCTGGGTCTACATTGTTTGCTGTCTGTTTCATTACTTAGGATTATTATGGTAGTTTCTGGTTGTCTTCCTTATCTTTATGGCATGCAAGAAAGGGACATGAAAAAAATTCAGAAGACAACATTTTTTAAATATTTTTTTCTTATTTTCCCAGAAACTAGGGCTTGAATTATCTCCTGGACAATTTGCATGAAAGGCCACACACTTATTTCTGGGGGAAATTTTTTTTTTTTTTTTTTTCAAGTTGTTTTTCATAGTTTTTGACATTTCATGCAAATTGTATCCTTGCACTGTTTTCAAAGAAAAATAACATAATAAATTTGTTTCCAGAGAGTGTGAGAGTTTTAAAGATTAATGCTTAATAATACTGTGTAAAAATTGCAGCAGATGACATTTTGGAATATTTTTCTTATTTTTTGCAGAAAATAGGCTTTAAGGTGACAATTTGCATGATATGCCAAAACCCATTTCTGGGTAAAGGAGATATTTTGCATAAAATGTCAAAGCCTATTTTCTGGTCTCAGAAAATAGGCTTTAGCATTTCATGCAAGGAGACAATTTGTATGAAGTGTCAAAACTTATTTTCTGGGAAAAATAAGAAAAATATCAATTTGTCGTCTTCTTAATTTGCCCAGAGAGAGCTAAAGGTGTTGTTTGTTTTATTCGGCTTTATTTTGCTTTCATCAATCTTTCAGCCATATTGTGAAGGTGTCTGGATATAGCAGGGAGCTCAATGCTCACTTTTAGAGTGCTGCCTAACTGAAACATTATGCATGATATTCCACATGGTCACATTGTACTGAATCTGGACTTACCAGTTCTGATTCCTAAATTTACTTACTTAAAGGGGAATGCAACCTTAAAAGGTATTCTGCTTTAAAGTAAAGAACTTTGCAAACAATGAATTCTGACACAAATTTGATGAAAATCTATTGAAAATTAAGTAACTTATAGACAATTGAATATTTTAACATTAGTGGAATGGGCGCCGCCATTTTGAATATTTAATGAGTTTTCATAAAAATTAAAATTCGTTTTATAAAGATAGTTATTCTCATAAAGTTGGTTTATTTTGGGGGAAATAATTGCTTATCACTAGATTAAAAGATAATAAAAAAATCTGTAGCAAAATTTTTCTTTAAAACCCTTTATAATTTTGTTTTGCATATTTAATTTGGGCTTTGTGACGTCACAAAGCCTACAATATGGCGGCATCCATGACAGCCATTTTAAATATATTCAAACCACCATAATTTCCTCATTTCTTGGCCAATTTTGAAAACTCTTGCATCAAAATAAATGGCTTGATAAGGGCTTTACTCCAAGATATACTTACAACTTATATTGCGTTCCCCTTTAATGCTGAGTGCCAAGCAAAAGAGCAGCTACATATTTGCTAAAACTTTTGGGACAGACAGGCCAAAGCAAAAAGTGTAGACACAGATCAGGTCCCACAGAACACATTTGATCAAGATCTACATTGTTTGCCTCTGATCCAGATATTCACATATTACCAGGTAGTAAAATGGACTTACGGTAAATATCTTAAAAATTCAAACACTAAAGCATCTGACAAAATGACATATGCAAACAGTGTAGACCCTGATCAGACTGCTCCTGCAGTCTGATCAGGGTCTACACTGTTTGCCGTTCCACTAAATATTTAAAGAAACTGCTGCATAAAAAGCAAAATTTAAGCCAAAAGAGTATGGAATAAAGTGTTCGAAATTTTAGGAAATTTACCGTATTCAAATTTTAGGAAAAGTAAGGAATAAGGGTATCCTGACATTTAGGGCAAATACTGTACTTTGAGTGCTGGTGGTTTGATTTTTCAACGTAGTCTTTTAAGCTCATTGTCTTGAGCAGCTGTATGAAATCACGAATATGCCCTACAATCGAAAAGAATCTGCACAACGACCTTTTCTGTTATTACTGTAAAAGGGCATGCCATCTTAGTCATTGTACATTATTCTATGAAAGATGTTTTCAAGATCACGGTAAAACTGCGCGGTTAGGACAAACCTTAACAGGAAAATACTAACAAATAAAAACAGGATACTTATAATTCTTTTGGAATGATATTGTACTCTTTGTTCTTCCATACGCATATTTTTGAGTTATGTTTATTTTTAGCTGTTGAAAAATGTAGCAGCTTAGCAATATATAATTAGTTTTCGGGCAGCATCGAAACAGCCCCCATAGCTCAATCGGGAGAGGGTTCCCCTACCACACGGAAAGTTGCGGGTTGGAAACACAGGATTTTTCTTTTTTTTATGAATCTAACCCGTACCCTTTTTTCATTGTTATAAGTATGTAAATATACTTTCGTTCCTACGTCCTGTATCTGCTTTTTACAGATATTACTTATTCTGTTTATTTTGCTGTCAAACATTTTTAGTCCACCACTTGTGGAGTAATTTGAAAAAATAAGGTCAACAAGTATTTATTCTTTACTTCTCTCTGGGTAAAAGTACAAGGCACCTCATCAAACTCTTGGAGTATCTTGAAAATATAAAAGTCAATAAATTAATGACATTTCACAGAAAATAATACTTGATATATACATGTAATTCAAAATTTGAAAGGAATGTCAAAATATTCTGAAATAGGAAATACATAACAACACAAAAGACAGAAAATAGCAGACTCTGCTGGCTGGGTAATATTTTCAGCAGATGACATACTGAAATATTTTTCATACAGATTTTGATATTTCATGCAAATTGTCTCCAGTGGAGACCCTTTGCATGAAATGTCAAATCCTGTCTTTTGGAAAAAAAATAAGAAAAATATTTCAAAATGTCGTCTGCTGAAATTTTACCCAGAGTAAGCGTTAATGAGGAATAATGATGAAGAATAATGAAAAATAAAAAGTATAAAAAGAAAGCACTGTGTGATATTAATTTCCTGGACCAAACCATTGTTTACCATATTTACCTTAACCCTTAGAGTGCCAAACAAAATTTGAAGCAGACGACATTCTAAAATTATTATTTCCTTTTTTTTTTTCTTTTTTTTTCAGAGAAAATAAGTCTTGACATTTTATGTGAATCAATTCATTGGAAGACATTTCACATGAAATATCTAGACTTGTTTTCTCTGAAAAATAAAAAATAAAAATCAAAACTGTCATCTGCTGCAGTTGATATTGGCACTGAAAGGGTTAATTTCCTGGTCCAAACCATAGTTTTCCATACTGTACTTAGCCTCGTTCGCCAGGCAACTACTAAAATGCTATTGAGCTGTGCAAGGAATTGGACTATATTGTACTTGGACAGAGGGGCCTGAGAAAACAGTGTAGACCTTATCAAACTCATAAGAAGCAGCTTTATCAGGTTCTGCAGTGTTCGGTATTTGCAATTCGGTCAGTACAAAGTACAGGCTTGTTAAAGCTAACCATACTATGGGCAGATTCAGCATAGGATATTTTTCTTCTTTTTCCCAGAAAATAGGATCTGACACTTCATGCAAATTGTCTCCCAAGGAAACAGTTTGCATGAAATATCAAATCCTATTTTCAAGGAAAAATATTTCAAAATGTTGTCTGCTGAAATTTTTGCCCGGCATACAATGTTTAAAATTTTAGAAAAAGTATGGTAAGTAATTACCCTTGTCCTGCTGAATAAATTAAGAGGCCACACCCACCTCTACTTTTCAGCCAATCATATTACTTGATCCAGATTGTTGATATAAATTCACATAGTTAATGGCAAACAGTGCAGATCCAGATCAGTTGGCTTCTTCAGAAGCCAACTGATCTGGATCTACATGGTTTGCAAAGGCAGGGTATATCCGGGTTCAGCAGGACAAGGGTTAAGGTGTTCGGTTACCGGGGTATTTTATTAATATGATATATTATTAGATGTAAAAAGTATATAGAATGAAAATCAACTTTCAGCAGACAGTATTTTGAAATATTTATCTTATTTCTCCCAGAAAACAGGTTACATTGAAATGTCAAGGCTTGTTTTCCACTTTGCATGAAATGTCAAAGCTTGTTTTCCACTTTGCATGAAATGTCAAAGCTTGTTTTCCACTTTGCATGAAATGTCAAAGCTTGTTTTTAAGGCACTTCTAATGACAGCATTTTGAAATATTTTTCTTATTTCTCCCAGAAAACGCCGGCCTCGGTGGCGCAGCTGGATGCGCATCCAACTGGAGACCAGGAGGTCGCGGGTTCGACCCCCGCCGAGGTCGGCAACATTCTTTCGTGGACATTGATCATGAAATATTTTCTACGGTCATTCTCTCCCTTCCACTGATTCAAGAAGTGCAGTTGTCAGTTTCTGGCGAAAGAATGTGCACAACACTGGTTAACCGCTTGGAGGACTAAGCCTGCCCAGTAAACGTGTGGTTAGGTAAACTGACCGCACTCGACATGACCCCATTGGGTTGACTTGGCCGTAAAACCTCAACACAAACAAACAAAATCTCCCAGAAAACAAACTTTGACATTCCATGCAAATTGTCTCCATAGACAATTTTTGAATGAAATATCAAGCCTGTTTTGTGAGAAAAATAAGAAAATATTTCAAAATGTCATCTGCTGACAATTTTACTCAGCATGCTAAGAGTTAAAGACGACCTAAGTACACAGTATAGAAACAATCTTCATGAAAATGTCAAATGCCATTTTCTGGGAAAAACAAGAAGTGTCAATAAGCAGTGCTTATTAGATACCTGGGGAGAAAAAAATATTTCAAATTGTCACCTGCTGACAATTTTACCTAGCATGCTAAGTGTTAAATTAATTTTGGGTAGAAAAGTTTATAGAAACATTTTTCCTCAGAAAACATAAAAGATAAAATGAAAAAAAAAAGAGAAAAAAAAAACACAAAAAAAATGCTTAACAAAGAAAATCAACTTATCATAAGGAAGAAAAAGATTAAATTATTCCACTTTTGTGTAAATTGTGCAGTGATACAGATAATCAATATTTACCAAGATAATCCATTTATGCAGGGTGCATTTTATCCTCTAACCCGTTGTAGTCGGGAGACCCGTGAAAGGGTAATTGGCAAACAGTGCAGGCCCAGATTAGACACCGCAGAATGCAGTGTCTGATCAGGGTCTTAACTGTTTGCAAAAAGTTTAGCCATTTTTCTCTAGGAATATGTAAATCTCATAGACTGACGTACATAAAATTGAAATTGGACTCTTCCAATATATAGTGTGGAAGAGTCTTTTCAGTCTACAATGGGTTTAACTACGTAGAAAAATTGCATTGCAAACAGAATTAGATAAGCAAAATTGCAGTGGACAATATTTCTGTTTTTTGGGATTTTTTATTAGTTTTCACAGAAAATAAGACATGACATTTTTATGTGAATGATTGCTAGGCAGACAATTCACATAAAATGTCAATTCTGATTTTCTCTAAAAATTAATGTGATGTTGTCTGCTGCAGTTGCATTAAGCGCGTTAAGTACTGTACCAAAAATAAAAAAAAATGTTACCAGTACTTAGCATGTTGACTGAAAATTTCAGCAGATGACATTTTAAAATATTTTCCTATATTTTACCTGAAAATAGCACTTGAAATTTTTAATGCAGGTTGTTTCCATATTGTGCACAGGGACATCTTTAACCCTTGACCTGCTGAATAAATTAAGATGTTATGCCTTCTAATTTTCAGCCAATCAGATTACTTGGTGCAGATTATTGCTTTAAATTCACATACTTAATGGCAAACAGTGCAGATCCAGATCAGTTGCCTTCTTCAGAAGCCAACTGATCTGGATCTACACTGTTTGCAAAGGCAGGGTATATCCGGGTTCTGCAGGACAAGATTAACACATATATTGCACTCTAGGTAAAATTGTCAGCAGACGACATATTGAAATAATTTTCTTATTCTTTCAGAAAATCAGTTTTGACTTTCCATGCAAATTGTCTCCAATGGAGACAATTTGCATGAAATGTCAAAACCTGTTTTCTAGGAAAAATAAGAAAAATATCATCAATTTGTCGTCTGCTGAATTAGCCCAGAGAGTGGTAAGGATTAAAGCTTAACATGCTGAGTAACATTTTCAGCAGACGTCATTTTGGAATATTTCTTATTTTCCTGGAAGGAGGAAACTTGCCTGAAATATCACTTGACTTTTTACTAGGAATATAAGAAAAATATTATCAGTTTGGTGTCTGCTGAATTTTTCTGGAGATGACAAATTGATGATATTTTTCTTATTTTTCTCAGAAAACAGGATTTGGCATTTCATGCAAATTGTCTCCAATCATCTGCCAAAAATTTTACCAAGAGTGCAAAGCCTTAACTCTCTCCATAATTTAATCAACAGATGATAAATTGTTAAATTGTTAAAAGGAATATGGTGTTGCATGGTGCCAAACATATAGGAAAGTATATGGTGTTGCATGGTGCCAAAACATAGGAAAGTATATGGTGTTGCATGGTGCCAAAACATAGGAAAGTATATGATGTTGCATGGTGGCAAAAATATAAGAAAGTATATGGCGTTACATGGTGCCAACACATAGGGAAGTATATGGTGTTGCAGGGTGCCAAAACATAGGAAAGTATATGATGTTACATGGTGGCAAATATATAAGAAAGTATATGGTGTTGCATGGTGCCAACACATAGGAAAGTATATGGTGTTGCATGGTGCCAAAACATAGGAAAGTATATGATGTTGCATGGTGGCAAATATATAAGAAAGTATATGGTGTTGCATGGTGCCAACATATAGGAAAGTATATGGTGTTGCAAGGTGCCAAACATATAGGACAGTAAATTGTGTTGCATGGTGCCAACACATAGGAAAATATCTGATGTTGCATGGTGCCAACACATAGGAAAGTATATGATGTTGCATGGTGCCAAACATATAGAAAAGTATATGGTGTTGCATGGTGCCAGCACATAGGAAAGTTTATGGTGTTACATGGTGCCAACACATAGGAAAGTATGTGGTATTGCATAGTGCGAAACATATAGGAAAGTATATGGTGTTGCATGGTGCTAAACATATAGGAAAGTATATGATGTTGCATGATGTCAACACATAGGAAAGTATATGATGTTGCATGATGCTAAAGACATAGGAAAGTATATGGTCTTGCATGGTGCTAACACATAGGAAAGTATATGATGTTGAATGATGCCAACACATAGGAAAGTATATGGTGTTAGATAGTGCCAACCCATAGGAAAGTATATGATGTTGCATGGTGCTAAACAGGAAAGTATATGGTGTTGCATGGTGCCAACACATAGCAAAAGTATATGGTGTTGCATGACGCCAGGAAAGTATATAATGTTGCATGGTACTAAACACATAGGAAAGTATATAGGGTGCATGGTGCATACACATAGGAAAGTATATGATGTTGCATGACGTCAACACATAGGAAAGTATATGATGTTGCATGATGCTAAAGACATTGAAAAGTATATGGTCTTGCATGGTGCCAACACATAAGAAAGTATATGATGTTGCATGACGCCAACACATAGGAAAGTATATGGTGTTAGATAGTGCCACCCCATAGGAAAGTATATGATGTTACATGGTGCTAAACAGGAAAGTATATGGTGTTGCATGATGCTAAACACATAGGAAAATATTTGATGTTGCATGACGTCAACACATAGGAAAGTATATTATGTTGCATGATGCTAAAGACATAGGAAAGTTTGTGGTCTTGCATGGTGCCAACACATAGGAAAGTATATGATGTTGCATGACGCCAATACATAGGAAAGTATATCGTGTTAGATAGTGCCAACCCATAGGAAAGTATATAATGTTGCATGGTGCTAAACAGGAAAGTATATGGTGTTGCATGTTGTCAAAAGAGAGCAAAAGTATATGGTATTGCATGACGCCAACACATAGGAAAATATATAATGTTGCATGGTGCTAAACACATAGGAAAGTATATAGGGTGCATGGTACCAACACATAGGAAAGTATATGCTGTTGCATGACGCGAACACATAGGAAAGTATATGATGTTGCATGGTGCTAAACACATAGGAAAGTATATGGTGTTGCATGGTTCCAAACACATAGGAAAGTTTATGATGTTGCATGGTGCCAAACACATAGGAAAGTGTATGGTGTCACATGGTGCCAAAACATAGGAAAGTTTATGGTGTTGCATGGTGCTAAACACATAGGAAAGTATATGCTGTTGCATGGTGCCAAACACATAGGAAATTATATGGTGTTGCATGGTGCCAAACACATAGGAAAGTATATGATGTTGCATGGTGGCAAATATATAAAAAAGTATATGATGTTGCATGGTGCTAAACACATAGGAAAGTATATAGTGTTGCAGGGTGCCAACATATAGAAAAGTGTACGATGTTGCATGACGCCAACACATAGGAAAGTATATGTAGTTGCATGGTGCTAAACATATAGGAAAGTATATAGTGTTGCATTGTGCCAAACACATAGGAAAGTATATGGTGTTGCATGGTGCCAACACATAGGAAAGCATATGATGTTGCATGGTGCCAAACACATAGGAAAGTATATTGTTTTGCATGGTACCAAACAAATAGGAAAGCATATAGTGTTGCATGGTGCCAACGTATAGGAAAGTATATGATGTTGTATGGTGCGAAACACATAGGAAAGTATATGGCATTGCATGGTGCCAAACACATAGGAAAGTATATGGTGTTGCATGGTGCCAAACACATAGGAAAGTATATGTTGTTGCATGGTGCCAAACACATAGGAAAGTATATGGTGTTGCATGGTGCCCAACACATAGGAAAGTATATGGTGTTGCATGGTGCAAACACATAGGAAAGTATATAGTGTTGCATGGTGCCAACATATAGGAAAGTATATGATGTTGTATGGTGCAAGACACATAGGAAAGTATATGGCATTGCATGGTGCTAAACACATAGGAACGTATATGGTGTTGCATGGTGCCAAACACATAGGAAAGTATATAGTGTTGCATGGTGCCAACATATAGGAAAGTATATGATGTTGTATGGTGCAAGACACATAGGAAAGTATATGGCATTGCATGGTGCTAAACACATAGGAACGTATATGGTGTTGCATTATGCCAAACACATAGGAAAGTGTATGGTGTCGCATGGTGCCAAACACATAGGAAAGTATATGGTGTTGCATGGTGCCAATTTATAGGAAAGTATATGGTGTTGCAAGGTGCCAAACACATAGGAAAGTATATGGTGTTGCATTGTGCCGACACATAGGAAAGTATATGATGTTGCATAATGCCAACACATAGGAAAGTATATGATGTTGCATGGTGCCAACACATAGGAATGTATATGATGTTGCATAATGCCAACACATAGGAAAGTATATGATGTTGCATGGTGCCAACAAATAGGAAAGTATATTGTGTTGCATAATGCCAACACATAGGAAAGTATATGATGTTGCATGGTGGCAAACATATAGGAAGGTATATGATATGCATGGTGCCAACACATAGGGAAGTATATGATGTTGCATGGTGCCAACACATAGGAACGTATATGTTGTTGCATGGTGCCAACTAATAGGAAAGTATATGGTGTTGCATGGTGCCAACACATAGGAAAGTATATGGTGTTGCATGGTGCCAACACATAGGAAAGTATATGATGTTGCATGGTGCCAAACACATAGGAAAGTATATGGTGTTGCATGCTGCCAAACACATAGGAAAGTATATGATGTTGCATGGCGCTAAAACACATAGGAAAGTATATGGTGTTGCATGGTGCCAAACATATAGGATAGTATATGATGTTGCATGATGCTAAACACATAGGAAAGTATATTGATGTTGCATGATGCTAAACACATAGGAAAGTATATGATGTTGCATGGTGACAAACATATAGGAAAGTATATGATGTTGCATGGTGCCAAACACATAGGAAAGTATATGGTGTTGCCTGGTGCCAAACACATAGGAAAGTATATGGTGTTGCATGGTGCCAAACACATAGGAAAGTATATGGTGTTGCATGGTGCCAAACATATAGGAAAGTATATGGTGTTGCATGGTTCTAAAGACATAGGAAAGTATATTATGTTGCATGCCGACAAACATATAGGAAAGTATATGATGTTGCATGGTGCCAAACACATAGGAAAGTATATGGTGTTGCCTGGTGCCAAACACATAGGAAAGGATATGGTGTTGCATGGTGCCAAACACATAGGAAAGGATATGGTGTTGCATGGTGCCAAACTGATAGGAAAGTATATGGTGTTGCATGGTGCCAACACATAGGAAAGGTATGGTGAATAATTTGGTTGAATTCTGTGCTATGTGTAGGAGATGGCACATTGGACAAAAAAAAAAAGCAAATACCATAGTTATGAGTGGCTATTAACAATAAAAACCTACATAACACCATAAGGAAAAACACATAGGAAAGTATATTGTTTTGCATGGTACCAAACAAATAGGAAAGTATATAGTGTTGCATGGTGCCAACGTATAGGAAAGTATATGATGTTGTATGGTGCCAAACACATAGGAAAGTATATGGCATTGCATGGTGCCAAACACATAGGAAAGTATATGGTGTTGCATGGTGCCAAACACATAGGAAAGTATATGTTGTTGCATGGTGCCAAACACATAGGAAAGTATATGGTGTTCCATGGTGCCAAACACATAGGAAAGTATATGGTGTTGCATGGTGCCAAACATATAGGAAAGTATATGATGTTGTATGGTGCAAGTCACATTGGAAAGTATATGGCATTGCATGGTGCTAAACACATAGGAACGTATATGGTGTTGCATGGTGCCAAACACATAGGAAAGTATATAGTGGTGGATGGTGCCAACATATAGGAAAGTATATGATGTTGTATGGTGCAAGACACATAGGAAAGTATATGGCATTGCATGGTGCTAAACACATAGGAACGTATATGGTGTTGCATTATGCCAAACACATAGGAAAGTATATGGTGTCGCATGGTGCCAAACACATAGGAAAGTATATGGTGTTGCATGGTGCCAATTTATAGGAAAGTATATGGTGTTGTAAGGTGCCAAACACATAGGAAAGTATATGGTGTTGCATTGTGCTGACACATAGGAAAGTATATGATGTTGCATAATGCCAACACAGAGGAAAGTATATGATATTGCATGGTGCCAACACATAGGAAAGTATATGATGTTGCATAATGCCAACACATAGGAAAGTATATGATGTTGCATGGTGCCAACACGTAGGAAAGTATATTGTGTTGCATAATGCCAACACATAGGAAAGTATACGATGTTGCATGTTGGCAAACATATAGGAAGGTATATGATGTTGCATGGTGCCATCACATAGGGAAGTATATGATGTTGCATGGTTCTAAACATATAGGAAAGTATATGATGTTGCATGGTGCCAACACATAGGAAAGTATATGATGTTGCATGGTGCCAACACATAGGAAAGTATATGATGTTGCATGGTGCCAACACATAGGAAAGTATATGATGTTGCATGGTGCCAACACATGGGAAAGTATATTGTGTTGCATAATGCCAACACATTGGAAAGTATATGATGATGCATGGTGGCAAACATATAGGAAGGTATATGATATGCATGGTGCCAACACATAGGGAAGTATATGATGTTGCATGGTGCCAACACATAGGAACGTATATGGTGTTGCATGGTGCCAACTAATAGGAAAGTATATGGTGTTGCATGGTGCCAACACATAGGAAAGTATATGATGTTGCATGGTGCCAAACACATAGGAAAGTATATGGTGTTGCATGCTGCCAAACACATAGGAAAGTATATGAAGTTGACTGGCGCTAAATCACATAGGAAAGTATATGGTGTTGCATGGTGCCAAACATAGGATAGTATATGATGTTGCATGATGCTAAACACATAGGAAAGTATATTGATGTTGCATGATGCTAAACACATAGGAAAGTATATGATTTTGCATGGTGCCAAACATATAGGAAAGTATATGATGTTGCATGGTGCCAAACACATAGGAAAGTATATGGTGTTGCCTGGTGCCAAACACATAGGAAAGTATATGGTGTTGCATGGTGCCAAACACATAGGAAAGTATATGGTGTTGCATGGTGCCAAACATATAGGAAAGTATATGGTGTTGCATGGTTCTAAAGACATAGGAAAGTATATGATGTTGCATGCCGACAAACATATAGGAAAGTATATGATGTTGCATGGTGCCAAACACATAGGAAAGTATATGGTGTTGCCTGGTGCCAAACACATAGGAAAGGATATGGTGTTGCATGGTGCCAAACACATAGGAAAGGATATGGTGTTGCATGGTGCCAAACTGATAGGAAAGTATATGGTGTTGCATGGTGCCAACACATAGGAAAGGTATGGTGAATAATTTGGTTGAATTCTGTGCTATGTGTAGGAGATGGCACATTGGACAAAAAAAAAAAAGCAAATACCATAGTTATGAGTGGCTATTAACAATAAAAACCTACATAACACCATAAGGTGTTTGTTTTTTCAACCAAAAAGTGCTCATGATTTTTCTTTCTTATTTCTCCATGAAAACATGTTGTGGGTACTTATTATAAGTGCCTCAACAAGATGCTTCTAATGATTACTCATAGCATATGTTTTTGTGGAGAAGTAAGAAAAAATATTTTTTGCGGAGAAATAAGAAAATACTTATCATGGAGAAATAAGAAAAATATTTTTTTGTGGAGAAATAAGTAAAATACTTATCATGGAGAAATAAGAAAAATATTTTTTGTGGAGAAATAAGAAAAATACTTATCATGGAGAAATAAGAAAAATATGTTTTGCGGAGAAATAAGAAAAATACTTATCATAGAGAAATAAGAAAAATATTTTTCGTGGAGAAATAAGAAAAATGTTTTGTGGATAACCCTTATCTTGAGCTATGAGCGTACTTACGGTCTCAAACATAATATTGCAAATTATATAACTCACGACATGAATGAGGTGTGAATAATTTATGATTTGAAAGAGTTTACTACTTTGATCAGGTGTACTAATGGATCAAGGAATGTTGTGTCATCAAATTACCTGTGCTGTTTCAGATATGTTTAACGCTTATCACTCTGGGTAAAATGTTCAGCAGACATCATTTTGAAATATTTTTTCTTATTTTTCCAAGAAAACAGGTTTTGACTTTTCTTGCAAATTGTCTCTAGAAAATTTGCATGAAATGTCGAAACCTGTTTTCTAGAAAAAAAAAAAAAAAAAAAAAAAATCACAATTTGTCGTGTGCTGAATTAGCCCAGAGAGTGGTAAAGGTTGTCTGAGTGGTGAAGATTTAAATGTGTTTTGTGCTAAAAACAGACATGACAAGATTATTGTGTTTATTAAACCTTTGCCACTCTCTTGGCTAATTCTGCAGATGACAAATTGGAGATATATATTTTTTTTTTCATTTTATCACAGAAAACAGGATTTGACATTTTATGCAAATTTATCTCCAATGGGGACAATTTGCTTGACATGTCAAATCCTGTTTTCTGCAAAAAATACGAAAATATTTCAATATGTCAACTGTTGAAAAATTTACCCAGAGTGCTAGGCATTCAATTTTAACCCTTGTCCTGCTGAACCCGGATATACCCTGCCTTTGCAAACAGTGTAGATCCAGATCAGTTGGCTTCTAAGAAGCCAACTGATCTGGATCTGCACTGTTTATCATTCAGTATGTAAATTTAAATCAACAATCTGGAACAAGTAATCTGATTGGCTGGAAGTTTGAAAAGAGCATGGCATCTTAATTTATTCAGCAGGACAAGGGTTAAACCTTTATGACCTTGTGTGGGATATAACATTCTTTTGGTTACAACAAGTCTATCAAAAATTTCCTTGTATGCAATTGAGTATCAAGGCCAGACTATGTATCTGAGCAGACTGTTGAGGTTTAACCCTTAAAGCGCCAAGAAAAACTGCATCTGAAAATGTCGTCTGTTTATGTCGTCTGCTAAAAATTCTTACAGACTTTTCCAACCTATTTTTGCATACAGGCAGTGTGGACCCTGATCAGACTGCTCCTGGGTCCACACTGTTTGCAGAAATGACTTTTAAAGTAACCGGCAGAAGACAAAGCAGACGACAATAGTTGTGACTGGCGCTTTAAGGGTTAAAGGAGTAATGTTTAATGCTTAGCACTCTGGATAAAATTTTCAGCAGACGACATTTTGAAATATTTTTATTTTCCCCAGGAAACAGGATTTGACATTTCATGCAAATTGTCTCCACTGGAGACACTTTGCATGAAATGTCAGATCCTGTTTTCTGGGAAAAATAAGAAAGATATCATCAATTTGTAGTCTGCTGGCTTTGCCCAGAGAGTGGTACAGGTTAATATATTTACTCAAAATATTTAATTTTTATGCCCCTGCATTGGATAGTTTTTCAGTTTTCCTATGTGTACAAATGTACGTCCTTCTGTACGAATGTGTGTACGTACATACGTGATCCTGTTAGACTCAGGTTAAGGCATTTGTACAAGGTAGAATTTTGCAGTTTTATAGTCAGGCACCCCACAGCGGGGGCATCCATGTACTGTGGACACATTTCTAGTTGACATTTAAATTCCTTACCAGACTTGCCCTAAAACTTTTACATGCGGCTTTGACTGTGTGTCTAAAAATTATATATTACACATTCATCCTCAATAGTCATACAGATATGCCCGAGCCAACATTTCAGACCCTGATCAAACTGCTCCAATTAAAACAAGTGTAAGCTCTGCCCCCCCTCCCCCCCCCCCCCCCCCCACACCCCCCGTAGTTTTTCAAAGGCAGTTCCCCTGCCGCAGTTGTTCTTTGTTTTTGCTTCAGTAGTTTCATATGCCACAGCCCAGTCCACATATACCACGTCGGCTCACACTACAAAGTTCAGACAATTTTCTCTCCGGACAGACACTTTCAAATTCAGCTTTTTTCCACAAACTGTACCTACATGGAACTCTCTTCCAACTTCTTTGGCTGAGGTGGTATCCTTTAAAGTGGGGTGGGGGTTGTCCACCTTAACATTCTGAACACAGGTATCATTCCTGGTTATAGAGTGGCCCTTGGAGCTGGAGCTGTGCTGTCGGAGATGCAAGGGCCTGGTATAGCCACGGGTTACAATGCAGCAGGGACACCTTTCATCCTTCTTACTTTTTATATTATTTTTATTTTTACTTATGTAATTATCTTGATTATCCGTAAGTCTCATTTATGTCTTTAACAATACTTCTGTCTGTATTCTCTTTTATTTCATCTTCTTGCGTTACCATATGAAGTCAAATCCATTGAATAATGGTCAAAGCTGACTGATCAATTTATTGATGTAAATATAAATATAGATGTAGACATTTGTTTTGTCATCAGTGTGGGGAATCCACGTGACCAAATGACTAAGCGCACAGAGTTTGTTACTATTTTTAGATCTGCATCAGGTAGGATTTTTTAGAATATCCTGATTTATACCAGATGGAATTTGTTCAAATAAAGTGCAGAGTACACAGAAAATCAAGCTCTTTCTTGTGGTGTAAGCGCTATTCTGCGATCTGGTCCAATTCTCTAGAACATTGGGAGAATGTTTTTCGTCAAACTTCATGTACGTTGTCCCGGTAGCCCAGATGTACAGCAAAAACATTCTTTGAATGTTCTCAAGAATTAGACCAGATCACAGAATAGCATTCACACCAACAGAAAGAGCTTGCTTTTATGCGTACTCTGCGCTTTATTTGAACAAATTCCATTTGGTATGAATAGAGATATTCTAAACAAATCTACCTTATGCAGTGCTAAAAATAGTAACAAACTCCGTGTACCTACTCAATTTGGTCATCTGGATTCCCCACACTGGTCATGGTATGTTCCTCATCTCTCCTTTTCAGTTTTGGTGCCTCAGGAAGATTGTGCCTCGTGATTGTGGCATTTCCTGGGTATCTTCACTTATATATATTATATTTTTGTAGTTAACACTTACCAAGCTATGGAACCGATTCAGCAGACGACAAACTGGTGATATTTTTCTTATTTTTCCTAGACAATAAGATCTGACACTTCATGCAAATTGTCTCCTAAGGAGACAATTTGCATGAAGAGTCAGATCCTATTGTCTAGGAAAAATAAATAAAAAATATTTCAAAATGTCCTCTGCTGAAATCTTTACCCAGCATGCAAAGTGTTAAGAAGTTCTTAGCTTGGTTACTTGAGAAGATACTCTTAACACACAAAAAAAAAAAATTATGGAAATCTGTGACAGACAGAACAACACAATAATGGACAGAAGAAAACTAAGAGATGAGAGGAAAGAGAGACTTTGGGGAGGATGTGATCAGGAAACAGAATACTAACTTTTCCCACCTGCTGCATGTACGGTACAGCAGGTCCTTACCAACATCCTACCACCCAGCAAACTGATATCAAACCTTTCATGGAAAAGCTAAAACATGGTTGGCAAAGACAGGAGATTGCTTAATACAGGTAAATTTCCACTTCTCTCCTTTTTATAGGTTTTATGGCCCGGTCAACCCATAAGGGTCACGTTGAGCCAGTCAGTTTACCTAACCAACTTTTCCTGGATAGGCTCAGTCTACTAAGCAGTTAACCCATTGTAGACTGAATAGACTCTCCCACACTATATATTGGAAGAGTCCAATTTCAATTTTAGGTATGTCTGGATATGAGATTTAGATATTCCTAGAGAAAAATGGCTAAACTATTTGGAAACAGTGGAGACCCTGATCAGATGCCGCATTCTGCGGCATCTGTTTGTTTGTTTTGTTTGTTTGATTTGGGCTTAACGTCGCTTTCAACCTTTTTCAGTCATATCGCGACGGTGTCTGGATGTGGCAGGGAGCTCAATGCTCACTTTTAGAGTGCTGCCTCACTGAAATATCACGCCCCAGACACTTTGACATGATATTCCACCCAGTCACATTATACTGACACTGAGCTGACCAGTTCTAGCTCTACTTTCTTAATGCTGAGCGCCAAGCGAAAGAGCAGCTAGTACCATTTTTAAAGTCTTTGGTATGACCCGGCCGGGGATCGAACCCGCAACCTCCCGGTCACAAAGCGGACGCTCTACCACTGAGCCACTGTGCCGGTCTGCGGCATCTGATCTGGGTCTGCCCTGTTTGCAAATTACCCTTTTATCGGTCTCCCGACTATTTGTGCCCACTTTTTCGCCTGAAAGGCTAAAACTGACAACTACCCTTCCTGAGTCAATGGAAGGGAGAGAATTACTGTAGAAAATAATCAATGATTAATCTGTATGAAAGGATGTTGCTGGACCCGGAGGGGATCGAACCTGGGACTGCTTGATCCCCAGTCAGATGTGCAGCCAACTGAGCCAGCAAGTCCAGCTCTCTCCTTTTTATAGGAGCAGAAATAGTAGACATTTAAAACAGAGAAATACTTAATACAGGTAATAATTAGTAACATTTGGCTGTACAATGAAACAGCAGTGGGAACGTGGGTGGGTAAGTGTGCAAGTTGAGATACCAAATATTTGTTTTGAATACATTTTAATAGTATAAATCAATATCTTTGGAACAATCATATAAAATTGGCATTTACTGTGTTTACTCTAAATATTGGGACACCTCAACTCCTTACCTTACTTGTCGTAAAATCTGAACGTTTATTTTACTATCTCTTGATGTGTCTAAAAGATACTGGATGATTGGCAAACAGTGTAGACCCAGATCAGATGCTGCAACTTGCAGCATCTGATCTGGGTCTACTGTTTGCTTAGGCGTGTCTGTCTGTCTGTCCACCTGTCTGTCTGTCTGTCCCAATACCTAGGATAAGTACAGTATACATGTTAAATTGTATTTCTTACAAACTGACCATCAATAATATTAATATCAACATAAACAATAACAATGAAATCACGAAACTGCGAGAAAAATGGCTTTCCACTCACTGAGCCACCTGAAAAAATGGCCGTCCACTCACTGAACCACCTTATATCCAGTGAGCCACAAGGTAAGAACACAGGACCACTGGCATCTGTCACAGCCCCAGATAAGATGCTGTTTTTCAATACAAAATATTGCTATATTTTACACACAGATTTTTTCTTTTTTCTTTTTAATATTTATCTTAAAAAAAAATGTACTTTGCGTAGCGTTGTCAACTAAAATGAGCCAATCCTGACATTCACTGTTTACCTGTAGTAAAAGGTCCTTATTCCCAATGTGTCTTCTGCTAAGAGCCTCCAATCTAAGCACTGTGGTGGTACCCTTCCCTGCTCACCACTAGGGTATCACAAAGTCCAAATACAGTGAAACCTATCTTAAACCTTAAAAAACCCATCACAACTGCGGCAGACGTCATTCTAAATTTTTCAGACAAGTCACATGAAATTCCAAGCCTTATCCTCTCTGTAAAGTATAAACTTGTATGAGAATGCCTTCTGCTACAGTTTTGGTCAGAGCTTTAATGTCGTCTGTTTATGTCGTCTGCTGAATATTCTTGCAAACTTTTCAAACCTATTTTTGCATACATGCAAACAGTGTGGACCCAGATCGGGCTGCTCCTAAAGGAGCAGTCTGATCTGGTTCCATAGTGTTTGCAGAAGTGACTTTTGAAGTAACCAGCAGAAGACAAAGCAGACGACAATAGTTGTGATTGGCGCTTTAAGGGTTAAAGGTTTAAAATAAACACCTGTACAAGTGATAAAAAGGTGTTTTTTCAACCCAAACAGTGCAGACCCAGATCAGATGCCACAGAATGATCCGACAAAGCAGATGTGCAGGTTGATCTGGGTCTTTGGCATGGGTACTCAGAAGAAAACAATGTCACACCACTGGCAAAGTTTAACCCCTCCAAGAAATGACTAGACCAAAGCACTGCAAATAGAAATACCTTAAAAGTCCTGAAGTATAAAATAATTGGACTTCCTTTAATAGCAGGTGGGTTTAGGAATCCAAGTTATTGTTGTCAAATTTTTTATGTTTTGCATGCTCGGTAAAATTTCAGCATTTTGATATACATTTCACATTTTGATATATATTTCTCATTTTGATATATTTTCTCAGAAAACAGTTTGACATTGCACGCAAATTCTCATAATGAGACAATTTGCACTGAATGTCTAACACTATTTACTGGAAAAAAATAAATGTCAAAGCCTGTTGTCTGCTGAATTTGCTGAAAATACTAAGTTATAATAATTGCATTCTGGTCACTGGATACACGTAGACAATTTTGGCCTAGATTTTGCTTTTTATTCACCTGTTGCTTAAAATACTTAGTGGAATGGCAAACAGTGTAGACCCTGATCAGACAGCTTCAGTCTGATCTGGGTCTGTACTGTTTGCATAGGTCATTTTGTCAGACACCTTGGTGTTCGAAATTTTAGGACATTTACCGTAAACCTACCAAATGCTTCACATGATGATATTTCTCAAGCTGAAGTTAAAATAATATTATCAGGATATTCTGAACACTGGGGTTGAACTAGAAAAAAAACTGCATAGCTATGGCCTGAGAATATATGAAGAAATTTATGACAAATTTAACTGCAGATGTGTTAAAATTCAACTATTAGCAAACAACCATTTTAATTATCTTGGAAAAACGCTCGTCAAGATAGACCTACTGTCATTTAGCATGGTACGCATATCACTACATATACAAGCAATCTCACTCATGGCTAGGTAAGTGGATTCTCCAAATAAATATTCTTCCCATTTCTCCATAGCAACAGATAAGGCGCTTTTTTCATCCAAAAAATGCTGATATCTTTCTTATTTCATCACAAAAACATATGTTGTGGGTACTCATCAGAAGCGCCTTGCTGAGGCGCTTCTAATAAGTACCCACAACATATTTTTTTGTGGAGAAGTAAGAAAAATATTATGTGGTTACCCCGTCTTATCTGTAGCTATGCATTTCTCCATGAAAACATATGTTCTGGTACTCATTGGGATCATTCTGGCGAGGCAATTACGGTTAGTATCCAAAACAAATGTTTTCATTTAGAAATATGATAAATATCAGTAAATTTTGGCAGAAAATAACATCTGTCAAGAACCATGTATAGCATAACATATACATGTATAAGCAACTATACATATACATGTATAAACAACAGTACATATACATATATAAGCAACCATACATATACATCTAAAAGCAACCATACATATAGATGTATAATCAACCATACATATGCATGTATAATCAACCATACATGTACATGTACAAGCAACCATACATATACATATATAAGTAACCATACATATACATGCATAAGCAACCAAACAATTACATGTATAAGCAACCATACATACACATGTATAAGCAACCATACGTATATATATGTACATGCAACCATACATATACATGTATAAGCAACCACACATATAAATGTATAAGCAACCATACATATATATGTATAAGCAACCATAAATACATATGTATAAGCAACCATACTCAACAAGGCAAGCAGAAAAAGAAACAGAACTATCATGGAGACAGAAACAAGAATATCAAGAAATTTGTTCACAGCACATAGGGCTTATATAAACATACAAACAACTGCACAAACATGAATATTAACATATAAGTAACAGTAAAAGAAAATCCATCATATAAGATGTAATTTATTAGCTTTCAAACCACCGATCTAAGCCTGCAGCCAGATCAGAGGATTGACTGAGTTGAGGTTTTACGGCCCAGTCAACCCATTACGGTCATGTCAAGCTGTTCCAGATCAGATGAGTAGCCATACAATTATTTGTCTTGACCCTAAAACTGCCAATCACAACAACTGTCATCTGCTTTGTCATCTGCTTGTGATTTTAAAAGTCATTTTTGCAAACAGTGTGGACCCAGATCAGACTGCTCCTTTAGGAGCAGTCTGATCTGGGTCCACACTGTTTGCCCATATGCAAAAATAGGTTTGAAAAGTTTGCAAGAATATTCAGCAGACGGCATAAACAGACGACATTTTCAGATGCTGATTTTCTTGGCCCTTTAAGGGTTAATTCTCCATGAAACATATGTTGTGGGTACTCATTAAAAGCTCCTCAATGAGGCACTTCTAATTAGTATCCACAACATATTTTTGTGGAGAAATTGAAAAATATCAATAGTTTTTGGTTGAAAAAAAAAAAAAAAAAAAAAAAAAAAAATGCCTCATCTGAAGGTATGGTAGATTTTCTCTTGCTGTCTCAATGTATTACATAATAACTCATGTCAATAATCTAGAATTACGTGAATCTTAAAAAGTGCGTAATAACAAATCTGTACATGTTTTAGAATCATTTACATCATTTACAGATATTTGTTTATAGAAATGTACTAATCAGTACCAACAACTGTTTGCAATCACAATCAGTTAATTACATTGACCTTCACGTATTTCCAAAATAGTAACTTCTTTGCTATCACTAGTCTAATTTATTTACTTTATTCGCATATTTTTTTCCTTAATAATTGCTATGTAGTAAATGTCAGCATGATCCGTAGTACACATTATTTGACAAACAACCACCTGAATTTATACAATATTTATAAATGTAAGGAGAAGAACTCTATAAGTACTTGTGCTTTCGTTCTTATCCTATGATTTGTTTGTGTTTACTTGCTTGTTTACTCAATATTGATTCTGAAATAAATATGTTTAAACCAACAACTTCTCAGAATTAACAATCTCTCGTTCTTTAAGTCACATAACCAACCAAAACAGTCAAACCTGTGTTAGTGGTCACCTCTATTAAGCAGCCAACCTGTATTAAGCAGCCGGAGGAAAGTTGCCCCAAAATTCATATACCTATATATTTGAACTGTATTAAGCAGCCACCTGCCTTCAGCAGCCACATTTTAAGCTTCCCATGGGTGGCTGCTTAAGACAGGTTTGACTGTACTTAGGGTTAGAGTTATACATAACTCCAGATCCAGGCCTCCTAGTGGCCCACTTTGAAAATATAGGTTTTTATACAGGTTCTTCTTCCTCAAAATATAGGTTATTTACAGGTTTTTCAATAAAAAATATAGGTTAAAGAAAGGTTCTTCCAAACTCACAATTAGATTTAAAACTGAAGAAAAAATATTCGATGAAATTTTGGGCCAAAATTATTCTGATAAGGTTGATCTGAATTTTACAAAGTCCGAGCGAGCAAAGCGAGCGAGGAAAAAAATTACAATTTCTTGACAGTTTTCATCACTTTTTTGGGACTAAAATGTAAAAATAGTAGGGCATTTTGAAGAAAAGTTAGGGTTGAGTCGCGAGAAGGTTCAAAATGTGAAAAATATAGGTTTTTTTCATGAAAATACAGGCTTTTCATAAGTTTTATGAACAAAATAAAGGTTTTATAGGTTTGACACAAAATTATAGGTTATTATAGGTTTTATAGGTTTTGCTAGGAGGCCTGCAGATAAGTTGGGGGGGGGGGGGGTGGGGGTGGATATTCACATAAAAGTTTTCTTATTTCTCCATAGAAATATATGTTATGGTACTCATTAGAACTGCATCAGAAAGGTTATTCTAATGAGTACATGTTTTCAGTCTTTTTCAGTTGAAAAAAGCACCTTATCTGGAGAAGAGTTATCGATGATTTCTCTCTTGTGGGGGTGGGGGAGGGGGGTGTATTGTGTTAACATTTTTTCTTATTTCTCCATGAAACCATATTGTGTGGGTACTCATTAGTAGAACTGCCTCAATGAGGCACTCTAATGACTACCCATAATGTATATATTGAGCTGAAATGAGAAAAATATCAAATCTTTGACTGCCGATGATCTGGCATTTTACATCCATTTCAACATTAATTAAGTCATATTGAGATGTTGAAAGGATGGTAATGAAAAGCTCTGTACAATAAAGTACAATCATGAGCTGAATTCTGCCTCCAGCAGGATTCAAACCCAGGACCTTTTGATTCAATCCCACTTGGTTGCCCAAATGCATCTTCCTGTCCTTGAGAAAAATTTCTGGATTTCACCATAGCTCTAAGAATATTTTTCTTATTTCTCCATGTTAACCCTTAAAGCGCCAAGAAAACCTGCATATGAAAATGTTGTCTGTTTATGTCGTCTGCTGAATATTCTTGCAATTTTTCAAACCTATATTTTTGCATACAGGCAAACAGTGTGGACCCAGATCAGACTGCTCCTAAAGGAGCAGTCTGATCTGGGTCCACACTGTTTGCAGAAATGACTTTTAAAGTAACCAGCAGAAGACAAAGCAGACGACAATAGTTGTGATTGGCGCCTTAAGGGTTAACATACATTGTGGGTACTCATTAAAAGCGGCTCCCTTTTTGACCGAGTTGCCTCCCATGAAAGACTATCCATTCTCCTTAAGAGCAATTAACCTTTACCACTCTCTGGGCTAATTCAGCAGACGACAAACTGATGAAATGTTGTTTTTTGTTCCCCCAGAAAACAGGATTTAACAGTTTATCCATTGGAGACAATTTGCATGAAATGTAAAATCCAATTGTGGTAGGGGCTATTTCACAAAATTAGTCAAGCAGACCGTATGGTTTTTAAAGCAGACGTACGGACAAGTCTGACAGACATACGCATATCCAGCCACCCAGAGTACGATCAGTACCGTGTCCTGGGAAAATATAAATTTTGTTTGTTTGTGATGAGGTTTTACGGCCCAGTCAACCCAATGGGGTCATCTCGAACATGGTCAGCTTACCTAACCACACATTTACTGGGCAGGCTTAGTCCTCTAAGCTGTTAACCAGTATTGTGCACATTCTTTCGCCAGAAACTGACAACTGCCCTTCTTGAATCAGAAATATAAATTTTAGTCATGCAAGTCATACCATTAGAAAATGACCCTTATTACTGATAAGGGCAATAAGACCCAGACCAGACTATGCATTCATTCAATCTCATCAGACTTTCAAGCTCACTAGCAAAATTACTGGATACTGAAATCAATGACAGAGCAATCTGTGCCCATCTGTAGGCTCAGCTTGGCTGTCTCTTTTGCATACTGGGTTTGGCTCTTTTCAACACTGCTGGTAATAATTATGTAGTATATGATCTTTAAGTTAATCTGGGCCCAGCTGTTCAGAGCATTATTAGCTTAACAAGCTTGCTAATTACAAACCTTGTTAATTGTTGTAGTTAACCCTTGTCCTGCTGAATAAATTAAGATGCCACGCCCATTTCTAATTTGCAGCCAATCAGAATACTTGATTCAGATTAATGCTATAAATTCACATACTTAATGGCAAACAGTGCAGATCCAGATCAGTTGGCTTCTTCAGAAGCCAACTGATCTGGATCTACACTGTTTGCAAAGGCAGGGTATATCCGGTTTCAGCAGGACAAGGGTTAAGGTATTTTCAAATACATTGATATTTTTGCTGCAAAAATGTGAAGAGCTTTTGCAATGCAGAAGCTACACACATTTTTTCAGCAAAAAATATCAATGTATTAGTCATATTTCAAGACAGAATTTTTAACATCACGTTAGCTAACAACTTCGTTAAGCTTTGAACATCAGGGCCCTGGTTTTGAAATTGAAGATGACACTTATGGGGAACGGATACACTTTCAAGGAAGGCGACTCTGTAAACACAGATTTGCCTCCATTCTCAAAAGGAGTTCACTCTACAAGGCAAGAATTTGCTCCAAGTAGAGCGGACCATATTGTAGCAAATTTCTTCCCTGTAGGATGGACCCATTTTCAGAAGGGGTTTTGGAGAATAGAAAACCAAAGAAAGTCAAAAGTTATCTCCCTTGTGAAAAATGGCGGAAAATCTGCCAGGTGTATGAAATCAGCATAATAAATGTATGAAAGCATGGCAAACAACAAAAACAGCAACAACAAAAGAATGTCTAGAAGTGTAACAGGATTGTCTTCCTTGCATACAAAAAAGATGATATATGCACAAAAACGGGCAAAAAACTGCATAATAAATATAAAGGCAACTAATGTCGTAAGTACTGCTGCCATTTTACCTTTACCAAACTCCTGGCAAATTCACAAGACAAACAAATGATGATATTTTCCTTATTTTTCCCAGAATATTGGCTTTCCCATCTCATGCAAATCGTCTCCAAGGGAGACGATTTGCAAGAAATGGCAAAGCCAATTTTCAAAATTTTTGTCTGCTGAATTTTTATCCAGCATGCAAAGTGTTAAAACAAAAAGAAACAAGAAAAATGCCTAATGACATTATGGACGGGTTTTTCAAAAAGGTTAACCAAAAGGTAAACCTCAGATGTCAGGGAAGATAAGTATATAATGAAGAATGTAGTCCCTCTTGCACGTGACACGCCTACTGGTCCTCCTCTTCATCCCTACCAAATATGAAAGCAATCCACTGAAGACTATAGGTAAAATATGACTTTGAAAAAGGTTAACCAAAAGGTAAAACTGGGATGATGCCCGATGCCTGCCCGGACATCGCTATTTTGAAGAATAGACTTTTTGAAAAATCCGTCCAAAAATGACATATAGTACCTGGGCTCCAGATAAGATTAATATTTTGTTTCTCCATCAAATATAACCTCAGAAATAATTTAGTGAAAAATGTAACCTCAGAAATAATTTAGTGAAAAATATAACCTCAGAAATAATTTAGTGAAAACTATAAACTTCAGAAATAATTCAGTGAATAATAGATCCATCCACTGAAAAAGGGGTGGAGTCTAATCTTATGCTAGCCGACCATGACATATGCAGTGTATAAGGTCCAAATACTGCATTATCTAGGAATATGCCTTGTCCTGATTTTTCTGGTCATGTGACATTTGCATGTACTTTCATCTTTAACACTTTTGCAAATTCAAATTGATGATCTTTTTCTTATTTTTTTCCCCAGAAAACAGGGTTTAACATTTTGATGCAAACTGTCTCCTCTTTGGGCAATATTTGCATGAAATGGACAATTTTCTAGGAAAAAATAAGAAAGTATTTCAAAATGATGTCTGCTGAAATTTTTACATAGCATGCCAAGCATTTCAACAGGTTTTATAGTTCTAGATCAAATTACATTTTGACCCAAATGTGAGGAGTGGATTCCGAGGGATTTGAACCCCACTTAAATGAACCCCACTTTAACTCAAAATTTCGCTTTCATGGGAAATTTTGGATAAATTTGGAATACCATATTTACCCTAAATATTCACACCCTTGCTGTTTACCTTATACTTCACTTCAACAAGTCCATTTTACTTCTTTTGAGTTTGTGTAAAATTGCTGAATGAGTGCCAAACAGTGTACACCCTGATCAGACACAGCATTCTGCAGTCCTATCAGGGTCTATACTGGTTGCTAAGGTCTGTCTGTCCAAATACATAAAGTACGGTAATTTTATCAAATCGGACCCCCTCAGAATTCATCCTGGATCCACCCCTGATTGTCATCACGAAAACACGCCTATATAATTTTGCCCCCTTAAACCCCACTTTTATATAGTAAAACTGGGGTTTACAGGGGTATAAATTATTTTTCTTATTTCTGCTCAAAAACATAGATTGTGGGTACTCATTAGAACTGCCCCACTGAGGCAGTTCTAATGAGTACCCACAATCTATGTTTTGAGCAGAAATATGAAAAATATCAGAGTTTTTTATCTGAAAATTTTCAGTTTTTGGAGGCGAAATTTTCTATATATTTAAATAAGCGTGTTTTCGTAATGATTCATATTTTTCATATTTCTTCAGAAAAAAATACATGTTTTGAGTACTCGTAAGAATCTCCTCGATGAAGCAATTCTAGAAGAATACGTTACTGAGGTAAATTAAAGAAAATATTCATCAAAATAACCCTCTTAGCAGAACAATGTAAACCAACTTATTCCATATTTCTATCTCCATAATTAAAACTTACCCACAGCCCTGAACTAACAGATTAAAAGAACTCATCTGAACACATTAATTTTGATCACCATGTTTTTTTAAAAAAAAATCTTAACCCTTGCCTTGCTGAATAAATTAAGATGCCACGCCCACTTCTAATTTCCAGCCAATCAGATTACTTGATCCGATTTTTTGATAGAAATTCATATATTTCATGACAAACAGTGCAGATCCAGATCAGTTAGCTTCTTCAGAAGCCAACTGATTTAGATCTACACTGTTTGTTAAGGCTGGGGATGTCATCTTCAGCAAGAGAAGGGTTAATCATGCTTAATTCATACAAGTACATAAGCAAAAAATGACAAATATTTTCTTAATTTTCTCTGAAAGTAGGGAACAATTAGAATTGAACACTTCTATTACCGGGCTGAAGATATGCAGTTTGGCAGTCCCTGGCTGAGGTCTAAAATTGGTGTACTCCATGTCTTGTTTATTTTTAAACTAACCAAGCGGGTTGCTTTCCTTATTTTGTTTGTGTTGAGGTTTTACGGCCCAGTCAACCCAATGGGGTCATGTCGAGCGTGGTCAGTTTACCTAACCACACGTTTACTGTTTCCTTATTCTTTGGTTAATAGAACCAGAAGAAATATAATAACTGAATAATGTTTTCCATGAAGAACATTTATTTTTTATTGCACACAACAGATAAACAAACTGTGGAAACAAAAGAAAACCTGCTGGATTTTATTCTGCATATCTTCAGTCCTGCTACTGAACATTATTACATTTCAATCCTGAGGTGGGGAACAGAAGATCTATGTTAAACCTTTAACCCTTAAAGCGCCAATCACAACTATTGTCGTCTGCTTTGTCATCTGCTTGTGATTTTAAGTCATTTTTGCAAACAGTGTGGACCCAGATCAGACTGCTCCTTTAGGAGCAGTCTGATCTGGGTCCACACTTTTTGCCTGTATACAAAAATAGGTTTGAAAAGTTTGCAAGCATATTCAGCAGACGACATAAACAGACGACATTTTCGGATGCAGTTTTTCTTGGCGCTTTGAGGGTTAAAGAACTAAGCATAATTGCAGCAGATGAATTCTACTTATTACTATTATTATTTATTATTATTTGTGTCTTATTTTTTAGAGAAAATAAGATTTGTCATTCCACGTGAATCATCATGATAAAATGTCAAGCCTTACTTCTCTGTAAAATAAAAAAAAAAAAAAAAAAAAAAAAAAAAAAATGTTGTCTGCTGCAGTTGTGATTAGCGCTTTAAGATTAACTTGTGACGTAAAATCTCAGAATAGATAATATTACAGAAATTACAGAAATACAGTTTTTAGTGTAACCTCTAATCCATTTAAAGTTTAGTCTTGGAAGAGTTACGCATTTAGCTCAGCGGATACTGTCTTGATCTGAATCTTGTTTGTTTCTCCAAAATATAATCACTCGAACCCATTCATCCAACAGGTGCTTTTCATTGCAAATAAAGTTATTCTATGTATATATTTTGTGTTTTCATTCTTTTTTGTGTCTATTAATCAATGAGCAGACTGTGTAGGAGTATAAAATAAAAAGACACTAAGCTGACTAGCATTAAGATAAGAAATAATTTACTCTAAACATAGCTCTTGATAAGGCGCTTTTTTCAACCAAAAAGTATCTGTATTTTTCTTATTTCTCGACAAAAACATATGTTGTGGGTACTCATTAGAAGCGCCTCGCCGAGGCGCTTCTAATTAGTACCCACAACATATGTTTTCGTTGAGAAATAAGAAAACTATTTAACTGATACCCAATCTTATCTAGACCTATGCTAAGGTTATCAGACAAGAAGACTTGAGTAAACAGAGCTGACCCAAACCTGTACTGTCGCTCGGGCATATCTGTTCAAATATTTACGGTAAATACTATCCATATACCTTCTCATAAATAGAATATTTGCTATTCACTTCATTTCAGCAGAAATGATCTTTAAGAGACCAAACTACAATGCAGTTAATTTTTACGAAAATCCTCTAAGCAAATACCATAGGCAACAACATACATATAGGATGTTTTATAAATATCTGTTTTGAACACACTGTTTCATAGCTCTGGATAAAAGGGGAAAATGGATAAATATTTTTCTTATTTCTTCGAGAAAACATATATTGTGGGTACTCATTAGAAGTGCCTCGGTGAGCCTCTTCTAATGAGTACCATAACCTATGCTTTCGTGGAGAAATAAGAAAAATACTGATATTTTTTAGCTGAAAAACATGCCTCCCATAGAGCCATGTTTATTCCCTCTCTCTCTACAGCAGCCTCCTCTCTTAGAGCAGCCATGTTTTGGTTCCATTTCTGGCCATTCAAGAATCAATGCTTCGGATAAGGCCCTTTTTTTCATCCAAAAAATGCTGATATTTTTCCTACTCCTCTATGAAAACATATGTTGTGGGTACTCATTAGAAACGCCTTGCAACATATATTTTCATGGAGGAATAAGAAAAATATTACATGGATAAACCCCCTTTGAACTGGAGCAAAGACAAATGCAATCAATATTATCACTGTCGGTCATTTCAGTGCACGGCCTTGTAATTCCGCTTGCTGATGTCGAAATTCTACTACTGCCTCTGTTTTTATGCTGATTGGCTGTTGAATACAGTTGTGCACCTCAGTCATGTGATTTGTGAACATGAACACCTTGGAAACCATGGCGAGACAACTGAGCTTCTTCAAAAGCTTTTTTACCCTCATCGCCTGAAATTAAAATTACAAATCACACTTTACTCATAGCTCCAGACAAGGTACTACTTTTTCAACTAAAGAGTGTTGACATTGGCTTACTTCTTCTCAAAAACATATATTTTGGGTATTCATTAGAAGCACCTCAATGAGGCACTTCTAATGAGTGCCCACAACATATGGTTTCAAGTAGAAATAAGAATAATATCTGGAGTTATGCCCTACATTTGGCATATCGGAACAATAAACAGATTACTCTCATTGCAAATAAAGTTATTCAATGAACAGATTACCCTCACTGCAAATAAAGTTATTCAATGAACAGATTACCCTCATTGCAAATAAAGTTATTCAATGAACAGATTACCCTCATTGCAAATAAAGTTATTCAATGAACAGATTACCCTCATTGCAAATAAAGTTATTCAATGAACAGATTACCCTCATTGCAAATAAAGTTATTCAATGAACAGATTACTCTCACTGCAAATAAAGTTATTCAATGAACAGATTACCCTCATTGCAAATAAAGTTATTCAATGAACGGATTACCCTTATTGCAAATAAAGTTATTCAATGAACAGATTACTCTCATTGCAAATAAAGTTATTCAATGAACAGATTACCCTCATTGCAAATAAAGTCATTCAATGAACAGATTACTCTCATTGCAAATAAAGTTATTCAATGAACAGATTACCCTCACTGCAAATAAAGTTATTCAATGAACAGATTACCCTCATTGCAAATAAAGTTATTCAATGAACAGATTACCCTCACTGCAAATAAAGTTATTCAATGAACAGATTACCCTCATTGCAAATAAAGTTATTCAATGAACAGATTACTCTCACTGCAAATAAAGTTATTCAATGAACAGATTACCCTCATTGCAAATAAAGTTATTCAATGAACGGATTACCCTTATTGCAAATAAAGTTATTCAATGAACAGATTACTCTCATTGCAAATAAAGTTATTCAATGAACAGATTACCCTCATTGCAAATAAAGTCATTCAATGAACAGATTACTCTCATTGCAAATAAAGTTATTCAATGAACAGATTACCCTCATTACAAATAAAGTTATTCAATGAACAGATTACTCTCATTGCAAATAAAGTTATTCAATGAACAGATTACTCTCATTGCAAATAAAGTTATTCAATGAACAGATTACCCTCATTGCAAATAAAGTCATTCAATGAACAGATTACCCTTACTGCAAATAAAGTCATTCAATGAACAGATTACCCTTACTGCAAATAAAGTCATTCAATGAACAGATTACCCTTACTGCAAATAAAGTTATTCAATGAACAGATTACCCACATTGCAAAAAAGTTATTACTCAAAACATTCACATTCTGATCAGACCTTCTATCTGTCAGTTAATGAATTACTGGACATTTGTAGAAGATATTATATTTGTGGACATCATATTTTTTCTAATAACAGCAATGTGTAGTAAAAATTTCTGCCAATGTTTTTGTTAAAAGACTGATCAGATTCGATAACAAGCAACAATGAATTGTTAATGCTTAGCACTCTGAGTAAAAACTTTGAAGCAGAAGACATATTTGAAGCAGAAGACATATTGAAATATCTTTCTTATTTTTCAAAAAAAAAAACAACAGATTTTCACAATTCATGCAAATTGTCTTACTGTATATTTGAACTGTATATTTTTGACTGTTTTCATATCCCTCAAAAGGCATACTTTTTTTTTTTTTTCACATATCAATAAGAGTTATTCTGGCCCCGAGGTTATAAAAGTTTTTTCATGCTCAACTCAGCTATGCATGAAATTTTTCATGCTATCAAATCTCAAATAACTAACAATACCAAATTCTTTTTTGCAAAACATAGCTGAGCATGAAAAATTCTCTGCAAATAAATATGAAAATGCCAACTATTGTTGGCATTTTCATATTTATTAGCAGAGAAAATTTCATGCTCAGCTGAGTTGAGCATGAAAAAAGTTTTATAACCTCGAGGCCTGATCTCAACTTACCTAACGAGAGGAGAGCATCTTTGGCTTTCATCTGAACCATAGAGGAGCTGTCTGATTGACATAAATATGCCAGCTGATCTGTACTCTCAGATGCCTGAAATATAAATCCTCATTTTCAAAACAAAAAAAAATTCAGTCATATTTTGACTGATGTGATGGGGAGCTTGCTCAATGCCTCACTGAAATATTACGCCCCAGACGTATGACATGATATTCCACCCTGTCAGTTATACTATACAGGGCTGATCAGTCCTGATTCCTTGCTCTATTGTCTTAATGCCGAGCCCCAACAAAAAAAAGAAGCCAGTACCAAATTTTAAAAGTTCTGGTATGACTCAATAAGGATTGAACACCTAACCTTCCGGATGCTCTATCTCATGCTGTGAATACTCAGTGAGGCACTTCTAATGAGTATTAACAGCATGTTTTCACAAAGAAATATAATAAGAATTCCGCTGAAAGCTATGCTGCGCCTGAGAGGGAGCAAAATCTTAAAAAGTTTCGGTTAAATTTACAAAGCCGGTGGACCGTGAAATATAGGTTGAAGTCAAATATGGATACTGCTATCTGAGTTGTAATCCTTGAATGCAAGACTATACCAAGTATCACTACTTTAGCCTTTATAGTTCTTGATAAATGAACTTGAACATTAGGGTCGAAACAGGGGCTGATGCTTATTTACAAAGTCACTGAACTGTGAAATATAGGTTGAGGTCAAATATTGATTCTGCTGTCTGAGTTGTCATCCCCAAGTGCAAGCTTACACCAAGTATCATCACTGCAGCCTTTATAGTTCTTGGGAAATGAAATGAACATTAGGGTCGAAGTTAGGGTTGACATAAATGTTGACAGATTGATGGAGGAACAAAGGGATGGATAGAAAACCGAATCCGTATATTGCGCCCTGCTAAAAGCAGGTGTGACAAAAATATCAACACTTTTTGGATGAAAAAAAATGCCATATCTGGAAATATGTATGACTGTGGTCACTTTGGTACAATTGCAGCAATTGTACATGCAAACAAACTTTAGCTAGAAATTTTGTCCACAAATAGGATTTTGCAGGAGGCTGTGCCCCATATTTGCTAATTACTTCATTCACAACTTATCTCTGGTATTGCCAACTCGTCAGAAACCAGGACCCCCTATCTTTGGTTTGGTTCAGAGTGTAATGGCCCAGTCAACACTATAAATGTCATGTTGAGCCAGTCTTACCTTACCACACTTTTCATGAGCAGGCTAATCCTCCAAAGTGGTTAATTTTGTGTGTTTGTGTTTTACGGTCCAGTAAACTGATTTGGGTGATGTCAAGTATGGTCCGTTTAACTACCAACACTTTTAAAGGGCTGGCTTAGACCTCTAAGTGGTTAACCAGTACTTGTGCACATTCTTTTGCCAGATATTGACAACTGCCCTTCTTGAATCAGTGGAAATGAGAGAATGGCCACAGAAAACACTTCATGATCAATCTCCATGAGAGGATTTTGCCACACCTGGAGGGGAATAAACCCGCGACTTCCTGATCACCAGTCAAACACGCATCTGAGCTACTGAGGCCGGCTTGCCCCATATCTGCCAATTACAGTCGACTCTCGTTATCATGAATTCCAAGGGACTCTCTGAAACACTTCAAGTTATCCGTACCTCGAAATATCAGAATTGCAGAAGTGAGCAAAAGAATAAATCGAACAACCACATTTAACAAATGAATATGTAATTTGATTCCTGAAGTTAGAGACATATTGAAAATATTGTGGAAAAGAGGAGAAATTGCTCCTTAGGAGCCACAATATTTTGTTACCTGTTCTTACATTTCCATGTTAAAACAGGGACCAGAATTTTACTTCAAGATAAGTGGTTATTCGAGATAAGCAAGGTCGAGATACAGTTAACATGAATAGTCAAGTTGTTTTCTGTCTTCTAAGGAGATAACAAGAGTCGACTGTACTTCTCTTCCATAACCTACATGCACCTGCCAAAATCTAAACAAAAGCCAGAAACTTAGGTTTAGAAGGAGGCTGTGCCCCCTATTTTGCCGTTACTTCTTTCATATCTTACCTCAAGTATTGCAAGCGCAGCACATGCCCCACTACGTATTTCTGGCAGACGATCTTCGAGGCCTTCAACGTAAGCGATCATCGCCTTGTCTCTACTCTCTTTCCTTCTCTGGATCAGGTTCAAATACGATACTGCAAGTAAAAAACCACTTTAATTTTAACCTTTACCACTCTCTGCACTATTTCAGCAGATGACAACTTTCAAACTGGAATGCTCTCCCTTTAATGCTAATCTATTCACCTTAATATTTATAATTAAAGACACTTTTTTTTTCCCAACCAAAACATACTGATAAAATTTTTCTTTATGAAAACTTTTATTGTGTGTACTCAATGGAATTGCTTCAAAGTACTCACTGGAACTACATTGGCAAAACAATTACAATGAGAAATAAGGAAAATAAGATAATCTTCTAATCCAGAAATACACATATTTAGTAGTACCATGAATCAAATATAAGCATTAAAATATTTTAATTTCATGCTGTCTGTAAACATTCACCCAAATGATGAACTGAATGAAACAACAAGCTTAATTCTGGGTAAATTTTGCCTTCCATAATCAAAATACACTTTTTGTTTTTTTTCTAATAGTGTAATTTTTCAGGGACCTTAATTACTTACCAGACATGTACCTGTCCTTATATTAAATTTGAACAATTCTATCTTATAACATACAGCTGATTCTCTAATAAGTGCTGGATGAGTGGCAAACAGTAGGCCAAATTCTTTCCTTTAAGATAGCTCCACAACCACCCCTCTTCCCCTTCCATACACTCAAGAAGGGAGCCAAATCGACAGTTATTTCCATTGGAGGTGTACCCCTTCTTCTTAAAGCCATGTTCACATCATGCCAGAGGTATAACAATAAAAAAAATGTAATCTATGTTATATTCTACTACTCACTTGTACACTGTTCAACCTCTTTGTCCGGACAGATGAGAAGCATTCCCAGAACCTTCACACAAGGTGGGGTTGGTAAGGTGTCTCGTAGCATCAGGATAGCTTTGATAACAATGTCAGAATTTCCTGAGGTAAACTTCTCAATCAACTTCACTATAAAATATAGAAACATGTTTAATTGATGTTAAAAACAAATATGCCATATAGGGAGATAACATAATATTGGACTTGTGCCCCCAAACAAGGCTTTGTTTGTTTGTTTGAGTTGAGGTTTTATGGCCCAGTCAACTCAATGGGGTCATGTAGAGCGCGGTCAGTTTACCTAACCACACGTTTACTGGGCAGGCTTAGACCTCTAAGCGGTCAAATAGTATTGTGCACATTCTTTCGCCAGAAACTGACAACTGCCCAACTGAATCAGCAGAAGGGAGAGAATGACCATAGAAAATATTTCATGATCAATCTCCACGAAAGAATGTTGCCGACCTCGGCGGGGGTTGAACCCGAGACCTGGTTTCCAGTCAGACGGCGCATCCAACTGAGCCACCGAGGCCGGCCAAAACAAGGCTTGGATCAGCCTGTGCATTTGCAGACATCAGACCTGCTGGGTACCAGTTGGATAACCAAAGATCAAATGTTTGGTTTAAAAGCCATATAGGATGATTTCTGAGGTTGTACAGTCGGATTATTGACAAAAAAGGCCAGATGTGGTTTGACCCTTCAGTAAGAATTTTATGTAACAACTCATAAAAAAAAAAAAAAAAAAAGTATGGAATACAGTACTTGAAATATTCATTAACATCAGTTCTTTTGATAGATGCAATTATTTCTCAAAATTTTATACAGCTATGTATTTCATCACGAAAACATGCCTATATAATTTTGACCCCCTTAATCCCAACTTTTATGTAGTAAAACTGGGGTTTACAGGGGTATGTGTTATTTTTCTTATTTCTGCTCAAAACATAGGTTGTGGGTACTCGTTAGAACCGCCTCGTCGAGGCGGTTCTAACGAGTACCCACAATCTATGTTTTGAGCAGAAATATGAAAAATATCAGAATTTTTTTATCTGTAAATTTTCAGTTTTTGGAGGTGAAATTTTCAATATATTTGAATAGGCGTGTTTTCGTAATGTGGTATTATATTGTATTTACATTTCATGAAAAAGTGAAGATTTCACAATCCAGTAAATGATGATTTGATGTTTTATGTCTGTTCAACACTATTTAAGTCATATTAAGAAGGGGTAATAATGAAAGGCTCTGTGCACTGAAGTGCCATACAGTCATGAACTGATGTTGGCCTCCAGTGGGACTGGAACCAGTGTCTCGTGATTCAGCGTCAGGGACGCTAACTGCTCGGCTAGGCTTCCTCTCACTCCATTAAGAAACCTGGGCCCAGTTGTTCAAAGCATTGTTAGCTTAACAAGCTTGTTAGTGGTTGATTTTGTTTGTGTTGAGGTTTTACGGCCCAGTCAACCCAGTGGGGTCATGTCGAGCGCGGTCAGTTTACCTAACCACACGTTTACTGGGCAGGCTTAGTCCTCTAAGCGGTTAACCAGTATTGTGCACATTCTTTCGCCAGAAACTGACAACTGCCCTTCTTGAATCTTAGTGGTTGAAATGTTAACTGTTCTAGTAAGTACAATACCTAATTCCGAGGTATTTTTGCTGAAAAAATGTGAGTAGCTTTTGCAAATGCAAAAGCTACTCACATTTTTTTCAGCAAAAATATTAGCATATATGCCATCCCATATTAAATGATCAAAGTTTTAACGATACGTTCACTAACGACATCGTTAGTTTTGAACAAATGGGCCCTGGTATCCAGTAATATCGTAATAACCCTAAGTAACACCTGAGCAAACAGTAGACAGTAGACAGATCAGATGCTGCAGAATGCAGCATCTGATCAGGGTCTACACTGTTTGCCACTCATGCAGCAGTTTTTACACACATCAATAGATAGCAAAATGGACTTGTTCAAATTTTAGGACAAGTATGGTAAGAAGGTAAGGCATCCCAATACTTATGATAAATACTGTAATTAAATATTTCTTACTCTCTGCAGCTACTTTTTCAACATGCTTCAGTCCGCCCTCTTCTGTAAAGTAGGTCATAAACTGGTGTAGTGTCATCACAAAGTTTGGTTGAGATTTTTCAACATCGTAGTCCGGAACATCCAATATTCTGGTGATTATATGTTTGCATACTGCAAAAAAAAAGAAAGAAAGGGAAAGATAATCTATTAAGTTGATTGATTTGGAGTTTTATGGCCCAGTCAAAACTGTTTCAGTTATGTTGAGCTGGTCTGTTAATCTACTGAAACTTTTCCTGGGCAGGCTTAGTCCTCTATGTGGTTAACCAATACTTTGTGCATATGTGCATATACTTTTGCCATTAACTGACAACCGCCCTTCTTGAATCAGCAGAAGTGATAGAATGACTGCAGAAATTATTTCATGATCAACCTCCATGAATGTTAACCCCGGTCTTACTGAGCCTGGATATACCCTGCCTTTGCAAACAGTGTAGATCCAGATCAGTTGGCTTCTGAAGAAGCCAACTGATCTGACTCTGCACCGTTTGTCATTAAGTATGTGAATTTGTATCAACAACTTGGATCAAGCAACCTGATTGGCTGAAAATTAAAAGTGGGCTTGGCATCTTAGTTTATTCAGCATGACAAGGGTTAATGTTGCTGAGCTGGGATTTGAACTTGCAATCCCTCGATCTGCAGTCAGACATTATGCCAACTGCGTTATGGAGTCCGGCATGATTCAGTGTAAGACTTTTACTAATATTTTAACCTTTTTCCAAATCTGTTCACACTGCATTTTCACAGATGAATTATTTGCATACTGTAGCCCATTTTGTGTTATGGTAAATGTTCAAAATTTCGTATACCAAAGTAACTGACAAAATGGCATATGCAAACAGTGCAGACCCAGATCAGACTGCTCCTGAAGGAGCAGTCTGATCAGGGTCTACACTACTTGCCATTCCACTAAGTATTTTAAGATACAACTGCAATGGAAGGAAAATTTTGGCCAAAAAAAAGAATGGAATAAAGTGTTCGAAATTTCAGGACTTTTACCAAATTAGAAGTAGGGCAATTCTAATGGGATGCTACAAAAGTGGGAAAAAAAAATCTATTCTTTTTTTTTTAAACCAAGCATGTCTTATCTGCAGCAAAGGCCCTGATGTGTAGATGTGCAGGCTGTTCTGGGCATACATTGTCCATGACATGGTATATTTAACCCTTAAAGCGCCAATCACAACTGCAGCAGACAATTTTTTTTATTTTTATTTTTCAGAGAAAACAAGTATTGACATTTCTTGTGAATCGTCTGCTTGGCAGACGATTCACATGAAATGTCAAGACTTGTTTTCTCTGAAAAATAAAAAAAAAAAATTTTTTGAATGTCGTCTGCTACAAATTTTGCTTGGTGCTTTAAGGGTTAACTGCTAATCTTATCGTGTGAGCTACAATACAAGAACATGTACCTTCTGAAACATGCTTCCAGTGAAGCCTGCAATCGGCTTATGCCTAGTGCGGAAAATTTTGTTACTTGTCCACGGACAAGTAAACGGTCAAAATCCACTCCAACTAAGATTTACTTGCCCAAAAATCGACATTTTTTCTTATTTCTCGAAGAAAACATATATTGTGGATACGCACCACTATGAGACGCTTCTAATGAGTACTGTTACGAGCCAGGTGTAACAAGAAAGAAAAAAATGAAAGTTAAACCAGCAACAAGCTTTAAATTATTAATATTTATTCACCAAAAAATAAGACAGGATTCAAAACAAAAGAAAGTAAACAGTACCTTCAAGTTTATGTCACAAAGTCTCTCAGAAATAATCCACACAGTGAAGAAACAGAAGAAATGAAAACATTCAACCTCTACCCTTACCTGCTGGAAGGATAACAGACCTTGCCCAACTGTAAGCCAATATCAGCTGGATGCCCCGGTGATGCAAGATACACGACACCTTTTCCTCACACAACCACCCCACCCCCATCCCCACCCGAGGCCAGCCTCTATGCCATAGTTAATCCCATATATTGTAAACCACTTTCTTACCAATACAGCACACCACAGCATATTCAGGCTTACCTATAAGAGGATCAAGCTGATGTTTGTCTGCTATAAGTGATCCATATTTCTGCTCCAGTGCCGACAGAAGTCTGTCCGGGTTTATGTACAACTGATGTTGGTCCGTACATTTCACCCAGAACTCACGTAAAGATTTATCATCACATAACGAAGACATCACTGGAAAAGAACAGTGTCATTTTATTAACCTTCAACCTGCTGAATAGTAGCAGACGACACTTCAAAACAGTTTTAAATATTTCAGGAAATATGGCTTGATTTCTTATAGAAAAGCTTGTCATTTCATACATACCATCTCTGTCTTCAGATATGATTTGTGCAAAACGTAAAGGCCTATATTCTTAAAAAGATGAGAAAAAAGTACATAAAATTCATTCCCTATTAAATATTGATTGTTTGTGTTGAGGTTTTACAGCCCAGTCAACCCAGTAGGGTCATGTCAAGCGCGGTCAGTCTACCTAATCACACGTTTACTGGGTAGGCTTAGTCCTCTAAGCGGTTAACCAGTATTGTGCACATTCTTTCGCCAGAAACTGACAACTGTCCTTCTTGAATCAGGGGAAGGGAGAGAAAGACCTTAGAAAATATTCCATGATCAATCTCCGCAGAAAAAGTTGCCGACCTCGGCGGGGGTCGAACCCAAGACCTCCTGGTCTCCTGTCGGATGCGCATCTAATTGAGCCATTGAGGCTGGCTATTAAATATTGAAATTCGGCAGGTTGAAGATTATTATTTGCTGATCATAAAATGTGGCCAAAGGTTCTACAGATGATTCATTGAAATATGTACATTATATATTAAAAGTAAAATTGAATGTTTTACCCAGCATACTAAGCATTAGAGCTTACCAGAATGCAGGTCCACCTCTGACCCAGATTTTCCAATTTTTACAAGGCCCTCTATAATATCAGTTTGTTTCTGTAGTTTATCTATGGCATAGATCTCTCGGCACTTTAATGGTCCGAATGTTCCTAGGTTCTGAAAAACAAACAAAAACTTTTGTGAGTACACAACCCATAAAGCAAAAAGGACGTATATACTAATGCATATCTGGAACCAATGCTTGAATGCACATGTACAACACAGTATGGCTTGTGTCAAGGAAAGAAAACAGTCTTTGAACATAGGCAAAATGCACAAAATCATATTAACCTGCACAAACTTTGAAATTGCATAATTGCTGACTGGATGAACAGACTGATATGGGTCTGCGACCAGCACTTGAATACACATGTAATTACATTCAGTGAAAGTATTTCCATACAACACAGTATAGGTCAAGTCAAGCAAAATTGATTGATTGTGTTGGGGTTTAACACACATCAACCCTTGTGGGTCATTTTGTGTCATCTCCCAGAGAATGGGAGAAAAGAGATAGAAGAAATAGTAGAGGAGATCAAAGAGAGGGTCAGGGATGAAAGAGGAACAGGAATGCAAGTGAAGAAATAGAAGAAACTAAAACATTTCCCCTCTACCTTTACCTGTTAGAAGGATAGCAGGCCTTGCCCAACTGTAAGCCAATATCAGTTTGACGCCCCGGTGAGGTAAGATGCACGACACCTTCACACCACCCGACCAACCCGCAAGTCAAGCAAAAAGATGTTTTTTTTGAACATACAGTGAAACGTGTAAGAGAGCCACCTTTGAGACTGACTTTAAATAGTGGTTGATGTGAAAAAGTGGCTGTCTTATAAAGGTACTTGTCATGTACCTTTATAAGAAAAGCACCTTTCCACATCAACCACTAAAGTAAATCTCAAAGGTGGCTTTCTTACACAGCTTTCACTGTACACTAAATGCACAGCCTCAGATTAACTACCACATGTGCATAACCTCATCAAAACCCTGGATTGTTTGTTGACACACTCTACAGTGTTCCGTGATTCTGCAAGCAGACAGCAAAGCTCTGATCAGACTGCAATGATGCGCCCTCGAAGATACATTTTGCTTGGAGTGGCCCACTGCAATCAGTTTATCAGAAAACTAATATGGTAAATGTCCTAAAATTTCGAACATTTTATACCATTCTTTTTGGCCTAAATTTTCCTTTTTTATGCAGTTGTTTCTTAAAACAGTGGAATGCCAAACAGTGTAGACTCTGATCAGACTGCTCCTTTCAGGAGCAGTCTGATCAGAGTCTACACTATTTGCATATCATTTTGTCAGAAACTGAAGTATGAAATTTTAAAGACATTTACCAGTATCATATTCCATTGGACCATGCACATGATTGTGCTGTTTAAATGCATGTTATGCCTGATTTTGGAAATAAAAAAAAATTACTTAAAAGTCTTTCCTCTGTTTAATTGGAAAAATGCAGAATATTGGCAGAATAAAGCAAATATAACATACCTATTCACCACATATTCACAAAATAGATGCAATCAGCAAAGGTTTGACAGAGACTTAACCCTTTCACCTTTCTGAAGTGGACTCTTCCATCCTTGAGTTTGGACATGTCCATTGAGGCAAATAGGGGTTTCAGTTTAAAATAAAATCAACTAGAAATGTGTCCAAAGGACAAGGATGGCCCTGGCTGAAAACCTTAAACACAAATTGCTAACACCGAATGTGGATGGAGAAGGAAAGAGGTAACACTATATGCCCTTTCCCCCATTCTTCCAATGGTGGTGGTGGGAAGGGGGGTGGGGGGGGGAGGGGGAGGGTGAGGGAGGCTAAAATAAAGAAGGGCATAATAGTGTAGATTCTGATGAACCATCTTGTTACGAGAGTCTCATCTGGATCTACACTGTTTGCACAGGTACTGGTTTTGGTCTGCCAGGTTTAAAGGGTTAAACCAACCTCGCAAATTTATCCATAACAGCAAATTGCCTCCCTTTACAAAATTAATTCAGGTCCAAACATTTCTCTGGTGACAAATTTTAACCCTTCTCTTGCTGAACACGGCATGCAAACAGTTAGATCTAGATCAGTTGGCTTCTGAAGCCAATTGATCTGGATCTGCACTGTTTGTCATTAAATATGTGAATGTCTATCAAAAACCCGGATGAAGTAATCTGATTAACTGGAAATTAGAAGTAGGCGTAGCATCTTAATTTATTCAGCAAGGCAAGGGTTAACAAAACAAGACCTCATCAATCTTTTTTTTTCTGTTCCTATTTTAGTTTATTTTTAACAAGGGAAAGTAACTCACATCTAGCAGTCTTTCACAATAGGTAAGGTGATACATCAGGCACTGGTCCACTTGTTCGTTTCCGGTTGTCGGTGGGACTGGACTTGAACCCAGGCTGGATCCCAGCTGCGTGTCTTCACTCAATCGCTGGGCCAAACTTTCAATCCCGGAATCGCCCGTCTTGGCCGTTGACTCGGGGCTGCATAACAGATCGTCAAATGCTGGCTCACTTTTGGGGCTGTAATTGAGGGGTTACATGGGGAAGGCGAGGTTTTAATGAATATAACGGGAAAAAATAAAATAAAATAAAATAACAAATTATGACATGATTATCAGGGGGGAAATAAGGAAGAAATTCATAAGGACAAAGATAAGAAAGAACTATATTTACCCAAAGTATTCAGACTAACAAGCCTGTATGAACAGTGTAGACCTAGATGTCAATTTTGATTTGATTTGGAGTTTTATGGCCCATATCAAGCCGGTCACTTAACCTACTCACTTTTCCTGGGCAGGCTTAGTCCTTTAAATGGTTAAACAGTACTTTGTGCACAAACTTTTGTCAGTAACTGACAACTACCTTTCTTGAATCAGATGAAGGAGGAGAATGACTAGGAATACTTCACGATCAATCTCCATGTAATTTATGTGTTGCCATAGGATCTGAACCTTTGACTGCTAGATCTGCGGTCATACATGCCACACACTGGGCTGCATAGCCTAGCATAGACCCAGATCAGACACTGCAGAATGTGGCATTGGATTACGGCCGACACCGTCATTTAACCACTTCTTCTTTAGACACATCATAAGGTAGCCAATGATTTGATCAAATTCGTAGCTCTGAATAACAGGGGGTATCCACATAATATTTTTCTTATTTCTCCACGAAGACATATGTTTTGGGCACCCATTACAAGCGTCTCAGCATATATCTTTATGGAGAAACAGATAAAAATAATTAATACTTTTAAGTAATCTGGAGGTATGCAAATTTCAGAAAAATATGGTTAGGAGTAAAGGTATCTGAATAAGATACCGTATTTGATCTAATTACCGCACTGTGCGCTAAAGTTTTTCAAAAATAGTTGTGGTAAAATATGTACCTACCTATATTAAGGGTACTCTTTAAAAATAAATCAGCTAAGGACTAATTAAATGATGCTAATGCAATGTTTTTTTTCTGATTTTCTTTATGCAATCGAATGGGTACCCACAACATATGCCTTTATAAAAGTAGTACATAACAAGCAAATTCCATGGGGAATTTGTCACCCGCCTAATTTTTATTTGAGGTGTTAAAAATGGTAAAGTTAACCAGAGGACCACTGGTCCTGTATCAAATACCTAAGTATTGAAGCAGGAAACCAGTGATAAAAAATAATTTCAAGATTCTGAAAAAAACCACATGCATATCTTCAGACCATCCTTAAAGCACCTGTAAAGTTTCAAAGGATCGGCTTAAAACTGTGGTAGGAGTTATGGGGTCAAGGTACCTACTCCCTATACGCTTCTGTAGTATTAGAACTCAAAAAATGTCTAAGTAAAAAATGCGGAAAAAGTAATAAAAAATTATTTCAGGATTCTGAAAAAACCACATGCATATCTTCAGGCCATCCTGAAAGCCCATGTAAAGTTTCAAAAGGATCGGCAAAAAACTGTGGGAGGAGTTAAGGGGACAAGGTACCTACTCCCTATACACTTCTGTAGTATTAGAAATCGAAAAATGACTAAGTTAAAAATGCGGAAAAAGTAATAAAAAATTATTTCAGGATTCTGAAAAATCCACCTGCATATTTTCAGGCCATCCTAAAAGCCCACGTAAAGTTTCAAAAGGATCGGCCAAAAACTGTGGGAGGAGTTAAGGGGACAAGGTACCTACTCCCTATAGACTTCTGTAAAATTAGAACTCAAAAAATGTCTAAGTTCAAAACGTGTAAAAAGTGATAAAAAATAATTTCAGGATTCTGAATAAACCACATGCATATCTTCAGACCATCCTTAAAGCACCTGTACAGTTTCAAAAGGATCGGCCAAAAACTGTGGGAGGAGTTAAGGGGACAAGGTACCTGCTCCCTATATACTCCTGTAGTATTAGAACTCAAAAAATGTCTAAGTTAAAAATGCAGAAAAAGTAATAAAAAAATAATTCAGGATTCTGAAAAAACCACATGCATATCTTCAGGCCATCCTGAAAGCCCATGTAAAGTTTCAAAAGGATCATCCAAAAACTGTGGGAGGAGTTAAGGGGACAAGGTACCTACTCCCTATACACTTCTGTAGTATTAGAAATCGAAAAATGACTAAGTTAAAAATGCGGAAAAAGTAATAAAAAATTATTTCAGGATTCTGAAAAAACCACATGCATATCTTCAGGCTATCCTTAAAACACCTGTAAAGTTTCAAAAGAATCGGCCAAAAACTGTGGGAGGAGTTAAGGGGACAAGGTACCTACTCCCTATAGACTTCTGTAAAATTAGAACTCAAAAAAAGTCTAAGTTAAAAATGCGGAAAAAGTAATAAAAAATAATTTCAGGATTCTGAAAAAACCACATGCATATCTTCAGGCCATCCTAAAAGCCCATGTAAAGTTTCAAAAGGATCGGCCAAAACCTGTGGGAGGAGTTAAGGGGACAAGGTACCTACTCTCTATACACTTCTGTAGTATTAGAACTCAAAAAATGTCTAAGTTAAAAATGCGGAAAAAGTGATAAAAAATTATTTCAGGATTCTGAAAAAACCACATGCATATCTTCAGGCCATCCTAAAAGCCCATGTAAAGTTTCAAAACGATCGGCCAAAAACTGTGGGAGGAGTTAAGGGGACAAGGTACCTACTCCCTATAGACTTCTGTAATATTAGAACTCAAAAAATGTCTAAGTTAAAAATGCGGAAAAAGTAATAAAAAATAATTTCAGGATTCTGAAAAAACCACATGCATATCTTCAGGCCATCCTAAAAGCCCATGTAAAGTTTCAAAAGGATCGGCCAAAACCTGTGGGAGGAGTTAAGGGGACAAGGTACCTACTCTCTATACACTTCTGTAGTATTAGAACTCAAAAAATGTCTAAGTTAAAAATGCGGAAAAAGTGATAAAAAATTATTTCAGGATTCTGAAAAAACCACATGCATATCTTCAGGCCATCCTAAAAGCCCATGTAAAGTTTCAAAACGATCGGCCAAAAACTGTGGGAGGAGTTAAGGGGACAAGGTACCTACTCCCTATAGACTTCTGTAATATTAGAACTCAAAAAATGTCTAAGTTAAAAATGCAGAAAAAGTGATAAAAAATTATTTCAGGATTCTGAAAAAACCACATGCATATCTTCATACCATCCTTAAAACACCTGTAAAGTTTCAAAAGGATTGGACAGAAACTGTGGGAGGAGTTAAGGGGACAAAGTACCCACTAAAAACTCGGAACCACGCACCACGCACCACGCGCCACGCACCTCGCACCACGCGCCACGCACCACGGAAAACCAAAAACAGTGTCCCTCCACTTTTCTTCGAAAAGGCGGGGGACAAAAAGTACACTGGCTGTGATCTGAAGATTATGTAATTGCTTGACTGAGCGCTTATAGGGGCATGTGCAGTAGTTAGGTCGAATACGGTAGGTAAATAAAGTACCAGAAGTGCACGTTTCCTTGCAGACAAGGCCGAGAATTAAATCAAAATAAATAATTTTTGTTATTTTTTCTTCTTTTGTTTGTGTTTGTGTTGAGGTTTTACTGCCCAGTCAACCCAATGGGGTCATGTCAAGCACAGTCAGTTTACCTAACCATATGTTTACTAGGTAGGCTTAGTCCTCTAAGCGGTTAACCAGTATTGTGCACATTCTTTCACCAGAAACTGACAACTGCCCTTCTTGAATCAGCGGAAGGGAGAGAATGACTGTAGAAAATATTTCACGATCAATCTCCATGAAAGAATGTTGCCGACTTCGGTGGGGGTTGAACCCGCGACCTCCTGGTCTCCAGTCGGATGGTGCATCCAACTGAGCCACCAAGGCCCGTCATTTTATTCTTGACTGAAACTTATGTCAGGGTACTCATCATATACATGTATCTCTAGATACGACGTGGTATCAGGTAAACATTTTTTCCTATTTCTCTATGCAAACGTATGTTGTGGGTATTCATTATAAAAGCCTCAGCAAGGCACTTCTAATGAGTACCCACAAGATATGTTTTAATGGAGAAATAAGAAAAATTATCAACACTTTTTGGATGAAAAACCCCCCCAAAAACAACAACTAGAAATGCATCCAAAGGTCATAGATGAAAAACTTAAATGCAAATTGCTAACACTGGAAGGAGACAGACGGACAGACAGACAGAAGGAGGGAAATTCTTCGAATGGTGGGGGCATAAAAAAGTGCCATATCTGTATCTTTATCATCAGAATTACCTCAATGAGTACTCATAACAGACATTTTCCTGGAAAAGTATGAAAAATATTGACCGTTTTTTAATCCCAAAGCCAAGCCTCAGAGAAATGGGTTTTTCATATCAGGTAAGATGAGGGGTTTTCACATCACAAAGTTTATTCAAGTATACCCCAGTTTTCTCTATAGGCTATGGTGAAACATGTGAGATTGATTGTGTTGGGGTTTAACGACACGTCAACCCTTGAGGGTCATTTTTGTCGTCTTCCAGAGAAAGGGAGAAGAGAGATAGAAGAGATAGAGAAAATGAAAGAGATGGACAGGGAAAAAAGAGGAAAATGAATGAAAGTGAAGAGACTGAAGAAATAAAAAAATTCTCCCCATTACGAAAACACGCCTATTCAAATATATTGAAATTTTTACCTCCAAAAACTGAAAATTTTCAGATAAAAACAATTCTGATATTATTCATATTTCCGCTCCAAACATAGACTGTGGGTAATTGTTAGAACTGCCTCAGCAAGGCGGTTCTAATGAGTACCCACAATCTATGTATTTGAGCAAAAATAAGAAAAATAATTTATACCCCTATAAACCCTACTTGCACTACATTATGAAAACATGCCTATTCAAATAAAGTGGAAATTTCACCACCAAAAACTGAAAATTTTCAGATAAAAAAAAATATGATATTTTCATATTTCTGCTCAAAACTTAGATTGTTGGTAGTCTTAGAACTGCCAAAATGAGGCAGTTCTAACAAGTACCTACAATCTTTGGGCAGAAATAAGAAAAATAATATATACCCCTGTAAACCCCCGTTTTACTATATAAAAGTGGGGTTTAAGGGGGTCAGAATTATATAGGCATATCTCCCCTTACCTGCTACAAGGATAGCATGCCTTGCCAAACTGTAAGCCAGTATCAGCTGGATGCCTCAGTGACATAAGATACAAGACACCTTTGCACCACCCTACCACCCCCAAAACATGTGAGTGTAGATTAAATATTGAAATATAACATGGTCTTTAACCCCTTAAAATGCCAAGAAAACCTGCATCTGAAAATGTTGTTTGTTTATGTCATCTGCTGAATATTCTTGCAAACTTTTCAAATCTTTTTTTGCATACAGGCAAACAGTGTGGACCCTGATCAGACTGCTCCTAGAGGAGCAGTCTGATCTGGGTCCACACTGTTTGCAAATATGACTTTTAAAATCACAAGCAGATGACAAAGCAGACGACAATTGTTTTGACTGGCAGTTTAAAGGTTAACAGTTCTGGTAATGCAGTACAAATTAGCAAGTGATAAGTTGAGCCTCATTATAACCATAGCCCCAGATAAATTTGTTTTTGTTTGTCATGTTCAGAGGTACTTCTAATGTGTTCCTGCAACATATTTTTTCATGATTTGTTTGTTCATTTTATTCAGGCTTTATGTCGCTTTCAACAATCTTTCAGTCATATCATGAAGGTGTCTGGATGTGGCAGGGAGCTCAATGCTCATTTTTAGAGTGCTGCCTCACTGAAATATCATGCCCCAGACACTTGACATGATATTACACCCAGTCACATTATACTGACACTGAGCTGACCATTTCTCTCTCTTAATGCTGAGCGCCAAGTGAAAGAGCAGCTAGTTCCGTTTTTAAAGTCTTTGGTATGACTTGGCCTAGGATTCAATCCACAATCTCCCAGTCACAAAGCGGATGCTCTACCAACTGAGCCACTCATCATCATCATATCATAATGGGATTTTTGATTAACGTGCAGGTAACGGGCAACATCCACATCAGTGGGCCCCCTTCCAGATAGCTGGCTTGCTGCATGCATGGCAGATCTCACACCAGATCTCCAGGTACGTCTATCATGAGGGTTGATAGCCGAGAGCTTCCACTCTCTGCAATCCCTTTCTGTCAGCTGCTTCCATGTCATTTTGGGCCTCCCAGGCCCACGCTTTCCGTCAACCTGTATGTCAAAGGCTGTCTTGATTGCACCACTGGAGCATTCCACATGTCCATACCATCGAAGTCTTCTCTCCTTCAGAATAAGGTCCAGATCCTCAATGCCAAGCCGCACAAGTAGCTCATTGGACCTGGTGGTGACAATGTCTTGTGGCCTGACATTGCAGATCTGTCTGATCATTGCCCTGTCATTTCGCTGCAGACCCTGGAGGTTCAGCTTTGTCAATGGCCAAGTCTCGCTGGCATGGAGCATTGCGCTCCGCACACAAGAGCTGTACACACGGCCACGTGTTTTGAAAGAGAGGTGGCGTGAAGAGAGGACTGGCAGCAGATCCTTGAACTTCTTCCAGGCGGTTTTCACACGTGTTGTGGTTGAAAGTTCACAGCCACCTGCTGCTGAGAGCATGTCTCCTAGGTAGCAAAAGGAAGCTACCACCTCAAGCTTGTCAGGTCCGACCTGGACTTCCTTCTGTGGTCTGCCATCCAAGGGGCGTGCAGTTCCCTGGCACCAGTTTATTTTTTCATGAATAGGAAAAATACAGTGAACCCTCGTAACATCGACAACTTTTGTTCCCAAAGACATTGCCATTAAAATGAATATACTGTTGTAAAGAATCTTTGATGAGCAGACTGATATGTAAGAAAGGTCTTGTTTTGTTCTTATTTTCTCACAGAAAATATGTTTTGGATACTTGTTAGAATTGCCTCACTGAGGCAATTCTAACGAATATCCAAAACATGTTTCTTTAAAGTACTGAATACAGTCTTCTTGCATAATTTGTGACTAAATGTTACCTCTTGAGTGATAGTTTCGTGACAGTCAAATTGTCATTATAATGAATTTTGTTGTAGTATCGGTATAAAGTGTCGATATAAAGAGGGCTGTCTGTATTTGTCTGATTACCCTCTTATCTGGACCTAGGCATCTGATCAGTATTTGCTGTGTGCCTACAAATTTTGTTTGTTTGTGTTGAGGTTTTATGGCCGAGACCGGACCCTACTTTAGGGTTATGTCGAGCGAAGTCAGTTTACCTAACCGACTAAGAGAAAGCACTATCTAAGAGAAAGCACTATCTTACCCTGGTGGTGACTGTGGTTCTTCTGTTCCATCTTCCGTATCCAAGAAATCAAAAGCTTCAAGTGCACTTTCTATAGAAACACTGATACTAGAAGATCGAGAACTACTCCGAGAATGTTTCTACAACAGAAAATATAATAAAAAACATATTACTATAAAAATAATAAAAAAAATGTAAATTTAAGCCTATGATTTAGGAAACTAAATCATATGGTACCATATTACTTCTAAATATTAGGTCAGAGTCTGCATTGTTTGCCATTCAGCCAGAATTTTAAGGGTGAGTACAATAAATAGGTACAATAAATAGGTATGATGTCTGATTGTTCTGAGTAGTTTAATTAGGGAGTTGGAAATATTTCACAAACTGGATATTGGTCAAAAACCTTTTTTTCTTATACACACATGCATGCATGCACATGTCCATGCATCCACCCACACAATTTGGAAAAGCTTTATTTGTTGTTACTTGTAATTTGGACATGAAATACAAAAACTACTGTCCTTTCGATATCTCTCGGAAAGACGTTTTTTGCTTGGCCTTTTATCTTAAATGAAACTGTTTTGTTCTGATAGATCATATCTTATCAAAAACCATTTGTCTTTTCTGTTTCTGTGTTTTGTTCTCAAATATGTACCCTAAAATTGCATTTATCGCCAAAAATTAGTCTGACCTATGCAATTTCTATAGTAAAGTGATTTTTTGGAATTTTTGTCTAAGAAAATATTTTTTACTTTTCTTTGCTGAATTTGAGTTATTGATGTTTCACAACAATATTGTGAAAATTTCAGAAAAAATGAACAATCAGAACTTGTTGAAAATCTGCCTCCAAGTTACCTACCCTACAAAAACTTCTGCATAATTTGCATTCATTTTTACTATGGGAAAAAGTGAAAATATTTGATTTTTTTAAAACCATTGACTAGATCTGGCTCTACACTGTTTGAAAAGGCAGGACATATCCCAGTTCAGCAGGACTAGGGTTAATATTTTTTCTTATTTCTATATGAAAACATATGTGCTAAGGCCTTTTTAATTAGTATCCATATCCATAACATAAGTTTTTGTGCAGAAATAAGAAAAAATATTTTCCCAGTACCCCTCTCATCTGAAGCTATTGTTACGATCTCAGAATATTTAGGGTAAACGTGTTATAATTACCCTGGTTAATTTCTCTATAGTTCTAAGAAGGTCCTCCAATCTTTGCAATTCCGTATACTGGCCATGATAATCCTCTAGTGAACTACGTAAACTATGTAAAATATCCTCTAATGTTAACACAGAATGATCATCACTATTCCGCACAATGGGTAATGACACACTAGGGAAATGTAAATGACTAATCACGGAAGGAAAGGAACCAGAAACTAACGGAGTCTGTTGAGTATTAACACGAGCAGTATTGTCCTTAAAGTCCCCGGAATCTGTCACATCACCGGGTAGATACGGACTAGAATGATATCCTCCGGGTAAATATGGCACATGCCCAAACAGGGCGCCTGATTGGTCAGTTCTGATCATGTGATCACTGTGTCTATTTTGCACACGTGGGCTATCGAACCCATGATAAGCCATGGCGCCTGAGGTTTGATGAGTTGGAGTTTGAGTTCGTAATATAAAGTTGTCGTCTGCGGTTTTCTGTAACGCTGCCGGACCTGAGAATCTCCTTTCAGAATCCAGTGAATCATCCTGCAATAGAATAAATTGTATCTAAGTTTTTAATATATACATATGATATTTCCCTAAGTGTTGGGACAGACATACATGACCAAACAGAGTAATTCCAGATCAGACACCTCAGAAGCGTTTTCACCGTCTGCCACTCATGTGGCAGTTTCAGATACATGAACGGGCAGACATATACATTTGTTCAAATTTTAGGACAAGTATGGTAAGGAGTCAAGAAGTACACAACTTAACCCTTAAGATGCCAAACACAACAACTGACGTCTGCTTTGTCTTCTGCTGGTTACATTAAAAGTCACTGTTGCAAACAGTGTGGACCCAGATCAGACTGCGCCTAGAGGAGCAGTCTGATCTGGGTCCATACTGTTTGTACATATGCAAAAATATGTTTGAAAAGTTTGCAAGAAGATGCAGCAGACGACATAAACAGATGACATTTTCAGATGTAGTTTTTCTTGGCATCTTAAGGGTTTTGTCTGGGTACCAAGAGGATTTATTTTTCTTCTAAGACAATCAATGATCAATATGCCGAATATACTTTGTATCAAATATAAAGTACTATACACGATTTTAGTTTTAGAAATACCACTGTTGGATTAGCATTTCTGAAACTTGGTCAAGTGAAAATGGTGGCTGTCAAGGCAAGCAAAAGGCAGCCACTCTTAGATGTTTGCAAGACCATATTTTCCAAATATAATCCAATTTTTATAAAATTTACTATAATATCATTTTTCGGTTGTAGTATTTTATCTGACGTTACAAGAATCTTCCCTTCACATGACCTACCATCCAATCTTCTTGGTTAACTCAGCAGATGACACAATGAGGTGTTTTTATTTTTGTTTTGGAAAATAAGAGTTTGACATTCCATGCAAATTGTCTCCTAAGGAGACAATTTGCATGGTATGTCAACCCTTACATCCTAGAAAAATATTTTAATATGTTATCAGCTGACATTTGTACTACATGAAAAGCAGTGAGCAGAAGAAAGCAAATGCCTTTAGCACCATATGCAGATGTGTAGCTAGTTCTGCTTTTCCTTATTTCATTTCAGATCTGTTTTCCTATTATTTACCTCAAATATAACACTTACATGTTCACCATTTAGTGCTATAATGGAAACAGGTCGTCTTCTTGGTGTACCATGAGCCAACAATGCCGGTTCTATAAAAGTGGTACTTTCATCCATGCCATCCAGAGGACTGAAACACAGAAATTATAATACACTGCTCGTTTTTGGTCTAAAACTAACGGACAACAATACAGCAAGTCAAGAGTTACATTCCAATGATTTTCCCCAACAAATTACTGTACAATGTATAAGATGTGGTATATTAATATTTAAACATCTGCTACCAAACAAACATGGATTTTACCTGTATGAGTCATGAACAATGTTAAAAAAGTAAAACTTTTTGAATCAAAAATCAATGGCTTTCTCAAAAAACTGAAACGGAAACCAGAGAAATTGTTAACCCCTGTCATGCTGAATAAATTGAGATTCCACACCCACTTCTAATTTTCAGCCAATCAGATTACTTGATCTGGGTTTTTGATAGAAATTCACATATTTAATGACAAACAGTGCAGATCCAGATCAGTTGGCTTCTTCAGAAGCCAACTGATCTGGATCTACACTGTTTGTTCAGACAGGGCATGTCATGTTCAGCAAGAGAAGGGTTTAGGAGTATTTGGGAATAATTACTGGATAATTTTTTCTTATTTCTCCATAAAAACATGAATTGTGGGTACTCATTAGAAATGCCTCACTGAGACATTTCTAATGAGTACCCACAACTCATGGTTTTATGGAGAACTGGAGAAAATTATCTCAGAATTATCCTCAAGTAATCCTCTTTAACAAGTTCTCTGGAAAACCATTTGGAATGCACGGGTAAATTCTGATAAAAAGGCAAAACTTATTTCCTTAAAATTAGCTTGCAAGAACACTTCCAAATATTTGCAGTCTTTCACGGTATGACATTTTTTTTTATTTATTTGAGCATACCTCTACTTTTTTTTTTTTTTTTTTTAGCAAATAATGTTTTAAAGCTTTTATAAGGAGTCTGCAAATGCCAGGAGAGGAGTAACAGAATAGTCTATCAAGCCTTGCAATAAAGCATTACGAAAACACGCCTATTCAAATATATTGAAAATTTCACCATAAAAAACTGAAAGTTTTCAGATACTTTCATAAATGCAATACAGTTGCTTTGTCCCCCTCATTTTTCCCAGAAATGAGGGTCTGACAGGGTCTGTCAGAATTCTGATACATAAAATAGGGTTTGTCAACCCTATATTCTGAGAAAAATAAGACAAAACTATCTCAAACTGTTGTCTTTTTTCTAGGAATAGTGATAAAAATATTTGAAACTGTTGAAATATTTGACAAATCTTTACCCAACATGTCAAGCATTACTTCCATGTAATATTTGTTTGTGTTGAGGTTTTACGGTCCAGTCAATCCAATGGGGTCATGTTGAGCGTGGTCAGTTTACCTAACCACATGTTTACTGGGCAGGCTTAGTCCTCTAAGCGGTTAACCAGTATTGTGCACATTCTTTTGCCAGAAACTGACAACTGCCTTCTTGAATCAGCGGAAGTAATAATAAAGTCACTAACTTCAATGGCCCATGTAATGATAAAGTAACAAACTTCTATGTAATTATAAAGACCATTAACATACATGACAAAGTAACTTACTTCCATGTAATAATATAGTCATTTTCTATGTAATGATAAAGTAACTTACTTCCATGTAATGATAAAGTAACTTACTTCTACATAATTATAAAGTCACTTCCATGTACTGACAAAGTAACTAACTTCCATGTAATGATAAAGTCACACACTTCCATGTCATGATAAAGTCACTTACTTCTATGTAATGAATAAGTCACTTACTTCCATGTAATGATAAAGTAACTTACTTCCATGTTATGATAATGCTGAGTTTCAGTGAACCATTGACATTAATGCTGACAGTCATCAGTTGAGGGTTGGCAGAGAACAATTCTTTGATCTCACAACTCTTCTGTCCAAGAAGAACTGACTTGAAGGCTCTCAGCTCAACTCCCTAAAAAACAGGAAAAATAACCTGATAAAATCTACATAAAACAAATATTTTCTGAGCTGTCTATGCTTTCTTTTGTCACAGGAATTACTCAGGAGCATACATGCCATACCTCACACTGTGAGACAAAATCTCACAGAATTTGGCTATTTTGCAACCCATTTTCCATAAGAATTTCAAATCTCACAGAATTTTCAGACTCTGTAAAAGGATATTTTATGAAGAACTCATTATAAATTACACAACATTATACTTTTGATATGCTTAATTTATCAAAATAAAGGCTTTAAACTTATTTCTGTGAGCTTGAAAGTGATTTTTTTGAGAATCTCACAGAATTTTGTCAAATCTCCCCTAAAAGTTAGCCTGATCTCACAGATTTCTGCCAAGAACTTATGGCATGTATGCAGCAGTTGTTAAGGAGATGTCGTTGGTGATAATTTTATCATAATTTTCTTATTTCTCCATAAAAACAGAAGTTGTGGGTACTCATTAGAAGCACCTCGCTGAGGTGCTCCTAATGAGTACCCACAACATGTTTTCTTGAGAAATTGAGAAAATTATCCCAGAATTATCATCAAATACTCCTCCTTAGAAACTCAGATTACTTAAATACCCTAAATATTTGGGGTATATAAACCTTAATTCCTTACACTACTTGATCTAACATTTGAGCAAATCCATTTTAAAACCAGTTCATGTGTCTAAATACTGTTAAAAGGGCGGCAAATTGAGTAAACCTGATCAGATGCCACATTCATGGCAAGAAATTTGAAATCTTTAAACATCATTTACTTTCTTAAAACCCCCGTCATGCTGAATAAATTAATAGGCCATGCCCACTTCTAATTTTCAGCCAATCAGATTACTTGATCCAGGTTGTTGATACAAATTCACATAATTAATGACAAATAGTGTAGATCAAGATCAGTTGGCTTCTGAAGAGGCCAACTGATCTGGATCTACACTGTTTGCAAAGGCAGGGCATATGCGGGATCAGTAGGACCTGGGTTAATGTCTTTTGCTTACCTTTATATTAATAATATCTCCAACAACAGCTTTAAAGGTGAATTCTGGGATTTCCCATTTCTGGTTCCCACCCTTCTCCACTCTTCCTTTAGTTTTCCATTTCTGGGTTCCGTGTCGAACTGTCACTTCAAACACATCACCAGGACATAATCTGGCAAATCCTGCCATACCTATATAAAATAAAAACAAGAACAAATGTACATAAATTATCATTAAAGGGGAACACAACCTTAAAAGGTATTGTGCTTTAAAGTAAAGAATTTTATAAACAATGAATTTTGACACAAATTTGATCAAAATTGGTGGAATAGACAATTGAATATTTTAACATTGGTGGAATGGGCGTTGCCATTTTGAATATTTAATGAGGTTTCATAAAAATTAAAATTCGTTTCATAAAGGTAGTTATTCTCATAATGTTAGTTTATTTTGGGGGAAATGATTGCTTGTCACTAGAATTAAAAGATTATAAAAAAAATCCATAGCAAAATTATTCTTTAAAACCCTTTATAATTTGGGCTGTGTGACATCACAAAGCCTACAATATGGCAGCATCCATGACAGCCATTTTAAATACATGTATATTCAAACCACCATAACTTCTTTAGGCTGATTTTGAAAAGTCTTGCATCAAAATAATTGGTTTGTTAAGCACTTTACTCCAAGATATACTTACAACTTTTATTGCATTCCCCTTTAACCAATAAAGTGGCAAGCAAACCACAGCAGACAATATTTTCATTTTTTTTTATATATTTTCAGAGAAACTAAGACCAAATATTTCAAGTGAGTCTTCTGCCTAGCAGACAATTCATATGAAATGTCAAGTCTTATTTACTATGAAAAATACAAAAAAACAAATCTGAATGTCATTTGCTGCAGTGGTGATAGGCACTTTAAGAATCAATTACATTTTCACCCTTGATATGCTGAAGTGGACATTTCCACCTCTCAATTTGATTATATCCACTGTTTCAAAATAACTTTTACCACTCTCTGGACAAAATGATGATATTTTTCTTATTTTTCACTTAAACAGGATTTGATATTTCATGCAAATTGTCTCCATTGGAGATACATTTGTAATTTGCATGTCAAATCCTTTTACCGAGAAAAATAAGAAAAATATTTCAGTATGTCATCTGCTGAAAATTTTACCCAGATTACTTTTTTTAGCAATAAGGTATCATTCAATCATAACTCAAAAATAGAATGGCAAATGTCTAAATCTCGGAAAGATGGCTTGTTGCAAAAAACAGTGTAGATCCAGATGAAAAGAATCATAACCAGCAGTCTCATCTGGGTCTACACTGTTTCAAAATTTATTTCTTTAGTTCTGCATCTCAAAGGGGGAGCTCTCTTTATAGAAAATATGTCTTCTTTTTTAAAGGGAGACCCCTCCAACAGAAATGGATTGGTTTCTCTTTCAGATGAAGATTTTCTAAAGTGGGACTAGTCTTAATCTTAAAGGAAAGATTCTGCTCCATATTCCTTTTACTCAGAAAACTTTTACTCTTTACAACATGTAGAATTGATTTCCAACAGTTACATTGTGGTAAGACTGTACATATAACTCCTGTAGCCTTTTAATAACCCTTGTCCTGCTGAACTTGGATATACCCTGCCTTTGCAAACAGTGAAGATCCAGATCAGATGGCTTTTTCTGAAAAAGCCAACTGATCTGGATCTGCACTGTTTGCCATTAGGTATGTGAATTTGTATCAACAACCTGGATCAAGTAAACTGATTGGCTGACAATTTGAAGTGGGCATGGCATCTTAATTTATTCAGCATGTCAAGGGTTAATGTAGAGTCTTCTACCATAACTCTTTGGACTATTGGTCTATTTCCAACAGCAGGGTGTCTGGTCAGCTTTTTTATTACTACTATGTTTTAGAGACATTCCAGTATTTAATGCAAACAGTGTAGTGTTCTGCGGCATTTGACCTGGGTCTGCACAATTCGCCAATTACCCTTTGCGGGTCTCCAGACTAAAAAATGTGTAAATGCTTAGCATGCTGGATAAAAACAAACAAACAAACAAAAAACAATCAGCAGACGACATTTGAAACATTTGTCCTATTTCTTCCAGAAAATAGGGTTTGACATATCATGCAAATTATCAATTATAATATAAATTGCATAATATTTCAAACCCCAATTTACTATCTATTTGTCATCTGCTGTACTTGGCCAGTGAGTGGCAAAGATAATATACCGTATTCAACCTAATTACCGCACATACCCCTATAAGCGCACAGTCAAGCAATTCCAGATTACAGCCAGTGTAGTTTTTGTCTACTTCTTTATGAAGGCATATGTTGTGGGTACCTATTTGAATTGCATCGACTTGTCGATGCAATTCAAATGAGTATCTACAACATATGCTTTTATAACGAAAATCAGAAGAAAAAAATCGCACAAACATCAAATAAGTCCTTTGCTGATTGTTTTTAAAGTGTACCTTTAGTAAGTAGATACATATTTTACCACAAGTTTTCCCAGTAATTTTGAAAAAAAACAAAACAAAACCCTAAGCGCACAGTGCGGTAATAAGGTCTAATACGGTATGCTTACCTTTTAATTTACAGTTGAATGTGCCCATCATATTCTCTAACTGAGCCTCTATCTGACACATCGTCTGCGTACATTCTTTATAACCGTATTTCACGTTGCTAAGAGTGTTTCTCTGGCTTCCAGGGGAGGTAACATATGCTCGATGCATTGTCCGCACACCTGAAATGTATAACAAATACTCAAATTGATTTATACTGACCAAAAAAAAGAAATACAATGCTAATATATCAAAAAAGAAACAAAGACGACTACCTTATCATTGTAAAACTGGTCCAGCATGTAAAATATGCATGTAAATCAAAACAGTGTATAGTTGAATTGTTGCTTCCTCAATATAAAGTATACATGCACGAAGTTGTGGACCAACATGTATAGATATATTTTTATTGTAACATAAGAAAATAAGGTTTTATTTTTCAAAATATATATTTCTTTTTTTCTTTCTTATTTATGAAAAATATCACTACTTTGTTGGCAGAATTTATCAAACATTCCCAAGGGTTAGAAAAGTGCATTCTGTAGTTTAAGACACTCAATTTACAATTTCAACCATCTAATAAATTTCAATGAGACCTATATTTTTTCCTTGCCTAAAACGTTTTATACCGATTTATAAAGAAAGTAAATGTTATATATATTATGCACTTATAGAAAATGTGCAGTGCAAACCTAAAACAGTGTGGTTCTAATCTACAATATATGATGTTATACAATAACACTGACAAGTTAGTATATATGGTATGTAATGTAATGTACATGTTGTTAAATCAAATTGTGTGTATAAAAATAGAAACACTGAGCCTATATAACTTCCTTATAAGAGATGCTCTAACTAATGCATATTGAATGGCACATTGTGTAGATCTAGATCAGACTCTGGGTCTGCACTGCATGCACATACAATTTTATCAGAATAGTTGATGCATGAAATTTTACGGCAATTATTCATATCATGTAAAGGTTAATACCGTGTTTATGGTAATCATGTGACCATGTCTAAACCACTTTAAAGTTGTGACTGTTACTAACACTTAGCACTCTCTGAGCAAATTTAGCAGATGACAAATGATATTTCTTATTTTACCTAGAAAATAGGATTTGATATTTCATGCAAACGGTCTCTCTTGCATGAAATATCAAAACCTGTTTTCTGGAAACAATGACGAAAATATTTTTCAAAATGTTATCTGTTGAAATTTTTACAAAGAATGCTGAGAGTTAACCCTTTAAAGCACCAAGCAAAATTTGTAGCAGATGACATTTGATTTTTTTTTTTATTTTTCAGAGAAAACAAGTCTTCAAGTATTGACATTTCATGTGAATTGTCTGCCAAGCATGGAATGTCAAGACTTGTTTTCTCTGAAAAATAATAATAAAAAAAAAACAAGAGGCCCACGGGCCACGGGTCGCTCACCTGAGTGACATAGCCACTGCAGATATGCAGATGTTATGCAACATTTTTCCAATCCTGTCATCGCAACTAATGAAAAGATCATCATTTAAGCAGTTCTTTATTTTGAAGAAGAAGATATATGGCATGCCAGTCAATTGAGGGTGATCATTTGAACAAACTCTAAATGGCAGCCAGCTTGGATTTACGATCTGCACGATTTTAGCTATTTTTGATCTACAAGTCACCCCAATGCTTCCTACCAAGTTTCGAGTCAACTGGCCTTTCAGTTCAGGAGAAGAGGCGAAAAATAGATTTTCAAGATGGCTGCCATGGCGGCCATCTTGGATATCCCATTGGCACAATTTTAGCTATTTTTTTATCTACAAGTCACCCCGATGCTTCCTACCAAGTTTGGAGTCAACTGGCCTTTCGGTTCAGGAGAAGAAGCGAAAAATAGATTTTCAAGATGGCTGCCATGGCGGCCATCTTGGATTTCCGATAGGCACGATTTTAGCTATTTATGATCTACAAGTCATCCTGATGCTTCCTCGCAAGTTTGGAGTCAATTGGCCTTTCGGTTCAGGAGAAGAAGCAAAAAATAGATTTTCAAGATGGCCGCCATGGCGGCCATCTTAGATTTCGGATCAGCAAGATTTTAGCTATTTTGATCTACAAGTCACCCTGATGCTTCCTAGCAAGTTTGGAGTCAATTGGCCTTTCGGTTCAGGAGAAGAAGCGAAAAATAGATTTTCAAGATGGCGGTCATGGCGGCCATCTTGGATTTCCGATCGGCACGATTTTAGCTATTTTTGATCTACAAGTCACCCTGATGCTTCCTAGCAAGTTTGGGAGTCAACTGGCCTTTCAGTTCAGAAGAAGCGAAAAATAGATTTTCAAGATGGCAGCCATGGCGGCCATCTTGGATTTCCGATCGGCACGATTTTAGCTATTTTTGATCTACAAGTCACCCTGATGGTTCCTAGCAAGTTTGGAGTCAATTGGCCTATCGGTTCAGGAGAAGAAGCGAAAAATAGATTTTCAAGATGGCGGCCATGGCGGCCATCTTGGATTTCCGATCGGACCTATTTTAGCTATTTTTGATCTACAAGTCACCCGGATGCTTCCTACCAAGTATCAAGTCAATTGGCCCAGGGGTGTAGGAGGAGTAGGCTTTTAAAGCAATTGTTGACGCCGCACGACGGACGACGGACATTGACTGACCACAATAGCTCACCATGAGCACTTCGTGCTCAGGTGAGCTAAAAAAAAAATGTCGTCTGCTGCAGTTGCGACTGGCACTTTAAGGATTAAATATAATAATGACTAGATTTTGTAAACACAGAAATTCTCACCATCTTACTATTTGTGCTGTTGTCAAGCTGTAATTCAAACCACAAATTCAACATATACATGAAATTGTCCCACTTTATTTACATGTTGTATAAGTATATCTAAAGTACAAATTTAAAACATGACACAGCTTTAGTCAACTCAGTCACAAAAATAAGCCGGCACGAAAATTTCTGTATTAGATAAATTAGATTTTAACTTGTTTCATTCACAGTTAGCAGACTACAAATAAGCAACATTTTTCTTTCTTTTTTTGAAAACAAGGTTTGGCATTTCATTTATTATGTAAATGCTAAAAATTAGAATGTAGTCTGCTGTTGTTGTGACTAGCCTTTTAAGGGTTAAACGAATCTAACTAGTAAGCAATAAAGATTCTAGACAGACTGCCTGGATGCATAAAATGGCCTTTAAATTTTTTGTACAGAAACAGCCTACCTTATATATTCGAATATAAGCCCCCTCTCTAATAAATGCTCATTCTACTTTTCTAGAAGAAAAGCGTTACTAAACACATGCAAAACTGAATTTAGGCCATCAAATACGAAATGTATCTTATTTTTGGCCCAAATTTGGATTCAATACCGTCATTTTAGCGGCAATGAATTGCAACGCCCCCGGGGCATATATTAGAATAAATATGGTAAGTCAAGTTTTTCTACAAGACAGTTAATTTATACAATATTTACTATAAATATTCAGTCCCATACATTCTTATCACACTTTAATATCTGATAATTTAAACAAGTCTATTTTGTGTCTAAAAACTGCTGGATGTGTGAAAAACAGTGCAGACCTTGATCAGATTCTGCATTTATGGCAACTGATCTGGGTCTACACTTTTTGGTCTGGCATGTCTTGTCCGAATACTTACAGTAAACATAGTAAACTCTAACCTACTGATATATATCTGGTCTGTATACAGGTGGGAGGGGTACATGATAGGCAGGGTATAAAGTTATATAATGAATGAGTGCAATGTGTTTACATGTCGCCAAGAGACTGACATTAATACTTAGCATGCTGGCTAAAAATTTCAGCAGACGACATTCTGAAATATTTTTCTTAATATTTTCCCAGAAAACAGGATTTGACATTTCATACAAATTGTCTCCTAAGGAGAAAATTTGCATGTAATATCAAATCCTATATTCTGGGAAAAAATAAGCAAGATATACCAAAATCTCTTTATAACATTACTGCTGCGATCCAAAGCAAAAAACATGTTAGCTAAATGACTGTGTTATATCCAAACAAAAATGTATAGATTATATAGAAAAATGACCATAAATGGTCCTTTTTCTATATAATTTATATATTTTTGCTTGAATACAACAACGATCCAAAGCAAAAAACATGTTAACTAAATGACTGTGTTATATCCAAACAAAAATGTATAGATTATATAGAAAGTGACCATTTATGGTCATTTTTCTATATAATCTATACATTTTTGCTTGAATACAACAACAATCCAAAGCAAAAAACATGTTAGCTAAATGACTGTGTTATATCCAAACAAAAATGTATAGATTATATAGAAAACATAAATGGTCATTTGTCTATATAATCTATACATTTTTGCTTGAATACATTCTATATAATCTATACATTTTTGCTTGAATACAACAATTTTGGGGTCCATGTGTAAAATGTTTTATATCCAAGACCATGCTATAATAAACCGTCTTATAAAAAGTTTCCAGTGTATAAATTTGTCATCTGCTGAATTTGTCCTTAGCATGATAAGTGTTAAAAAAGTTTATTTTCATGTGCAAGCTTTCACCTATCTACTTTACATAAAGCAGAAGTAATGTACAAATTCTAGGGGTGGGATGGATACTTTTTTCTACAGAAAAAAGGCAAAATGAGCAAAAGAGGAAGCTTTGACAGAAAGGATGGACATTTTCTTTGATACCTTAGAAAAAACATTGTTATATATTAGTAATGTAACTCTTTACAACTTCATTTGGATTGATTTTAATATGTTTTTTTTTTTTTTTTTATTTTACTCAACAACGCGAGGGTCATATTGAGCCGATCTGTTTGGGAAAACGGTATCATATATTCCCATCCCCTCTTCATGTATTCTGTATACAAGCCTTGACATGGATACAATAGATACTGCGAAGTCAATTTATGAAAAGGTAATGATGTGGCTACCTTTCACATTTTCTTAGTAAAATACACCCCTCTCCTCCCTCACTGACCCCACACCCCCAAAACAAAATAAAAAATAAATAAAAAAATAAAATAAAATAAATGAATAAAACTGTTGTCTGCTGCACTTGTGTTTTAAGAATGATAAATTTAGGGTTAACTGCCATGCAATAACCGACGAAATATCAAACCTCACTTCTCAGAGAAAATAAGATTGGTATTTCATGTGAATTCACAAGAAATGTCTAGCCTTATTCTCTCTGAAAAAATGCAAGAAAAAAAAAATAAATAAATAAATCAAACAATAAATAAAAATCGCAATGTCGTCTGCTGCAGTTGTGATTTGCACCTTTGCAAGAGACCATGTCATAAATTTATTTCGCAGTATGAAATGGTGAATTATTAATTATTAAATGACTATAACTTCAGATAAGGGAAGATATCAGGAAAATATTTTTCTTATTTCTCAATGAAAAACGTACGTTGTGGGTACTCATTAGAAGTGCCTTGCAAAGGCGCTTATATTGAGTACCCACAATATGTTTTTGTTGAAAAATAAGAAAAATATCAATAATTTTTTGGAGAAAAAAGCGCCTTATCTGAAACTATGAGGACTATTAAACTAGGAATAGATGAGCGGGTGTAGGCTGGGTAAGAAGCCATTTTTACCCTTCAAATCTGAAAATAAATGTTTTATATATAGATATTCTGGCTTACAAATTAATTAAAATGATTTTAATCAAACTGTATTAATATAAACTACAAGAATTCCATGGAAGGCAATGTCATGCATGCTGGGCCAGTCAAATAATTTTATAATGAAGGCCTATAGCTACAGATAAGGGGACTGTTTCAACCTGAAATTGTTGTTATTTTTCTTAATTCTCCACAAAAATGTATATTGTGGGTACTCATTAGAAGCATCTCAGTGAGGTGCTTCTAATGAGTACCCACAACATATGTTTTCGTGGAGAAATAAGAAAAATAATTTCTTGATACCCTCTTATCTGGAGATAAGGAGCTATACACTGTCATTTCATTAAAAATTACGAGTCACTGGACCGTGATTATAATATGATACCGCATGAGTCCATGTTTGGGCAAAAATGATTTCCAGTGTTGATAATTACATATTTCATAGTTAATCGGAAATGAAGCTATATGCTAGGGCTGATGTACTGAGAGCTATTATCACATGACAGCATAGCTCCCCTGAATGGCTGCCATGCAAGGACCAATATATCCAAACACCATAACTCTTTACCCTAAACCATTTCTTTTTTTTTTTTTTGAAAATCTGAATAATTCCATTTGATTTCCTGACAGTGCAAGTCTGGAAAGTGCTGGCTGAATCACAACAGGAGTGTCACATGCAAGAAAATCACAGTTCAGGATTCACAGTCAGACTTTTGCTATTACAGTACATTACGAGAACAAGCCTATTCAAATATATTGAAAATTTCACTACCAAAAACTGCAAGTTTTCAGATAAAAATTCTGATATCTTTCATATTTCTGCTCTAAACATAGATTGTAGGTACTCATTAGAACTGCTTCACTGAGGCAGTTCTAACGAGTACCCACAATCTATGTTTTTGAGGAGAAATAAGAAAAATAATGTATACACGTGTAAACCCCAGTTTTACTATATAAAAGTGGGGTTTAAGGGGGTCAAAATTATATAGGTATTGATGCGTGATGATATGGACACTACATAGCAAACAGTAATGTATATCGACACTATATGCTGTAAAGTATACTTATTGACACTACATACTGCAGAATGTATGGAGGTGCGGGCTGATCGGAACCTTAGACTTGCAAATGACATCATGAAAACATGCCTTTATAATTTGGACCCCCTTAAACCCCACTTTTACATAGTAAAACTGGGATTTACAGGGGTATCCATTATTTTTCTTATTTCTGCTCAAAAACATAGATAGTAGGTACACATTAGAACTGCCTCACCAAGGTGGTTCTAATATGTACCCACAATCTATGTTTTGAGCTGAAATATGAAGAATATCAGAATTTTTTATCTGAAAATTTTCATTTTTTGGTGGTAAAATTTTCAGTATATTTGAATAGGCATGTTTTCGTAATGAATTCTTTCAATTTTTATTTCAAGACTCATCAACTATGTTTTCCAAGATGGCTTTGCATAATTGTTAGACTCAATATCATAAATATATGCTTCCCTATCAGGTGAAATAAGGCTGACGGCAGGTTAAATAACAATTCTTCAAAAGTATGGCAACCAGGCTGCAGAGCTCTAGATAAGAGGTACCCAGATCAATATTTTTTCTTATTTCTCCATTAAATCATGTTATTGGTACTCATTAAAGCCCCTCAGTAAGGCTTTTCTAATGAGTACCCATAACATATGTTATGATGGAGAAATAAGAAAAAATATTAAAATAATTTTTACTGAAAAAAAAAAAAAATGTCAAATCCAGACCTCTGAGGCTCACAAGAAGAAGTAACATTCAATTCATGCAACAAATCATTCCCATTCCAGAAAGTGCAGACATAGCTGGAAATAAGAGGGGTAACCACACATTTTTTTTTTTTTATTATTAGTATTTCTGCATGAAAATATATGCTGTATTTACAGTAAATATTTATACACCTAAATTCTTTACCATACTTATCCTAAAATTTGAACAAGTCCAACTGACTACCTGGTGACATTTCTAAGACTGCTGGATAAGTGGCAAATAGTGTAGACCCTGATCAGATGCTGCATTCTGCAGCATCTGATCTAGGTCTACACTGTTTGCTCATGTCTGTCTTTCCAGAAACTTAGGGTAAATATGGTTAGAAAAATATCAATACATTTTTGTGGAGTTGAAAAAATGTTCCTTATCTCAAGCTATGTGCAAAAGAAAGAAAAGAAATGAAACCAAACAAAAACATTTTCATTCACAAATACTGATGCATAATATCAATGAAAGAAAACAATTTATTTACCTTCCCTCAACTTCTGTTGTAACAAATAATTCTCATGAAGTTCCTCCAACTGAAAACAGACAAAAATTGCTGAAAGATCGAAGGGAGCAAACTCAAACTAGAACTATTGACTAAAATTATACTAGTTACTTCCCTTGTTATACAAAAATATTACCTGGTGTAAATTCATTAGATTTTTTTTCTCTCAGAAAATAGGACTATTAGGATTAGACAATGGATGCAATTTTTTTTCTCTTACCAAACCCTATTTCTGAGTTAAAAAGTAAGAAGAAAAAAAATTAAATCTCATCTGCTTGAATTTTATCCAGCACACTTAGCTTTAACCATTAAAGTGCCAAGCAAATATAGTATGCTGTATTCTAAATTCGTTATTATTCAATTTATCAGAGAAAGTAAGGCTTGACATTTCATGTGAATTGTCAAACCTTATTTTTTCTGAAAAAAAAAAAAAATAAAATAAAATAAAAATGTCTTCTGTTGCAGTTGTAATTTCAACCTGATCCTGCTGAACCCGGAGATGCCCTGTCCTTGCAAACAGTGTAGATCCAGATGACGAAGCCAACTGATCTGAATCTACACTGTTTACCATTCAGTGTAGGTCCAGATCAGCTTGCCATTAAGTATGTGAATTTATATCAACAATCTGGATCAAGTAATCTGACTGACTGACAACTAGGTGGGTGTAGCATCTTAATGCTTGTCATGCTGAATAAATGCAGATGCCACACCCACTTCTAATTTTCAGCCAATCAGATTACTTGATCGGGATTGTTAATATAAATTCACATACTTAATGGCAAGCTGATCTGGACCTACACTGTTTGCAAAGGCAGGGGATATCCGGGTGCAGCAGGACTAGGGTTAAAATGGATTTAGATTACTCCTTTCATTTAACTTTTACCATTTCTCCTGGCTAATTCAGCAGATGACAAATTAGTGATATTTTTCTTATTTTTCCCAGAAAACAGGATTTGACTTCTCATGCAAATTGTCTCCAATGGAGACAATTTGCATGAAATGTATGCAAATTTTCTCCAATGGAGACAATTTGCATGAAATGTCAATTCCAGTAAAAAGAAAAATATCATCAATTTGTCGTGTGCTGAAATTTTTACCCAGAGTGCACAGACTCTGTCTCTCTTATTATTATTATTTAAATTTTTATTCTTTTTAATTCTGTACCAATCAGGACTTACCTTTGACAAATGGAATTCAAGTCTCTTCAGATACCTCTCTGCCGACTTGATTTGCTGAAAGATGAAAAAAAAAAGTTGTCATTACTACTGAGAATGCTCCTCAAATTAACAATATCTGGGCCCAGTTGTTCAAAGCGTCGTTAGCTTAACAAACTCGTTAAGGGTCATTTCGTTAACTATTTTAGCAGATTCAATATACAGTATTCTGATATTTTTTGCTGAAAAAATGTGAGTAGCTTTTGCACTGCAAAAGCTACTCACATTTTTTCAGCAAAAAATTTCAGCATATTTGCTTATCACTTGATGTAAATTTTAACGAATCGTTAACTAACGACGTTGTTAGCTTTGAACAACTGGGCCCTGGTAGCTCTAGATAATCGGTGCATCCAGATATACACATTATTCTTATTTGTGCATTATGCAGCATCTGATCTGGGTCTACACTGTTTGCCAATGTCCCTTTTGGGGGATGCTAGGCATAAATTTGCTAAGTCATGTTAACCATTACCACTCTTTGGGCTACTCAGTGGATGACAAAATAAATGATATTTTCTTATTTTTCACAGAAAACAGTTGACATTTCATGCAAAATGTCTCCTTTTGAGACAATTTACATGAAATGTCAAATCCTGTTTTCAGAGAGAATTAAGAAAAATCTTTCAATATGTTGTCTAAAATTTTACCCATGTGCTAAGCATAGCAACAGATAAGGCATTTTTTTATCCAAAAAATGCTGATATCTTTCTTATTTCTCCACAAAAACATATGTTGTGGGTACTCATAAGAAGTGCCTCAGCGAGGCACTTCTAATGAGTACCCACAACATATATTTTCGTGGAGAAATAAGAAAAATATTATGTGGATACCCCCTCTTATCTGTAGCTATGGCTAAGAGATAAACACCCTTTTTGCTCGATGTTTGCCAATCTTCCACTGATACACTAGCTGGCACCTGATTTTAATTTTGAAGATAGGTAATGTTTATTTTGATGTCTTCCTTTAAGTCTTTAAACAAAATTTAACAATCAAATTTATTTACGACATTTAATAAAATCCCACCATGAAGGAAAGCATTAAACACATATTAACAGCTTCTTTGATCCTGTTTCTTACCAGGGCCCCACCCGACAACAGATCGACATACTTATATTACAAATTAAGTCAACATCTTGGGATAGTTTTCTTACTTTTTTCAAGAAAATTAAAATGTTGTCTACTAATATTCAAATCTGACAGTTTAAGGGTTAATAAAGAGATATCTCCTGGCCAAAACAATTCTGTTAACACTTAAAATTACCACTCTAGGTAAAAATTTCAAAAGAGAACATACTGAAATATTTTTCTTATTTTTTCCAGAAAATTGTATCTGACATTTCATGCAAACTGTCTCTATTTGCATGAAATATCAAATCCTGTTTTCTGAAAGAAAAATATCATAAATTTGTCATCTGCTGAATTAGCAAAGAGAGTGGTAAAGGTTAAATCCTATTTTCTGGGGAAAAGACAAAAAATAAAAATAAATTACAAACTTTCATCTGCTGAAAATTTTACCTGGCATGCAAAGCCTTAAACACTGTTTTTAATGTGCTTAGTATGCAGGGTAATATGATCTAATCAGGATCTACACTGAGTTTTACGGCCTAGTCAACATTGTAATGGTCATGTCAAGTCGGTCAGTTAATCTACTCACACTTTTCCTCTCTAAGATGTTAACCAATATATGTGCACATACTATTGCCAATAACTGACAACTGCCTTTCTTGAATCAGCAGAAGAGGAAGAAAGACCATAGGAATTACTTCATGATCAATCTCCAAGAAAGTAATAATGCCGAGCTGGGATGTGAACTTGTGACCCCAGGATCTCCAGTCAGACTGGCAACAGACTGCGCTATGGGGCCCGCCCACCATTGGGAGCAAGTAACTTGTTGCCTTGTTCCCCCTTTACATTTAGCACTGTGGACTAAATTCTCAGACAACCCATTCCTGAAGTTTTTCTTATTTTTCACATATAATATGGTCTGACATTTCATTCATATTATCTCCTTATTAGACACAATAAGGAATCAAAATTGGCCATGTTCAAATTTTAGATATAAAGCAAGGAGTTTAACTTTTACCACTCTCTTGGCTAATTCAGCAGACGACAAACTGATGATACTTTTCTTTATTTTCCCCCCCCCAAAAAAAAACAGGACTTGACATTTCATGCAAATTGTCTCCAGTGGAGACAATTTTCATGAAATGTCAAATCTTGTTTTCTGGGAAATATAAGAAGCATATTTCAAAATGTCGTCTGCTGAAATTTTACTCAGAGTGCTAAGAGTTAAAATGTCCAAATGTTCAAGATAACTAGCCATAGCTCCAAGTAACAAAAAAAGTTTTGGGTTAGAAATAAGACAAGTATCAACACTTTTTTTGCTAGCAAAAAAATTGTTGATATTTGCTTTATTTTAGTCTAACTCAAAACCTATGTTGTGGGTTGTCACTGAGGCGCTTCTAATGAGTACCAACAACATATGTTTTTGTGCAGAACTACGAAAAATTTAAACCTCATCTTATCTGATTTTTGTTTGTTTTATTGGGGCTTTACATCGCTTTCAACAATCTTTCAGTCATATCCCGATGGTGCCTGAATGCGACAGGGAGCTCAATGCTACCTTTTAGAGCGTTGCCTCATAGAAATATCAGGCCACAAACATGACATAATATTCCACATGGTCACATTATACTAACACTGGACCGACTAGTTTAACCGTAGAGCATCCCCTTTGTAACCGAGAGAATGCGGGTTCGATCCCCAGCCGAGTCATACCAAAGACTTTAAAAATGTTACTAGCTGCTTTTTCGCTTGGCGCTCAGCATTAAGAAAGTTGAGCTACGAAACAGAACTTGTCAGCTGAGTGTCAGTATAATGTGACTGGGTGGAATATCATGTCAAAGTGTCTGGAACGTGAGATTTCAGTGAGGCAGCACTCTAAAAGTAAGCATTGAGCTCCCTGCCACATCCGGACACTGTGGCAATCTGACTGAAAGATTGTTGAAAGCGACATAAAGCTTGAATAAAACAAACAAACAAACTAGTTCTGATTCCTAGCTCTACTTTCTTTAAACCGAGATCCAAGCAAACGAGCAGCTCCTACCAGTTTTAAAATTTTTGGTATGACAGGGCCAGGGTTCTAACCCACAACCGCCCAGTCACAAAGTGGACAGTCTACCAACTGAGCCACTGTGCTGGACCATCTTATCTGGAGATATGATAGAAGTGATAAATAAGAACCTATGAAAGCAAATGACTAGTAAATTCTTAACGCAGAGACATCTGACACCAAACAGAAGATAGCTTCGAGTTACTGTCACTTGATACTATAAATTGATTTTTGTGTTTTATTCGTAATTTTCTCAGGTAATACAAAATCAATATCAGGTATGGAAATGCAGCTTGAAGATTAATTCAGCTGCACTGAATGGAAAGAAAGCTTGTTTTTCACAATATTAACCCTTAAAGCGCCAAGAAAAACTGCATCTGAAAATGTCGTCTGTTTATGTCGTCTGCTGAATATTCTTGCAAACTTTTCAAACCTATTTTTGCATACAGGCAAACAGTGTGGACCCAGATCAGACTGCTCCTAAAGGAGCAGTCTGATCTGGGTCCACACTGTTTGCAGAAATGACTTTTAAAGTAACTGGCAGAAGACAAAGCAGAAGACAATAGTTGTGATTGGTGCTTTAAGGGTTAAACTACACATTTGCATGGGGCATGAAAATTAGCTAGTAGGGGCGTATTTTCATGGAAGGCTTTCGAAACCATTCTTACTTAGTTTTGCTGCCACCAAAAATCACCAACCTACAGCCAGCCTGTATTAACAGTATCAACATTCTCAAACACTTTTTTTTTTTTTTTTAGAAAATAAGGCTTGACATTACATGTGAAATGTCTGCAATTCACATGAAATGTCAAGCTTTATTTTAGCAGACAATTCAAATGTAATGTCAAGCCTTATTTTCTCACAAAAATGAAAATAAATAAATCTAGAATGTCACCTGCCATTATAAATAGGACGTCGAATGTCAGAGTCTCGGCTGAATATCTAACCTTAAATACCTGTCTCTCAGGCGATAAACTGGTGACATTTTTTTTTTAATTTTCTTATTTTTCCAAAGCAAACAGGATTTAACATTTCATGCAAATTGTCTCAACTGCAGACAATTTACATGAAATGTCAAATCCTGTTTCCTGGCAAAAATAAGAAAAATATTTCAGTATGTCGTCTGCTGAAAATTTTACCCAGAGTGCTAAGCTTTAAGGTATTTAAAGTACCATATCTTTTTAATATTTAATAAGCGAAAATACAGTGAGTCAGGCCTCTTCCATCTGCCAGGGTTTAGCTAAAGAAAGGTAACCGTGTGGACACTCAACAATGTACGTATCTGGGTGCTACATAAATAAATAAATAATATAAATAAAATAAATAAATAAAATAAATAAATAAATAAATTTGATAATCCTGAAAAAAGTGTATTTTGAAGGTTTGTGTTACTACTGCAGGCAAAGTGCTTTACAAATACACTGTTCTAGTTTCACATATTTGTTTGTGTTGAGGTTTTACCGCCCAGTCAACCCAATGGGGTCATGTCGAGCACGGTCAGTTTACCTAACCACACGTTTACTGGGCAGGCTTAGTCCTCTATGCGGCAAACCAGTATTGTGCACATTCTTTCACCAGAAACTGACAACTGCCCTTCTTGAATCAGGGGGAGAGAGAATGACCGTAGAAAATATTTTATACCTACTCCCACCTATAAAATGCCAAACTTGAAAAGGGGCACTACTCCCATAAAATAAGTCTGATTTTTTTGGGGTTTTTTAAAGTTAAACAGGTGACCATAAGCCTGACAAGTATCAAAGCCCTAGCTTAAATAATTTCTGAAATATCTTCAGACTGGCTCCAGTCTCCAGTGACTAAAAATCCTGTTTGATAATCAACTAAAATAAAACCCAAATGTTATCATGACTATAGAGCCGGGCCCAGTTGTTCAAAGCGTTGTTAGCTTAACGAGCTCGTTAAAGGTCATTTCGTTAACCGTTTTAGCGGATTCAATATACAATATTCTGATATTTTTTGCTGATAAAATGTGAGTAGCTTTTGCACTGCAAAAGCTTCTCTTATTTTTTCAGCAAAACATTTCCGCATATTTGCGTATCACTCGATGTAAATTTTAACGAATCGTTAACTAAGGACATTGTTAGTTTTGAACAACTGAGCCCTGGTCACTAGAATGCAGCATCTGATCAGGGTCTACACTATTTGCCACTCATCCAGCATTGTTTTAGACACATCAACATGTAGTAAAAGGGATTTGTTAAAATCATCACGAAAACACGCCTATATAATTTTGACTCCTTTAAACCCCACTTTTATATAGTAAAACTGGGGTTTACAGGGTTATACAATATTTTTCTTATTTCTGCTCAAAAACATAGATTGTGGGTACTCGTCAGAACTGCCGCAGCGAGGCAGTTCTAACGACTACCCACAATCTATGTTTTGAGCGGCGAGGCAGTTCTAACGAGTACCCACAATCTATGTTTTGTGCAGAAATATGAAAAATATCAGAATTTTTATTTGAAAATTTTAATTTTTTTTGGTGGTAAAATTTTCAATATATCTGAATAGGCGTGTTTTCATAATGTTATAGGACAAGAATGGTAAGGATTTAAAATGTCCCAATATTTAGGGTTTATATGGCAATACATAGGTGACCTGCTATATTATAACATGTTATCAGATTTTGTCATCAAAAGCTTTACATGCGATCTTTTTGTCCTCTTGGTCATCTTCTTTGTATAAAAATGTATAAAATAATATCTAATATTTCACTTTGCATGAACAAGCAACTACATTTGTATACGAAAACCTGTTCAACTGGGTCACATTATGTAAAGCTACTCTGTACTATTTTGGCTTATCAAATTATAAAGGGCTTTAATGCTTAGCATGACGGGTAAAAATTTCAGCAGACAACATTTTGAAATATTTTTTCAAATATTTTTCCCAGAAAATAGGCTTTGATATTTGGTATTCTTTTGATATTTTGAAATGTAAAATCCTATTTCTTATGAAAAAAAAAAAAAAAAAAAAAAAAAAAAAAAGAAACAAAATATTACTGTCATCTGCTCAATTTGCTCAGAGGTTAAATACTGAGACTTGTGCTATTTTTGACGAAATAAAATGACTGGAACATCAAAACCAGACCATTTTTTCTATAATGATGCTCTGCCGACTGCACTATTGAGCCCGGCCAACATACTGTAGTCCTCACCTATTTTATCCACCAGTGTCTTAAGGTCAGTTTTTCATGGCATGGTTCTTACGTCAATGAAAGGTCCCGATATTACTCATTTTGAGATGATGATCAGTTGAAGAAAGATTGATGACAATGATTATACTGATCATGTTTCAAGCTATTCTCATTGCATAACCAGTTAGTTTCGCTACCTGTTTATATAACATGTAACTTGGACATCATTCCTTGTTACAATAATTACCGTAATAACCAGGGTGGCCACACTCAATCAGTAACAAAATTCCCTGACTTTTCACTGATTTTTCCCTGACCAAACTTTAGTTTTCCCCGACCAAAGTGCTTTACTCATCTTGCAGTAATAAATGATGAATTCTATTTTAGCACATAAAAATATACTACCTTTATCGTCCATTTCAAAAATAATGTTTTAAAGTTTTTGGATATACAATTTCTAAAAGCGAGCGACAAGATTTTCAATTGCTCATAATGGACAAAATACCTGCCACAGCCAAACAATTTTCCCTGGCTTTCTCGGTATTTAAAATATTCCTGACCATTTTGCAAAATTCCCTGACTTTTCCCCGACCTTGAAGAAAAATCAAATTTCCCTGACTTTTCCCTGACCAGTAGCCATCCTGATCACCCTGAATATTGGGAGGGGCAGGCATGAGTAAACAGTGTAGACCCAGATCAGACACCGCATAATGGGCATCTGATCAGGATCTACAGTTTGCCATACATACAGCAAGGGGGGTAAAACACATCATCAGGGGGGTGAAATGGACTATGTCAAGAAGTTGTCCCAATACTTAAGGTAAATAAGGTAAGCCACAACATAACAAAAGGTCCTTTATAGCATATTTGCCTCAGTGCCATACTTTTGCCAGTAACTGACGACTGCCCTTCTTGAATCACTGGAAGGGTGAGAATTACCATAGAAACTATTTCACCATCAATATGAAAGTTATGTGGTTGAACTGGGATTTGAACTTGCCACCCCTAGATCTGTAGTCTTATAAACTTAGGTCTCCCTCTTTTCCATTATTTGTCTCCTTTGAAGATGACTCAGCCAACTGCACACCCATCTTATTTTACAGACCACTTTCTCTCTCACAAATATCTGACATTTCCAGCTTCCCATTCATTTTTACCTCCACTCATTTTTGTACATTTTTGTTAGTAACTGCTATTGTCTCCAATTGTATAGATGTTATAAAATATAAGAATTATACTGCAACCTCTTCAGGCTGTCAAGTGTATTTTGGTGCAAAATATATATTCTGGGCTTAAAAAAATAGGAAATTTATGGGGAAAATATAGTAAAAAATAGGAAATTTATAGGATAATTATCAAGGTTTAGCAGCAAAAGGCCTTATTATCATAAAAAAGTACTAAAATTGCAGGTATTCTAAACTTAAACAGATGGTTTAATAAAGACAAAAAGCAACAAGAAGTTTTGGTAATAGGATTAAACTTCTGTTAGCCACTGTCAGATTTTGATATTTTTGATATGGTCCTGGCCTCCACCTCCCCTTACAGCAAGCCCTCAATCACCATCTTAAATGTCATCAAAGGTTTTATATTAGTGGCAATAAAAAATAATTTATAATCATCTTTATTGCTTTAAGTCAACATAACATCAAATGTGTTTGACCAATTCAAGATAGGTTGTGTTGCAATAAATACAAGATACATGAGTTACTGACTAGGTTACTCTGTTTAATGACTTGCTCATGTAACATCCTGAAAAAATGAAGTTTTAAAGAAACCATCAAGAGAAAATTATGTATACAGTTATACATAACTGTCTTTGTGCATTTACCATGGGTATCTTGGGATGGTCAAGCACATAGCAAAGTATCAACATGGAAAGTAATAGAACTTTAAGAAACTGACAAATAATTTTGCCTAGTTTAGTCATTGTATTACTTGTACTATGAATTCTCTTAATCATATTCTTGAAGTTGAAAATATAACTTATCAAGCTTAGACATTGTCCTTCTTGTACTATTAATGCTCTTAATCATGTGCTTGAAAAATGAAAATATAAGTGACCATAGTATTACACTATATCAAAACTGAGAAAGAATAACACTAATCTGGCATACAAGTCACTAACTCCAGAATTTGGTTTTATTGGCTAAGTTCACCTCATTTCTTAGCTTTCTTTGAATCCACCTGAGCAATTTTCTCCAGGTTCCTCCTTTTCCTACTGTCCACTGATTTCTGTTCTTCTCTTACTCTGTCTAGAACCTCTGTTGATTCTTTGATCTTTTTCTGAGCAGTCTCGAACAATGACTGACTCACTGATGCACTAGAAAAATCTCTCTTTCTTAATGCTCTAGCCAGTTTTTCATTTCCTTCTTCAAGCAGTTTTTCAGCAGCATGAAGTTCTTCTTTAGAGTTATTTTCTTTATCATTCAGCTTTTTCATTTTTTCATTCAAAGACTCTTTTTCTTTTGCTGCTTCTTGTTTTTGTTTTTCAAGCTGTGCACGCTCTTCTTTCTTTTGCTGTCTATTTTTCTCCTCCTCTTCCCTCCTTTGCTTTTCCTCTTCTAGCCTCTCCTTGTAAACTCTATGACTACCTCTGACATAACCTATTAGTTCCTTGGTAAGAGGTAAACATTCTGGTTGCATATGTGCAGGATCATGGATTTTCACAGCCTCTTTAGAAAGTCTGTTCCCTATAATTGATTTTGATGACAGCTTTACCCTATCTTTTCTTATTATCTGATAGCCCTCTTTCAACATCAGCATTACCATGTGGCAATGCCAGCACTCCTTTTACTATTTTTCCAAGCCTAGGGTACTTATCTTCACCACTACCAGTTTTCAGTTTCAGAATGTCTCTCCAGTAATGATCAATCCTTCTCAACTCACCTTCATCATCTTTCTCTATTTTCCAAAGTTTCTCATCAATTTCTTCCCCTTGGTATACCTTCCACTCATCAGTGACCAATTCCACATCTTCTTCTGCAAAAGGTAACTTCCTTGCTACCCTTTCTATTGCTGAACTGCTACTGGGCTTAAGTCTATGTTCAGGATGTAAACAGCCCAAATCTTTCAGAAATTCATTATCAAATGGAAAATTAGATAACAGGTATGACACTCCAGTATTGAACTTTCTTATATCTAAAAGTGCTCTTTTCTGTTTCCCAGAATCCAGATTCCCCAACACCTGTCTTGTTGAATCCCCAATTAGCATCCCTTTGTCTGACAACTTATTCTGTAGCTCACCATGCTTTACCTCTTTCAGATCCTGTCCAGTTTTATTCTGATATACAGATGCTTTGACATATCTGCCCATCATCATGTAAACAAGCCGACACAGTTCTTCATATAACACATGAAATAACAGAGCTTCTGTCTGGAACAATTCAAGAAATGAATGATACAGAGGCATCACTGACTGTAGGAAGTGAAGTTCAACTAAAGTTTGCTTATTTTGAAGTCTTGTACAAGACTTTTAAAGGTGGAACTGGTTGGAGCATTTTTTTGATCCTTGTTTGCAAAATCTTAAAAATATTTCTGGAGAGGCTCCCACTGTTCAATAAGCCTGTCTACTACAGGACCAAGTGTCAACCACCGAGAAGGAACATGTCTTAAGAAGGTATGGGTTTCCACTTCTTCTAGCTGAATGAACTTGAAATCCTCTCTTCTGGCAGATGATATCTTGAAAAAAGAATGAATGTCCACAGCAAGAGCATCCACTGGTGTACCATATGCCTCAAGAGCCTTACAGAAACTATTGTGAACAACATGAAGGTTACATGTTCCAATGTTTATCATTCCTGGACTTCCAACACCTTTCAAAGACGTAGCTCTAAAAATGGTCTTATTTACATTTGGTCCATCACTGCTTAATGTAAGTATAGAGGATAGGTTAACCTTATCTTCCTCTAATTTGTCCATGGCAGCAGCAACCTTTGCACCTTCTGCATGTCCAAACATCAATGCTGTATAAAAATGTCTGACAACTTCATTCTGTTCTTCAGACCAGAAGCGGAAATGTAAATCCATTTGTTTTATCACCTGAGTTGTGGTGGTTTCATCATAGTGAAGAGTTACAGGGTTCTTACTTGAATTTACATCTGACATAGATTAACTGTTTTTGAAAATAGGGCCCTGTATTGAACATCAATGCACTTAATCTGAAGCATTTTAAAAATATAGGAATCTGGTAAAAAATATAGGAAATGGGGTTAAAATATAGGAAAAAAAATAGGAAACCTGAAAAAATAGGAAAAAATAGGAAAAATAGGAACACTTGACAGCCTGCCTCTTTATAAGACAGTCCATCATAAGATGGTTTCGTATATTAGACAGTTTAAAGGTTGGTCCCAGAAGTGTTTTATCCAAACAAAACGTTATGAAAACATGCCTATTCAAACATATAGAAAATTTCACCTCCAAAAACTGAAAATTTTCAGATAAAAAAGTCTAATATTTTTCAAATTTCTATTCAAAACAAAGATTGTAAGTACTCGTTAGAGCCACCTCGATTAGGCGGTTCTAACGAGTACCCACAATCTATGTTTTCGAGCAAAAATAAGAAAAATAATGAATACCCCTGTAAACCCAAGGTTTGCTATATAAAAGTGGGGTTTAAGGGGGTCAAAATTATATAGGTATGTTTTCGTTATGAGCATATAGATTATTTATGGTGCTTTTAAAATAATCTATCCAAACAAAAATGTACAGATTATATAGAAAATTGACCATTTATGGTCATTTTTTAATATAATCTATACATTTGTGTTTGGCTATAAGAAAGTTGTTTAGCTTACACGGTTTTTGCTTTGGGTTCCAGCATTTGTGTTATAAAGAGACTGTGGTGTATTACTATGAACTGATACATCTCCAAGGGAAATCACTCTGACCTGAAAGTATTTGTTTTCTTCTCAAAGGAGACTACTCTTGAAGGAAAGAATTTGCCCCCCCCCCCCCCCCTCCCCCCCCACCTACTGGAGTGTGGAGTGGTCTCCCTTTCAAAACGGAGGCAACAAATTTCAGCTTAGAGTTTTCTCCCTTTAAAGTGTATCCAATTATCTTAACCCTTAAAGCGCCAAGGAAAACTTGAAGCAGACGACATTCTAAATTTTATTTTATTTTATTTATTTTTTTTTTTTCAGAGAAAACAAGTCTTGACTTTTCATGTGAATTGCCTGCTGGGCAGGCAATTCACATGAAAAGTCAAGACTTGTTTTCTTTGAAAAATAAGAAAAAAATCAAAATGTCGTCTGCTGCAGTTGTGATTGGTGCTTTAAGGGTAAACCAAAACAAAGAAGATAAAAAACACCAAAAGATGCAAAACAAATAAGCATAAATATACGATTACAGTTACTGTCTTAACCTAAAACCCGAGTTCACTATCGTACTCCAAGAAAGTGAGGAAAATTGATTACGAGTCCTCTTCTCCATATTAGTGAAGTTACGTAATCAACCCATGTGTCCTATTAGTTTTCTCTATCCAAATCCATTAGGTTAGGATTACATTGGTGGTAACATGCAAATGAACAAATACAAAAAAACAAAAAAATGTACGGTAGATTTCCCTTTAGTTCGAACAGGTAAAAAATAAATATTGATCCGGGTGTTCGAATTATACGAAAATCAGTTTCAGAAAAAAAACACTGTTCGAACTATTTTAAATTGCGGAAAATCTCCGATAAAAACTGAACGAGCATGATAAAAAAATCAATAACTAACCATCAGTCCCTGTGTGATGTGTCGACGATTTGAGCTATTTTCCCACTGTTGATTGAACTAGAACGTAACTCGCGGTATTTACCGATAATTGCTCATGGTTGTGCGAATTCCCTAACAATGGACCATTTTCAATAATAAAAACATTCTGTGTCACTTTCTTCTTATCCTCAGAAAACAGCAGCCTGGTCATAATCATAAACAATTGACGTCACTCTAAACTTTCTTCAATTATAGAGTAACAGTATCATTTTGATGCGGATAATTGTCTTTATTTGTAATAAGTCATCCGTATACTATGCATTTCAACATTCCTTAGACTTTGGTGCGGACGTGACACACGACAGTTGTCTAAGGCGATCATCAAAACCCGTCTATAAAAACATCAAACTAATCGCTTGCATAACGGAAAGCGGTCATTGAAAAAAGGTACCTTACCAACTAAAACAAAACAAACAAACAAACAAAAAAAAAAAAAAAAAAAAAAAACTATGATAGGGCAGCAGTTGTCGCATCCGCTTATCCCGATCAGGACCAACAGTCTGCTTGACAGCGTTAACAGGACTTAGAAATGTTTTTATGCGCAGCCTGATTTAGGCCATCGTTTCTTGCCTAAGAAGTGACCATTTTGCGTTTCACGAGTCTACCGGAAAATCCCAGTGTTCTGACTAGTAAAAAGCGCACCTTATTGCAAATGCGAAAATTGCTAATCCAGACAAGTCGGCGCGGTCCGATAAGGATCTAGTTTATTTATAGTGCATACTTACAAGGACAGGTATTCTTTACGCAAGATGTTAGCAGTTTTATTATTTTGAAAAGCCTGCGCAGCCGATCGGGTTGCGAATAATTCTTGTAAGATCCCTTTTTCTTTTGCGGACACCAGATTTTTGCTCACGGGTAATCTCTGTGAAACATACTTGTTGACCTTGTTAACCTTTACCGATTCAGCAGACAACGAACTGATAACATTTTTCTTATATTTTTTTTCAATGTACACAATTTGACATTTCAAGCAATTAGTCTCCCGAGGAGACTATTTGCAAGAACAGTCGGCTGCTATTTTCTAGGACAAAAATAGAAAACTGTCATCAGTTTGTCGTTTGCTAAATTTGCCCACAGCATGGTAAGAACTAACATGCTTAAAGTAGCACCTGCAGTCAGCTGGAGAAACACAGATTTTACCCTTAAACCGCCATTCACAACTGCAGCAAAAAAAAAAAAAAAAAAAAAAAAAAAAAAAAAAAAAATTATTTCTATTTTATTTATTTTATTTTTTTTTCAGAGAATAAAGTCTTGACATTTCAGGTGAACATCTCCTAAGCAGATGCTTCACATGAAATTTCAAGACTTATTTTCTCTGAACAATAAATAATAATAAACAACAAAAAAAATTTTGCTTGGCGCTTTATGGGTTAATATACAATCAAGCGCTGCCTTCTGTACAGTTTTAATTAATCCAAATAGCGCCAATCACAACTGCAGCAAAAAAAAAAAAAATCACAACTGCAGCAAAAAAAAAAAAAAAAAAAAATTAACTTGTATTTATTTATTTATTTATTTTATTTTTTTTTCGGTGATTTTAAGTCGACATTTCAGGTGAATCGTCTGCAGCAGATGACATTTTGAGTTTTTCTTATTTTTCAGATAAACAAGTTGACATTTCATGTGAAATGCCCGCCCAGCAGATGCTTCACATGACGTGTCAAGAAAAATAATAATACAGAATAAAAAATTCAAAATGTTGTCTGCTACAAATTTTGCTTGGCGCTTTAAAGATTATTTTCCATTCTACCGCATGCCTTCTGTACAGTTTAAACTAAGTCTTAGAGCGTCACAACTGCAGCAGAAAAAAATCTATTTATTTTATTTTATTTGTTTATTTTACTTTTTTCAGACAATAAAGTCTTGACATTTCATGTGAATCATCTGCGAACGAAATGTCATCACTCATTTCTCTTATTTCACTTTTTTTTTAAATAAATAAAAAAATCAAAACGTCGTCTGCTAAAATTTTTGCTTAGCGCTTCAAGGGTTAAACTGGCTGTCAGTCAGCTATAACTGTAAAGGCCCTCGTGTTACGTATGAATGAACGCTTTGATGTTAACATAGGTTGTGAAGACATTTAACCTTTAAAGTGCCATGCAAAATTGGTGGTATTTATTTTTTCTGTTTCAAGAGAAAACAAGTCTTGTCATATCATGTGAATTGTCTACCAATATTGTCTAACAAGTAGACAATTCACATGAAATGTCAGGGCTTAATTTCTCTGACAAATAAGAAAAAGTAAAAAATGTTGTTTGCTGCAGTTGTGACTGGCGGTTTAAGGGTTAACGGAGATACAGATAAGTTGCTGAATTAGAAATGCAAGAGCGTGTAAAGGGTATTACTTCATTTAACCCTTAATGCGCCAATCACAACTGCAGCAGAAAACAGTTTTACTTTTAAGTTTTTCAGAGAACTAAGCCTTGAGATTTCTTGTGAATCATCAGTCAAGCAGATGCTTCACATGAAATGTCAAAATTTTTTTCTCTGATAAAAAAATAATAATGGCTAAAAAATAAAAAATTTGTCGGCTTTTCAGTGCATTTTGGTCTCCCGCTCTTCTCTGCGGGTCTTTTCATTTCAGCGGACAGAAATTTATTTACTCTAAAACGAATTGGGCTTCTTGGGTGTAAAAGAAGAACTAAGGCCATCCTCAAACTTTTGTAAGTTTGCTGTGATCTGACCGACCCGCAAAAATCGCCGCAACTCAATTTTTTTTCCCGCAATTTCCGATTTATTTTTTTTTTTTTTTCCTCGGGGATCAACCTGGTTCTGTCCATTGCGGTTACTGTATTAATCCGCCTATAAGACTGTGATTTTTCCACAAAAAAGAAAAAAAAAAAAAAAAAAAAAGCCCCCAAAAACCAGACCCGTGCGTCTATATTATCAAGATCTTCGGCCATATCGGTATTTTCGGCAAGTCCGGTGGTGCCACGTGGTCATGGAAAGTGCCGATCATCGAAGCCGGTAGAAAGCTATAATGTTTACCTTCATCCATTGACAGAAATTTACTAATTTACTATTAAAATCACATTATGTTCCAAAATGTTATCCATCCCCGAGGAACACTAAAACCAATTCGTTTTTTCCTTACAATGAACACGGGAAATAATTGCAGAGACTTTTCGGATTGGTCCATTAGGTAAAACGGGTAAGGAAATTAGATGTAAAAAAAAAAAAATAAAAATATTAAAAAAAAAAAAGACTGAACTCTTAGCACTCTGGGCAAAATTACTTCAGAAATATTTTTTCTGATGCATATATGTCCCAAAAACAGGTTTGACATTTCATGCAAGTTATCTCCAATGAAGACATTTTGCATGAAATGTCAAATTCAGTTTTCTTGGAAAAATTTGATCAATTTGTCGTCTGCTGAATTAGCCCACAGAGCTGTAAAGGTTAATCATATACATTTCAATGACACATTCACCAACTAGCCACATGATTGACGGGTGAACAAACCTATTGCCATCAAAGGAATCGGCCACTTTTATAATCCCTTTGATGTTACTAGAAATTTGAACTGTGATAAACAGACCTTATTTTGTTCATACAAATTAATCGCAACCAGATCGGCTGCGCAGGCTACTCAGAATAATAAAACCGCTAATATTATACATAAAGAATGTCAGGCCTTGTAAGTATGCACACTAAATAAAATAGACTTATCGGACTGCGCATATGAGCACATTAATCTGGATCTTCCTTTTTCATATTTGCGATAAGGTACTTTTTTTGACTTGTCGGAACAGAAATATTGTGAGCCTGTCAGTAGGACGCTGCATGGGATTCATGCAGAGGTAGACTCATGATCCGCAAAATAGTAACTTACTTTTTGGGCAAGATACAATGACCTGGACCAGCCTGCGCATTGACTGTTTGAAACGACGCTCTGTTTCTAGGCCCTGCAAACTCTGTCAAACTAACAGAGTAGGTCCTGATCGGAATAAGCCGATGTGACACCTGCCCTATTTTTGGCTTTTTTTTTTTTTTTTTTTTTTTTTTTTTTTACAATCGGTAAGATACCTTTTTTGGTTTCAGTATTTAATGACCACCTGCAGAGTAGCAACAAGGAAAATTGTACCTTATAACCATTGCAAAATACAGAGACCCAGATGAGTCTGCGCTTAAAAAAAAAAACCGAATTCTGATTTGTTTTTAGGCTCTTCAGAATCAGCTTTACAAATTACATTAATTTTCAACTGCCTGCGAGAATGCGTTGACCCGAGTGCTTCGGTCACAATTTTGATCAGTCACATAAGCGGCGAGGAACTTTTGTTGGTGACTGCTTTCTTTGTTAAATTAAGTTTATTTTTTTTTGTGTAACAATTCATGTGTATCTTTTTTTTTTTTCATCGGATTGCACACGGAAATTCGAGGTACGTAATGTTCATCGACGAACTATACATATACACCAGTTTGTGAATCGTACTTCACGTGTTCGAACTATTTGAAAATGAGTTTGACAAAAATACGTGACTGATCGGACTAAAAGAGCAATTTTCGGGAGGTGATTTCAAAACAGTAAGGGTGTTCGAATTATTCGTGTGTTCGAACTAATAGGAAATCTACCGTAGCCAAGGAAATAACTAGAATATTTAGTAGTCTTATTAGTGATCAATTTTGAACCCGTGCAGGAAGTCCTACAGGCAAAGGCAACACTTTCTGAACAGAACAATTAGAAAATCAATCACTAAAAGATGGATCGAAAAAATTAGAAAAACTCAAAAATCGAAATGTATTTTGTTGAAACACATGTTACTCCAAATGGTTATAAACAAATATATACTGGACAACCACAATACATACAAACAAAATATCTCTAGGAGAAAATGAATCAAAAAAAGCAAAATATGGTGGAAAAAAAGCTTAAAGGAAGTAACACACAAGGAAAACCTGCCACATGTGAATATAAATGACAGTCCTTTCTCAACCAAGGTCTTAACCGGTCAGGGCAATAGCTGTTTTCAACCTTTTGCATAGGTCGGGTATACAGATAAATATTTTATATTCTTCCACAAAAACATATGTTGTTTGTACTCATTAGAAGCGCCTCGCCAAGGCACTTCTAATTAGTAGCTGTAACTTATGTTTTCGTGGACAAATAAGAAAAAATATAAATACTCGATCAGACAAGTATATTTTGTTCAGACAGGTGGATTTTGATTATTCCACATAAATTTTGATCTGTCCATAGTGCTGTCTGCCTAGAATGAAAAAATCCACCGGCTTGTGTTGGCCATCACTAGTCACATGCTGTGAAAGGCAGACTTTTCCCATAATGCAAATTAAAAGCTCATGCGTTGTAATGTTAACAACAAGCAACAACTTTTACCTTATCCATTTCAAGAATCTTTCCCTGTTAAAGAAAGCAGGGGCTGAGATAAAAGGGGTATACAAAGAACAATATTCAACATTTCTGCACAAAAATGTCTCATGAGTACCCACCAATAAGACTTAACGCTTAGCACTCTGGGTAAAATTTTCAGCATACAACATTTTGAAATATTTTTCTTATTTTTCCCAGCAAACAGGATTTGACATTTCATGCAAATTGTCTCCATTTTTTCTTATTTTTCCCAGCAAACAGGATTTGACATTTCATGCAAATTGTCTCCAATGGAGACAATTTGCATGAACTGTCAAATCCTGTTTTCTGGGAAAAATAAGAAAAATATCATCAATTTGTCATCTGCTGAATTTGCCATGAGAGAGCAATTCCAATGAGTACCAATGTTTTGTGCACAAATAACCAAAAAATATCTAAAATTATTCCAACTACCCTAACTAAACATATCTACCAATTACAAAGGGTATTTGCGAATCAGAAAAAATCATTTCTATAAGCAGACTACTCCAAAACTAATTCAGACAAATTTTCGAACTCAGTCATTGGCATTTATAGACCCTTCTTATGTACAAGAACCATTACGCCACCTCCACGGCAGTTTAGGGGAAACCTTCTTGACAGTAAAGTAGTAGCCCAAACAGTATTTGAAGGGTGCAGATTTAACCCTTCCCACCTTGAGTTTATGAAATGGACTTTTCCATCATTGAATTTGAAAATGTCCATTGCTGCATATAGGAATAGCAGTCAAAAATCAAAACAGAATGACAAACAGTGTAGATCCTAATGAGATGGCTCTCATCAGGATCTACACTGTTTGCACAGGTATCTAGCTTGGTCTGTAGTGATTAAGGCCTCCCGAAAAAAAAGGTATCAGATTCTCAGACACTTTTTTCAAAAAATAGATGCGTGCAGGCGGCTTTTTATTTTCACTTTTATTTTCCAGTTGGGTACATTCTTGGACATTTGGGTTTGTTTGGCTAAACAAAATGGCAGTGGTTTTACTGGAAGTATCTAAAATGCAAGTTTAAAGTCTCAAATAACATAAACAGATCTTAATTTACCAATTTCTTTGCAAGTAAGTAAGAATGACATATATTTGTGATCTAGACTGCAATTTGGTTGGAAATGATTCTTGGATAAGCCAGTAAAATCCAGTGTCATGTATTTTCATGGGTCGGAAAAAACTTACCACTGAAAAAAATCATATATGCAGGACCTTCAGGACAGCGGTGTCTGCGAATCTAATTTTTTAAATTTCTTTTTGTCTAAATGGTTAAAGCCAAATGGATACACTAGCAGTTTAGGAAACTGTCAAAATTGTTTTGCCACCATTCTGAATAAGAGTGGAGAGAGTGGCAAGCATTAAAGTGCCAGTCAAAACAGCCTTTGATGACATTTTGACTTTTTGGTTTTCAGAGTAAAATAAGAATGGATATTTCATGCCTAAGGATCATTTTTTTTTTTTTTTTTTTTTATTTGCCATAATGTAGCTGGTGCTGGCAGCTTCCCATGTGTCCCAAATGTGAGAGAATTAGAATAATTTGGTAATGAGCATCAGACCAGAGGACTTGATAAGGAAGAGTAGTTGATGATAATTCTGGGATAATTTTCTCCAGATCTCCATAAAAACATATGTTGTGGGTACTCATTAGAAGCGCCTCGGTGAGGCGCTTCTAATGAGTACCCACAACATAGGTTTCTACAGAGATCTGAAGAAAATTATCCCAGAATTATCATCAAATATTTCTCCTTCACAAGTTCTCTGATCAGACAGAACAAACAATTGCTTTCACAGATAATTAACTCCAACGATTTATGACTTGCGAAACAAGCCGCCATTACCCCATTACCCAACCCTTAGCCTGCTGACGATGAGTAAGAGATGATAATCAGTGATAGGTTTCTTATGTTTCCGAAAAAACAACAACAAAAAAACAAGGTTTGATAATGGGAGAAAATTGGCATGAAATGCCAGCCCTTTCAGGAAAAATATGAAAAACCTTAACTCCAGATAAGGCACATTTTTTTCAATTAACCCTTAAAATGCCAAGAAAACCTGCATCTGAAAATATCATCTGTTTATGTCGTCTGCTGAATATTCTTGCGAAGTTTTCAAACCTATATTTGAATACAGGCAAACAGTGTGGACCCTGATCAGACTGCTCCTAGAGGAGCAGTCTGATCTGGGTCCACACTGTTGGCAAAAATGACTTTTGAAATCACAAGCAGATGAGAAAGCAGACGACAATCATTGTGATAAGCAGTTTAGGGGTTAATAAGGTAATGATATTTTTCTTATTTCTTATTTTCTTATTTATTATATATGTTGTAGATACTCATTAGAGGCATCTCACTGAGACACTTCAGATGAGTACCTGGGTACATGAAATGGGAAGTCTGATTTTTCTAGTAAAAACAAGAAAAATGCCGAACGTTATAACGGGTTTTCTCCACTGAAGAATACAGGTAACATATCACTTTGAAAAAAGGTTGACCAAAAGGTAAACCTCCGACGATGCCCACCCAACACCAGACGCCTCAATGCCCGGACATCGCTACTTTAAAGGACATGATTGATTGTGTTGGAGTTTAACGACACGTCAACCCTTGTGGGTCATTTTGTGCCGTCTCCCAGAGAAAGGGAGAAGAGAGATAGTAGAGGAGATGAAAGAGAGGGATAGGGGAGAAAGGAAAATGAATGACAGTGAAGAAACAGAAGAAATAAAAACATTCCCCCTCTACCCTTACCTGCTGCAAGGCTAGTAGGCCTTACCCAACTGCAAGTCAATATCAGTTGGATGCCTCAGTGATGTAAGATACACGACACCTTTGCCTCACCCAACCACCCCATTTAAAGGACAGAATTTTTCCATGAAAAACCTATTTTCCATAAGAAAAAACTATTTTAAAATATTGTTCTCTAATATCATCCTAACAGTAGAAATGCTCACAACATTCATTTGTTGAAGAACCAAGACTGGGTGGGGTATGGAGATTTGCCGTTTTCATGTGGACAAATGTTTCTGCAATAGGCTTTATTGTTTTTAAAGCTTAGCACTCCGGGGGCAACATATTAAAATATTTTTCTTATTTTTCCTAGCGAGAAAACAGGTTTTGACATTTCATGCAAATTGTCTCCAGTGGAGACAATTTGCTTGAAATGTCAAATCCTGTTTTCTAGGAAAAATAAGAAAAATATCACCAATTTCTCATCTCCCGAATTAGGCCTGAGAGTGGTAAAGGTTAATTTTATTTACTTGAAATCCGGGGTCTACATAGTTTGCTTCCAATCCAGCAAATTTTTAGAAGCATCAAAGCTGGTCAGATGGACTGGTTCAAATTTTAAGCCAAGTAATGTGATGAATGCATACAGGGTACGTTTTGGTGCAAAAATACTAAAAAAAAAAAAAAAAAAAATTGAAACCTATCGTTATGATATTTACTCTAAATATTGGCACACCTTCACTCCTTACCATACTTGTCCTATACTTAATCTGTTCCACTACCTGTTAATGAGTTTGAAATATTGCTGGACAACAGGCAAACAGTGTAGACCCTGATCAAAAGCTGCATTGTCTGCTCAGGCCTGCCTGTCCCAATATTTAAGGTTTTTACAGTATCATCTAATCTGGAGTTCTGTGGCTACCCTCTTATTTGGAGCAATGGACTGATGTGTATTTCTGGATATTAATTATTAGCTAGATTTGTAAATTTTGCAATAATTTCTGATCACTTATTAACCCTTATCCTGCTGAATAAATTAAGATGCCATGCCCATTTCAAATTTTCAGCCAATCAGATAAATTGATCCAGATTGTTGATATAAATTCACATACTAAATGGCAAACAGTGCAGATCCAGATCAGTTGGCTTCTAGAAGCCAACTGATCTGGATCTTCACTGTTTGCAAAGGCAGAGCATGTCCGGGTTCAGCAGAACAAGGGTTAATCTAAAAAGCATACATATCTTATCTCTAGATAAGAAGTGTATAATTATTATTTTTCCTAACAAAATGTATTGGTATATTTTTCTACAACAAAAATAGTTGTGGGTACTCATTAGAATTGCATCACTTAGACAATTCTAATGAGTACTCATACAATATGTTTCTGTGAATATCCCTCTTATTTGTGGCTGTGACAATTCCAATATCTTAAAAATGTCAGGAGTGGGTGAGTGTGTTTAGTTTCATGTGGCTTTCAACTATCTTTCAGTAATACCAGGACAGTCTCCGAATATGACGGAGTGATTTAACATCTGGGCAAACATGTCTTGCCTCTGAATTTGTGGGACTTTTAATGGACCTGACTCAAAGGACAAACTCTATTCATGCCTAAAGTTACGAGCAGCTCTGCTGAATATGCACCAGGCAGTTTATCTATTTTATAAGCCCTGATAGGCGGGGTGGGAGCCCAGGACCAGATGATCTGAAGCTGGGAGCGCTAATCACGCCGCCACCCGGATGCTTCCCTCTTATGTAGAACTAAAATGATTCGTTTTACTACAAGATGGCCACTACAAAAGGTGTGTTAGTGTTTTGGTTTATACATATCTAATACCTTATGATTTTACAGAAATTCTGAGATTATTTTGAGATTTTGGCAATGGTTCTGAATAAATGTGTTCTATATGAACTCTTTAAATCAGGTGATAGGTACACTATGCATTTTTTTTTTTTTTTTCAAAAATCACATGAATTTTTTTTTTTTTTTTTTTCAAAACTCTACAAAAAAATTATTACAAGAAGCAAAAGCGAAAATGCAGTAAAATAAGCCTAGCTACCTTTCTGGAAAACAGGGAAATACAAGAAATAAGCCATGTGGCTATGTGTACCATCTTACCCTTAAATATTCCGACTGTAATGCCTGAGCAAACAGTGCAGACCCTGATCAGATGCCACATTCTGTGGCTTCTGATCGGGGTCTACACTGTTTGCCACTCGTCCAGTTACTTTTGACACACCAGCAAGAAGTAAAACAAACTTTTTTCAACTCTTAGAACAAGTACCGTATTCGCCCTAATTACCGCACAGTGCACTTAGGTTTTTCATAATTACTGGGAAAACTTGTGGTAAAATATGTATTAACCTATACTAAGACTACACATAAAAAAGATCAGCGAAGGACTTATATCAAATGATGCTTATGCGATGAGTTTATGTTTTTTTTTCTCTTTATAAAAGCATATGTTGTGGGGACCCATTTGAATTGCATCGACTTGTCGATGCAATTCAAATAGGTATCCACAACATATGCCTTTATAAAGAAACAGACAGAAAGAACACTGGCTGTAATCTGAAGGCTACGGAATTACTTGACTGTGCGCTTATAGGAGTATGTGCGGTAATTAGGTATAATACGGTATGTGTAGAGTTAATGTCTGAATATTTAGGGAAAATACAGTACCAGAGAAAAACAGGGAAAGACAAGAAAGGAGCAACATGGCTCTGTGGGACCATAAAGCACGGTTCTGGAAGATCAGATATCATATTTACCCTAAATATTCAGACTCTATAACTCCTCACCATACGTCCTAAAATTTGAACTTGTCTGTTTGACTACCTGCTCTAAAAATTGCTGGATGAATGGAAAACAGTGTAGACCCAGATCAGATTCAGACACTGCATTCTGTTGCCTCTGGTCATGGTCTACACTGTTTGCTCTGGTCTGTCTGTCTGAATATTTAGGATAAATATGCATAGCTCCAGATGTTTTTTTTTTTTTTATCCAAAAAATTGTTGATATTTTTCTTATTTCTCAAAAAAAACCCATATGTTGTGGTACTCATTAGAAGCGCCTTGCTGAGGCGCTTCTCAGCAAGGCGCTTCTAATGAGTACAGACAACATACGTTTTCATGGAGAAATAAGAAAAATATTTTTACCTGATAACTTCTTATCTAGAGAGCTATGATACAGTAATCTATGGGATCATTAGAATCTTCTCATGGACTGGAGAGTCAAAGATCAATGAAATTACCTGAGCAGTTGAGGTGCTGTCTGCCTCTCGGAGCTTTAGCTGTGTGATGTCCTCTTTTGTGGCGTCTATGAATTCCCTGAAAAGAATATATTTAAAATTCAGAAATATTGTACATACCCTAAATTTTTGGACAGACTTCCCTGAGCAACAGTTTAGACCCAGATCAAGTAATTTGATCAAGATCTACAATGTTTGCCATTCAGCCAATGTGTGCCAGGTACATGCCATGTAGTCAATAGACTTATTCAAATTTCTGTTCAGACACAACACTTTTGGCATTCAATCGGTCCACCTTTGACCACCTTATTAAGTGTTTCCAGTGTACCTTTAGTTTGTCCTGCCCAGTAAACATGTGGTTAGGTAAACTGACCGCGCTCGACATGACCCCATTGGGTTGACTGGGCCGTAAAACCACAGCACAAACAAACAAACCTTAAGTTTGCTAATACAGAAATTCTGCTTATGGGGCGTGCCATGCTAAAACGTTGTCTTTGAGCATATGTGGACAGCTAAGGGTCAAATCAGCCTGTGCATCCATGCAATCTGATCAGGGCCTTCCCTGTCTGCAAACGGAATCATTATACTACTACAAAAACACGCCTATTCACATATATAGAAAATTTCACCACATAAACACTGAAAATTTTCAGATAAAAAACAATGACAGTTTTCAAATTTCTGCTCAAAACATATATTGTGGGTACTCGTTAGAACTGCCTCAGTTAGGCGGTTTTAACGAGTACCACAATCTATGTTTTTGTGCAGAAATAAGAAAGATGATGTATACCCCTGTTTTACTATAAAAAATGGGGTTTACGGAGGTCAAAATTAGGAGTGTTTTCGTGATGACTAAAAGGCCCAGGATGATCTGAATCTGCATATTTTGGGCATGTTCCAAGGCACTTTTTCGCTTGACGTGATCCATATGATCTGAAGGACAAAATTTTCTCACCTTATTCCCTTTTTAACACTCTGAAACATGAGAAGGGCTCTATTTGGACGTGGAATTTTTGGCACTTTTGGCGACTTCTTAAAACCAAACCCAGCTGCACCTCGACTGGCCGAAGACGTCTTTGCATGTGGTGGCATGGTCGTCACGCCACGGTGGTGTCGAAACGACTCCCCAAGAACTACTGCTTGTGGCGCCCCTCCAGGGGAACCATCCCTGGATCCGCTGGACATTTCACCGCCGAAAGAATGGCTGCGAGTTACTATGATCGCTGATTTGGGTCGACCTCTATTGACTTCATGGACCGAATGTCCAGTTCTATAGTCATGGCTACCATTATGGGTCGACGAATCTTTTCTTGTCATCGAAGGAAGATCTGAAAAGAGAGAACAGAACCGTAAATAATGAACTGTTGTGAAAAATTCAATAAATGGGTATATTAGATACTATCACCCTTAACCAGTCTAGGTGAGAGAAATTCTGCAAAGGGAGGAAATTTAATTGTTTCTCCCTGGAAAACTGAAAGAGAAATAAGAAAAATCAATTTCTGGGTATTTAACTGAAGCTTAAACCAGACATCCTTACGAGGCTCATCCTAATGTAGGAGCAGTTTGATCCGGGTCTATACTGCATATCTGTGCCATAGATGAGCTGCATTTTGAGGTACCGTATTCAACCTAATTACCGCACATACCCCTATAAGCACACAGTGAAGCAATTCCGTAGTCTTCAGATTACAGCCAGTGTACTTTTTGTCAACTTCTTTGTAAAGGCATGTGTTGTGGGTACTCATTTGAATTGCATCAACATATGCCTTTATAAAGAAATCAGACAAAAAATCGCATAATCGTCATCAAATACGTCCTTTTCTGATTTTTTTTAAATGTACCCTTAATAGGTAGATACATATTTTACCACAATTGGGTGTTCCCAGTAATTTTGAAAAACCTAAGCGCACAGTGTGGTAATTAGGTTGACTACGGTATTTACCCAATTAAAATTTCTGAAAAAAGCAATTCAAATTAAATTTTAAATTTAGTGGGTAAATACCCAAATATCAGTAATTCTTGGACCCATTCACAAGACAGGGTACCCAAAAGAAAAATCCTGAAACCCAATTCAATGAGAATTGGGTGCGTAAAGATAGCCAAAAATATCCAACTGCTTAAAATCTCATCTAAGGCAATGAAATATTTTGGGTAAACAACACTTTGAATAAGGTTTAAAACTAGAACAAAAGACTTACCATAAGACAATAATAATTTTCCTCACCCGAGATTTATATTCCGGAGATATAGTGTAATTAGTTTCCTCACTAAAGATTAAAACCCTGAAGATTTACTTTTGACTCAATATCAACTGATCTATCAACCTTCCCTCTTAAAATATAACAGTATTTTTAACTCGTCAGGCATAAATATTTACTTTTATCTCAATCGATACTCTCATTATCATAACTCAATACCGAAAATTCAATAATAAAGACATATTTTTCAAGGTACATATTTAAACGATGAGTCCTTTAAATTCATTCATGTTTTGGTGAGTCTTTAACCCTTATCCTTTACCACTCTATGGGAGAATTCAGCAGACGACAAACTGATGATATTTTTTCTCATTTTTCCACAGAAAGCAGGCGTTGATATTTTATGCAAATTGTCTCCTATGTCAAAGCCTATTTTCTAGGGAAAAACAAGAAAATATTTCAAAATGTCGTCTGCTGAATCTTTTACCCAAGTAATAAAGCACGAAGTAAAACTGTAGCAGATGACATTCTGATTTTTTTAGAGAGATGACTTGGAATTTCATGCAGACAATTCACACGAAATGTAAATCCTTACTTTCTCTTAAAAAAAAAATCAAAATCTCAAAAATGTTGTCTGCTGCAGTTGTGATTAACACTTTACGGGTATAACTATGAGTCCTTTAAATTCCTTCACGTTTTGATGAGTCTTTTTAACTCATTCAGGTTTTTTGTAACTCTAGACCGAAAAATTACTATCCTGTTACAGTTTCGTGTCTAATTATCATGTAAAAGGTTAGGGATATTCATGTTAACATGAGAAAGTTACCATATTTTTTCTAAATATTCAGACAGACAGGTCCCTGCAAACAGTGTAGACCCAGATCTGATACCACAATTTCTGGCATATGTTCAGGGTCTACACTGTTTGCCACTCATTCGGCAGTCATTGGGAGTAAATTGAACTTGTTCAAATTCTTGAACAATAATATTAACCCTTGTCCTGCTGAATAAATTAAGATGCCACTCCCTTTTCTAATTTTCAGCCAATCAGATTACTTGATCCAGCTTGTTGATATAAATTTACATACTTAATAACAAACAGTGCAGATCCAGATCAGTTGGCTTCTTCAGAAGCCAACTGATCTGGATCTACACTGTTTGCAAAGGCAGGAAATATCCTGGTTCTGCAGGAAAAGGGTTAAAGAAGTAAGGTGTTTGAATACTTAGGGTATATACGGTATGCTAATAATAACAAATATAACCATCTCTGACATCATTATACAGTCAGAGAAGCCAACAAGAGACCGAGCAGGAATGTCTACTAGCCAACACCTCAGAATAATGATGATTTGGGTTTTATATTTTCTTGGATAAACCAGAAAAAATATCAATAGTTTGGTAGTAAAAAACAGCTATCTTGAACTGTAAGAACATACCAATTATCTGTTATATGCTAATTGTGCCTACAGCATACTAAAAGGAAAGGATGGACTGGGAAGACAGGAAGATGAGGCGCTTTTTTTTTTTTCTTTTTTTTTTTTTTTTTTTTTCCCCACTAGTTTTTTTTCTCATTTCTCAACAAAAACATATGTTGTGCGTTATTCATTAGAAATGAAATATATATTGAAATATGCAGAAACATGTTGTGGGTTACACATTAGAAATGCCTCACTGAGGTGCTTGTAATGAATTCCCACAACACGTTTTCATGCGGAATAAGAAAAAAAAATTCCAGATATCCCCTCTTAACTAGAGCTATGAATTGATGAACTCCCAAGATAAATATTGGATTAACATTAATTCACACCCAATCAAATATCTTGTCATCTTCAAGATTGTAAATTAATTCCAACTACTATCACATCAAACACACTGTCATTCACAGATGCCAGACAATGTCCACTATGGGACTGTCAGAGTTTTAACCTTTAACCCACTGAATTTAACCCTTCTCTTGCTGAACAGACATGCCCATAGCAAACAGTGCAGATCCAGATCAGTTGGCTTCTGAAGAAGCAAACTGATCTGGTTCTGCACTGTTTGTCATTAAATATGTGAATTTCTATCAAAAACCCAGATCAAGTAATCTGATTGGCTGGAAATTAGAAGTGGGCATGGCATCTTAATTTATTCAGCAAGGCAAGGGTTAACTTTCAACCCTGAGTTTCCAAAGTGGACTCTTCTGTCTTTATATCTGGACAGGTCCAGATGTTTGCCACTCATCCAGCAATTTGTAGACACACCATTGAGTAGTAAATTGTACTTGTTCAAATTTTAGAAAAAGTATGGTAAGTAGTTGAATACTGTCTGAATACTTAAGGTAAATACGGTACAAACCATCTTATCAAGGAGAAAAGGCTTAAATAAAATATGAGCCAGGCCATACCACGAGCCAGGCCAGGCCATGCCACGAACCAGGCCATGCCATCTTCTTTTCTCATGGAATGGCCCATATGTATTTTAATTTTTTCTTCTTATATTTACCTGTAAGTATGGTTCATTATTTAACCCATTTATGTTGAATAGACTCTTCTACCACAACTCCTTAGACCAGTGTATTTCCAATTATAAGGGGTGTCTGATTAGTTTTTTTTTAATATCATCACAAAAACATGCCTATATAATTTTGACCTCCTTAAACCCCACTATTACAGAGTAAAACTGGGGTTTACAGGGGTATACATTATTTTTCTTATTTCTGCTCAAACAGATAGATTGTGGGTATTCGTTAGAACTGCCTCTGCGAGGCAGTTCTAATGAGTACCCACAATCTATGTTTTGAGCAGAAATATGAAATATATTGGAATTTTTATCTGAAAACTTTCAGTTTTTGCTGGTGAAATTTTCTTTATTTGAATAGGCATGTTTTGGTAATGCTGTTTTATAGAAATTCCTGTATTTAATGCAACAGTGTAGACCCTGATCAGATGCCATGTTCTGAGTCATCTGCTTTTGCGGAGGGGGGTTCTCAAGAATAAAATAGGTTAATTCTCTGAGAGAACTTGGAATTCAAAATTTAAAAAAGTTTTCTTTAATGAACCTTCAGTAATGACATCACTTACAAAAATGACGGCTTCCGTGACAGATTTTTCAATATCTTCAAAGCTAAGAAATTTCTTGACCCATCATGACAAAATTTTCCAAAAAAAATGTTCAGCAAGAAAAGCTGTCTAGCTTTAAACATGTATAAATAGAAAGCCACTATTTAACACATGTAAGTTATTTGATGAGTATTTTCCTTTAAATGAATTTGATTCAATTTTAAATACTTATGAAATCACCTGCATGCAAATTACATGAAATTAACACTTAAAGTGCCAAGCTAAATTTGTAGCAGACGACATTCAAGTTTCTTTTTTTTTTTTTTTTTTTCAGAGAAAACCAAGTCTTGACATTTCATGTGAATCATCTGCCAAGCAGACGATTCATATGAAATGTCAAGACTTGTTTTCTCTGAAAAATAAAAAAATAAAAAATTGTCGTCTGCTGCAGTTGTGACTGGTGCTTTAATGATTAAACATTCCTGATTCATCCCTTTAACCTTTATCTCTCCTTGTGCAAATTCAGCAGATGACAAATTGATATTTTTCCTCCCAAAACAAGCTTCGACATTTCATGTACATTGTCTCCAAGGGAGACAATTTGCATGAAATGTCAAAACCTTTTTTCTGGGAAAAACAATAAAAAAAAAAAATTCAAAAATGTCGTCTGCTGAAACAGCCTGCCCAGTAAACATGTGGTTAGGTAAACTGACCGCGTTCAACATGACCGCATTGGGTTGACTGGGCCGTAAAACCTCGACATAAACAATCATGTACGTCAATGATGATATATAAACAAAATATGTTTAAACTTTACACTGCTGTAGGTAACTATATGCACCAAGGAGGGATCTGCCAACTCTAAAGCTTACTATACACCACATGCAACCATAAGAATACACTAAGAATTTGTTATGTATAAACTACAATTGTTTGGAATCGGGATTCGTGCAAAAATTTTGAACAGCTCAAAACTTTTGTCACAAATTCCCGATTGCTCAAGAATTGCAAGAACTGACTACAAATATATACGAATCAGTTAAGAGCTTCACAAACTCATTACGATTCAACTACGAATCCTAAAATTTATCAGTTTGTGGCGATTCATGGGATTCGTGGTCTCTGTGGAATAGTAGCATTAATCAAACAAACTTTAATATTTTAAGGGACATACTAACCAGCCACTGAGGTACTCCTCCATTTTGTATAAGAATATAGACACATACCATTCCCTGAATCCATGTTCTCAAAACATTCTTGATTGTGAATAAGATGCAATTCAAGTGACTATCCAAAACTGTAACTTTCTGGCAAATTCAGCAAACAACAAACCGATGATAATTTTCTTATTTTCCCCAGAAAATAGGGTATGACATTTCATACAAATTTCTACAAAATGGAAAAATTCAAATGCTATTTTCTGGGAAAATCAAGAAATACTGAATTTACCCTAAGTACTGGGACACCTTAACCCTTAAAGCTAAAGCAGACGACAATTCTGATTTTTTTCTTTTTTTTTTTTATTTTTAGAAGAAAACAAATCTTGACATTTCATGTGAATCGTCTGCTTGGCACATGAAATATCAAGGCTTGTTTTCTCTTTAAAATAAAGAATAAAAATTTTAGAAAGTCGTCTGCTACAAATTTTGCTTGGCCCTTTAACATTCTAATTTCTTTATTTTTAATAGAAATTAAAATTTGACATTTCATGTGAATTGTCTGCCTGGCAGATGATTCACATGAAATGTCGAGATGTATTTTCTATGAAAAATATATAAAAATTTGAAATGTCTGCTGCAGTTGAGATTGGCGCTTTAAGGGTTTATTTGTCATCTGCTGATTGTTTCTAGAGAGTTGACGGTTGAACAACCATTTCCAAGAAAAGCACAAGGTTGTGCAGGCTGATCTGTGCCTGCACTTTATGCAAATTATGCCCAAGGACACCTTTTAGCAGGGAACAGCTCCCCAGGGTGTGGCTGCTATTTATTGATTTGAAATTTTTTATTTACTTACTTTAACCATTAACTCTTCGCAGACAACAAAGTGATGCTTTCCCAGAAAATGGGATTTGACATTTCTTGCAAACTGTCTCCACAGCAGACAATTCGCATAAAATATCAAAACCTGTTCCCTGAGAAAAATTAGAAAAATATTTCAGTGTGTCCTCTGCTGAAAATTTTACCCAGAGTGCTAAGCTTTAACTTGTATTGGTTTGCAATTTATGGCCAAAAAGTAACAGCTGATATGTTTTGAATTCAACAATTTATGCTAAAATACTGAATTTAACAATCTACGTGCAAAAGACAAATTTCAATAAAAAACGTTTAATACATGTAAATAAATGGATCAAAATTTAATCAATTAATAATTTCTCGAATCCCCAAGACCGACACTTTTACAGCAAATACTTTCCAAGACAATTAGTGAAACGAATTATGATAATTTGTAATCCATATCTAAACACAATATGAATATTCTACCAATACTAGAAAACACTTTTATTCAACGTAATTTCTCTCCTTAATCTGATTATATTTACGATGACATAGAAACAATATTCAATAATATACCTTCCCAGCTGGTGTAACTCCACACAATGACGCATCATTCTATAGCAATCAAAGAAAGACTGAAATGTCAATACAACAGACGTCCACGGCACACAGCTTGCTATACTGCCAGTTGACGTACAATCAATAATCGTCTTGAAATTACAGAACTCTCTTGAAAAAAAAATCAGAATCGTAAGAATCTTATAGTTTTTACAGGTTTACGCAGTATGACGATCAAACTAGGAAATTAATTAAACAATTCTTAGTCTTTAATCTGTCTGGTGGAGCTAATCAATCCTTAAAGTGCTTAGCAAAATTGTAGCAGAGGACATTCTAAAATTGATTTTGTTATTTTTCAGAGAAAGCAATATTGATATTTCATATGGATTGTCTGCGAGGCAGACAATTCACATAAAATGTCAAGCCTTACTTTCTCTGAAAAACAAATAAAAAAACATTTCAAAGAGCCATCTGCTGTAGTTGTGAATAGCAGCAGACGACATTTTGCAATTTTTAGTATTTTTTATTTTTCTCCAGAAAAAAAGGGCTTGACATTTCGTTTCAAGGAGACAATTTGCATGAAATATCAAATCACATTTTCTCTGAAAAAATAAGAAAACTCCTGTAAATTTGTCATCTGCGAAATTTGCCCAGAGAAAGCTAAATATATTAACCCTTGTCCTGCTGAATAAACAAGAATATCGGTGAAACCGATGGATGCTCCCCGAACATGCAATAGTCGGAACAGGAAACATTATCCTAGATAAAGAGCGGTATACTGTGTATACTCACTGTACTTCAAAATGGAGTATCACAAAACCTGTTGGTGGACAGATAAGCTTGCCTGAAGGCACTGTCATACAAACATCAGCAACATAAAAGTTGGAATAAATGAAAGGAATAAATCTAGGCACTAGAGCAAAAACAAAGTTTTTCTAAAAATAGCCACAGTGACCTTGACCTTGAGCCCAGGACCCTGAATGTCAAACATGCTCAAGATATTATCATACCCAACATTTGTTTGAAGTTATATCAAAATCCATCAATAAATGTAGGCACTAGAGTGTTGACAAATTCTTTTCTAAAAATAGCCAGTGACCTTACACTGCAGCTTTAAACAAAGTAGCATGACTCTGTGACAAATCATCTAACCAGAAAGATTGAACAATATGCGCATCCCCTATTGCTGCTTAAGATTCCATTAAAATTTCGTTGAATTTCTGCCAGTATTTGCTAAGAATTTGCGTGGACACGAACAGTACCCTATATATTCATGCAGAACTCATCAAAGGGCAATAACTCTTGGAAAAATCATCGAACCAGAACACGCAGGTGATATGCACATCCACCTTCCATACTTAATATTCCCATGAAGTTTCAATGAAATCCGACTAGTAGTTTCCGAGAATTCGCGTGGACACGAACAGTACCCTATATATTCATGCAGAACTCATCAAAGGGCAATAACTCTTGGAAAAATCATCGAACCAGAACAAGCAGGTGATATGCGCATCCACCTTTGATACTTAATATTCCCATGAAGTTTCATTGAAATCCGACAAGCAGTTTCCGAGAATTTGCGTGGACAAGAGCGGGACGGACGCACGGACGCACGGACACACGGACGTACGGACGCACGACATTGAGCCCAGGACACTGGAAATTGAAATTGCTTGAGATGTTATCATACTCAACATTTTTGTGAAATTATATTAAAATCCATCAATAAATCTAGGCACTAGAGCAAAAACAAAGTTTTTCTAAAAATAGCCACAGTGACCTTGACCTTGAGCCCAGGACCCTGAATGTCAAACATGCTCAAGATATTATCATACCCAACATTTGTTTGAAGTTATATCAAAATCCATCAATAAATGTAGGCACTAGAGTGTTGACAAATTCTTTTCTAAAAATAGCCAGTGACCTTACACTGCAGCTTTAAACAAAGTAGCATGACTCTGTGACAAATCATCTAACCAGAAAGATTGAACAATATGCGCATCCCCTATTGCTGCTTAAGATTCCATTAAAATTTCGTTGAATTTCTGCCAGTATTTGCTAAGAATTTGCGTGGACACGAACAGTACCCTATATATTCATGCAGAACTCATCAAAGGGCAATAACTCTTGGAAAAATCATCGAACCAGAACACGCAGGCGATATGCACATCCACCTTCCATACTTAATATTCCCATGAAGATTCAATGAAATCCGACTAGTAGTTTCCGAGAATTCGCGTGGACACGAACAGTACCCTATATATTCATGCAGAACTCATCAAAGGGCAATAACTCTTGGAAAAATCATCGAACCAGAACACGCAGGTGATATGCGCATCCACCTTTGATACTTAATATTCCCATGAAGTTTCATTGAAATCCGACAAGCAGTTTCCGAGAATTTGCGTGGACAAGAGCGGGACGGACGCACGGACGCACGGACACACGGATGTACGGACGCACGACATTGAGCCCAGGACACTGGAAATTGAAATTGCTTGAGATGTTATCATACTCAACATTTTTGTGAAATTATATTAAAATCCATCAATAAATCTAGGCACTAGAGCAAAAACAAAGTTTTTCTAAAAATAGCCACAGTGACCTTGACCTTGAGCTCAGGACCCTGAATGTCAAACATGCTCAAGATATTATCATACCCAACATTTGTTTGAAGTTATATCAAAATCCATCAATAAATGTAGGCACTAGAGTGTTGACAAATTCTTTTCTAAAAATAGCCAGTGACCTTACACTGCAGCTTTAAACAAAGTAGCATGACTTTGTGACAAATCATCTAACCAGAAAGATTGAACAATATGCGCATCCCCTATTGCTGCTTAAGATTCCATTAAAATTTCGTTGAATTTCTGCCAGTATTTGCTAAGAATTTGCGTGGACACGAACAGTACCCTATATATTCATGCAGAACTCATCAAAGGGCAATAACTCTTGGAAAAATCATCGAACCAGAACACGCAGGTGATATGCACATCCACCTTCCATACTTAATATTCCCATGAAGTTTCAATGAAATCCGACTAGTAGTTTCCGAGAATTCGCGTGGACACGAACAGTACCCTATATATTCATGCAGAACTCATCAAAGGGCAATAACTCTTGGAAAAATCATCGAACCAGAACACGCAGGTGATATGCGCATCCACCTTTGATACTTAATATTCCCATGAAGTTTCATTGAAATCCGACAAGCAGTTTCCGAGAATTTGCGTGGACAAGAGCGGGACGGACGCACGGACGCACGGACGCACGGACACACGGACGCACGGACGCACGGACGAAGCGGCGACTATATGCTCCCCCGAAATTCTTCGGGGAGCATAATAAAGATACCATGCCCTTTTCAAATTTTTACCCAATCAGATTTCTTGATCCAGATTGTTGATATAAATTCAAATACTGAATGGCAAACAGTGCAGATCCAGATCAGTTGGCTTCTTAGATCTACGCTGTTTGCAAAAGCAGGGTATATCCGGGTTCAGCAGGACAAGGGTTAAGGTTAAATTCTCTTAAATTTCCATTATAATCTCAAAATATACCACTCATTAATGTGTGGGAAATATCTAAAATATAGAAAAATAAGAAAAAAATCTTATTTGTCATCAATACCAAATTAAAGGTCAATTAGGTTTAGACAAATAATTGTTTTGGGGTCATGTCAAGTAAAAAGGTATCTTTGTATCATACAGGGATGCCCATCAAGGCCCAGATCAAATGTACAGTCTATTTACACAAAAAAAAAGTTATTAGATTCTCAGACACTTTTTTCAAAAAATAGATGTGTGTGAGTGATTTCTTATTTTCACTTTTATTTTCCGGTTGTGTACATTCTTGGACATTTGGGTTTGTTTGGCTAAACAAAATGGCGGTCACGGTTTTACCGGAAGTATCTAAAATGCAAGTTTAAAGTCTCAAACAACATAAACAGATCGTAATTTACCGATTTTCTTTGCAAGTAAGTAAGAATATCATACGTTTGTGGTCTAGATTGCAATTTGGTTAGAAATGATTTTCAGACAAGCGAGTAAAATCCAGTGTCACGTATTTTCGTGGGTCGGAAAAAACTTACCACTGAAAAAAATCATATATGCGGGACCTTTTGGACAGATGCTGCGGTGTCTGAGAATCTAATTTTTTTTTTTTTTTTTTTGTTTGCCCTTCGGGCCACTGCATTCTGCTTGGACAACGTAGAATATTATGAACAAATGGAAGCAAAGACAGCGATCAGACTGTGTGGTGTTCAAGATGATGTAAATCTGCACATTTATTTTACATAACTCCAGATAAGCCACTTTTTTTTCAACAAAGATGAGTTGGTATTTTACAGCCCTGTCAACATTACTTAAGTAATATTGAGATGATGGAATGGTGATAATGAAAGGATCAGTACAATGAAGTCAAATAGTACATTTACTCCACCGCCATTGGGATATGAACCCAGTAACTCGTGATCAGAAGTCAGGAGAATTAACTACTTGGCCGCAGGGACATTTCAATTTCAATAAAGCAGTGCAGTATTGATATTTTTTTTCCTATTCCTCCACAAAAACATATGTTGTAGGTACTCATTAGAAGCGCCTCGGCGAGGCACTTCTAATGAGTACCCACAACATATGTTTTCATGGAGAAATAAGAAAAGTATTTATGTGAGTACCTCTCTTATCTATGAGCTATGCATACGTTTGAAAATTCTTTTTCACTTAATATCACCCTATTTGGGTATAAATGATTGAGGATCAGAACTTTGAACACTGATAACTAGCCTAGAACTATTTACGAATGTATCACAAAACAAACAAAATTTTAATAAGCTTAGAATTTATCAGTGTTTACAAATATCTGGTTAGCTTATAAATGATACATACATTGTGTTTACTCAAGACAGATAACTTTAGCCAGCAAATGAATGTGCAATACAATATTTACTCTAAGCATTCGGCTTCTCAACTGGAGCTATGCATGTATGTATGTATGTCTATGAATATCAAGGATCATATCAGAATAAAGTCTTTTGAAGATTGGCATAATTTCCACAGGGTTCCTATGGTACATTCCATTTTCAATATGCTGCAGGTAATAATACCGTAATAACTCTGAGTATTGGGACAGACCCAGAATGAACAGTTCAGACCCAGAACTGGCATCTAATTGGGGTCCACACTGTCTCCCACTCATCCAGCATTTTTCTACAACAGGTGTTTAAATAGACTTGTTCAAAATTTAGGAGAAGCAAGGTAAGGCATTAAAGAGTCCCAATATTTAGGGTAAATATGATAAAAATTGTTTCCATTCTGTAACATGTCATTCATCTTATAAAAGCTGGGACTTAGAGTATACCGTAATTATGCAAAAAGCATTTTACTGTACTGGTCCTAAAATTTGAACAAGTCTTTTTGACTACCTATCAAGTTGTCTCAAAAATGCTCAGTGAGCGGCAAATAGTACATACCCTGATCCGATGCCATGTTCTGTATGTGATCAAGGTCTACACTGTTGTGGTCTGTCTGTGTGAATACTTATATGCGAATACTTAGGGTAAAACTGGTTAAACAAGAGAGGCAGATGATTAGGGTTTCTGCCATTTTTACAAGGACCAAAGAAATCTCTCAGTGAATGAATGAGTAGTGAGCAAAGAAATCTCCAACTGAATGAGTGAGTAGTGAGCAAAGAAATCTCTCAGTGAATGAATGAGTAGTGAGCAAAGTAATCTAGTGAATGAGTAGTGAGCAAAGAAATCTCCTACTGAATGTGTGAGTAGTGAGCAAAGAAATCTCCCACTGAATGAGTGAGTAGTGAGCAAAGAAATCTCCCAGTGAGTGAGGAGTGAGCAAAGGAATCCAGTGAATGAGTAGTGAGCAAAGAATCTCCCAGTGAATGAGAAGTGAGCAAACAAATCTCCCACTGAATGAGTAGGAAGAAAGAAAATCTTCCACTGAATGAGTGAGAAGTGAGGAAAGAAATCTTCCAATGAATTAGTAGCGCGCGAATAAATCTCCCAGTGAATGAGCTGTGAACAAAGAACTCTCCAAGTGAATGCAGAGTGAGCAAACAAATCTCCCAGTGAATGAGGAGTGAGCAAAGAACTACCCAGTGAATGAGTAGCAAGAAAGGAAATCTCCCAGTGAGTAGTGAGCAAAGAAATCTTCCAGTGAATGAGTAGTGATCAAAGAAATCGCCTGGTGAATGAGAAGTGAGCAAAAGAATCTCCCAATGAATGAGCAAAGAAATCTCCCAATGAATGAGCAAAGAAATCTCCCGGTGAATGAGCAGTGAGTCAAGAAATCTCCCAGTGAATGAGAAGTGAGTCAAGAAATCTCCCAGTGAATGAGCAGTTAGTCAAGAAATCTCACTGGGCAAAGTTTGCTTGCACAAGATTAATACCCTCATATTCTCTCTGGTACTCCCTTTTCTTGCAGTATTCAACTGCTGCTCCCAGCTGGCAAGTTTGGTAGTATTTTCTGCAGTAGCATTTAATTCCGACCCAATCGATAAGTATTAAGTCTGTGATTTTCAAACAACCAGATATATCACTGAAGCAATCAAACTATTATTGGCCAGACACTCATTGCTGTACCAAATGAAAAAGGTACCATATTCACTCTAAGCACTGGGATAGACAGGCCCGAGCAAACAATACAGACCCTGATCTAAGACACTGCAGAATGTGGTATCTGATTAGGCTCTACACTGTTTGACACTGATCTACCATTTTTGGGTTGATTGTTTACAACCGAGCCATAGTATACAAACGCCAAAATTTCCTTAAGGTAGTTGTCCACATGATTATCATTGACCAATGTAATCCAACTGCGCATAAAGACCAAATCCAGGTAAGTTATTTATAGCAGCGCTATTCTTGCAGCAATGACGTCAGAGTGCTGCTGATACAGGGTTATCTGTAAAACCTGGACTGAGACATTTAGGGCATTGGCAAACAGTGCAGACCCAGATCAGATGCCACAGAATGTGGCATCTGATCAGGGTCTGCACTGTTTGCTTAAATTACAGGCAGTTAAGGGTTAAATGAAACAGTCTTAAGTCTCCGTTCAGGACCATTTTCCCAACCTACACTCAGAAGCAATCGACCCATCAGTACTGTCAGTGCTTTGATTTAGACATATCAATAGGTAAAACGGACTTATTCAAATGCTAGAGGTATGGTAAAGAGTTTACCCTTGTCCTGCTGAATGAATTAAGATGCCATTCGCACTTCTAATTTTCAGCCAATCAGATTACTTCATCCAGATTGTTGCTATAAATTCACATAATTAATGGCAAACAGTGCAGAGCCAGATCAATTGGCTTCTTCAGAAGCCAACTGATCTGGATCTACACTGTTTGCAAAGGAAGGGTATATTCAGGTTCAGCAGGACAAGGGTTAAGGTGCCTGAAAATATGGTCCCTTTTCATATGTTCAAAATGCTTGTTGGTATATAGTGAAAACCCCATGGACAGTCACCTCCCAAAAACAGTCAACCCTGTAACAATTAACCCTTGTCCTGCTGAATAAATTAAGATGCCATACCCACTTCTAATTAACGGCAAACAGTGCAAATCCAGATCAGTTGGCTTCTGAAGAAGCCCTATTTGCCAAGCAGGACCTATCCAGATTCAGCAGGACTAGGGTTAACCACTTACAATTTTCCAGTTTTACTCTTCAAACAGCCACCTCTACACAACAGCCAATTGTATGTGTTCCAAAGGTGACTGTTGTACAGATGTTTTATTGTTTTCTCAGTGTCCAGTCATTCTGTAAGCAGACGGTCAAGGCCCCGGTGAGACTACACAGCCACATAGGCTGATCTGCAACTCTGATGTTCACATATGGCCCTTATCCCATTAATCCATTAAAGACTGAATAAACTCCCCCACACTATATATTGGATGAGCCCATTTTGGATTTAAGGTATGTCAGGCTGTATGATGTAGATATTCCTGAAGAAAAATGGTTGAACTATTTGCAAACATTGAAGACCCTGATTAGACGCCGCATTCTGCGGCCTCTGATCTGGGTCTGCACTGTTTGCCAGCTACCCATTTAGGGCTCTCCAATCTTCAATGGGTTAAACAGACCTCAATGGTTTAAACAACCTCTATAGCTGCCACCCTTGGGATGCATAAAATTGACTGCCGTTAAAGCAAAAACAGATGCTATGGGAATCAGAATGGTGGTAGTGATATGAAGGTGACCATTGTTGGGAGGTGACCATTAGTGGCAGTTCCAATGTAATTTCTGGGGAGAAAAAATCAGCACTACTCAAGAAATTTTACTGCAAACTAGTTTTGGAATTTAATCCTTCTTCAGTGCACAAAATGGCTGAATGTTACTAGCTAATGTAATTTCTGGGCATTGTTGTTTCCTTAGGGATAACAGTGGGAATCGTTATTCAGCTACGAAAATGTACCAACAGGTTTGACTCTATGTTAACCTTTAATACTGTCTGGGCAAATTCAGACGACAAACTGCTGATAAAATTTTATTTTTTTTTTTTTAACCAAAAGAGACAACTTGCATGAAATGTCAAACCCTATTTCCTCACAAAAAATCAAGAAATTTATTTCACTAAGTAAGTCGTCTGATGACAATTTTACCCAGCATTCTAAGTGTAGTATGGTATATTTTTGCTAATCATGACTCATTGACAGGCTGATCTATTGGAATCTGCATTCTTGAATAATAGTGGCACATTGCAAGAAAATCAAACTTATATCAGAAATACACACACAGCTCCGGAAACGGGCACTATTCTGAAGACAACTGCTGTTATGTTCGCATCGAAACTTCAAAACATATATCCTGAAGAATTCCACCCAAAGAATAGGCTGCAAGATAAGCAGGCAAGAGCTAAGTCTTCTAGGCTAATATTCTTCTTTTGCAAACATTATGGAACTTCACAATGCAAACTGTAATCTGCATTTCCTAATTTAAGGAAAACCTTGGAAAAGGCGCAGGTACCTTCTGTATATGAGTATAAAACCGTATAAAACCATCCTAGCAAGTATTATTTATATGGAGTACGCATTTTGTGGTCAGAACTACTAATTTGTTATTCATATTAGGAATCTACATGATTCTGGTTCCCAATCTGAAGCTGGACACTTTACAAACTGAGCCACTTTGAGAAAGGCATTTCTAATGAGAACCAACAAAATGTTTTTAAGAAGAACTGGAGAAAAGTTTCCCAGAAATTGCTATATTATTTGCAAACATTCTGTGGCATCTCATCTGGGTCTACACTGTTTGCTCAGGCCTGTCTGTCTGAATGTTAAGGGTAAATCCATTACATTAGAGATGGACAGATCATGACAGATACATATGTAGAAATGATTGGAAGTGCTATCACTGGGTCATCAAACCTGAATACGACAGCAGCAACACAGAGTATCATTACTTTCAAACAAGTTAGCTAAGTAGCCCTTAAACTATTGCCGTCTGCTTTGTCATCTGCCTGTGATTCTAAAAGTCATTTTTGCAAACAGTGTGGACCCAATCAGACTACTAGGAGCAGTCTGATCTGTGTCCACACTGTTTGCCACTATGCAAAAATAGGTTTGAAAAGTTTGCAAGAATATTCAGCAGAGGACATAAACAGACGGCATTTTCAGATGCAGGTTTTCTTGGCATTTTAAGGGTATTTAAGCAGCATACAACAATTCTTTCAAGTTTTCCGGACAACACTGGGCTTGCCATCATGTAAAGCCTTAGAAGAAGGTTTATATAAAATGTCAAGCTCATTTTCAGAGAAAAATAGAAAAAAAAAAAACATCCCATTATTTTTGCCTTCAGTATGCAATGAAGTAATGCTTTGCATGCTGGGTAAAATTTTGCAATATTTTTTCTTATTTTCCCAGAAAAAAAGGTTTGAAATTTTATGCAAATTGTAACCCCTTACGTGACATTATGCATGAATGATAAACTCTGTAATGTCTAAATTTTCTGTAAAAAAAAAAAAAAAAAAAAAAATACAAAAAATACCACTGACTTGCCTTCTGCTAAATTAGCCCAAAAAGAGCTAGAAGTTACCTGAAGGTATCCTTTCCCATCTTTATTTTTTATTATCCTTTCTGTTACAGCAGACTGTTAACCATTAAAATGCTAAGCAAAACTGAAGCAGACAACGTTTTTTTATTATTTTATTATTATTATTTTTTTTTTATTTTATTTTTTTTTTTTTTTTTTTTACTTTCCAGAGAAAATATGGCTTGCATTTTAAATGAAATGCCAAGTCTTATTTTTTCTGAAAAATAATGAAAAAATAAAAATTAGTATTATCATCTGCTACAATTTTGCTAACCGCATACTAAATAGAAAGTCCAGATTTCTATGCTTATATTCATTTGGTAACCTCTATTTATCTCTTTCTCAAGTGCCAGTCAAATATCTCTCAAACACCCTTATATTATTCAATATTTATTTTATTTTATTTTCCTAGACTATAGGGAGTTTATGAGAATACTGGTAGTCATACAATTCCATATTTACTCTAAATATTTGGACCAAAAGTCTTGAGCAAACAGTGTAGACCCAGATCAAACTGCTCCTAAGGAGCAGTTTGATCTGGGTCTACTCTGTTTGCCATTCCATCCATACATTGTAGACACATCATCTGATAGTCAAATCACTTCCTCAAATTTTTGGAGAAGTACGGTAAGGAGAGTGTCCAAATATTTAGAATAAAATATGGTAAAGTCAATAAAGAATATAACAGATTTCATTGTGTTTCAAAACTCACAACCTCACAAACAAAGTTTGTAGCACTAAACCAAAGCTAGTCTGAGACTGACTCTTGACCGTCAACATCACAAGATGTCAATCCTTGCAACCATACCATATTTACCCCACATATTCAGACAGAAAAGCTTGAGCAATCTGTGTATACTTAGATCAGCCACTGCACAACATGGCAGATTTCACTCGGTTTCAAACTCACAACCCAGTAATCTATGTTTGTAATACTAAACTATATAGCTAGTCTTGGACAAACGAGACTGACTGACTCTTGACTGCCAACATCTGACAAAATACTAATCCCTGCTCGGACCCATCAATACCCGGACTTGTTACTGTCCATTTCCGTTAATATTCATGTCGCGGGTGCTGGTGATGCTTACGTCACTTCGGAATCTATATTTTGCAAAACTCCACCCATATTAAACTAGTATTAAACACATTTATTTTTAGTTAAGCCAGTTAAAATTATTATAAAGCAATAATGCCATCTTGGGTCCGTTATATATTAATAACATTTTATTCAACTGATTCCTTTTAACATAGATAATCGCTGAATTTTGCACATACTCGTTTTAGAAAATGTGGGTCAAATTCGAGAGAATCGACATTTGCACAGTCGACTTTTCAAATTTCTATTACGATTATGAAAATAATATGCTGATAAAGCAATAAAACAAAGCTTGTTTATTCTGAATAAGTTGGGTTTATAGTTGATTTTAGCGAGAAAAAGCATTAAAAGGCTCTGCTAATGCTAGTACTATTCAACAATGGTCGCCATTTTTTCTTCGACGAATAGCTTCATTCACAAATCAGTGTTTGGAAACTCCATCAAAATTTGTAATATGTGTGATCAATATTCAACAAATATGATTAAAAAACAAAATAATTTCATAGTATTTTATTTGAATGATAAGTGACATTTTGTTCACAGTTTAGTGCGGATAATTATCACTTTCTACTCAATTGATTTTCGCACTTTCCAGACAAAACCCGGTAACCGGTAAAATCATAGCCACAACATCATCATCTCGATAAAATAGGTATTTAGCACTATAGTTACCAGTCCGGGTATTGATGGGTCCGAGATCCCTGTAACCATACTGTATTTATGCCAGACAGGCTTGAGCATTCAGTTTAGACCCACGTCAGAACACCTGCAGAACACAGCATCTAATCAGTCTACATCGTTTGCCACAAATCCAGCAGTGCGTTAGACACCAGTAGATAGTAAAATAGAACAAGTACGGTAAAGAGTTAAGGTGTCCAAATATTTAGGGTAAATATAGCAAGAGGGGTATCTAGAAATAAGAAAGATACCATATTCGACCTAATTACTGCACATATTCCTATAAGCGACACTCAAGCAATTCCGTAGTCTTCAGATTACAGCCAGTGTACTTTTTGTCTACCGTAAAATCTCTAACAGACGCCCGGGCGTTTATTAGAATCATTATCTTTCATGAAGAGGTGGATGGGCGTTTATTAGAGGCTATAGAAACCTGCAAATCACATATGAAGGTCCAAAACGATCAGTTTCTTTCTAATGGCCGTCATCTTGTTTTCTCAGAAAATGACTGGTGATACAATAGTCGTGCCTTAGAACAGAATAGTAGTAGTACCACATCTCTCTTTATTTTGCGAGTATCATTAACACTTTTCTCGTTTCGCGTAAGATGGCAAAATACATAAAACCTTTATTTTGTTTGACTTGTTTAATTTCCGATCCTTCGAATCCAATGTCACAAAAAAGTTCCTATGAATCAACATCGGAGGCAAGGCTCTCCTGTCTGTCTGTCATTTAGCTTCATTAACAAGTATAGTTTGGCCACTGAGGCTTCATTAGGGAGTATAAGCTAACATGATGAATTTATAATACACGATCTCCCGCATCGGGCCTCTTTGCAGTTCTGCAAATATGCTGCCAGCTGCGATTACGTATTATGAATTTGCGAGGGGCAGTCAAACGTGTGTACTCTCTCATATATTTCTTCCTATGTTCTATACATAACCAAAGACGTGTATTATTTACGTCCTTGACATAACTGACATTAAATCAGCTGAATTTATTGAAGATTTAACCCTTTTTATGACAGTGGAATCTTCCGCCTAATAAGTTTTGAGCACTCCTTTTGCAGTAATAGGTTTGTTTTGTTTATGGTAAAATTAACAGAAACGTGTGAACTTTAAGCAAAAACAGTGTAGACCATGATCAGATGCCGCGGTGGTCGATGCGGCGTCTGATCTGGGTCTATACTGTTTGCCAATGTCCCGCTAGGCATACCGTATATTGGCTGAATACTTCCAATGGTTGACTAATATTTTTTCAACTTACTGTGCAGTGTAGTGTAATCAAATTTAATTTTCTGTGTAGTTGTAGCTCATTGTTTATTGATCAACCTTAATCGACCACGTGTTTATGGACGCTGGCTCTAAAACTTTCCGCGGGAAAATGCTGCGGTGCCGCCTTTGATGTTAGGGAGACACGCGTCAAACACACGATGGCGGTCAGCAAGATCGTGTCGGTCAAATATGTTATTAAAGGTCACCATGTTTACCGGATTACTTATTCTTGTGGGACAAACTTGGATTGTTTCTTTGAGCCTGATAATCAGCATAGTGACAGTGCGATCATTGTAAAGAAAGGCGATAATACTGTCGGACATATTCCGGAAGGTTTATGTCAGTCTTTGACACAGTTGCACAAGGAGGGCAGTATTGTTCATATCACTTCCGAAATTACTCCGCTGCAGAAGGGACTTTTGTTCAAGGCGGAGGACTGGAAATTCCCTGTATTTACGATTTAATTTGGACCACAAGAGAAAAAGATTTTTGCGTTCGGCGATCAAGCAACAAATTTGGAAACTTTCAGCATAAGGTAAGGTCTTTTTTTCCAGCGGGCGTTTAATAGAGGCTGTAATTATTCGAGAATTGTCCAAAAAAATCGCCATGTTTAACATCCAAATCGGGGGGGTGGGCGTTTATTAGAGCCTGGGCGTCTAATAGAGATTTTACGGTATTTCTTTATAAAGGCATATGTTGTGGGTACTCATTTGAATTGCATGGACTTGTCAACATAACATATGCCTTTATAAAGAAAATAAAGTCCTTTTCTGAACTTTTTTTATAGCATACCCTTAGTAGGTAGATACGTATTTTTACCATAACTGAGTTATCCCAGTAATTTTGAAAAACCTAAGCGCACAGTGTGGTAATTAGGCTGAATACGGTATACAGCAATATAGACTGGCTCCAGTTGTTTCTGCAATTGTATTTTTTTCCTTTTTTGTCATTCTTTATCACTTCCTGTAGCTACATTTGTTTCTTTAATCCCATTTCACTGGTTTAGTATCTTTTCCACTAAGGGACATAACTTATCAAATCATTATAAGCTGTACTAGATTATATACCTTTGAAAAGAAAAGAGAAAATGATAGAAAAGATAGTCTGAAGACAGACTAATTAACCCTTAAAGCGCCAATCACAACAATTGTCGTCTGCTTTGTCTTCTGCTTGTGATTTTAAAAGTCATTTCTGCAAACAGTGTGGACCCAGATCAGACTGCTCCTTTAGGAGCAGTCTGATCTGGGTCCATACTGTTTACGGTATGCAAAAAACAGCTTTGAGAAGTTTGCAAGAATATTCAGCAGACGACATAAACAGACAACATTTTCAGATGCAGTTTTTCTTGGCGCTTTAAGGGTTAATATCAGTAGATTACTAGGAATAATGTATCTACCCTTAAAGCACTGCAGAATTGTAGCAGACGACATTAAGCTTTTTTGTTATTATTATTATTATTAAGGGAAAATAAGACTTGGCAATTAATTCACATGAAATGCCGAGCCTTATTTTCTCCGAACAATTTAAAAAAAAAAAAATTCAAAATGTCGTCTGCTGCAGTTGCCTGTAACATACTGAACAGATATACTTACTTCTGGCGGACTGAGAATATGGCATCTGCCTACTCCGGTAAATATGAAGAACCTTCCCATGAATCCCTGGTAGGTACAAAAATCTCGGCGCTTCATACGTATTCCTCATCCTGAATCCACAACTTAATCTTTACTAATAAACACTAATGGATCCCCAGTCTTTAAAGATCATTTTTCCTCACAAGTGATTGATCATAGTCTATAACGTCAGATTCTGTTTGTTCAGAGTCCACTTCATCTACGATTTCATTATTGTATTACAATGTTTTTGTTTTTATGTGTACAATTCAATCTGCTTCCTCTCTATTACTTTTTTCTTCCCCTTTTGTTTCACGAAAGCCATTAACTCTTTGCATGCTGGGTAATTTTGCATGCTTTTTTGTTGTCTGTGAATTTTTTTTAAAAGTATTTTTTTCAAAAAAAATCTTTCAGGAATATTATCACAGTGTCAAACAGTTTGGATTCAGATCAGGCCGGACGTTTTTTCGGGCCTGATCTGAATCCAAACTGTCTGCAAAGGTTATCAGCAATCGACAAAAGTTGCCACTAGCGGGGAAAGAGTTAATGTATTTATCATAAGTATTTAGACGGCGAAATCTGAGCAAAACATGCAGACTCAGATCAGACTTTGAATTTGTATGCACAACTTGGATCAAGAAATCTGACTGGCTGAAAATTAGAGGTGGGCGTGGCATCTTAACTTATTCAGCATGACAAGGTTTAATAATAATTGCTTAACCCATTGTAGACTGAATAGACTCCCCCATACTATATATTGGAAGAGTCCAATTTTAATTTTAGGTACTTCAGTCTATGAGATTTAGATTCCTAGAGAAAAATGACTAAACTATTTGCAAACAGTGGAGACCCTGATCAGACGCCACATGATCTGGGTCTGCACTGTTTGTCAAGTACCCTTTTAGGGGTCTCCAGACTGCAATGGGTTAAAACATGCTAGCTGAATGGCAAACTGTACAGATGCTGGCCAAATTGCTCAAAACTGCTCCTTTAAGTAGCCTGATCTCGGTCTACACTGTTTGCAGAATCCGAGCAGGATCAACTCAATCTGCCACTCATCCAGCAGTTTTTACACTCCAAAGTGGTAAAATGGGATTGTTCGAAATTTCAGGACAGCTACAGTAAGGAATCAACACTTTGCATGCTGGGAAAAATTCAGCAGACGTCATTTTGGATTATTTTTTCTTTACTTTTCTATGAAAACAGGCTTTGACACTTCATGCAAATTGTCTCCTCAGGAGACAATTTGCATGAAATGTCAAAACCTATTTTCTGCAAAAATAAGGAAAATATCATCAGTTTGTCATCTGCTAATTTAGCCCAGTAAATGGTAATGTCTCAATATTTAGCGCAAATATGGTAATCAGAAAGGGTTATTTAACTGGATCTCCCACACCATTTATTCTACTTCTTTCCATAATTAATTAAATTCTGCATCTTCAAGATACTGACAAGAAATCTTTTATTCACCAATGACATTGCATTAAACTGATAAATGAATTGATATTCAACCTTGTATCAAACTAGGGGACTCAAAATGAAGCTTGCAACCTCAGCAAAATGCAATAAAGTTTTAGAATATCATCAAAATTCTGATAACCTTGAACTATTTTTAAAAGCAAGAATTAGTGATCAAATACAGAAAAGTTAGATATGTGTGTTTGCAAAACACTATGCTCCCAACTCTAACTTGTCCCTATAAAATGCAAAACATTTTTTTTTTGTGTGTGTGTGTGTTGAGGTTTTACGGCCCAATCAAACCAATGGGGTCATGTCGAGCGTGGTCAAAACTTGGAAAGGGGCATAACTCTTTTAATAAAAATTGTTGATGAAATTTTAAAAGTTATGTTTGGGATCTCTCTAGACTTGTGTTAGTGTAAATTGGGAGATTCTCATGCAGAAGACTTGCTAAAGAGGAGAATTTGGTGATAATTCTGGGATAATTTCATCAACTTCTCCATAAAAAAACATATGTTGTGGGTACTTATTAGAAATGCCTGACCGAGGTGCTTCTAATGAGTACCTACAACATATGCTTTCATGCAGAAATAAGACAAATTATCCCGGATTATCACAAAATACACATCCTTAACACTTTGCATGCTGGGTAAAATTTTCAGCAGAGGACTTTTTGAAATATTTTTGTATTTTTCCTAGAATATAGGATCTGACACTTCATGCAAATTGTCTCCTAAGGAGACAATTTGCATGAAGTGTCAGATCCTATTTTTTAGGAAAAATAAGAAAATATATCATCAGTTTGTTGTCTGCTGAATTTGCCCATTATAAGTGTGTTAAGTGTAAACAACTCCTTTCTCATGACGATACATTTTCAATGGGAAAAAAATATATTTTCTTTTCAAAGGAACACAGAATATTATTTTCACAATTCCCTTAAAATGCCAAGAAAACCAGCATCTGAAAATTGTCGTCTGTTTATGTTTACGTCTGTTTATGTTGTCAGCTGAATATTCTTGCAAACTTTTCAAACCTATTTTTGCATACAGGCAAACAGTGTAGACCCTGATCAGACTGCTCCTAAAGGAGCAGTCTGATCTGGGTCCACACTGTTTGCAAAAATGACTTTTAAAATTGCAAGCTCTGATGACAAAGCAGACGACAATTGTTGTGATTGGCAGCTCAACCCTGAATATGCTCCAAAAATATTTTATCAACAAACATCACCTAAACTGATATGAATTCGTACTGATGACAAGTCAAACCGACAAATTCCTGGATGGTTAAGACTAATCGGTGGATAAAGATTTAGATGGACCAGCTCATATTTATAACAACATATGACAGAATCGGCATCTCAAGTATTTGCCAAAACAACAACATATACCAACCACTATTTGACCAGACTTCTAAGAAGAAAGACAAATCAAATAAAATATCATCCTGTATTTAACCAATGATTATCTTCAGAGAAGTTTAATGCAATATGGACACCGACACAAGAGTAAGAAACAAAGCTTGAGAAATTATAAACTCTACAATTTTGACAGGGAAAAAAAAAAAAAAAAAAAGCCAATGTGTAATCAATATGTGGTAAATTTCCTAAACACCTGAACAGTAAAATCCTAACTTCAAAACTGAAAACCTTTAAAAAGTCTTTGAAAGCAACTTATTTTGTATAGGAAGGCAATTAAACAGCCTCCCTTTGAAAAACTGGTTACTTCTCTAAATTACTTAATTAGTATTTAATATATAATAAATTTAGGGTTTTTTTTTTTTTTTTCTGAATTAGTGAGGACTGACTATATTGCTTTGGTTGTTATATGTATAACATGTTTACCCTGGGTATTCAACCATTTGACCCTTGCCTTGCTGAATAAATTATGATGCCACACCCACTTCTAATTTTTAGCCAATCAGATTCCTTGATCCAGATTGTTGATAATTCACATACTGAATGGCAAACAGTGCAGATTCAGATCAGTTGGCTTCTTCAATCAGTTGGCTTCTTCAGAACTGATCTGGATCTACACTGCAAATGCAGGATATATCTGGATTAAGTCGGATAAGGGTTTACAAGCCTAAGCACTGTACAACCAGATTAAATGACATAAAATGTCCGAAAGATAAAGTTTACTAAGACTGTACTTTTTTTTTTTTTTTAACAGATAGTTCATCAGGCCTGTATTAACCATTGTCCTGCTGAATAAATTAAGATGCCACTCCCACTTCTGATTTTCAGCCAATCAGATCACTCGAGCCAGACTGTAGCTATAAATTCTCATACTTAATGGCAAACAGTGCAGATCCAGATCAGTTGGCTTCTTCAGAAGCCAACTGATCTGGATCTACACTGTTTGCAAAGGCAGGGTATATCCGGGTTCAGCAGGACAAGGGTTAAAGTGCAGTCATGACTATCAGAAAGTAAAAGTTACTAAAATCAAATGTACTTTTCATCCTAGCTAAAAAAAGACTCATCAGTCACAAGACTTGGAAACCAAAAGCTTACTATGACTGACTGTACTTTTTTAACCACTGCAGGTCTGACTGTACTTTCGAAATTTGTTACATTTCCAGAACAAACAACATTAACCCTTGACCTGCTGGATGCCACGCCCACTTCTAATTTTCAGCCAATCAGATTACTTGATCCAGATTGTTGCTATAAATTCACATACTTAATGGCAAACAGTGCAGATCCAGATCAGTTGGCTTCTTCAGGAGCCAAATGATCAGGATCTACACAATTTGCAAAAGCAGGGTATATTCAGCAGGGCTAAGGTTAAAACCTTCAACAGGTGCTGTTTTCTGAGAACAAACATGAAACAGTACTTTCCAGTTATTTTTCTTTCATCAAACTTAGAACAGCAAAGTACAAACTTTCAATCATGCAAAACCGACTCAGCTATAAAATTGAACCAGATACCATAATAATCCAGAGTTTTAGTATTGGATTGGTTGTTTGACTTGGATTTAATACCCCAATCAGCACAATTAAGGTAATGTCGAGCCAGTCAGTTTACCTAGCCACACTTTTCCTGGGCAGGCTTAGTCCTCTAAGTGGTTAACCAGTACTTGTGAGTATTCTCTTGAATCAGCGGAAGGAAGAGAATAACCTTAAAAAATATTTTATGATCAATCTCCACAAAAGAATGTTGCAGGACCCTAGCTGGCATCAAACCTGCAACCTGATTACCAGTTAGATACGTATCCGACTGTGCCACCAAGGCCGGCTAAATTTTTAGGACATTAGTATAGTAAGGGCATAGGTCTCGATAAGAGTGGCTATCAGCTAAATATTTTTCTTATTTCTGCATGGAAACATATGTTGTGGGTACTCATTAGAAGTGCCTCATCGAGGCACTTCTAATGAGTACCCACAACATATGTTTTTGTGGAGAAATAAGAAAAATATCAATATTTTTTGACTGAAAAAAAGCATCTTATCAAGAGCTATGAGTAAAGCATTAACCCTTGTCCTGCTGAACTAGGATATGCCCTGCCTTTGCAAACAGTGTAGATCCAGATCAGTTGGCTTCTGAAGAAGCCAACTGATCTGGATCTGCGCTGTTTGCCATTCAGTATGTGAATTTATATCAACAATCTGGATCAAGTAATCTGATTGGCTGAATATTTGAAAAGGGTGTGGCATCTTAATTTATTCAGCAGGACAAGGGTTAAGGTATCAGAATATTTAGGGTAAATACTGCTTTCACAATGTTCTGCCAGAATCAGATGTGGTGAATAAATGAATTATAAACAAAAATGTTGCAAAGAAAACCAGAAATCAAAACTAATTTAAAAGAAATATTGTTTCCTCATCCTCATTTCAACCAAGAGATCATGATTCAGGAGTAAACCCATTTATGTGGTGGACTCTTCTACTACAACTCTTTGGACCAGTCTGTTTTCAATAGCAGGATGTAAACCCATTTATGTTAGGTGGACTCTTCTATTACAACTCCTTGGACCAGTCTATTTTCAATAGCAGGATGTCTGATTAGTTTTTATTATTACTGTGTTGTATAAAAAATCTTGTATTTAATGCAAACAGTGTAGATCCTGATCAGATACTGTGTTCTGCACCATCTGATCTGGGACTGCACTGGTTGCCAATTACCCTTTTGGGGGTTTCTGAACTAAAATACTAAAAATAGTATAAAGGAGAAAAAAACAACATTTACTGTTTGTATCCTTAAACTGCCAATCACAACAATTGTCCTCTGCTTAGCTGTCTAAGTCTGCTCGTGATTTTAAAAGTCATTTTTGCAAACAGTGTGGACCCAGATCAGACTGCTCCTCTAGGAGCAGTCTGATCAGGGTCCACACTGTTTGCCTGTATGTAAAAATAGGCTTGAAAAGTTTGCAAGAATATTCAGCAGATAACATAAACAGACGACATTTTAAGTGTTAAGTACTTTCCATACTTGTTCTAAACTTTCAACAAGTCCATTTTACTACCAACTAATGTGTAACTGATCTGGGTCTACAGTTTGGTCAGGCATGGTTAGATAATTATGGAACCATTTAAATAAATTATGCAATTAGCCCTTTTCTCGCTGAACACGACATGCCCTGTCTTGGCAAACAGTGCAGCTCCAGATCAGTTGGCTTCTGAAGAACTGGATCTGGATCTGCACTGTTTGTCATTAAATCTATCAAAAACCTGGATCAAGTAATCTGATTGGCTGGAAATTAGAAGTGGGTGTGGCATCTTAATTTATTCAGCATGACAACTTAGGGTTAAGCACTTCCTGATCAGTGTCTATACTATGTATGTAGACAATGGCAGAATCTACAATTTATACAGCAAAAAAAAAGTAGAACCTCAACTCAACCTAACTCTATACCACAAAATGCACACGTCAATCAGTAGGGTATAGGTCATTTTTGTATTAACCATACACACTGGGACAGACTTGCCTGAACAGAGAATGTAAACCCAGATCAGACACAAGTGATTGTGGCATCCAATTAGGGTTTACACTTTTTCAGCTCATCCAACAGTTTATTGAAACATCAACAGGTAGTATAAAATAGACTGGTTCAAATTTTGGGTTAACCCTTGTCCTGCTGAATAAATTAAGATGCCATGCCCACTTCTAATTTCCAGCCAATCAGAATACTTGATCTGGGATTTGATAGAAATTCACACACATTGTTTAATTACAAACAGTGCAGATCCAGATCAGTTGGCTTCTTCCGAAGCCAACTGATCTGGACCTACACTGTTTGATAAGACAGGGTATGTCGTGATCAGCAAGAGAAGGGTAAAGTATGGTTAGGAGTTAAGGTGACTGCAAGGGGTACCTTTTTCTATATCCCAAGTTACTGTAAAATCTATTTTTAATCAAACAGATTGTAAGGACTCAAGTATAAACTAGGAACACTAAAAATAAAATAAAGATGAAAGCATAGTTGAAAGACACAGAAAATTAAATTACTTGTAAGGTTTTATGAAACAGAAATGCCGGAAATTAAATGGAAAATAAGGAACTTGTAGGCACAGTTGCATGGAAAATCATTTCTGATTCTGAACTTTTTCTTTTACTGCTGTTAAAAAAGCTAAATTTGTAGACATGCTTTTTTTCTCATTTCCTAATTTTTCTTTCTTGTAACAGTGACCTACTTTTAGAATGTGACATATCCACTAATCGAATCTGGTAAACTTAGGCCATAAACCAAGGCCATAGTGACTGTATTAGAAATGCATGTATTAGGTATGTCCAACTGGCATATAAGAATTCTTAATGCTACTTGATATGTCAGATATTAAAATAAAGGGTACATACGAGAGAAATGTATACATAAAATTTGGTAAGCCTATTCTGTATAATACAGGAGATATGCACTGGATAATGTTTTGTATAAAAGTAGGTCAGAGGTCAAAATACAACAAGGAAGGTCACAGTGACCTACTTTCTGTATATGACTCATCATCACTCAATAGATACACACCAAAAGTCTATAGGCCATACAGGATAACAGATATGCATCAGACAAGTTTTTCGTATAAAGTTGGTAAGAGATAAAAATATAGGTCGCAGTGATTCACTTTTGGCATGGGACACACCATATTTAATATATTTATCCATATATACCAAATTTATAAGCCTTGGCCATACAATACAAGAAATAAGCTCTTGACAAGATCTTGGATGGACCGAAAGATGGAAGAATGAAATGACAGAGTGCAATCCTTAAGTCTCCATCGACTGGGCGAATGGTTGACTAATAATTCAGTACACTAGGTCATGAACATTCAGATTTAAGGAGAAACACATCAGATTTTTCACCATTTTGTATAAGGGAGATAACTTTTAGGGACTTCCTGTTTGCTTTCCTGCACATCAATCCCTTCTGAAAAGGGGTCTACTCTAAAATGGAAGAATTTGCTCCATATGGGAGCAAATTCTTTCCTTTTAGAGTAGAACCCTTTTCAAAAGTAAGGTAAAACAAATTTGACAGATTTGCCTCCCCTGATTGTGTATCCATTTTCCTTAACGAGAAACACATTAAAATGTCACATGACAGAAACATTTCATGTTCTATTAACTACATGGATCATATTATGTTTTAAGATTTTTTTTCTCGCAGGTCAAGTGCAAACAATTTGTTACCACTTATGTTAATGAGCTATTAACATCTCTTCAAACATTTGAAGTCATGATATTTTGTGGTCCTCTGTGGGAGAAAAACTAACGCTTTCGTATTCAGGCAGACAGTTTGTTTGTGTTGAGGTTTTATGGCCCAGTCAACCCAATGGGGTCATGTCGAGCGCAGTCAATTTACCTAACCACACCTTCACTGGGCAGGCTGAGTTTTCTAAACGAATAACCAGTATTGTGCACATTCTTTCACCAGAAAACAGGCACAGCCATAGTTCCAGATAAGAAGGGGGAATCACATAATATTTTCCTTATTTCTCCATGAAAATATATGTTGTGGATACTCATTAGAAGCGCCTTGATGAGGCGCTTCTAATGAGTACCCATAACATATTTTTTATGGAGAAATAAGAAAAATATCAGTGCTTTTCAGTTGAAAAATGCACCTTATCTGGAGGTATGAGACAGCAAAGACCGTGATCAGTGCCTCTGAGCATCAATAAAGGCTGGCCAGGATTTTTGCTGTCCGATGTCAAATGGGCCACGCCAAGAGAAAACATGCCTTCGAACATGTGCTGAGATACATTACAAACTTAAAAAAGAGCACGCCGATATACATGCTGCAAGCAGAACTTGGTCGCAATCCTATTGATATAACCATTAAAACACGTCTGATTGGCTTTTGGATAAATATCTTAAACGGTAAGGAATCAAAATTATCCAAATCTCTATATAATATACTTTTTCATCAATATTGTAATGGAATATATCACCACAAATGGATTCACTGTATTAAAGAAGTACTTATTTCAGCAGGACGCTTTGATCTTTTTAGTGCAAATACTATTGAAAATCCTAAACTTATCAAAAGGCAAATTTCTGAGACATTGGTTGATTTGCATATACAAAACTGGCATGCTAAAGTCCCTTCATCTTCTAAAGGAAAAAATTATTACCTTTTCAAACAGAATACAAATTTAGAAAATTATCTGACTAAGTTAAATAAAAAACAGTACCTTCCAATTCTGAAATTTAGAACGAGTAATCATAAACTGCCTGTTGAAATAGGCCGCTGGGAGAATACTCCTCTTGACGAAAGAAAATGTAATATTTGCTCAAAACATGACTTTGGCGATGAATTTCACTATCTGTTTGTATGTAATTATTTTCAGGCTGAAAGAAAACAATTTTTGAAATCATATTACAACAAAAGACCAAATGCCATCAAATTCAAAGATTTACTCTGCACTGACAATGTTAAAGACCTTACTCAATTATCTAAATTTGTCAACATCATTCTTCAAAAGTTTACAAATGCAAATTAGTTTTGTAATCCCAGTGTTAGAAATTTACTTTTTCGCAAGCAGCAAGTAGTTGCTACCTGGTCTGAAATTAGGTAGCAAAATGCATCTACATGGCAGCAAAACATGTTGCTCCCATGTCATGGATTAAACCTTCAAGCGCTAAGCATATTTAGCAGATAGCATTTTCAAAGTATTTTTCTTATTTCAGCAAAAATGAGGCTTGACACTGCATGGGATTTGTCTGCCTGCTACTGTTAATTTCAAACTCTGAATCCTGTATATAATTTTATCTTTTCTTTTGTTTCTTTCGTTCCTTTATTCATATATGTTGCATGCATTGTACTCTTACGCCATATGTATGGCCTGAGCTTAGCCAAATAAAGTTTAGTTCTGTTCTGTTCTGTTCTGCAAACTGTGCAGGTTCAGATCATCCTGTGCACGCGCAAAGTATCATTCTGGCTTTTGGTCTCAATACGTACATTCTATAGTATTCAACGATTCTGTTAGCGGACAGTGAAGGCCCTGATCAGACTGCGTGGATGCACAGGCTGATCTGGGTCTTCACTGTTCGCATAAGTCCGAAGACATTTTTCCGCATGGCAACTCCCATATAACAGCATTTAATCTAAGTATTCAGACACCTTACTTTCATTGGCTGTCAGCCAGTTTTGCTGAACAGTCAATTATTTTTTTTATTTGGACTTATGTTATTCCATGTATGTTATAATATAAGACAAAGCTATTAATATGGAGATTCATTTTTGAATTTCAGAGCAAAGAAAATTGTCATTTTGCAATCTTTGTTTTTCCATCTTATATTCTTAGTCATCTAGCAACCTTTATTTATTTATTTATTTATTTATTTATCATTTTCTTCTTAATTTCAGTTTAAATTTTAGAAGTAATTTTGGAGAAAGCTACACCATAATTAAGTTGTTTTCTACCTTAATTGACCTGACAATATTATTAGGTCACCTACAGTGACATATCTATGACATCATATTATGACAGAAACATGATATATCAATCAGCAATGTCATCATTACATAGATCCAGACAAAGATGGGTGTCAGGTAAATATTTTTCTTATTTCTCCACGAAAACATATATTATGGGTACTCATTAGAAGCGCCTCAGCGAGGCGCTTCTAATGAGTACCCACAATATATGTTTTCGTGGAGAAATAAGAAAAACATCAATATTTTTTCGTTAAGAAACGGGCCTTATCAGGAGCTTTGATAAAAAAACCCTCTATTTCCATCAACACTGCTGTCATTATGAACCCCCACAAGAATTTACAACAACCTTATAACAGATGCTTATTTTTTATGCATCATATTTTACCCTAATTATTCAACACACAGGCCTGAGCAAACAGTGCAGACCCTGATCTACACTGTTTGCCACTCATCCATCAGTGTTTAAGATGCTTCAAAATGTATGAAAATTACATGTATCTAGTTCACATTTAGAAGTACACGTATTGTAATGCGATAAGGTGTCCAAAAACTCCTGGTGTAAATACGGTAGGCAGTCAGATAGACATTAAACAAGACCTGTTACAATACAGCCTGAATTCAAAACTGTCCACAATTGTCCATTAAAAAAGAAAAATCCCAATATCCATAAAAAAAAAATCCAAACTGTCCATGAAAAAATTAAGAAAGAAAACTTCAAATAACAGATGCCTTCTTGCATTAGGAAATGTTCTCTTGACTATTAGAGTGGGATTAAACAAATCAGAGCAAAGAACCACAAAGATGGTCAGAAGTTTAGATTTACTATGAAGCTTATTCCAAATTTCAGAAGCACAGATATCAAGTCTGCGGATACATTAGAGTTGAATAAATGAAACAGAAATTTTGCAGATTTTGCAGATCCAAAATAAAATTCAGAAACATAAACAGTCTGTAGAAACATCCAGATTTTTGGAACCACAGAAATTATCCAATTCTGAACTGACTGAAACTTCTAATTTTAAATAAATGTTACTAAAGCATTGCAAACATCTGAATATCAAATATCTACCCAGGAACTGTACAACCATAGACAAACTGTTTGTTTGACCTTATGAACTGTACAGTTTTGAATAAGTCCTTAGATTTTCTGGTTTCATGATAACATCTATTGTCTAAATTACACAAAATTACATTAGTCCAAAACTCAAGATACAGAGCTTTTTTAGTGGAAAATTGTTGGTATTTTTCTTATTTCTCGATAAAATCATATGATGTGGGTACTCATTATAAGTGCCTCAGCGCGGTGCTTCTAATGAGTACCCACAACATATGTTTCCATGGAGAAATAAGAAAAATATTTTCCTGATACCCACTCTTCTCTGGAGCTACAATTATTCACAAATGTTGATACTGTAATCTTTCAAAGGAATGGAAAAACAAATCTTTGACAGGTACGAAGTTTACAGTTTAACGATACCTGAGTTATTACTGTGATAACCATCTGACCGAAACCCCATTAAAGTCATAATTATGGTTTAAAGTCAATCAATCCTTAAAGTAGGGGACACGGAAATGGACATTTCGAATGAAATGAACAATTTATCGCAGTAAATATAGATTAGTGATGTCACCAACATCATAACCCTGAACTTTTCACTCCTCTATTTGAAAATTAATTTTTTCTTTGCATTTTCTTTGAGCATTATTTTTCAAGAAAGCAGTGGAACTTTTTTGTTAGGTACATGTATCTGTATTGTAAGTAATCCAACATCAAGAACCTTCATAATACTTATAATCTTAATTTTTGCACAAAATTTAAAACTGACATTTCATTCAAATGGCTTCCCTTGCTGCTAACTGACTAAAGATGACATAAATCCTTGTCTTGCTGAACCCAGATATACCCTGCCTTTGCAAAAAGTGTAGATCCAGATCAGTTGGCTTCTGAAGAAGCCAACTGATCTTGATCTGCACTGTTTGCCATTTAAGGTATGTGAATTTATATCATCAACCTGGATCAAGTAATCTGATTGGCTGAAAATTGGAAGTGGGCGTGGCATCTTAATTTATTCAGCGTAATAAGGGTTAACTTATGTAAACCTGAGAGACACAAAATCACAGCACATTAAAATTCCAGAATTTTAAAATTCCAGAATTTTAAAATTCCAGAATTTTCCACTTTAAGATGTATGCTACATTTTACTCCTTTATATGCCTAGAACTCTGCATAAAATTTTCAGCAGAGGACACACTGAAATATTTTCCTTATATTTTCCCAGATAACAGGTTTTGACATTTCATACAAACTGTCTCCAATGGAGACAATTTGCATGAAATGTCAAAACCTATTTTCTGGGAAAAATAAGAAATATATCACCAATTTTGTCACCTGCCAAATTAGCCTAGCAAAAGGTAAAGGTTAATACAACGTCTATTTAACCCTTAAAGCAACAAGCCTATTTTGTAGCAAATGACTGTCTATCATATTTTTTTTTTTATTTATTTTTCTGAGAAAATAAGTCATTTCATGTGAATCACCTACCTAACAGACACTTCACATGAAATATCAAGCCTTATTTTCTTTGATTTTCTTTTTTTTTAAATAAGATTTGTCGTCTGCTACAATTTTGCTTGGCGCTTTAAATGTTAGTTGTGTATTTTCTGATAAATATCAGAAAGTCTGTTATACGCATAAGAGTTTCTTCAAATTTTTGATATAAAAACAATAAAATCAACAAAAAACAAAACAGAAAAAAAAATTAATAAGTAATAAAAATGATATTCTAATTAACAGTTTCACAATAAATCCATTTATAATGAAGTTTATTATCAGTGACAGAAATCCATAAAGAGTAAAAATCCAAACTTGAGACACACATATATCAGCCAGCCTCCACAACAGCGCACTCGAAACACCTTTCAACGAAACAAAGCCAAAAAATAGATGGCTCTTAATTAAACCACACCTAAGTTATAATTACGTGTCCAGTTAAAGAACGGCCAATGGCTACCTTTCGGTGTCATCGCCATAGATCACCAAGATAAAAGACACTCATAGCTCCAGAAAAGACGAGTACCCAAAAAAATATTTTTCTTATTTCTCCTCGAAAACATATGTTGTGGGTACTCATTAGAAGCGCCTCGGCGAGGCGCTTCTAATGAGTACCCACAACATATGTTTTCGAGGAGAAATAAGAAAAACATCCATATTTTTTGGATGAAAAAAAAAAAAAGTTCCTCATCTGGAGCTTTGACGACAATATAGGGTCGCTTCAAGCAAAACAGAATCTTTCGTTGAGCATACACAAAATGTGTAGATTTAAATCATCCTGTGCATCCACACAGTCTCATAAGGTTCATTTCTTTTCTGTTGATATATTCTAGTCTCTAATGATGCTGTACACAGACTATGAAGGCCCTAATCAAAGCTATGAGTGCAGACTGATCTGGACATTCACTGTCAATATATATCTTGAAAGACTTGAAGGTACCTTGTTGCATGGTACGACCAATACAATTACAACCTCTAAGTATTGGGACAGACAGACTTAAGCAAACAGTGTAGACCCAGATCAGATGCCACAGAATGTGGCATCTGATCTGGGTCTACACTGTTCCCACTCAGTCCAGCATTTATTAGACTCATCAAGAAATAGTAAAACAGACTTTTTTCAAATTTTACAACAGGTATGGTGAGGAGTTAAAGTGTTCCAATATTTAGGGTAACTACAATACATGTCATCTCCATTTCTTTTCTCAATTCTATTTTATTTATGCACCTCAGGAAAAATTTTAATGAAGTTGGGGTCAATTTCAAGATGACCAAGATATACATGTATCAGGTCCCAGTGCCAGAGGATCTCAATTGAAAGAAAAACAGTCTGACACTGAGTAGGACATATTTTTGAGGGGAAAAATGGCCCCGACATGGATTTAATACTAAGGGCAATAGCTCTGGCAATAATGCATCACATGACATGATTTCTGCCTCTGACACATCATCCCAAGATTTATATTCCAACCAAATTCAGTGATCCTGCCCCGAAAAGTTTAGAAGAAAGGGGCTAATACAGAAAGTTTGTTTGTGTCAAGGTTTTACAGCCCAGTCAACCCAATGGGGTCATGCCAAGCATGGTCACTTTTCCTTACCACACTATTACTGGGCAGGATAAATCCTCTAAGCTATTAACCAATATTGTGCACATTCTTTTGCCAGAAACTGACAACAGTTACTGCCCTTCTTATAAATCAGTGGAAGGGAGAGAATGACCGCAGAAACTATTTCATGACAAATCTCCACGAAAGAATGCTGCCGCCCAGCAGGGGTCAAATTCGCAACCTCCTGATCACCAGTAGGATGTACATCCAACTGAGCCATCGAGACGGTTTGGGTACAAGGTGGACAGAATGGATGAACCAGAGTATCTGTTCTGGATCAACAATGTTCTCACTCATCTACTGGTAGTAATTTTTAGACACACTAACAGATAGCAAAATGGTCAAATTTTAAGTCCACTATGGACTATGGTAAGGAGTTAAAGTGTCTCGATACATAAGGTAAATACAGCAACAGAAATTAAGTCAAAGGGAAAGAACTCTAAGTAGAAAGTTTCTGTCTCAATTTTCAAAGCAAGTTCATTCCTGCAAAAGAGAATTTGCAGCCCAGGTTCGGGAGCAAATTCTTTTCTTTAAGATTAGCATCTTTGAGAAGGAAGGCAAATGTTTTCAATTTCCAACTTAATAATAATGTCCCTTGCTTTCCAGGGGAGGGGTAGGAGGGTGGGGTTTGATGGGGGGAGGGACAAATGGCAATTTTTTTTTTTTGCTGTTTATGATTAACTTCTTTTGAGGAGGAATGCAAATATGTTCAGCTGAGTTATCTTCCTTGGAAGAATATGTATTCACTTTTTTTATGTAGACAGAATGATGCTGACCTCGTTTATCAAAACATACATACCGTATACACCCTAAGTATTTGGACACCTTAACTCCTTACCATACTTGTTCTCAATAGTGTAGACCCTGATGAGATGCCACAGAATGTGGTGTCTCATCTGGGTCTATACTGTTTGCTCAGGCCTGTCTGTCCGAATACATACGGTGAATACAGTATAGTAATATAATTAAAATATTGTTTTATCTAGCTGGAAAACAGAAGTTCCTCCGGGATGGCACTGGTACCCCAGAAGCAGACACCATGTCTCCAGACCGGTTTGTCTTTTTTTTTTTTTTTTGTTTGTCAATCATGATGGACCCAGACAGGCTAAATTTAACCTTATTTGTTTGTGTTGAGGTTTTATGGCCCAGTCAACCCAATGGGGTCATGTTGAGCGTGGTCAGTTTACCTAAACACACTTTTACTGGGCAGGCTTAGTCCTCTAAGTGGTTAACCAGTATTGTGCACATTCTTTCGCCAGAAACTGACAAATTTAACCTTAGACTACCATCTATACCCTAAATATTGGGATCCCTAAAAAATATATTGGGATCCCTAAACTCCTTACCATAGTTCTAAAATTTGAACACGCCCATTTCACTACCTGTTGGTGTGACAACATTTAAAACAGCTGGATGAATGACAAACAGTGCAGACCCTGATCAGATGCGCATTCTGTGGCATCTGATCAGGGTCTACACTGTTTTGCTCAGGCCTGTCTATCCCAAAACAGAGTTATTACGGTAGCTGGTATAAATGGCAGCTGACAATTTACAATATTTTCTCAATTTTTTGCAGAAAAAAAAGACAAGACATTTCATTCAAATGGCTACATTTAGAGACAAATAACTGAAATGTCAAGTTTTATTTTCTTGGGGAAAAAAACTTATTTCTAATTTACCATCTGCTTCTAGAGACTGACAAAAGTTAAATGTCAGTATGTGCATTTTTAAGACAAATCAACAGGAAGTTTAAACGCTTAGCACTCTGGGTAAAAATTTCAGCAGATGACAGACTGAAATATTTTTCTTTTATTTCCCAGGAAACAGGTTTTGACATTTCAAGCAAAGTGTCTCCAAGGAGACAATTTGCATGAACTGTCAAATCCTGTTTTCTGGGAAAAATAAGATAAATGTCATCAATGTGTCGTCTGCTGAATTAGCCGAAAGTTATGTAAAGATTAAACAGACTTGTTCAAATTTTAGGACAGGTATGGTAAGTAGTTAAGGTCTCGGAATACTTTCGGTAAATATGGTCTGCCTTGATATTTCAATCATTTGGACACAATGAGAATGGAACATCACATCCCATTTGCCGAGGAAAAATATTGAAATTAAAATTATGATGATAAAATAATAATAACTTCTCAAAAATATAATCTGAAGAGATGCAGCGGAATTTGGATGTGGATTTCACCTTGTACTTTAATTTTCTGCCTGGCTTGTGTCAGTAATAGTAAATAGCTGACCAACACCAACCAGTATGGTGACAGGCACATGTTAGTTTTAGGAATTTCACATTTACAACAGTAAATTGATCACCTATCTAAGTTAAATCAATGCCTAAGGGCAATCTGTAAAACTGATGAATGAACTCCGACAAAAAGAACCCTTTCTACATTCACAAAATACATATGTATTTGAGGCAGTTTTAATGATCTATGTTTTGAACAGAAATGAAAATATCAATTTTTTTTATCTGAAAATTTTCATTTTTTGGTGGTAAAATTTTCAGTATATTTGAATAGGTGTGTTTTCGTATAATGTTGAAAGATAATTTTTGTTATTTTTGCACCAAAACCAAAATGTATGTTGTCAGTACTCACAGGAATCGCCATCATTACGAAAACATGCCTATTCAAATATATATAATATTTCATCTCCAAAAACTGAAAAATTTCAGATAAAAAACTCTGACATTTTTTATATTTCTGCTCAAAACATAGATTGTGGGTACTTGTTAGAACTGCCTCAGAGGCAGTTCTAACGAGTACCCACAATCTATGTTCAAATAGCGGTTCTAACGAGTACCCACAATCTATGTTTTGAACAGAAATAAGAAAAATAATGTATACCCCTGTGAACCCCAGTTTTACTATATAAAAGTGGGGTTTAAGGGGGTCAAAATTATATAGGCATGTTTTCGTGATGTGGAGCATCAAGCCATTCTAATGAGCTTTGGTGCAAACTAACAAAAATTATCAATAATTATCACCAAAATTATCAACTTATCTGGAGCAAATGTAAGAAAATTTATTGCCCTTCTTATCTAGAGCCCAGCAGTATCTGATGTGTATATTTAAGTTTTAACCCTTGTCATGCTGAATAAATTAAGATGCCATGCCCACTTCTAATTTTCAGCCAATCAAATTACTTGATCCAGATTGTTGATATAAATTCACATACTTCATGACAAACAGTGCAGATCCAGATCAGTTGGCTTCTTAGAAGCCAACTGATCTGGATCTACACTGTTTGGAAAGGCAGGTCATATCCGGGTTCAGCATGACTAGGGATAAGTTTGTAAAATGAGCCATACCAGAGAAAACAGGTTTGGGGTCATACGCAGATAGGAAACAACAAGTCAGTTTAGCCTGCACATGCATGTAATTTGATCAGGATCTTTGCTGTCCACACACATTCATTGGATAGTGTAGATTATGGAGCGTACAGCTCTCACCTAGGCAAAGCAGGCATCTGCAGCACAATTTCTTGGCTTTTATTATTTACATAAATGCCCCTCAAAGACCCTTCTCTCATGGAAGGAGCCAAATGATATTTATGGCCCTATGTTGCATTTAGTACGACCTGGCATTTGTAGGTACTGTAATTGCTACAAAGGATACATCAGGAGAGTAACTTAGCATGCTGAGTGAAATATTTCAGCAAAAGGCATTTTGAAATACAGTTCTGATTTTTAGTAGAAAATAGGTTTTTACATTTAAAGCCAACTGTTTCCTTACACAGTAAAACTTCAATGATTCAAACGCTGATGGCTTGTTTACCATAGCTGATTCGTACTTATTTTTGAGTCCCTAGGAAATTTTTATGATAGCTCAAGAAAACAAATATTTAGGGGTATTTTAAGGAAATCTTATCACAATGAGTACACTCAACATAACATTATTTTATACAAGATCGAAAAAACATTCATATATTAAATATTCCCATTTGTCTCCTAACCTGATTAACCCTGAGTGCCTCAAACTACCCATGTCTAGAACAAATTTCCATGGTCCCACAGATGTTCGACTGCACGCCCTAACCAGATATTGTAATGAAGTAACTCAGGGGGTTTGGTGGGGTCAGGGGGTGGGGGGTGGAGACTGAGAGGGATCAGCAGGATATATTAAAACATAATTTTTTATAATCTGGAGACTATCTAGGACAAACGCACTTTTCAAAATCATCATTTTTTCTGTCCTAATAAGCATCTGACTAATCATTATTAGGTTGTCAACAGGAAACAATTAACCCTAAAGCACTAGGCAAAATTGTAGGAGACCACATTCTATATTTTATTATTATTACTGTATTTGACTTATAACCGCACTGTGCACTTAGATTTTTCAAAATTATTGGGAAAACTTGTAAAATATGTATCCACCTACTAAAAAAAACGCTTTAAAAAGATCAGCAAATGACTTATCTAACTGTGTTTATGCGATGTTTTGGGTGTGTGTGTGTGTTTGCATGTGTGTTTTTTTTTTTATGAAAGCGTATGTTGTGGGTACTCATTTGAATTGCATCGACAAGTCCATGCAATTCAAATGGGTACCCACAACATACAGTCGAACCTCAATGGCTCGAACATCTTTAGGACCATGGAAATTTGTTCGAGACATGGGTAGTTGGAGCCACTGAGGGTTAATCATGGCACCAGGTTAGGAAGCAAATGGCGATAATTCAGGGAAATCTTTTCGATTTTCTACACAATGATTGTACGTTGAGTGTACTCATTAGAATAGCCTCAATGAGGCAATTCTATTGAGTACACACAACAAACAATTCCATGATAAAATAAGAAAAAATCCCTAAATAATTGTTTTCTTGAGCTTTTGTTTGTGTTGAGGTCTTACGGCCCAGTCAACCCAATGGGGTCATGTCAAGCGCGGTCAGTTTACCTAACCACAAGTTTACTGGGCAGGCTTAGTCCTCTAAGCGGTTAACCAGTATTATGCCCATTCTTTCGCCAGAATCTGAAAACTGCCCTTCTTGAATCAGCGGAAGGGAGAGAATGACCGTAGAAAATATTTCATGATCAATCTCCACGAAAGAATGTTGCCAACCTCGGCGGGGGTTGAACCCAGACCTCTTGGTCCCCAGTCGGACAGCGTTTTCTTGAGCTATTGGAAGAATTTTGTAGGGACTGAAAAAAAGAGTTCAAATCATCCACGGAAAACGAGTCATCCGTGTTCGAGCTATTGAGGTTACACTGTATGCCTTTATAAAGAAGTTCAGAGTAGACAAAAAGTACACAGACTGTAGTATGAATTGCTTGACTGTGCACTTATAGGGGTACGCGCAGTAATTAGGTCGAATACGGTATTATTAGTTTTGAAGTTTTCAAACAGAATGACTCCTGGCATTTTATGCTAGACATATGACTCATATGAAATGTCAAGCCTTCCTCTGAAAAAAAAAAAAAAAATTCAAAGTGTTGTCTGCTGTAGTTGTGATTTCTAAGAGATTCGTCATGTAAAATTTTCAGCAGATAAAATTTTGTAATAGTCTTCTAAATTTTCCCATAAGATCGGCCCACTTTCTGGGAAAAATTAAACGTGAAGTCCATGGGCCACTATGCTCACCAGAGCTAAGGTGTTGACGACAACGATACCAACAAAAACGGACAACAGACCAAAGACTACCCTATAACGCTCCTCCGGAGCCTTTCAGCTCTGTTGGGCTAAAAATCCACTGTTTTGACTTTTTGCCATACAACTAACCTTGTTGTAAAATAGGCCAGTCAATTTGAATAAACCGGGTAGAGTCAGATTCCCAAAAACTGCATACCAAGTTTTAAGGTCCTTAGCCTTTCAGTTCCTGAGATGAAGAATTTCAAATCCTTTTTAACATATACTGGCATGATGGCCATCTTTGTCATGTGACCCAAATCCCACGAGCAAACTTTGATTTCCCAACACCACTGTGGCTGGATATGCAATTTTTTTTATTTTTTTTTTCAATCAGCCCAGTGGTTTTAGAGGAGATTTTAAAAATACTGAATCTGAGGGACCTGGGACCAAGATTAGTAAATGACCTTGACCTTTGGTATTTATAAAAGTTCATTTAGCTGACTGTATAAATCAACTTTGATGTAATAAGCTACAATAGGTTCAGAAAACTACAGTTTTGGGTTTTTCCCTTACGAATGCCTAAGTGACCCAATTTGACCTTGACTTAAAACAGGTCAAGGTCAACCAAGGGTCATCATTTGGACACACTTGGTAGGACCTGAGTCCCCAATGAAGCATATCAAATTTCAGTTGACCTTTCAGTCCTGAGAAGATCATTTTCAAATATGGGCATGGTGACCATCTTGGTCATGTGAATCAGACACAAATTTTGTTCATCCCATAGAGGCTCCACATGTAATTTGGTTTCAATCAGCCCACCAAGACACAAACTTTATTCATCCCATAGAGGCTCCAAATGAAATTTGGTTTCAATTAGCCCAGCAGTTTTAGAGAAGACGTTAAAAACACTGAATCTGAGGAATCCAGGACAAAGGTCAGTAAATGTCCTTGACCTAGGTCAGTAAATGTCCTTGACCTTTGATATTTATAACAGTTTATTTAGCTGATTGCATAACTTATCTTTGATGTCACAGGGTACAATAGTATTAGAAAAATCCACTGTTTTGCCTTTTTCCCATACAAAAGCTTTAGAGAACAAATTTGACCTTGTCATATAAAAGGTCGTGGTCAATCAGAGGTCATCATTTGAACAAACTTGATAGGGCCCGAGCCATCAATGCTGCATACCAAGTTTCAAGGTCATCATCCATTAGGTTCCTGAGAAGATTTTTGAAGGTTTTGACCATATTTGGGTGTGGCCACCTCATGGAGTCTCCACATGTAACTGGATTTCAATCAACCCAGCTGTTTCAGAGAAGACGTCATTTGAAAAAGTTGTCAGTGCAGATGCTGCTGATGGACCAACGTCTATCCTAAAAACTTCCCCCTTTCAAGCTATATGTAAGCAAGCCATTGGTTCTCTGCAAAGTTAAGCAGTCACTAGGCCACCCATATAGGGTCACCCATCCAGGTACTAACCAAGATGTCCATTGCTTAACTTTGTAGAAAAGCCAGCCCACTATACCACGTCGCTATAAAAGCTAGCTCATACAGCAAGGCTGTATTAGTGATCTATATATTTATCTCCCTGTCACATATAAGCTCACTTCCAAAAAAGAAAAAAAAACCTGGAAATTTTATCACACACCATCAGCCCACTAATTTGTTCAACTTTGTTAAGATAGAAAATCAAACAACAATCAAGAGTGTAATCAAATCATCAACTTTGAATCTGATTAACACTGATAAAATTGATAGCAGTTCAGATAAACTTGATACAGCCCTGAATGAACTTTCAATTAAAAAATCTGTTATCACCAGCTTGGTTCCACTATCTCTACCTAGAACTAGGTGAGTCCATGGCTCCAGATAAGGCACTTCTTTTTTTCTTTTCAACCAAAAAAATATTGGAATTTTTCCTATTTCTCCAAGAAAACATATGTTGTGGATACTCATTAGAAGCACCTAAAGGTGCTTCAAATGAGTATCTACAGCAAGTGTTTTCACAGAGAAATCAGAAAAATATTTACATGATACTCCTGCATATCTGGAGCTTAGATGAATATTGCTATAAGAAAAGGCCTCTTAACACATACATACAGGATCTTACATTTAATATGATATTTATTATATAAGTTCATATGATATTTGCACAACAAGTTTAATAATTTATATTTTTACGAGCTTTGGCGAGCAAAAGATTGCAATTTCTATTTAACAAATTTAATAAATGCAAATGAACATGAATAAATTAATACAAACAAACATGTATGTAAGGTTTTATTTTATCCCATATTTGCAGTTTATATGTCTGTCTGGCTCACTCTGATGCCTTATTGTCATTAGTTAAAGTGTTGTTACAGATGTAATACCATAACATTGTAACCAAGTGTTATTAGAAAAGTGTAATACGAGTTTCATGTACTGGGTTTATCCTAAATATTGGGACAACCTAACTCCTTACCATACTTGCCCTAAAATTTTAAACAAGTCCATCTATGTTTTCTTGGAGAACTACGAAAAATATCAGTGCTTTCTGGCTGAAAAAAAAAAAATTATATGGAGCTATTTACCTGTATGAATATTTAGGGTAGATATGGTAACATAAACTGCCGTAACATTTTTTTCCTTGCAATATCTGAAACACCTGGGGTATATATGACACTCAACAAACTCTTCTTCAATCATTAACCCTCACAGTGACAAGCAAAATTGTAGCAGACAACATTCTAATTTCATTTCTTTTATTTTTCATAGAAACTAAGATCTGAAATTTCATATGAACTGTTGGCTATGCAGACCATTCAGATGAAATGTCAAGCCTTAATTTCCCTGAAAAATAAAAAAATCAAAACGTTGTATGGTACAGTTGTTAATTGGTACTCTGCTATAGGTTAATTCAGCAGAGGACAAACTGATGATGTTTTTCTTATTTTTCCTAGAAAACAGGATTTGACATTTCAAAACCTATTTTCTGGAAAAAGTAAGATAAATATTTCAAAATGTCATCTGCTGAAATTTTCACCAAGAGTGCTAAGCGTTAATTACAACGGGAGAGGTGGGTGGATGAGAATTCTGCTACAATGATGCAAATACTACATCTACCATATTTTCCCTAAATACTGGGACAGAAGCCCTGAGCAAACAGTGTAGACCCAGATAATCTGATTAGACATTACAAAAACATGCCTATTCAAATAACTGAAAATTTTACCACCAAAAACTGAAAATTTTAAGATAAAAAAATTCAGATATTTTTCATATTTGTCTTCAAAATATAGATTGTGTGTACCCGTTAGAACTGCCTCAATGAGGCAGTTCTAACGAGTATCCACAATCTATGTTTGTTAGGAAAATAAGAAAAATAATGTATACCCCTGTAAACATCAGTTTTACTATATAAAAGTGGGGTTTAAGGAGGTCAACATTATACAGGCATGTTTTCGTGATGGTCAACACTGTTTGCCATTAATCCAGTTTTAAACACAATAACAGGTAGAAAAATTGACTTGTTCAAATTTTAAGGGCGAGTACTGTATGGAGTTAAGGTGTCCGAATATTTAGGATATACATGTTTTAAAGCTTCTTCATAAGTGATGCATCATATGCATTATCTCTTATGAACACCAGCTGTACAATACGTTTTTTATCCTAAAGTCTAGAAGCCTTGGCATTATGAAAACATGCTTATTCAAATATATAGAAAATTTCACCCCAAAAAACTGAAAATTTTCAGATAAAAAACTCTGATATTTTTCATATTTCTGCTCAAAACATAGATAGTGGGTACTCATTAGAACCGCCTCGGCGAGGCGGTTCTAATGAGTACCCACAATCTATGTTTTGTGCAGAAATAAGAAAAATATTGTATACCCCTGGAAACCCCATTTACTGTATAAAAGTGGGGTTTAAGGGAGTCAAAATTATATAGGTATGTTTTTGTGATGGTGTTTGATAAACGAAGCTAAACACACAGACTAAATATTGTTGACGCCAACTACGACAAAACCAATGTCGCCATGGGAAGAAATCCCTATGTAGCTCCTGCTTGCTATAGCAGTAGTAACAAAAATATCAATGCTTTTAGCCTGAAAACAGAGTCTTATCTAAAGGTTTCAATTGTCATCCATAGGGTCTAAGGGCCTTTGATTTTTGCTGTAGGTTCTGCTTTGTACATGTAGGCTCCACAAAATAATGAAGACATCAATATCAGGTTGAACGTTTTATATGTGGTAAATCTTCTTTTTTGCCTGCTGCCGAAGGCTCCAGAAAAACACTTTTTCAACCAAAAAATATTGATATTTTTCTCATATCTCAACAAAAACAAATGTTATGGGTACTTGTTAGAAGCTCCTCGCCGGGGCACTTCTAATAAGTACCCACAACATATATTTTCATGGAGAAATCAGAAAAATATTTACCCAATATCCTCTCTTATCTATAGTATGCTATTGTCAGTCAAATATGTACAGAATTACAAGAAATTTCTGCTACAAATTACAAACAGCAAGCTGCAACACTTCAGTAATCTTCATTCCATTCCAGATTTTACTTCTCAAGTGAGTGGCACCATTTAATGAAGCAATTGTTTTTATTTCGCTCTGCCTAGGTGAAGAAGCAAGGATAAGAGATTCCACTTGCATGCTTGTATTTTAGCGAAAAAAACAATAGCTGTAAAATGCAGGTACTTGTAGTATTTTCACAGTATGCCAAGTCTATCTGTGCTTGCCAATAATTTTACTCTAAGTGTTGGGAAAGACGGCAGAGACCAAAATCAGACCCTACAGAATGCAGGCCCAAAGTGAATGGATGCATGAAAACCAAATGCGCAACTGGCTCGCCAACAGGCTTGCAACAATCAAATAGTAGGGCTGGTAGTTACCAGTTATGGCATATGAATCTTCACCTGGAGTGGCTTCTGAAGCAAGTTAACCCTTAAAGTGGCAACCACAACTGCAGCAGATGACAATGTTTTTTTATTTCCTTTTTATTTTTCAGACCAAACAAGTCTTGATATTTCATGTGAATCGTCTCACATGAAATTTCAAGACTTGTCCTCTCTGAAAAAAAAAAAAAAAAAAAAAAATTTGAATGTCGTCTGCTACAAATTTTGCTTGGCGCTTTAAGGGTTAATATCCCTGGCCCTCGTATTAAGTTTTTCACTCCATTATGTGAATCTGAGTTTTGGAGGCTTCAAACTTTTGAAGAAATACGATTTTATTCATATTGAGTACAATAACTCTGAAAAGGACATTTTCCACTGAAAAGGACCGAAGGTAGCTATCAGTCCTAGAGTTCTAGAGGCCTATAGAATTTCATCACGAAAACATACCTATATAATTTTGACCCCCTTAAACCCCACTTTTATATAGTAAAACTGGGGTTTACAGGGGTATACATTATTTTTCTTATTTCTGCTCAAAAACATGGATTGTGGGTACTCGTTAGAACCACCTCGCTGAGGCAGTTCTAACGAGTACCCACAATTTATGTTTTGAGCAGAAATATGAAAAAGTATTAGAATTTTTATCTGAAAACCTTCAGTTTTTTGTGGTGAAATTTTCAGTACATTTGAACAGGCGTGTTTTCGTAATGCAGGCCCTACCATAGGACCCTAATAAAAACATCTAAAGGCTCCTGCTATTCCAAAATTCAAATGCTGGTGTTCTTATTATTACTAATTGCTTTGTTTTTTTTGTCTTTCTTTTTTTTTTTTTTTTCTTCAACCTACCTCTTTACCCTAATATTCAGACATAATATGCTAAACCATTAAGGGGACTGAAAAAAAAAAAAAGCAGATTTTCAGTCATTTTTTACAAGACAACATTTTTAACTTCTTATTATGCTAAACCATTAAGGGGACTGAAAAAAAAAAAAAGCAGATTTTCAGTCATTTTTTACAAGACAACATTTTTAACTTCTTATTTGCTTTCGTGCCTACTAATCCCCTTCTGAAAAGCGGTCTACTCTATAAGGAAAGAATTTGCTCCCAAGGGGAGCAAATTCTTTCCTTTTAGAGTTGACCCTTTTTCAGAAGGGAGGCAAAACAATTTTGATAGAGTTGCCTCCCCTGAAAGTGTATCCATTCCCCTTAAGTATAGGAAGACAATGTTTAAGTATATAGTAGACACAAAATCTCTCTAAACTTTTTTCTTCATCTTTTATTTCTAATTTTCCCTTCATCTGTCCCTTTCTCTGTGAGACAACACAAAATGACCCAAAAGGGTTAATATGTCGTTAACAAGAACTCAAAACTCCAAAATTTTCTTCTTTACAAAGTACAATATAACAGTTTACAAAGATAGTGATCTGAAAGTTGGATGACCGAGATAATTATGGAATGGCCCTCAGGACTTCCATGTATACCTATATGAATGATTAACATTATTACCTAATTATTGCAAACCACAGTTGCCATCTATCTGCAGGCATTTTTTAACTTGTTTTTCATAATTTTATCTTTGCCTGCAATGATAAATATCAAGATAGCTGCAGCAGAACAGAATATTAACCCTAGTCCTGCTGAACCCAGATATGTCCTGCCTTTGCAAACAGTGTAGATCCAGATCAGTTGGCTTCTGAAGAAGCCAACTGATCTGGATCTGCACTGTTTGCCATCAAGTATGTGAATTTATATCAACAATCTGGATCAAGTAATCTGATTGGCTGAAAATTAGAAATAGGTGTGGCATCTTAATTTATTCAACAGGACAAGGGTTAACTCTTTCACCCCTGTGTTTCTGAAGTGAACTCTTCCATCTTTGAATTTGGAAGCATCTATTTTTTGGAGGCGGTTGCCAAAATGCGACCAGATTAGCAATAACATACCACATTTCTACAATAAATTTTCCTGTTGCTACCAACCCAATAACTACCTAACAAATAGTTCCCTGCTAATGATGATAATGCTATATTCTGAATTCGAACATATTAGCCTTAATATACATTTTTTTTTTTTTAAATGAGTTGGAGTTCAAGGAATGTCAAACCTTGAGGGTCATTTTGTGTCATCTCCCAGAGAAAGGAAGAAGAAAGATAGAAAAGATAGAAGAGGATGAAAGAGATGGACAAGGAAGAAAGATGAACAGAAATGAAAGTGAAGAAACAGAAGAAATAGAAACATTCTCCCTCTACCCTTACCTGCTGCAAGGTTAGCAGGCCTTGCCCAACTGTAAGCCAATACTAGCTGGACACCCCAGTGAAGTAAGATATACAGCACCTTTGCCTCACCCAACCACCCCTAGCGTTAGTATACACTCTAATGCTTATAAATAGCCAACAGATAAACAAAACCAATGAAAACTTCAAACTTTTGAAGAAATACGATTTTATTCATATTGAGTACAATAACACTGAAAGGGACATTTTCCACTGAAAAGGACCGAAAATGGGCTATCAGGTATTTATCTGTCCTAGAGTTCTGGAGGCCTATAGAATTTCAGGCGGCCGCCCCAATTAGCACTCACAGTGCTTTGATTGCAAATAGGGTTGTTAGTAATCAAGAACACTTGTTACAGATTGGCACACTGTGTAGATCCAGATGAGATGGCTCATTATGAGCCATCTCATCTGGATCTACACTGTTTGCAAAAGTACTTATTTTGGTCTATGAGGCTGAAAGAGTTTACCCTTAAAATGCCAATCACAAATGAAGCAGATTTTGTATTTTTCAGAGAAAATGAGGCTTGACATTTCATGTGAAAGTTTGCCTAGCAGACAATTCACATTAAATGCTGATTCTTATTTCATTAAAAAATAATAATAATAAAATTTAGAATGTCATCTGCTACAATTGTGCTTAGCACTTTAAGGGTTACTCACCAAATTCAAAATTCAAGAGAATGCGTACACTCATTACTGAAATTATTATATTTCTTTTTATTTCTCCATCAAACTTTATTTTATTTTACTCTATAAAGTTGCCTCTATGCAGCATTTCTAATGAGTTCTGCTAATTTTGTGTTTCATCACACAATAAGAAAGATATAAAGATTCCATCTTGAAAATACTGACTTAATCTATATCTCTGAAAATTTTCTCTGAAAATTTTCAACTCTAAATTCTCAACTCTAAAGAGTCCCACTTAAACCCCAGTCACACTAGACCAAGTTCCCACTGCGTCAATGTAAAACCGGGCCGACGTAGTACGAACTTGTACGACGTAGAAGGAACGCAGTAGAAACCGATAAGGACGTGATGCGATCTTTATGGTCTTGGCTGACGTGGATGATTTTTAAACATGTTCAAAAAAAACGTGGCGAGGACGTGATCGAATAAGGACGCAGTAAGGACTCAGTAAGGACATGGAAACAACGGCATTGACGTAGTACCAACGGAGCATGAACCTAATATGGTCTACATTGACGTAGTACAAACCTGGTATGGACGGAAAAGAGAGAACGCAGAGTGCCGCAGTTGACTTTAATTTATAACATCTTGAAGGGCGCAGTGAGAACGTGGTAAACGCGCACTAAGCACGTGGTGTTGTCTCAAAGGTCTTGGGAAGAACGTAGTAAAAACGTAGTAAAAACGCAAAGGACGTGGTGTATGCCTGATCAAGCGCGCGACAAAACGTAGCTGGTGCGTGTTAGACGCAGTGGCATCCTGACATGGGCGTAGTAAGGACGTAGAACCAACTTGAAAACTGCGATTTTTCCTGCATTTCATCCCGTTCTCCCTGCGTAGTTTAAGTTTTAAGAACGCAGTGCGGTCTTTGTCTGAGTGTGACGGGGCCTTTAGACATACAGGCAGCAGACTATTTCAGACAATCTTTATTTCAGGAATTACTTGACTCATAAGTGCTCCAGAGAAATTAAGATATTTGAAAAAATCAGAGAATGACAAATAGATGAAACCATTTGTTGTCCTCTGGCACTACCATCATTGGAATTTTTTTTTTTTATTTTTTTTTTTATCACTTAGCATGCTGGGTAAAAACTGCAGCTGAAGACATTTTGACATAATCTTCTTAAGGAAACAATTTGCAGAAAATTTTGCATCCTAATTTCTGGGAAAAGTACGAAAAAATATCATCAATTTGTTGTCTGTTGAATTAGCCCAGAGAGTGGTAAATTTCATATCAATACTTTTTAACTTGAAAAAGAAAAATACTTGGCTGTTATTGTTATAGGAGTTTTAAAATTAACCTAAAATGTTCCATCCACAATGTGGACATTTATAATATAATATTGTTATATTGCAATAAATACAGAAGTCATCTTGACATGCGTAAGCCCTGCAGCTACATACATTCCGCCACTGAAGTTAGTAAAATTTTAACCTGACAAAAATATATAACATATATTGCACACCATATAGACCAAAAGATACATACCTCCATAAAGACCATTTTAAGTAATTGTTTTTTTTATAGTTTATCCATATATTTGTTACTTTTATAAACCAAAAAATGTCAAGAGTGGGAAAACTGTCTCCCCTAGAAATAACAGCCAATGATGAATTTCAGGTGACTAGATACACTTTCAAAGGAGTTAACTCTGTCAAAAGTGTTCTGCCTCCCTTCTGAATAGGGGTCTACTCTAAAAGGAAAGAATTTGCTCCCTGGGGGAGCAAATTCTTTCCTTTTAGAGTAGACCCCTTTTCAGAAGGAAGTAGGTGTGCAGGGAAGCAAATAAGAAGTCACATAAGTTGTCTCCCTTGTAAGTAATGGCGAAAAATCTACCAAGAGTATAAAGTCCCTCTTAGTGACTTTTACGATTGACATAAAACAGTTATTCCCTCCAGTAAATCTGATAATACAATGGACAACAGTATACGGTTTTTAATGATGATAGCCCATCTATTCTAATCATTGTTTTGTTTTCCTTTTACTTAGGCTGATGAGGTTTTGGCAGTCTAATGTCCCATTAACAGTATTTCGGTCACTTGAGGGTGATTAGGTAATATAATCCAATAAAAAATGTATCTGCTGAAACATGTCCTCATAGAAGTGGTTCTATGCCCAGGCTATATAAAATTGCATTTTTCTCACTTTAGGTCTGACATTTTTTTACAATGTCAAATTTTATTTTCTGTTAAAAATAAGAAAAAGGATTTTCTAAACTGTCATGTGTTACTATCTAAATTCAGCAGGTTAAAGGCTGAAAGCAAAGTAACAAGTTTTCATAGGACTTTTGAAGATAAAAGTTTTCTTACCTGAGTGTACAACGACACTATCTCCATGTTTAGTAGTAAAGCCAGATCTCCGCAATATCTTTAGATCACCACCTGAAACACAGACAAAGTCAAACCTGTCTTAAAGACCTACTGTATTAAGCAATCACCTCTATTAAGAGGCCACATTTTTGGATCCCTTAAATGTCAAGTAAGTGAAACCTGTATTAAGCAAGCACCTGTCTTAAGCAACCAACTTTTAGTCTTCCCTTAGGCAATTGTTAGGTGCTTGCTTAACACAGGTTACACTGTACATGGATTTAGAAATCTAACTGTTCAATCCTGTTTTTGCTTTATCCTACCATGCCAAGGCTGGACAGAGTATGCATGGTTCTTTGACCATGTACATGTTTTTAACGCTTAGCACTCTGGGTAAAATTTTCAGCAGACGACATTTTGAAATATTTTTCTTATTTTTCCCAGGAAACAGGATTTGACATTTCATGCAAATTGTCTCCATTGGAGACAATTTGCATGAAATGTCAAATCCTGTTTTCTGGGAAAAATAAGAAAAATATCACCAATTTGTTGTCTGCTGAATTAGCCAAAAGAGTGGTAAAGGTTAAGGTGATTTGTTTGTTTGTGTTGAGGTTTTACGGCCCAGTCAACCCAATGGGGTCATGTCGAGCGCGGTCAGTTTACCTAACCACACGTTTACTGGGCAGGCTTTGTCCTCTAAGCGGTTAACCAGTATTGTGCACATTCTTTCGCCAGAAACTGACAACTGCCCTTCTTGAATCAGCGGAAGGGAGAGAATGACCGTAGAAAATATTTCATGATCAATCTCCACGAAAGAATGTTGCCGACCTCGGCGGGGGTTGAACCCGCGACCTCCTGGTCTCCAGTCGGACGGCGCATCCAACTGAGCCACCGAGGCCGGCAAAGGTTAAGGTGAACAGAGAATACCCAGACTGCACAAGCACTCACTGACTGGTTTAGCATGCACAATTTGCAAGAGCTTTAATGCTTTGCAAGCTGTGTAAACCATTCAACATACACTTTGAAATATTTTTGTTATTTTTCCCAGAAAATAAGATCTGACATTCCATGCAAACTGTCATCTTAGGAGACAATTTGACTGAAGTGTTAAATCCTATTTTCTCAGAAAAATAAGACTACTAATGACCATTTAGAGTTTTACATCCCATACAACATTTTTAAAATCATATGGAGATGATGGAAGGGTGATAATGAAAGGCGCTCTACAAGGAAGTCATGAGCTGAAATCTGCCTCCAGCGGGATTCGAACCCGTCAAGACCTTATGATTCCAAGTCCATAGTGGCCATCTGGGAAGAAAATAGCAATTTGTCATCTGTTGAAATTGCCCCGAGCTTGCTAAATATTAAAATCCTTATAAACTTTTCTTACAATATCTCACAGTATAGTATTTACGAAACTAGCAAAAAAACTTCTACATTCTAACCTTTCTTAATGTAAATATACAGTGCATTACATATAAAAAATCCTTATCTTTTTCCAGAATTTTTACACACTGTAAAACAATATAAACACCGTTTAATCTATATGATTGTTTCAAAGTCAAGCCTGTTTATACAATTAACACTTACCACGCTACGGGCAGATTCTGCAGATGACAAACTGATGATATTTTTCTTATTTTGCCTAGAAAATAGGATCTGATACTTCATGCACATTGTCTCCTAGGAGACAATTTGCATGAAGAGTCAGATCCTATTTCCTAGGAAAAATAAGAAAAATATTTCAAAGTGTCGTCTGCTGAAATTTTTACCCAGCATGCAAAGTGTTAACCTTTAGCATGATCTTCGGCAAATCAGCAGACGAAAAATCAATAAAATTTAGAAATATTTTGTTCTAATTTTTTCCCCCAAAACCAGGCCTTGATCTTCCTTTCAAACAACCGCTAAAGAAAAAATAAAATTGAGTCATGCCCAAGTTTCTGGGAAAATATATGAAGATTTTAAAATATTGTCTGCTGATGTTTAAATTTCACAGGTCAAAGGTTGATCAATGCAGCAACTTCCTGCTGGAACACTCAGAATCCTGACTCATCTCTACCGGTTCACTTGATCCGCAATGTAAGCAAATGTACCTTACAATATGTGTCCCCAGTTTTGGTTTGATTTGGAGTTTTAGGGCACCGTCCACATAGTTAAGGTCAGTTAACCAACCCACACTTTTCCTGAGCCCAACCCAGCAGGGAACAACATGTGCAGGCTTAGTTCTTTAACCTTAATTCAGCAGACGACAAATTGGTGATATTTTTTCCTTATTTTTCCCAGAAAACAGGGTTTGACATTTCATACAAATTGTCTCCATTGGAGACAATTTGCTGAGAATTCAAATCCTGTTTTCTGGGAAAAATAAGAAACATATTTTTATAAGTCATCTGCTGAAAATTTTACACAGAGTGGTAAGAGTTAGTTCTCTGAGAATGGTTAACAACCTAACAAGTACCTAACAAATAGTTCCATGTTAATGCTGATAATGCTAAATTCTGCAATTTAACATATTTAACCTTATACACTCTGACGCTTTTAAATAGTGAATAAATAAAGAAAACCAAAGAAAACTTCAAACTTTTGAAAAAATAAGATTTTAACCCTTGTCCTGCTGAATAAATTAAGATGCCACTCCCATTTCTAATTTTCAGCCAATCAGATTACTTGAGCCAGGTTGTTGATATAAATTCACATACATAATGACAAACAGTGTAGATCCAGATCAGTTGGCTTCTTCAGAAGCCAACTGATTTGGATCTACACTATTTGCAAAGGCAGGGTATATCCGGGTTTATCAAGACAAGGGTTAATCATATTGAGTACAATATCAGCGGATGAATATTAATACCCCAGTAAAACGTGCCAAATCTACAGTGCTGGGGTAAAACATGTAACTAGAGCTGCGGTCCTACTAAACACCGAAAAGAACAAAAAAAAGACTATTGGGTGCAGAAAAGGACTTTAATTTCAGCATAAATCCCAATTAGTTCTGGGGGCCAATAGAATTTCATGCAACCGCCCCATCAGCACTCTCAGTACTATGATTACACACTGGAGTTCATATTTTATAATCTAATAATGAAGATAATAAAACTAAAACAGTTTATTTTCAGAGAGATCACTGACAGAGAAGCTATTTGCAGCAAGTTTTGCAGCTTTCAATTTTATTACTGCCTGTAAAATAACAAAAGAGGCCATAACAGCGCAGACTGGTAAATCTTGTCAAGGTCGGATGATCAATAATATTATATATACCCTAAATATTGGACACCTGATTTCCTTACCATATTTATTCTAAAATTTGAATATACATTGGACACCTGATTTCCTTACCATATTTATTCTAAAATGTGGTAAATCTTGACAAGGTCAGAAAATCAATAAAATAACCCCAGATAAGAGGGGGTATCCACATATTATTTTTCTTATTTCTGCACAAAAACATATGTTGTGGGTACTCATCAGAAGCGCCTCGGCGAGGCGTTTCTAATGAGTACCACAATATATATTTTTGTGCAGAAATAAGAAAATTATCAGTACTTTTTGGATGATAAAAGCACCTATTTGGAGCTATGAATATCATATATACCCTAAATATTGGACACCTGATTTCCTGACCATATTTATTCTTAAATTTGAATGGCCCTTTTACTACCTGTTAATGTTATCTAAAAACTGCTGGATGAGTGGCAAAAACTAGCATAGACCCTGATCAGACTCAGTTTTCTATGGTATCTTGTCTGAATAATTTGGGTATATAAATGTAGTATTTTGTAACCTTAACTTCTGTTCTCTATTTGATTATTGAATGTAATTATATTTGCTTATTGAATATAATAATCAGAAGACTGTATTTGTTTTTCCCTATTTCCCCCCGCACTGCACCCCCCCCCCCCCACAACACCCCCCCACACCCCCCACAACCCCTCAAGCAGTCTTGTTATTCCAATCAAATAATCAAATCATGATACATATCAAGTCCTTTTTTTATGTTTGTTTGTGTTGTTTGTGTTGAGGTTTTACTGCCCAGTCAACCCAATGGGGTCATGTTGAGTGCAGCCAGTTTTACCTAACCACACTTTTACTGGACAGGTTTTGTCCTCTAAGCGGTTAACCAGTACTGTGTACATTCATTTGCCAAAAGCTGACAACTGCACTTCTTGAATCAGCAGAAGGGAGAGAATGACCGTAGAAAATATTTCATGATCAATCTCCACAAAAGAATGTTGCCAACCCGGCGGGGATCAAACCCACAACCTCCTGATCACCGATTTGACGCACATGTAACTAAGCCACCGAGGCATTGGTAGTTGCCGAAATTGGGCTAAATCACTAGATGCATAGAAGGCAGTGAAGCCAGTTCAAGCCACTGTCTAAGCTTTACAGCATGTCAACAAGTTTTACTGGATAAGTAGACTGGCTCCAGTCTCTAGTGACAAAATATTTTTTCTTATAATCTGTTTCATAATCCACAAAAATAAAACCAAAGTAATATCATGACTATAAAGGCTGGTTGTGACCAGTATTCATAGTCATGATATATATATATATATATATATATATATATTTTTTTTTTTTTTTTGGTTTTATTTTAGTGGAGTATCAAACAGGATTATGAGAAAAATATTTAGTTACTGGAGACTGGAGCCAGTCTACTGGATAAGTGCATATAGTGCGAATCCTGTCTGTTCAGGCTTAACTGTCCCAGTAGGCAGGCTAAATGTCATAAAATGTGTGAACCCTGAATAAGTTTTCTCCATTACGAAAACACGCCTATTCAAATATATAGAAAATTTCACCTCCAAAAACGGAAAATTTTCAGATAAAAAACTCTGATATTTTTCATATTTCTGCTCAAAACATAGATTGTGGGTACTCGTTAGAACCGCCTCGGTAAAACACAGGTGAGGCGGTTCTAACGAGTACCCACAATCTATGTTTTACTGAGGCGGTTCTAACGAGTACCCACAATCTATGTTTTGAGCAGAAAACCGCCTCACCTGTGTTTTACCGAGGCGGTTCTAACGAGTACCCACAATCTATGTTTTGAGCAGAAATAAGAAAAATAATGTATACCCCTGCAAACTCCAGTTTTACTATATAAAAGTGGGGTTTAAGGGGGTCAACATTATATAGATATGTTTTCGTGATGTTATTTCCAGCCTAGTTACCTAAACCTAGTTACCTAAACCTATCTTGCTTTGACTTCTATAGTTGTCTAAATGTGCTGATGGACCCTGGATGACAAGTGATCAAATGAGCTCATCATGAGCTAAATAAAATTCCAGATCACCAGATGAGTTCATCACAGCTATGAAGTACAGTTTTAAGCTTGTTAAAAGAGGTATTTTAGATGGTTCTTCACAACAACTGAATATAATATACAGTGCAACATTCCTACAACAGCCACTCTTGGGAACATATAAAGGTGGCTATTGCAGAAAGGTGCACTGTTACAGAGGTCTGACATATACTAAAATGGCACTTCGGGAAATAATAAAAGTAGCTGTTACAGGGAGGTGGCTGTTGTTGAAAGGTGGTCGTTAGTGGATGTTCCACAGTACTAGTCCAAAGAGGTGAAGTCCTAAAATTGTATTTGAACTTGTTCATCAAAGCAACTAAGCATTGTATTTAAACTTGTTCTAAAAAGCAGTTGAAAACAGTACTTGAACTTGTTCATTAACACAGCTGAATACAGATTTTAAACTTGTTCATCAAAGGAAATCAGTACAGAATTTGCACTGAACTGAATACTGCATTTACATTATCTGATCTAGTTCATCAGAGCTACTGTGTAAAATATATTAACCCTTGTGATGCTGAATAAATTAAGACGCCAGGCATGTCCTCAGCTGAATGAGGTGCTTCTAATGAGTACCCACAATGTATGTTTTTATGAAGAACTGGAGAAAATTATCAAAAAAAATCCTCCTTAACAAGTTCTCTGATGTCACTTAGCAACTGCACCCAAGATGAATGTGCGAAAAGTTAATCAGCAAATAAAGGAACTACTACTTGTTTAATACACTCAATCTCTTTCTTCAACAGCTTACCTACAAAAAAGACAACCATCAAGTCTTTTACAGAATTCTCAAGTTTGCTTGCTTCTTTTGTAATGGCATCAAATACTGTGTCTACATCATCACCTCCAGATTGTAGGTTTCCATGTTTTCCACTGCAAAATGTAATCTCATCCTTTAACAAAGATACAAACTCAGCCCCATCCTCTTCAGTTTGTTCAGTATAATTGGTTTTGAGATATTCTAAATCACAATTTAATGAGTTTTCTTTACAGATCTGCAATGCACTGAGATCTATTTGTGAAGCGGAAGCAGTTTCATGAGCACTTGTATTTATCTCACTGTCTGTTTCTTCTCTTAGATTTACAAAACTATCATCTGCCCTCTTGCTATTACCTTCTTGATGTATATATCCATCGTAATACTTATTTTTAAGCCATCTATCTTTATGGACAAAATATCTTGCTCGTAGTCCTCTAAGTCTTTGCCTTCTGCTGCTTGTTCTGCTTGCTGACCACGTTCTTGGTCTGGCATCAGTCTGTAGAAGTTCAACATTCCAATAAGATGAATCAATCCAGGAGGTAGTTTCTTCTTCTTCTTCTGTCTTTTCAGTAGTTTTTTCCACTTCTGTCTCTTCATTTCGATCATTCTGGGTTGTATTTACACTATGGGCAGCAATTATGTCTGGACAATACATTGCCACCTTTGAATCACCTGTAGCTTTATCTTCCATAGTTTTTTGAAATTCAGTATCATCATCGTCGATCTTTACAACTTCAGTCTGTGCTTTGTCTTTGGTGTCTTTCATTACATCATGATGATTTTCTAGAGAGTTACAGCTACTCCAAGAATCTATTGAATCAAGACTTTCAAAACTACCACAATAGCTATTTCTATACCTGTGTTCATCAAGTCCTACACTACCATTTCTACCAATGCTACTTCTAAGCCCATTGTAAAATCCATTTCTTCGTAGTATATCTCTTCTATACTTCTGAGTGACACTATTCCTTCTCAAACTTGAAATAATTGTTTCAACATAATCATTCTCATTGTCCTCAAGTAAATTACTTTTTGATTCAGCCTTGGTATTTAATTTCGGACTATCTTTTAAAGATCTGTTAGCATTCTCAGCATCACCTTCTGATATACATCGCTTTCTTAGCCTTCGACTTGGTTCAGTTGGCTGCTGTATTTCCTCAATATACTTTGAAAGTACATCTCCTTCTGAGTGCCTGTGGTTTCTTGCCAAATACTGTGTAGCAATTTTGGAATTATTCAAGATATCACCCTCAGAGTATCTATATTGTCTGTGATGACATCTGTCAGAAAGTCTCTGTCGCACTTGTCTGTCAGAAAGACGTCTTTGTCGACTTGGACTTGAATGCCATGGAGGTGTATTCTGTCTGTGAGCTGCCCGCCTCCAAATACTCGGAGAGGAAGACTTCCTCCATATAAGAGGAGAATAATGTTGTGTCACTGTAACTTGTCCAGAACTAGGACGTCTTCTCCAGGACTCTGAAAATGATCTATTCCTATGCGATATATCCCGAAAACCAGGTCTCAACACATCTTGTAGACTTCTTCTTTTTCTTATCAATGGATCAAGCCGTATACCATTATCATTACGAATAAAATCTTCTAATCCGTCCTTACTGTTTAGACTCCAATGACTCGACAAACTGCCCAAAAATGAATGTGCTAAGCTTCCTTTTATGCGACTTCTTAAACTTCCCTTGCCAAGTGAGCTTAAAGAATATCGCCTTGCAGTGCAAAATCGTGGGCTTTCTGTGTTTTGAAGACTCATTTTTATTTTTTTTTTTTTTCTGTCCAATGCAAAATGTCTTAATATCCAGTTTTTCTATCCAATCATCTTACACATTTTTTACTTTATATTACTAGGGAAAATTACAGTTCCACAGAGCAAAGAAATTCAAGCACAACACAGAAAAACTAAATCATTTACAAAGCATATCTCTTCTGAAAAATCTGTATCAGTAACAAATGCCTTCCATGCTAAGCTTCATTCATGATGCACAAAGCACTGTCTAACAGAAGAAGACATTATTCTAAAATACTTTATTTTATTTTTATTTATTTTATTTATTTATTTTTTATTTTTTTGAGAAACTAAGGTTTGACATTTTAATTTATATTTTTTTCTTTACTGAAAAAAAAAAGGTTCTGCAGAGCAGATGATTCACATGAAATGTCAAAGCTTACTTTCTCAAAAATAAATAAATAAATAAATAAATAAATACATATTTTAGAATGTCATCTGCTACAAGTCAGTCATCCCTTTGAGTGACCTTGTGTATTTCACATTTCCCAGCTGCTGGTCATGACGGACTTACACGATGTTATTAATGTATGCACACAAACTAAGATGAAGGCATTATAGACGTAATTCATTGTCTTAATCTAAAAATAATTAATAAGGACTCTGTCCGTCTGCCGACACAATTAAACTGTCACAATCCTGGGTAAATGAAAACAAATTTAGACAGTTGTGTTCTCAACTAGCCTAGTGCACATACTTTTTATTAAGGACCTGTCATATGCCAAGCTAAATAGCTATTATAACAAGGCCATATATTTCTGGTTAATAATGCAGTTATGTCTGCAAAATAGTGAACCACGGTGTGTAGGAGTCAAGATACAAACAAAAGCTACTTGTTTTAAAAAGAAAACCCATCAACGAAAGCTACCTGATCTCAAAAATAAAAATATCTTCTCCCTCCCAAAAAGTCTTCAGTTTATTTACTTTTTATGACCCCAACTTAAACCTTTACCAGTCTCTGGGCTAATTCAGTAGTCGACATTCATGATATTTTTTTTTTCTTATTTTTCCCAGAAAACAGGATTTGATATTTCATGCAAATATGGGGACAATTTGCATGAAATATCAAATCCTGTTTTCTGGGTATATCAAATCCTGTTTTCTGGGAAAAATAAGAAAAATATTTCAATATGTCTTGTGCTGAAAATTTTACCTAGAGTGCTTTGCGTTTAAACAGCTGAGGAAGCATGTTGCTTTTGCTATGTTCACCTGTTCGTCACATTTCACATAGCTACAGATAAGAGGGGGTATCCACATAATATTTTTCTTATTTATCAACGAAAGCATATGCTGTGGGTACTCATAAGAAGTGTCTCCTCGATATGATTTTGTTGAGAAATAAGAAAACTATTAATACTTTTCAGTTGAAAAAAGCTCCTTAACCCTTGTCCTGCTGAATAAATTAACATGCCACACCCATTTCTAATTTTCAGCCAATCAGACTGCTTGATCCGAATTGTTGTTATAAATTCACATACTTGATGGTAAACAGTGCAGATCCAGATCAGTTGGCTTCTTCAGAGAAGCCAACTGATCTGGATCTACACTGTTTGCAAAGGCAGATATATCAGGGCTCAGCAGGACAAGGGTTAACACTTGATCTATGCTTTACCTTGCGTACAAGAAATCTCAGAAAGTATTTGATCCACAGCTTTGATATTTGGCAAACTATCACCTGATTAGCTTAGAATTAATTTTATAAGAGTTATGCCCCTTTTCAAAAGTTTGGTATTTTTGTAACAAGCATACACAGTAAATGTCCTAACTTTTCAGACAATTCATTCCATAATTTGCAGCCTAACTTTTGCTTTTTGTGTAATGAATTCTTGCAATACTTAGTGGCTTGGCAAATAGTGTGGACCCTGATAAGACTACTCCTTAGTCTGATCTGGATCTGCACTGTTTGCATATGCCATTTTATTGGCAATTCTTGGTACAAAATTTTATAACATTCACCATAGTTAGGGGCACAGTGTATTACGAATACACATTTACAGTATTGACTGTGTTGGGGTTTAATGACATGTCAACCCTTGTGGGTCATTTTATGTCGTCTCCCAGAGAAAGGGAGAAAAGAGACAGAAGAGATAGTAGAGATAAAAGAGAGGGACAGGGAAGAAAGAGGAACAGGAATGAAAGGGAAGAGACAGAAGAAATAAAAACATTCCCCCTCTATCCTTACCTGCTACAAGGATAGCAAGCCTTGCCCAACTGTAAGCCAATATCAACTGGAAGCCCTGGTGACGTAAGATACATGACACCTTTGTGATACCCAACCACCCCTACACATTTACAGTAATTATCATTATTATTATTATTATTATTATCATTATTATTGAGCAAGAGTGTAAACCCATATTAAATGCTGCAGAACACAGCATCTGATTTAGGTCTACACTGTTTGCCACTAATCCAAAACTGTCTGAAAACTAGTAACCATGATTTCAGAGAAAACAGATGTCCCCAACCATGAATTTTCAGTTTTTCTACTGCTGTGACCTTGAAAATTAGTCAAGGTCACTAAACTCTAATCAGCTGTTTGTTATGTCCCAATTATGTATCCATGAAAGAGTCACGCTGACGGCAAGGCCTCCAACTCCAACGCCTTCATCAATGGGATCCACACCAAAATCAATATGTCTCCCTCCCCGTAGGCTGGGGAACATAATTTAGGATAAATATGGTCAGCCCATATTGTATAAACTCCTATCCTTATAACAAGGCCTACAACTTACATCTTTAAGTTGGTGATATGCTCATAGTTCTGACTGCATCATTGTTCACATGAAGCAAAGCCGGGGAAAAATGCTTAGTGCACCAAATGAGCCCATTTTAGTAGTCTTTCACTTAACCCTGGTCCTGCTGAACCAGGATATACCTGCCTTTGCAAACAGTGTAGATCCAGATCAGTTGGCTTCTGAAGAAGCCAACTGATCTGGATCTGCACTGTTTGTCATCAAGTATGAGACTTTGTATCAACAACCTGGCTCAAGTAATCTGATTGGCTGAAAATTAGAAGTGGGTGTGGCATCTTAATTTATTCAGTATGGCAAGGGTTAAAATGCAAATTCCATACCAGTTCTAGTTATTGTAGTTACTCATGACTCCAGAGAAAGTACTTTTTTCAACCGAAAAGAACATATATTTTTCTTGTTTCTCCACAAAAACATATGTTGTGGGTACTCATTAGAAGTGCCTCAGTGACATGCTTCTAATGGGTACCACAGCATATGTTTTCATGTGAGTAATAAAACAAAAATATTTGGATACCTCTTTTATTTGAAGCTAGAAACATATCTGGATACTTCAATCAAATATGCTTATGCCTAAACTAAATACCGTATTCAACCTAATTACCACACTGTGCACTTAGGTTTTTCAAAATTATTAGAAAAATATCCACCTTATAAGGGCACACCATTACAAAAACATGCCTATTCAAATATATTGAAATTTTCACCACCAAAAACTGAACATTTTCTGATAAAAATTCTGATATCTTTTTCATATTTCTGCTCAAAACATAGATTGTGGGTACTCGTTAGAACCGCCTCATCGAGGTGGTTCTAACAAGTACCCATAATCTATGTTTTTGAGCAGAAATAAGAAAAATAATATATACCCCTGTAAACCCCAGTTTTATTATATAAAAGTGGGGTTTAAGGGGGTCAATATAATATAGGCATGTTTCCGTGATGACTGGCTGTAATCTAAAGACTACTACTGCTTGACTGTGCGCTTATAGGAGCATGTGCGGTTATTAGGTTGAATATGGTATTACTGAAAATTTCACAGTGATGTTAAAATTACACTCCCCTGCTGGCATTTGCGAGTAAATTTTATGGCAGGGCGAGTGAGAGTTTTAGAATTTTCTTCACTTTTTCTTCATTAAAAGCATCTAAATGAAAAAAAATTAGACCATAAGGGTTAGTAAGTTTTGAGGGAATTTTACACCTTTGTAAAAAATTCAGATGAAAACTTGAAATATTTTCCTTATTTTTTCAAAAAAACAGGCTTGGACAGAGACAATTTAAATGACATTATGAAAACATGCCTATTCAAATATATATAGAAAATTTCACCTCCAAAAGCTGGAAATTTTCAGATAAAAAAACTCTGATATTTTTCAAACTTCTGATTGTGGGTACTCGTTAGAAATGCCTCATTGAGGCAGAAAAAATAAAAAATAATGTATACCCCTGTAAACCCCAGTTTTGCTACATAAAAGTGGGTTTTAAGGGGGTCAAAATTATATAGGCATGTTTTTGTGATGTTTTTCCAGAAAACAGGCTTTGACAGCGACAATTTACATGAAATGCTGTAGCCTATTTTCTAGGAAAAAGAAGGAAAATATCATCAATTTGTCGTCTGCTGCATTAGCCCATAGTGGTAAAGAGGTTCTAAAGAACAACAGTCCTTCTTACAATATTTTGGTGCACTAACCCTTAAAGTGCCAAGCAAAATTTGTAGCAGATTACATTCTAAAAAAAATATTTTTTCTTTTTTGTGAATCGTCTGCTTGGCAGATAATTTCACATGAAATGTCAAGACTTATTTTCTAAGAAAAGTAAACAAAACAAATATATTCAAAAGTGTCGTCTGCTGCAGTTGTGATTGGCGCTTTAAGAGTAAGTTTTTATATTCTAATTCTGAAGATCATAAAAAACCTATAATTAATTCAGCATGATTCTACAAAACTAGTAACTGAAAAAGCTATGCATCATACGACGAATGTTGTAAGAGGTGTGTAAGTTAAATACTAAAGACAATCCTATATTACCCTTTTTCTTCTCGAGCTTTTTCTTATTCGGTCGCCGATACCACAGATCCTGGTAACTCAGAGCCTCTCGATAAAATTTTCCAATATCACGTTCGAGACTTTCGACCTCAAACCCTGATGATGTGTCATCATCAAACTCATCCTCATCAGTATCCATGGCAACCAGGTAAACACTAAATTTTCATTCCGCCGAAATTCCGATCACAGAAAATTTAGGGATACGTTAGTTTCCCCGCACCTTATAACACATACGGTAAAATTTCCAGCAGAGAAACACTTACAAAGAACATAAAAAGCAATTAATCTGCGAGTGTCTCCCAGACAAAATTCAGATCAATTGTGTTTTGCTTAAAAGTATATGATTCTGGTATTTCCTTCACTAGCACATGAAAATAATATTCCTGTCTACAAAGTCAACCCACCAACCATTAAAATGAATTTTTACCACATTTATCATAAATTAACCCTTAAAGCACTTACACAACTGCGGCAGACGGCATTTTGATTTTTTTATTTCTTAGAGAAACTATGGCTTGACATTTCAAATGAATCCTCTGCCTAGATGATTCACATGAAATGCCATCTTATTTTCTCTGAATGATATGAAAAAATAATTAAAATGTCATCAGCTACAATTTTGCTTGGCACTTTAAAGATTAAAGAGTGTTAAGTCCAATTTAAATGTCTCTGGTCTGAAATATTACATGCTACATCCAATTTTGAATGTCAGCCCGTTAGCGCTTAGCACTCTGAATAAAAATTTCAGCAGACGACATTTTGAAATATTTTTTTTCCATATTTTCTAGAAAATAGGCTTTGACATTTCATGCAAATTGTCTCAAAAGAGACAATTTGCATGAAATGTCAAGGCTTATTTTCTGGGAAAAATAAGAAAAATATATGAAACTGTCATCTGCTGAAATTTTTACCCAGCATGCAAAGTGTTAAAAATATTATCCTCCTACTCAGAAATGATCTATATTTTTCCAGTACACTATTAACGCTTAGCATGCTGGGAAGAATTTTCAGCAGACGACACTTAAAAATATTTTTCTTATTGTTCCCAGAAACAGGTTTTGACATTTCATGCAAATTGTCTCCTAAGGAGACATTTACATGAAATGTCAAATCCTGTTTTCTGGGAAAAATAAGAAATAATGTCAAATATGCCGTCTGCTGAATTTGCCCAGAATGTGGTAAAGGTTTACTCTTAGCACTGACTTTATTAAACTCTATCGCCACAGAAGAATGAAGCAGCCGACATAAAGTGACATTTTTTCCCATAAAACAAGGCTTGATATTACATGCAAATTGTCTCCTCAGGAGTCAGTTTGCATGAAATATCTAGCCCTGTTTTCTAGAGAAATTTAGAAACACTTCAAAATGCTGTTTGATTTTTTTTTCGCATCACGAAAACATGCCTATATAAATTTGACCCCCTTAAACCCCACTTTTATATAGTAAAACTGGGGTTTACAGGGGTATACATTATTTTTCTTATTTCTGCTCAAAACATAGGTTGTGGGTACTCGTCAGAACCGACTCACCGAGGCGGTTCTAACGAGTACCCACAATCTATGTTTTGAGCAGAAATATGAAAAATATCAGAGTTTTTTATCTGAAAATTTTCAGTTTTTGGAGGTGAAATTTTCTATATATTTAAATAGGCGTATTTTCGTAATGGCATTCCAAGAAATTAGTCCCCAGATCACTGCACTTCACATAATGAGCCTCAGCACTTATATAGCTTTAGATAATGGTGAGTAATCAAAAGATAAATTTTGTTGTTTCTGCAACAAAACATGTCTTTTGGATACTCAATGGAATTGGCTTGGAAAGGCAATTCCAATTAAGTGTTTTGCTGCAAGAATTAACAAAAAATATCCTTAATTATTACCCCATTTATACCCTTATCTGATGATATGTCTCTACCTCTGAATCAACAGTTAATGCTTTGCACTCTGGGTAAAATTTCAGCAGATGACATCTGCAAATATTTTTTCTTGTTTTTACCAGAAAAACAGGATTTGACATTTCACGCAAATTGTCTCCCATGACAACAATTAATGCTGAGCACTCTGGGTAAAATTTCAGCAGACAACATCTTGAAATATTTTTTCTTATTTTTCCAAGAAAAACAGAATTTGACATTTCAGGCAATTTGTCTCCTGAGCCAACAATTAACACTTAGCACTCTGGGTAAAATTTCAGCATACGACATCTTGAAATATTTTTTATTTTTCCAAGAAAACAGGATTTGAAATTTCATGCAAATTGTCTCCAAGAAGACAATTTGCATGAAATGTCAAATCCTAGCTGTTTTCTGGGAAATAAACAAGAAAAATATCACCAATCTGTCGTCTGCTGAATTAGCTAAAAGAGTGGTTACGATTAAGAAGAAATCCTATAAATGGCATTTAGTGCTCATGAAAACAACAAAGGCCCAGATCAGCCCCCCCGCCCACCCCCCCCCCCCCACCCCACGCCCCTCCACACACACCCATCCCATCCACCACCATTATCAGGATGGTGGGGAATGGAGGAGGCAGAGGAAATAACCTGCAAGACAAAGGTGGGGTTGCACGCTGGGAGAAGGATGAGGGCCGAGGGGGAGGATTTTTTTCTGTGCACAAAATGCAAATAAAATATAGCTTGTATCAAAATGAGCTATCATTGGACAACAATCATCCTTTTCATAAAATATCCAGAGGACTTGTTAAGGAGATGATAATTCTGGGATAATTTTTCTTATTTCTCCATAAAAACATATGTTGTGGGTACTCATTAGAAGCGCCTCGCCGAGACGCTTCTAATGAGTACCCACAACATATGTTTTTATGGAGAACTGGAGAAAATTATCCTAGAATTATCATCAAATACTCCCCTGAAATCTTCATTAGCCATCAATGCAGAGGTCAGACATATCAAACATGGAAAATTTATCAATAATTTAAAAATTTACCAATATCCAGGGTGCACAGAAATTAGTCATAATTCCACAATAACAATCATAATATCATTTCTGCAGAAATTTTAACCTTTACCACTCTCTTGGCTAATTCAGCAGATGACAAACTGATGATAGTTTTCTTATTTTTGCCAGAAAACAGGATTTGACATTACATACAATTTGCATGAAATGTCAAATCCTGTTTTCTGGGAAATATAAGAAAAAATATTTCAATATGTTGTCTGCTGAAAATTCTACCCAGAGTGCTAAGAGTTAAAGTTCTACTTTTCTCTGAAAAACACTGCCATGATGATTTTCATGTAGTTTCAAGCCTATTTTCTGGACGATAATCTGCATTAAATGTCAATCTCTATTTTATGAAAATAATTTGCAAGAAATGTCAATCCCTATTTTCTGAAAGATGAGCTGAGGTTTAATGGCCCAAACAACAATATTACATTCATGTCCAGCTGTTTCCCAGAGAGAGGGAGAGAAAATTTTTAAGAAAGACAGATTAGGAAAAAGGAAACAGTTAAAAACAGCCCCATACTGCAAAGTAAAATGATGCAATGTCGCAAGACACATGGCACCTTTGCATGACCCAACCATCCCTTTCTGGAAGGTGATTTGGAAGAGATGTCAAAACCTTATTGTCACAGTAAGGAAATTATGATACACTGATTATCTGCAGGTGCTCAAAAGACTTATTGAGAAAATCATTTTTACTGTTTTTGCAATGGAACGTATCTTGTTTGTATACACTGCAATAAAAATTATCCCAAATTATCATTTTATGTGGAAATGATCATCACTGAATAAGGTAAATGAGAATCTGATATACTTTCAGGGGAGACAAATACATCAAAATGGTTTTGTCTTTCTTCTGAAAATGAGTCTACTCTAAAAGGAAAGAAGATGCTTCCAAGGGGACCAAATTCCTTCCTTTTACAGAAGGCGCTTGGTGTACAGGAAAGCAAACATGAAGTCACAAAAGTTGTCCTCCTTGTTAAAAATGACAGAAAATCTACCAAAATATATCCAGGCTCATTAAATATTTTGGTTTCACAACACCATAATTCACATCTTTCCTTTAAGAGCAGACCCCTTTTTTGGAAGGGGCTTCGTGTGCAGGAAAGCAAACAGGAAGTCACAAAAGTTGTGTCCCTTGTTAAAAATGGCAGAATCTACAAAATGGCAGAATCTACAAAATGTATCCAATCACCTTAACCTTAGCCACTCTCTGTGCAAACTCTGCTAACTCAGCAGATGGCAAATTGGCAATAATTTTCTATTTTTTCCCACTGAACAGGATCCGACATTTAATGCAAATTGTCTCCATTGGAGACAATTTGCATGAAATGTCACATCCAGTTTTCTGGGAAAATAAGAAAATAAGAAAAAATATTTCAAAAAGCCTGCTGAAAATTTTACCCAGCATGCTAAGGTTTACATATTTTGGTGTCAGAACACCACCACACTGAAGACAATATGCATGAAATGTCACATCCAGTTTTCTGGGAAAAGTATGAAAAATATCGGTATTTCAAAACATCGTCTGCTGTAAAATTTTACCCAGCATGCTGAGCGTTAAATACTTTGGTTTCAGAACACCACCACAATTACTTAAGATCACACTAGATCCACACTAGATCAACGATAAAAGATAACTCATAAATGTTCACCACCAAAGCTGTTCACAGATATATACCATCCAAACAAGAATAACATCATCGTAACAACTTCTGTCAAAACCTAACCGAGAAAAACACATTCTGGCAGGAAATTCCAACACCAAGAAACTGCATTTTGCCTGGCAAGAATCCATTACGTATCATTACATGAGAACTGGAAAGACAATTATTACGGCTGCATGTATCCATAGCTACAGATAAGAGGGGTATCCACATATTATTTTTCTTATTTCTTGATGAAAACATATGTTGTGGGTACTCATTAGAAGTGCCTCGCTGAGACGCTTCTAATGAGTACCCACAACATAGGTTTTTAACAAGAAATAAGAAATCTATGAATACTTTTCGATTAAAAAGGTTACCTTAGCTGGAAGTATGAATTGTATCTATCATAACAGGTTGCCTTGCTTTACATGCTAGGTAAAAAAATCAGCAGACGACATTTTGAAATATTTTTTTATTTCTCCAAGAAAAGCAGGTTTTATATTTCATGCAAATTGTGTCTGAAGGTAACAATTTGCATGAAAATATATTTCATGCAAATTGTGTTCAAGGTAATAATTTGCATGAAATGTCAAACCCTGTTTCTTGAAAGAAAAAACATAAGAAAAAATATTGCCAATTTGTCATCTGCTTAACTGGTCCAGAACAGAAGATAATTTGCATGAATTTTTGTTCGTTTGGAATTTAACACCTAGTCAACACTTTAAAGGTCGTAGAGCTGGTCAGTTCACCTAACCACAGAGTGCTTTTGTTTATATTTGTGTTGAGATTTTACAGCCCAGTCAACCCAATGCAGTCATGACGAGCGTGACAAATTTACCTAACCCCATGTTTTTTCACCAAAAACTGACAACTGCCTTTTTTGAATCAGCGGAAGGGAGAGAATGACAGTAAAAACATATTTCATCAATCTCCACGAAAGAATTTTGCCAAACCGGCAGTGATCAAACCTGCAACCTCCCTGTCACCAGTCAGACGGGCATCAAACTGAGCCACAGAGGCTGGCCCTACCCTCTGAGCATTAACTTATCATTTCCAAGTAAAATCAATGGAATTTCTGGGAAGGAAATAAAATTACTGTGACTGTTAGCACCCTCTGGGCAAAGCCAATTCGGCAGACAACAAATTGGTGATTTTTTTTCTTGTTCTTAAAATAAATCTGTTTGTATGAACTGTCAAATCTTATTTTCTGGGAATAATGAGAAAAAATGTCATATGCGACCTAATCATTGCACTTGCCCCTACTGATATTTTTACCCAGCATTTTAATTAACCCTTGTCCTGCTGAATAAATTAAGATGCCACACCCACTTCTAATTTTCAGCCAATCAGATTACTTGATCAAGGTTGTTGCTATAAATTCACATACTTAATGGCAAACAGTGCAGATCCAGATCAGTTGGCTTCTTCAAAATCTACATTGTTTGCAAAGGCAGGATATATCTGGGTTCAGCAGAACAAGGTTTAAACATTAAAAATGTTGTTCGGTAGTTGTTATCAGCAGCAAGCTTAAATGCTGAATGATGATGATGATGATGATGATGATGACGACTATTGTAGCTCAAGCTAAGAGGGGGTATCCACATTATTTATTTTATTTCTACATGAAAACATAATGTTGCGGGGTTCTCATTAGAAGCACGCCCCCGTGAGGTGCTACTAATGAGTACCAATAAGATATGTTTATATGGTGAAATAAGAAAAATGAGCCAGCGCACGACAAAACCTACAATAAGACCTGTGTAACTAGCAAAGACACAGATCAGCCTGTACATCTAACCAGTAAGGCAAGGTTCCCGTTTACTCCTTTTTGGATAGCTTGGAGTCTGCAGAAGGCACATGCGATTAGCAAAGACTCTGATCAGACTGCGTGGATGCACAGGCAGATCTGAGTGTTAGCTGGTCATACAAGCCTTATAGTAGGTTTTGTCGTGCACTGGCTCAAATATCATTATTTTTCAGTTCAAAAAAGCACCTTCCCTGATGCTACAATGACCGACTTTTAGCGCTTTTTACTACCATCAACAATATTTAAATGATTTTGGGACAAAATAAGAGGGCCATCAAAAGCTCATAAGAACTCGGTCCACATGGGATTTGAAGCTATATGAACTGACTGCAAAAACAGAGGACAAGTGCTTAACCTGTTGTCCTAATAACAGCAATGTTAAAGGTGCTGATGAGGTCTGAGCAGATTAACTCTTGAAGGAAGAAAGGCAGGACCCCAGTAAACTTAGTCGCCCTGAACAAGTCAGTTCCCGGTATCCCATACCACAGTCTTATCTAGAGCCCTATGACAATTCTAGAGAGATCCCTGAATTCTCTTATCTTGAAAAATATTTATATTTATATATTCTACTAAACCAGACAGAGCCTCTAACAGGCAGGATTTCTCCTATTTTCAGTTTGCAAATGTCAACGAGACATTAATGACACACAGTCGAGACTGACAGAAATTTCCAGCCAGAAGACCACAAACCACCTAATTTCATATTAACCTTCACCACTCTCTGGGCTAATTCAGCAGACGCCAAATCAATGACATTTTTCTTTTTTCCCAGAAAACAGGATTTGACATTTCATGCAAATTGTCTCCAATGGAGACAATTTGCATGAAATGTCAAATATTGTTTTCTGGAAAAAATAAGAAAAATATTTCAATATGTCGTCTGCTGAAAATTTTACCCAGAATGCCAAGCATTAATTACATTCTCTACACTGCATAAAATACGGATCCATAACTATGTATATATATTCCGTAAGTAAAATCCCACAAGACTTGAACAAATGGCATCAAATCAATCTAAAAGTCCCGTGTGTGATCGGCCAGAACCGACATAATATCCTGTAACACACATTACTGTCTGTCCTGTTACCGAATCCTAAATCAGCAGTTCCGTATATGACACTTAACCTTTACACTCTCTCGGTAAATTCAGCAGACGACAAACTGACAACATTGTTCTAATTTTTCCCAGAAAATAGGCTTTGAACTTTCATGCAAATTGTCCAATTTGCATGAAAGGTCAAAGCCTATTTTCTGGGAAAAATTAGAAAAAATATTTGAAACTGTCGTCTGCTGAAATTATTACCCAGCATGCAAAGCATTAACTTTCTGCAGAATACACAACTCTAATGAATGTATACAGGGAAAATAACCTGCATCCCGTATGTGAACAAGAAAAACCCGGGTCAGCCTGCACATTTATCACAGGCTGCCCCAGGTCTTCACTGCTCACCTACACAAAATAATGCCCATGGCTACAGCTAGGACACGGTCCAGACCGCACAGGCCGGCTGAGGTCTCCGATCCTCGCATAATGAGATCATAATGTTGATTTTTGCGCATTGCACCCCATTATGATATTGCTGAAGGTTATATCATCCAAAATGATCTCCGCAGATATCCTGGAATCCTGGAAAAACACGTCCTATCGGCATTACTACTAATTTTTCCACAAAAACATGTTGTAGGTTCTCATTAGAACTGCCTTAGCGAAGCAGTTCTAATGATTACCACTAAGTTGTTTTTTTTGTTTTGTAGAGAAATAACAAACTTATTTTTTTCTCCCTCTTATCTGGACACTGACGGATCTATACATATTCCAGAAAGTCTGTCTGTTTTCAAAAGCAAATTGAATTTTGCTGCCAATTTCCCTATACAATAAATCACAAATCCAGCTAACAATGTTGAGTTATGGAAACCTTATTCCTGGGTACAGCAGGAAATAGTTCAGCCCTTTTTATGTTGAGCACATAAAATAAGGCAATAACTATGTAGGAATCATAATTACCATCATACCTAGTTAAAAAGGGCCTTATATCATGTCAAAACCAGATATAGCAATCGTACATTTCACATCCATGCTATTTCATTTATGCTGTAAAAGAATTCATTTTTAAGTGAATTACAATAATCTTGACTAGACAGCACAGATTCCCGTATCGCTCTGGGAACAAAAAAAGACCAACATAAAATATCGCCAAAAAAGGACCTTTTCACAGTTCATTAATTTGTGAAAATCGGGGTGACGGAGTGTTTTACAACATATTAAATCACAAGATATGAATGACAAGCTTGCCAGGCAAATCAATCAGCTGTCAGGTAAAACATTGACATCATACTTTAATTTTAATGGGGAGATAACTGAAATTTTAAACTCAATGGGTGCCGAAGGTAAATTTAGCAAAGAAGAAATGGGTGACAGATGTCTATAGTTTTACCCAGAAAATGGAGTTTGATGTTTCATGCAAATCATCTCCTTCTCAGACTACCCACATGAGCTGTCATACTTTATTTTCTAGAAAAATATTTCAAAATTTTGCTGATTAATATTTTAATTCAACATGCAAAGAGATAATGCTTTAAGGAGACTAAACAGATCTAGTAGATTTCCCACCATTTCTTACAAGGGAGACAACTTTTGTGCTTTCCTGTTTGCTTTCCTGTACACAAATACCTGTCTGAAAAGGGGTCTACTCTAAACGGAAAATTCTTTCCTTTTAGAGTAGACCCCTTTTCAGAAGGGAGGTAATTTTGACAGAATTATCTACCCTGAAAGAGTATCAATGCCCCTCAACATTTAGCATGCTGGGTAAAAATTACAGCAGACAGCATTTTTGAAAATATTTTTTCTCATTTTCCGGATAATAAAACAGACTTCCAAACTTTATCCCAAAATGTCAATTTGTTTGTTTGTGTTAAGGTTGTATGGCCCAGTAAACCTAATGGGGTCATATCGGGCGTGGTCAGTTTACCTAAACATGCGTTAACTGGGAAGGCTTAATCCTCTAAGCAGTTAACCAGTATTGTGCACATTCTTTTGCCAGAAACTGACAACTGCCCTTCTTGAATCTGCGGAAGGGAGAAAATGATCATAGAAAATATTTCATTATCAATCTCCACGAAAGAATGTTGCCGACCTGGCGGAGGTCAAACCCCAATTCTCCCAATCACCAGTCGGACGCGCATCAAACGGAGCCACCGAGGCCAGCTCCCAAAATGTCAAAGCCTATTTTCTTGGATAAATAAAAAAAATATCACCACTTTGTTGTTAGCCCAGAGAGTGGTAAAAGGTAAGAAGCCATTTAAAATTAGTATTCGGAACTGTAACAATTGATTTTCTATCAAAAGCAGCAGTTCAATTATTAACCATTAGCCCTACTGTATTTACCCTAAGTATTAGGAAAGAAATTCTGGTCTGAGCAAACTGTGTAAACCATTCTATTATCTGGTCAGGGTCTACAATATTTCTCAATCATCTAGTGGTTTTCTTTTTCTTTCTTTTTCTATACTGCAATAAGCCCTCACAGGCATTCTAGGCAGGTCTTACTCAAGGATGGTAGATATTAACCCTTGTCCTGCTGAATAAATTAAGATGGCATGCCCACTTCTAATTTTCAGCCAATTGGACTACTTGAACCAGATTGTTGACATAAATTCAAATACTGAATGGCAAACAGTGCAGATCCAGATCAGTTGGCTTCTTCAGAAGCCAAGTGATCTGGATCTACACTGTTTGCAAAAGCAGGGCATATCTGTGTGATTAAACCTTATTTTCGGGTAAAACAGGAAATATCTTATTTAAACTAAGTATTTGGACACCCCAGCTCAATTTGAACACGTCAACTTTACTGCCTGACGATGTGTCTAAAAACTGTTTAAAAAGCGGCAAAGATTGTAAACCCTGATCAAACGCTGCATTCTGGCCCAATACTTCGGGTAAACACACCCACCTTAGTCCTGCTGAACCCGGATTTACCCTGCCTTTGCAAACAATGTAGATCCAGATCAGTTGGAGAAGCCAACTGATCTGGATCTGCACTGTTTGCCATTAAGTATGTGACTGTATAGCAACAATCCAGATCAAGAAATCTGATTGGCTGAAAATTAGCAGTGGGAGTGGCATCTTAATTTATTCAGCAGGACAAAGGCTAATATAAATATTGGTACAGTGATTACTGGATTGTGAAGGGCAATAATCTTGTTCCACTAATAAACATTAGGTGGTTCCAGTTCTTTCCCTTGTTCATCCAGCAAAACAGATAAAACCCATCACAGTCTGGTTATGGTATTCCTAGCTAGTAAATTTGCATAGCTACCGTATTTAACCTACATATTCTGACACCTTCATACCTTACCATACTTGTCCTAAAATTTGTGTTCATACCTATTAATTTAACCCTTAAACTGCCAATCACAACAACTGTCATCTGCTTTGTCATCTGCTTGTGATTTTAAAAGTCATTTTTGCAAACAGTGTGGACCCAGATCAGATAGCTCCTCTAGGAGCAGTCTGATCAGGTTCCACACTGTTTGCCTGTATTCAAAAATAGGTTTGAAAAGTTTGCAAGAATATTCAGCAGACGTCATAAACAGACGACATTTTCAGATGCAGGTTTTCTTGGTATTTTAAGGGTTAATATGGTAACAAATTTGCTGCATGAGTGGCAAACAGTGTAGACCCTGATCAGACAACATATTCTGTAACATTTAATCTAAGCCCTTACAGTGCTAATCAGAACTGCAGCAGACTTTTATTATTTTTTTTTTATTTTTCTGATAAAATAAGTCTTATTTTCCCTGAAAAATGATCTAAAAGAAATTAGTGTTGTCTGACACAATTTTGCTTAGCGCTTAAAGTGCCAAGAAAATCTACATCTGAAAATGTTGTCTGTTTATGTCGTCTGCTGAAAATTCTTGCAAACTTTTCAAACCTATTTTTGCATACAGGCAAACAGTGTGGACCCAGATCAGACTGCTCCTAAAGGAGCAGTCTGATCTGGGTCCACACTGTTTGCAGACATGCATTTTAAAATCACAAGCAGAAGACAAAGCAGACAACAATTGTCGTGATTGGCGCTTTAAGGGTTAAAAGTTTTTAGCATATATTTTTTACCTACAACACTTTCCACACAGGTAATCAATCACTACTAAGATTTATCTGTAATACATAGCACTTGCTCGGTGAATTCAGCAGACAAAAAATTGATACTAGAATGCGCAGTTGATGGCGTGCCATCGCAAATCCCCATGCTCATTGCTAATGTTGCTAAAAGCATGACTGACGGATAGATTTGCACTAACACACCCTTACCATGAGGGGAGGTCATGTAGCAAGTTTGGTTAAATTCTGCCCAGTGGTTTAGGAGAAGATAGAGTGATGGACAGATCGATGGACGACAGACAAAATGAAAAATAATGTTGCTCCCATACACTCTAACCATGAGGAGAAAATAACCGCCAGTGTTATTACAAACACATCACGAAAACATACCAATATAATTTTGACCCCATAAACCCCATTTTTATATAGTAAAACTGGGGTTTACAGGGTATACATTATCTTATTTCTGCTCAAAAACATAGATTGTAGGTACTCATTAGAACTGCCTCACTGAGGCAATCCTAACAAGTACCCACAATCTATGTTTTGAGGAGAAATATGAAAAATATCAGTTTTTTTATTTGAAAATCTTCAATTTTTGGAGGTGAAATTTTCTATATATTTGAATAGGTGTGTTTTCGTAATGATTAAATGACAAGGGATGACATTGAATTTATGATATACACAGGTGTCCTATGCGATTATAACAAGATTTCACTCGATCTTGTGATATTTAATGATATGTAGCAATATCAAACTGCTTTAAATTACAGCTATATATTAGTAATAGAGAGCAATACTTCCGAAAATTGGTTTTAACTGAACTCTGATAGATATAGCAAACTTGCAATCTAAATCAATACATCTTTTTTTTTCTTTTTCCCCCCATCTTTCATGGGTTCTTGATCATTCTTTCTATCTCATCCTAATTCATATATACTGTTTGAACATGCATCAACTGAGAATCTAACTATTTTTTTTTATTTGGCCTTAGTGATATCCCCCACCCACCCCCTCACCCCCACCCACCACCCACCACCCACCACCAACTCTGTTTGTTATTTTTATATATATATATTTTGACTGCAACACTTTCTGAACAGGTAAATTATCACTAATAAAATTTATCAGAAAATGCTTCGAATTGGATTAGTTACATTGCAACAATTATTTTGTCAATTCTGATGATCTGAATGAAATCTAAGTAGAGACTAAAACAGTTATTAAATATTATTTTACAATTCAAACCTCAAGCATCTCACAGATAATATCAAATCCCTGACTCATTAACTCTTTGCATGCTGGGTAATTTTGCATGCTTTTTGTCGTCTGTGGATTTTTTTTTTATAATTATGTTTTTCAAACAAATCTTTCAGGGTCAAACAGTTGGATCCATATCAGGCCCGACATTTTGTCGGGCCTGATCTGGGTCCGAACTGTTTGCAAAGGTTATCAGCAGACGATAAAGTCGCCACTAGCGGGAAAAGAGTTAACAAAGGTGTGAGACTGTGAGAAAACAAGCGCAGTCTGTACTCTAATTTTAACCCTTAAAGTGTCAATCACAACTGCAGCAAACGACATTTTGAAATATTTATTGTAAATTTTCAAAGAAAGTAAGTCTTCACATTTCATGTGAATCATCTGCCTAGCAGACAATTCACATGTAATGTCAAGCCTTATTTTTCAGAGAAAAATAAAAAAAATAAATAAAATTAAAATGTCATCTGCAGCAGTTGTGATTGGCGCTTCAAGGGTTAAATACTTATTAATCACCCTTTTGTTAATAATCTTTATCAAACTTTTCGATCAGTGAAATTAGCAGTTTCCCATGAACTGTGTTATTTTTCAAAGTTCTTTTAACTAAAATGTATTTGCACATTAAATCTTTTATAACAACAGTCTGAATTCAGTTGTATAATAATAAAACTATTTTATACATCGGTGAACTGACTATTAATTCCTGAACACCTCCCTCAGACCCTCAAACCCCACTCTCCCCTTTAACATATAAATTGGTGAAATAATGGGAGTGAGAGTGAGGTGGGGGTGGGGGAAGGGCAGGATTAACAAGAATGGTCAATAAGTAGTAAGCAGTGCTTCTTAGATACCCCCTGCAAGGACCAAAACTTAAAAGACAAATGGACAGATGGACAATGTGATATAATGAAGCATTTTCTTCTTATGGTTGTGTTTTTATAACCTTGGAAGCAGTTCAGTAAATTTTTACCCAGTGGAAAGTGGGGAGCCTAACTTTGTGCAAGTATAAAGGGAGGCTCCAAAGTTGAGAGCTTAACCCTTGTCCTGCTGAATAAATTAAGATGTCACACCCAATTCTAATTTTCAGCCAATCAGATTACTTGATCCAGGTTCTTGATACAAATTCAAATACTGAATGGCAAACAGTGCAGATCCAGATCAGTTGGCTTCTTCAGAAGCAACTGATCTGGATCTACACTGTCTGCAAAGGCAGGATATATCCAGGTTCAGTAGGACAAGGGTTAAACTTCAACCGGCTGAATATTAACAGAAGCAAAATAAAAGAACTGGGATGGCATCAGTCAGACTGCTTGCACTCAAAAGCTGACTGATATAGGCCTCCACTTTTCAAATACATGTCAAAGTCCCAATTTGTACTTAGCAGACCAGTGTAACTGGCAGTTTAGATGCAATCTTGACTTTATCATCATTATCATCTAGCCAATTAATAATAGCTGGTTGATTACCACTAAATAGTCCAATAACAGCTAATGATTCTATCAGGGCCATAAAGAAGAGATATTTCTATATTTACTCAAAGTATGGAACATACAGGCCTGAACAAACAGACAGTGTAGACCCAGATCGGATGCTGCTGAAAGAAGCATCTGATCAGGGTCTACACTTTCTGGCACTCATCAAGCAGTTTTTAGCCACACCATCTGGTAGTAAAATGGACACTTTATTTCGACCTAATTACCGCACAGTCAAGCAATTCTGTAGTCTTCAGATTACAGCCAGTGTACTTTATAAAATACCCATCTGAACTGCATCGACTTGTCAATGCAATTCAAATCACCACCCACAACATATGCTTTTATCAAGAAAATCAGAAAACACACACACACTGACACAGACACACAAATGCATGTATGCACACGCACACACACACACACACACACATACCCCCCCCCCTCCCCCCCCCACACACACACACAAACACACACAAACATCACATAAGCATCATTAGATAGGTCCAGGTGAGTGAGTTTGCTGATCTTTTTTAAGTGTACCACTAGTATAGGTAGATAAATATTTTACCACAAGTTTTCCCAATAATTTAAAAAAAAAACCTAAGCGCAGGGTGCGGTAATTAGGTGGAACACAGTATTAAAATTTTAGGACAAATACTGTGATGAAATTTAAACAGTGTCCCAAATTTAGGGTAAATATTGTATTATTGGTTATAGCTTAGCTCTTACATATCATTTTACCCTAAATATTGGGAAATAATAGCATCTGATCAGAGTCTACACTGTTTGGCACTCATCCAGTAGTTTTTAGCCACACTAATAGGTAACAAAATGGACAAATTTTAGGACAGGTATGGTAAGAAGTTCAGGTGTCCAAGTATTAAAGATTATTATGGTACATTCTGATTCACTATTTTATGAGAAAATGAGTAAAAATGTCTTCTGGGCATATGCAAACAGCAAAGGCCCTGATCAGCCTGTCTGCTTACCGAACTACTGAATACTGTTGAAGATATCAATGAAAGGAAAGCCCTAGACTGGCTCCAGTCTCCAGTGACTAAATATTTTTCTCATTTTCTTGTTTAATAATCCACTATAATAAAACCAAAAAAATATCATGACTATAAATGCTAGTCACTAGTGACCATCCTTTATAGTCATGATATTATTTTGGCTTTATTTTAGTGGACTATCACAGTGACCAGCTATAGTATTGACATTACCATCACGAAAACATACCTATATAATTCTGACCCCCTTAAACCCCACTTTTATATTGTAAAACTTGGGTTTACAGGGGTATACATTATTTTTCTTATTTCTGCTCAAAAACATAGATTGTGGGTACTCGTTAGAACTGCCTCGGTGAGGCAGTTCTAACAAGTACCCACAATCTATGTTTTGAACAAAAATATGAAAAATATCAGTATTTTTCATCGGAAAATTTTCATCTTTTTGGTGGTCAGATTTTCAGTATACATGTATTTGAATAGGCATGTTTTCGTAATGTTTGGTTTTATTTTAGTTTTTAGTGGATTATCAAACAGATTTTAAGAAAACATATTTAGTCACTGGTGACTGAAGCCAGTCTAGGAAAGCCCCTAAAAGACCTCAACCTCTGCAACATAAATACACCAATATATGGTAGTCCCTGTTTTCATATGGTACACCCCGTTTGAAACTTTTTTTTAGTACATTATTAGTAATGAAATTATTAACCCTGTCCTGCTGAACCCGGATATGCCCTGCCTTTGCAAACAGTTTAATTCTGAAGAAGCCAACTGATCTGGATCCACACTGTTTGCCATTAAGTATGTGACTCTGTATCAACAACCTGGATCAAGTAATCTGATTGGCTGACACTTAATAGTGGATGTGGCATCTTAATTTATTCAGCATGACAAGGGTTAACACTTTGGTACCATTTTTATTAATAGGAAAATGGATTCTTTGTTTTATTAAGAAATTTAGTCTCCTTTCCTGGGAGCAGATAAATAGCTGTCGCTCAAAAAGGGGTCTTTAACCCTATCAACTCTGCAGACCAACACAGATATCTATGCAAACAGTGTAGATCCAGATGGGATGGCTCAAAACAAACCATCTCATCAGGATCTACACTGTTTGCCATTCTGTTTTTCAGTTCAGACTGAAACTACTTTTCAACAATGGAACCTGCACTGAGGTTCCATTAACAATACATTACTACTCCATGAAAGTTAGGAGGCCAATCTGAGGTTCGAACTTGCAATACCTGGATCTGTTGTCAGAAGCGCTACAAAATGCACAATGGAGTCTGGCTGGTTTGTTCCATTTATTAGCCCATGTCCTGCTGAATAAATTTAGATGCCACTCCCACTTCTAATTTCCAGCCAATCAGATTACTTGATCCGGGTTTTTTTTTTATAGAAATTCACATAGTTAATGACAAACAGTGCAGATCTAGATCAGTTGGCTTCTTCAGAAGCCAACTGATCTGGATCTACACTGTTTGCTAAGACAGGGCATGTCGTGTTCAAAGCAAGAAAAGGGTTAACAATACATTACTACTCCATGGAAGTTATGGGGCCAATCTGAGGTTCAAACTTGCAACTCCTAAATCTGTGGTCAGTCGGCTACGAATTGCACTATGGAGCCAGGCTGGATTGTTCCATTTATTGAGTGTTTAACTGTATAGAAAATGAATGGTAGAGATTCAAAATTAGTAAGCCATCTGTGTCATTCAAGTCACTGAGGTTTAACTGTATTTTCTCACCCAAACCAGACCATAAGAGTTTTTCAAACAAAGCTGAAGAAGCCAACTGATCTGGATCTGCACTGTTTGCCATTAAGTATGTAAATTTATAGCAAAAATTTTGATCAAGCAATCTGATTTGCTGAAAATTAGAAGTGGGTGTGGCATCTTAATTTATTCAGCAAGACAAGGGTTAACTCATTTGTGCCTAGCATCCCATAAAAGGGACATAGGCAAACTGTGTACACCCAGATCAGACAATGCAGAATGCTGCATCTTATCAGGGTCTACATTGTTTGCATCAAATACAGGAATTTTTTTAAAAATGTGGTAATAATAAAAACACCCGTTCTGTTGGTAATGGAGCTGTCCAAAAAGTTGAGGTAGAAGAGTCCGTTCTCAACAGTATGTAGCATCTCATCAGCATCTGGTCTAGACTGGCTCCAGTCTCCAGTGACTATTTTTTTTTGGACTATCAAACAGGATTATAAGAAAAAAAAAATTTAGTCACTGGAGACAATAGCCAGTCTGCATCCCATCAAACAAATGACATCAGATGGCTAATATTATTCTAACCCTTAAAATGCCAAACAAACATGTAGCAGACAAAAGTCTATTTTTCTTTATCATCATAAATTTTCAGAGTAAATAATGCTTGGCATTTCATGTGAATCATCTGCCTAGCATGAAAAGAAATGTTAAGCCTTATTAATTTTGCTCTAAAAAAAAAAATATTTCAAAGTGTTGTCTGCTGCAGTAGTGATTGACCCTTTTAATGGCTATTAAATATGAAACCATGGCATGTTCTAATGGAGTAGCAAGATTTGTGGATGGCTGCTATGGCAACTGTCCTCAAAAATTCTGTACTGGATATCTTTCTTTTTTGATAAGAATTTGTAACAATAAATTTCTTACCTTTAAAGGATGGTAGTTTCTGTCCCAGGTTGAAAGTAACAGAGCGGCCAAGACGCCGCAACACTTTCGGTTTTTGATACATTCCAAACTTTTCTCTTTATTTTTTCACATAAATCCTTGAAGAACTACTTTTTCATATATATATATATCCAATTTTTTTGTCCATTTTCACAAATATTTGTTCATTTCAATATTTATGTTTATGAAGAATGTCAATATCCAACACCATCTGTGACCAAATAGTTGAGATTATAGGAAAAATTTATAATTATTATTAACTTTTTACACACTGGATGTGAAGTCAGCAGATGACAAAATTTTACAAGTGATATGTGCTTTTTATAGCAGCTTATTTCTTGTTATTTTTTCCTCAAAATGTATCTTATGGGCTACTCACTGGAATTGCCTTGTCTCATCTGTGTACCCTAACTGCCAATCACAACAATTGTCATCTGCTTTGTCATCTGCTTGTGATTTTAAAAGTCATTTTGCAAACATTGTGGACCCAGATCAGACTGTTCCTCTGATCAGGGTTCACAGTTTGGCTCTATGCAAAAATAGGTTTGAAAAGTTTGTAAGAATATTCAGCAGACGACATAAACAGACAACATTTTCAGATGCAGGTTTTCTTGGCATTTTAAGGGTTAACCTTTACCACTCTCTTGGCTAATTCAGCAGATGACATTTTGACAATATTTTTCTTATTTTTTCTTATTTTTGACCCCTCAAAAAGCCTGCTTCCAAGAAATAAGAGAATGTCAGAAGGACAAAAGGAAAAACAACCTAACGCATATTTACAGAGGTTAAAAGAGTTTACATGCTGAATTCAAAGCAGACGATCTTGTTGTTTTTCTCCAACAAACAAGCTGGCTTAAATATGACCTTGTCATGTCAAATGGAAAACAGAAAAAGAACAAGAAAGATCAACTAATTGCATTACCCCTTAAAGTACTATGCAAATCTGTAGCAGACGACATTTGAAAATCTATTTTGTTATTTTTCAGAGAAAATAAAACTTGGCATTTCATGTGAATTACTAGCAGACAATTCCATAAAACGTCCAGCCTTATTTTTCACTGAAAAAATATACAAAAAAAAAATAAAAGAATAAATAATAATAATCAAAAAACGGTTGTGATTAGCACGAATGCAATAATAAAACCCCAAAAAGATTTTCAATAGAAATAAGATATAATAAATGTCAAGCCTTATTTTCTCTGAAAACGAAAAAAAAAAAAAAAAATGTCTTCTGTTGCAAGTCTGATTAGCACTTTAAGGGTAGACCCCAAACAGATTTTCAGGAAAAATAAGATCAATTTACCTGGAGTCATGAATCTAAGAACAATGGAAAGAAATATTGAAAGATGTATCGAGTTCTTAATACGTTGTATATGGCAATTACTATCAATATTTGCAGATTCCTGATAAATGCTGCTAGTAGCTCTTTTTCAATCCAAAAGTATTGATACTTTCTTATTTCTGCACGAAAACATATGTTGTGGGTACTCATCAGAAGTGCCTCGGTGAGGCCCTTCTAATGAGTACCCACAACATATGTTTATGAGGTGAATAAGAAAAATATTTAATTGATACCCACTCTTATCTAGACCTATGAATTGCAGTAAACGAAAGGTAATTTTTGTGCCAAAACAAAACTTGGCAACACGTAATGGAATCCCCTCAGTGACACGATTCTAATGACTTCCTGTAATATATGTTTTGGTGCAAATTTCTACTAACGTGGCAAACCAGTTATCATTTTACCCAAATCAATGAATTAACCCTTATCCTGCTGAATAATTTAATTAGCCACACCCATTTCTGACTATCAGCCAATCAGATTACATCATATAATGTTTTCGTTCAAATTCACAAACTGAATGACAAACAGTGTACATCCTGATCAGACGGATTCTTCAGAAGCCATCTGATCTGGATCTACACTGTTTGCAAAGGTTGGGGTTGTCTCGAAAAGCAGGATAAGGGTTAACACCTAGCACCCAGCATAATAGTACCAACGAACAAGTGCCTGAAGACACTTGTGAAGAAATCTTGGAAAGAAATCAATCGACTAATACCCAAAGATAAAAAATCCATAAAGAAAATCCTCTTTACATCATTCTTGATTGACTTTTATTAAAGTGACTTACTGAGAATCATCTGTAAAGTGGTATATTACATATCTGATCAAAAGGTTCAGTACTAATGTGCAGGTTCGATCAATTGCAAAAGGCATTACTCTAGACACTATACTCGTTTATCCCTGGTCCTGCTGTGCCCAAACATGCCCTGCCTAATTGCAAACAGTGTAGATCCAGATCAGTTGACTTCTGAAGAAGCCAACTGATCTGGATCTGCACTGTTTGTCTTTGTATCACTGTTTGTATTTGTATAAAAAATCCAGTTCAATAATCTGATTGGCTGACAATTAGAAGTGGGCGTGGCATCTTTTTTATTCAGCACAACAAGGGTTAAATCAAAAAGTGATACACAATGACCTCATTTTAACACTTTAGCTGTGATACAAAATAAAGACCTTTGTTTGCTAAACAGCCTTTTTATATCCAAACAATAAAAATGTGAAATGATAATACCCCACCACTATTGTGTGGCGGGCAGATAACTCTATCAAAAACTGATGAAATTTACCCATTAGCAATCCCAAACCAGATCTCCACAATATGATGACAATGCATATACCAAGTTTGGTGAAAATCCAATAACATGTAATCAAGTTATGGACCTACGGATGCATTAAAGACCATCTGAAACCTTAATATCCTGTCACTATCATGTGACAGCCGGCCTCCGTGACTCAGTTTTATACGCGTCCGACTGGAGACCAGGAGGTCGCAGGTTCGACCCCCGCCGAGGTCGGCAACATTCTTTCGTAGAGATTGATCATGAAATATTTTCTACGGTCATTCTCTCCCTTCCGCAGATTCAAGAAGGGCATTTGTCAGTTTCTGGCGAAAGAATGTGCACAATACTGGTTAACCGCTTAGAGGACTAAGCCTGCCAGTAAACGTGTGGTTAGGTAAACTGACCACGCTCGACATGACCCCATTGGGTTGACTGGGCTGTAAAACCTCAATACAAACAAAACTAGCATGTGACTGGGTATAAAAATATATGGATTATGTAGAAAAATGGTCATTTTTTCTATATAATCTATACATTTCCATTTGGCTAAGATCTGTTTGGGGTCCATCTTTCAGCCACGTTGTATCCAAAAACTGTGCTATAATGAACAATGTTATAAAGAGGTTCCTGCGTACAGAATGAGACTTGCTTATTGCCATCCCACATGAGTATGCACTGTCCCATTTAGACTGGCTCCAGTCTCCAGTGACTAAATATTTATTCTTATAATCAAGTTTGATAATCCACTAAAATAAATCCAAAACAAGAATATCGGTGAAACCGATGGATGCTCCCCGAACATGCAATAGTCGGAACAGGAAACATTATCCTAGATAAAGAGCGGTATACTGTGTATACTCACTGTACTTCAAAATGGAGTATCACAAAACCTGTTGGTGGACAGATAAGCTTGCCTGAAGGCACTGTCATACAAACATCAGCAACATAAAAGTTGGAATAAATGAAAGGAATAAATCTAGGCACTAGAGCAAAAACAAAGTTTTTCTAAAAATAGCCACAGTGACCTTGACCTTGAGCCCAGGACCCTGAATGTCAAACATGCTCAAGATATTATCATACCCAACATTTGTTTGAAGTTATATCAAAATCCATCAATAAATGTAGGCACTAGAGTGTTGACAAATTCTTTTCTAAAAATAGGCAGTGACCTTACACTGCAGCTTTAAACAAAGTAGCATGACTCTGTGACAAATCATCTAACCAGAAAGATCGAACAATATGCGCATCCCCTATTGCTGCTTAAGATTCCATAAAAATTTCGTTGAATTTCTGCCAGTATTTGCTAAGAATTTGCGTGGACACGAACAGTACCCTATATATTCATGCAGAACTCATTAAAGGGCAATAACTCTTGGAAAAATCATCGAACCAGAACACGCAGGTGATATGCACATCCACCTTCCATACTTAATATTCCCATGAAGTTTCAATGAAATCCGACTAGTAGTTTCCGAGAATTCGCGTGGACACGAACAGTACCCTATATATTCATGCAGAACTCATCAAAGGGCAATAACTCTTGGAAAAATCATCGAACCAGAACACGCAGGTGATATGCGCATCCACCTTTGATACTTAATATTCCCATGAAGTTTCATTGAAATCCGACAAGCAGTTTCCGAGAATTTGCGTGGACAAGAGCGGGACGGACGCACGGACGCACGGACACACGGACGTACGGATGCACGGACGCACGGACACACGGACGCACGGACGAAGCGGCGACTATATGCTCCCCCGAAATTCTTCGGGGAGCATAATAAGTGCCCAGCCTTTATAGTCATGATATTATTTTGGTTTTATTTTAGTGGATTACCAAATCGGATTATAAGAATAAATATTTAGTCACTAGAGACTGGAGCCACTGTCTATGTCCCATTCACCTGACAAGTTAAGAGAGCACAGAACTAAACTTGGCTGATGACAAAACAGTAAACTAAATCCCAAATACCCTTTTCTTATTTTGCCATGTAGATGTATGTTTTGTGAAAAATATTGTAGATACTCATTAGAATTGCCTCAGTGAGGCAATTCTTATGAATACCGACATATTTTCATAGAGAACTAACCCTTGTCATGCTGAATAAATTAAGATACCACTCCCCCTTCTAATTTCCAGCCAATCATATTACTTGATTTAATCCGGGTTTTTGACAGAAATTCACATAATTAATGACAAACAGTGCAGATCCAGATCAGTTGGCTTCTTCAGAAGCCAACTGATCTGGGTCTACACTGTTTTTTTAAGACAGGGCATGTTGTGTTCAGCAAGAGAAGGGTTAAAAAAAAATTATCTGAAGATATCCCTCCTACCAAAAGGTATGAACAGTAGGGTATGGAATCAGATATTGAACAGTAAGGTTAGGAATCAGATATCTTCTGTCCTGTTGACACACACAAAAAAACTCTACACAAAGCCCAAGTACAAGTCAATAAGTGTATTAAAGAAGAGAACAAAAAGCCAAAACAAACGCAACAGCTGTGCAAAAAGTGTCTGAACAATGTATAACAAATGTTGTCTGAACAAAGTCTGTAAAAATACCTCACAAACGTCATCTGTACTTTGTATCAACAGAAGCTGTACTAATCCTTAAAGTCGGCGACATTTTGAAATACCATTTTTTTTTTTTTTTTTCAGACAAAATAAGATTTAACATTTTATGTGAATCCTCTGTCACAATACTATGAAGTAGATATGCATTTTTATCAAATAATATATAAAAATTTGAATATTCCCCAAAGCTTTTAACCTGTTTACATTCTAATTTCTATTTAATCAATATTTTTTAAACACAGTTTCTACCACCTATAGTAAGTTAGGTGGCTCGAACATCTTTGGGACCATGGAAATTTGTTCAGACATGGGTAGTTCGAGCCACTGAGGGTTAATTATAGCGTCATTCCAGATAGCAAATGGAGATAATTTAGGGATGCCTTTTAGATCTTCTATAAGATAATTTTATGTTGAGTGTACTCATTAGAATTGCCTCATTGAGGCAATTCTAATGAATACACACAACATACATTTTCATGATAAAGTAAGAAAATTGCCCTTAAATATGCCTAAATATTTGTTTTCTTGCACTATCGGAAGAATTTCCTAAGGACTCAAAAACGAGTTTGAATCAGCTATGTGAAATTGTTATGTTGATGTTTTACAGCCCATTCAACCCAACGAGGTCATGTTGAGTGTAGTCCGTTTAATTACCTAATCATACTTTTACTGGGCAGGCTTTATGTGCACAATACTGGTTAACCGCTTAGAGGACTAAGCCTGCCCAGTAAATGTGTGGTTAGGTAAACTGACCGCGCTCGACATGACCCCATAGGGTTGAGTGGGCCGTAAAACCTCAACACAAACAAACAAACTGGGCAGGCTCAGTCCTCTAAGTGGTAACCAGTATTGAGCAAATTCTTTTGCCAGAAACTGACAACTGCCCTTCTTGAATCAGCGGAAGGGAGAGAATGACCGTAGAAATTATTTCGTGATCGAATCTCCACGAAAGAATGTAGCCGACTCTGCGGGGGTCAAACCTGCAAACTCCTGATCACCAGTCAGACGCACATCCAACTGAGCCACCGAGGCCGGCGCGCTACCAGTTTTACTTTTCTAATCTAACAAAGGTAAAATACTCCTCCTTGACTTTTGTTCTACACATATTATCTCCCTTACCTGTCAGAGACTCATAACTGATCAGCCAAATAAGAGAGAAGGACATTCCAAAAGATAGAATTGTTGTAAAAAATAATTTGTGTTTATGCCGATTCATCATATATCAATTAGATGGGAGCTAGTCTCAATGGCAAACAATATTGAGAAGATCCAAATTTTTTTTTATTTTTTTTTTTCAGCCTTTAATCCTTAAAGCGCCAATCACAACTACAGCAGACGACATTTTGAAATATTTTTTTTTTAATTTTTCAAAGAAAACAAGTCTTGATATTTCATGTGAATCATCTGCTTAAACAAGTCTTGATATTTCATGTGAATCATCTGCTTGGTAGATGATTCACATGAAATATCAAGACTTGTTTTCTTTGAAAAATTAAAAAAATAAAAATAAAATGTTGTCTGCTACAAATTTTGCTTGGCACCTTAAGAGTTAACTATTCTATAATAAAAAGGCACAGAGTCCTTTTTAACATGCAACATTCTGTGTAAGAATTTCATATTTTGAATTTTATTTTATTTTTTTTTTTTTTTTTAATTTTTCTTAGGAGAATAGGCTTCAAAATTTCATGCTGTTATCTTAGGAGACAATTTGCACAAATGTCAAACCTTATTTTCTGGTAAAAAAATAGCTGTAAGAAAGATATCACCAATATGTCGTCTGCTAAATTTACATAGAGTCCTAAAGTCTTAAGAGGTGCAACAGATACAGAAAACAGAACATTTTAAAATTTTCAGCTGCTTGGCTTATGCTTAATGCTTAGCACTCTGAGTAAAATTTTCAGCAGATGACATATTGAAATATTTTTCTTATTTTTCTCAGAAAACAGGATTGACATTTCATGCAAATTGTCTCCAATGGAGACAATTTGCATGAAATATCAAATCCTGTTTTCTAGGAAAAAAAACATCACCAATTTGTTGTCTGCTGAATTAGCTTAGAGAGTGGTAAAGATTACTATTATAAGTCAGAGTTCTCTAAATCCACAAAATACTGTATTTACCTTCAGTATTCAAACACCTTAACCCTAAAAGCGCCAAGCAAAATTTGCAGCAGACGACATTCTAAAATTTTTATTTTTGAGAGAAAACAAGTCTTGATATTTCATGTGAATCGTCTGCTTGGCAGACGATTCAAATGAAATGTCAAGACTTGTTTTCTTCTGAAAATAAAAAAAAATCAAAATTGTCGTCTGCTTTAGTTGTGATTGGCACTTTCAGGGTTCATACATGTAGGACTGACCAAAATTCCCTGACAATTCCCTGACATGTCCCTGACACAAATTCAAATTTCCCTGACAGTATTGGAGCCGAAAATTTTATGAATTTAACAAAAAAGACACAATGGGACCAAACATCCCAGCTTCAAATTAATAAGGCTGAAATGTAAAATTCCCTGACATTTCCCTGACATTTTTGCAAAATTTCATTTTTCCCTGACAAATCACAGAATTCACTGACAATTCCCTGACCTTGAAAAAATTAAAATTTCCCTGACATTTCCCTGACGCGTATGAACTCTGACTTTAAGGGTTAACTCTTTACCATTTATTATCCTAAAGTTGGAAGTTCATTTTACTACCTGGTAATTTGTCTAAAAATTGTGGATGAGTGACAAACAGTTCAGACCCTGATCAGATGCTTCATTCTATGGCATCTATTCTGGGTCTGCACTTTTTGTTCCTGCCCATATGTCCCAATACTTAGCATTATTACACATTACGAAAACAAGCCTATTCAAATATACTGAAAATTTCACCACCAAAAACTGAAAATTTTCAGATAAAAATTCTAATATTTTTTTCAAATTTCTGCTCAAAACATAGATTGTGGGTACTCGTTAGAACCGCCTCGGTGAGGCAGTTCTAACGAGTACCCACAATCTATGTTTTCGAGCAGAAATAAGAAAAATAATGCATACCCCTGTAAACCCCAATTTTACTATATAAAAGTGGGGTTTAAGGGGGTCAGAATTATATAGGCTTGTTTTTGTGATGATCAAAGAATTCTCTGTATCCACTATATAACTTTACACTGTTCATTGTCTTTGTCAGTTCCGTCATCCGTATCTATTATAGACACAGTCGCAGATGCTGTTAAACTCTCCGCTTTCAATCGAGAAATGACAGGTACTGCTAAAAAGCCAGCCAGGTATAGAATATTAACAAATTATACCCGTAGGAGTCGACATTATGAAATAAATCAATTTTACGTTAATGTCAGTTTAATAAGTCAAGTGTTACATAAAACAGAAAAAGAATTATTTACACCGAAAGTATAATGCAGTCTTCATTTCCTATTTTTCTCTGATGAAAAGATAAACAGATGAGACATCCCAAAATTTATCCATCGAACTTTGTTACCTCTTTGATACAAAGCTCCAGATCTTGCAGGATTTTTATAAAAAAAATTATCGCTATTTTTCCTATTTTTCCACAAAAACATATGTTGTGGGTACTCATTAGAAGCGCCTTGCTGAGGGGCTTCTCATGAGTACCCACATCATATGTTTTCGTTGAGAAATAAGGAAAATATTTACCTGATACATCACATACTCATCCCACCTTCCTAGAGGTATAATGATAAAATCATAAACTGACAGTTTTTCCACTGGAATGATACACGACCACAAAACATAACGAAATTTTCAATTTATTATCGTATCTAATATCCGTGCCCACTTGTGAATAAGAAAATGAAAATTTTAAGTAAAAATCCACTAAATTGTCAAATTCTTTTGCCATGCATCATGTCAGATTCACCCAGTCTCTTGTCTGTGGTGTGTACCCAGTTCTTGATAAGAGGGACATCAGATGTGAAATATTTTTTCTTATTTCTCCATGAAAACATTTGTTGTGGGTACTCATTAGAAGCAATAGCTCCTGATACGAGGGGGTAGCCACATTTTATATTAATATTATTAGTTTTCTTATTTCTCCACAAAAAAATGTAGTGGGTACTCATTAGAAGCGCCTTGGTGAGGCACTTCTAATGATTTCCCATAGACTGGCTCCAGTCTCCAGTGACAATATATTTTTCTCATATTCCTGTTTGATAATCCACTAAAATAAAACCAGAAAATATCATGACTATAAAGGCTGGTTACTAGAGACTCTAGTGACCAGCCTTCATAGTCTTGACATTACTAGAGACTCTAGTGACCAGCCTTTATAGTCTTGACATTACTTTGGTTTAATTTTAGTGGATTATTAACCTTTAAAGCGCCAAGCAAAATTTGTAGCGGAGGACATTCTAAATTTTTTTTTATTTTGTCAGAGCAAGCAGATGATTCACATGAAATGTCAAGACTTGTTTTCTCTGAAAAATAAAAAAAAATGTTGTCTGCTGCAGTTGTGACTGGCACTTTAAGGGTTAAACAGATAATAAGAAAAAATATTTAGTCACTGGAGACTGGAGCCAGTCTAGATTATCCATAACTATGTTTTTTATGGAGAAATCAGAAAAATATCAGAACTTTTCAGTTGATAAAAGTATATTTGGAACTATGAGAGGCATTTCTAATGAGTGCCCACAACATATGTTTTCACTGAAAAAAGACAAGGCACTTCTAATGAGTACCCACAACATATTATTCCATGGAAAAACAATAAAAAAAATTCTTATACTTTTCGGATGAAAAAAAAAAAAAAAGAATTATCCAGAGATATGTCTAGACATTTATCCATTTGAATACAACAAATTAGAGTGACAGATTTCCCACACCTTGAAACCCAGTGGTCAACCTTTTCAAATATTTCAATGAGAAAATCATATAAATATCTTAAATGCCATTAAATTTGCAGTAAAACTATTTTCCACACAAAAGATCCCTATATAATTTTGACTTGTATAGTTCACTAAATTACTAAGGATTTTATTCAACAAATAAGTGTACCATCTACCAAGAGGTCATACTAGGCAAATTCGATAACCCATTTACGGATATAAAAAGTAATCCATTTACCCATATTGAAGTAACAACTCATAGCTCCAGACTAAACTTTGAAGAATATATTATTAACCCTTGTCATGCTGAATGAATTAAGATGCCACACCCACTTCTAATTTTCAGCCAATCAAATGACTTGATTCAGATTGTTGATATAAATTCACATACTTCATGACAAACAGTGCAGATCCAGATCAGTTGGCTTCTTCAGAAGCCAACTGATTTTGATTTACACTGTTTGCAAAAGCAGGGTATTCCCGGGTCCAGCACTACTAGGGTTAATTCTCAGCATGCTAGGTAAAAATTTCAGCAGACAACATTTTTCTTAATTTTCCTAGAAAACAGGCAGACAAATCCTATTTTCTGGGAAAAATACAAAAATATCAATTTGTCGTCTGCTGAATTTGCCAATAGTGTGTTTAAGCACTAAGTCTCTTTTCCTCTGGAATCCCATTAGATTCAACTTCCGATAAATAAGAAAATAATAATCACAAAGATAAATTTTTTTCACTTAGCATACTAGGTAAACATTTCAGCAGATGACATTCTGAAATATTTTTCTTATTTTTCCCAGAAAACAGGATTTGACATATCATGAAAATCTTCTCCCTTAGGAGACAATTTGCACGTTGAATGAGAAATTCAATTTTCTGGGGAAAAATAAGAAAACAAAATATCAATTTTATCACCTGCTGATTTCCCAAAAGATGTCAAGGTGAGGGTACTAGTTAAGCCAATAACACACAAATCACAGATGCTAATGAACGATTCCTGGACAAAACCACCAAAACTAAATGTTGAATTTATCCCAAAGTAACTTCAAAAGCAAATTCAAATAAAATTTCATGGACACGCAAACCGTCAATTATCAGTTGAAACCATTAATTAATTTAACAGAAATGACCGATATTATTGCAATGTTGATAATGGATTTAAAATTTAGCACACTATGGGCAAATTCAGCAGACGACAAATTGATGACATTTTTCTTATTTTTCCCAGAAAATAAGATTTAACATTCCATGTGCAAATTGTCTCCTTTAGGGAGACAATTTGCACATGAAATGTCAAATCCTTTAAACTGGGAAAATATAAGAAAAATATATGAAAAAAATGTCGTCTGCTGAAATTTTTACCCAGCATGCTAAAAGTGTACTAAAGTAATACAAATGGCCTATATAAAATGGCCAGATAAAATGACCAACAAGGGCAGGACACTAAAATCACCTGAATGAACATGGTGTCCAAATATTTTAGCGCTGACAAAGTCAACTCCATGACAAAACAGTTGTTTACCATGTAAGATGTCAAATATCCCATACAAATGAATCTTCTAACACAAACAGAACATGTTTTCACAACCCCTTACAAACTTTACAGTTGGACGATCCATTAAGAAGTGCAAAGGTCAAATTTTAATATTATGCATAAAAAAACAACCACAAAATCCCTCTATTTCTTAAATTTATCCTAAATATTCCGACAACTTCTTACCATCCTAAAATTTGAACAACTCTTTTTTACTGCATGTTTAAGTGTCTTAAATACGCTGCATGAGTGGCAAACAGTGTAGATCCTGATCAGATGCTGGGTTCTGCAGAATCTGTTCTCAGGTCTACACTGTTTACTCAGGCTAATCTCTTAAAATACTTTTTGAGCAAACATATGCTGGTATACAGTTTTTATGCCCATAACTATCCTCGGTTAATCCAGTTGTAAACAATAATAAAAGCAACTAAAAAGGCAGGTGTCACGGTACACAAGAATTTTCTTTTTGTCAGAAGAGAACTGAGGTAACTATCTAATGCTCAAATGAAGTCCAAACATTTCAGAATTCTGAAGCCTTAAGGAGAACTGATACCCTTTCAAGGGGGAGATAATTCTGTCAAAACTATTTTGCCTCCTTCTAAAAAGAGATCTATTCTAAAAGGAAAGAATTTGCTCCACTTGGGAGCAAATTCTTTCAAGTGGAGCAAATTCTTTCCTTTTAAAGTAGATCCTGTTTCAGAAGGGAAATCTTATGCAGGAAAGCAAAAAAGAAGTCACAAAAGTTATCTCCCTTGTAAAAAGGGCAGATAATCTACCAAGTGTATCCATCCCCCAACCCCTTAACCACTTAATCTCTTTGCACTTGGATGCTAAACTTGAGAAAGAGAAAAAACACAACCCCAAAGATAAACTGCCAACTTGTAAGAAAAGTAATCTTGGAAGAACAAAGGTAAATTGCTAAACTGTAAGAATAGAAAACTAACAAGAACAAAGAGCTGTCAATGAAAGTCATGATGACTATAAAAATTATCTTCTTTCCGATAATCCCAATTATAATATGGCTGTTGCTCTCAAACCAATAGATAAGCTGGTAATATAAACTGAGTACGACTAATTCTCCAGAAAACATCAAAAGTTTAGTACCCTGTTTACCCTAAGAATTCGGACGGTTAAGCAAACAGTGTCAGCCCAAATCAGATGCCACAGAATATCTGATCAGGGTCTATGCTGTTTGCCACTCATCCAGCATCCCTGCTTTTCAAGATAATCCCATTGATGTTGCTCTAAAAACCAACAGATAAGCTGGTAATATAAACTGAGTAAGACTAATTCTCCAGAAAACATCAAACATCACAAAGAGTTCAGTTTGGAAACCTTACGTATTTACCCTAAGTATTTGAACAGACAGGGTTGAGAAAACACTGCCTGAGCAGGGTCTACACTGTTTGCCACTCATCCAGCAAGTTTTAGACATATAGTAGATAGTACAAGGCCTGTCGCTAGACTGGACAGCCTGCCCAAACTTGAACTTGTCTATCGGATCTTAAAAACTTTTAATGCAAAACTTTAACATAAAATTTCTGTCCCTGACCTTGACCTCTAAGTCATGAGCAGGGGTGTGGATTGTGCTCAATAAAATTTTGGACCAACATCTATAATATGAGGATTTAGAAATTACAAGATCTTAAAAACTTTGACGTAAAACTTTTACATTTTTGTTAATGCCGCCGCTGCCAATGCCAATGCCAGGGGTTTAAGAAAGAACAAGAATTATAAATGACTTGGTTAAATACAATGGTGAATTTTTCACACAAGGTGAATTTACCAATAACACAAGGGTCCAAACTAATAGCCTACAATATTATGGAATAATCAGGGCTATTATAACATATCTAAAAGAAACTAACCCTTAAACTGCCAATCACAACAATTGTCGTCTGCTTTGTCATCTGCTTGTGATTTTAGAAGTCATTTTTGCAAACAATGTGGACCCAGATCAGACTGCTCCTTTGTGAGCAGTCTGATCTGGGTCCACACTGTCTGTCAGTATGCAAAAATAGGTTTGAAAAGTTTGCAAGAATATTCAGCAGATGACATAAACAGACAACATTTTCAGATGCAGGTTTTCTTGGAGTTTTAAGGGTTAAAATAAATGTTTGTTATAAAGGTAGTGAACTGGACATGTTCGAAGTCTAGGACAAGCTTGGTAAGGAGTTAGCAGTCAGAATACTAGCGTAAATAAAATTTCCAACAAACAATTTCAAAAGCTATGATCTTGTTTGTTCTTTTTAAGCCTAATACCAACAAACTCAGAATTTCTTACCTGGCAAAACAATAGAAACACCAAAAGCAACAGTTTTCTTGTTTATTTTAGCTGTTTTGGTTAACCCTTGTCATGCCGAATAAATTAAGATGCCACACCCACTTCTAATTTTCTGCAAATCAGATTACTTTATCCAGATTTTTTATATACATTCACATACTTAATGGCAAACAATGCAGATTTGGATCAGTTGGCTTCTTCAGAAGCCAACTGATCTGGATCTACACTGTTTGCAAAGGCAGGGTATATCCGGGTTCAGCAGGACAAGGGTTAACAATAGAGATAGGGCAATTATTTACCCTTAGTATTGGGACACTTTACCATACTTGTCCGAAAATTCGAACATGTCCATTATACCACTTGTTGATGTGTCTAAAAACTGCTGGATGAGTGGCAAACAGTGGAGACCCTGATCAGATGCCACAGATTGTGGCATCTGATCTGGGTCTACACTGTTTGCTCTGGCCTGACTGACCAAATACTTAGAGTAAATACAGTATTGTTAATCTTAATCTTGTTGATACTGATGGCGTAGATAAGCTAGCAGAGATCAAAATGACAATTACTTAAGCTAAATATGATTTGACAATACTCATGGAATTTTAAACTGTGTCTGATTATATAACCTTTATCTAACTTGAAATTATACAAATAATGCCTTTGTGTGTTCAAATAAACAAGGAATAAAATCTGAAGTATTTGGATTTTTACACCTTTCTGTTTGTTTGATCTGGAGTTTTACGGTCCAGTCAACACTATTCAGGTCATGTCCAGCCGGCCAGTTCACTTAACCACACTTTTCCTGGGCAGGCTTAGTTCTCCAAGCAGTTAACCACTACTTGTGCACATTCTTTCCCCAGAAACTGACAACTGCCCTTCTTGAATCAGCAGAAACAGAGAATGACTGTAGAAAATATTTCATGATCAATCTCCATGGAAGAATGTTGCCGGACCAGGCAGGAATCGAAACAGTGACCTCCTGATCACCAGTCAGACACACATCTGACTGAGCCATCGAGGCCGGCAACTGTGCTATGGAGTCTGACCAAGCGAAAAAAGTAACAGATGCTCGCAGATGAGAGAAAGAAACAGCAGAGAATGAGGGCAGAAGAATTACTAACATGTCTTCTAGGGGAAAACAATGATAGGTGCATAAACCTAATGGTTCTGGAGATATCCAGTGCACAAACTTCATTTGGAGAAAATTTGAAACTACTTTTCTGTGCTGACCTTGAAAATGAGGTCAAGGTTACTATTCTTCCTGTGCTGACCTTGAAAATGAGGTCAAAATTACCAAAATCTATCAGCTCTACACCTTGTCCCATGATGTAAGCCTGCAAGCTTAACCCTAGTTCTGCTGAACCCGTATATGCCCTGCCTTTGCAAACAGTGTAGATCCTGATCAGCTGGCTTCTAAGGAAGCCAACTGATCTAGATCTGCACTGTTTTTGCCATCAAGTATGTGAATTTATAGCAACAATGTGGATAAGTAATCCGACTGGCTGAAAATTAGGAGTGGGCATGGCATCTTAATTTATTCAGCATGACGAGAGTTAAAGAAGATCTGTTAAATCTGTGCAGACAAGAAACTGTCCCACAGAATGCCTAAACCAAATTTGACTAAAATTTGACTTTGTCCTGAGCTACAAGGTCACCAAAATCTTGTCTGCTTTAAAGTTAAGTGTCCCAATGATGTTTAGAAGCCTCAAGAAATGCCAAAGCCTGCTTCCTGGGAAAATAAGAAAAATATTTCAAATGTTGTCTGCTGAAATTTTTACCCAGCATGCTAAGTGTTAAAGAACATATCAATAGGCTATGCATAAGCTAAAAAAAAAAAAAAAAAAAAAACAGCTCTGGAACTAAAAAGAAATTAGCACAAACTGCAAGAAGAATTTTAAAATAATCCAATCACTTTCAGTAAATATTTAGCACACAACATAAATCCATAAAATTACACCAATTTAATACTAAGTTTAACTAATACACATTTAGAAAAACTCCTAATGAAATATTTCCAAAAACTAAAGAAATTTATTGCAATTTTATTGACACTTTTACAACAAACATACTAAAGTAAGTCAATACTTATTTACATACAGAGATAGTACTTGGACAGGACCAAAAGCCCCACGATAAACAGAATTCATAGCTACGGATATGAAGGGGCACCTGCAATGTTTTTTCTTATTTCTCCATGAAAACATATGTTGTAAGTACTCATTAGAAGTGCCTCTGTGAGGCACTTCTAATGAATACCCACAACATATATTTCGTGGAAAAATAAGAAAAATATCAATACTTTTTGGACGAAAAAAAAAAACCTAATCTGTAATCTGTAGCTATGTCCTGTCTGTACTCTTGACACATTTTTTTCTTCCACGGAGCTTTTAGTATTCTAAGTCATGAATGTAATGTTTATTCTGATGATTACAAGCAATGAAATGTAGGAAACGGGAAATTAAAAGATTCCGTCCACTATTAATTGTTTTCTGAATTAAACCGAAAAGCTATGAATATAAAGAAGCCTATTTTGATTTAGATAAATGAGTTATGGCAACACCAAAACCTGACTAGACCTTTCCAGATAAAGTGCTTTTCAACAAAAAGTATTGATATTTTCTTATTTCTCCACAAAAAAACTTATGTTGTGGGTACTCATCAGAATTCTGCACCTCTGTGAAAGTAGGTAACAGTGACCTTCTCTTGCCAGAGACCCTTGGAAGCTGAGATAGGAGACTGACCCTGAAAACTGCATCTGGTATTAAGGTTTGCAAAAGTAGGCCACAGTGACTTAGTTCTCTGATGATGAGGCCCATGGAAATCTGGCAAGATAGGAGAATGACCCATCAAAACTGCACAAGGTGTCACTTTTTTTTTTTTTTTTTTTTTTGCGACAATAAGTCATAATGATCTGGTTTTGTGGGAGGGAACCTGAGGAAGTAAGCTGCATGCACGTCAATGAAGTTTAATGTGACTGGAAGACAAGATATGAGGAATATCCTGAAAACTGCCTCAAGTGTTTTTATGAAAGTAGGTAACAGTGACCTAGTTTTGTGGAAAGTTAAGTTTGCTGAGATTAAATCAAACAGATTCACTGAAACTGAGATATGTAACCTGGAATATTCTCTTGTTAACCCTGGTCCTAGCCTGATCCCGGATATACCCTGCCAAATTGCAAACAGAGTAGAAGCCAACTGATCTGAATCTACACTGTTTGTAACTAAGTATGTGACTCTGTATCAATGTATCAACAATCAAGTAATCTGACTGGCTGAAAATTAGAAGTGGGTGTGGCATCTTAATTTATTCTGCATGATAAGTGTTAATTTCTGGTCAGTGACACAGGTCACCTGGAGTGTTGAAGTGCATACACTGATGTTGTTTTTCTTTTTTGTTTGTTTTCATTTTTAGTGTTTTTTGGTTGATTTTTTTTTTTTTTTTTTGCTTTTTATTGTTATTGTTAACCCTAGTCCTGCTGAACCTGGATATACCCTGAAGAAGCCAACTGATCTGGATCCGCACTATTTGCCATTAAGTATGTGAATTTGCATCAACAAAATGGATCAAGTAATCTGATTGGCTGAAAATTGGAAGTGGGTGTGGCATCTTAATTCATTCAGCATGACAAGGGTTGATGGTATTATTATTATTATTTATTAAATATTATTATTATTATTATTATTTTGTGTGTTCTGAACCAAAATCTACCATTTACGTATTCATTGGAATCATCTTGCAGGGGTACTCCCAATTAATATAATGTTTCCAATTAAGATTGCTGTTAGTTTCAAGCAAAAGAATGTGCACAAATACTGGTTAACTGCTTAGAGGACTAATCCTGTCCAGAAAAAGAAAAAGGTATAGTTAAGTAAACTGACCAGCTCAACATGACCTTATGGGTGGACTGGGTCATAAAAACTAAAACTCAAAATTCAACTCAAGATTATTAGATGCAGAAGTACTGGCACTTGGTCTTTAAACATTATCCTCCTGCTGAACCCAGAGAAGCCCAGCCCTTACAAACAGTGTAGATCCAGATGAAGATGCCAACTGATCTGGTTCTGCACTGTTTGCCATTCAGTATTTGAATTTGTACTAACAACCTGGATCAAGTAATCTGATTGGCTGAAAATTAGAAGTGGGCGTGGCATCTTAATTTATTCATCACGACAAGGGTTTAAAATTTTCACAAGCCCATTTTGACTCAAGTGCAAAATCTGACAAAACTTTCCAAAAGTTATAGAGAAACTGACCAGAAACTGATTTTATTAATAAGCCCATTTTGTTTGTTTGTGTTGAGGCTTTACGGCCCAGTCAACCTATAAGGGTCATGCTGAGTGCTGTCAGTTTACCTAACCACACTTTTTTCTAGGCAGGCTTAGTTCTCTAAGCAGTTAACCAGTGCTTGTGCACATTCTTTTGCCAGAAACTGAAAACTGAACTTCTTGAATCAGTGCAAGGGAGAGAAGGACCATAGAAAATATTTCATGATCAAACTCCATGAAAGACTAATGTCGGATCTGGTGGGGATCAAAACCCATGACCTCCTGATCACCAGTCAGACGCACATCTGACTGAGCCATTGAAGCCTGCAACAACTAGCCCATTTTGATTACAATTATAAAACATCAAATATGTTTTAGACAGAATGGGGAAACAGTACAAATCCTGATCAAACTCTCCTTTAGATGTTTGCTTCTACTCCATAATTTGGGTAAATACAGAAACCTGAGTCAAACATCAACAAAATAAACTCCTAGAATGCTCTGTTTTGAAACTGGCTGTAAGTTTGCTTCTAATCTCTGTAAACAAACACCTACAACCTACAACCCTTTTCTGAACAGCTGTTACCCACTGATCAATTCATATCCTGCACAGCTCATGTTTTCTGTTACATACCAGAGGGCTTGTTAAGGAGGCGTATCTAATGATAATTCTGGGATAATTTTCTCCAGTTCTTCATAAAAACATATGTTGTGGGTACTCATTAGAAGCGCCTTGGCGAGGCGCTTCTAATAAGTACCCACAACATATGTTTTTATTGAGAAATAAGAAAAATTATCCCACAATTATCACCAAATATTCCTCCTTAACAAGTCCTCTGAAATGTGATACCATCAATAACATGAGGTAAGGTATAGTTTTTCTACAACAGCAGATATATAATGTTTTGTTGTTTTTTTTAGACTGGTTCCAGCATGCTGTCACTCAACAAGCAACTGTGATCACAAGACTTTTTTGTACTTTTCTCAGAGAATATGCTTCATATTTCAGATGAAATGCCAAGTCCCATTTTCTCGGAAAAATAAGAAAGACAAATGAACTCTATATTAAAACTTTTATCGAGATCCGTCATTGTCAAGGGATTTATATTTGTATCTTCATAAAAACCAAAAAAAATAAATACTGTTTAACCCTTGTCATGCTGAATAAATTAAGATGCCATGCCCATTTCTAATTTTCAGCCAATCAGATTACTTGATCCAGATTGTTGATATAAATTCACATACTTAATGACAAACAGTGCAGAGCCAGATCAGTTGGCTTCTCACAAGCTAACTGATCTGGATCTACACTGTTTGCTAAGACAGGGCATGTCATGTTCAGCAAGAGAAGAATCAGTTTCAAATGTCATCTGCTAATCATGAAGCTATTTTATAATGTACAAATATACAGGGTAAATATGGTATCTTGCTAATTTTCCCCAGCAGTATGCTGTAGGTTAATATTCTTTATGGTGCTTACTACTCTCTTGAGAGCTCCTAATATTTGTTTTATTTTCCAAACCAATTTTTTATATCCCATCAACAAAATAAATGGTTTCTTTATATTGAGCACTAATATTATTAGATCTCACTTGCCCATCTTCCTACACCTCTTGTGGCCCTGGAGGTTAACTCTTGAAATTGTTAACCCTAGTCCTGCTGAACCTGGATATGTGCTGTCTGCAAACAGTGTAGATCCAGATCACTTGGCTTCTTCAGAAGCCAACTGATCTGGATCTACACTGTTTGACATTAAGTATGTGACTTTGTATTAACACACTAAATAAAGCAATCTGATTGGCTAAAAATTACGTGGGCGTGGTATCTTAATTTATTCAGCATGACAAGGGTTAAGTAAATTGTAGCAGACAACATTCTAATTATTTATCATTTTTCAGCAGAAAATAAGACGGCAGATGATTCACATGAAATGTCAAGACTTACTTTCTCTGACCAATACAAAAACAAAAATAACTAGAGCTGGTGTTTGTAAAACACTATGCCCCCAACTGCCTGACTCTAACACTGTTTGACTCCAACACTGCTTAGCCATGACGGTAACAACAGTACAAATATATGATTTCAATGTTATTTTATCAAAGGGAAATAACTCTAAAATAGGAGATGATTGGGATAAGAAAAAAATACGGATCACCTATTTTTTCATGAGGAATCAAAACATGAAATTTCAAAACATTAGCATACATGGTTCTAAACTTATGCTATACACAATAAAGCAACGACATTAAATGGCCCGAAATTGCGAAGGGCCATAACTCCAACATTTCATTTAATTGGTTCAAAATTTATTCAGGTGATCTCCTCCTCAATCCCAATCAGTATACCAAATATCATGGCTCTAGCTTAAATACTTTTTGAGATATCTTGCTGAAAAAGTCAAAACGCCTAGAACTACAAAGGGCCATAACTACATCAATTTTTCATGGAATTTCCTAAAAAACAAACCAGGTAATCTCCACATCATCCCCAATCAGCATATAATATTTCAAGACCCTAGCTTAAGTGCTTTTCAAGAAATCTTGCTGACAAGGTCAAAATGAGCAGAACTGCAAAGGGCCGTAACTTTATCAATATTTTCATGGAATTCTCTCAAAATATAATCGGGTAATGTACACATCATTCCCACTCACTGTATCGAATTTCAAGAACCCAGCTTAAATACTTTTCAAGATATCTTGCTCACAAGATTTAATTCTGATTTTTTTCAAAGGGGCATAACTTTAAATAAACATGCTAGACAAGAAACAAAATACGGGTCGGCTATTTTTTCATTGGGAACCCAAATATAAAATTTCAAAACAATAGCGTGCAGGGTTCTTAAGATATGGCATGCACAAAAAAAGCTTGATGAACGGACAAACAGTCGGATGGACAAATGAAGGCAAAATAATATGCCCCATCAATTTCATTCGAAACTGGGGGCATAATCAGGTCATCTACTCATCGCTACCAATCTATTCATCAAGTTTCAAGGCTCCAGCTTCAATAGTTTTTGAGATATTTTGTTCACAAGGGAAACATGCCCAAATTTACAAAGGGCCATTACTTATGAAATATTTTTCAGAATTTACAAAAAAATTAATCAGGTCATCTACTCATCATTACCAATCAATTCACCAAGTTTCAAGTCTCTAGCTCTAATAGTTTTTGAGATATTTTGCTGACAAGATAAAAATGCCCAAAATAACAAAGGGGCATAACTCAAGAAGTATATTTCAAAATTTCTTCAAAAGTTAATCAGGTTGTCTACTCATCACTACCAGTCTATTCATCAAGTGTCAAGGCTCTAGTTCCAACAGTTTTTGAGATATTTTGCTGACAAGGTAAAATTGCCCAAAATTACAAAGGGCCATAACTCATGAAGTATTTTTCAGAATTTCTTCAAAAATTAATCAGGTCATCTACTCGTCACTACAAATCCATTTACTAAGTTTCAAGGCTCTAGCTCTAACAGTTTTTGAGATATTTTGCTGACAAGATAAAAATGCCTAAAATTACAAAGGGGCATAACTCAAGAAGTATATTTCAAAATTTCTTCAAAAGTTTATCAGGTTGTCTACTCATCACTACCAGTCTATTCATCAAGTTTCAAGGCTCTAGCTTCAATAGTTTTTGAGATATTTTGCTGACAAGTTAAAAATGCCCTAAATTACAAAGGGCCATAACTCATGAAGTGTTTTTCAGAATTTCTTCAAAAGTTAATCAGGTCATCTACACATCACTACAAATCCATTTACTAAGTTTCAAGGCTCAAGCTCTAACAGTTTTTGAGATATTTTGCTGACAAGGTAAAATGCCCAAAATTACAAAGGGCCATAACTCAAAAGGCATTTTTCAAAATTTCTTCAAAAGTTAATCAGGTTGTCTACTCATCACTATCAGTCTATTCATTAAGTTTCAAGGCTCTAGCTCCAACGGTTTTTGAGATATTTTGCTGACAAGATAAAAATGCCCAAAATTACAAAGGGCCATAACTCATGAAGTATTTTTCAGAATTTCTTCAAAAGTTAATCAGGTCATCTACTCATCACTACAAATCCATTTACTAAGTTTCAAGGCTCTAGCTCTAACAGTTTTTGAGATATTTTGCTGACAAGGTAAAATTGCCCAAAATTACAAAGGGCCATAACTCAAGAAGTATTTTTCAAAATTTCTTCAAAAGTTAATCAGGTTGTCTACTCATCACTACCAGTCTACTCATCAAGTTTCAAGGCTCTTGCTTTAATAGTTTTTGAGATATTTTGCTGACAAGATTGCATCCATATTTTTTCAAAGGGCCATAACTCAGAAAAGGGGCATAATCCTGTCAAGAAAAAAAATACGTGTCAGCTATTTTTTCATGAGGAATCCATATATGAAATTTCAAAACAGTAGCATTCACGGTTTTAAAGTTATGCTATGCATCAAAAAGCGTGACGAACGGATGGACGGACGGACGGAAGGACGGACGGACGGACGGACGAACAACCCAGAAGCAATATGCCCCTCCAACTTCTTTGAAATTGGGGGCATAAAAAATGTCATCTTCTGCAGGTGTGATTGGTAATTTGAGGGTTAAGTCTTGGAATGCTGAATAAAAATATTAGCTTGCAACAGATGAGCAATATTTCTTATTTTATCCATAAAACAGGGCTTGACATTACTTCCTATGAAGACATTTCACATGAAATGTCAACTGTTTTCTGGAGAAATAAGGAAATGCTGATCATTTCTCACCAGCTTAATTCACCTTCGGCATGCTAAGAGTACTAAATGAAACAAAAAAAACAAATATATCTGAATGGTGAAAGCACAAACCACCCTGCATAAGTATGGTCAATGTCTTTAACCCTTCTCTTGCTGAACACGACATGCCCTGTCTTAGCAAACAGTGTAGATCCAGATCAGTTGGCTTCTGGAGAAGCCAACTGATCTGGATCTGCAATGTTTGTCAATAAATATGTGAATTTCTATCAAAAACCCAAATCAAGTAATCTGATTGGCTGGAAATTAGAAGTGGGCGTGGCATCTTAATTTATTCAGCATGACAAGGGTTAACAACATCTGAACTAGGCAGAATCTAAGTTATGCACAGTCAAGTTTGTCTAGATTCATGAAGTACAGACCAGTCGAGGTATCGGCTGTTAGCAGACACCATTACCATATGTATGCCCCACCACTCAATAACAATGACCCTTCCAACAACAGGGAATTAACCCTTAAAGGGCCAAGCAAAATTTGTAGCAGACGACATTTATTTTTATTTTTTTAATTTTTCAAAGAAAACAAGTCTTGATATTTCATGTGAATTGTCTGCCAAGCAGACGATTCACATGAAATATCAAGACTTGTTTTCTTTGAAAAATTAAAAAAAAAATATTTCAAAATGTCGTCTGCTGCAGTTGTGATTGGCGCTTTAAGGGTTAATTGCAGAAAAACACTTAACCTTTTTATTGTCCTCCCTTGATGAAATGAGCAAATGAAAAATGAATAGCCTTTTTTTTTCCCAGGAAAACTACATTGTACATTTTATTCATACTGTCTCCGAGAGAGACTTCATAGCTCATCAATTTTTCTTACTTCTCCACGAAAACATGTTGAGAGTATTCATTAGAAGTGCTTCACCGAGACACTTTTAACGCTTAGCACTCTGTGAAAAATTTTCAGCAGACGACCTTTTGAAATATTTTTCTTATTTTCCAAAAAAAAAACAGGTTTCGACATTTCATGCAAATTGTCTCCTCAAATCCTTTTTTCTGAAAAATCAAGAATAATTGTTTGTTTGTGTTGAGGTTTTATGACCCAGTCAACCCAAATAGGGTCATGTCAAACGCTGTCAGTTTACCTAACCACATGTTTACTGGGCAGGCTTAGTCCTCTAAGCGGTTAACCAGTATTGTGCACGATCTTTCGCCAGAAACTGACAACTGCCCTTCTTGAATCAGCAGAAGGGAGAGAATGACCATAGAAAATATTTCATGATCAATCTCCACGAAAGAAAGTTGCCGACCTTGGCGGGGGTTGAACCCGCAACCTCCTGGTCTCCAGTTGGACGGCACATCCAACTGATCAAGAATAATATAATCAATTTGTTATCTGCTGAAGTAGCCCAGAAAATAGTAAAGGTTAAAGTGTAGCGCAACATACCATATTCAACCTAATTACCGCACTGTGCGCTTAGCTTTTTCAAAGCACTGGGAAAACTTGTAGTAAAATATCCACCTAATAAGGGCACACTTTAAAGAAAGATTACCAGAAGACTTCATGAGGGGCCGCATTTACTGATGCTTATGCCGTATTATTTTCTGATTTTCTTTATAAAAACATATGTTGTGGGTACTCATTTGAATTGCCTCAACTTGTCGAGGCAATTCAAATGAGTACCCACAACATATGTTTTTATAAAGAAGTAGATAAAAGTACACTGGTTGTAATCTTTTAGATTACTACATTGCTTGGCTGTGCGCTTATTGGAGCATGTGCGGTAATTAGATCGAATATGGTTTTTTTTTTTTATCTGGAGCTATACGAAAGGTACGTTTTATTGTATCCTTACCACTCAATAACAATGATGATTCCAACATTCGGAATTAATTGCCGAAAACACTTAACCTTTTGTACTCTCTTGGTGAAATAAGGGAATGCAAAATAAAGAACTTATTTATTCTGGGAAAACTGCACTGTACATGTTATTCAAGCTGTCTCCTTTGAGAAGAATTTGAATGAAATGTCAAACCCTATTTTCTAGGGAATAATTAAAATACTGTCTGCTGATATTTACAACTTTAAGCATGTTAATGGTTAATTGTATATCCATCAAAAATATAACAGACATGAAAGTTGCTGGTTTTGTTGCTGGTTTGAAGATACCAATCTTACCCATAACATAATCTAATACAATGTATAACCCTTAGAATGCTGGGTAAAATTTTCAGCAGACAACTTTTAAAATAGTTTTCTTATTTTTCCCAGAAAATAGTACTTGAGATTTCTTGAAAACTGTCTTCCTGAGGAGACAATCTGCATGAAACATCAAATCCTATTTATTGGGAAAAATATGAAAAATATCATCAATTTGCCATTTGCTGAAGTTGCCCACAGCACGCTAAATGACAATACTTGAGCATAAATCTTTACTATATATTTATCCTAAAATTTAGACAAATCTATCAAAAATAACTTCTTTTACTCAGAAATTATGCCTTGCTATTTCAATGATCTGTCATACGAAAAGTCAAGAAACTAATGTCTTGAAAAAATAAGAACATTTTAATATTTATTTAGTTAAAGGTACAACTTTAAGCTTGCTGCAGATGACACCTAGCAGAGAGCTTTCTTTTTTTATTTTTGTCTTGTTTTTTCTTGCATTTTTCTTATCTTTTTTTTTCCAGAAAATAGGCATCACATCACGAAAACATGCCTATATAATTTTGACCCCCTTCAACCCCACTTTTATATAGTAAAACTGGGGTTTACAGGGGTATACATTATTTTTTTTTATTTCTGCACAAAAACATAGATTGTGGGTACTCGTTAGAACCGCCTCAGCGAGGCGGTTCTAACGAGTACCCACAATCTATGTTTTGAGCAGAAATATGAAAAATATCAGAAATTTTTATCGGAAAATTTCCCTTTTTTGGTTGTAAAGTTTTCAGTATATTTGAATAGGCGTGTTTTTGTAATGATTTTATTTGAGAAAATATTCTGAATGAAATGTAAAATTCTTAATTTTAAAAACCAATATATGCCTTGATTGTTGTCTGTAAATTATCCTTTCGGCAAGCCAATGTGACATTACTATTTGACAGCCTTTTTGCTTTTTATTGTTTTTTTTTTCCATTTTCATTCTCTCTCTCTTGCTCTCTCTCGCTCTCTCTCTCTCTCTCTCTAAATACTTGGCATGCTTGGTAAAAGGAAAATTCAACAGAGGATACTTTGAAATATATTTCTTATTTTTCCCAGAAAATAGACTTTGGCATTTCAAGCAAATTGTCTCCTACCTAAGAGACAATTTGCTTAAAATGTTAAAGCCTATTTTCTAGGAAAAACAAGAAAATTATCATGTCATCTACTGAAGTTGCTAATAGCTTGCTAAGTGTTTAAGCCACAGCTTAAAGGTCGAAGGGAAGTAACTCCAATATGGATACTGGATTGTCAGTTCTCAGCAGTTTGCCCTTGGTACACAGAAAGTGAAAGACTGGCAACTGACATTTTATTGGTCCATTAGACATTTATCTTGAAGTACTGAAACTGACTTGTTCAAATTTTAGGCTAAGTATGTCAAGAAGTCAACATTTAAAGGTACAAAGCAAAATTTGTAGCAGATGACAATATACTGAACTTTGTTTTTTTTTATTTTTCAGAGTAAATAACCGTTAAGTTTTGACAGTTCATGTGAATCGTCTGATTGGCATAGATGTGTTTCACTGTGATGTTTCATAGACGAGGTAGAGGACCCCTATATGGACCGAACATATATTTGTAACCCCAACTCCCACTAGTTTTCCTTCTGACCATTTCAAGGTGATTCCTCTGTTGCAAGTCCTTGTTTGTGTGCCTGTGCTTTCATCTGTGGCATTTGTTTTGTCATTATTTGCTCTTCATCTCTCCTTCTTCTGGTGCCTCGGGAAAGCTGTGCTTCGTGATTGTGGCATTTCCTGTATATCTTCCCTTATATTTTTGTTCAAATTTTAGAAGTACCGTAATAACCCTAAATATTGGGACAGATATGCCTATGCAAACAGTGTAGACCCAGATGAGATGCCGCATGATGCGGCATCTGATCAGGGTCTATACTTTTTGCCATACATACAGCAATATTTTGGGACACATCAATAGGTAGCAGAATGAACTATTTCAAAGTACAGGGCAAATATGGTAAGTAGATAAGGTGTCTCAATACTTAGGGTAAATATGGCATCGCTGGAATATAGGTTTCCAAATATTTAATGCAAATATGGTAGCAGATTTGTTTGTGTTGAGGTTTTACGGCCCAGTCAACCCAATGGGGTCATGTCGAGTGCGGTCAGTTTACCTAACCACACGTTTACTGGGCAGGCTTAGTCCTCTAAGCGGTTAACCAGTATTGTGCGCATTCTTTCGCCAGAAACTGACAACTGCCCTTCTTGAATCAGCGGAAGGGAGAGAATGACCGTAGAAAATATTTCATGATCAATCTCCACGAAAGAATGTTGCTGACCTCGGCGGGGGATGAACCCGCGACCTCCTCGTCTCCAGTCGGACGGGGCATCCAACTGAGCCACCGAGGCCAAATATGGTAGCAGAAAATTCTAAGGTATTTATATTATAAGATGCTAGCAAAAACAGTTTAACCTTTACCACTCTCTGGACAAATTCAGCAGGCAACAAATGATTTCTTTTTTTTTTTTTTTTTTTTTGATTTTTTTTCCAGAAAAAAAAAAGGTGTTGACATTTCATTAATATTCTCTCCATGGAATATCAGATCCTGTTTTCTGGAAAAAATAAGAAAAATATTTCAAAATGTTGTCTGTTGAAATTTTTACCCAGCATGCAAAGTGTTAACTTCTTACCGTATCAGTCCTTAACCCTTGTCCTGCTGAACCCGGATATACCCTGCCTTTGCAGACAGTGTAGATCCAGATCAGTTGGCTTCTGAAGAAGCCAACTGATCTGGATCTGCACTGTTTGCCATTAAGTATGTGAATTAATAGCAATAATCTGATTCAAGTAATCTGATTGGCTGAAAATTAGAAGAGGGTGTGGCATCTTAATTTATTCAGCAGGACAAGGATTAAATTTGAATGTGTCCATTTTACAACCTGTTATGTATGGATGGGTGACAACAGTGTAGACACTGATCAGATATCAGAATACAGAATGTGGTGTCTGATCTTAGTCTACATTGCTGCTTCAGGTCTGTCTGCTCAAATACTTTGAGCATAAATGGTAATAAGATTTTAACAGAAAATACTGACAGTAGTTATATTAAGATGTGAGTGAAATCAATTTAAACATAGTACAGTATAGCTTGTTTTACACTTGAAATGTTTTCGTAAGACTTTATTAGCATCGAAACAGGTGTTCTAAGTTTCCATTAATGAAGCAATTTCAGATCTTTGAAAATCCCACAACTCAATCTACTTGTTGATATTGGATGGAAGTTAATACAGAACACTTATTACAAATGAATCCTGTAGGTTATGTCAAGTGAAACTGGCTCCTTCAGCAAAATGTAAATAAAAAACGTGAAACAATATTACCCTACCGCTATTTTGTGGTGGGCAGACAAGCTGAGATAACTCTGTCAAAAACTGATGAAATTTGCTCATTAGCAATCCCAAACCAGATCTGCATAAATATTTATGCACATACCAAATCTGGTGAAAATCCATTAATACTTACTCAAGTTACCATCCAGTAATTAAATACGGATGTGTGGAGGGCAGATAACTCTGTCAGAAACTGACGAAATTTGCCAATAAGTAATCCCTAACTAGATCTCCACAATATCAAGTTTGGTGAAAAGTCCATTGGTATTTACTCAGTAATAAAAAGATACAGATAGACAGACAAATGGACAGATTAACAGAAGGATATACGTACGTCCAACGTGAAACCATAATACCCCACTACTTTTATGTGGAACCAACTTACATCGACTGAACTCTTCTACCACAACTCTTTGGACCAGTCTATTTCCAATAGCAGGGTGTCAGGTTAGTCTTTATTATTACTGTTTTATTCAATGCAAACAGTGTAGACCCTGATCAGGTGCCACATTCTGTGGCATCTGATCTGGATCGGCATTGTTTGCCGATTACCCTTTTGGGGGTTTCCCGACTAAAATGGGTTAAGCTCTCCAGTTTGTGCTAACCGTTTCAAATTGGTTCCTCTGTCACAGTTCTTCTTTAACCCTTAAAGCGCCAATCACAACTGCAGCAGACGACATTTTGAAAATTTTTTTTAATTTTTCAAAGATGGGCTGCTGGACAGACAGAAAGCCAGACGGCTATATGTGACCTGCAAGCTAAAAATGATCTTCTGAAAAGGCTTACCTGAAGCGCTGCAATATGCCTTTTTTTTTGACAAAACAATGCTGGTTATTTTTTTAATAAAATAAATTTTCCACTGCAACATAATCTATGACATTTCAAAAGAGCTCATTGAGATAGGTCAAACAAACGATAAAACAAACAGGATTGCGCAGTCAGTGGCACGCCATCGCAAAATCCCCATGCTCTGTGCTAATTTTGTAAATAGCGTGACGGCTGGACAGACGGAAAAATAATGTTGCTCCTGCACACCCTTACCATGAGGGGAAGTCATATAGCAAGTTTGGTTAGATTTCACCTAGTGGGTTAGGAGGAGAGTGTACGGATGGATGGAGAGAGACATTCACAATATCCCCATTGGCTAAAGCGTGGGGATAAATATATAGAGGACAGCGTATTCGACCTGATTACCACACTGTGTGTTTAAGTTTTTTTAAAATTACAGGGAAAACCTGTGGTAAAATATGTATTTACCTAATAAGTTACACTTAAAAAAAGATCAGCAAAGGACTGATTTGATGATGTTTATGCGATTTTTTTTCTGATTTTCTTTACAAAAGCATATGTTGTGGGTACTTATTTGAATTGCATCGACAAGTCGATGCAATTCAAATGGGTATCCACAACATATGTCTTTATAAAGAAGTAGACAAAAGTACACTTGCTGTAATCTATGGACGACGGATTTACTTGACTGTGTGCTTATAGGGGTTTGTGCGGTAATTAAGTCGAATACGATAATTTTGTTATTTTCTGGACCAAACATATTTTATGGGAACACAATGGAATTGCCTTGCCAAAAGAATATGTCTTGTTGAAAAAATAGCAAAACTGTTACTCCTTATCTGGAGAAAAATAGGTTGAGGAGAAAATAACTTACCACCACATCATCAAGGTATCTGGGATTATGAAAATATTTTTGCCAGACCCAAAGCCATGGATATCTCTGAGCTCTTTACTTATTTCAGCTGTTTGAAATATCATCACCGAACAAGAAAATGTACTTAGTGTTTCTTACTGTATGCAATAGTTCAAGGTAAGGTGCTGCCTTCTCAATCAAAAAGTACAGATATTTTTTCTTATTTCTCCACAAAAAAATATAATGTGGTACTCATTGGAAGCTCCTCAATGTTTCTTATTTCTTCATGAAAAGGCATTGTGGGTACTCATGAGAAGTGCAGAATTGAGGTGCTCGCAACAAGTATCTACAACAAATCCTTTTGTGGAGAAATAAGAAAAATTAGAAAAATTAAAGCAAAGCACTTCTAATGAGTACCCATAACATATGTTTCCATGGCAAAATACTGTATTCGATCTAATTACTGCACATACCCATATAAGCGCAAGCATTTTTTTAGTCTTCAGATTACAGCTCGTGTGTTTTTATCTACCTCTTTCTTAAAGCATATGTTGTTGGTACACATTTGAATTGCCTCGACTTGTCGAGGCAATTCAAATGAGTATCAACAACATATGCTCTTAGAAATCAATCAGAAAAAATACCATATAAGCATCTTAAAATAGTCCTCTCATGAAATATTTAGCTGTTTTTGTCTTTTTTTTTTTTTTTATTTTTCTTTAATTGAGCATGCCTTATTAGGTGCTTATTTTACTAAATGTAATTTTTAGTAATTTTGAAAAACCTAAGCGCACAGTGCAGTAATTAGAACTAATACGGTAAGAAAAATATTTACCTGACACCCCCTCTTATCCAGAACAATGCAATTACTGTATTTACCCTAAATATTGAGATAAACAGGCCTAGGTAAATAAATTAGACCCAGATCAGGCATCACAGTATAATGCATCTGATCAGGGTTTACGCACTGTTATAATCCTTGTCATGCTGAATAAATTAGGATGCCATTTCCATTTCTAATTTTCAGCCAATCAGATTACTTGATCCAGATTGTTGAGATGAATTCACATACACAATGACAAACAGTGCAGATCCAGATCTGTTGCTTCTTCAGAAGCCAACTGATCAGGATCTACACTGTTTGTAAAGGCAGCATATATCTGGGTTCAGCAGGACCAGGGTTAAGCAGATGTACCTATAATCAAATCTAGTAAGCCTAAACCATATAGGATAGGAAATATAAACTGGATAAGGTTTTTTTTTTTTTTGTATAAAATAGGTCAAAGGTCAAAATGTAGGCTGCAGTGACCACCTTTTGGCACATGACACATATTTTCAATAGATGCACCCACATCCCAAAAACAAGCTTGAGGTAAAGGAGTAATCTGGCCCCAGACCCTTTCATTATTTTTCTTTTCATTCTTTTTCTTCTTTTTCTTTTTTTTTTTTTTGAGGGGACACAACACTTGTATAGCTTGTAGAATTTTTTTTTTTTTTTTTTTTTTTTTTGATTTGGGTTTTACGGCCCTTTCAAGAATATTTCACTTATATCGAGCCGATCGTTCATCGAAGGTGGGCGAAAACCGGAGAACCCGGAGAAAAACCACCTGACCATCCGTAAGCAGAACTTGGCTTTCCCACATATGATCCGAGCCAGGCTCGAACCACAGCGGTGAGAAACCTAAAGGATCAAGAGTCAACTCTCTTATCCACTAGGCTACAGGGGCCCGTGAATTTTTGTTTACTTCAGTCCCTTCAGCCAAAGGTAACTTGGAAGTTGGATTAAAGAGGATCATGATAAAAAATAATGTAGAGAAAGAGAGAAATAGATATAAAACAAAAATGACTGGAGCCAGTCTAGTAAAGGAGCTATGCATTGAACAAATTTGTTTTTGTACAAGAGATCAGAAGCTAAAATATAGGTTGCAGTGACCTGTTTTGATACACAGCACATTTTCCTTTGCACATGTATGTATACATTAGATTAGACAGTACAAGAGCTATATCCCAGGTAAGATCTTTTTTTTTTTTTTTTGCTTGTATAAAGTAGGTCAGATGTCAAGATATAGGCTGCAGTGACCTACTTTTGAAACATGACACCATTTTTCACAGATGTACCTATATGCCAAATTGAGTTCAAATCACTTCAGAGGTTACTGAGAAATATCATTTAACCGTTTTCCCATTATTAGTCTATGTGAACTTTTAATTAATTACTGCCATGGCAACCAAACAAGAAGATAGACTGGTAAAAATTTAGCTATTCTGAATTGCCACCATCCAGGTAAAATTTCTACCAAATTAGGGTTATATAAACAACCAAAATTGTTTTGGTAGAGTTGACATTTAAAAGAATTCCTATTTTTAAAACTTACTGTTGCCATGGCAACCAAATACATTGCATAATGATTGATGGCCATGATACACATATACTTGGTATTACCCAATAACAAGTACTGCTTAGTTTGGTTCAAATCAATTTACTGTTTATGGACGAATGGGTGGAAGTTGAGTGCTATAGCTCGTACTGAGTATAGCTCAGCTGAGCTAAAAATATCAATTTGCTGAAAGATGTCTAGAGGTACGAGCATATTACTGTGCAAAGTGCAACAAGATCTATTGAATACTCACCTCGCGGCAAACTTTGGACCTTGTATTCATTCACAGAGCAGCTATCCCAGTCAAAACTCCAAGCGCTTAGAAAAGCCATTCTCACTCACAAAATAATAATCCACATGAATGCTATAACGGCAATATCTTTTACACGGAACATCCAAGAATACTTTTAATTTTGAAAACTTCAGCAAAAAATCCACTAAGCTGAGTTTATCCCATTGGCTCCACGTATATAATTAAAATATAATAATTTTTGTAGCATCTATAGTTTTCCAGAGGACCTGCTAAGAAAAAGGAAGTGATGATAATTCTGGGAGACTTTTCTCCAGTTCTTCAAAAACATACTTTGTGGGTACTCATTAGAATTGCCTCAGTGAGATAATTCTAATGAATACCCACAACTTGTGGGTATTCATTAGAATTATCTCACTGAGGCAATTCTGGGCCACAAGGTATATTTTTATAGAAAAATAACAAAAATTATCCTAGAATTATTACCTGATACTCCTTAACAAGTCATCCCGACTGTTCTTTCTTTTTTTTTTCCTAGTTTTCAGTGGAGTTACCTATCTTCCAATACCGTCCCATCTCTCTTATTCCAAATTGCTCATGAAACGGCAAATTTGGCTCAGACTCTGTGCACAGACAAATTTATACCAACAATTATTTGTCTTCTAAAAATATAACTTGTATATTATCTATATCTGTCATCAGATATCTTTAGTACATACATAATTAAACTTGAGCAGTCTCTGGGCAGAATCAGCAGACGACAAATTGTCGAATGTTTTCTCATTTTTTCCAGAAAATAGATTTTAACATTTCATGCAAATTGTCTCCTAACAAGACAAATTGCATGAAATCTCAAATCATTTATCTTAAATATTTTAAATTGTCGTCTGCTGGAATTTTTACTCAGCATGCAAAGCGTTTAACTTTCCATGAAGATGATGCTTGCTTAAAAAATACCAGTTGGTGAAAGTCAGGATTCTGATAACTTCCTGACGTAAAAAAATTCTTTCAATGCATTCTTGCATATTTTTTTTGTTTAACACTTACCACTCTAAGGGCAAATTCAGCAGACGACAAACTAACAATATTTTTCTTATTTTTCCTAAAAATAGGATCTGACACTTCATGCAAATTGTCTCCTAAGGAGACAATTTGCATAAAGTGTCAGATCCTACTTTCTAGGAAAAATAAGAAAACCATTTCAAAATGTCATCTGCTGAAATGTTTACCCAGCATGCAAAATGTTAACCTACTGTATTTACACAAAGTACTTGGACACCTTAACTCCTTACCAACTTGTTCCAAAATGTGAAAAAGACCCTTTTATTTTTTATTGATGTGATTGAAAACCTGACGGATGGAAGGAAAAACAGTGCAGACCCTGATCAGATGCTGCATTCTGCGGCATCTGATCTGGGTCTACACTGTTTGTTCAGTCCTGGCTGTCCAAATTAAATTACAGTGAATTAAAATGTTAAAATGTGGTAAGTTACGGTAAATTATAATGTTACTTTACTTTCTAATTTTTTGTAGTCACTTTTTTTTCTTTTTTTTTTTTTTTTTTTTTTTCAAACTCCTTAGCTAATGGTGCTCCAAGACTAATATTCACAAGTTTTGTTCTTTTTATCTCTCCAAATATTTACATCTTGTCACTCCAGCCAAAAATTTGTAATAAAATATCCCTTAAATTATGTTTTAACTTGACAACTTTATAATTTAATCAATGAAACTAAGTAAAATTTCTGCTACTTGCTTATCAAGGACCTGCTAAACTTTTGATTTTTCCTTCCTCTTTTTCTTAACTTCCCCAATAACATTAACACTTTGAAGTTGAACACTGAATTAAAATATCAGGGATTTTTTTAAAATATTTTCTTTTCTTATTATTATTATTTTTTTTTTATCAAAAAAGTGTTAATATTTTTCTTATTTCTACACAAAAACGTAACTTTGTAAGTCTGCTTTGCCAAGTCGCTTCCAAGGAATATCCACAATTTATGTTTTCATGCAGAAATAAGAAAAAATATTTATCTGCACACCCACCTACTATCTGTAGCTATTATTTACCCACAAAACATGACAAGATTTCTTGGAATCTTCGGAGTTGAGATGAACAATAGCTCTGTCCATGATAGACAAAAGCCCCTGCCCAGTGTGGTTGCAATTAATGTATTTGATTTTTTTTTTTTTCAACTGCAACATTGTCACTTTATCCATCCCAGAAATTCTAACAAAATATCTGAATGAGCATTTTTCATTACAGTGCTTATGCTGCGAAAACGAAGACATGTACAGTAAATGTCCTAAAATTTTGTACACCAAAATCGCCAGTAAAATTCATATGCAAACAGTGCAGACCCTAATCAGACTGCTCCTGAAGGAGCAGTCTGATCAGGGTCTACACTGTTTGCCTTTCTACTAAGTATCTTAAGAAATAGCGGCATAAAGAGCAAAATATAGGCAAAAAGGGTAAGGAATAAAGTGTTCCAAATTTTAGGGCATTTACCGTATCTTATGACATGTCCAGGAAGTGAAGATTCCGATCAGCCTGTGCATCAATGCTGGCTGATCAGGCCTTTGCTGTCTGCATGAAGAAGTCCAGGATCCTGGGCCATCCATAGAGCATCCAGTATAGACACTGATCTGACTGTGTGAATGTTTGTGTGTGTTGAGGTTTTATGTCCCAGTCAACCAAATGGGGTGATGTTGAGCGCGGTCAGTTTACCTCAGATCTCCACACTTTTTCCAGGACAAGCTGCACCTTCCAAGCAGTTAATCAGTATTTGTGCACATTCTTTCACCAGAAACTGACAACTGCCCTTCTTGAATCAGCGGAAGAGAGAGAATGACCATAGAAAATATGTCATGATCAATCTCCATAGAAGAATGTTGCCGGACCTGGCTGGGATCGAACCCACAACCTCCTGCTCCCCAGTCGGACGCATCCAACTGAGCCACCAAGGCCAGCTGCTATGTGAACGTACAGGCTGATCTGAATCTTCATTGGGTGAATATTAAAGGATACATTATCTAACAATGTAATCCTCATTATCTCATCTTGTGACCCATTTCTGTATAGAAAACACATTCTACGACCTCATTACAAATGTCTCACTGAGACGAATCTACTGAAATCTCATAACATGTTTTTGTGAAGCAATAAGTTAACACTTAGAATGCTAAATAAAAAGTTCAGCAGATGGTAGTTTAACCCTTGTCCTGCTGAAACCGGATATACCCTGCCTTTGCAAACAGTGCAGATCCAGATCAGTTGGCTTCTGAACTGGATCTGCTCTGTTTGTCAATCAGAATGCAAATTTGTATCAACAATCTGGATCATGTGATCTGATTGGCTGATAATTAGCAGTGGGTGTGGCATCTTAATTTATTCAGCATGACAAGGGTTAAAGTACCATATATTTGACCTAATTACCACACACACCCCTGTAAGTGCACAGTCAAGCAATTCCATAGTCTTCAGATTACAGCCAGTGTACTTTTTTTATCTTCTTCTTTATAAAGGCATATGTTGTGGGTACCCATTTGAATGCATCAACAAGGCATCAACTTGTTGAGGCCATTCAAATGAGAACCCACAATACATGCTTTTATAAAGAAAATCAGGAAAAGAAACATCACAAAACATCGCATAAAATTTGAAATAAGTCATTTGCTGATCTTGTTTTTAAAGAATACTTTTAACCCTTGTTCTGCTGAACCCGGATAGCCCCTGCTTTTACAAACAGTGTAGATCCAGATCAGTTGGCTTCTGAAGAAGCCAACTGATCTGGATCTGCACTGTTTGCCATTCAGTATGTGAATTTATGCCAACCATCTGGATCAAGTTACCTGATTGGCTGAAAATGTGAAGTGGGTGTTGCATCTTAATTTATTCAGCAAGACAAGGGTTAATTAATAGGTGGATACATATTTCACTACAAGTTTTCCCAGTAACTTTGAAAAATCTAAGCACATATAATAAGGTCAAATACGTATTTTATTTTTTCTTAAATCCCAGAAAATAGGGTTTGACACTTCATGCAAATTGTCTCCTTAGCTTAAATATGAAAAATATCAATTTGTCATCTGCTGAATTTTCCCAGAGACTTCTAAAGGTTAAATAGAAAAACTTTAATCATTTAAATATAAAAAACTTTGATCTTCCAAACAACATATTTACATCCTCCATGGAATTCTTTTCTGTGCTATATTCCTCTCTCACCTAAGATGTTGAAGGCTATTTACATGTTTACATAACGTAATTACACGTAATTACGCGTTATATGTCACTCTCCAAGATACTACTGCAATTCTCCAGTTTGCTTTAATTTATGCCCATTATAAAACACTGTACCACAAAACAAACAATAATAAAGATGGGACTGCAATTTAAAGTTATTGTCCTGTCCTAGGTTAACTCCCATTTAGATTAGCTTTTAATGATATACATTTGAACTTTAATCACAGCATATGAACATTCCAGGTTACGAGCAGAGCTCCAGATAAGGAACTCTTTTGACCAAAAATTCCTGATATTTTTCTTATTTCTCCACGAAAACCTATGTTGTGGGTACTCATTAGAAGCGTCTCGCCGAGACGCTTCTAATGAGTACCCACAACATAGGTTTTCGTGGAGAAATAAGAAAAACAAATTTCTGATACACCTTCTTATCTAGAGATATGCTTACAACTATCAGGTAATACATCTAACCCACATGTTCTATGCTGTGGAACAACGCAATCTGATCTCTGTCACATATAAAGGGACCTTAAAATAACCACTTGCAAATAACAAATAGCATCAGCCTGAGTGTACATAAAATGTACCGCTAAAAAGTAAGATCTTAATCAATCAGCTGATCTGGGTTTTCCCTGTTTGCACAAGCACTAAGGGTCCTTTACAAGTGGAACGACCCATTTGATAACTTATCGTAATAGTAAATACAATTCAATTCAAAGTACATCTGTGACTGAATAATTATTGTATCTCTTTCTATATTGATAATGATATTAACCTTTACTGCTCAGCAGACTACAAATTCAGCAGATGGCAAACTGATATTTTTCTTATTTTTCCCAGAAAACAGGCTTTGACATTTCATGCAAATTGTCTCTATAGGAGACAATCTGCATGAGATGTCAAAGCCTACTTTCAGGAAAAAATAAGAAAAATATTTCAAACTGTCGTCTGCTGAAATTTTTACCCAACATGCTAATTAAGCATTAATAGTAACAGTACAGAAACAGATAATCATATCTTTACTCTTACTGATAAATTTCGCAAGGAATATTATATATCACACATTTCACATATCACCGAGCTATGACAACTTTCGTCCAGATTTGATGGAACATTCTGTAAAATCATTTTTTCCAAGTTAGGTAACAATTGCTAGCCTTTTTGCTCCCATCTTCCCTCCTAACTCAAGGATGGCCTTCCTTCACAAGGACTCAAGCTTCACAAGGCACTTTAAAACTAATAACAGATCTCAAGCTGTTTTGCTTTTAGCAAGCAAATCATATCTGTACTCATTCAGATACTATATCACACGTTTGACCTATCATCATCGAAGCTGTAACAACTTTTGTCCAGCTTTGATGATATACTGGTAAAACCATTTTTTTCCAAGGTAATAATCACTTCTACATGTATATTATCCATTCCTGGGGGATCCTTGCTTCTAAAGGTACTTAAAAAATTATGAATAGTTTCAAGAAACACATATCAAGCTGTTTAACAAGGGTAAAAATTTCAGCAGACGACATTTTGAAATATTTTTTCTTATTATTCCAGAAAATAGGCTTCGACTTTTCATGCAAACTGTCTCCTGAGGAGACAATTTGCATGAAATGTAAAAGCTTTTTTCTAGGAAAAAATAAGACAAATAACATGAATTTGTCATTTGCTAATACTTACTTATACCTATAACATAATACTATGTAGTGTTATTATAAAACTATTATGTTAATATAGGCATAAGTCATTTAGGAAATCTATGGACATGAATTTCAGCAGATATGCTTCCTGTTTTTCTCAGAAAATAGGATTTGAGATTTTATGCAAAGTAATGTCAAAACCTGTTGTCTTGAAAAAAGTAAGAATAGTATCAATATTTGCCCAGAGAGTGCTAAAGCACCAGTAACAACTAAAGCAGGCATTCTGAAATATTTTCCTATTATTTTTCCAAGAAACTAAAGTTTGACATTTCATATGAATCATCTGCCCAGCAGATGATTCACATGAAATGTCAAGCCTTATTTTCTCTGAAAATAATTTTGAAAAAAATACCGTCATCTGCAACAATTTTGCTTGGCACTTTAAAAGTTAAATATTAGCAGAATACATTTTCTTTGAGAATGGAAACTAACTTTCATTACCACACCCCACTTCTACACCCCCACCCCCAACTCCGAACAAGGAAACACAATTTTGTTCTTTTGCCAACTATCTGCTAACTTCTGCATGAAAGTACAGAAGGTTAAGAAAGACATCAATGATGAACTATACTGCATCAGCTTCAGATATAAAAGGCACTTTTTCACCCAAAAAGTATTCATATTTTCTGCCTTGACGAAAATGCGAGTTAAGGTATGAATCAGAAGCATCTAAGCAAGGCACTTCTAATGAATACCAACATTTTATGTTTCATTCAAGAAATAAGAAAATATTAATCAAGATACTCCCTCTATCTGGAGTTACGCCTACTGGGCCCAGTTGTTTAAACCATGGTTATCTGAAGAAGCTTGTTAGTGGTCAAAATGTTAACTGTTCTAGTAAGTACAATATCTAATTCACAGGTATTTTTGCTGAAAAAAATGTGAGTAGCTTTTGCAGATGCAAAAGCTACTCACATTTTTTCAGCAAAAATATTAGCATATATGCCATATTTTAATGATCAAAACAACATCCTTAGTTTTGATTGATTCATTATGTTTGTTTGCGTTGAGGTTTTACGGCCCAGTCAACCCAATGGGGTCATGTCGAGCGCAGTCAGTTTACCTAACCACACGTTTACTGGGCAGGCTTAGTCCTCTAAGCGGTTAACCAGTATTGTGCACATTCTTTCGCCAGAAACTGACAACTGCCCTTCTTGAATCAGCGGATTTTAGCTGAAGTTTTACGGTCCAGTCAACCCATTAGGGTCATGCTGAGCTGGTCAGTTTACCTAACCACACTTTTCCTGGGCAAGCTTAGTCATCTAAGCAGTTAACCAGTATTTGTGTACATTCTTTCAGCAGAAACTGACAACTGCCCTTCTTGAATCTGCTGGAAGAAACTAACTGGGCCCTGGATAATAGAAAATCTGTGGAAGAAACTAACTGGGCCCTGGATAATAGAAAATCTGTAATTTTGAAGATAAAAAATGTGATTTTCTTTTTTCTCTGTTCCTCTGTGCAGACACAATAATTTTCTAGAATCTCAAAATAAAATTCTGAAAGAGAATATCAAAAGTACAAGGTATTTGCACCGACGGAAAAATAAGACAAAATTACATCCACTGACACTCAGCTTTTCTGCAGCCCTAATTATGAACATGCCCAGTTAACGAACCAATTTAATAAGTTTGCTGTAAAACCTAATAACCCATATCACTTCCTATCCAAAACAGGAAGACCTATGCCAAACTGCTCTTCCCCACCACATTTCTACTGTTCACTATACATACTGGCAAATTTCAAGCGTTTTGAACATTTCAAGCATTTTGAACAAAGACCCTCAGGCGTCCCTGAAGAGCTGCACAGTTTGACCTTTACCTTTCATGGTCACCTGTAAAATGTGATGTGGGTGGTTTTTGTTTCATCAATTATACCTCAATTGACCCCTGACTTTCTGATTTTATATTTTATATTAGCAGACACAATTCTGTCTTATTTTTCAAATTTTTCCTATAAAATAAGGCTTGACATTTCATGTGACTAGGAGACAATCCACATGAAATGCCAAGCTTCATTTAATGGGGAAAAATAAGGAAAACCTTAACAAATTTGTTCTCTGCTAATACTGGTATACACAAATCATTTTTTCATGATGAATGGAAATATAATGGTTGCGGAGATTTCTGACAACTTAATAGCTATCCCAGGTGTAGTTCCATGTCGGAATGAAAACAGACCTGGAAAAATTTGCAAACATCGTTTAAACTTGCATGTTTCTGCAGAAATAATACCTTCCCACAATTCCAAACAAGCTTTTATTGTATTTTTATATGTTCCTTCAGGAATTGTTTTTCTTTTGTTTTTTGTAAGTTTTTTTTTTTTGTGTGTGTTCTTTTGCATTTTTCTTTTTACAATGTTCCAGATGTGCCTGAGACTGTTAACCCTTGTCATGCTGAATAAATTAGGATGCCACGCCTACATCTAACTGTCAGCCAATCAGATTAGTTGATCCAGATTGTTGATATAAATTCATCAACTGAATGACAAACAGTGCAGATCCAGATCAGTTGGCTTCTTCAGAAGCCAACTGATCTGGATCTACACTGTGTGCAAAGGCAGGGTATATCTGGGTTCAGCAGGACTAGGTCAAGGCCCTATATGCTGGGCAATACTTTCAGCAGATGACATTCTGAAATATTTTTTCTTATTTTTCCTAAAAAATTGGCTTTGACACTTGATGCAAATTTGCATGAAATGTCAAAGCCTATTTTCTGAGAAAAATCAGAAAAATATTGTGAATTTGTTGTCAGCTGAATTTATCCACAGAATAGTAAAGGTTAACTTAAATGGGTATTCAGACTTGTAGGGGATGGTATTCTAATTTTTTTTTCCTGAGAATAAAAGGCTTGATATTTCTTGTGATTTGCCTGCTGAATAAAAATAAAATATTTGAGAATGTCATCTGCTGCTCTTGTGAGAGACCAATTTTGCCGCTCATAACCATGACTGGTCAAACTTTTCCTAGCTAATTTTTTTTGTTAATATTTCACCTTTTTTATTCTTGTAATAAATGTGCTGAATCAAGAACTCGCATAGCAATCTTATGTGAAACATGATAAAAATGTGTACTTGTACAGAACTATCCAGAAATTATTTGAAAAGTATGTATTATTATGAAATCTTTTAGCAATCTGATGCCAAACATGATAAAAATGCGTCTTTCTACAGAAATTATTTCAAAAGAATATAAGCATCATCCAGAAATTATTTGAGAAGAACATACAATTAGTCAAACACTTGGCATCACTAGCACTTGGCACCACTAGCTTCTCACCACTGTGGTTTTGGCTTCAGATGCACTTGGCACCACTAGTTTTTCACCACTGTGGTTTCAGATGCACTTGGCACCATCAGCTTCTCACCACTGTGGCTTCTGATGCACTTGGCACCACTAGCTTCTCACAAATGTGGTTTCAGATGAACTTGGCTTCTCATCACTGTGGGATCAGATGCACTTGGCTTCACCAACTTCTCACCACTTTGGTTTCAAAAGCGCTAGGCACCACCAGCTTCTCATCACACTGGCTTCAGATGCACTTGGCACCACCAGCTTCTCACAACTGTGGCTTCAGATGCATTTAGCACCACCAGCTTCTCACCACTATGGCTTCAGATGCACTTGGCACCACCAGCTTCTCATCACTTTGGCTTCAGATGCACTCTGCACCACCAGCTTCTCATCACATTGGCTTCAAATGCACTTGGCACCACCAGCTTCTCACAGCTGTGGCTTCAGATGCATTTAGCACCACCAGCTTCTCACCACTGTGGCTTCAGATTGCACTTGGCACCACCAGCTTCTCATCACTATGGGATCAGATGCACCTGGCACCACCAGCTTCTCCTCACTGTGGCTTCACATGCACTCTGCACCACCAGCTTCTCACCATTGTGGCTTCAGATGCACTTGGCAACACAAGCTTCTCACCACTTTGGTTTCTGATGCACTTGGCACCATCAGCTTCTCACCACTGTGGCTTCTGATGCACTTGGCACCACTAGCTTCTCACAACTGTGGTTTCAGATGAACTTGGCTTCTCAAACTGTGGCTTCAGATGCAGTTGTCACCAGCAGCTCACAACTGCGGGATCAGATGCACTCAGCAACATCAGCTTCTCATCACTGTGGGATCAGATGCACTTGGCTTCACCAACTTCTCACAATTTTGGTTTTAAAGGCACTAGGCACCACCAGCTTCTCATCACACTGGCTTCAGATGCACTTGGCACCACTAGCTTCTCACCACTGTGGCTTCAGATGCATTAAGCACCACCAGCTTCTCACCACTATGGCTTCAGATGCACTTGGCACCACCAGCTTCTCATCACTTTGGCTTCAGATGCACTTGGCACCACCAGCTTTTCATTACATTGGCTTCAGATGCACTTGGCACCACCAGCTTCTCACCACTGTGGCATCAGATGCATTTAGCACCACCAGCTTCTCACCACTGTGGCTTCAGATTGCACTTGGCACCACCAGCTTCTCATCACTATGGGATCAGATGCACCTGGCACCACCAGCTTCTCCTCACGTTGGCTTCTGATGCACTTGGCACCACTAGCCTCTCACCACTGTGGCTTCAGAATAATTTGGCACCACCAGCTCCTAACCACTGTGGCTTCAGATGCACTTAGCACCACTAGCTTCTCACCACTATGGTTTCAGATGAACTTGGCACTGCCAGCTTCTCAACACTGTGGCTTCAGATGCACTTGGCACCACCACTTCTCATTACTGTGGATTCAGATGAATTTGGCACCACCAGCATCTCACCACTGTGGCTTCACATGCACTCTGCACCACCAGCTTCTCACCATTGTGGCTTCAGATGCACTTGGCACCACAAGCTTCTCACCACTTTGGTTTCTGATGCACTTGGCACCACCAGCTTCTCACCACTGTGGCTTTAGATGCTTTTGTCACCAGCAACTTTTCACCACTGTGGCTTCAATTGCACTCTGCACCACCAGCTTCTCACCATTGTGGCTTCAGATGCACTTGGCACCACAAGCTTCTCACCACTTTGGTTTCTGATGCACTTGGCACCACCAGCTTCTCACCACTGTGGCTTCAGATGCTTTTGTCACCAGCAGTTCACCACTGTGGCTTCAGATGCACTTGGCACCACTAACTTCTCACCACTATGGTTTCAGAAGAACTTGGCACTACCTGTTTCTCAACACTGTGGTTCAGAAGCAGTTGTCACCAGCAGTTTCTCCCCACTGTGTGATCAGATGCACTCGGCATCATCAGCTTCCTATCACTGTGGGATCAGATGCACTTAGCACCACCAGCTTCTCATCACTTTGGCTTCTGATGCACTTGGCACCACTAATTTCTCACCACTTTGGCTTCAGAAGCACTTGGAACCACAAGCTTCTCACCACTATGGCTTCAAATGCACTTTGCACCACCAGCTTCTCACCACTGTAGCTTCTGATGCACTAGGCACCACCTGCTTTTCACCACTTTGGCTTCTGATGCACTTGGCACCACTAATTTCTCACCATTCCGGCTTCAGAAGCACTTGGAACCACTAGCTTCTCACCACTTTGGCTTCAGATGAATTTGGCACTACCAGCTTCTCACCACTGTGGCTTCTGATGCACTTGGCACCACCAGCTTCTCACCACTGTGGCTTAGATTCACTTGGCACCACCAGCATCTCACCACAGTGACTTCAGATGCAATTGGCACCACCAGCTTCTCACCACTGTGGCTTCAGATTCACTTGGCACCACCAGCATCTCACCACAGTGACTTCAGATGCAATTCGCACCACCAGCTTCTCACCACTGTGGCTTCAGTACACTTGGCACCACCGGCTCCTCACCACTGTGGCATCAGATACACCCTGCACCACCATCTTCTCACCACTATGACTTCAGATGCACTTGGCACCACCAGTTTCTCACCACTGTGACTTCAGAAGCACTTTGCACCACCAGGATCTCACCACTGTGATTTCAGATGCACTTGGCACCCCCAGCTTCTCACCACTGTGGCTTCAGATCCACTTGATACCACCAGCTTCTCACCATTGTGGCTTCAGATGCACCTGGCATAATATCAAATGTGAGAAAAATGCCAGAAAGTTTCCCATTGTAGTTCTTTTCTTAACCCTTAAAACTTCAATCACAACTGCAGCAGATAACATTCTATCTTCTTTTATTATTATTTTTTCTGAGAAAATAGGACATTTCATATGCATCATCTGCTATGCAGACAATTAACAAGAAATTTCATGCTTTATTTTCTCTATTAACCCTTAAAGCGCCAAGAAAAACTGCATCTGAAAATGTCGTCTGTTTATGTCACCTGCTGAATATTCTTGCAAACTTCTCAAAGCTATTTTTTTGCATACAGGCAAACAGTATGGACCCAGAAAGGAGCAGTCTGATCTGGGTCCACACTGTTTGCAGAAATGACTTTTAAAATCACAAGCAGAAGACAAAGCAGACGACAATTGTTGTGATTGGCGCTTTAAGGGTTAAAAAAAATTTTCTTGGCGCTTTAAGGGTTAAACAGTACACTATAAACAGGAATCAATAAATAACTGCACAGTATGGCGTAAGCGTGTACATTCTGATATGTTGTACTGAATAGTTAATGCTTAGCACTCTGGGCAAAATTTTCAGCAGAAGACATTTTCTAATCTTTTTCTTATCTTTCCCAGAAAACAGGATTTGACATTTCATGCAAATCGTCTCCAATGGAGAGAAAAACAATACCAATTTTTCATCTGTGAATTAGCCCAGAAATACTGAACTTTCACATGCTGAGTCTGAGTACGACAGTTTTACAACAATTTTCCATTTATTTATTTATTTTATTATTATTATTTTTTTTTTTTTTTGTTTGGTAAATAGGACTCAAAATTTAATTTGAAACTGTCTCCAGTGATGGCAATTTAAACAAATGACTTTATTATTTTTTCGGAAAAATATGGAACAATATTACACACTTCTTGTCTGCTAATTTGGCAGGCCAGGAGGGGGAAAGCACCAACTTTATTTTATGAGATAATTGCGCTATCATTTCATCAGTTAATCTGTGCATTATCTTTACAACTGCCATCCCTGCTGAAGTTAATACAATTTCTGGTGCAGAAATGACGTATTAATAAGAAAATTGGCTTTTAGCTGAATACCGGGTAATCCCATCACATAAGAAAGTACCTCTTTGCGTATGTGAACAGCCCAGATTTGGATCCAGCATATGTGTTTCGGTACTGAACTGAAATATTGGACAGCATAATTTTTTTTCTCAATCTTTCCCCCGGAAAAAATGTGAGAAATTTCAAGAGATTTGACCAAAGCAGTTTGCAGTTGATAAAACCTCGACCAAACTTCAACTTCCCAAGGTAACTCTTCTTTTATCTTCCCATTAACTCTTCTCCTGCTGAACCTGGATATACCCTGCCTTTGCAAACAGTGTAGATCCAGATCAGTTGGCTTCTGAAGAAGCCAACTGATCTGGATCTGCACTGTTTGCCATTCAGTACGTGACTTTGTATCAACAACCTGGATCAAGCAATTTGACTGGTTGAAAATAAGAAGTAGGCATGGTATCTTAATTTATTCAGCATGACAAGGCCATTTTTTTTCAGGAAAATAAACAACAAATATTACTTATTTTTCTCAACTGTGAAATACAGCTTTAGCGTGTAACAAGTAATATACACAGTACAACCTCTCTATAATAGCCACCCTTGGGAACAAACAAACTGGCTGGTATAATAAAAGGTAGCTGGTGCAGAGACCTAAAATATATTGTAAATCAGCATATAGGCAAATCAGACAAGTGACTGTTATACAAAGGTGGCTATTGTTCAGGTGACCATCCATGGAGTTTCCACAGTAAATAAGGCCACAGAAACATGTAGATCCAGATCAGATTATGCAGATGTTTTACTGTTCCAAATTGGTGCATTTTATACGTAATAATGTACATTTTGGCATGCCATGATTCAAATTAATTAAGAACAGCTGCAGAAGAACCTCTGCTTCAAGAAAGAAACAAACATGATTTTTTGAACATTAACACTTAGCATGCTTAACCCTTGTCATGCTGAATAAATTCTAATATTCAGCCAATCAGATTGCTTGTTCCAGGTTGTTGATGCAAATTCAGATACTTAATGGCAAACAGTGTAGATCCAGATTAGTTGGCTTCTTCAGAAGCCAACTGATCTGGATCTACACTGTTTGCAAAGACAGGACATATCCGGGTACAGCAGGACAAGGGTTAATACAAAATTTCATCTAACGGTGATGGGTTTGGTGTTTTACGTCCCATTCAACATTAGTTAAGTCATATTAAGATGAAGGAAAGATGATGAAGAAAGGCTCTGTGCATTGAAGCGCCTTAAAGTCAAGCGCTGAATTCCACCTCTAGCAGATTCGAACCCAGAAGCTTGTGATCCAAAGCCGAGTGTGCTAACCACTTGGCCATCTGGACACTTCAAAATTTCATCTTACAACATTCTGACATTCTTTTCTATTATTCCCAGAAAGCAGGGTTAACACCGCATGCAAATTGTCTCATTAGGGACAGTTTGCATGAAATTTCAAACCCTATTTTCCGAAAAACAGATAAGAAAGACATAAAATATCAGCTTGCCATCTGCCAAATTTGCCCTTCCAGTGCTGAAGACTCAACTTAGCAAGCCTATTCCAACTGCTTTAGTAAGAAGGAGATCTGGTAAACATATTTTTTTTTTATTTCTCCATGAAAACATGTACAGTCAAACTGCCTTAAAGGCCATCTGTATTGTCTTACAGACCACCTATATTAACCCTTGTCTTGCTGAACCCAGATATGTCCTGCTTTTGAAAACAGTGTAGATCCAGATCAGTTGGCTTCTGAAGAAGCACTGTTTGTTTTTCAGTATGTGAATTTATATCAACAACCTGGATTTAGTAATCTGATTGGCTGACAGTTAGAAATGGGTGTGACATTTTAATTTATTCAACATGACATGTAATTATATGAGGCCACAGTCTTTGTTCTCTTAAAAGCCAAATAAAAGTAAATTTGCCTGTATTAAGCAGGCCCTGTCTTAAGCAACCACTTAACCTTGGTTCTGCTGGTCCTAAATATGTCCTGCCTTTGCAAACAGTGTAAATCCAGATCAGCTGGCAGATCAGTTGGCTTCTGAAGAACCCAACTGATCTGGACCTGCACTGTCTGTCATTCAGTATGTGAATTTGTATCAAATGCCAGGTTTAAGTAATCTGATTGGCTGACAATTAGAAGTGGACATGGCATCTTAATTTATTCAGCATGACAAAGATTAAGTAGGGAATATTTTCTGGATATATTCAGAAATCATGTGGTAATGCATAATTCTTTCTTGATGACAGTATTTAGCAATCTCTTTGCACAAACAGATCACAATATTCTATGCAGAGAGACAGATCTCAGCCACTTTACATAACTTATAGAACAGCTACCCTGCCAAAAGTCATGCCAACCTTTTCACATTTTACAGCTTTTCAAAAGAATTATTATGCATCTCTTAGATAGCATGCAATGAGTAACAAGCAATAACATACCTTGCTGTATTGCATACCAGTATACAAAGCTCTAGATTTGAGGCATGTCCACATAAATATTTTTTTCATTCTGCATAAAACCATATGTTGTGGGTACTCATTAGAAGTGCCTCGCTGAGGCACTTCTAATGAGTACCCACAACATATGTTTTCATGCAAAAGTTAGAAAACTGTTCCCCTCCACCCCCCCCCCCCACCCCCCATTTTTTTTTCTTTTGCTTAAAAATTATCTAGACAGGATTCATACATATAGGATCGACCAAAATTCCCTGACATTTCCCTGAAGTAAGTAAATTAATTTCCCTGGCAATACTGTAGCCAGAAATTATATGAATTTAGCAAGAAAGATACATTGGGACCAAACATCCTAGCTTTATACAGATGAAATGTAAAATTCCCTGACATTTACCAGACATATTTTCAAAATTTCATTTTTCCCTGACATATCACAGAAATACCTGGCCTTGAAAAAATTCAAATTTACCTGACATTTCCCTGACATGTTTGTTTGACTTGGGCTTAATGTTGCTTTCAACAATCTTTCAGTTATATTGCGATGGTGTCTGGATGTGGCAGGGAGCTCACTTTTAGAGTGCTGCCTCACTGAAATATCATGCCCAGACACTTTACATGATGTTCCACCCAGTCACATTATACTGACACTGAGCTGACCAGTTCTAGCTCTACTTTCTTAATGCTGAGCACCAAGCAAGAGCAGCTAGTACCATTTTTAAAGTCTTTGGTATGACCCGGCTTGGGATCAAACCCGCAACCTCCCGGTCACAAAGCAGACGCTCTACCACTGAGCCACTGTGCTGGTTTAATTCCCTGATGTGTATAAACCCTGCTAGAGCTATGCATATTATGGGAATGGCACAGACAAGCCTGTGCACACTCCCAGTTCAATTTGATCTACACCACTTCTATATACATGTACATTCTACAAGGTCAGGTAACTCATAATACTGGAAATCTGCAAGCCCTGATTAGATAGGGGAGGTGCAGGCCAATCCAGGTCTGTATATTTTGCAAATGCATTAACCCTTGTCCTGCTGAATAAATTAAGATGCCACACCCTCTTCTAATTTTCAGCCAATCAGATTACTTGATCCGGGCTGTTGATATAAATTCACCTACATAATGGCAAACTGTGCAGATCCAGATCTGTTGGCTTCTTCAGAAGCCAACTGATCTGGATCTACAACGTTTGCAAAGACAGGGTATATCCGGGTTCAGCAGGACAAGGGTTAACCTTTACCACTCTCTGGGCTAATTCAGTAGATGATAAACTGATGATATTCTTCTTATTTTTTCCAGCAAATAGGCTTTGACGTTTCATGCAAATTGTCTTCTAGAGACAATTTGCATGATAAGTCAGAACTATTTTCTGGGAAAAATTAGAAAAACACAAACTGATGATATTGTTCTTATTTTTCCTAGAAAATAGGATCTGACACTTCACGAGACAATCTGCATAGAGCCTTCTAGAGACAATCAGCATGAAATGTCAAATATTTTCTGGGAAAAATAAGAAAAACACAAATGGATGATATTTTTCTTATTTTTCCTAGAAAATTGGATCTGACACTTCATGCAAATTGTCTCCTCGGGAGACACATGCAAACTGTCTCCTCAGGAGACAATTTGCATGAAGTGTCAGATCCTATTCTCTAGGAAAAATAAGAAATATATTTCAAACTACTCTCTGCTAAAATTTTTACTCAGCTTGCTACATGTTCAGGTATCGTTTTGTCTGCTGATTCACACAGCAGCATGACAGATAATCATACTATTCTCATTTCCTTCATGAAATCTACATTTTTTCAACTCTCAGAGGAAGCTTCTTCCAGGGAAAAGATCACTTTCTCTGTGCAATGATTTCATTAAACACCACAAGTAACCTAACTAACTAAACAACAGAAAGCAAAGCAAGTGCCTTGAAGCCAGACCAAAGACAGAATGGAGGGCCCAGTAGTTCAAAGCAGTGTTAGCTTGCTTGACAATTATTTGTGTTGAAGTTTTACGGCCCATTCAACCCTATGGGATCATGTCAAGTTTACCTTACCACACGTTTACTGGGCAGGCTTAGTCCTCTAAGCAGTTAACCAGTATTGTGCACATTCTTTCGCCAGAAACTGACAACTGCCTTTCTTGAATCAGCGGAAGGGAGAGAATGACCGTAGAAAATATTTCATGATCAATCTCCACGAAAGAATGTTGCCGATCGCAGCAGGGGTTGAACCCGCGACCTCCTGGTCTCCAGTCGGACAGTGCATCCAACTGAGCCACCTAGGCCGACTCAGCTTGCTTGACAAACTTGAGGTTACATGATGAAACTCAAAAATTTTTTTTTTCTTTTTTTTTTTTTTTTTTTTTTAATTATAAATTATACAAAGTTACTGACAATGTTGGCTTAACAAGTTTGTTTTGTTTTTTTTTTTAAATATTTTTTTTTAATAATTCTTTATTTAAATAAGTACACATACACATTGTAGATGCATATTTCTAACATAGCTTAAAGAGTTTTTAATCAAACAATGCTTTGAAAAACTGGATATGCCCCCTAATTATAAATCGTGGATTGGAATCCCGCTCGGGTCGAGATAATTTTCAGTCCATTAGTATGCCTAGCTCATAATTGACGTGCCCTGGGTTGAGTATAAAGTGGACAGGGCGGCGCTTGGTGACAGACAGCGGCACCAAGTGTGCATGGGTGATCCATGACAGCAAGGCTGTACAAATACATGAACATAACAATCGCCGCTGCCTCTATGTGCCTAGTAGCGTTAAAAATCTGGGCCCAATTATTCAAAGCTAACAACGTCGTTAGTTAACGACACGACTTGTTAAAATTTACTCCGAGTGATATGCAAATATGCTGAAATGTTTTGCTGAAAAAAATGTGAGTAGCTTTTGCACATTTTTTCTGCAAAAAGTATCAGAATATTGTACATTGAATCTGCTAAAACAGTTAACGAAACGACCCTTAACAAGCTCGTTAAGCTAACGACGCTTTGAACAAATGGGCCCTGCACAACAACAAGCCCCCCTGGCTTCTGGGTGTTCATAGTTAGTGCTGGTCAAGTATTCTCAAGATAATTTTCAGGTAATATCCACAAAATTTCCAAATTACAACCTTGTTCCTAAGTGATGGTCAAGTTAATGACAGTTTTCAGTCCTTGGTCTACCATTCTGATAATTACATACTGGACATTATTACTCACTCCAAAACACTCCATAACACAAAAAAAAATACCTGTCATGATATGAGATAAAGTTTGATTGTTTGAGTTTTTAACTACACGTCAACCCTTGTGGATCATTTTGTGTCATCCCATAGAGAAAGAGAGAAAAGGCACAGATTGTGGAGCCAGGGGTCATCCTAGAGGGCGATTTGGGAGAAAAAGTCTCTCTAAGCTGGCTGACCTCCCTATCTTGAGCTGAGGGAGAAGTTTGTGTTGAGGTTTTACAGCCCAGTCAACCCAATGGGGTCATGTCGAGCGCGTCAGTTTACCTAACCACACGTTTACTGGGTTGGATTAGTCCTCTAAGCGGTTAACCAGTATTGTGCACATTCTTTCGCCAGAAACTGACAACTGCCCTTCTTGAATCAGCGGACGTGAGAGAATGACCGTAGAAAATATTTCATGATCAATCTCTACAAAAGAATTGCCGACCTCGGCGGGAGTTGAACCCGCCACCTCCTGGTCTCCAGTCGGATGGCGTATCCAATTGAGCCACTGAGGCCGGCTGAGGGAGAAGTGAAAATGTATAGAGTGTATAGGGAAATCCAAAATTTGGACCAAAACTTCTCCCTGAAATCCTGAATGTGTTGCAAAACCAGCCTCTTTGAAAGCTCTAGAATGACCCCTGGGAGCTAGTGGATGAGAAGGAAAAAGAAATGAGTAAGATGGGGGACAGTACAGATATGTAAGAAATGCAAACATGCCGGCTTCCCGAACTTGCTGCAAGTACGACAGACCCTTACCACCCTACCAATGCAAAAGTATCTAGTCGTCGCTCTCACCAGCCACCATGCTGCAGACATACAGTCAGGATGTCCAGAGGGACATCAACTGTCCATGTTGCAGGAGTGAGTATAGTCGCTAATTAGCAATCCTGAAATCTAAAAATCCAGTCCAAAAACTACTAATATTTTTCTTATTTCTCAATAAAACGTATGTTGTGGGTACTCATTAGAAGCGCCTCGGGGAGGCGCTTCTAATGAGTACCCACAACATACGTTTTTATTGGGAAATAAGAGAATTATTATGTGGATACTCCCTCTTATCTTGATCTATACAACTAATAATTAATTTAATAATTAGTTTTTAACCCTTATCCTGCTGTTCACAACAACCCCTACCTTCGCAAACAGGGTAGATCCAGATCAGATGGCTTCTGAAGAAGCCATCTGATCAGCATCTACACTGTTTGTCATCCAGTTTGTGAAATTGAACAAAAACATTATATGATGTAATCTGATTGGCTGATAGTCAGAAATGGGTGTGGCTTATTGAATTATTCAGCAATATAAGGGTTAAAGTTATTTCAGGCATATATTAACCCAAATAACACAAACGGACACAAAAGGATGGTCTTGTGAACAAGATAAAAAGTGAAATTTCATGCTTAAAATGAAAGTTCTCAATCCTGAAATCAGGATAAATCCTGAAGTTTCCCATCCCTGATGTTGTCAATCCAGCCTGCTGATGGCATGCAGAAAGCAGGCCACCCCACTGATGCTGTCTGAACAAAAATACAACAATACTGATCTCGGGTATACCTTGTTTACCCTAAAAACTGGGACATTTTAACTCTTTACCATACTTATCCTAAAATTTAAACAAGTCCATTTTACTAACTTTTCATTTAGTCTAAAACAACTGCTGAATGATTGGCAAACAGTATAGACCTTGATCAGACGCTGCATTCTGCATTCTGATCTGGGTCTATACTGTTCGCACAGGCCTGTCTGTCTTAATACCAGAGTACGCAAAGCTTTTTCAAAGTCTGGCTGACAAATGGTAGGCAAATGATTAAAATTAGACTGGCTGCAGTCTCTAGTGACAAAATAATTTTTCTTATAATCTGTTTAATAATCCACTAAAATAAAACCAAAGTAATATCATGACTATAAAGGCTGGTCTAGTGACCAGCCTTTATAGTCATGATATTTTTTGGTTTTATCTTAGTGGATTATCAAACAGGATTATGAGAAAAATATTTAGTCACTGGAGACTGGAGCCAGTCTAGATTTAAATGTACTCGAGAAGCTTAGAATTTTTGCTACACACAAATTTTTGTCTGACATGTCTGGCGGTCCTACGGATTTCACATAGACTGCATTACAGGATTATTATGGTAGACTTGTAGTATGTGAATAAAAACTGACTGTTTGTCATAAATCAACTGACATCTTTCTCTAGTGTAAAAAAAGCAGCCATGTCAAGGAAACAACTTATGTTATTAGTTATACAACTTCTGTTGTAAGTTGTTTTTATAGCGTAACTCAACCAATTCATTCGATTATTTTTGTAAGAATGAATTTCATTGTCTTGCCACATGTGTTTAACAGTTCATATCTCCAGATAAGATAGGGAAACCTAGAAATATTTTTCTTTTTTCTCCTTGAAAACATGTTATGGGTACTCACCAGAAGTGCCTCAGTCAGGTACTTCAAATGAGTACCAAAACATGTGTTGTGGAGAAATAAGAAAATTATTTCCTTATCTGAAACTACCTTAAGAAGGTAAAAAAAAAATGTGTACTATAGAAAATCAACATGCTCTTAAATATGTTAACAAAAACGACCCGGTCTGCTTACGCACCCAGACCACCTGGTCCTGATCTTTGCTAGGTGGTTATACAATCACACTGTTTGCATCTAAAGGGAAAATATGTTTTATTTTCATGCAACACACCGTAAATATTTCCCAGCCAGTTTAATATCAGTTTACGACAAGAACACATGTTGCCCGAGATGTTAAGCTCAGGCGTGGTACTAACATACATTGCTCTAGCTAAGAGGGATATTAAGTAAATATTTTTCTTATTTCTCAACGAAAACATATGTTATGGGTACTCATTAGAAGCGCCTCGTCGAGGCACTTCTAATGAGTACCCACTACATATATTTTTGTGGAGAATTGAGAAAAATATCAGTTCTTTTTGGTTGAAAAAAAAAAAAAAAAAAATCTTACCTTGAGCTATCAACATACATGACAAGAGATATAGTTTCACAATAATATGACAGCATTTTCACATGTTCCAAGGCCTTTTGAGGTTTACTCTAGATAAGGCATGTTTTTCGATTTTTTTTATTTCTCCACAAAAACATATGTTTGGAGAAGCACCTCGGTGAGGCACTTTGAACGAGTACCCATGACATGAATTCAGCGAAAAAGAAAAACTTTTTCTAACCAGTACCCATAGCATATGGCTGAGTTGAGTTTTACGGCCCTGTCAACCCATTAGGCTCATATCCAGCCAGTCAGTTTACCTAACCACACTTTTTCCTGGGCAAGCTCAGTCCTCTTAGCGGTTAACCAGTATTTGTGCAAATTCTCTCGCCAGACGCTGACAACTGCCCTTCTTGAATCAGCGGAAGGGAAAGAATGACCATAGAAAATATTCCATGATCAATCTCCACGAAAGAATTTTGCTGGACCCAGGGATCTGATCCATGACTTCCTGATCACCAGTCAGTGCCACCGAGGCCAGCTCACAACATATGATTTCATGGAGGAATAAGAAAAATATTTTTCTGCATACCACTCTTATCAAGAGCTATGATGTGTATTAACCTTTGGTTACCACTCTCTGGGCTAATTCAGCAGACGACGAATTGATATTTTTCTTATTTTTCCCAGAAAACTGAATTCGATATTTCATGCAAATTGTCTCCAAAGAGGAAACAGGTTTTGACATTCCATGCAAATTGTCTCCTTGCATGAAAGGTCAAATAAACGTCAAAAAGATTGCCTTTGGAAACAAAGAGCACACAAAGCCTGTTTTCTTGGGAAAATAAGACAAATATTTCAAAATGTCATCTGCTGAAATTTTTACGCAGAATGCTAAGCACTAAACCCTTACTGCAAGGATCTACCAGGCTCCAGCTAAGATGTGTTTTTAACGAAAAATATTATTTTCTTAATCTGCAAAATAATATATTGCAGCTGTGATTTTACCAGTTATTATTACCCATGACATCTCTAATTTTTTTTTTTTTTTTTTTTTTAGGTATAAGCAAACTACATGCAATTTTATTCTTTCAACCAAAATCCATTTAAATATATCTGTTTTGCCTATTTCTCCAGTAAATAAGAGCTGTTGCAAGACAGCATAGCTCTCCTGAATTGTGCTTTGCATCTAACAATTTTTAACCAAAAACTTCAACAACGAGAAATGTGTCCAAAAGACATCGATGCCCCCACCTGAAAAACTTCAATGCATATTGCTAACGCCGAACAGAGACAGACTGATGGACAAGGGTAACACTGTATGCCCTTTCCAACATTCTTCGAATGGCAGGGGCATAAAAAATGTTTCTAAGTTCATGACCTTGACCTCAAGGCCACTCATGTGGGTCGGGATGGTACAGCACAGAACTTCATACCAGTATCTAACATGAACAGAAACTAACATTAGGGCAAGTATGAACTACTGTTCCACCTAGGCCTACAGGAGTTATAGCCTTTTAAAACTTTCACCAATGCCAACGCCAACGCCATGTTGACTGCTATAACTCTTTCTGTACTTGTGTACAGGAGAGCTAAAAAAAAAGCAAAACAAGAAAACATTACGAAAACACGCCTATTCAAAATATACTGAACATTTCACCTCCAAAAACTGAAGAATTTCAGATAAAAAAAAAAAACTGATATTTTTCATATTTCTGCTCAAAACATAGATTGTAGGTACTCGTTAGAACCGCCTCGGTGAGGTGGTTCTAACCAGTACCCACAATCTATGTTTTTGAGCATAAATAAGAAAAATAATGTATACCCCTGTAAACCCCAGTTTTACTATGTAAAGTGGGGTTCAAGGGGGTCAAAATTATATAGGCGTGTTTTCGTGATAAACAAACAAACAAAAAAAAACATTTATATGAGCATCTCTTCCTCTCTTTGTCTTTTCTTTGCTTGTTTTTGTGTAAAAGGTATTGGTGAGATATGTGTTTGATAGAGGGCCACACAGAATAATTAGTCTTTAATTAAATGTCTATTACTCTCTGCAGATGAAGTATATTATTAATTATTATACGCTACAGATTTTTTTCACAAAAAAAGAAAATAAACCAACTGTAATAAAACAACTTATTGCTTAACCTTTACCACTCTCTAGGCAAATTCAGCAGACGCAAAACTGACATTTTTTTTTCTTATTTTTTTTTAAAAAAATAGGCTTTAACATTTCCTGCAAATTGTCTCCATAGGAGACAATTTGCATGAAATGTCAAAGCTTATTTTCTGCGAAAAATTAGAAACTATATCAAAATATTGTCTGCTGAAAGTTTAATCCAGCCTGCTGAATTTTAGAATGAAAGTATTGCTGCAAGGACTTTTATATCAGACTCCTTTTATTATCTTCTAAGATAAATGCAGAGAAATAACACACGTTACACAACTACCCCCTCTTTATGCCCATAAAACAGACACAATATCAACCCTAAGTATTGAGACAGACATGCCTGAGCAATGTAGACCCAGATAAGATGCCTCCGAATCAGGGTCTACACTGTTTACCTCTCATCTTGGAGTTGTTGTTTTTTTTTGATATAGCAATAGGTAGTCAAATACATCTGTTCAAATCTTAGGACAAGTATGTTAAAAGCTAAGCATGCTGGGTAAAAATTTCAGCAGACGACATTTTGAAATATTTTTCTCAAAAAATTGGCTTTGACATTTCATGCAAATTGTAAAAAAAGAAGAAAAATATCAACTTGTCATCAGCAGAATCTGCCTAGAGAGTGGTAATGGTTAAGGAGATAAGGTCAGGTTTTTTTTTCCCTAACTCACATTTTGGCAGTTTTTACTCAAAAAAACATGTGTTCTAGACCCTCAAAAGAGGGACAAGGGTCCTGAGTGATGCATACATAATCAAATCCAAAAATTAATTTTATTTTATATCTATGGCTTTGTATTTTAATCTATTTGTGGTGTTAAGGCTGGGAATTATTAATATTTGCGCAATAATAACCCATAAAGCACAAATTGAAAATAAGACTTGACATTTCATATGAATTGTCTGCTATGCAGACAATTCACAGGAAATGGCAAACATTTTCTCTGAAAAAAAAGTACTTCAAAGTGTCGCTTGCCATTACGAAAACATGCCTATTCAAATATACTGAAAATTTCACCACCAAAAACTGAAAGTTTTCAGATAAAAATTCTAATATTTTTTTCATATTTCTGCTCAAAACATTGATTGTGGGTACTCGTTAGAACCGCCTTGGCAAGGCAGTTCTAATGAGTACTCACAATCTATGTTTTTGAGCAGAAATAAGAAAAATAATGTATACCCCTGTAAACCCCAGTTTTACTATATAAAAGTGGGGTTTAAGGGGGTCAAAATTATATAGGTACATTTTCGTGATGCTGCATTTACGATTAATTCTTAAAGGGTCCTCTAAACAATAGCATAGCAACAGATAAGGCGCTTTTTTCATCCGAAAAATGCTGATAGCTTTCTTATTTCTCAATAAAAACATACTTTGTGGGTACATATTAGAAGCGCCTCAGCAAGGCGCTTCTAATGGGTACCCACAACATATGTCTTCGTTGAGAAATAAGAAAAATATTATGTGGATATCCCCTCTAATCTCTAACTATGATAAACCCCTAAATCTTTTGAAAGGACGCCTTAACTCCACATAAGGGAGTCCCTGGAACCCTCACTTTAAAACTCTGTGGGGAAACCTTCTAACTTTTAACCTGCTGCAGGTGAAATTAGCAACACAAATTCATGAAAAGGACCATTTCCTTATTTCTTCACAAAAAGTCTATGTTGTGGGTACTCATCAGAAGTACTTCTAACGCATAAGTATCCCCAACATGTTTTTGTGAATCAGAAAAAAAATCAATACTGTTGGTTAAAATGCAATAATCTTTGAATTGAGTTGAGTTTTACTGCCACATCAACACTGTTAAGGTCAACTCAAGCCAGCCAGTTTATCTACTCACACTTATCTTGGGCTGGCTTAGTCCTCTAAGTGCTTAATCAGTACTTGTGTACATACTTTTGCCAGTAACTGACAACTGCCCTTCTTGAATCAGAGGAAGGGGACCGCAGAAATGCTTTAATGATCAGTTTCCAAGAAAGTTACGTGGCCTAGCTGGAAGCCTTTGGAACAAGAGAAACTGTTGTCATTGGATGGCCACAATTTTTTTTTTTTAAATAGTCTGACTAAAAAAAATTAAAAGCTACCAGAAACCTATGGATGGTAGTCAAATCAACTTACCAAATTTGGTCCCAGCCTTATCTCAAGAGGTTTTCTTAACACTGCTTCTGTCTGAAATTAATTAGAGAAACAGGTTTTGAAGTGCCGTAATAATCCTAAGTCTTGGGAGAGGCAGGCCAGAGCAAACAGTGTGGACCCGGATCAGATGCTGCATTCTGCGGCATCTGATCAGGGTCTACACTGCTTGCCACTCATCCAGTAACCTTTTAGACACATCCGTAAGTAGTAAAATGGACAGGTTGGAATTTTTGTACAAACATGGTCAGGAGTTAATGTGGCCCAATATTTAGAATAAATATGATACACTACCAGTCAAAATCAGCACTGAGAAAGTTAACAGTAACTAAGGCTGGGACGGGAAGATTTTGTACCGGAATATCCGGTGCCCTATTACCCGTGGGTACCCATTACCATGGAATTTCAGGCATGCCAACAGTTAGAAAATATACATTTGAATGAAAATAGTCAGTAGCATCAGTCTCTCTGTCTGTTTGTCATTGGCACATGTAGGCCCTATGCATAGGAAGAATCCTAACATTATAACAATGTTTATTTTATAGTGTACGAAGGTGGATTGGCAAGATCGAGGGCGATGGCAACTTATACAAAACAGTCATGTTGAACTTTGTTCTATTTGCTTACTTTTTTATTATTTATATATTCATAATTAGCATTCGGGTAACAGGTAGTAAATTTGTACCTGGGTAACTGGTCTACCTGATCTAAACCTCAGGTACCCGGGTACTCGTCCAAGCCCTAACAGTAACACAATGACAGTAGAGTACCCACAAGGCTGACACATACATGTGTATTTTGTGAAGAAAAAAGAAAAATATTTATCTGGCTATTCCTCTTTGCCAAACAAAAAAAATGTGTGTTTAGGGTTACCCTCGAGGCGCCGGGGGTAGGGGGGGGGGTAACTTCCTACATATGGCATATTACAGATGTGCGTGCTGAATGGCCCCCTTTTTCAGCGCTGCCAGGTATATGATTGCCGGGCCCCCTTTTTTTTTCAACAAAAAATACATGAATGACCCGATTTTTCTGGATTCCTATTGTGAAAGGCCCCATTTTTCTGACATCCTGGTATATGCACATATTTTTCGCTCAGAGATTTTTCGTGGCTGCTTGCTATTTTGGTATTCAATGAACTGACTGATATTTGTCTAACAACCAGCAATAAATGGGTACAAAAAATCAAAGAGCAGTATATGAATAGGTCAACATTTTGGATGATCAAGTATATGAATGGGTCTGGTTTTTCAAAGGCCAGGTATATGAATGGGGTAGGTTTTGAAATACTGGCTCGCACACCCGTACCACAATTACCCCTAAGTTACCCCTACCCTACCTAATTTTCCCAGTGAAACCTATTTTTTTTTCTTGTTTTTTTTTTCATGTTTTCTCAAAAAATAGATATTACTGGGATGAAATATTTTTGCTAAATATTCCCTCAAGTGAAGGTATTCATGAGCAAACAGTGTAGACCCAGATCATTTCATTTATCCAGAGATCATATTTCAAATAAAAGAGTAAAACTTCACTGAAAATTCTGATTATTTTTATTATTCATTATTGATTTATATAATACTTTTATATACTGATAGTCATTCTTTAATGAGACTGTGAAGGACTTTTGAAGAGTGCAGATATAGGCCTGTGCTGTGCTCGCATTTAGGCTAAGCCTATTTTCATATTACAAGCATTTTAACTGTTTTTCTTCTTTTTTTTTTTTTTTTCACCCAGTGCATAAAGAGCCTAGATCAAGATCAGTATTGGACAGGAAATGACATGACATTAGTTAACAGAATAGCCAAGTGTCATTTAGCTAAGGAACTTGCTAAAATTTCTCACTGAAAATTCATAATTTCTTGCCAGTTTGGGCTGAATGAGACATTTTCTCCCATGATATTCTAAGCCAGAATTATCCATGGGAGTCACACTGGTCTTTTTTTAATTCTCCCATATCAAACCCTACATAATACATATGATAAAAGAAAATTTAAAGACCAGTTGCTTTTCAATTATGATTTAGCTATAAAAAGATTATTTTAATTATACAGAAAAAAAACATGACCTAAATAACTGGGAGTAGTCTAAAATGACAATGATCAAATATGATTGAGTCATTTAACGTTGACAGACCAAGCTAATTGGGTGAACTGGATGGTTAGGTGGGCTGGGGCAGATGGGTGGGGGAGGCAGGGCAAGGCCCAAAGTTTGGGCAAACCTCTTCAGGAATCCTGAATGAACACCAAACTGGGAATTTAGGACATACCAATACATATCTATTTATGGAATAAGTTTATCAGTGACTGATGGGATGATTTTTTCACTGCTGCAGCTGCTTGTACAAGTCACTCCAACAGTACATTTCAACTGCATGTAATTTTGTATATTTTTTTCAGTAGATGTTGTAAGCGGCATATCCAGACTCTGTACCATTTTGTGTCTAAAAATATGAACAAATTCAGAGTAGAGACAGATAAAACAAAACACAGCAGCATACGTTTTGGTCCGTTTAGCTGTAAAATGTGAGATATTCTCAATTCATCTATGTTCTAAATGCATTTCTTTTTTTATATACAATGGCTAATACCTCATTTTTTATTTTTTCATTTTTTTTTTTTTTCAGAAAAGCGTGCGATTTTTTGTCAAGAACTGCAGCGACTTTTTACAATTCACCGGGCATTTGACAGTCCGACTTACTAAACTGCCAGTATTTTCGCGAGTTGCCATTGCAGATGGAAAACAAAACTTAAAATAGCAGAAGCAAGGCAATTATCAATTATTACATTGCAAAACCAAAAATAAAATCAAACTGAAATACAAACAACTTTATTAAAATATATTTGTAGGAATGGTAGAAAGAACAGCCGGAACAGCTACCCGGCGTTAGAGTATAAATGATGAAACGACGATATACACACGTTCTATATCCAGCTATCTTCTTTGTTGATAATGGCAATTCTTCAATTACTGAGGGTTATATGTCATATGCCATGCATTAGAATGATATTGACAATGAATACAATAATTGAATGCCAAAGAGAGATATTTAAAAGATTCTTTACTAAGTGGACTAAACTATTTACAGAACTCCTAGTTGAGGCTGGGAATGAATACTGGAACATTTAGTAAGTTTCTGAAGCTCATAACTGCATCGACAGTAACATCAGTTATAGGACACGAGTTGTATTGTATGACAGTTTGTTGATAAAAGCGTAACCTATAATTGTTTCTGTTACGTCTGATTTGTCTAAAGCAGGTTTGATTTGAGTGGCTTATTCTAGTATCTAGTATAGGGAAAATGAGATTTAAATGGTATATAGCTACTTGGTAGTGAATAATCTTATAAAACATTAAAAATCTTGTTATTGATCTACAGACTAGGTCCTCAAGTATTTCTGAAACAGAGGACGTGTTGTGAAAATAATTACAAACAAACCTTGTGGTACGACGCTGTCCTTTACTCAAGCTTGTTTATTTGGTTTGCTGTTGGAGGGTCCCAGAAAAATGAAGCATGTCTAACCTGAGTCCAAGTTGGGCTTTGTAAGCATGATCCTTGATCTTCTTTTAAGCTTCTGCGTAGAAATCTGAATGTTTAATCTTTCAATAGCTCGACCAGACTTGATCATTATGTCATTGTCGTTAAATATTTCAAATGTAGCTGGCATTAGTGCGGTGTGACGGGCGTACGAGAGCTCACGTATTTCACTATAGTGCAGATTATACTTCCTTGTCTTTTGTGAACACTGAGCTCATTTCCAAGATTTTCGAAAATTTATTTGAGGGTCACTGATAAGGCCTAATTGGCCGAAACTGTAGATAGTCTAGGCCAGAAAACTTGACGCTTTAGCTGTATTCATTTTTCGGTGTGTTTTACTGTTTGGAGCTGCATCAGGAGGTAAGGTTTCGCACAAGTAAAACTGTTTTAAGCCTCCAAGTAGTTTTTCTACCGACCATTTTTTTTTTGCAATTCTTCTTTGTTTCTGCGTCGGTGGTTTCATATGTGGCGTTTGTTTCATTTGTGATTGTGGCATTTCCTAGGTATCTTCACTTATATTTTTGCAGAGTGGCTTCCTATGTAAATCAGCGAAACAGCGCAGAAAAAAATATATCCCGGCATGGGTTGAATATTCACAAAGGACAGGAAAATATAAAATACGTACACTATAGTAAAATAAATAAGTGAACTCAGAAACTGATACAATCAGATCCACATCAAGTTCTCAACATCAAAGGGAAAGACAGATGGATACAATTAAACAGAAACAAAAGGAACAGATGACAGGCAGAGTTGGCAACCCTTTCCCAAAAAGGTGGCATCTATGTTACCCAACCTTAACTGAATATATCTTTAACTTACATAATTGTAAAAGAAAAACATTTGCAAGTGAAACACCAGAGAACATTTGACAAAAAGTACCACCATGAAAGCACTGACTTGGAACGGTCATTAATAAATTACTTGGGGCTTAAGGTAGCTTTACGGGATCCCAACCCTCACCCTCAGCTTCTATAACGGTAAAAACATATATTTGTTCGGTCCGCGTGACGGTCGACACATGGTACTAACACCAGCCGTAATGAGGTTAAATAGATTCCTAAAGCAAAGAAAGCAGCTCTATACTACTGGGTTATGGGGCGTGGGGGGTTGGGGGAGCTTAAACTTGTTTACTCGCACAAAACCGCGATCTCCTGATGCAGCTCATTAATAATGTAATAGGAGGAGAAATAGACCTGTAAAGAAAATATACCCGCCGAGTGCCCTGACCGGGCATCGAACCAAGGTACCTCTGGATCTGTACTCAAGCGTCATAACCACGAGGCTAAAAGGTCCAGACATTTATACAATACAAACAGAAAGAAAACAGAAAGCTCTGGTTGCCAGTGTCAGAGATAATTGCCACGAGCCCTTGTCTTTATTTGATTACAGTTATTAAATTTGATTGAAAAGAGACTAAGGTCAACATACCAAAACCGTATTTCGAAATATTATAAAGTCGACAGACACAAAGGCAAAATTAGGAATGTACAGACAGACAGACATGGACCCAACATAAATAGGGTGTATTCAGGCGTCTCTTACCATTTTTGTCCATGGAAAGTAAACATTAATTGGTAAGCACGCTTCACCCACCATGCCTATCAGCCTGAAAAGAGATTTCGGAAAACACGGAAATTAATTTCCGGGGCTTACAAAGTATGTTTATGGCTTGGCTGTGGAAGAACAGGCGCTTGTTTGGTTTTGTCTGTTTCCTCTTCCTCTTGGTGTCAGGTAGACTGGCTACCGTCTAACTGATATTTGAATCAGCATGAAAATGATAAATATTATAAAAACAATCCTATCCTCTACAATATCTTTCTCTCTGATTTGGCTGATATGAGTTTCTGATGGGCAAGGGAGATGATACATGTAGAAAAATAGTCAAGGGAGGCGTACTTTACCTTTGTTACATTTTAACTAAAAAAAGTTAAGAGAAAAGTCCAGGGAGTGCCACAATCACAAACCTCAGCCCTTCCCAGACACCAAGAGGAAGAGGAAACCGACAAAACCAAACAAGCATAAATCCAGGGAGTGCCACAATCACAAACCTCAGCCCTTCCCAGACACCAAGAGGAAGAGGAAACCGACAAAACCAAACAAGCATAAATCGAACAAACGTACGAAATACACTAAGATCAGCTCTCTCTTCCCCAAGCGAGGTAATCGCAATGCTAAAAGGACTGAAAAAACACAAGAACAAAATGGCACAAGGTAAGACATAAAACAAATCGACTCGTAGAATAAACCTCAAAGCAACACAGAGTAAGATTAACACAGGGACCACCGCCTTAGAACGGTCAATAGAGTAAAACACCGGGGTTAACTCATAGCCATGGGGCAGGCTAGGTGTCTGGGAAGGGCTGCGGTTTGTGATTGTGGCACTCCCTTTTTATTATATAAGATATAAAGTAAATAAGAGAACCCAGGAACTGATGTTTCTGCGTTGGTGGGTGTTTTGCCTCATCTCTCCTTCTTTTAGCACCTCGGGAAGATTGTGCTTCGTGATTGTGGTATTTCCTGTTTTTTTGTTTTTTTTTTTGTTGTTTTTTTTTTTCAAATGTAGTGTTTATTTTGCCATTATTTTTTCTCATCTCCTTCTTTGGTGCCTCGGGAAGGCTATGTTTCGTGATTATGGCATTTCCTAAGTATCTTCACTTATATTTTTTCACGTTTTTTACGTCGCCTTCACCCCATCTCCTGCCCCCGTGGTATTTTTTACTACTGCCCATTCTAAAGCGGTGGTCCTGACGTTGTTTGTTCTTTGTGTGGCATTGTGCATCACAAAAACATGCTTATATGATTTTGACCCCCTCAAACCCCACTTTTATATAGTAGAACTGGAGTTTACAGGAGTATACATTATTTTCTTATTTCTGCTCGAAACATAGATTGTGGGTACAGACGAGGCGGTTCTAACGAGTACCCACAATCTGTGTTTTGAGCAGAAATATGAAAAATATCAGACTTTTTTATCTGAAAATTTTCATTTTTTAGTGGTAAAATTTTCAGTATATTTGAATAGGCATGTTTTCGTAATGGACTGCTCGCTGTGGGGCTTTTTTCATGTTTAGTCGTCCTGTTCGTTATCTTATTGTTGTATTTGGTTGATACTTTCTAGAATTGTGATCACCTTCATTACGAAAACAACCCTATTCAAATATGCTGATAATTTTACCAACAAAAAATGAAAATTTTCAGATAAAAATAAAAGTTCTGATATTTTTCATATTTCTGCTCAAAACATAGAGTGTGGGTACTCGTTAGAATCGCCTCGGCGAGGCGGTTCTAACGAGTACCCACAATCTATGTTTTGAGCAGAAATAAGAAATAATGTATTCCCCTGTAAACCCAATTTACTATATAAAAGTGGGATTTAAGTGGGTCAACATTATATAGTTATATAGGCATGTTTTCGTGATGCCAACTTAAGCCCTTCATTAGAATGTTGATACCTGAAGTTATGTCTTTCTTCGGGTCCTCAATGGTTCAACTTGTGGTTTTCTTTAGCTCTGACTGCCAGTGTCTGAGGTGATTTCCACGAGCTCTCATCCTTGTTTCATCACAGTGATTTAATTTGATTTACACGCTTTTCTTTGTTGTTTCATTGGTTGAGTTAGTGAGCACTTATGCAAGCCGAACAATCGTTTTGTAGTTTTACAAATAGAAAGGAAGTCAATGATCAGGAATCGATACAGTCACCTAAAACCTTCCGTCCAAGATACTAAAGGGAAAGAAGGACGCACTTAAAGCAACGGCACTACAATCAAAACACTATAAGCAGAAAACCAAAAGTACAGTTTCTTTCCAAAAAATTGGCCAGTCGGCTATCCAAAATATTTCACCGGACATGCATACAAAGACACCCAATGGCAGAAATAGTAAACATAGGAACCTTGGGTGAAAATTTGGTACTAGTAAAATTGATTTAACATCCGCCCCCCACCCGCCACCCCTTCACACACACACACACACACACACAGATGCACAGACACAGACGGTAGTTTTCATTACTGTCCGCTCTAAAGCAGTGGTTCTGACCTTGTGAACTTGTGTCTACACGCTGTTTGTGATCAAACGTGTTGGGGAAGAGAGATCTGGTTGTTTTTTTGTTTTTTTTGTTTTTTTTTTTTTTTCTATTGACCCTTCCAAGATGGTACGAGCGTACCTCGGTTACAGTTCTTCTTTGTTTGTGCGTCAATGGTTCCATATGTGGCGTTTATGCTTTCATTGTTTGTTCCTCACATCATGAAAACATGCCTATATAATTTTGACCCCCTTAAACCCTACTTTTATACAGTAAAACTGGGGTTCACAGGGGTTTACATTATTTTTCTTATTTCTGCTCAAAAACATCGATCGTGGGTACCCGAGGCGGTTCTAACGAGTACCCACAATCTATGTTTTGAGCAGGAATATGAAAAATATCAGATTTTTTTTTTATCTGAAAATTTTCCCTTTTTTTGGTTGTAAAATTTTCAATATATTTGAATAGGCGTGTTTTCGATATGATCTCTCTTCCTCGGAAAGTCTGTGCTTCGTGATTGTGGCATTTCCTGAGTACCTTCACTTTTGTCTGTCTCAGTTTGTTTACTCTACCTCTTGGTATCATTGGTAGGCTATGTTCTGCGATTTTGGCTCTTCCTAGACATTTTCTGTACTATTTTGTTTCTGACAAGTCCACAACGTATAATGTTATGGTTGTGCTTCGTGGTTGTGGCATTTCTTGGGAATCTTTACGTATATTTTTTTATGATCCTCAGAAGTGAAAAGAAAAGCATGTTTCTCATTACAAGCAAGATAAAGAGACTTTTCTCTTAAGAATTTTCTTTCAATTAAATCGTGGTTTAAGTAGACTTCCCAAATCCCGGACATACGCTTCTACCGATATTTCCTTCGTTCAGGCCCATGGGCATGGTGGGCGAAGCTTGCTTACCAAGTAATGCTTACTATCCGCGGACGCCTGATTACACCCTTTGTTCTGGGGTCCATGTCTGTTGGTCTGAACATTCTGATTCGTCATTCGTTTATGGATTTATGATTTTGAATTACGGCTTTGGTACCATGACCGCAACTACTTACCTTTAATTACTTTATGCGGCAATGTTGTATAATGCGTTTAAAAATCACGTGTAGACAAGATAGACGCGCGGCAATATCGTGATGCTAAGTAAATATTTAATAGGTTATTTTAAATCACACGAAAATTTTTATAGACAAAAATAATAATAAAATAAAACTAGAATGCGCAGTCGATGGCGCGCCATGGTAAATCCCCACGCTCGTTGCTAATGTTGTTAATAGCATGACGGACGGACTTGCTCTCCCACACCCTTATCATGAAAGGAGGTCATGTAGCAAGTTTGTTTAAATTCCGCCCGGTGGTTAGTTATCAACCTAGTTATCAACCCAATCATTGCCTAGTTATCAACCGAAACCAATGCCTAGTTATCAACCCAACCATTGTTGATGGTTATTCTTCACTCTTTAATTGCACGGCGGCGGTTCGGGCCTCAGACTCAATGATGGCCTCTTCGTAAAACTTTAATCAGTGGGTTGGGGCTTGACGATATGTCTTTGGCTTGGCCCGCCATGGTTCAACTATTGGTTTTCATTTACTCTGACACACATAAGAAATAGCCATGAATACTCGTGTTTGTTTATCATTGTGATTAATTTGATTTTTATGTTTTCGCTTTGATGCATTGACTGAGTTGGGAGCCTTTATGCGAACCGAATTTTTACGTATTTCTGTAGTAAGAGTAGTATCGGGACCCAGGGTGAAGTTAGCTAGCTGTAAAAGTGCTTTAAACCTCCCCCACGCCCCTCCTCCCTTCCAACACACACACACACACACACACACACACACACACACACACACACTCCCGATGGTTTATTCTACTAACCGTTCTAAGGCGGTAGTCCCAGTGTTAGTCTTACTCTTTGTTGCTTTGTGATTTATTCTACAAGGCGATTTGTTTTAAGTCTTGCCTGGTGTTATTTTGTTCTTGTGTTTTTCAGTCCTTTTAGCATTGCGATTACCTCGCTTGGGGAAGAGAGAGCTAATCTTAGTGCTTTTCGTACGTTTGTTCGATTCGCCCTTGTTTGATTTTGTCTGTTTCCTTTCCCCTTGTGTCTGGACAGGCGGCGGCTTGTGTTGTTGCACTCCCTGGACTTTTCTTTTACCTTTTAGGAGGAGGTACCGTGACGGACAGATGGACGGATGCTGGACGGAAAAATAATGTTGCTGTCGCACATGCTCACCATAAGGGGAAGTGATGTAGCAAGTTTGGTTGAATTCCACCCAGTGGTTTAGGAGGAGATAGCGTGACGGACAGATGGACGGATGCACGGACGGACGCACGGAAAAATAATGTTGCTCTCGCACAACCTTACCATTAAGCAGAGAGACAAAGTTATCAACCACAATCGGGTTAACAACCATGTATGCAGTATTCCATTTTAAATACAATTTTCAGTAAACAATATACATGTACAAAGTCAGTAAAATAGTTTCTGGTCTTTATAATGAAATAAACGTAAAAAAGACTGCCCTTGGAAACAAAGAACACACTGCGGATTAAAAAATGGGAGTCTCGGCCTTATCGAGACTCCTCATACGCAGTAATGAAGTTTGCAACACTGCTTACGCCCTTTAGCGTATACATGAGCAGAACTCTATTTTCAAATATACCACAATGGGCCCAATGATCCCAAAGGAAATAAACTATAATCTGCACTATGGTGATGTGCGGGGAGATATTCTACCGCCGCCACACGGCACTAACACCAGCTACAGTGTAATAAATAAGCGTCAAAAAGATGACTTTGGAAACAAAGAACATACTACGGATTAGAAAATGGAAGTCACGGCCTTACCGAGACTCTTCATAAGCAGTAATGAAGTTTGCTATCTCCTCCTAAACCACTGGGTAGAATTCAACCAAACTTGCTACATCACTTCCCCTTACGGTGAGCGTGTGCGACAGCAACATTATTTTTCCGTCCAGCGTCCATCCATCTGTCAGTCACGCTACCTCCTAAAAGGTAAAAGAAAAGTCCAGGGAGTGCAACAATCACAAGCCGCAGCCCTTTCCAGACACCAAGAGGAAGAGGAAACAGACAAAACCAAACAAGCGCAAATCAGACAAACGTACGAAAAGCACTAAGATTAGCTCTCTCTTCCCCAAGCGAGGTAATCGCAATGCTAAAAGGACTGAAAAACACAAGAACAAAATAACACCAGGCAAGACTTAAAACAAATCGCCTTGTAGAATAAATCACAAAGCAACAAAGAGTAAGACTAACACCGGGACCACCGCCTTATAACGGTCAGTAGAATAAACTACCGGGTGTGTGTGTGTGTGTGTGTGTGTGTGTGTGTGTGTGTGTGGTTGGGGGGAGAGGTTAAAGCACTTTTACAGCTAGCCAACTTCACTCTGGGTCCCGATGCAACTCTTTTTTTCGATTTTGATATAGTCAATTTCCCTTTTCTGGATGGCGATGTCCCCCGGCGTACCTCATATGCGGTATACATATCTCAACTTATTAGATTCGCCAAAGCTTCTTCAAATCTTAATGACTTTAACTACCGTAATAAAGCCCTTACTGCCAAACTTCTTAGGCAGGGATATCGTTATTTTAAACTTCGTAAGGCGATTTCGAAATTTTATCGCAGACACAGTGCCTTGTTAGAAAAATATAGCGTCAGTCTGAAAACACTTCTGTAACAAGGTATATCGGAACCCGAATTTTACGGTGACTTAGTGTACAGATTTAGAAAAATTGTAGGTAAATCTAACTTTTCGGAGCAATTTAGAAAATTTATTAACCGTTATAAAAGAATTGGCTATAGCTTGGATATTATGCGGCAGGCTGCATGTCTAGTTGCCAACCCAATCATTGTTGATGGCTATGCTTCACTCTTTAATTGCACGATGGCGGTTCGGGCCTCAGACCCAATGACGGCCTCTTTGTAAAACTTTAACCAGTGGGTTGGGGCTTGACGATATGTCTTTGGCTTGGCCCGCCGTGGTTCAACTACTGGTTTTCATTTACTCTGGCATACAGTAGAATTAGCCATGAGTACTCGTCTTTGTTTATTATAGTGATTAATTTGATTTTTATGTTTTCGCTTTGATGCATTGACTGAGTTGGGAGCCTTTATGCGAACCGAATTGTTATGTATTTCTGTATTAAGAGTAGCATCGGGACCCAGGGTGAAGTTAGTTAGCTGTAAAAGTGCTTTAAACCCCCCGATGGTTTACTCTACTGACCGTTCTAAGGCGGTGGTCCCGGTGTTAGTCTTACTCTTTGTTACTTTGTGGTTTATTCTACGAGGTGATTTGTTGTATGTCTTTCCATGTGTCATTTTGTTCTTGTGTTTTTCAGTCCTTTTAGTATTGCGATTACCTCGCTTGGGGAAGAGAGAGCTAATCTTAGTGCTTTTCGTACGTTTGTTCGATTTGTGCTTGTTTGGATTTGTCGGTTTCCTCTTCCTCTTGGGGTCTTGGAAGGGCTGCGGTTTGTGATTGTGGCACTCCCTGGACTTTTCTCTTACCTTTTTTTTTTTCTTAATACAGAAATACATAAAAATTCGGTTCGCATAAAGGCTCCCAACTCAGTCAGTTCATCAAAGCGAAAACATAAAAATCAAATTAATCACTATAATAAACAAAGACGAGTACTCATGGCTAATTCTACTGTATGCCAGAGTAAATGAAAACCAATAGTTGAACCACGACGGGCCAAGCCAAAGACATATCGTCAGGCCCCATCACACTGATTAAAGTTTTACGAAGAGGCCGTCATTGAGTCTGAGACCCAAACCGCCATCGTGCAATTAAAGAGTGACGAACATAGCAATCAACAATGATTGGATTGACAACTAGGCATGCAGTCTGCCGTATAATATCCAGGCTATAGCCAATTCTCAGCCCTTCCCAGACACCAAGAGGAAGAGGAAACAGACAAAACCAAACAAGCGCAAATCGAACAAACGTACGAAAAGTACTAAGATTAGCTCTCTCTTCCACAAGCGAGGTAATCGCAGTGCTAAAAGGACTGAACAAACACAAGAAAAAATAACACAAGGTGAGACATAAAACAAATCGCTTCGTAGAATAAACCACAAAGCAAAAATGAGTAACACTAACACCGGGACCACCGCCTTCGAACGGTCGGTAGAATAAACCATCGGGGGGAGGGGGGGGGGGTGGGGAGCGGGGTTTAAAGCACTTTTACAGCTAGCTAACTTCACCCTGGGTCCTGATGCTATTCTTGATACAGAAATACATAAAAATTCGGTTCGCATAAAGGCTCCAAACTCAGTCAGTGCATCAAAGCGAAAACATAAAAATCAAATTAATCACAATGATAAACAAACACGAGTACTCATGGCTAATTCTATTGTATGCCAGAGTAAATGAAAACCAATAGTTGAACCACGGTGGACCAAGCCAAAGACATATCGTCAAGCCCCAACCCACCTATTATACGTGGCGTCTGCGTTGTCCTTATTTGTTCCTTATATATCCCTTTTTGGTGCCTCGGGAGGGCCGTGCTTCGTGATTGTGTCATTTTCTGGGTATGTTCACTTATATTATTGTATACTGTCTGCCACAATTTTGTTTGCTTTTTCTCTTGGTGTTATTTGTGGGCTGTGGTCTCTGATTGTGGCTGTTCTAGGATATCTTCTATATTATTGTTCGTGTAAACCAGTGACATTTATTGATGTCAATATGGCAAAACAATCTATATCTAGGCTCTTTAGAGATAACAGATCGAATTCTACTATCGGAAATTATTCTCAGATTGCCGGTAATAACTTGACTAGCAGGCCAACATAATTTAGAATCTTTGCTTTCTCAGGAATCCGGGTGTTAACTTCAGTATAAAGATCAGAAACTATTTTATTGAATTGAATATTGTACACTGAAAATTGTATTGGAAATGGAATACTGCATTCATGCTTGTTAACCCAGTTGCGGTTAATGACTTTGTCTCCGTGTTTAATTGCACGACACTGAGTTGATCCTAAGACTAAAATATGGGTTCTTTAGGTATAATTTAGCAAAGATAAAAAAGACAGACCATTAAAACTACTTATAAGCAGTACGACAAAGATATGCTTATGTATGTGTCTCAGGGAAGTAGACTATTCCACTGTGCTCTAGTCCAGGGAAAGAATGAATACTTCAGGGTATCACAGGAACCATATCTATTGTAAGTTTTCGGGAGTCCCTCGTTTGTTCCAGCCCAAGTGCCGGGGTCAAATAGATTTATGGTAGAGTGGGGCTCTCCATGGTTCTATTAGTGATTTTCTTTTGCTATGACTCAGTTTGTAGTGGAGCCATCATCTTTGTTTCATCAGAGGATTAAGTGAGAACTTTTTTTTTTTTTTTTTTTTTTTTTTTTTTCATGTTGATCCACTGATGATTTAGGAAACCCTTACTGAACAACTATGTATATACGCAACTATATCAAGATAAAGGCTGGTGGTTGAGCGCTAATAAAATAAAAATCTAAAAGAACACACTACAGGTGGAAAATGAGATTCTCGGTTTTATTGCAGTAATGGAGTTTGCAACACTGCTTACGCCCTCTAGCGTATATACATGAGCAGAACTCCATTTTCAAAGATATTACAACGGGCCCAATGATCCCAAAGGAAATGAAAATATAATCTGCACTATGGTGAAGTACAGTGAGGACTTCTACGGTCGCCACATGACACTCAACACCAGCTGCAGTGAAGTTAAATTAAATTCCAAAATATTGACTTTGGAAACAAAGAACACATTACAGATAGAAAATGGGAATCTCGGTTTCTATTGAGACTCTTCATAAGCAGTAATGAAGTTTGCAAAACTGCTTACGCTCCCTAGTGTATACATGAGCAGAACTCCGTTTTCAAAGATACCACAATGGGCCCAATGATCCCAAAGGAAATGAAATATGATCTGCACTATGGTGAAGTACGGGGAGACGTTCTATGACCAAGTAAAATAGAAATATAAAAGGTTGCCATTAGAAACAAAGAACACATTACAGGCCAGGTTAAAACCAGGTTAAGCCCCATCGACCCAGCAGTTTTGATATTTTTTTTTCTTATTTTCCCATTAAAAAAATGTCGACCTGCGACAATAAGTTGTGGGTAATACTAGTCAGTACCTACAACAAATGTTTAACGGAGAAATGGAGCGTGTAGTTATAAATAATTTGCCAGAAAAAAAACAAACAAAATATTAGGGTTTATCAGAACTAGTCGAGTTATCCTGAAATGTATATATTAATAACAAAAACGTATTGTGTGAATAAAAATAAATAAATAGATAAAAGAAGGAAAGTAAAAAGGTAAAAAAAAGAAAGAAATTAAAACACAATTTCTGAATGCAACAATACCATTTTTATTTTCTAAAAAAAATATGTAGGCATAAAAAAAAAAAATAAATAAATAAATAAATAAATAAATAAATAAATAAATAAAATAATAATAAAGCATAATTATTGAATGCAACAACAATACCATAAGGTTTGTTTTCTGAATAAATGTGTAGACCGAATAGAATTTTTAAAATGAATATTCCTGTATAAATTTCTTTTCATTTGAACTGGCAATTGTAGCTTTATTGTCTGACAAATGCTATAAATTATATGAACAAATAAATAAATCAATAATATGGAATCAAATAAAACATAAGAAGAACAATACAATATTACATCTGGTCAACGAAAAAAAAATCATAAAAGTCACTATATGAAATGGGTTTGTTAGACCACCATAGTGAACGTTCCAAATACTCACGAAGTTTTGTTCTTTTTATTCGTTACAGATTGTTATGCTAACCGGAAATGTTTCCTAATAACATTGCGAAGTGTCAAAAGATTGCTTAAAGTTTCAAAGTTATCAGGTAATTAACGCGACATTTTGAAATGCAAATTCCGTTAACCAGCAAATTTTCAATTGCCTTATTTGCTGTGAGGAATATTATTAATATAAAACTCCATAACACGTGCACAGAAGTTCTCAGGAAACCGAGAAAAGGGGTGGTGACTGGTACAGCGGTAGGCCTTGAACAAAAAAGCATATACAATTCAGGACATCTTATATTTAATGTCAGGTGATCTTCTTATTCCAAAACCTTAGAATTGATGTTGTCCAGCAAGAGCAAATGGGACAACCACATGCTGGAAAGTTTAAAATCAGATTATTGTGGTGATAGGCTGGACATTCAACCTGGTTAACTCATTCAAGCAGGGGGTCACGCGTGTGAGTCCTACATGTCATGCTCATTCCTTCACATAATTACAACATTAGCAACAATTTAATTCTGTATGTGCAGAGCGAGCAGATGGTATTCTCAGTTGATGCCTAAGGACAGGGAACAGGAACAGGTTCTGGAGCTGGCCTCGGTGGCTCAGTTGGATGCGCCGTCTGACTGGAGACTAGGAGGTTACTGGTTCAACCCCCGCCGAGGTCGGCAACATTCTTTCGTGGAGATTGATCGTGAAATACTTTCTACTGTCATTCTGTCCCTTCCGCTGATTCAAGAAGGGCAGTTGTCAGTTTCTGGCAAAAGAATGTGCACAATACTGGTTAACTGCTTAGATGACTAAGCCTGCCCAGTAAACATGTGGTTAGGTAAACTGACTGCGCTTGACATGACCCCATTGGGTTGACTGGGCCATAAAACCTCAACACAAACAAACAAACAGGTTTTGGAAGATAGACCAGTTAATGCCTAGCTCTCAAAGGATAGAAAAGGGAGGAACATGGTGATTGGTTCAAAGGATAGAAGAGGGAGGAGCATGGTGATTGGTTGGACTGTCCCCCTGGTCATGAATCAGATTCCTGCATCAGACACTTATTCCTTCTTAGTTTACTTAATGACATCCAGTGTGAATAACCCAAGGGGTTAGTGTTGGTTGCAGATATATTTGCTAGAAATTGATAGCCTGTTCAGCTGATGCCTAGTACTTAAGTTAAAATGTGGAGACATGTTGATTGGCGGGACTGTTGAGTGTCAGCCTGGTTAGCTCAGTTTGGTAGAGCAACTGACTTGTAAGCAGTGGGGGTCACAGGTTTGTCATGCCACTCTTGTTAGAAGTCAGTTCCATTGACTGATCATTCTGGGAATGGAGTAATGTTTGTATATGCCATGTGTTGCTGCAGGCTCTAGAGTCTGCAGGCCCTTCTTGTGCATTGATCACTGTGACAGAGGATGATGCAGTAATCACTGTCACCTTGACCATGTTGTATCCAGAACAGCATAAATGAGGTTTCATCTAGAAATAAGATGGTATGTATCTTAAATGAACAGCATTCTAGATGTGATACTTTTTTTTTTTGCAGTCAGTAAGTACAGCGTATTCATTTTTTTCTTATGTTTGCATGTAACAGTATTTATTTGTATACCCCTCTTGTCTTTAGCAATAGGATACCTGTAACTCCAGATAAGAGGAGTATGGTAAATGTCCTAAAATTTCAAACATGTCTGACAAAATGGCTCATGCAAATAGTGCAGACCCATATCAGAATGCTCCTGGAGAGCAGTCTGATCAGGGTCTACACTGTTTGCCATTCCACAAAGTATTTAAAGAAACAACTGCATAAAAAAGCAAAAGTTAGACGAAAAAAGTATGGATTAAAGTGTTCTAAATTTTAGGACATTTACTGTAGCCAGATTTTTTTTGTTCATATTACGTCACTAAAACATATGTTATGGATACTCACAAGAAATGCCTCATCAAAACACTTCTAGTCGGTATCCAAAACATACATTTTTGTGGAGAAATAAGAAAGATGTCCCTACTTTTTATTTGGAAAAAGCATATTATCTGAAGCTGTGGATACCTGTTTTAGCTGGGGTTTAAAACTGCACAGTAAAAAAGTTCTTTCTGTTGATTTTTAGGTTAGAAGTCTAGAACAATGTTTGGGTAGATATGAGCTGGGACCAGAGTGGTGTAAGATTGCCAGGGGCTACCGGAGGACAGGATGAAGTCCCACCTCCCATTCCTCCAAGGGCCAGTAGTCTCCGACAGTCAGCTCATAACCTAGGTAAATTAATTTTCTTATGTTAAACCAGATATTGAATTATTTGAATCAATGCCTTCTTACATGTGCTCATTTAATAAAGTTCTGTGAGTTAGTTATGTTATGATTGGTCATTATTTGTAATTGATAAATTTATCCCTACCAGTTCCAGTTAATATATTGACAGTAAAATTCACAGCTGATCATAAGTGGACAGGGAAAAAAAATCTGCCTTGGAAAAAAAAAATAAACAAGGTTTTTGTGACACATACATGTGTTTCGAGGCCTAAATGAAAAAGTGGTTTGTTTTTCCTTTACCTACTTAGCATTTTAGTCTTGGGTAGGTAGGCAGGTAAATTACTATATTATATTTTGCTTTCTGTATACAGAAACTAACATTATGTTTCATATGGATCAAGTTCTTGCACTTTGGCTGCACTACTTTCTTTTTTGCCAATGAATACTTTAAACCACTTCTAATATTCCCTGCCTTGTATGCATGGACAGTGTGATATATTCTAGAAACATGCTGAATGTTTCTATTACTGTTTCATGTATTTACAAAAACTGTGTCTGAAAACTTGGACTATTTTTTAAGTTGTGGAAACCCAGTGAATTACTTACACCCTGACAACTGGAATGACAGACAAGATAGGAACTGATGAGGAGTATGATTTTTTTTCTAAGGAAAGGCAATGTAATTTTTTGATTAGGGGTATAAATAGTGTGTAGGAAGTAAAGAGCAAACAAATAGAATTTTATTTTAGGGCCAGAGTTAAGACATGTACTTTCATCACAAAAGTATTATTATTTCAATTCAACTTCTAAGTTTTGCACAAACCACTGAAAGTACATTGGTCCTACAATTTTGTATAGCAACTTTTCTGTCTAAATGGCATATGCAAACAGTACCTGTCATACCACCCAGTGTTTTGTGAAATAAATGTATGTTTAAAAAACAAAATTTAGGTAAAAAAGTTTGGAATAAGTGTTTGAAATTTTAGGACATTAACCGTAAGCACTTTCAACAAAAATCTGAAAATCTGAAATAATAAACTGTCACAGAAAATAATTGAACAATTGATCTCTGGTAAATATCATTTGAGCCAGCACATGACAACCTACAATAAGACCTGTATGACCAGCAAAGACTCAGTCTGTACATCCACCCAGTATGGCAAGGTTCTCGTTCATCCCTCTTTGGATACCCCAGAGGCAGTACAAGGCACTTGATCAGTGAAGACTGATCATTTATTGCTAACATATTACAGAGCAATAGATAAGATTTTTTTTTTTTTTTTTTTTTTTCAACCAAAAAGTGTTGGTATTTTTGTTATTTCTCCATAGAAACATGTTGTAGGTACTCATTAGAAGTGCCTCCCTGAGGCATTTCTCCTGGCACTTCTAATGAGTACCACAGTGTTTTCATGGATAAAAAAGAAAAATACGCATCCAGATGCCCTCTTGCCTAGAGCTTTGATATTCTGCAGCGGTAATGTTTCATTTTCAATTCCATTGTAACAGGTCCATATCAGGGACAGCTAGATGGGTATGATTTCAGTCCACAGAACCCAGTCCACTCAGCACACTCTTTCCATGGTCATTTTACTGGGTACCAGCCTGTGACATCATCAAGGAGGCCAGACTGTGTCAATATGAATCAGCCATCACAGAAACAGACTGGTTCTGTAAATGTTGGCCAACCACCACAGGCTAGTTCTCTGAATATTGGCCAACCACCACAGACTGGTTCTCTAAATATTGGCCAACCGCTGAAGACTGGTTCACTAAATATTGGCCAACCACCAAAGAGACAGTCGGTACAGCTGATTTCCCTCTCTCCACCGGAAGAGAAGGATTTATCCTGGCCAAATTCAAACAGCCATACTGCAATCTGTATGGACTTGGAAGGGATTGATTTTTCTGCTCCACCTAAGGAGACAAGTGACATAAAATCAAGTTCTTCAATGGAGGATGTGACTGCAGCAGGAAGTAAAAATATTTATCCAGACATAAGAAGTGCCTTCAGGTTGGTACCTTGTTTTTTGTTATGCCTACTTAAGCAAGCAGGGCCCAGTTGTTCAAAACTGAACAAAGTTGTTAGCTAGCATGACGTTAAAAATTTCTATGGCAAATACATTGATATTTTTTGCTGAAATTAAAATTTCTATCTTGAAATATGGCAATACATTGATATTTTTATGCCCCCCACCTGCCTTGGCAGGAGTGGGGTTATACCTTCTGGGCTAGAAGGTTGAAACTTTGTATGACACTTACTACATCAAGACCTTTTAATGTATGGTACCATAGCCACAGAGTCGTGCCCTTGGGTGGGGCTAGGGGTCGGGGCGGGGGCATCTGTGTACTGTGGACACATTTCTAGATTTGCTGAAAAAATGTGAGTAACTTTTCTACTCAATGTATTTGAAGCTACCTTAGCTACAGCAGTTAACGTGTTTGTCATTGGTGAGCTCATTAAGCTACATGTACATGTAACGATGCTTTGAAAAACTGGACCCAGGAGCAATATAGGAGCCCAGTTTTCCATCCATTCATTTGTTCGTCAGCAACATTCTTTCATGGAGATTGAGCATGAGATACTTTCTGTGGTCTTTTTCTTCCTTCTGCTGATTCAAGAAGGGCAGTTGTCAGTTTCTGGAGAAACTATTTGCACAAGCACTGGTTAACCACTTAGAGGACTAAGCCTGCCTAGGAAAAGTGTGGTTAGGTAAACTGGCCAGTTTGACATGACCTTAATTGTGTTGACTGGTCCGTTTAACATCAACCCAACCAACCAAAATGAGCTTGTTCAAATTTAGGGATAAATATGGTAAGGAGTTACTGCATCCTGGGCCCATTTGTTCAAAGCATTGTACTAAACAAGCTCGTTAATGACAAACTTGTTAACTGTTGTAGCTGCGGTATATTCAAATATACTGAACCAAAACAGAAACTTTCGCAAAGTAGGTCTTGAACTTATATGGTTAAATACAACATGTAGAAAAATGTGTATATGTAGTAGTTTACACTGACATCCTACTTTGGGAAATCGGTCAGATAATCACCTCATGGTGAACGATATCGTCTGTTTTGACAAAACCTCCATTTTCACGTGCACGCACTGGGTGGACATATCAGGTTTACATGTGTTAACTTTTTTCACTGCAAATTATTGCACTTGACGACTACAGTCATAAAAATACCTAAACACTTCTATATCGATACAATTTGGGCAAAATTTCGATGCCTCGAATTGCGAAACATTTAAGAGAGAGAGAGCCGTTGGGATGCTGGAGGCAGGAGCTTCAACGGAAGATGTTGCTGCGCAAGTTGGATCATCTGTGCAGGCAGTTAGAAGTCTGAGATGGCGGTTTGTGCAGACTGGAAGCACGGAAGATCTTCCACGTAGCGGTAGACCATGTGTGACCACGCTGGCGCAAGACCGCTATATTTTGAACCAACATTTACAAAATAATTTTTTAACTGTGACAGCTACAGCGTCTGTCACCCCAGGTACTCATAACCCCAGGATTTCTGCTCAAACCATGCAAAATCGTTTGGCTGAGAACAATTTATGTGCACGTTCATCCTACGTCGGAACAGTATTATCGCCATCGCCGTGATAGGCTTCAATGCTTGCGGTGGGCATACTCGTTACTAAAGCCCCAAAAAATTGAATCGACACCTGCCTCAAATGAAATTGAAAAATCCAATGAAATTGATAATTTTCAGGCTGTAAATGAACTTTGATGAATTGATTTTAAATTATTGTGCAATAACAAATACGAATAAAAACTGTTTATATACACATATGTGGAAACAGTCCCATTGACGTCTCACGAAAGTTTCTTTTTTGGTTCAGTATACACTGATATTTTTATTGCAAAAATGTGAGTAGCTTTTGCAAAAGCTACTCACCTTTTTTTCAGCCAAAAATATCTGCCATATTTCAAGATAGAAATTTTAATGTCACAGTAGCTAACAACTTTGTTAAGTTTTGAACAACTGGGCCCTGATATTTAGGAGAATAATTAATATGGTACAATGTATTTAGTTTCAAATTTTTTTATATATGATGCACTGTACATAATGATTACAAGTATACAGTAAGTATAAGATTAGTTATACAAACAGGAATCAGAAGGAAGTTAAAAAACTTGTATTATCCCTGTATTGTGGTGTTTCAATGGTATGTAAATATTATAAGATTTAAAGATATATATTAGTAAGACATGGTCTACACTATTGGTATGTATGTTTTACTTGAAAATTAATTTTTGTTTATCTGTTATCACTCCAGAGCCAAATTTAACAGACATCAAATTGTTGATATTTTTTCTTATTTTTTTCAGAAAATTGGCATTGATATTTCATGCAGATTGTCTCTTAAGGAGACAATTTGCATGAAATGCCAAATCCTGTTTTCTGGGCAAAATTAGAAAATATTTCATAATGTTGTCTGCTGAATTTTTTTATCCAGCATGCTAAGCATTAAATCAAGGAAGAAAATTAACATGCATTTGTAAATATCTGTATGAAGATAATCTAATTTTAGTGACTGAAGAATAGGTTTGACATTAACCTTTTGCAGGGGGTGTGGTTGGGTGAGGCAAAGGTGTCGTTTATCTTGCATCACCAGGGTGTCCAACTGATATTGGCTTACGGTTGGGCAAGGCCTGCTGTCCTTGCAGCAGGTATAGGTAGAGGGGGAGTGTTTTTTTCCTTCTGTTTCTTCACTTTCATCTCGGACCCATCAATACCCGGACTTGTTACTGTCCGTTTCCGTTAATTATCATGTCGCGGGTGCTGGTGATGCTTACGTCACTTCGGAATCTATATTTTGCAAACTCCACCCATATTAAACTAGTATTAAACACATTTACTTTTAGTTAAGCCAGTTAAAATTATTATAAAGCAATAATGCCATCTTGGGTCCATTATATGTTAATAACATTTTATTCAAATGATTCCTTTTAACTTAGATAATCGCCGAATTTTGCACATACTTGTTTTAGAAAATGTGGGTCAAATTCGAGAGAATCGGCATTTTCACAGTCGACTTTTCAAATTTCTATTACGGTTATGAAAATAATATGCTGATAAAGCAATAAAACAAAGCTAGTTTATTCTGAATAAGTTGGGTTTATAGTTGATTTTTGCAACAAAAAGCGTTAAAAGGCTCTGCTAATGCTAGTACTATTCAACAATGGTCGCCATTTTTTCTTCGACGAATAGCTTCATTCACAAATCAGTGTTTGGAAACTCCATCGAAATTTGTAATATGTGTGATCAATATTCAACAAATATGATTAAAAAACAAAATAATTACATAGTATTTAATTTGAATGATAAGTGATGTTTTGTTCACAGATGACACTTATATATGAGGTTCATTATCGCGGATAACTGTTGGTCAAATTCGAGAAATCGACATTTTCACCAGCCGATATTTCAATTGGCATTGAATGGCATTGAAGTAGGTATAAAAATAATATGCTCATAAAACAACTTCGAAAAAAGCTAGTTTTTTTTCCTGAATAAGTTTAATTTATAATTGATTTTAACGAGGACGTGCATTAAAAGGCTCTACTAATGCGAGTACAGTTCAACAATGGTCGCCATTTTTCTTCGACGAACGGCTTCATTCACAAAACGGTGTTTGGAAACTCCACCGAAATTTGTAAAGTATGTAACCAATATTCAACAAATGTGGTTAAACAACAATTACGTGTATATAGTACTAACTTTTTATGATGGTTGGTGTGTTGTTCACAAATTAAACTTATATGTGGTTGTTTATTGTAGATAATTATCACTTTCTACTCGATTGATTTTCGCACATTCCAGACGAAATCCGGTAACCGGTAAAATCATAGCCACAACATCATCATATCGATAAAATAGGTATTTAGCACTATAGTTACCAGTCCGGGTATTGATGGGTCCGAGCTTTCATTCATTTTCTCTTCTCCCTTTCTACTACCTCTTTTATCTCTCTTCTCACTTTCTCTGGGAGATGATACAAAATGACCCACAAGGGTTGATGCGTTGTTAAACCCCAACTCATTCAATTAACCTTTTGCATGTTGAATTTAAATATGGTTAAACAAAAATTTAAACCTTTAACCTGCAAGTTTTCAATAGCAGCAGACTGCATTTTAAAATATTTTCTTGTTTTTCCCAAAAAGTAGGATTGAACATTTCATGTGACTTGTCTCCTAAGGAGATATTTAGCAGAAAAGTTGTTGTTTTTTTTTTCACCCTGAAATTTTGCCTTTTCATTTATTCAGATCTTCTTTGCAGGCACCTTCAAATCATCTCATTTTAGGATTATATTGATTATAATGTCAGTCATTGTTTTCTGAGAGATGAGAAAAAAAATATCACTCACTTGTCTTCTTTAGTTATGTTTTTTTGTGTGTGTGTGTGTGTGTTGAGGTTTTACAGCCCAGTCAACCCAATGGATTCATGTTGAGCACTGTCAGTTTACCTACATGTAACCACACTTTTACTGGACAGGCTTAGTCCTTTAAGCGGTTTACCAGTATTGTGCACATTCTTTTGCCAGAAACTGACAACTGCCCTTCTTGAATCAGCGGAAGGGAGAGAATTCTTTTCACAGAGAGGCTGCCAAAGGCTTATAATTATTTAAAAAAAAAAAAAAACCTTTAAGTGCCAGTCACAACTGCAGTAGACAACAATTTGAAATATTTTCTCTGAAAAATTACACATAAAAATGACTTTTTTGTTGCACAGAGCCTTTCATTATCACCCTGCCATCATTTCAGTTTGAGGTAAGTAATGTTGAAAGGGCTGTAAAACACTAAATCATATCATTGGTGTTGAGTTACTGATACAATGTATAACAATGTCTTTTTTTCCTGCATAACAATCTGTAATAATAATCAAATTCTGCTTTATCTGCATGTAACATCTGGAATTCTTTAAAGCTTAGCATGCTGGGTAAAAATTTCAGCAGACAACATTTTGAAATACTTTTTCTTATCTTTCCCAGAAAATAGATTTTGACATTTCATGCAAATTGTCTCCTTGTATGAAATATCAAAGCCTATTTTCTGGGGAAAACTATTGCCAATTTGCCGACTGCTGAATTAACTCAGAGAGTGGTAATCGTCATGATGTGGTATTGTAGTATGTTCAACATGGAAAGGTTTTTTAATCATTTATCTGTCTAGAATTATTTTTGAGATAAACTTATTGATTTCTTCATGAAATATGTTGTGGTATCTGTCTAATTCTTAAAGTACTAAGCAAAAATTATACATGTAGCAGACGATATTCTAAAAAAAGTTTTTATTGTTTTTTTCCAAGAAAATAAGACTAAGCATTTCATGTGAACCATCTCAAGAAAATAAGACTAAGCATTTCATGTGAATTATCTGCTAGGCAGATGATTCACATGAAATGCCAAGCCCTTATTTTATTTTGAAAATACAAAAAAAAAAAAAAAAAAAATTAAAATGTCGTCTGCTGCAGTCAAGTTGAGCTCTTTAAGGGTTAAAATCTTCAGACTGACAGAGGACTTGTGTTGGAGAAGATCTGGTTATAATTCTTGGGTAATTATCTCCGATTTTCCGAGGCACTTCTAATGAGTACCTGCAAGATACATTTTTATGGAGAAATTAGAAAAATCATTTGTGAATATCACAAAATATTCCCCCTGAACAATGCCTCTGTAGTCACCCAATTTTAATCAGATCAGTGAACGTGTTTGTATTGGGAAATAATGCAACAGCAAGAAAAAAAATCAAATCAATAGTTCTTATCTCCAAAATACATGTACTAGTTTTTCATGAACTGTCAACTCTCTTATGATTTATCTGTAGACAAAATTAGCCTATGGCAAAAAAAATAAAACTTTGAATAAAATAAAAATAAAAAATGACCTTACATATGCAACCAGCGCAGACTAATATCGACCTGTACATCCACACACTCTTGTTAGAGTCTGCACTTGTCACTAACATAATCTGTTGATTTTAAAGATTCTGCTAGCAATTTTTCAAGTGACTAGCACAGATCCTGATCAGACTGCACAGATCTGCAGGCTGGTCTGGACCAGCCTGCAGATCTTTGCAGTCTTATCAGTAGACCGTCTGAGTTTATTCTGGTTGAATATGTCATAAGGTTGATTTCTGTATGGTTGGGCTAATATTTTTATTGTATTTTTGCAGTGAGTTACAAAACAACCAGTCAAAGACACATTTCACAGACTGGAACTCAAGCAATTTCCAGTTGAGACCGGAGAGAAATTCTATGCCTATACCATATGGCTGGGATGTAAACCTGTACGGGGCTGGGGCTGGACAAAATCAGGGGACTTCCTCAGTCCCAACAACACCTCTTCAAGGACAGTTCTTTGCAAACCCACAGCCTAATCAGTTTGGAGTAAACTTAAACTCTAACGTTCCTGCTCCGTATCAAACACAAAATACAAATTTGTTTCATAACCAATTCCCTGTGAATTCTAATGCGAATTCTAGTGCAATAAACAAAAATTCAGTCTGTGATACTAGTTACTTTAACCTGGTGCCAAATTTAGATTTCACGCCAATGTCTTCGTGGGACACCGGTACCAACACGGACAAAAATTCTTCATTTGATGTGCAGCAGCAGCAAAATAATGATTTGATACAAATAGGATTTGAAGGCGTGTTAACTTCAGATGAAAAGGAATATTTCTCACTGGAATATTTTGATCCGCTACATAGAAAGGGTCGGACTGCATCTGTCTCTTCACCAAAAGACCTTTATGTTAATTATTCCTTTGCTAAACCACCGGAGGATGATACAGATAGAGTTAATACTGACAGAAATGCCTGGGTGACATTTGATGATGACACTTTCTACCCTGCGGAGAGTTTGTCTGAAAAACCAGTGTCAAAAGATAATAAGCCACCCAGGCCACCACCCCCAGACACCTTTGATAAGGTAATTTCCATAAATTCATATTTTGCATATTCATAATTCCACGTAAGACACTTAGTTCTAGATAAGGCCATATTCAAAAAATGCGTGTTTAGGGTAACATGTTAGAAAAAAAAATAGGTAGGGTAGGTAGGAACCCCCCCCCCCCCCCCCTTTTTTTTTTTTTACATTTTTTTATACCCCGCCACACGATAGTGGCGGGGTATTATGGTTTCACGTTGGACGTCCGTGTGTCTGTCCATCTGGCTGTCGTATGTCCGTCCGTATTTTGTTTCCGGATGATAACTTGAGTAAACATCAATGGATTTTCACCAAATTTGGTATGTGCATTGATATTGTGAAGATCTGGTTTGGGATTGCTAATGGGCAAATTTTGTCAAATTTTGAAGGAGTTCTCTGTCCGAGACATGCCCATATTTTCATTTCCAGATGATAATTTGAGTAAACGTCAATGGATTTTCACCAAACTTGGTACATGTACATACATTGATATGAAGGAGATCTGGTTTGGGATTGCTAATGGACAAATTTCGCCAATGTTTGACAGAGTAATCTACCCGCAACACAATAATGGCGGGGTATTATAATTATAGTTTAATGTTTTTATTTTTATGTAAAATTACACCATAATTACCAGAACATTCACGGAGAGCTATTGTACTACCCTCGGCGTTGGTGGCATCGGCGTCCACAAATGTTACCGTTTTTGTTTAAGTTTTTAATACCTCATTATTTCCTTACCTAATCACCGATTTGATTCATCTTCAATATGAATATACATATTGGTCCAAAATTATGCGCAGTACCATCCCCACCACCCTAGGTCATGTCAAGGTCAAGGTCACAGACTTAGATTTTTCATGTTAAAATTTTACGTCAAAGTTTTTAGGACCTCATTTTTTTATTTGATTGACAAGCGTGGGTTCAGGCTAACTATCCTGTCTAGCGACAGGTCTTGTTCATTTGACCAGTTCTGGAAAATAATAAGGCAACCATAGCTCTGTATTGATATTTTTCCAATTTCTGCTCAAAGACAACCGTATTCGACCTAATTACTGCACTGTGCGTTCAGCTTTTTCAAAATTATTTGGAAAACTTGTGGTAAAATATGTATCTACCTGCTAAGGGTACACTTTAAAAAAAGATCAGTAAAAGACTTACTTAATGATGTTTTTGCGATATCTTTCTGATTTTCTTTATAAAAGCATGTGTTGTGGGTACTCATCTGAATTGCATCGACGTCGATGCAATTCAAATGGGTACCCACAACATATGCTTTTATAAAGAAATAGACAAAAAGTACACAGGCTGTAACTTGAAGACTATGGAATTGCATGACTGTGCGCTTATATGGGTATGTGCAGTAATTAGGTTGAATACAGTATATTATGGGTACTTGTCAGAAATGCCACACTGATTACCCACAACCTATTTTTCATGGAAAAAATAAGAAAAAATATTTGTCCTCTAATCTGGACCAATGGGCAACATCTCCAAATCTTTGTATGACTGCAGTATTGTTGACTTGGATGTCAGTTGATCTGAGTCTACACTGTTTAGTTGGTTCAATTTCCAACTTAATAATAATGTCCCTATGCTTTCCAGGGGAGGGGTAGGAGGGTGGGGTTTGATGGGGGGAGGGACAAATGGCAATTTTTTTTTTTGCTGTTTATGATTAACTTCTTTTGAGGAGGAATGCAAATATGTTCGGCTGAGTTATCTTCCTTGGAAGAATATGCATTCACTTTTTTTATGTAGACAGAATGATGCTGACCTCATTTATCAAAAAATACATACCGTATACACCCTAAGTATTTGGACACCTCAACTCCTTACCATACTTGTTCTCAAATTTGAACCAGTACAATTTACTACCTGATGTTGCTTCTAAACATTGCTGGATAAGTGGCAAACAGTGTAGACCCTGATGAGATGCCACAGAATGTGGCATCTCATCTGGGTCTACACTGTTTGCTCAGGTTTGTCTGTACGAATACAGTCAGTCTGGATACTTGCCAGGCTCAACAGAGCAGTCAGTAGCATGTCTGGCTGCAGATCCAGAGGTGATAAGTTCAAATCCCAGCTCAGCCACATAACTTCCAATGAGATTGATCTTGAATTAATTTCTATGGCCATTCTCCTCATCCCACTGATTCAAGAAGAGCTTTGAGTTACTGGCAAAACTATATGCACAAAATATTGGTTGGCAAAAGTATATCAGGGGTCATCCTAGAGGGCGATTTGGGAGAAAAAAGTCTCCCTAAGCTGGCTGACTTCTTCCTATTTAAAGCACAGGGAGAAGTGAAAATGTATAGAATATATAGGGAAATCCAAAAATTGGACTAAAACTTCTCCCTGAAATCCTGGAATTGTCACAAAACTTCTCCCTCTCTGAAAGCTCTAGGATGACCCCTGCTATAGGCACAAAATATTGGTTGACCGCTAAAATGACTAAGTCTGCCCAGTCAAAGCATGAAGTGGTTAACTGGCCAACCCAGCATGACCTTAACAGTGTTGACTGGGCCATAAAACTCCAACTTAACCCTCTAGTGCCCAACCCTAGAAAGCATTGTTCAAAAACTTCCATTCTACCCACAGTGACTTATTTTGGGAAGTATAATACAAAACTACACATGAAATTTTTGGGAAGTCAAAGGTCAGGGAGATACATATGTATCATATATGATACATAGGGCATTAAGTGTTCCCAAGCAAGGGTGAATAACTCCAGAATGAAAAATCTTTTAGGATTTATTTGTGCCTTCAATATTTGCATTTATTAAAAAGATTCTTTTGGAAAATATATATCAAGTTTTTCTCTAAAAAGGTGGTTGGCAGGGGAATTTTTCATTTTTAGCAAAAATTTTGCCCAGTGTATCATATATGATACATCCAACTTTTTTCTCTTTGATGACTGAAAAAAAATATTTTAAGTTAAACCATAGAATAATCAACTGTATTTTCTAATGACCTCACATCTTGACATACTTAATAGCATTAAATATCAACAATATATTGAAATATCCTGGTCACGGTACCAAATATATGTCATGTATCATATATGATACGCGGGGCACTAGAGGGTTAAAACAAAGTACTGCTCAGTAGCACTAATCAGCATTGGTCATTCTATAGGGTTTTCTATCGCATGCTATCCAAATTTCATTCTTGTATTTGTTTTATATATTTCAGGGCCACGAGAGATTAAGAAAGAAATTATTTGTTGACGAGGAGTCAGATGCTTTCTGTCAGATGGTAGCAGAGTAAGTTTTGTTTGTAGTTACTGTATTTCACCTTATAGATTAACCCGTTGTATACTGAATAAACTCTCCCACGATATATATTGGAAGAGTCCAATATCAATTTTAGGTATGTCCAGCCATGATAGTTAGATATTCCTAGAGAAAAATGGCTAAAGTATTTGCAAATACTGGAGACGCTGATCAGACGTTCAGACAGCATTCTGCGGCGTCTGATCTGGGTCTGCAATGTTTGCCAAGTACCCTTTTATGGGTCTCCCGACTACAATGGGTTAAGCCAGGCTCCATAGCACAATAGTAGCACATTGACTGCAGATAGAGGGTTTACAAGTGAATCCAGCTTGTCCACATAACTTGCATGAAGATTGATCGGGAAATAATATCTATGGTCATTCTCCCACTTCCACTGATTCAACAAGGGCAGTTGTCAGTCACTGGTGAAAGTTTGTGCACAAGTACTGGTTAACTGCTGAGAGGACTATTATTCTAAGCCTGCTGAGGAAGAAGTGTGAGTAGGTTAACTGATTGGTCAACATGACCTTAATACTAATAGTGTTGACTGGGCTGTAAAACTTCAGTGAACCTGTATATTTAGAGTGGCCCAAGCAAACTATGTAGACTCAGAGCAAAATGCTTCTAAACAAACAGTTTGATTATGGTCTACTCTGGTCACTATTCCATCACAAGATTTTAGGCCTGCTAGGGCCCCAAAAAAGTCTTATGTTTCTGGAAGCCCTACTGATCGAAAGTTTGGCCCTGATCAAAGTTTTTTGAGGCATCTGGAGAATTTTATCAATTTTATGTATTTTATGAATTTCCCAGATAAAAAAAGTTGAAACAGAAAAAATATTTCTCTTCCTACCAACCCATATAAAGTTTTAAACATTCCGGAAGCAAGATATTTATTTTTTTTGGTCTAGTCAAAAGGATTTGAGCAAGTTTAAGTAAAACATTGTTAAGGAAGTAACGTGTCTGAATATTTAGGGTGAAATACAATATCGTATTTCTTTGTTTTTGTCATGCCTACATTTAGCAAGGCGCAATATAGGGATCTGGTTTTCCATCCGTTTGTCCATTTGTCCGTCACTCTGTCAACATTTGCGTCAATCCTGACTTCGACTCTAATGTTCATTTCCCAAGAACTATAAAGGCTACAGTGATGATACTTGGTTTAAGCTTGCACTTGGGAATGGCAACTCAGACAGCAGTGTCCATGTTTGACATCATCCTATATTTCATGGTTCACCGACTTTGTAAATTTGCGTCAAGCTCCATCCCTCGCAGGTGAGACTTTGCCTTCTGCAGAATTCTTGTTGGGATACTTAGTGAAGTCAAGGCTTATATTTGACAACTGTAAGATATACCAAAGCTCCAAGTAAGAGGGGGTGTTGCCAGCTTCGGTAGCTCAGTTGGATGCGCCGTCCGACTGGAGCCCAGGAGGTCGCGGGTTCAACCCCCGCCGAGGTCGGCAACATTTTTTCGTGGAGATTGATCATGAAATATTTTCTACGGTCATTCTCTCCCTTCCGCTGATTCAAGAAGGGCAGTTATCAGTTTCTGGCGAAAGAATATGCACAATACTGGTTAACCACTTAGAGGACTAAGCCTGCCCAGTAAACGTGTGGTTATGTAAACTGACCGCGCTCGACATGACCCTATTGGGTTGACTGGGCCGTAAAACCTCAACACAAACAAAGAGGTTGTGTCAGGTTAATATTTTTCTCATTTCTCCATGAAAGCATGGTGTGGTACTCATTAGAAGCATACAGTACAGCTCAGGTGGTTTTTCAAAATCCCCCCGAACCGGTGGGGTTGATTTTTTAGCCCACCGCGGATCTTTATGATACCCCACTCCAATTCCCACCGCGACGGATTTTTCGTCCACCGCGTTTCCGCCGAGCTCCCTCCGCAAAACATCCACTTACCTGTAGTACTCCGCGGTGGGCAAAAGTTTATCCTGGCGAGCTCGCAATGAAAGATTAGTGACGTCAGAATGATTGACAGCTCCGAATTTTTCCGAGTTTGCATGGGGAGGAAATCGGAACCTTTATTCTGCTTACGCATCATTCGGCTGATTTGCCGCTGAATAAATACAGAAATATTTCTACCTAGAGATTTAAAAAAAAAAAAAAGAATTAATGAATAAAACAAGAAATAAAAAATAACGTATTTCTGTTTATTTATTTCTTACCTTGTACCCGGGTACTTAAAGGGGCGCTTCTGCTATCTTAGAGGCTTTTATTTGGAGACCAACGAGCATCGTTCCGGCAAAAAAAAAAAATACGAGTAATGCCACGTAGGCGGACGCATTAGTCTCCGATGGTCAGGATCGTGCATTCGATCCTCACAGATTGAGCGATTTATCATGCAACACATGTATTTGCTACGGTCATTCGCTCCTTCCATTGCTTCAAGATTGGCAGTTACAAGTTTCTGGCGGAAGGGAGTTCAGTGTACTAGTTCACCACTTATTGTATAAGCATGCCCCTCTGTGCTGGCGCGATTCCTAAAAAATGCTCTTCCCCATTCCATTTCGCAGTAAGATGCGCTGTCCGACTGGAGACCAGGAGGTCGCGGGTTCAACCCCCGCCGAGGTCGGCAACATTCTTTCGTGGAGATTGGTCATGAAATATTGTCTACGGTCATTCTCTCCCTTCCGCTGATTCAAGAAGGGCAATTGTCAGTTTCTTGCGAAAGAATGTGCACAATACTGGTTAACCGCTTAGAGGACTAAGCTTGCCCAGTAAACGTGTGGTTAGGTAAACTGACCGCACTCGACATGACCCCATTGGGTTGACTGGGCCGTAAAACCTCAACACAAACAAACATTTCATTTCGCACAGATCAGACGCGTAAAGCAATTGCAGTTAACTCCCTTGTAAGTCAGTTACAGTTAGCTCCCTTAAATCAGTTAAACCTGCAATGTGAGTACCTTACCCAGCATTTATCAGGGTACAAATGACTACTATGTTACGTTATTCTCTTACAGTATAATACATTAATAACATTATATTTATTGGCTTATACAGCAATCTTCAGAACTTTCTTTTCCATGTAAAGTGTTCTGTTTTTGTGGTTTCAATATATGCGATATGCAAAACCAAGACCGTAATTTATTTAACGAGTAAAAGAGACGCATTGTATAAATCTAGCGCATCGGCGGGAAAGCGTCTTCTGGGCTAATTCAGCAGACGACAGATTGAATTCGTTTTCTTTTTTTTTTTGTTTTTTCTTTTCATTACCAAGAAAACAGGATTTGACGTTCCATGCAGTGGAGACAATTTGCATGAAGTGCAAATAATGTTCTCTTGGAAGAATGAGAAAAGTATTTCAAAATGTCGTCTGCTGAAAATTGTACCCAGGGTGCTTAGCGTTAAGGTTTGCACAAACAACTCGCGCATGAGTCTGTGCATGGCAAAACCTACAATAAAACTTGTAGGAAGAGACGGATCAGCCTGCACACTCTGAGACTGCACATCAGCAGATCTCAGTAGTCTGATCAGAGCCTTGGCTAATCGTAAGTACCCCCTATGATTACTGGGTGTAACAAAACGTCTTGTGCGACGAGCGAAGACTCGGGTCAGTACGCGCCTGCACATTCTGATAAGAGCATTCGCTGATCGTATTTACCATCGATAGCCGGGCTGCCCAAAGCGGAATAAACAGTGCGACTGTAACAGCACATTCTGTTCAGAACCTTCACTGATCGTACAATAAGCAAGAAGATTGCTTTATCTAGTGGGTCGATGCACAGACTAACCGGAGTCTTTGCTGGTCGCACGTACATTGTAGTATTGTAGGTTTTATCCGGTTCAAAGTTCGTACATTGTAAATCATACTTCAGACATGAGAACTTTGTACCGACGTAATTTTTGTTTGAACTGGAGTTAAACTGCCCAGTTAATACTATTCATCGAGCCCGCACACTTTTCCGGGCGGGCTTATTCATAAGCTATTACAGCAGAAACTGACAACTGCCCTTTTCTTTCATATACTTTGACGATAGAGCCTACTTTTGGAGTTATGGTCCTTTGAACACCGAAACTATTTTAGTGATTTCTGTAATATATTTGTGTCCGCTCTGTAACTTGAAAACTGTTTGCGATATTTTCTTGAAACAATTAATTTATTAACAAAGTTATGGTACTTGTTTGATGTAAGTGCAGTGGTGGGGCATGGTGAAATGTCTGCAGCCCATTTATTAGATATTTAACGGGTTGAAATATTGGGAAAGGGTGCCTCAGTGGTGTAGTGGTAAAGCTGCGCGCCTTGTCACTCAGGGGTCATGAGTTCGATCCCAGGCTTCTTTCATATGGGACTTTAAACCAAGATCCACACCTCCGTATGAACTAGCTATTAGTGGGACGTTAAAAAACTCTCATTTGAATTGTCATTAACTTCTGTGGCCCCTTGTTCGTTACGTGTGTTTTTTGTATGACAGATACCATTTTTGCTTGGGCTGTCATTGATTCAATGTCTCTTTGATAGCAGAAGCGCCCCTTTAAGTAAATATATATTGACACGTGCGGTTGCTGCACGCGAGTGAGAATTTCGCGGTCTTTTACCACATTACGTCATGTATATTGAGCGCGTGCGGTTGTTGCATGGGAAAAGGTAGTTACAGGAATACCAAACATAAATACGTAATTCGTGGATTCAAGGCAGATGTTTGATTCTCTATGAGATTTTTGAGTGTTTGTTTTGTTTTTTTGCGGCACATTAAGTAAAAATGACCATGCCGTGCCCACTTGTTGGCCGGACCAAACTAAGCCACAGAATCTGGTACTTTTTCATATGGAGCTTTGTTGCGGCCCATGTTACCTGCTCGAACAGTGAATGGGGCTACCGGGGTTTTCTATGGGCCAAGGGAACACCCAAATATATTTCAAGGAACAGGGCAACATTGGTTAATATTTCAAGAGAACAAGGGAATAAACCTAATTTTGGGGGATCGGAAAGTAGCAATTTGGAAAACTCATCTATGCATTGGCCATACGCATTCATTATTGTCCGTCGGCAATCGCACTGTTTCGATGCTTTATTAATAATCAAAAGGATGCTGATGAGCGAAAACTGACTCAAGCAGGACGTACAAATATTGCAATTTATGCATCGAATTTGCGGTACGTTTTGTGTACGCAAATACCAACAATTCTGTACGCTCATGGTGAATGGGAATGCTTACAATCAAAATTCGTTAATTGCTGTCACACAATGAGTTGAAATTGATCAGGTCGGCAGTTTGGTCCTATTCAACCGTGCATGCCGAAAAAGTACGACTGGCTTTAGCCACGCCCCTTTGGAAACAGCTTTCTCACTTCATCGCGGAAACACCGCGTGGCCCCCGCGGCTGTTTCAATTGCCTGTCATAATCGCATCGAATTTTACCTGTTCGAAAGTAATTTTATCAGGCGATTTTTACTATGGGAACGCAGCGGATCCACCGGCCCGGGTGAAACCACCGTGGGATACTAAAATTTAATCCTTTCCACCCGAATCCACTCCCCACCGGCTCAGGGGGGATTTTGAAAAACCACCTGAGCTGTACTGTATGTTTTAGTGGAGAAATAAGAAAAACACAGTCGACTCGTTATCTCGAAGTCCAAGGGACTGTCTGAGAAACATGTACTTCGAGATATCCATACTTCGACAAATCAGATTTGCAGAATTAAGGATAAAATAAATAAATGTACAACCACATTTCACCAATGAATATGTAAATAAGCTCCTGAAGTTATATATTGATCAAAAATATTGTGGAAAAGCGGAGAAATTGCTCCTAAGGAGCAATTTCTCCACTTTTCCACAATATTTTGTTACCTATTGCCAGATCTCCGAGTTAAAACAAGGACCAGATTTTCACTTAGAGTTAAGCGTTAATTGAAGTTAAGTGGTAGAGATAATGAGAGTTGACTGTATCAATACTTTTGGGATGAAAAAACTACTTTATCTGGAATTATGATATAAAATTAAAATTTTCACAACAATTGCAATAGATACTGAGAAATAGCCCTTGAGAGCAATGAACACACTCGAAAAAAAAAATAAAAACTGAAAACTGCTGAAGTGTCAAGTTTCCTGGTTCATAGTAGCTAGTTTTCGATGAATTATGCCTCATCAGTGACCCGCTAATAGCTTTTAAAAAATCCCAGAATGCAGCTCAATTCAAGTCGTCAGATATCTGAAAAATCAATTAACCCTTGTCGTGCTGAATAAATGAAGATGCCAAACCTACTTCTATTGTCAGCCAATCAGACTTCTTGATCCAGATTGTTGTCATAAAGTCACATATTGAATGGCAAACAGTGCAGATCCAGATCAGTTGGCTTCTGAAGAAGCCAACTGATCTGGATCTACACTGTTTGCAAAGACAGGGTATATCAGGGTTCAGCAGGACAAGGGTTAATTAAGTTGCCAATAGTGGTGGGGTATCATTAAACCATATATTGTTGGTACTTGTTACAAGCACCTTGCAGAGGCACTTCTAATGAGTACCCACACAACATACAGTATTATTTTTGGTTGAAAAAAGGGCCTTAGCTAGAATTATAATTTGTTATCTAATTGTTTCAGGTTAAAGAGAGATTATGAATCTACTGATGAGAAGACCAATCTTGGGTTCATCGTGAGTCCGATGTGTGACAAACAACAGGAAGATATCAGTGTAAAAATAGTAGTTCATTCTGTCTTCTCGGAAGAGCCGTTTACTTTTACAAGTGATGGTAAGTATAGTTGACCTACATGTAGACGAGGAAGTTTTTTAAGTAGTACATAACTTACTGGATAAGACAATTACAAAAAAAAAATAAAAAAAAAAATGTTTGTTTTGCTTATTTCTCCCTAAAAAAAAAAACAAGAAGTAAGGTCATAGCTCTAGTTAAGAGGGGGTATTTTGAAAATATTTTTCTGATTTCTCTCTAGTGAGTACCATAACATGTTTTTGTTTGTTAACCCTGGTCCTGCTGAACCCAGATATGCTCTGCCTTAGCAAACAGTGTAGATCCAGATCAGATGGCTTCTTAGGAAGCCATCTGATCTGGATCTGCACTGTTTGTCATTAAGTATGTGAATTTGTATCAACAACCTGGACCAAGTAATCTGACTGGCTGAAAATTATAAGTGGGCATGCTATCTTAATTTATTCAGCATGACAAGAGTTAAGGAATAGCTAAAAGTAATAAGGGTATCCAGAAAATGTTTACCCCAAGGGAGCATTTTGATCAGGGTCTACACAGTTTACTCTCATTTTGGTCCAACAATTTAGAGTAAAAACAGTAAGTGTACAGTAAATGTGACTTATTATAGCTTTTTTAATATCAAACCAAGTTAATATACCATTTTGTTGCAAATTACCCTCATGGGTTGACGCATCCTTAAACCTGAACTCATCATCATCATGCGCGGTAAATGCCCTAAAATTTCGTTCACCAAATGTTCTGACAAAATGGCATATACAAACAGTGTTAACCAGGAGCAGTCTGATCAGAGTTAAAAAAATTTTGCCATTCTACTAAGTATTTTAAGAAACAACTATATGGTAGTCAAACCTGTGTTGAGCAAGAACTTAAAGGCTCCATATTCCTTATAAACAGACATTTTTTTATCCAAGAAAGGTTTAATAAATTGAGACATAGTATTAATACAATCATAAAATGTGGCATCTGATAGCCTGTAAAATTTCAGTTAGTCTCTCATTTTTGAACTGGATCAAAAATGAAATGATTTTTTATCGTATCTCTGAATTAATGTTGGCAACATTAATTTAGAGATATGATAAAAAATCATTTCATTTCAAGAAAGAAAGACTAACTGAAATTTTACAGGCTGTCAGGTGCCACATTTTATGATTGTATTAATACCATATTGTAAAAAACACTATTGCAATACTATTACTATTGCAGATTCCTATTGCAATACTGTTACTATTGCAGGTTCCTATTGCAATACTATTACTATTGCAGGTTCCTATTGCAATACTATTACTATTGCAGGTTCCTATTGCAATACTATTACTATTGCAGGTTCCTATTGCAATACTATTACTATTGCAGGTTCCTATTGCAATACTATTACTATTGCAGATTCCTATTGCAATACTATTACTATTGCAGGTTCCTATTGCAATACTATTACTATTGCAGGTTCCTATTGCAATACTATTGTGATAACTATTGGGAACATTATTTGCTTAAAAAAGATCAAAGATTTCTATAAAGCTTTAGTTTTGATGACATCCAGTGTTGAAGTTCCATTTGAAAGCCACACAATTGCTGTAATATTTGATGAACTGAGCACAGTCATGCTAGCACCAAAAGTGTTATACATTTGAGAGTTCTGATATGCAAATTCTAACACATTCCTCCTTATGGTTATAACGTATAGATATTTTCTATTTATAGACCTCCGATTTCTGTTTGTGCATCTATAGAACTATTGAAACTATTGCAGCAGTGAAAATCCTATTCCCAATACTATTTATTACTATTGCTACTTTACTATCACTAAGGTCACTATTGTGATATATCGATAGTTTGATGTATTGTTAAAATCATCCCTACTCATACGTTTTCTTCTGCTTGTAGTGAACAGTCTGGTGGAACATGTGATTAACAACGTGTTGTTCAGTTGTCTGGGTAGTTCTTTACCCAGCCATATGGTGGAGACTTTGAAGACAGAGGACTTTATACTGAAAGTTTATGATAAATCTGAATACCTATTAAAGTAAGTAAAAACTTCAATGTTAATTAACCCAGGTTTTGCGAACCCGTATTTGCGAACCCATATATACCCTGCCTTTGTAAACAGTGTGTAATATCCACTTTATATTATTACACAGAATCAGTTGACATTGTACAGTTGACATTGTAATATAATGTCTTGTGACCTTCTTTCTTTGTTAACTTTTGGGAAAAAAAACCCCAAAAAAAACAGATTCACTTTATCTTTCCAACTTGGACATTTCGTATGGACAAGCATTTAGTTGGGGGCATAGTGCTTTACAAACACATTTCTAGTTCTTATATTTTATTTTCAGTGAATACCCACTGTCGAAGTATAGCTACACACATGACTGCCTCAAGATGGATTTTGACCTAAGTTTTTCTATAATGAGACGACAAGATGTTGCCTTGCCTTTCATTAGAACTGTAAGTCTTTAACCCATTGTAGTCTAGAGATCCTGAAAAGGGTAATTGGCAAACAGTGCAGACCCTGATCAGACGCCGCAGAATGCGGCGTCTGATCAGGATCTCCACTGTTTACAAATAGGTCAATTATTTTTCTCTATGAATATCTAAATCACATAGCCCGACATACCTAAAATCAAAATTAGAATCTTCCAATATATAGAAGAGTTCATTCAGTCTTTAATATGTTAGTTAGGGTTTAAAATTATCATAATTATTCATTTTTTCTCACATTTCATTATACATTGTGAATTGGGAATCCTTAATCTTCAGTCATCTTTGGATTTATCAACAGTAGATACTTGCCTCCATAGTGCAGTCCGTAGTCTGATTCCAGATCCTGTGGTTGTAGGTTCTAGTCCCTGCTCTGCCACATAACTTGCGTGGAGATTGATCATGAATAATTTCTATGGTCTTTCTCCCCTTCTGCTGATTCAAGAAGGGCAGTTGTCAGTTACTAACAAAAGTATGTGCATAAAGGTTTGGTTAACTGCTTAGAGGAATAAGTCTGCCCAGGAAAAGTTAACAGTGTTTACTGGACCATAAAACTCCAGACAAAATCAAAAGCAACAGCAGGTTCGGAATTTTTGGTTGTTTTAGCAATTTTTTTGTGATAACTGAGATATTTTTTCCATATTGCTCCAATAAAAAACATGTAGGTACACATTAGAAGTGCCTCATTGGGTGCTTCTAATGAGTACCAACAACATGTATTTTAATGGAGAGCTGGAGAAAATTATCCCAGAATTATTATCAAATAAATATTCCTTTTTATGTCCACTACAGAATATTAAAAAAGGCCCATTTCTTCAAAATCTTGCAGATTGATGATGACGTACAACATTTATACTTCCCACAAGATCATATCAAAGATACTGAGGTCACAAGGTGAGTACACTACAACTTCTTTATAACAAGACTCGTTATAACACGGTTTTGGATATAACACGGTTCAAAGATGGATCCCAAAAATGTATAGGTTATATTGAAAAATGACCGTAAATAGTCATTTTTCGATATAATCTGTACATTTTTGTTTGATATATCACAGTTGTTTAACTAACGCAGTTTGTGCTATGGATCTCAACAATAGTGTTAAAAAGAAGTTGTGGTGTAATTTGGGTGACAAGATAACTATGGCAACGAATATAAATTATGTTCGATATAAAGGCTAAAAATGATGTGTATGACATAAGCCGGCAGCTAAAGTGTTAATTGTGCGCAGGCACAGCATTTCTCACAAGATTGTTTGTATGTCCAGTGAAGACTAAGATCAGGCCGCACATCTGCACTGTCTGAACAGATTCTTCGCAAGGCCCACTCGGGGTAACCAAGTAACCAAAGCAGACAGTGGACAGCGGAGAATCTAATCCTGCAATCTTATAGGAAATTTTGTACCCCAGCTCAGTTAGTTCAGTAGAATATAAGGAAAAATGGAGACGGTCCTGATTAGACTGGATGCACATGTTAAACTGGACCTTTTCTGTTTACAAATGATATAAGGGCCCTTTTCTCACTGTTATATTCCATAATACTGTCATATAGAAATCTCTCAGAAATATTTTCACATTTGTAGCTCTTTTTTTAAACAAAACATATAGAAATTTTATAAAAATAAGTGAAATATATATGTTGGTACTTCTCTTATATAGAACTATGGACATTGTACATTTTGGATACTCATAACTATTAGAAATATAACTATTTTTGTAAATACACTTCAGCCTCTTTATAACACAGTTCGTTATAACATGGTTTTGGATATAAGACAGTTCAAAGATGGATCCCAAAAATGTATAGATTATATTGAAAAATGACCATAAATATGGTCATTTTTTGATATAATTTATACATTTTTGTTTGGATATAACAGGGTTGTTTAACTAACACGGTTTATGCTATGGACCCCAACAATGGTGTTATAAAGAGGTCTAGGTGTATCTTTATTTTTCGGTCACTAAGCTAAGACTTCAAATCCTGTATTGAAACAAAAAAAAATCAACATATACTTTTCCAGGATGTGTACAAATACAGGAGATGTGTGCTCAGGCAGATTCAGCAGATGACAAATTGATGATATTCTATTTTCACCAGAAAGTAGGCTTAGACATTCATGCAAAATGACGCCTTGGGAGACAATGTGCATGAAATGCTAAAGCCTATTTTCTGGGTAAAATGTAAAAAAAAAAAAAAATTCAAAATGTCGTCTGCTGAAATTTTTACCCAGCATGCTAAGCATAAGCTTCAATGCAAAATGTTAGTTTTTTCTGGCGAAAGAATGTGCACAATACTGGTTAACTGCTTAGAGGACTAAGCCTGCCCAGTAAAAGTGTGGTTAGGTAAACTGACCATGCTTGACATGACCCCATTGGGTTGACTGGGCTGTAAAACCTCAACACACGAAAAAGATATCCCATGGTATGTCATATTTTTCAGAGATTCATTGGAAATCTTGATGGACACTTTCTATAAAGAGGTGGAAAAAGTAACAGACTTGGTTTTGAAGGTCAGTTAATTTCTGTGGCTGCAGTTGGCTATCATGGAAACTAAGTAGGCTATAAAGATAGAAAAGAATATTTGATGAGCATAAACGCCAGGGCCCAGTCCACTTGTTCAAAACTAACGATTTCGTTAGTTGACGTATTGTTAAAACTATGATCATTATATAGGGCACATACCCTAATATTTTTGCTGAAAAAATGTGTGTAGCTTTTGCATTTGCAAAAGCTACTCACATTTATTTCAGCAAAAATACCTGTAAATTAGATATTGTATTTACTAGAATAGTAAACATTTTGACAGCTAACAAGCTTGTTAAGCTGACAATGCTTTGAACAACAGGGCCCAAGCCTTTCAGTGCAATCTTATCAAGATGTACAATGTATGTTCTTCTAAGAATCTTCAAAATACACATGATGCAGATGTGAAATAAGCAGAGTTTGACCATCGGGAGGAACAGGCATTTGTCATTTTTTGATACAGTTTAAAAGTACCTAATGACTCTGTTAATGGAGAGAGGAAAAGGAAGACTGATGTTTTAGCCTTGCCCAAGGCTTAGAAATAGATATTTAGGTTTTCCTGGTTTAATTTATTAAAGATATAGTTTTCTCACCCAGTGCTGATTTCTAAATAAGCAGGTACCAAGTTGAACGCACACGCATGCATGCTTACATATAAAAACACCCACGGACTGACCCACTGCTTTTGATGCATTTCAAATGAGAACCCACAATATATGTTTACATTGAGAAATACCTACTTTCTGGCTCTCCGAAACACCTTATTTGAAGCTATGTTATTTTACTCTGTAGGACGAGATAGATAAAGTCCAGTTCCAGGCTCTGTCACAGTCGGTAAAGGCCGTCTGCAACATTCTTTCCAAAATAGAGACAATAGATGTTGCCAAATCCCTACAAAGAGTGGAGTCTATCTTGAACCAGCTTAAGAACTCAACATCTTCCAGTCCACAGGCTTCTACTCTTGCCGAACATGCTGGAGGAGGTTATGCTACACTGCAGAGACGCAGGTAATGATAATTATATATGAGCCCTGCTAAATAGAAAAACACCTGATGATATATGTAAACAGAGTAAATTCTAAAAAAAATGATCCTTGAAAGTAATGAACACACTCACCAATACTGAAAATCAGCTGAATTGTCAAGCTTTCTGGTTTCAGCCATTTAGGCCCATCCGTAGCCCCAAGGTTCCGACTTTTTTCATGCTTAATTCAACTGAGTGTGAAATTTGTCCTGCTAAAAAATCTCAAATTACTAACAATTCTTTCTTGCTAAGCATAGTTAAGCATGAGAATTTTGCATTGCAAAAGCTACTCATATTTGAGGCAAAAATATCAATGTATTTGAAAATACCTTAGCTACAACAGTTAACAAGTTTGTCTTTAACAAGCTGGTTAAGCTAACGATGCTTTGAATAACTGGGCCCTGGTTGCTAACCTAGAAGAGGTTTTAGAATCATAGTGAATTTTATAATTGTACAAAGAGTAAACATTTCTCGTTTTTACACTAGAGTCAGTCTCGGTTGCTCAGTCGAATGTATGTCTGATCGGTGATCAGGAGGTCATGGGTTTGATCCCTGTTGGGTCTAGCAAAATTTTTTTGTGTGCCAACATTCTTTTGTGGAGATTGATTTTGAAATATTTTCTCTCCCTTTTGCTGATTCAAGAAGGACAGTTGTTAGTTTCTGGCAAAAGAATATGCATAAGTACTGGTTAATTAAGCTGCCTAGGAAAAGTGTGTAGGTAAACTGACCGGCATGGCATTGCCGTAATAGTGTTGACTGGGCCTTTTAAATTCCAAACCCACCAATCTTTTTACACCCTACAACAATGTAGTGGCGGGGTATTATGGTTTCATGTTAGGTCTGTCCGTCAGTCATATCATGTCCGTCCGTCCATCTGTGTTTTGTTTCCGAATGATAACTTGAGTAAACATCAGTGGATTTTCACCAAACTTGGTATGTACATTGATATGAAGGAGATCTGGTTTGGGATTACTTATGGGCAAATTTCATCAATGTTTGACAGAGTTATCTGTCTGCAACATGATAATGGCGGGGTATTATAGTTTAACATTTTTATTTACAGTATAGAAACGAGAGTCTCCCTGGTTCCTGGTCTAGAAGAGGCTTTAGAAATCCTGGTGAATGCGGTAACACAATTAGTGCGAATCTATTGCCAAGCTTTCCATACAGATTTCCATCTTGGCAATAAAATTGATCAACCATGGGGTAAGTTGATTATTTAACTGCTTCAGAGACTGAGAAAGGTGATTTGACCAGATTATTTCTAGGGGTGGCATGGGTCATTGTTTTGATATTTTCAGATGAATGGTCATTCTCAAGATACAAGGTAGAAAAAAAAAATGTCTTGGAGTCCTGTTATTTCTTACCAAAGTCAAAAGAGAGCTTAATTCACTGAACATTGCTGCTAGTTGCTTTTCGTTGATGCCTTACTTGAAGCATCCAGATTGCTGATTGGTTAGTGCTCCTGCTTTCGGATCACGGGATCCAAGGTTGGAATCTCGCTGGAGGTGGAAATCATCCTATCATCTCAATATGACTTTAATAATATTGAAAGGGATAAAAACACCAAATCATCATCACCATCATCATCATCATCATCATCATCATCATCATTTAACTTCTTACTTGTGTTTGCTTAGCAGATCATTTAAAGATTACAAGTTTTGATATTCTGAAATGAAATGATCATAACTCAAGTTAAAGCCCTTTTTTTTTTAACCCTTGTTCTGCTGAACCCGGAGATGCCCTGCTTTTGCAAACAGTGTAGATCCAGATCTAGCACTAGTCTTTTTAAATGTGAATACTGATAAAACAATTTGTGTAAATTATAGCTCTCAATAAAGAGTATCAAGATATCTCGAACTCGCTTATCTCGAATAACCGCTTATCTCGAAGTGAAAATCTTGTCCCTGCCTAAACATGAAAATTTATCAACAAGTAAAAAATAGTGTGGAAAAGAGGAGAAATTGCTCCTTAGGAGCAGTTTCTCCTCTTTTTCACAATATTTTCTATATATCTCTAACTTCACATATAAATTTGTTAAATGTAGTTGTTTGAATTATTTTTTCCTCAATTTTTAAAATCTGATATGTCGAGGTACGGATATCTCGAAGTATTTCAGAGAGTCCCTTGGACTTCAAGATAACGAGAGTCGACTGTATTTTTCTTATTTCTCCATGGAAACATGTTGTGGGTACTTATTAGAAGCTCTCCAGTGAGGAGCTCTCCGCTTCTAATTTTCAGCCATTCAAATTACTTGTTTACTATACTTTACACAAATTGTTTTTAATATTGGTATTTACATTTAAAAAGACTAGTGCTTTATTGGTATTTACATGTAAAAATAATAGTGCTTTTTGTATTTACATGTAAAAAGAACAGTGCTTTTTACATAGCTCTAGATAAGAGGGTATGAGGTAAATATTTTTCTGATTCTCCGCAGCAGGATATGTTGTGGGTACTCATCAGAAGTGCCTCATTGAGGTATCTGATGAGTACCTACAACATACGTTTTCAAGAAGTAAGAAAAATGTCAATACTCTTTGGTTGAAGAAAAGTGTCTTAACTGGAGCTATATTTAATTTCAATTTGATCTTTATAGATTCATTTTGACATTACCTCAGTACATTCCAGTTCTAGAAGGATGGCATTATCTATATGTTTGCTTAATATTGCTGTCCAAATATTTCTTCTACTCTCTTTTCGACATTGTTTGGAAATACGTATTCATGTGGGATGGTTTTTTTTTTTTTGAAAATCTATTTTTCGCTTCTTCTCCTAAACCCAAAAGCCAATTGACTCCAAACTTGGTAGGAAGCATTGGGGTGACTTATAGATGAAAAATAGCTAAAATTATTCCGATCGGAAATCCAAGATGGCCCCATAAAAAAAATCAATTTTTCGCTTCTTCTTCTGAACCGATAGGCTTATTGACTTTAAACTAGGTAGGAAGCATCGGGGTGACTTGTAGATCAAAAATAGCTAAAATCGTGCCAATCGGAAATCCAAGATGGCCGCCATGGCGGCCATCTTGAAAATCTATTTTTCGCTTCTTCTCCTAAACCCAGAAGCCAATTGACTCCAAACTTGGTAGGAGGCATTGGGGTGACTTATAGATCAAAAATAGCTAAAATCGTTCTGATCAGAAATCCAAGATGGCCGCCATGGCGGCCATCTTGAAAATCAATTTTTCGCTTCTTCTTCTGAACTGAAAGGCCAATTGACACGAAACTTGGCAGGAAGCATTGGGATGACTTGAGATCAAAAATAGCTAAAAGCGTCCCGATCGGAAATCCAAGATGGCCACCTTGAAAATCTATTTTTCGCTTCTTCTCGTGAACCCAAAGGCTAATTGACTTGAAACTTGTAGGAAGCATAGGGATGACTGGCATATCAAAAATAGCTGAAATCATTCCGATCAGATATCCAAGATGACTGCCATCTTGGACATCTATTCTGTGCTTCTTTTCCTGAATTTTCTCCAGTGCTAGGGGGCAGGGCATATGCTTCCCAGTACACTGCCTTGCTGTTATTTAAAGAGCCCCGCTGAAACCCATGACTCCAATTTGTGTTCTTTGTTTCCAAGGGTAATGGAGAAGATGCATTGCAGGTTATAAGGAAAAGTGATATTTTATTACATGGCCTGTATGTATGAAATATTTAACATTGATTTTTAAAACCAGAATACAAATTAACCTTTACCACTCTCTTGGCTAATTCAGCAGATGACAAATTGGGATTTGACATTTCTGCCAACTTTTCTCAGTTGGAGACAATTTGCGCAAAATGTCAAATCCTAGTTTCTGGGAAAAATATTTCAAAATGTCATCTGAAAATTTTATCCAAGTACTAGGCATTAAATAAAGACAGTCCACTGTACTGATAAGTTACTGTTATGTTATCTGCAATAGCTGTTTCACTCAGGTAAGCAAATTGCGGCCCATGGGCCTGTTGTTGTGTTTGTCTGGCACGGGCTAAATAAAAAATAATTAATGGTAAAACTTAAAACGAGTCATAATTTTTTTTGAAGAGTGCTTGCCTGTGTGGTTAGCACTCCCAACTGCCATCACACGGTCCCAGGTTCAAATCCTACATTGGGTTGGAATTCAGCTCATGTGTTATTGCACAGAGACTTTCTTTATCATTTTGCATCTCAGTATGACTTACATACTGATGATGGGGACATAAAATCATTAAAATTATTTTCTGATGATAAAACTACATTATCAAGATTTAGTCTAAACATACTTATTTCAGTTACATGATATACATGGACATAACATCATCAAATTACTATACTGAAATGATTTGATCAGAAGTGAATCACTTATTATATCCACCACATTCCCCGAACATTTATTATAGGGGTGGGGTGCGCAAACTGTGTTTGGTGGAGAATATACTGTTTTCATGTTGTCCATTCATCCGTCCGTCTGTTAAGTTTTGGTTTCTGCTTCTTCCCTTGCTAAATAATTTATCAGAAGGCAGTCATTACCTTGTGAGGGTATCTAATAAGCACTGCTTCTTGTTTAGTTCAGACATGGTCAAAGCGCGAAGATAGTACACTCTGAACTGTGAGTCTGTCTCATGCTTGTGAATCCTTTTTAAGGAGGAGTATTTGATGATAATTCTAGGATAATTTTCTCCAGTTCTCCATAAAAACATATGTTGTGGGTACTCATTAGAAGCGCCTCGGTGAGGCGCTTCTAATGAGTACCCACAACATATGTTTTTATGGAGAAATAAGAAAAATTATCCCAGAATTATCACCTGATACTCCTCCTTAACAAGTCCTCTGGATTTAACATTTATCTTAATCATACATGTATGTGTATTTTTTTTGCAGAATTACTGTCAAATTGTAAATATAAAGTTCTTATATGGCTTTTTAAACATGAATGTCAAAAAAGTAGGATAAATCATTCTTTCTGTTGCATCGTTCTTTCTCTATGACAGTGTAAATGTATAATAGCTTCTGAAATTATGAAACCATAAAACTCTTGCATTAGGCTTTCTCTTTGGCAGCATATGATAACTTTTGAAATCATGAAACTTTTAAAGATCGTGTGCCAGCCAGATTGAGGACATATTCTAAATAATTAACTAGAGATATAGTCGACTCTAGTTATCTTGGTGCAAGGGACTCTTTGAAATACTTCAAGATATCTGTACCTCGACATATCAGATTTGCAGAATTCAGGAAAAAAATAAATGGAACAACCACATTTCACAAAATGAATATGTAATTTGACTCCTGAAGAGAAGTTAGAGATATATTGAAAATATTTTAGAAAAGAGGAGAAATTGCTCCTTAGGAGTAATTTCGCCTCATTTCCACAATATTTTGTTACCTGTTTCCATGTTTGCATGTTAAAACAGGGACCATATTTTTAAGTCGAGATAACAAGAGTCGACTGTAAATATAAGTGAAGGTAAGGTAAAATTTTTAAAGAGGAGTTGTTGTTGAGCAGTATTTGATGATAATTCTGGGATAACTTTTCATATTTTTCCATAAAAATTCTTACTTTTTCCATAAAAAATATATGTTATGATTACTCATTAGAAGCACCTTACTGAGTCACTTCTATTCAAATGAGTACCCACAGCAAATATTTTCATGAAGAAGTAAAAATGAAATATCAATAGATATGCATTTATAGAAAACTGGAAAAATTTATCCCAGAATTGTCAACTACTGTTTCTCCTTAAACCCTAGTCCTGCTGAACTCAGATATACCCTGTCTTTAGAAACAGTGTAGATCCAGATCAGCTGACTTCTGAAGAAGCCAACTGATCTGGATCTGCACTGTTTGCCATTAAGTATGTGAATTTATATCAAGAATCTGGATCAAGTAATCTGATTGGCTGAAAATTAGAAGTGGGAGTGGAATCTTAATTTACTCAGTATGACAAGGGTTAACAACTGGTCTGCTCTTAGGTTTGTTTCAAAGTTCTGATTTCAAAGTCAATTATCTGTTTAGGTGCATGTAACTCGAAATCTAGTAACTGTAAGTTATCGTTTTTTCTTCTCTGTCCTTGCAATTTATGCTTTTTGTAGACATCAGTCCGTTATCTTAGTGATGTTAAATTTGTGTAACCCCTGCTTTTGCAAAAAACTGCCCAGTAGAAAGAACAACATGTAGGAGATGTATAGATCCACATGAGATGCTTTTTTAAATCAAAAAGTACAGATATATTTCTTATTTCTCTGGAAAAAACATATGTTGTGGGTACTCAATAGAAGCACCTCGGCGAGGCACTTCTAATGAGTATCCACAACATATGCTTTTGTGGATAGATATGAAAAATATTATGTTATTATGTGAATACCCCCTCTTATCTGGAGCTATGCACTTCCATGCGTCACATTATTTGATTCATTACTTCACCTGTTGTCAGTTGTATCTGATGCCTTCTTTCACCTGTCGTCAGTTGTATCGGATGCCTTCTTTCACTTGTCATCAGTTTAATCGAATACATTCTTTCACTTGTCATGAGTTGTATCTGATGCCTTCTTTCACCTGTCGTCACTTGTATCGAATACATTCCATCACCTGTTGTCAGCTGTATCTGATGCATTCCTTCACCTGTCATCATTTGTATCACATGCATTCCTTCACCTGTCATCAGTTGTATTGGATACATTCCTTTACCTGTCATCAGTTGTATCTGATGCATTACTTCACATATTGTCAGTTATTTCTGATGCATTGCTTCACCTGTCAACATTTATACCAAATACATTCCTTCACCTGTTGTCAGCCATATCTAATGCATTTCTTCATTTGTTGTCAGTTGTATCTGATGCATTCCTTCCCCTGTTGTATCAGAGACATTACTTCACCTGTTGTCAGCTGTATCTGATGCATTCCTTCACCTGTTGACAGTTGTATCTGATACATTCCTTCACCTGTCATCAGCTGTATGTCTCTGCACCAGCATCTCAGCTATAGTGTTTGCTCTGTCTCATCTATCCCAGTACTTAAGGTATTCAAGGTACAGCCTTTTTCCCAAAATATTTTCTTGCATAAGAAATGTGCTTGTATTTTGTTATTTTGTTTTCTGACAGTGTTTATACTATACATATATTTATATAATTGTCTGAAATATTTTAAGACTCATATCTGTAGATAAGATGGATAACCGGTAAAATATTTTTCTTGTTTCTGCATGAAAACAAATGTTGTGGTTACTCACTGGAAGCACCTCACCAAGAAGAAATAAGAAAAAGACATATGTTGATAATCCTCTTATCTAGAGCATAGCTCATGATAAGGGTTTTTTTGACAGTCCAGAAGTATTGATATATTTTTTATTTCTCCATAAAAACATATGTTGTGGGTACTCATTAGAAGAGCCTCGACGAGGCACTTCTAATGAGTACCCACAACATATGTTTATGTGGAGAAGTAAGAAAGATATTTACCTGATACCCACTCTTATCTAGACCTGTGCTTTACCTATGTAAGTTCATAAATACATAAAAGGAAGTAAAGAAAAAAACAACAACAAGAAACAACAACAAAAAACCCCCCAAAAACAGCAACATATTTTCAAATCGGAAAATGCAATTATAAGGTGAAGTATGTTATTGAAGTGAGCGGCAACGTCAGATAATGTACCTTTTGACATATATGCCCAGCAAAGATTCAGATGAATCTGTGCACTGGTGCATTCTGATCAAAAGCTTCACTGGGTGCTTTTTGGATACCAACGATGCACAGTTTCTTCATGAAGACAATGAAGATTCTGTTCAGACTATGTGGATGCACAGGCTGATTCAAGTCTTTGTTGGGCACACATGTCAGAAGGTACATTTTCATGTAATTTGGAACTGCATTAACAATAGCTATAAAGCAGATTAACAAAGACAATTGTATGGAATTTAATCCATTGTAATCTGGAGACCCCAAAACGGGTAATTGGCAAACAGTGCAGACCAAGATCAGATGCTGCAGAATGCAGCATCTGATCAGGGTCTGCACTGTCTGCAAATACTTCAGCCATTTTTCTCTAGGAATATCTAAATCTTAGAGCCGGTCATACGTAAAATTGAAATTGGACTCTTCCAGTATATAATGCGGGGAAGTCTATTCAGTCTGCAAGGGGTTAAGTATGATTAGAAATTCTGCGGCTATGTCATACCTCCAGATAAGAGGGGGTATCCAGATATTATTGTTCTTAATTCTCCACGAAAACATATGTTGTACCCATAACCTATGTTTTTGTGGAGAAATAAGAAAAATATCTGACATAGCAACAGATAAGGCACTTTTTTCATCCGAAAACTGCTGATATCTTTCTTATTTCTCAATGAAAACATATGTTATGGTACTCATTAGAAGCGCCTCGGCGAGGCGCTTCTAATGAGTACCCACAACATATGTTTTTGTCAAGAAATAAGAAAAATATTATGTGGATACCCCCTCTTGTCTGTAGCTATGTATAATCAATACTTCTCGGCTGCAAAAAAAGCCTTATCTGGAGCTATTTATTTGCTGTATTACTTCCTTATAGTTAGCTTAGATTATTTTATTCACACAAATTAGCCATATGAATTAAAAATACATCTTTGAGGCATAGGTGGAGAATGAATTCCTACATTGGCCTGAACATTCCCACAGTCTGCATGTACTTTGCTTTTGACATCTTTCTGAATTTCGTTTTTTTGCTTTGTGCTTTACACAGAAGAAGTAAATCTGAAAACCTTCTTTTTTTTTTTTTTTACCGGCCTAGGTGGCTCAGTTGGGTGCGCCGTTCTACTGGAGACCAGGAGGTCGCGGGTTCAACCCCCGCCGAGGTCGGCAACATTCTTTCGTGGAGATTGATCATGAAATATTTTCTACGGTCATTTTCTCCCTTCCGCTGATTCAAGAAGGGCAATTGTTGGAAGAAGCCTGCCCAGTAAATGTGTGGTTAGGTAAACTGACTGTGCTCGACATAACCCCATTGGGTTGACTGGGCCGTAAAACCTCAACACAAACAAACTGAAAACTTTTTTCATGACCAAATGCAAAACCTTCTGTCGTAATGACTATACTCAAAAACTTTTATTCTATATATTGGTTTTTAAAACATCAACTTTTTTTCCATAGTAAACATAAATGCAGATTATGCAGAAATCTGTAGGATAGGTAACTTGGAGGTAGATTTTCAATAAGTTCCGCTTGTTTAATTTTTTTCTGAAATTTTCACAATATTGTTACGAACCATCAATTATTCAAATTCAGCAAAGAAAAGTAAAATATATTTTCTTAGACAAAAAATCAAAACAATCATTTTACTATAGAAATTGTATAGGTCAGACCAATTTTGGCCGTAAATTTAATTTCAGGGTAAATATATGAGAACAAAACACAGAAACAGAAAAGACAAGTGGTATCTGATAAGATATGGTCAATCAGAACAATATATTTTCATTTAAAATAAAACGCCAAGCAAAAAACATCTTTCTCAGTGATGTCAAAAGGACAGTAGTTTAGGCATTTGCTATCTTTTGATATAGTGGAAAAGTCTAGATAAAAGTGGATATCGGGTAAATATTTTTTTATTTCTCCACGAAAACATATGTTGTGGGTACTCATTTGAAGCGCCTTGCTGTGGCGCTTCTAATGAGTACCCACAACATATGTTTTTATGGAGAAATAAGAAAAATATCAATATTTTTGGAGTGAAAAAAGCATCTTATCAAGAGCTATGTATTCTGCAGTATCCAATGATTCTTTAACCCATTGTAGACTGAATAGACTCTCCCACACTAAATACTGGAAGAGTTCAATTTCAATTAAGGTATGCCCATCTATGAGATTTACATATTCCTAGAGAAAAATGGCTAAACTATTTGCAAACAGTGGAGACCTGCAGAATGCGGCATCAGATCTGAGTCTGCACTGTTGGCAGTTACCCTTTTACAGGTCTCCTGACTGCAGTGGGTTAAGCAGACAGCAAAGACTCAGATCAGAGGGCGTGAATGCATAGGTTGATCTGGGCCTTGGCTGTCCGCATATGCTTCTATGACATCTTTTCGCTTAGTGCGAAATACTCCTATAAATACTCAAAAAATGTGGACAGTAAAAAAACCCAAAAACAATAGGATAGGTAATTCATATGAAATGTCAAACCTTATTTTCTCTGATAAATAATACAAAGAATTCAATTGTTGTCAGTTGGATGCGCTGTTTGACTGGAGACCAGGAGGTCGCGGGTTCAATAGATGACCAATTGATGATACTTTTCTTATTTTTCCCACAAAATAGGCTTTGAGGTTTCATGCGCTGTTTGACTGGATGCACTGTTTGACTGGAGACCAGGAGGTCACGGGTTCAACTCGAGCCGAGATCGGCAACATTCTTTCATGGAGATTGATCATGAAATATTTTCTACGGTCATTCTCTCCCTTCCGCTGATTCAAGATGGGCAGTTGTCAGTTTCTGGCGAAAGTATGTGCGCACAATACTGGTTAACTGCTTAGAGGACTAAGCCTGCCCAGTAAACATGTGGTTAGGTAAACTGACCGCCCTCTACATGACCCCATTGGGTTGACTGGGCTGTAAAACCTCAACACAAATAAACTTTAAGAGTCAACATTTGGGGTAAAATTTTCAGTAGACAGGATATTGAAATATTTATTCTTATTTTTCTTAGAAAACAGATTTTGAGATTTCATGCAAATTAATTGTCTCCATTGGAGACAATAGAGACAATATGCATGAAATGTCTAATCCTGTTTCTGGCAAAGGATGTGCACAAGTACTGGTTAACCGCTTAGAGGACTAAGCCTGTCCAGGAAAAGTGTGGATAGGTAAAACTGACTGCGCTCGACATGACCCTAATGGCTTGACTTGGGCCATATAACCTCAATACAAACAAACAAAATGCTTTCTGCTAATATTTACTTTCTATATGCTAAAAGTTAAAAGAAAATTGCATAGCATGATAGATGAAAATTTTAGCAGATAATATTTTGAAGTATTTTTTCTTATTTTTCCCAGAAAATAAAGTTTGATAGTTCATGCAGATTGTCTCTTTAGAACCTTTTTAACATGCTATGGACAAATTCAGGAGATGACTAATTGATGACACTTTTCTTATTTTTCCCAGAAAATAGGCTTTGAAGTTTCATGCAGATTGTCTCCTAAGGAGACAATTTGCATGAAATCTCAAAGCCTATTTTCTGGGAAAAATATTTCAAAATATCATCTGCTGAAAATTTTACCCAACATGAAATATTTTTCGCAGAAAATAAGGTTTGACAGTTCATGCAATGTCTCCTTACAATTTATTTAGAGGTTAATTGTCAGTTTTGTTATTATTCAGATCCTCAAGATGTTCTGAGCTACAATGAGAACTTTATTGTCCAGATATGCACCGTACACAGAATACCCGACGACTGGGACAGACTGTAAGTTATATGAAGATCCTTCTTTAGCAACATCAATATCATATTAATGGCATTATAGTAACAGGACAGATTTAAATCTTTTTTTATAGGCAGAATTTTTCAATTAAATGGAATGAGTTTCAATGTCAGAAAATGTATCTGCCGGCCTCGGTGGCTCAGTTGGATGCGCCATCTGACTGGAGACCAGGAGGTAACGGGTTCAACCCCCACCAAGGTCGGCAACATTCTTTCTTGGAGATTGATCATGAAATATTTTCTACGGTCATTCTCTTCCTTTCGCTGATTCAAGAAGAGCAGTTGTCAGTTTCTGGCGAAAGAATGCGCACAATACTGGTTAATCTCTTAGAGGACTAAGCCTGCCCAGTAAACATGTGGTTAGGTAAACTGACTGCGCTCGACATGATACCATTGGGTTGAGTGGGCCGTAAAACCTCAACACAAACAAACAGAAAATGTATCTGTTGAGAGCAGTGAACACACTTACAAATTGAAAACAGCCGATAGTGGCAAGCACCCAAAATGCACATGTAAGTTATCATATAACACTCATTAGTTTCTTCTGTTTGATAGGTTTGAGGAGTTTAGAATCAGCTGTAGTCTCTACCATGGCAAGAAACACCTAAATTCTGATGTCTCCACAACTTGTGCATCTGTCTGTTCATCAGGGCTAGTTCCAAGGATTATATGGGACGAATGGTAAGATTATTCATTTTGAGTATTTTAATTAGTTTGAATACAGTCTTCGCTTATCTTGGATAAACGCTTATCTCGAAGTGAAAATTTGATCCCTGTTTTAACATGGAGATCTAACAACAGGTAACAAAATATTTTCGAAAAAGAGGAGAAATTGCTCCTAAGGAGCAATTTCTCCTTTTTTCCATAATATTCTTAATATACTTGACTCTCACTAACACTGATAACTCAAACGACTACCACTGCTTAAGTCAAACTAGACTTTTAAAAATGTTGGTTTAGTTTTGCTTTATATATCCTTTATATTTCAACTCCTGTTATTTCAAACTACTGCTATTTCAAACTGAAAATTTTGATCCCACTGTAGTTTAATTATTTGGAATATTTTAATCATTTTATCATAAATATGAATGATAACTTTATTCTTAACTCTAGAATAGAGGGATTATTAGGATTATATTTTATTTTTTTAATACTGTCGACTCGGACGCTGCAGTGCTAGGCTCCATTGGCACATTGGTCAAAGCTTGCATGGCATGGGTTAGACCCCAGGCAAAAGCACTTAGGAATATTTTATTTTTTCCACAGAAAAAAAAAATCATATTGTGGTCCTCATTAGAAGTACCTCAGTGTGTTCATGGAGAAATAAGGAAAGTATCGAGTCTTATCTGGAGCTATACTGTCTTACAATGCTGAATGTACCCAGCTACTACAATGTATTTCGACCTTCCTGCCTCATGACCCTGATAGAATTGCCATGATCTGTCAAATGATATTTTTCTAACTAGCAACTTTCAGACACAAAAATACAGCTTTCTGTATCACGCAAGTAGTAGCGTTTTCTGATTCTGTATCACAATCCTAGCTTATTCTGGTTCCCTGATTTTGCAGTGACATTACCAAACGTCATTTTATGCAGTGGAATCAAAACTATGACATAAGCCACTAATGATGCCAATATTCAAAATGTAACGGCAGTAGTTCGAGCGTTTTGGTGTAATATGACTAAAATTATGAACAAAAATGAGAGATAAGGTTTATAATAAAAACATCATTACTATAGAAACTTGATTTGGTGTACTGTATCACATCTCATGGATAAGCTGATATCATCAGATCACACTAGACGCTTTGCGTCTAGTGTGATCTGATGATACCAGCTCATCCACTCAACATGATACCTCCCACCAGATCAAGTTACTGCAATGTCAAAGATGCAAGAGTACACAAGGGATACCCGCACCAAGTTCGGCAACATTCTTTCATGGAGATTGATCATGAAATATTTTCTACGGTCATTTTCTCCCTTCCGCTGATTCAAGAAGGGCAGTTGTCAGTTTCTGGTGAAAGAATGTGCACAATACTGGTTAACCGCTTGGAGGACTAAGCCTACCCAGTAAAGGTGTGGTTAGGTAAACTGACAGTGCTCGATATGACCCCATCGGGTTGACTGGGCCGTAAAACCTCAGCACAAACAAACACAAGGGATATCCTGATCAGATTGACTGGCTGTACAATCTGATCTGGATTTTTGCTGTTCATATATGGCAAAGCAAAAACTATAAATATTTTTCTTATTTCTCCATGAAAACATATGGTGTGGGTACTCATTGGAATTGTCTTGGTGAGGCAATTCCAGTGAGGTGAGGCAATTCCCATGAGTACCCAGAACATATGTTTTCATGGATAAATAAGAAAAATAAGTTTCTGGATATCCTCCCTTTTAGAGCTATGCTGTTCTTTTTCACAGGATTATCTTATTTTTGTTGCAGGTTAACATTTGATGATATAGCACTCTGTCAGCTTCCGAGAGAAACGAGATTATGTATAACATTGATAGGACTGCGTACTGTTCCGGCGACGAACAGTAATACAACCGAATCTCAGAAGGTACCAGTGCCATTAGGTGGTGTAACTATTCAGCTCTTCAATAAACGAGGGTATGTCTTTATATTTGCATTGTCCTCTGACGGTAAAGAAAGCTATACACTCTGCAACCATAAAAAATATACAAGTTAGGCTATGAGAAAAATTGTGATGTAACTGTTCAATTCTTCAACAAACAAAAGTACATCTTTATAATTGTGTTGTCTTCTAAGAGTAAGGAAAGATATAAAAATGCATTCTGCATCTTCAAAAATATACAAGAATGAGACAGGTTCAGGGCCCCTAGGGGAACCTTTAAAACCTTTAAAAACCTCTAATTTTGTTGAAATCCTTTAAAACCTTTAATTTGGCTGAAAAACCTATAAAAACCTATATTTTGATGAGAAAACCTTTATATTTGGCAATTTGTAAATGCAAGAGAAGGACGGAGTAAATATGTAGCATTTGGTAACAACAAATTATAGTACTGTTTCATAGATTCATATGTTTCTAAACAGAAATGCAAGTTAATATTGTCATTACCATTTAAAGATGAAAATACCCAATTTTCTCTGCAATTTTTCTCCCTATATTGCATGTGATGATGCAGATCTGCCAAGAAATTAAACCATTAAATGCTCTTTATTTTGTACAAAATTTATCCCGAAAAACCTTTATTTGGCCGAAAATAGCCTTTATAAAAAGCCTTTATTTTTAAGAGTGACTGCTAGGGGGCCTGCAGGTTGTTTATTAGCTTTCCTCTGAGACCATAGGGTGGAATTTTCAAAATTCACAACTTCTACCGAAGATCTAAACGTAAATGGTTTGGGTCTATCAATTTGCTCAGCAGTGACCTTGTTTGGGTTTTCTTGTTGATCTAGTTGAAAATCTCACGAGGTCTCGGGTTGGATTTCATCTTATGACTGTATAGCTCTTCCTTGCACCAAGCCTTTCATTCTCTTGCCTTCATCATTTTGATATGACATATATAATGTTGAAAGCGACATAAAACACCAAATCGCCAGCCTTGGTGGCTCAGTTGGATGAATGTCCGACTGGTGATCAGGAGGTTGTGGGTTCGACCCCCACCGGGTTGGCAACATTCTTTTGTGGAGATTGATCATGAAATATTTTCTATGGTCATTCTGTCCTTCAGCTGATTCAAGAAGGGCAGTTGTCAGTTCCTGGCAAAAGAATGTTCACAATACTGGTTAACTGCTTAGAGGACTAAGTCTGCCCAGTAAAAGTGTGGTTGGGTAAACTGACTGCGCTTGACATGACCCCATTGTGTTAACTGGGCTGTAAAACCACAACACAAAGAAAAACACCAAATCATTTAAACGATAGTTATTCTGGTCAACCATCCAAAACTCAAAATTACCCATTGCTACCCAGTATGATAATATCTTATTTGCTAACTCTCCAAGATCATTTACTAATTCTCCAAGATCACTCTGCACAACTGTCTCCCACTTCTGATCCACTCATAGAAGGGGTTTTTAGGGGTCAGCTTTCAAAAATAGCCGTGTCTGGTGTCAGATTGAAGCTGTTGTTGAGAATGTTGATAGATAACTTAATTATAAATGGTATATACATGTAGATTGCTTTTCAAAGTGAGGCTACTCTTAAAGGAAAAATCCTTAGCTTAACCCATTGTAGACTGAATGAACTCTCCCACACTATATATTGGAAGATTCTAATTTCTATTTTAGGTATATCAGGCGATGCAATTTAGATATTCTTAGAGAAAAATGGTTGAACTATTTGCAGCAGTGGAGACCCGGATCAAACGCCGCATTCCGAGGTGTCTGATCTGGGTCAGCACTGTTTGCCAGTTAACTTTTTAGGGGTCTCTAGACTACAATTGGTAAAGAGTATTCCCACTTTGAAAAGAGAAGCACATACTGTCAGGTCAGATTAATCTCCCTTGGAGGTGTACATATTCACCTTAAGTGTAATTTATTTTCAGGTACATGTCTCAAGGCAGCCAGCTAGTGCCTTTTCAGATGAACTCGGCTGCCGATCCTATCACTCCATTCTGTTCCACACTTCAGCCAGACTCAGCTTTGTTACAGGTACTGATAAAAAGTTTTAACCCTTCTTTTGCTGAACACGACATGACCTGTCTTAGCAAACAGTATAGATCCAGATCAGTTGGCTTCTGAAGAAGCCAACTGATCTGGATCTGCACTGTTTGTCATTAAATATGTGAATTTCTATCAAAAACCCGGATCAAGTAATCTGATTGGCTGGAAATTAGAAGTGGGCGTTGCATCTTAATTTATTCAGCAAGGCAAGGGTTAAGCAGCTGTTTGAAAATTTATAATACTTTCAGTTATTTCTGCTTTAATTTTTTTCAACCCAGCAGCCCAAAACATACCTTATCATACAGTGTAGATTCTGATGAGACAGCTCATGACGAGAATTTACATTGTTTACTATTCTGACTCTGAATTTTGACCGAAACCCTGTTTGCAATGATGGATTAGCCAAAGTTCAAAGGTTGAAGAGTCCACTCCAGAAACAAAGGGATGAAAGGGTTATACATGTATATGGTTTGTCATTTCAGGAAGATTGGTAGAGAAATATAAATATCATTCTTAGATTATCAGCTTTCTTTCTTTCTTTTTTTTACTTTCTTTCTGTCTTTCTTTCTTTCTTTCTGCTATTACATGTATGCTCCTTCTACAAATAAGTAAGAAAAACAACAACAATTCTATCATCCTGAAAACACACACACACGCACATACATATACACATACAAGCCAGCCTTGGAGGCCCATTCAGATGCGCATCCGACTGAGGATCAGGAGGTCGTGGGTTCAGTCCCTGCAGGGTTAGGCAACATTCTTTCTTGGGGATTGACCATGAAATATTTTCTATTTTCATTGGCTCCCTTACGCTGATTCAAGAAGGACAGTTGTTATTTTCTGGCAAAAGAATGTGCACAAGTCCTGAATAACCACTTAGAGGACTAAGCCTGCCCAGGAAAAAGTGGGGTTAGGTAAACTGACTGGGCTTTACATGACCCTAATGGGTTGACAGGGCTATAAAACCTCAACACAAACAAAACAAACACTGGCACACAGACACATAGACACACACACTGAGTTGAATTTTCTGATGACATTGACAGGTTTAATAAAATGCAGGTATTAGTGACACACAATTGTTGTCATTATAAAATTAACAAATACGCTCACATTTCATTTCAGTTTAACTTACCAGATTTTGGTAAACAGATCATATTCTCGGAACCTCTCAAAATGCCTGAAGTGTAAGTACCCATGTATTTAACCTTGTACATTTATGTTCAGCACTCTGGGTTAAAAATTTCAGCAGGCAACATTTTGAAATAGTTTTCTTATTTTTCATATTTTTCCTTAGGAGGCAATTCACATGAAAGGCCAAATCCTATTTTCTGGGAAAAATAAGAAAAATATTGCTAGTTTGTCATCTGCTGAATTTGCCCATAGAGCAATAATGGTTAAAATATTTGATATTAAATATCTAAAAGGTTACCTTTTGAAACAAAGAACACACAAAAGAAAGAAAATTGGAGGCCTTATTATCAAGTTTCTTCATATACAGCAATGAAGTTTGCGAAGTTTTATATGCCTCCATTAGCATTTGCTCAAGTGGTATTCAATTTTCAAAGTAACCAGAATGGTTTCAGTGTTGTTGAGGTGAAGAAGAAGAGAGTAGTCTAAAGGGGAATCAATACACTTTCAAGGGAGACAAATTTTTTTCAAAATGGTATTAGCGCCCTTGGGAGCAATTTTTTTCCTTTTAAGGTAGACCCCTTTTCAGACGGGCATTAGTGTGCTGGAAAACAAAAGAAAATTTAAGGAGACTTGATAAACATGGTAGATGTTTTGTAATTTCTGAAGGGAGGCAACTCTTCAAAAATTGCAAAACATCTACCATGTTAATCAAGTCCCCTTAAATTTTCTTTCGAATATCCTCTTAACCCTTTGAGGAAGGCATAAATTGTAAATCAGGCCTGTTGAAGGGAGTACCTCTACTTGAGAAGCCATTACCCTTGATTTTGGCTCAATTTTGATGGCATTTTCACCCTTATTTTGTCGATCATATGTTGCCATGTTACTGAGAAGTAACGCATGTGACTACTAGTCACATGACAGTTACGTGGCCACCGGGAACCATTTAAGACATTTAAAAAAAAAAAAATTTACAAGAGACCAGCGCTTACTGTGTGTTATTCAGAAAGAAAAGGTAGACATACCTAGGTTCTACTGTTGTTTCTACTTCTTCCTCATTGGAAGTGATTTAGGTGTGATAAATTGTGATAAAACTGACGAAGTGGGTGCTGAAAGTTCTGACAGCTTGAAATTTGGTGCACTTGATCTTTATTAGTGTGGGTAAAATCCAGCACCTGACATTCAAATGAAGAGCAGTATGTTTATATGAAAGTAGTTTCCCTCCTGTTTGGGAGCACTTGCTCTGAATGGTTGCATCTGGTGTATAGTAAGAATGACAGGCTTTAGAGTTGGCATACCCCTCCAAAACAACATATTTTGTTCCCCGTGCTTTAGGGTTAAGATTGATCTAAGTTCAGTTAATGTCTGAAGGTTGTTCGGTAGAGGTAAATTAAACAGAACAAGAACAAAATTTGGGAATACAGTCGGACCTCAATGGCTCGAACATCTTCGTGACCATGGAAATTCGTTCGAGACATAGGTAGTTCGAGCCACTGAGGGTAATCATGGCACCAGTTCAGGAAACAAATAGCGAAAATTTAGGGAAATCTTTTCGATTTTCTACACAATGATTGTATGTTGAGTGTACTCATTTGAATTGCCTCGATGAGGCAATTCTAATGAGTACACACAGCATACAATTTCATGATTAAATAAAAAAAATCATTAATTATTTGTTTTCTTGAGCTATTTGAAGAATTTTGTAGGGACTGAAAAAAGAGTTCGAATCATCCAAGGAAAATGAGCCATCCGTGTTCGAAGCATTGAGGTTATACTGTATCTAGAGAAAACACTTAACAGAGATGACTATAAGTAAAGGTTTTTCTGCATTTTCCTCTGCTCAAAATATATTAAGTATCAAGGTGGTTGAGTGATTAGCACTTCTGACCTCTAATCATGAGTACCTGGGTTCAAATCCCGCTGGAGATCGAGTTCAGCTCACAACTGTGTGGCGCTTCATTGGATGGAACCATTCATTTTCACCTTCATCTTGTTATGGCGCTGGCCTCGAAGGCTCAGTTGGATGCGCGTCCGACTGGTGATCAGGAGGTAGTGGGTTTGACCCCCACCGGGTCGGCAACATTCTTTCATGGAGATTGATCATGAAATATTTTCTACAGTCATTCTCTTCCTTCCACTGATTTAAGAAGGGCAGTGGTCAGTTTCTGGCAAAAGAATGTGCACAAAACTGGTGAACAGCTTAGAGGATTAAGCCTGCCCAGTAAAAGTGTGGTTAAGCAAACTGACCTCACTCGACATGACCCCATTGGGTTGACTGGGCTGTAAAACCTCAACACAAACAAACAGTCTTGATATGGCTTAAAAAATGTTGAAGGAGATGTAAACACTAAATCATCATCAAAAATAAATACAAAAATTATGTATGTGACTATTAAACTGTTTCAGGAAAAAGTTAAAGTTAACTGATCTTGCCCCAGAAATCCGAGAACAGGTTCAGGAAGTAATGAAGAAAGATTGTGTCACCTCGTAAGTTACTTCTTTTTTCCAAAACCTCATTCATTTAAATACAGTAAAATTCTGCTGTTAACCCATTGTAGTCTGGAGACCCCTAAAAGGGTAATTGGCAAACAATGCAGACCCAGATCAGATGCCTCAGAATGCAGCATTTGATCAGGGTCCCACTGTTTGCAAATAGTTTAGCCATTTTTCTCTAGGAATATCTAAATCTCAAAGCCGGATGTACCTAAAATTGAAATTGGACTCTTTCCATTTATAGTGTGGGCAAGTCTATTCAGTCTACAATGGGTTAAGATGTTTGTATGTTCATTTATTCTCCACAGATGCACAGCAGATCAGTTAGAAATTTTATGGCTATATCGTCATTACCTGTGTGACTACCCTGGCTTGTTACCATGGATACTGCAGGCCGCACATGGCTGGGACTGGGCTTGCCTTCCAGACATTTACTGCCTTCTGAAAGAGTGGGCGGCACTTCAACCCATGCAGGCCTTGGAACTTCTTCTGCCTCAGTAAGTACATATTTCTAGATAATTCGCTTCTTCTATCTCCTCAGTAATTGTTGATAACATTCTTCTTTGACATCAGTGCGCTCATAATTCTTGATAATGTGCTTTCTCTACCTCAGTATATACAGTGCAACCTCTTTACAAAGGCCACCCTTTGGAAGACACATAACTGATTGTTGTAGAGAGGTACTTGTTGTTCAGAGATTAAATATATGTTGTAAAGCGGGCCCCCGTAGCCTAGTGGATAAGAGAGCTGACTCTTAATCCATTAGGTTTCTTACCACTGTGGTTCGAGCCTCGCTTGGGTCACATGTGGGAAAGTTAAGTTCTGCTTACGGATGTCAGGTGGTTTTTCCCCAGGTTCTTCGTTTTTTGTCCACCTTTGATGAACGATCGACTCGATATAAGTGAAATATTCTTGAAAGGGCTGTAAAACCCAAATAATAATAATAATAAAAAAATATCTTGTAAAACAGTGTTATGAAGTGATAACATTGGCCGTTGTACAGAAGGTGGCTGTTGTTGAGAGGTGACCATTTGTTGAGTTCCCACTATAGTTCTAGACAACATACTTGTTTTCAACTAAAAGGTACAGTTAAACCTGTCTTAAGGGCTACTTATATTAAAAAATTACATCTGTTATCCCATAAAGCACTAATTACTCTCCAGCAGATGACATTTGATTTTTTTTTTTTTTTTGTATTTTTCAGAGAAAATAAAGCTTGACATTTCATGTGAATTATCTGTCTGGCAGACAATTCACATGAAATATCAAGTCTTGTTTTCTCTGAAAAATAATGAAAAAATAAGAATGTGGTCTGCTACAATTTTATTTTGTACTTTAAGGGTTACAATACTACATGTCTGAGAATTATCTTCATTTAAAAATTTCTATTTCAAGACGCAAAAATAACAAAAAGTTCACCTCGTCTTCTTACTTTGAGCTTTTCCTTTGTAATCTGTTACAGTAGTCTCATAGAGAGAAGTAAGAAAAAAAAATCAACACTTTCATTCTTGAAAACCTAGATTGGACTCGTATCTCTTTGCATTTGGACAGATCTATTATTTTGAAGGGGGATGTTTGACATAGCTACTGGCAACCAGTGCAGAGCCTGATTTGGGAAGCTTACAGCTTATTGTGAGCAAGTTGTCTGGGTCTGTTCTATTTCCAGTTTTGTAAGTTGGAGGTGAAAGTCATAGAAGGACTTCTCTCATAAAAACATTTGTGATATTGTTTTTATTTTTCAAGAAAAAAAGGGCATGATATTTCATCTCAAATTTGACACTTCAAAATGGAATCTACTTGAGGTTAACTGGACATTTTGTATTTCAGATACCCCGATGTTAAAGTTCGAGCATTTGCTGTTGACTGCTTACGTAGGATGCCAACTGATGCTCTCATTGATTTTATACCACAGTTGATACAGGTAATAACCGTTCCATGATCTTTTAATTCAGCTTTATTTGGACAAAAACAGCAGGCAACAAATAGGAGACATCTTTTTCCCCAGAAAATAAGGTTCAACAGTTCAACAAATTTTCTCCCATTTTCCAGAAAATATAGTAGAAGTATTTCAAACTATTTAAGCAGCAGATGACAAATTGAAGATAGTTTTCTTATTTTTTTCCAGAAAATAGGATTTGACATCTCATGCAAACTTTCTCCCTAGGAGACAGTTTGCATGAGATATCAAACACGATTTTCTGGGAAAAATAAGGGTAATAGTTCAAATCAGATGCATTGTGGGAAAAAATATTTTCTCACATCATAGGATGCTAAATGATGCTGTCATAGATACCACAGTCGATACAAGTAATACACTGCTGCATAATATCTTAACCCTTCTCTTGCTGAACATGACATGCCCTGTCTTAGCAAACAGTGTAGATCCAGATCAGTTGGCTTTTGAGAGAGGTAAATGATGGTAGATGTTAAATACAGTACCTGAGTTTCAAGATTTTTTTTTTATTTTTTCAGGCGTTGAAATATGAAAGTTATCACAGTTCACCATTAGCTCGTCTTCTACTAGAACAGTCCTGTAAAAGTGTCAGATTTGCCCATCATTTCTTTTGGTAAGTTTTCATCTTCTAATGCAGGAGTCATGTTACATCATTTTGCCACTTTAATGGAATCTAGTATCATAGTATGGAAGTATTAATCCACTGTGCCGAACCAACATTGTGGAAACCAATTCCTTTAATCTTTACCACTCTATGGGGCAAATTCAGCAGATGACAAATTGATGATTTTTTCTTATTTTTACCAGAAAACAGGATTTGACATTTCATGCAAATTGTCTCCAATGGAGACAGTTTGCATGAAATCTCAAATCTTGTTTCCTAGGAAAAATAAGAAAACAATAAAAAACAACAAAATGTTGTCTGCTGAAATTTTTACCCAGGATGCTAAGGGTTAAAGGATAATTATGTTAGAACTGAGAAATCTGTTCTGTAGTTGATATTTGAGCCAGCACATGACAAAACCTACTATAAGACCTGCTAGACCAGTAAAGACTCAGAACAGCCTGTACATCCACCCAGTATGGCAAGGGTTCTAGTTTATCCCTCTTTGGAGAGCTCGGAGGCTGTAGAAGGCACATGCGATCAGCAAAGACTCTCATCAGACTGCACAGATGCGTAGGCTGATCTGTCTCCGCTGGTTGCATGTCTTATTGTAGGTTTTGTTGTGCGCTGGCTCATTTGATAATATTGTTTTCTTTCAAGATTTGTTTTTAGACTGAGGAATGAATACATTTGGATTTTCATAGTTGAGAAGCGTCCATGTGGCCAAGCCGTTAGTGCTCCTGACTTCGGATCCCAAGGCGCTGGGTTGAAATTCCGCTAGAGGCGGATTTCAGCTTTTGACTATATAACGTTTCTTTGCATGGAGCCTTTCATTATCATCCTTCTATTGTCTCAATATGACTTAAATAATGTTGAAAGGGACATAAAATACCAAAACATCATCATTGAGTAAACTATCTCAGAATTGTCACCAAATCCTCCATAATAAGTCATCTGATATGTTTCATTTGAGTATGATAAAAATTTAGTTCTGAGATAAGGGGAAAATGATATTATATAAAACAACATCTCATCATCATCATAGACAATCTTGTATCATAGTAAAATACGGTAAATTTCCTAAAATTTCGAACACTTTATTCCGTACTCTTTTGGCTTAAATTTTGCTTTTTATGCAGCAGTTTATTTAAATATTTAGTGGAATGGCAAACAGTGTAGACCCTGATCAGACTGCTCCTTCAGGAGCAGTCTGATCAGGGTCTACATTGTTTGCATATGTCATTTTGTCAGACGCTTTAGTGTTCGAATGTTTAGGACATTTACCATAAGCATTATTTGTAGAAGGTGTTTATTTTTTAGCTTGAGAATGGATGTATTTTCAGGGGGAGGCAACTCTGTCAAAACATTTTATGGTAATTTTACTGGTATTTACAGGTTATTGAAGGGAGCCACACAGGACAGTCTATACAAGCGACGTTATGAGCTAATGTTTGTTGCTCTAGTCAGTGTTGCGGGCGAGTCATTGTATCAAGAATTTATGAAGCAAGAAGAGATTGTGAAAGTCCTGACAACAACAGCAGAGAAAGTACAGCAAGCCAAAGATAAAGAGGTAAGGAAAGAAGAGAAAATGGTCTTTTGTCATATACACTTCAAACAGACACAAATGACAATAACACACACTTCGAACAGACGCAAATCCAGGGCCTTCATTGATGATAATTCTAATGAGTATGGTAAAGTTTTAATCGCCTGAAATTTGAACTCTTAATGCTCAGCACTCTGGGTTAAATTTTCAGCAGATGACATATTGAAATATTTTTTTAATTTTTCCCAGAAAACAGGATTTGAAATTTCATGAAAATTGCATGAAATGTCAAATCCTGTTTTCTGGAAAAATAAGAAAAATGTCAATTTGTTGTCTGCTGAGAGTGGTAAAGCTTAAATCAAACTTTTTTTTTTTTGTTTAGATATGTTTTTTTCTCAAAGCATATTTTGAATTTCTGATTATCAACATATAGTTCATGATTTTATTGCTGATAAATACATTAAAACTTTGTTATTAAGACCACTTTTGAGACTGTCTAAAATTGGTCTTATTACTGGGGTGGTCGTAATATTGAATATAGAATATGGTAAAGGTTCTAAAATTTCAAAACTTTATTCCATACTTTTTTGGCCTAAATTTTGCTTTTTATGCAGTTGTTTCTTAACCCTTGCCTTGCTGAATAAATTAAGATGTCAGAAGCCAGCTGATCTGTACCTACACTGTTTGCAAATGCAGGGCTTATCCGAGTTCAGCAGGACCTGGGTTAAATAATCCTAGACCCATTCCTGTCTGGTTCTATGAATGCATAGTATTGGGAGCAAAATTGAGGTCAAGGGAGGTCTTTGTTTTCCAGTGGCCTGTGGGCACACCGGTTCAGATAAATTGCTAGGTTCATGTCTTGGACTATGAACCTATGGTCAAAGACAGCGGACCTCCCTCAAAGGCAATTAGTAATATGTTTGCTCTATGTATATATAATAGTCAACCTCAAAATATAAATACGATTGGTGTTAGAATTTTGTTTTTAATAAAGTGATCTTTTCTGGTAAGCTGATTATACACGAAATTAGTCTCTTGAATAATATATAGCAGGTTGCAAAAATCTTGCTTACTTTTACTTGTTTTATTAAAATAACTTACAGGCTTGTCAGTAATTTACAAAATGGTAGTAAAATCTGATAGATCTGAAAATTATCTCCCTTTATAAGTGTCTATTTTTAACCTGGTTATCCCTGTCTTCCTAAGACTGCCATTGTTGCAGATGACTTTCTGTTTTTTTTGTTGTTTTTTTTCAGAGAAATAAGTTTTGACATTTCCTGTGAATTGTCTGCTTATCAGACAATTCACATGAAATATCAAAATTTATTTTCTCTGAGAAATAAATAAAAAAAAAATAAAAATGTTGTCTGTTGCAGTAATGATTGGTGCTTTATGGGTTTACGGGGTATAGAATGTCATTGCAAAGAGTTTTTCATTATCATTCTTCCATCGATTTGATATGACTTAATGTTGAAAAGGATGTAAAGAATCAAACCATCATCATTACCTACTTTATAGACAAATAAAACTTAACCTAGGGCAGATTTTCCATACTATAGTATTTCGGCTGAACAAAATTGGTGTGTGGCCTTCCTGGCCAAATGATTAGAGCTGATTGAGCCATGGGGATTGCAAGTTTAAAAGAGGGTTAAAATTGCTTTCTGTTTGTTTGTTTCAGGTGGCTCTGAAGAGAAACCTGGAGATATTGTATGAGAAATTTATGGAGAAGAGAAATGTGTTGCTGCCGCACAACCCAGGCTATGAAGTCTCAGGTCTGGAGATAAATGTATGTAAAGCATCATATTTACCATAAATATTTGAATGGCCATGCCTGTGCAAACAGTGCAGTCCCTGATCAAACTGCTCCTGTAGGAGCAGTTTGATCAGGGTCTACACTGTTTGCCATTCATCCAGTGTGATTTGGATGCATAATCATGTAATGGACTTTTATACCCTTGCTCACAATAGTGATGGGGCATTACGTTATACCGTTTAGTGTCTGTCTGTCCGTCACATTCATGTTTTGCTCACAATAGTGATGGGGTATTATGTTATACTATTCAAGTGTCTGTCTGTCCATCAGCACTTCATTTTCGCTTTCTCACTTGTGTAGTTTTTTATGAGTTTTCTTGAAACTTTGCATAGGCATTGATAGTGGGGAGGAGAGGCTTGGGATTGTAAATGGGGAAATTTCGTTTACTCTCTATAGGGTTATGGCCGTTAGTCGATGTCAGAATTTCATTTGGTATAATTTCTTGAAAATAAATGAATGGATTTTCATCAGATTTCATATGCACACTGATATTAAACAGAGCTTGGTTGGGATTGAAAATGGGCTAGGGTTAGGGATAGGGTTAGTTAGTTTTCAACAGATTGATTGTAGTCAGTTTCTTGAGAACAAATGAATGGATTTTGATCAAATTTTATATACACACAGATATTGACTAGATCTTTGTATGAATTGAAAATGGGCTAATTTAGCTAAATTTCAACTGATTGATTGATGCCTAAATTGATTTTGTTTTGGCTAATATCTGCCCTTTAGATATCTGAAAATGGGTTTTGTTGCCCAAAGTGGCGGGGTATCATGCAGTGTTTTCACTGCTTTTACAGGTTTTTCAGTTAGGATAAGTGCAATTCAGAGTTAAGAAACTTAGGCTTATTATGGCAGTCAGATCAGAGTCTTCCCAGGGCTCTCTATGGATAAACAAAGATTGCAGCATCTTCAGGCAGACTGCAAAGGTTGATCAGCCTACACAGAATGTGCAGGCTGAGCCGGCCTCGGTGGCTCAGTTGGATGGGCCGTCCAACTGGAGACCAGGAGGTCACGGGGTCAACCCCAGCCAAGGTCGGCAACATTCTTTTGTGGAGATTGATGGTGAAATATTTTCTACAGTCATTCTCTCCCTTCCACTGATTCAAGAAGGGCAGTTGTCAGTTTCTGGCGAAAGAATGTGCACAATACTGGTTAACTGCTTAGAGGACTAAGCCAGCCCAGTAAACTTGTTGTTAGGTAAACTGACCATGCTCAACATGACCCCATTGGGTTGACTGGGCCGTAAAACCTCAACACAAACAAATGTGCAGGCAGAGTCTTTGCTGTGCACACATGCAATCTTGTAGGAAATGCTTTGTCCCAGCTGATTTATTTTTCTCTCTCTTTCAGTCTTGTTCATTTCTCTCTCTTTCAGTCTTGTTCATTTTACATGTCCAATGCTGTACCATTGAAACTGGTGTTCAAAAATGTGAATGAGAAGGCCGGGCCTGTTTATGCTATGTTTAAAGTGGGTGATGATCTTCGACAGGACATGATGACGATGCAGATTATTAGAATCATGGACAGAATGTGGCTGAAAGAAGGCCTCGATCTCAAGATGATAACATTCAGCTGTCTTCCTACAGGGCCAAAGAGAGGTGAGGATAGTTCTGTTTTGATTTAATTCGTTTCAAGGAAAAAATTGGGCTGAACTGTATTCAGCTGTCTTTCTACAGGGCCAAAGAGAGGTGTGTTTCTGTTTTGATTTGATATGTTTCAAAGCAAAAAAGGGGCTGAACTCTATTTAGCACACCGTGAACTAAAGTTTCATTGATGCTTTATTGCTCCAGATAAACAATAAAAAGCCGGCCTCGGTAGCTCAGTTAGATGCGCGTCCGAATGGAGACGAGGAGGTCGCGGGTTTGACCCCCGCCGAGGTCAGCAACATTCTTTCGCAGAGATTGATCATGAAATATTTTCTGTGGTCATTCTCTCCCTTCCGCTGATTCAAGAAGGGCAGTTGTCAGTTTCTGGCGAAAGAATGTGCACAATACTGGTTAACTGCTTAGAGGACTAAGCCTGCCCAGTAAACGTGTGGTTAGGTAAATTGACTGCGCTCGACATGACCCCATTGGGTTGACTGGGCCGTAAAACCTCAACACAAACAAACAAACAATAAAAAAGATGATTTTTGTTGGTTTTGTATGAAAAACATATATGTATTTTATGGGTACTTATTAGAATTGCCTCAGAGAGCAATGAGAACCTACAAAATACGTTTGGTGCAAAAATAACAATTATTACATCAGATTGTCACCTCAGTTATCTTCTTATCTGTGTAAATGAAGGAAAAGGTCCCATTCAATGTGTTTGTTCATGTCTTTAAGAATTAACTTTCACATGTAAATTTGAAGTCAGAAGAATTTTGTTGTACTATTTAAATATCAGTTAATATAGATGTGAGATAAAAAAATGTCTTTTAATCTTACAGGTTTTATTGAATTAATCACAGAGTCTGAAACGTTACGTAAAATCCAAGTATCGTCAGGACTGACTGGTTCCTTCAAAGATCGACCAATCAAAGACTGGTTACAGAGGCATAATCCCACAGAACTAGAGTATCAAAAGGTACATTGTTTGGTTCTGTTATGTTATTTCTTTTTTGTTTATATTAAGAATTTTAAACCATGGAATAGTTTTTACAAGATTTTCATTACGTTGTCAACATTCAATGATTAGGGTGTATAATTAATCTAAGATATAGTTATACTGGAATAAATAAGTGAATAAATAAATGAATAAATAAACCAAAAGAAAAAAGATATAAAAAAAAAAATGATGATATCTGAGAATGTAAATTAAATAAATAAATGCTATTTTTATTTATTTGAATGCCTAGGCTGAAGCTACCTTAACCCCTTGCGTATTTTTTTTTATTTGAATACCGAGGCTGAAGTTACTCTTACCCTTACCCTTATCAAAGTTAACATAATTTTATGGAAACTAAAAATAACCACTAGAATTATGCTGTGTAATTCTTTTATTGCAGGCTGTGGAAAATTTTTCATGTTCCTGTGCCGGGTATTGTGTAGCAACCTATGTTCTCGGAGTTTGTGATCGTCATAATGACAACATCATGTTGAAACAGTCAGGTCACATGTTCCACATTGATTTCAACAAGTTTTTAGGTGATGCCCAGATGTTTGGGAATATAAAAAGGTAAGCTAGAATGGCAACTGATTTCTGTCTGGGTGGTAATATCAAGATGTGATTAATGCTTAGTGTGCTGGGTTAAAATTTCAGCAGACCACTTTTTGAAATATTTTCCCAGAAAATAGGCTTTGACATTTCTGGCAAATTGTCTCGTTAGGAGACAATTTGCATGGAATGTCAAAGCCTGTTTGGAGATGATTTACATGGAGACAATTTGCATGGAAATTTGGAGACAATTTGCATGGAATGGCAAAGCCTGTTTTTCAGGGAAAATAGGGGACTATCACCCATTTTTCATTTGCATAATTTGACCAGAAAGTGCTAAAGGTTAATTTTCTCTCAGAGGCTGAGCTTTGGAAGAGGGAACTTTTCTGATAAATATTTTTCTTATATTGAAGAAAACTTAATGTTGACTCACTGATTCCAGTGAATATGCACAACATACAATTTCATGGAGAAATAAAAAATATATATTTATCTGAATATTATCTATAAATCAACTGCTTTGATTGCTGTATATGTGACCTGGTGATTTAAGATCTCTTTTTCCTTTATTCTTTCAGAGATCGAGTTAAATTTGTGTTAACCTCCGACATGGCCTATGTGATCAATGATGGAGATAGACAGAGTGATAAATTCCAACATTTTGTCGACATGTGCTGTCAAGCTTTCAACATCCTCAGAAGACATGCTAATCTTTTTATCAATTTATTCTCACTTGTAAGTTATTTAAAAAAAATCCCTAATGAGCAAAGTGTATATACTGTAAATATTTGGACAGACAGGCCTGAACAAACAGTGTAGACCCAGATGAGATGCAGCAGAATGCTGCATCTCATTAGGGGCTACACTGTTTGTCACTCATCCAGCAATTTTTAGACACAGTAAACTGTACTTGTTCAATTTTAGAACAAGCGTAGTAAGACATTGAGGTGTTCAAATATTTAGGGTAAACACGATACATTTATTGCAGATTGACGGTAGTAATACGGTTCCCTCAGGACACACAGAGTTAGATCAGCCTGCATATATATACAAAATACTCTGGTATCTTAACTCCAAATAAGGCACATTATTCGGCCAAAATGCATAATTCCAGGTAAGAGCGGGTATCGGGGAAAATGTTTATATTATTTCTCCACAAAAAATATACATTGTAGATACCCATTAAAAGTGTCTCAGTGAGGCACTTAGAAATACCTCATCAAGCCATTTTACATGAAATGCCATTCCTGTTTTCTGGGAAAAATAAGAAAAATATATTGGAAGCAATTTGCATTAAATGTCGGATCCTGTTTTCTGGGAAAAATAAGAAAAATATCACCAATTTATCGTCTACTGAATTAGCCCAGAGAGTGATAATGGTTAAGGGTTAAAATGAATAAAAGATGTATAATCAATGTCATCATTGTCAACTTGTTTTTCGAGAAAAGCACAGCAGACTGCTTTCATATTTTCAGATGTTGCGGTCGGGTATTCCAGGAATAACAGAAAAGGGTATCGAATTTATACAGAAAGCTTTACTCCCAGGATACACAGACACCCAGGCATCGGCAGAATTTACAAGGTGAGGAAGTATTAAAATATTTTTTATGCCAACAGGGAATTGGATTTACTCGAGTAATGGAATCATCTCCAAGGGAATTAACTCTGACAATGAAATATATTTACCACCATTCTCATTGGGAGAGATAGCTACCTTTAATAGGAGAGAATGAAGCAAATTCTGTCCTTTTAAAATAGCTCCTCTTTTTAAAAAGGTTTCAGATATAAGGGAGGCAACTTCCATCTACAAAAATTCTTTTTTTTTACAAATTTGCCAAAGTGCATTTTACTTTATATTTTATTCTTTCAATAAGAACCAACACTAAGTGACACCATGTTTAAGCCTAACCAAGGGTGGCCATTATGGAAATGCTACACTGCATGTACAGTCAAACCTCAATAGCTCGAATATCTTTCGGACCATGTAAATTTGTTCTAGACATTGTTAGTTTGAGCAGCTGAGGGTTAATCATAACGCCAGGTCAGGAGGCAAATGGATATAATTTAGGGATGTCTTTTTGATCTTATGTATAGTAATGGTATGTTGAGTGTACTTATTAGAATTGCCTCATCGAGGCAATTCTAATGAGTACACACAACATACATTTCATGATAAAATAAGAAAATTTTTATGAAAATATCCATAAATATTTGCTTTCTTGGCTATCAAGAGAATTTCCAAGGGATATTATTTTATAGTTTGGGGTGGAGGGGAGGAGATCATGTTTTTAAAATTATTGATGTTAGGGTCAAGAAAAGGAGTTTGAGTTAGCCATAGTTAACAAGGCGTCAGTTTTTGAGTAAGTTAGGTTTTACTGAATTTATATCCAGATTTTACTGTGTATTTGGTTTCCTTATGAATTAGACATTTGTTTAGGTCACATACTAGAATGGAAACTTTGATAGGTATTTTACCATTGATATAGTTGAACCGCTACAAATAGTGACCTCTTAGTGTACTTTCATGCATACCCGACACATTATTATTATAGCCCTTTTAATACCAAACCAAATTATTATACCATTTTGACGTAAATGACCCCCATGGGTTCATCATTTCTATAACAACCACTTTTCTACAAAGGCCAATTTTTCACCTGGTGGATGTTGCAGGGAGTTTGTACTATTTTTACAGATTGATCATGGAGAGTCTAAGCGCTAAGTCAACCCAGATCAACTTCTTCATCCATAATCTAGCTCAGATGAAATTCTCTAGTCACGCTGAAGGGGCACTATTAACTTTTGTTCCAAAGGTTTACAAGTAAGTACAAATGACACTGAGAGGTCCATCTGGAATACAGTTTTAAAATGCTAATCACAGCTGCAGCAGACGATATTGTAATTTTTTTTCCACATAAAATAAGACTTGGCATTTCATGTGAATCATCTGCCTAGCAGATGATTCACATGAAATGCCAATTCTTATATATTCTTAAAAATGGAAAAAAAAATTGAATCTTGTCTTGTTTGCTTTAAGCTTTAAGAGTTAAAAAAGGCAGATGAGGCATATCTTATGAAAATTACATGTGAAATATGTAGAGTATGTTTCAGTATTGAATGATCCTATAAGCAAACAGTGGAGACCCCAATCAGACCGTAGATCATGTGGCTAACCTGGGCCTACATTGTTCACGTATGTCTCAAAGACTGCTTTTCTTTTTTCTGCCCAACTTGCACACAATTGCAGTCTGGCTGTGGTATTATAATTTTGCTTTAAACAAAATCTGGAGGGTTCAGATGTGTGAATGCTTTGACCAGAACAAATGCATTCTTATCTTTACATAGGTAGTTTGTATATGCTTTGAAACAGAGCTCTCATTTACAGCGGGCACACAACATTGAAACAACATTGATTCAACATTGAGTCAATGTCTTCACGTTGAATCAATGTTGTATCAATGTTGTGTGCCTGCTGGGCATTGTGTTTTGTGTAATTACTTGGACACCATGACTCCTTATCACGCTTCTAAAATTTTAATGCCCACCTTGAGATGTGTCTAAAAAGTGCTGGGTGGATGGCAAAGAGTCCAAACCCTGATTAAACTACTTACGAGATTGAGTTTATCACCATTTCATCATCTCAGAATGACTTTAATTTTATCAAACAGATGAAAATGGCAAATCCTCATCTGGGTCTACACTGTACTCGGGTACATTGCTTCTCGTAAAGTACTTTTCATTCAAAAAGCACTGATAAATTTCTTAATTACTGTGTGGTGTGGCACTTCTAATGTGTGCCCACAGCAGTTTTATTTTTTTGTGGAGAAATATGAAAAATATCCAACTGGAAACTTATTTGCAGGCATGTCTTGGTCAACACTGTTTGCTTAGACATGTGTGTCCAAATACTTAGGGAAGATATTGTAATTTTGTTTGTGAATTTATTTTCAGCCAACAGGTTGATGGTAAAATTAAACATGTTTGTGTGTATGGCTTCCAGAAGAGGTACTCTCCAGAGAAACATTATGTAAGTATGCAGATTAGCGTTAGACATATTATTTTATAGTTTGGGGTGGAGGTGAGGAGAACATGTTTTTTTTTTTAAATTATTGATGTAAGAGTCAAGAAAAGTTCAAAATGAAGACAAATGACATAACATGCATTTATTTAAACTGAGTATTTGTTTGTGTTGAGGTTTTACGGCCCAGTCAACCCAGTGGGGTCATGTCGAGCAGGGTCAGTTTACCTAACCACACATTTACCGGGCAGGCTTAGTCCTCTAAGCGGTTAAGCAGTATTGTATACATTCTTTTGCCAGAAACTGACAACTGCCCTTCTTGAATCAGCGGAAGGGAGAGAATGTCCGTAGAAAATATTTCATGATCAATCTCCACGAAAGAATGTTGCCTACCTCGGCGGGGGTTGAACCCGCGACCTCCTGGTCTCCAGTCGGACAGCGCATCCAACTGAGCCACCAAGGACTGAGTATACATGAAGGGAGAACCAAATTTAAACTCTGATAAGTGATGAGGGATTAACCCTGGTCCTGCTGAGCCCAGATATACCCTGCCTTTGCAAACAGTGTAGATCCAGATCTGTTGGCTTCTGAAGAAGCCAACTGTTCTGGATCTACACTGTTTGTCATTCAGTATGAGAATTTTTATCAAACATCTGGATTAAGTAATCTGATTGGCTGTCAGTTAGAAGTGGGCGTGGCATCTTAATTTATTCTGCATGACAAGGGTTAATAATAATTAAATGATAATATTTGAAAAAATGTCTTCCTGCTCACCTATTGGTTAAAAACTAGACTAGCGATTTGAATGGTTGTGAAACTAGGGCCAGGAAATTATATGTCTTTGGTCTGTAATTTTTTTTTTTGTTTTTTTTTTTGTTTTTTTGCATTAACGCTTTCAGCCAAAATGGTTACATTTGCAAACAGTGTAGATCCAGATGAGATGGCTTGTAACAAGCCATCTCATCTGGATCTACTTTGTTTGCCACTCTATTATTGATGTTTGACTCAGACCCCTATTTGCAACAATGGATGTGTCCAAATTCAGAGATGGAAGAGTCAATTTCAGAAACTCAAGGGTGGAGGTGTTAAATTCTATCATCTGTTAGTGTCAGTAAAAAAACTAAATAATGTTATTGGAAAATAAACCTACAGGTATGAAACACCACATACAAACAGATATAGCCCAGACCAGCCTGCATATCTGTGTTACATGATCAAAATATTCACTGTCCACTTTTTAATGTTTAACAGGCTAGGTATATATTTTTCTTATTTTTTAGAGAAGGTAGTTTTGACATTTCAAGAAAATAATCTTCTTAATATTGCTCAGGATATAGAGTTTGACATTTCATGCAAATCCTATGTCTGGGGGAAATAAGAAAACTGTCAAATTTGCTCTTTGGAGAATGTCCCCAGCAAGTGCTAAAGGTTAAATTAATGAAGTTCAAATGTCTCATGTGCAAAAAAAAAGGCCCGGTGTGCCCACCCCCCCCCCCCCCCCCCCCCCCCAAAAAAAAAAAAAAAAAAAAAAAAAAATTGGGTGGTATGAATGGTGCAGTCTGTCCAGGACTTCTCATATTCCTCAATTTATTCTACAGTATTCATTGATTAACACTCTTTTAATTGAAAAAAAAAGTAAAAATAAAAAAAAGATTACCTTGTCTAGGGTTCTGGGTCATAATTTAAAAAAAGATAACCTTTGTCTGTAAAGTTATATAGTAGGATTTTTTTTGGCAGATTATTTCATGATTGAATTTTTTATTTGTGCATTTAGCATGCGGTCATCAGTGTAAATTTTTTAACCCTTCTCTTGCTGAACACGACAAGCCTTGTCTTAGCAAACAGTGTAGATGCAGATCAGTTGGCTTCTCAAGAAGCCAACTGATCTGGATCTGCACTGTTTGTCATTAAGTATGTGAATTTCTATCAAAAACCCGGATCGAGTAATCTGGTTGGCTGGAAATTAGAGGTTGGCGTGGCATCTTAATTTATTCGTCAGAGTTAATCTTTTAATCTTGCATTCCAGATATATACCATTAAAGTTGAGCGAGAGCTACAGAAAGTTCCCAGCTACATATTCCGTTTGTTCTCTGAGTTTGTAGAATTCCGTACAAAACTAGCTCAAATGTTTCCACAATATAACTGGCCATCTCTTCAAGGAAGGTATGTGTGCTTTATTCTTGGCTCCAGAAAGTACATTTCACTGTAGAATATAAGTTTTAAATTTCTGTTGACATCAATGTATTTGTTTGTGTTGAGGTTTTACGGCCCAGTCAACCCAGTGGGGTCATGTCAAGCGCGGTCAGTTTACCTAACCACACGTTTACTGGGCAGACTTAGTCCTCTAAGCGGTTAACCAGTATTGTGCACATTCTTTCACCAGAAACTAACAACTGCCCTTCTTGAATCAGCGGAAGGGAGAGAATGACCGTAGAAAATATTTCATGATCAATCTCCACGAAAGAATGTTGCCGACCTCGGTGTGACATCAATGTAATTCACGTGTAGTTAAAAGATTAATTTCTTTGCTTTAGGGTACAGATTTTAATATCATTTTTACCTTTGGAAAGGAAACTGATAAACAAAATATACAAAATTTATGAAGCAACCTTTGCCTGTTACTTTTTTAGAAAAGCATGCGGTGAAAGCTTTGTAATCACACGCCATATTCTGTGGCATCTGATCTGGGTCTGCACTGTTTGCCAATGTCCTAAATGTCCCAGTCCAAGTTTTACAGATAACCCTCTATCCACAGCACTCTGATGTCACAGCAACAAGAATAGTGCAACTATAAATAGCCGTTACCTGGATTTCGTCTAACATGCGGTTTGATTACATTGGTCAGTGATAATCACATGGACAACTACCTTAAGGCAATTTTGGCATTTGTATACTTTGGTAAACAACCAACCCAAAAATGTTCGCTGGATAAACCCTATCGAAAATTAAACATCTGCTTGAAATTAGGTATTTGTACAACATTCTATTATACAATCAGTCAGTGGTAAAATTTGGAACATTTCTGTTCTCTGGTATGTTTAATTGAGGAAACATAAATGTGTGAAATTTTATGAACATAGGTTTTGTGTTTTTAATTAAAGGTCAGATGAGCACAAGTCAACATCAATTAGAATGAGGTGACCTACAAACTTTGTTAGTTTAAGGGGATTTGATACATGTTCATGGGAGGCAGCTCTTTTGAAATGGTGTTGCTTCCCTTCTGAAAGGGGTCTACACTAAAAGGGAAGCAAATTCTTTCCTTTTATAGTAGACTATTTTTCAGAAGGCTCTTGAGGTATAAGAAAGCAAACAGGAAGTCACAGAGTTGTCGCCCTTGTACAAACTGGCAGAAAAACTACTAAGTGTATATAGTCCCCTTAATTATTATATGCCCCTCTCTTGATAAAAATTGACCTTATGACATATGTTACTAGTATAGACTCAGATCTGCCTGCTCATGTGTGCAGTCTGATCCAGACTTGTCAACCCTTGTCATGCTGAATAAATTAAGATGCCACACCTTCTTCTATTTGTCAGTCAATCCAATTGACTCCTACATCAGGCAGTTATAACCACGTCCACTTGAATTTCCTTAGACAAACTTTGTATTGATATACCTGTGCTTACCTGTAAAAAGCACATGATGATTTGTTTGTCTAACTAAAAACATTGACAAGTACCTTATTAGCTATTTTGAATGATCAGTTGCGGTTGTCAGTTAAATGATCAAGTGACTTGACAGAGGAGTCAATTACTTGATCCAGGCTGTTGATATAAATTCACAAACTTAATGGCAAACAGTGCAGATCCAGATCAGCTGGCTTCTTCAGAAGCCAACTGATCTGGATCTACACTGTTTGCAAAACCAGGGCATATCCAGGATCAGCAGGACCAGGGTTAAGTTAACAGAATAAAGATTAGTGAGATTCTGGGAGAAAAATAGTGGTTTCCTTAGTTTTACATCAGATGTAAAAGGAATATTTTTATTTTTTTTAGGGATGCAGAGTGTAAAACTGGGATTTTAGAGACAAAAAAATTAATGAGTCTTATAAAAAAAATTGGGAGACTTAAATTGTCCGCTGATCAGAGTAAACACTGGTGGCTGACATAATATATGACCTTTCAGCATTGTTTAAGCTAACAGCATAGACCCTATAGGTCTACACTGGTGGCATATGTCAAGGTTGAATTTTATATGGAGGGATTCATGTAATGAGTGTTTCTATGTCTGGTGTCTGGTTATCAACCAACTAGGATTTAACTCTAGTTGCTACTGAGTGGATGCTGTTTCATCTATAAAAGCTATATTTTTGTCCTTGTGAAATGTTTGTGAAACCTAACCTTATTTCTCTAGCCCTTGAAGCTTAAAGCTAGCTGCATTTTTGCTGATTCTAATTCTCTGCCTTGTGTTTCTGCTACACAGCTGCTGGTAACTTTGGGCAGGACATGAGTTTGTCATTTTGTTTCAGGTTAGGTAAAAGTCCCAGAACTATTGAGGCAACATGTCGACATAACTGAAAAATTGTTGACAAGGATGTTAAACCATAACTAGACCAACCATCAGTTCTCTTTATTTGACGTCATTTCCAGTATTGTGTATGCATGTATTTTTTTCCTGTGCCCTTTGTTTTGCTATAATAAAAAACTTTTGTAATCTAGGAGATGTAAATCAGATCCTGTTAGTAAGAGAAGGTAACAGAGGTTTCCATAAAGATTGTCTTCAGTATATTATTTTGTACAGAGCTCTGAATGAGACAAGTATACAGATAAGTATTTTTCTTATTTTTTCATGAAAACATATGTTGTGGGTACTCATTAGAAGTGCCTCATGGAGGCACTTCTAATGAGTATCCACAACATATATTTTCATGGAAAATAGCAAAAATATCAATACCACCTGATTTAAAGCTCTGTATAAAAAATGCATTATGCCATTAATAAAGGACCATGACTTCATGTATAATTGTATAATTCATACTAACTTGTACATTATCTCAACTCTTTCATCCTAGATAGCTAAAATGGACTGTTCATTCCTTGAATTTGGACAGGTCCACTATTTTAGTAATGGGTGCTTGACAAATAATAACAAAGAGAACAGCAGACAGTGAGATTGTTACAAAAAATTGGGCCATATCATTTAGAGTTACACTGTTTTCAACTCTTCCTGTTTTGGTCCCATGGACTGAATAGGTTAATGCATGTGACTGAAAAGACTTAATGATAATCGGTTCATCCCCAAGAAAAATAACTCTTGACATAGAAATATTTGCCTCCCGTCTCAGTGGGGGCTACTATTAAAGAAGAGAATTTGGAAATAATTTGCTCCATCTGTGCTTAAAACCTTTCCTTTAACCCTTACCAGCTGAATAAATTGCCACGCCCATTTCTAATTTTCAGCCAATCAGAATACTTGATTCAGATAGTTGATATTGGCATACTTAATGGCAAACAGTGCAGATCCAGATCAGTTGGCTTCTTCAGAAGCCAACTGATCTGGACCTACACTGTTTGCAAAGGTAGGACATATCCAACAGCAGGACTAGGGTTAAAAGTAGCTCCCATTTTTTAAATGTTTCAGGGCAACTTCCTGAGTGCAAAAGTTATACTCCTTTAAAAAATGGCAGTAAAGTTTTCAGGTGTTTCTATTCATCTTAATGTTCAGCTTGCAGTTTACAACACCACTTTTTGGCACCAGCCTCTCAGGGCATGGGTCGGGTTCAGAAAGGTCAACTCTGGGTACACTATTCTGAATACCATTGGACAGATTTCAGCTAAATTTTCTGTATATAATATACTTTCCCTAGGATGACAATCATTCAGTACCACATCCATTTTTTTTCTGGCCCTGATGCCTGGTATGGGGCCATATATTTATATATATAAACAATGAAAATAAGCCCTGTAATGATTTTATTTCAATGAACAAGTGTAGAAAAGATTTAAAACAATTTGTCACATCTCTTGAACTTGTGCCTTGGGCTCACCCAGTTTGTCTAGGGATACACCTAGTGAAAATGGTTTCACTGATAACAAAAGTAGGTCACTGCAACCTATATATTGGTTGGCCTCGGTGGCTCAGTTGGATGCGCATCTGACTGGAGACCAGGAGGTCGTGGGTTCGACTCCCGCCGAGGTCGGCAACATTCTTTCGTGGAGATTGATCATGAAATATTTTCTATGGTCATTCTCTCCCGTCCGCTGATTCAAGAAGGGCAATTGTCAGTTTCTGGTGAAAGAATGTGCACAATACTGATTAACCACTTGGAGGACTAAGTTTGCCCAGTAAACGTGTGGTTAGGTAAACTGACAGTGCTCGACATGACCCCATTGGGTTGACTGGGCCGTAAAACCTCAACACAAACAAAGCAACCTATATATTGACCTCATATATTACAGAAAAAAATTGTCTGGGGCATTTCTCTCATGATATATGGCCTGATATGGCTATGTATATGACATGTGTATGGTTACAGCCAATGTAAAGGTGTGTCATGTACCAAAAATAGGTCATGGTGACCTATACATTGATCTTAGAAGAAATGTTAGGGTATATCTCCTCTAAGGTAAGCCTAAGGCTTTCCAAATTTTGATATCTGCTTCATCTACTCATCAGCTTAATTGCTTTGCAATACTTTGCCTTATTTTCTTTACAATTTGTAATACCTCCCTGATTGGGGGCAGATGCCAAACCGCCACCAGATTTAACATACCACATTTCAACAATCCATTTTCCTTACTACCAACCTAATAACTACCAAGTAAATAGTTCTCTGCTGATGCTGATAATGCTAAATTCTGCATTCAGACATTTTAGCCTTATAATTTTTGTTGCTTATAAATAGAGAATAAATAAACAAAACCAAAGAAATCTTTAAACATTTGAAGAAATAATATTTTAATCATATTTAGTACAATAGTACAATAGCGGTACAAATACTCTAGTAAAACACACCAAATCTACAGATTTGGGTAAAAAGTGTAACCCAAGCCATGGTCCTACTAAACACCAAATAGGACCCTTTTTCTACAAAAAGGGACAATCTATATCAAGTTACCAAATCTGCAAAATGTTAAAAAAAAAACCCAAAAAAGTCAGTGGGACATGCATTACTTTCTGCTTTCAGGTTACATTTTAGGAATAAATTTGTATACCGTTTATATGTGGCTTTTTTTTTTTTTTTTTTTTTTTATTTCATTGTAAATCCCAGTTAGTTCTAGAGGGAAATAGAATTTCAGGAAACTGCCCCATCAGCACTCTCAGTACTTTGATTTTTCTTTCTGTGTGAATGAAAAGATGTCACACTTTATGTGTTAACTTTTCACTTCTTTTATTTGCTTTTGTTTGCCTAATGTAGACTGAATGATCTGAAATTTCTCCCTCTCTCTTGAATGCTTTTTTTTTTTTTTCTAATTTTCAAATATTATTAAGCATCTAGGTTGTTAGCAGACATGTGTATGTACAGTTACAATATCAAGAATAGTTTGAATCCAGTCATATTTATGTCAGTTGTTTTGTCAGTATGATTATAATGGTCAGAATCAAGTTTGATGGCAGCCATGTTTTATGTCAGTATAAATTATGCCAGTATAAAATTAATTTAGATGAACCAAGTTAATGGCAGCCTTATTTATTGCAGTATTGTAAGCATCCATTCAATTTTAAGAAACTAAGTTAATGGTAGCCTTGTTTATATCAATACAGTATAAATTGATTTTAAGAAACTAAGTTAATGGCAGCCTTGTTTTTGTCAGTATAATTTTAATTTTGAGGAAACAAGTTATTGGCAGTCTTATTTATGTCTGTATAAATTATTTTAAGAAACTAAGTTAATGACAACAATGTTTATGTCAGTATAAATCGAAATATGAGTTAATGGCAGCAATGTTTATGTCAGTATAACTTTAATTTTATGAAACTACATGTAAAGTAATGGCAGCTAGGTTTATGTTAGTATAAATTCGATATTAAGAGTCTAAGCTGATTGCAGTTGTGCTTATGCTGGTATAAAGTGTATATTGATTGCAGCCATGATCATTTCAGTATAAATTTATAATCAGTATAAATTTATAATCAAGTCTGGGTTTTGTGGTAGCCATGTTTATATCAGTTTTAAGTAGCACTACAAATAAACTGAAGTATCATATACATTTTTGGACAGGTTTTTAAAAAATTATTCTTAAAAATAGCGATGTCTGGGCGGACGTCTGGCGGGCGTCGGGCGGGTGGGCGTCATGTCTCTTCCGAGGTTTACCTTTTGGTTAACCTTTTTTCAAAGTTATATGTTAGCTTTATGCTTCGATGGATTGCTTTCATATTTGGTAGGGATGAAGAGGAGGACCAGTAGTTGTTTCACATGCAAGAGAGACAACTCTTACTTTATTATTTAAAAAACCTTCTCATAATGCCGTTAAGCATTTTTCTTGTCTTATTTCACAACAGTTCTTATACTCAATGTCATGCCGACAGAATTTTGATAGTGAGATGCTCATTACGAAAACATGCCTATTCAAATATACTGAAAATCACCGAAAAATTGAAAATTTTCAGACAAAAACTTTAAATATTTTTCATATTTCTGCTCAAAACATAGATTGTGGGTACTCGTTAGAACCGCCTCGCAGAGGCGGTTCTAACGAGTACCCACAATCTATGTTTTTGAGCAGAAATAAGAAAAATAATGTATACCCCTGTAAACCCCAGTTTTACTATATAAAAGTGGGGTTTAAGGGGGTCAAAATTATGTAGGCATGTTTTCGTGATGTGCTGCATATGGTTTAATGAAGAAATAAGAAAACTGCCAGCAATTTGTGTGTGTGTGTGTGTGTGTGCACACCCGCGTGTGTGTGCATTTTTTCCATTGAGTACCGACAACATACATTTTCATAGAGAAATAAAACCTCCTCTTTAGAGCTATGTTATCAGTGTCGTCATTGTTTAATTTTTACTATTGTCTGGGCTAATTCAGCAGACAACAAATTGCTAATATTTTTCTTCTTTCTCCCAGAAAACAGGATTTGATATTTCATGCAAATTGTTTCCAATGGTGACAATTTGCATGAAATATCAAAACCTGTTTTCTAGAAAAAATAAGAAAAAATATTTCAAAATGTCATCTACTGAATTTTTTACCTAGAGTGCTAGGCATTAAGTATACAGAAGCAGTGGTTTTCCCAAGTTAAAATCTACCAAATCACCATTTGTTTACTTGTACTGATGTTGTTTATATTCTTTATTTCAGGGTTATTCTGGGGCGGAGTCATATAAAAGCTGTTGCTGAAATGCGTAAGCTAGAAATAGAGAAATTTCTCCATGAACTGTTTGGAACATCACCAGAAATATCTCATGTGAGTAATATAAGAAGCTGTATTTTTTCATGAAGAAATAAGAACAAATATCGGCCTCGGTGGCTCATTTGGATGCGACGTCCGACTGGAGACCAGGAGGTCGTGGGTTCAACCCCCGCCGAGGTCGGCAGTATTCTTTCATGGAGATTGATCGTGAAATATTTTCTACTGTCATTCTCTCCCTTCCCGCTGATTCAAGAAGGGCAGTTGTCAGTTTCTGGCGAAAGAATGTGCACAATACTGGTTAACCGCTTAGAGGACTACGCCTGCCCAGTAAACGTGTGGTTAGGTAAACTGACCGCGCTCGACATGACCCCAATGGGTTGACTGGGCAGTAAAACCTCAACACAAACAAACAAACCATATACTTTCATAAAGGGAGCATTTTCCAGAAAACAAATATTACAAATACAGAGGTGATTTTAACGAATTCCCACATTTTCATGAAGAATTAAGCAAAATATCCATTGTGACACCTCTTTTATCTAGAGTTGAGCCTTTTGTTGTCACATTTTATGTCCCCAATAGTGATAGCGGGGACATATTGTTTTTGCCCTGTCTGTTTGTTAATTGACCTGTGACCTACTTTAAAGTCTATTTGTTGGTTGGACAACTTTAACATTGGTCATCTTTGAACCGTTTGAGGTAGAACTTTATATTTGGCATGTAGGTTCCTTGTGACAAGGGCTTCATACTCATACAAAACATTTTGAACTTTTGAACTGTTTCAAATAGAGCCTTCATATTTGGCATGTAGGTTTCTTCTGACAAGGGCTTCCCACTCATACAAAGAATTTTGACCTGTGGCCTTGACCTGTGACCTACTTTATAGAAAAAATTGACCTTGGCCCAGGGACATGTTCATGTTTCACAAACACATCTTGTTTTAACTTCAAACAATAAATTTGAAACTGGAAGCAATATTTCAAAAGGAAAGGAAATAATAGAAAGTATTATTTTTTAACCCTTGTCCTGCTGAACCTGGATATACCCTGCCTTTGCAAACAGTGCAGATCTAGATCAGTTGGCTTCTAAGAAGCCAACTGATCTGGATCTGCACTGTTTGCCATTCAGTATGTGAACTTATATCAACAATCTGGATCAAGTAATCTGATTGGCTGAAAATTTGAAAAGGTGTGGCATCTTAATTTATTCAGCAGGACAAGGGTTAAGGAGTATGCGATTGTTAAAACAACTTTTATTTATGTTGATTTCAGAGTGATCTTGTTTACACATTTTTCCATCCATTACTGCGAGATGAACAGGAAGCTCAGAAAGAAAGACTCACTTTACCAAAAGTCAGAGGTGAGCTTAAAGATTATTCCTTGTTAGCTTAGTTTTTGTTGAATAGGACATCTTAATAAATGGTTTCTCCATTTATTTTTTTTTTTTCAAGTCAACTATTTATTAAATGATTAATGTGTTAAGATGGAATCATGAATCAAAAATTAAAAATCTTATCTTTAGCACTGTGTATGCAACTTCAGCAGATGACAAATTGATGATATATTTTCTTTTATGATGTCTTTATTGTTCTAATTAATTACTCTTCCTGTGAAGGAACTTTTTTTTTATTGTCCCAAGCAGTTGGGTTAAAAATTTCATGCAAATGATCTTGCATAAAATAACAAACCCTGTTTTCGGGTGTGTGTGTGTGTGTGTGTGTGTGTGTGTGTGTGTGTGTGTGTGTGTGTGTGTGTGTGTGTGTGGAAGGGGGTGGGGGGGTGCGAGGGGGGAAAGAAGAAAACAAAATATGTTATCTGCTAAGTTTTAATTAGCATATGTTAGGTATTAACCCTAGCTCTGCTGAACCCGGATATGTCCTGCATTTGCAAACAGTGTAGATCCAGATCAGTTGGCTTCTTCAGAAGCCATCTGATCTGGATCTGCACTATTTACCATTAAGTATGTGAATTTATATCAACAGTCTAAATCAAGTTTTCTGACTGGCTGAAAATTAGACTCATACAGTGAGAAAATTACAAAGTAAAATACATCTAGTTACAAAGCACTCCTACTTGTATTTAAGAAAAATTCTGAATTTCAAGCTAAAATTTGATTTTATGAGAACTGAATACACTTGGGAGATTTTCTACCATTTTTTATTGGGGAGAAAGCTTTTGTGGCTTTCTGTTAGCTTTACTCTCCTTAGGAGCAAAGTCTTTCATTTTAGAGAAGTCCCTTTCCAGAAGGGAGGCAAAAAAAGTTTTGACAGAGTTGCCTCCCCTCCTTTGAAAGAATATCTAGTTCCCTTGAGGTCTCTGTACATTTCTTCCTGATTACATGTATGTAGGGATGGTTAAACTTAAAGAAGCACTAAAGAATCTACCGTAATAACCCTAAGTGTTGGGACAGATAGGCATTTGCAAACAGTGTAGACCCAGAGAAGATGCCACAGTTTGCGGCATCTGATCAGGGTCTGCACTGTTTGCCAGACATACAGCAATATTTTAGACACATCAAGAACTAGTAGAATGGACTATTTCAAATTTTAGGACAAGTATGGTAAGTAGATAAGGTGTCCCAATACTTTAGGCAAATACGGTAGTTAGAAAATTTGTCATTTATTAGCATTGCTCTTTCTCATTCTTATTATGATAAAATGTAATTTAGGGGAACTTGATACATGTGGTGGAGTTCCTGCCAGTTTTACAAGGGAAACAACTTTTGTGACTTCCTGTTTGCTTTCCTGTACACCAGATCCCTTCTAAAAGGGGCTACTCTCAAAAGGAAAGAGTTTGCTTTCCTTTTGAGTAGACCCCTTTTCAGAAGGGAGGTAAAAACAATTAAAAAGAGTTGTCTCTCTTGAAGTGTATGTTGTTATGGAAAAAAAAAAAAAAATACCCTACTAATCCAGAGATATGATTACAATGTTTATCCTAAATATTTGGATAGTCAGGTGAGAGCAATGAGTGCTGACCCAGCTCAAGGAGCAATTTGATCAGGGTCTGCACTGTTTGTTTTAGCCAGCAATTTTTATGCACAACTCCAGATAGTTAAATGCACTTGTTCAAATTTTAGGATAAGAACGTGGAGGAGTTATAGGGTCTGAATAGTTAGGCTTATAACATTATGTTTGTCTAGATTCATCATTATGAAAACATGCCTATTCAAATATACTGAAAATTTTACCACCAAAAAAAAAAAATGAAAATTTTCAGATAAAAAAATTCTGATATTTTTCATATCTCTGCTTAAAACATAGATTGTGGCCAGCCTCGGTGGCTCAGTTGGATGCGCCGTCCGACTGGAGACCAGGAGGCCGCGGGTTCAACCCCCGCCGAGGTCAGCAACATTCTTTTGTGGAGATTGATCATGAAATATTTTCTATGGTCATTCTCTCCCTTCCGCTGATTCAAGAAGGGCAGTTGTCAGTTTCTGGTGAAAGAATGTGCACATTACTGGTTAACCACTTTAATAGAGAACTAAGCCTGCCCAGTACCGGTAAATGTGTGGTTAGGTAAACTGACCACGCTCGACATGATCCCATTGGGTTGACTGGGCCATAAAACCTCAACACAAACAAACAAAACATAGATTGTGGGTACTTGTTAGAACTGCCTCGGCGAGGCGGTTCTAACGAGTGCCCACAATCTATGTTTTTAAGCAAAAATAAGAAAAATAATGTATATGCCTGTAAACACAGATTTACTATATAAAAGTGGGGTTTAAGGGGTTCAAAATTATATAGGCATGTTTTCATGATGTGGCAAGAACTTTTGTCCATGAAACTCTGGGCCCAGTTGTTCAAAGTGTCGTTAACTTAACAAGCTCGTTAAGGATCATTTTGTTAACTGTTTTAGCGGATTCAATATACAATATTCTGATATTTTTTGCTGAAAAAATGTGAGTAGCTTTTGCACTGCAAAAGCTACTCACATTTTTTCAGCAAAAAATTTCAGCATATTTGTGTATCACTCGATGTAATTTTAACGAATCGTTAATTAACGATGTTGTTAGCGTTGAACAACTAGGCCCTGGTCAATAGCTTTCTAGTATAATCTTTCTGTATCTTTGTATGGTCAGAGAGTCAGCGTAAATCTAAATCTCTTGGTGAGGCTTTGTTTCTGTCACCTTCTAGATTGTGTACTGTAAAATACTTATATTTGGCAATACGATAAATGTCCTAAAATTTTGAGCACTTTTTTCCATACTTTTTTGGCCTGAATTCTTCTTTTTATGTAGTTGTTTCTTAAAACACTTAGTGGATCGGCAACAGTGTAGACCCTGATCAGACTGCTCCTTCAGGAGCAGTCTGATCTGGGTCTGCACTGTTTGCATTTGCCAGTTTGTCAATGACTTTCATGTACAAAATTTTCAGACATTTACCATAGCTTAATTTTGGCACTGTTGGTGGTAATGATAAGTCTGCCAAAATTCAGTTTTCGGTACATTTATATCTGTTTTTAACCCTTAAAATGCCAAGAAAACCTGCATCTGAAAATGTTGTCTGTTTATGTCGTCTGCTAAATATTCTTGCAAACTTTTCAAACCTATTTTTGCATGCAGGCAAACAGTGTGGACCCTGATCAGACTGCTCCTAGAGGAGCAGTTTGACCTGGGTCCACACTGTCTGCAAAAATGACTTTTGAAATCACAAGCAGATAACAAAGCAGACGACAATTGTTGTGATTGGCAGTTTAAGGGTTAAAACTTATGAAAGTACCAAAATGAAATTGTGGCACAATGATTTTTCTCTTAAAACTGCTAAAGTTTTGATACCAAAGATACGAACCTTTATCTTATATTTGGCTTACAAATTGATGATATTTTTCTTATTTTTCTAAGAAAATAGACTGTAGGAGACAATTTGCATAAAATGTCAAAGCCAGTTTTCTAGGAAAAATAAGAAAAGTATTTCAAAATGTTGTCTGCTGAAATTTTTACCAGGCAAGCTAAGCCTTAAGCGTTTTACAGTATTTGTAGATTTCACCTCAAAATATTACTCCATTACACTTTAATATAGTCCTGCTACACATTTAAAGATGCAATAAATACCCTATACATTATGGTTAGTAAGAACTATGAGTTAAGTTCCTAGCTTGATAACTGTAAGAAAGGGAAGTAACCAATTTTGGAATGGGAAGCATTAGTTGCCTGCCTTTGCTGATTTGGTTACTTCCCTTCCCAACATTGATGGTTAGTTTGCAGTTGCCTTCCTTTATAGAATTGATTACTTCCTTTCCTTAAAATCAGGTAATTTACTCATAAGATGGGGAATGTAAGTGAATTATCTCCATTAACCAATCTAAGTGAGGACAGTAACCAATTTTGCAAAATTAGGCAGTTATTTCCCTTGTCTAGATTACCCGCTAATGTCATCCATTATATCCTGTAATACTTTTTTTTGTAGTCCTAATCTCTGCAGATTCAGGGGTTGTGGGTTCGAACCCCAGCTCAGCCACATAATTTCTGTGGAGATTGGTCGTGGAATAATTTCTAGGGTCATTCTCCCCCTTCCACCGATTCAAGAAGGGCAGTTGTCAGTTACTGGTGAAAGTATGTGCACAAGTACTGATTAACTGCTTAGAGGACTAAGTTTATCCAAGAACAATGTGAATAGGTTAACTGACTGTGCTCGACATGACCCTTTTGGGTTGACTGGGCTGTAACATTTCTACTCGGTGATTCAAGAACATGTCAGACTGCAGGAGTAAACAACATATCAGTTTGCACAAGTGAACAAATCAGTCGGAGCCTTCACTCTCTGAGGCCATTTCTTGTGACATGATTTGTATTTGTACTTACTATTTCCATTGTATACACCAGCTTCTAAGGTACACCCTTGGGCCAGAAATATTCCTCAAAATATAATTTCTCAGATTTCATGCTTTTCCATGTTTTTAAAATCTCAGGTTAAGAGCGTTAGTAAATTTACACATAAATTTGTGCACTTCCTTTTTTCTACATAGAAATTAGTGTACGAAGATTTTTATTCATTTAGTTTCATAACTGAAACAATTTTTGAAGCATGTTCACATTATAGGAGATATTTTTGACACAAAAATTTTAGTACATTTTGGTTAAAACATCTCATTGGGAGCTGTGTACTTGACCGGCAAGCCTTTACCTTGCTTCCATGATAATTTATTGAAAAGCCTTTTGTGGAATAAGAAGTTGCTCAAATGTGACATTTTCTTTGGTGAATATATCTGCTTTTGTGAATGTGAAAATTCATAGAAATATACTGAATTTATTTTAACCTTCACCACTCTCTGAGCTAATTAACCCTTGTCCTGCTGAACCCGGATATGACCTGTCTTTGCAAACATTGTAGATCCAGATCAGTTGGCTTCTGAAGAAGCCAACTGATCAGGATCTGCAATGTTTGTCATTAAGTATGCAAATTTGTATCCACAACCTGGATCAAGCAATCTGACTGGCTAAATATTTGAAGTGGATGTGGCATCTTAATTTATTCAGCATGACAAGGGTTAAGCAAATGGCAAATTGATGTTTTTTTGTTTTTTTTTTTGTTTTTTTTTTTTGTTTGTTTTCTGCCAGAAATCAGTTTGTTATTTTGTGCAGTGTCTCTTTAGGAAGTAATATTAGTGACATGTCAAGCCCTCTTACTAAATACAAAAAATAATAATGGTAAAAAAAAAAAAAAAAAAAAAAAAAATAGATTTTCATCTGAAATTTTTACCCATCATGATAAATATTAAGCATTAAACTATCCTGTAAAGTTTAGATTTAGAGAGCATAACAGTCTTTGTGATTTTACAAACCATATTCAGCAGTGTGTAGTATTAGGCCAAATATCAAATTTGACAAACTGGCTTTTTGATAAATTTTCATGCTCCTTTCTGCTTTTTGCAGAATAATGTAAGCAATAATGTAAGCACCTTCTCTTCTGAGGTTGAGTCTGTAGATCAGTTATTGTAATTAAAGGTAGAAATATTGATGATTAATTATACCCCCACAAATAATTTTGGCTGGCCTCGGTGGTTATATTGTGGGTACTAAAGAGAAGCGCCTCACTTAGATGCTTCTAATGAGTATCCACAACATGTTTTCGTGGAGAAATAAGAAAAGTATCAATACTTTTAGATTTAAAATAAAAAGCATCTTATCAAGAGCTATGAAATTTATGATAATACTCCTAGATAGGCTGTATATATACATGTAGAGACACCAGAAGTGGCACTATATTGAATGATGTCATAAATATTATAACTTGTGATGTCATCCATTGATGGAGATATTCTTCTGTGATGGTGAAATAATCAGCTGGTATGTCATATCAAAACAGATATTCATAAGTTGGTTTTGTTTTTCAGCTTTAATTTAAGAAGGTTTACGCTCTTGGAAGTTGATATTGAAATCGAACAAAAGAATTACAGACAATAACCATGTTGATATTTGTTATAATCACACCGATTTTTTTTTTTTTTTTTTTTAAATGCTCCTAAAATCCCTAGTTTTAGCCCTAAAATTTTGGTTACAGTAGCCTAAATTTAGCCTAATATTTTGCTTTATACATCTGAAAAGCCTGAATTTTAAATTTGGAAAACTACGATGCATAACTTGTGAAAATTGAACTCTGAATCAGTCTAGAATCTCAGTCGTTTTTCTTTGTATTTTCAGAAAACCCAATATTACAGCGACCAAAAGGTGAAGGGATGGTGAAACTGACCCTGGAGTATGTGAAAGACACACTTCATGTGATGGTCATACATGCCAAAGATCTTGTAAGTATTTCCTTGATACTTAAGTATTTTCTTGATACTTTGTCTGGGTCACAAAAGTGTATCGGGTAAAGAAATAACAGCTCACACTTCATTATTTTTCAGGGCACAGTTGTTCAAAACTAACGATGTGGTTACTTAACGTATTGTTAAAATTTTGATCATTAATACATATATGCTAATATTTTCTGAAAAACAAAACGTGAGTAGCTTTTGCATTTGCATTTGCAAAAGCTACTCACATTTTTTCATCAAAAATACTTATGACTTAGATATTGTACTTACTAGAACCGTTAACATTTTGACCACTAACAAGCTCGTTAAGCGAACGATGCTTGGAAGAACTGGGCCCAGGTTATTGTTGATGAGAATTCTAGGATGATTTTTGCCAGTTCACCATGGAAATATACAAGGCACTTCTAATGAGTATTGTATGTTTTTGTGGAGAAATAAGAAAAACAAAATGTAAAAATATCCCGAAATTCTACTCCTTAATTTAACCTTGGTCCTGCTGAACCCAGATATGCCCTGTAAACAGTGTAGATCCAGATCAGTTGGCTTCTTCAAGCCAACTGATCTGAATCTGCACTGTTTGTCATTAAGTTTGTGAATTTGTATTATCAACCTGGATAAAGTAATCTGATTGGCTGAAAATTAGAAGTGGGCATGGCATCTTAATTTATCTTAATATGGCAAGCGTTAAAATCTTTGATGTTTGTGTTTTCCTTCAAAGAATTGTTTTATCTGATTTTTTAGGCTGTCACGGGATCTGAACTTCCTAGTCCATATGTGAAGATGTATCTTCTACCAGATCCAGAGAAACAGAGCAAGAGGAAAACCAAAGTGATCAAACAATCCACACATCCAACTTACAATGAACTGGTAAGATAAATACAAGACCATGAACATGGCTTTGGATAAAAGACTTGTTTTTTTATCTCTAGATAAAGAAAGTGCTTGCTTAAACCTAAGGTATTGATATTTGTTGCCATACCTGTGATAGCATGGGTGACTTAGGAAAGTTTCTGTCCGTTCATTCATTCATGTACTTACATCCGTCCTAGCATTCTCCCTAAATGAAGCCTTAATTGCTTAAATTGTTCTGATCAGAAATTCAATATGGCCACCACAGTCACCATGTTGAAAATCTGTTTTGAACTTCTTCTCCTGAACAGAAAGACAATTGACTCAAAACTTGATAGGAAGTATTGAGGTGACTTGTAGATAAAAAATAGCTAAAATTATTCTGATCGGAAATCCAAGATGGTTGCCCTAGCAGCCACGTTGAAAATCTATTTTGAACTTTTTCTCCTGAACCAAAATGCCCATTGACTTGAAACTTCAGTGGAGTATCGAGGTGATGTAGATCAAAAGTAGCTAAAATCATTGGAAATTCAAGATGGCCATCATGGCCACTATCTTGAAAATCTAAATTGAACTTCTCTTGAACCGGAAGGCCAATTTACTCGAAACTTGTCTAGTAATTATCTGAGCGATACAGGGCCATCTCGGCCCTCTTGTATAACTTTTACCATAAGGTATATAGTTGTTTTTCATTTATTACAGATAGAGTATAAAATCAGCTTAGATAGCGTAACTAGGAAGACGTTACAAGTGACAATATGGGACCATGATATGTTAAAGGAGAATAATCTACTTGGTGCAGTTTATATCAAATTGGGTGATATTGACTTCTCTAATTCTCTGACAGACTGGTTCAAACTAGATAAACTTCAAATTACAGATTCTAGCATCCTTTCATAGCATATAATAGTACCAGTAAGAAATCAAGATAAGAGGGTTGTTAAGATTAATATTTTTATTAAAGGCTCCATGTTCCTCAAAACCCAAGAAAGGTTTAATAAATTGATATATAGTATTAATATGATCATAAAATGTGGCATCTGACAGCCTGTAAAATTTCAGTTAGTCTCCTTTTTGAACTGGGTCAAAATGAAATGATTTTTATGGTATCTCTGAATTAATGTTGGCAACATTTTTTCAGAGATATGATAAAAAATAATTTCATTTCAAGAACCTGAGACTGAAATTTTACAGGCTGTAAGATGTCTCATTTTATGATTTGTGTTAATATCATATATCAATTTATTAAATCTTTCTTGAATAATAAAATGTCCATTTTTGAAGAATATGGAACCTTCAAATTATTCAGCCATTCTTTATGGCCAGTGAAAATTTATGTGTAAACTGTCATAAAACTTGATATTATTTTGTTAAATTTGATGCTTACCATATTTACCGTAAGTATTCTGACAGACAGGCCTGAGCAAACAGTGCAGACCCAGATGAGATGCCGCAGAATGCGGCATCTCATCTGGGTCTACTCTGTTTGCCAATCATCCAGTAATTTTTAGCCACATCGAGTAGTAAGTTGTACTTGTTCAAATTTTAGAACAAGTATGGTAAGGAGTTAAGGTGTCCGAACACTTAGGGTAAATAAGGTCCATGTTGTATTAGGGCACATATATAAAATAGGGTATCATTAGTCCCAGGCCAATATCAGTGCTGCAAATAAGTTGTTTCTTTAGTTGCACCTGCTTCAGTGAGTCCATTGCGGCCCCCCGTAGCCTAGTGGATAAGAGAGTTAACTCTTAATCCATTAGGTTTCTCACCGCTGTGGTTCGAGCCTCGCTCGGGTCATATGTGGGAAAGCCAAGTTCTGCTTACGGATGGTCAGGTGGTTTTTCTCCGGTTTTCGCCCACCTTCGATGAACGATCGGCTTGATATAAGTGAAATATTCTTGAAAGGGCCTTAAAACCCAAATCAAAAAAAAAAAAAAAAAAAAAAAATCAATGAGTCCATTTATACACTTGTCCGTCAGTTTTTGCATCAATGCTTGCCTTTTTTTTTTCTGAATAGTTATTACACCTACAGTCTTCCTACCTGTCACACTCTTACTCAGAATCAGAATATTTTACTGGTGACATATCAATAGACATTCATTCACCATTACTCCCTAATATGGACTCAAACAGTAACTGTAGGATTTTATGACCATGCCATTTTTTTAGCTCACCTGTACGAAAGTACAAGTAGAGCTTAAGCAGTTTCTGTGGCGTCAGCATTGGTTAAAGTCTTTAAAAGGCTATTTCTCCTGAACCGCAGAATGGAACTAGTTCATACTTGCATTGATGTTAGATACACACAGACTCGTACGAGTGATCTTGAAGTACTCACAGACTTAGAAAAAAAATATGTTAAAGTTTTTGGTTAAAGATTTTAGAGGCAAAGTGTGATTCAGGCGAGCTACACTGCCCTGTGACAGCTCTTATTTCTGATTGATTGTACACTTACAATAGTCTAACATTGTTGGGGGTAAACTGTTTTCACGTCTATCCATATGTCCATCCGTCTGTTATATTTTGGTTTCTGAGCTGGGGTATCTAATTTTCTTGTTGATGCTTTTTTTTTAGCTCACCTGAGCTCTGCTCAGGATGAGCTATTGTGATCACTTTTCGTCCGTCGTCCGTCCGTCCGTCCGTCCGTCCGTGCGTCCGTCCGTCCGTCCGTTAACATTTTCAAACGACTTCTCCTCTGAAGCCTCTGAGCCAATTTTGCTCAAATTTCATATGGAGCCTCCTTAGGGTGGGGGAACGAAAGATTGCTAAAATGGTCGCGGTCCGTCGACTAAGATGGCCGCCATGCCCATATATGGTAAAAACCTTTAAAAATCTTCTTCTCCATAACCGAGGATGCCTTGGGGCTGAATCTTTGCATGAATCATCGGGGACGGGAGGTCAACCAAAGTTGCTAAAAGAATTGTCGTACGTTGACGTTTGACCTTTTTACGGCAAGGTCAAGTTCGCTTCCTTATGCATTTATATGAGCTCTATACATTTGAATGGGAAAATTGTTAAGAGTTTCAAACGACTTCTCCTCAGAAGCCTCTGAGCTAATTTTGTTCAAATTTCATATGGAGCCACCTTAGGGTGGGGAAACAAAAGATTGCTAAAATTGTCGCGGTCCGTTGACCAAGATGGCCGCCATGTCCATATATGGTAAAAACCTTTAAAAATCTTCTTCTCCATAACCGAGAATGCCTTGGGGCTGAATCTTTGCATGAATCATCGGGGACGAGAGGTCAACCAAAGGTGCTAAAAGAATTGTCGTACGTTGACGTTTGACCTTTTTACGGCAAGGTCAAGTTCGCTTCCCTATGCATTTGTATGAGCTCTATACATTTGAATGGGAAAATTGTTAAGAGTTTCAAACGACTTATCCTCTGAAGCCTCTGAGCTAATTTTGTTCAAATTTCATATGGAGCCACCTTAGTGTGGGGAAACAAAAGATTGCTAAAATTGTCGCGGTCCGTTGACCAAGGTGGCCGCCATGCCCATATATGGTAAAAACCTTTAAAAAATCTTCTTCTCCAGAACCGAGAATGCCTTGGGGCTGAATCTTTGCACAAATCATCGGGAAGGAGAGGTCTACCAAAGTTGCCAAAAGAATTGTCGTACGTTGACATTTGACCTTTTTACGGCAGGATCAAGTTTGCTTCCCTATGCATTTGTATGAGCCCCATACATTTGAATAGGAAAATTGTTGAGAATTTTAAATTTCTTCTTCTCTGAAGCCACTGAGCCAAATTTGCTCACATTTCATATTGTGCCTTCTTAAGTCAGGGGAACGAAAGATTGCTAAAATGGTCGCAGTAGGTCGACCAAGATGGCCACCATGCCCATATATGGTAAGACCCTTTAAAAATCTTCTTCTTCAGAACTGAGGATGCCTTGGGGCTAAATCTGTGCACAAATCATCAGGGACAGGAGATCTACCAAAATTGCTGAAAAGATTATCGTACGTTGACATTTGACCTTTTTACGGCAAGGTCAAGTTTGCTTCCCCATGCATTTGTATGAGCCCCATAACATTTATATGGGAAAATTGTTGAGAATTTGACGACTTCTCTGAAGCCACTGAGCCAAATTTGCTCAGATTTTTAGCTCACCTGAGCATGAAGTGCGCATGGTGAGCTATTGTGGTCAGTCAATGTCCGTCGTCCATCATGGGTCATGCGGCGTGAACAATTGCTTTAAAGGCCTACTCTTCCTACACCCCAGGGCCAATTGACTCGATACTTGGTAGGAAGCATCAGGGTGAAATGTAGATAAAAAAAATAGCTAAAATCGTTCCGATCGGAAATCCAAGATGGCCGCCATGGCCGCCATCTTGAAAATCTTTTTCGCTTCTTCTCCTGAACCGAAAGGCCAATTGACTCCAAACTTGCTAGGAAGCATCAGGGTGACTTGTAGATCAAATATAGCTAAAATCGTGTCGGTCCAAATTCCAAGATGGCCACCATGGCAGCCATCTTGAAAATCTATTTTTCGCTTCTACTCCGAAACCCAAAAGCCAGTTGACTCCAAACTGTTTAGGAAGCATTGGGGTGACTTATAAATCAAAAATAGCTAAAATTGTGCTGATTAGAAATCCAAGATGGCCACCATGGCAGCCATCTTGAAAAGCTATTTTTCGCTTCTTCTCCTGAACCGAAAGGCCAATTGACTCCAAACTTGCTAGGAAGCATCGGGATGACTTGTACATAAAAAATAGCTCAAATCGTGCCAATTAGAAATCCAAGATGGCCTCCATGACAGCCATCTTGAAAATCTATTTTTCGCTTCTTCTCTTAAAACTAAAAGTCAATTGACTTGAAACTTAGTAGGAAGCATCAGGGTGACTTGTAGATCAGAAAATAGCTATGATCATTCCAATCGGAAATCCAAGATGGCAGCCATCTTGAAAATCTATTTTTTGCTTCTTCTACTGCACCGAAATGCCAGTTGACTCAAAAGTTGGTAGGAGGCATTGGGGGTGACTTATTTTACTTGTAACGTTTAGAAAATTTCAGCATTTTAACCTTGTAAGCAAGATATTTCAAAAACTGTTTAAGCCATTGCCTTGTCATAAGAGTATTGGAAAAATGTTGCATGCCATCTGCATATCTGCAGTGGCGGTTTCACTCAGGTGAGCGAGTTGTGGCCCGTGGGCCTCTTGTTTTTTTTTTTCCTGTGAAATGTGTACTATTTTTTTTTTATCAAAAATATTCCTGTATATGTATTATAGCTCTAGATAAGGGGCTTGTTTCAACCAGAAAGTACTGATATTTTATTTCTTTTTAATCTTTATCCTGCTGAATAATTTAATTAGCCACACCCATTTCTGACTATCAAACAATCGGATTACATCATATAATGTTTTCAGTCAAATTCACAAACTGAACGACAAACAGTGTAGATCCTGATCAGATGGCTTCTTCAGAAGCCATCTGATCTGGATCTACACTGTTTGCAAAGGTAGGGGTTGTCGTGAACAGCAGGATAAGGGTTAAAAATATATGTTGTGGGTACTCATTAGGAACGCCTCACCCAGGCACTTCTTTCTGAGTACCCGCAACGCAGGAAAAATAGAAGGCTACCCCATCTTGTCTGGAGCCATGTAACTATTGTTTATATTACTTTTTATACTCCACCACAGTTACACAATAGTGGCGGGATATTATGGTATCACATTGGTTGTCCATGTGGCTGTCCATATGTCGTACAGCTGTTCGTACTTCCATTTCCAGATGATAACTTGAGTAAATGTCAATGGATTTTCACCAAACGATGTGTGTATTGATATTGTGGAGATCTGGTTTTGAATTGCTAATGGGCAAATTTCATCAAATCTGCCCACATCCGTATTTGTATTTCGGGATGATAACTTTATTAAATATCAGTGGATTTTCATTTTCACCAAATTTGGTGTGTGCATTGATATTGTGGAGATCTGGTTTGGGATAGCTGATGGGCAAATTTTGTAAATTTTTGACAGGTATCTGCCTGCGACACATCCATATTTTCATTTCCGGACAATAACTTAACTGTCAATGAATTTTTTTGCCGGCCTCGGTGGCTCAGTTGGATGCGCCGTCCGACTGGAGACCAGGAGGTCGCGGGTTCAACCCCCGCCGAGGTCGGCAACATTCTTTTGTGGAGATTGATGTGAAATATTTTCTATGGTCATTCTCTCCCTTCCACTGATTCAAGAAGAGCAGTTGTCAGTTTCTGGCCAAAGAATGTGCACAATACTGGTTAACCGTTTAGAGGACTAAGGCTGCCCAGTAAAGTGTGGTTAGGTAAACTGACCACGCTCGATATGATCCCATTGGGCTGACTGGGCCGTAAAACCTCAACACAAAGAAAGAAAGAATGAATTTTCACCAAACTTGGTATGTGCATTGATATTGTGGAGATCTGATTTTAGATTGCTAATGGGCAAGTTGCGAAAATTTTTGACAGAGTTATCTGCACGCATCAGTATTTTAGTTTCAGGACAATGACTTGAGTAAATCTCAATGGATTTTAATGAGAATTGATATGCGCATTGATATTCTGAAGATCTAGCTTTGGATTGCTCATTGGCAAATTTCATCAATTTTTGACAGAGTTATCTACCCACGACATGATAATGACAGGGTATTATCGTTTCAGGTTTTTATTTGTTACATGTTAATGTATATTTAACAATGTATTGACTCAATTTTTTTGTTTTGTTAATCATGCTTTGAACGATAGAACCTCCTCCATAATGCACAGTATTAAACATTAATTTACAATTTCACATGCACATGTGGCTTTTTACCAACCAAGAAACAATCATGACCAATGACAATTAACATATAAGAAATAAACCAGGGCCAAGTTGTTCAAAGCATCATTAGCTTAACAAGCTAGTTAGTTGTCAAAATGTTAACTGTCCTAGTAAGTACAATATCTAATTCACAGGTATTTTTGCTGAAAAAATGTGAGTAGCTTTTGCAAATGCAAAAGCTACTCACATTTTTTCAGTAAAAATATTAGCATATATGCCATATTTAATGATCAAGGTTTTAACGATACATTAACTAACGACATTGTTAGTTTCAAAAAACTGGGCCCTGATTTTTATTTTCACAAAATTAGGACTCGGCATTACATTTGAATCATGAGATGACAAATGAGTGTTTTGTACTTTTCTTTTAACATATTTTTCTTGGAAGATAAAGCTGAGCATTTCATTCAGATTTTCTTGAAAGGGAGATAATTTGAATGATACGCCAAGCCTTTTATGGAAAATAAAGATGAATGAATACACGTCGTCGTTGAGGAGTCAAATAGTCGTATTCCAGATTTCTTAACTTTTCAGGAGAAAGAAAAAACTTTATAGTTTTTACTAGACTTGACCAATATTGACGAAATTCGGACAGTATTGTATTTAGTGACATACAAATTCACTGCTGTAGCTATTCTAATCTTACAGATAAGAATTCATATTATCTCTCGACTAAATCACTCGAGTTACAACATTTTGATACATTTTTCTCTCAACTTACGACATTTAAATCTTAAAATGCATCAAGACGTCATATCTCATTAGAGAGACTATACAAACTATACAAAAATATTGTCTAAATGCTCGTAACTCAAAGTCTAAGGGATTCTAATTGGCCTAGAGGTATAAGAATTTGAGAGAAGGCGCGCTGAATGGCAGGTATTCCCGCGTTGCCAGAAAGTCGTTTTGGCAAAAAATGGAGTTACGAGGTTTTGACTCCTCAACGACGATGTGAAAGATTTTGCCGCCAAAATATTTTGCAAAGGGAAACATCTTATGCCATATGCAAAAAGCTAAGGTCCATATAACCATGCACATTCTGCAGTCTGATCTAGACATTCTCTGTTCTTCGACATATAATACAGTATCCATTGATTCTGTTAGCAGGCAACAAAGGCTCTGATCAGCCTGCGTGAATGCGCAGGCTGATCAGGGCCTGTGTTGTCTGCAGATTGGATAAGGGCCCTTTTTGTGCATTGTGCATCACATGACTTGTATACATGTACTTTTATATGTTTCATATTAGTTTAACCTTTATCACTCTCTTGGAAAATTCAGCAGACGACAGATTGTTGATATTTATCTTATTTTTTCCAGAAAACAGGATTTGGCATTTCAGGCAAATTGTCTCTGTTTTCTAGGAAAAGAAACAAATTTCAAAATGTCGTCTGCTGAAAATTTTACCTAGAGTGTTAGGGATGGTTGGGTGAGGCAAAGGTGTCATGTATCTTACGTCACTGGGGCATCCAACTGATATGGACTTACAGTCGGACAAGGCCTGTTATCCTTGCAGCAGGTAAAGGTAGAGGGGGAATGTTTTTATGTCATCTGTTTCTTCACTTGCATTCATTTTCCTGTCTCCCCTGTCCCTCTCTTTCATCTCTACTATCTGTTCTCTCTTTTCTCCTTTTCTCTTGGAGACGACACAAAATGACCCAAAAGGGTTGACGTGTCTTTAAACCCCAACTGAATCAATTCTAGAGGGTTAAACCTTAAGTATGGCACAGCTATTTTCTTGTCTACAAAGAGTGCTTTTACCCACAATACATTTTGGTGAGGAAATAAGAAAAAAAAAATATTTGTCTGGATAATGTGGCATCACATTGGAGTTACTTAGCTCCAAAAAAGGGGAGTATCCTGGTATTTTTTTTTCTTTTATTCAGTTGCAAGCAGTGAAATCACTTTGTATCCAAAATAAATAAAAATGACTTCCACATAATGAAAGGATGCTCTATTTTTTTGTGTGAAAAATAACATGGTCATGTTATTTTCACTCCTTGTTTTGGATTACTTCGATTGCCTTAACTGTTTCCCTAACAGATGTCGATCCCACTTCAGTTTTTGAACTCTTCTAACTTCTCTGTTTCTGAGCAAAACTATCAAGTGTTGGTATGCATTTTGTTAGAATGTAAGGAACATTTTGGTACATTTTGGTAACAAGATTATTTTGATTTGCCAAAACTTCTTGTTTTTGTCTCTCTAGCGCATCACGTTTTAACTAAAAGTTGACACCATGACGTTTGTTTTGCGACATTAATTATGACGTCAGAAGTGCGCATTGGTGTTTTAACAATAAAATAACAAGAAAATTTACTCATTTTCAGTGAATATCATAAAAATTTTCGTCTAGTGTAACGAAAACATTCAAATTTTCACTCGTGCTTCGCATTCCTGAAAAAACTGATATTTTCATTACACTCGATGAAAATATTGTTTTCACCTGGTGCAAATATAACCATTATTTGTGATAATTTGAGCTGCGACATGAGAAAAGATGTCTTTCGGGTAAATGCAAACAGAAAAGATCCAGATCAGCCAGCGGAGATATATAGACTGACCAGGAACTTTGCTATACTTCGTTATGTTCCACAGTACCCAAAGATTCTATAAGCAGACAGTGCAGGTCCAGATCAGACTGTGCGGATGCACAGTCTGATCTGGACCTTCACTGTCCGCTTATGTCCGATGACATGTTTTAGCATGGGGTGGCCCATTTGTTGTTGATATTTTTGTACGCTTAGCTTTAGTTAATTTATCTGTATAGTAAACTGGACTATGCAATATTAGGTATTGTGATATGATGAAATATGTGTAGTCAAAGTTAACTTTTTTCTTTTTTAAATTTTATTTTGCATTTATGTGCACTTTGTTGAAAATCATGAAAATATCACAGAAACGTATCATGAGAAAATTAGCCTCATATCATTTGCAAATTGAGAGAGGGTTGATCAACCAGTGAAGAGACTGAGTACTGTTTCACATGCCAGATCAAGTTAAAGGCTCAATATCCCTCAAAAATAGACATTTTATTGTCCAAGAAAAGTTTAATAAATTGATACATGGTATTAATACAATCATGAAATGTGGCACCTGACAGCCTGTAAAATTTCAGTTAGTCTCCCGTTTTTGAAATGAAATGATTTTTTATCGTATCTCTGAATTAATGTTGCCAACATTAATTCAAATATATGATAAAAAATCATTTCATTTTTGATTCAGTTCAAAAACGAGAGACTAACAGATTTTTTACAGGCTGTCAGGTGCTGCATTTTATGATTATTGATACTATATATCAATATATTAAATCTTTCTTGGATAAAAAATGCCTATTTTTGAGGGATATGGAGCCTTTAAAGAAAAGTTTTGGCAAGTGCTATTCGTAAACGCTTAGGATGCTGGTTAAAAATTTCAGCAGTTGACATTTTGAAACATTTTTCGTATTTTTTTCCCCAGAAAGTAAGATTACGCATCTCATGCAACTTGTCTCCTAATTTGCATTAAATGTCAGTCTATTTTCTGGGGAAAAATAAAAAAATCATCATTCTGTTGTATGCTGAAATTGCCCAGAGAGTAGTAATCGTTAAATTGTGAAGCGCAAATCATGTCTCAGTCATAGCTCTTAATAAGGCACTTTTTTTTCAACAAAAAAGTCGCTACATTTTTCTTATTTTTTTTGACAAAAACATATGTTGTGGGTACTCATTAGAGGCGCTTCTAATGAGTACCCACAACATATGTTTTTGTCGAAAAATAAGAAAACTATTTACCCGATACCCACTCTTATCTAGACCTATGTTGGTGATTCAAATTTTGTTCTTGTATCACATTTCAAATGGTTCCAATACGGGAAAAAATTGCGGGCAGGATTAGATTGCTTGACCAGCTTCCTATTTGTGCACAATTATCACTAGAAGTTGTTTAGGTAAGATTAGGTTTGATAATTTAATGTAAATCATCTGCTAGTTATGGTAAATGTCCTTAAAGACACATTTCGGATTGCATAACACCCTAATGACTCCAAGGAGATTAAGATAAGAAATTCTTGGTGACTTTGGCCACCCTTACAGGTAGGGGCCTGAAAAGGGGAAATTAGATTTTATATCTGCACAGTTTATGATGAAGACAGAGAAATAGATAAGATGGGTAATTTGGTGATAATTTGATATTATTTTTTTCTTCTGTTTATTCAATAAAATATACCTGGTTTTTATTCATTAGAATTACCTCTCCCAGGCAGTTCTAATGAAACCCACAACATATTTTATGGAGAAATATAGATATTTGTGCCTGTATGCTAATTTATCACCAAATGCCCTCTTTATCTGTTTCTTTGGATCAAATACAGAAAATTAAGAAGATAGATAGTATTTTATTTAGTTATTTATGTATTCATTGAAAAAGAGAAGCTTTTTGGCATAAAATACACATTCTAACTTGTCTAAGAACTTTTTGACATATTCCATAATGTATTGTTTTACCGAAATGGAAATGGAATGATTGTGCAGTGTTCTTATTTACTTTAGAAAATAAATAAATAAATAAATAAATAAATAAATAAATATTTTCAATTTTATATTTCTATCTTTGTACTTTTTTCACAATGCAAGAAAAAAAAAACAACACTTTTGTATTTAGGAAAAACTATCAAAAATAAAAAAATAAAATGATACAATACAAATCAACAAATAAAATCAAAAAATTAAATGCAAAATTTGCAAATGAATTTATTTGGTTCTGAAGTAACATATTGAATACTGCTCTATTTTATGAATTAACCCTTATATGGCCCCACCTAAGGAGACTTAACAGCCTTATAAAGACTCCATAATCACTTAGATAAGATAAGCCTTTGATGTGCGCTCTGTTATCAGGACTGTATATTGGGGGTGATCATGAAGGGGGGGTCTAGCCAAAGAAGGAAAAAAATGTGTCTTTAAATTTAGAACACTTTATTCCAAACTTTTTTGGCTTAAATTTTGCCTTTTATGCACTTGTTCCTAAAATTGCTTTGTGGAATGGCAAACAGTGCAGAGCCTGATCAGACTGCTCCTGAAGGAGCAGTCTGATCTGGGTCTGCACTGTTTACATGTCATTTTGTCAGAAACTTTATACAAAATTTTAGGACATTTAGCATAATCCTTAGTGTCCTGAATTTAGATATTAGGAGGCATTTTATTATTTTTTTCACCAAGATAGAAATTGACATTTCATGTGAACTTTCACCCTAGACAAAAATTCACTTGAAATGTCGTCCCATTTTATGATGGGGGAAAATCCTTTTTAGTAAAAAGTAAGAAAAATAAAAAAAAAAAATTCTCCTGTTAATTTATATTACACTGAATTTAAATATTAGGGGATGACTTTTGTACATTTTTTCCTATAAAACACTTTACACTTGATGCAAGCCACAGGAAATTTCAAGTCCTGTTTTATGGGGAAAATGAGTAAATGCCAGGTTTGGTCTTCTAATTTTATTTATTGTAGGGTAAGACTATACATGTATGGTTAGTTGTCTTGTTTCTAGATACATGTATGTGCCATGTATTTATATATCATGTAATTTCATAAACACACTGCAATATTATTAATATCTGTGATGAAAGAAATACTTGATAAAAGTATTTCTGAAAATGACTGTTTGTTGCTTATTTTGTGTCTTTCCAAAAAAACCTTTCCCCTGTCTGTTGAATTGTCAACCCTTAAAATGCTAGTTACAGTTGCAGCTGATGAAATTTTGAAATTTGTTTTTCTTCTCAGTGTGGTGGGGTGAGGAAAGAGGGCATAATAGTATTTCTTTGTTTCTACACTGAATAAAACCAACGTCATATGACTGATATCACTATAGGTGAACTTTCGTACAGGAGAGCTAAAAATTGGTCTTCAAAGGATATGCAAAAAAGCCCAAAGTATTTACCCTGTTTCTGCTGAACCTGTAAATGCAATGTCTTTGCAAACTGTAGACCCAGATCAGTTGGCTTCTGTAGAAGCCAACTGATCTGGATCTGCACTGTTTGTTATTTACGTGAATTTTTATCAACAAGCACGATCAAGTAATCTAATTGACTGAAAGTTAGAAATGGGTGTGGCATCTTAATTTATTCAGCATGGCAATCAGTTTGCTTGATCAGTTAATATACAAGTTAAGTGAGAATGGATACTCTCAGGGGAGACAACTTTTGACAAAATTTTTCTTGCAGTCCTTCTAAAGCTGTCTAAAAGAAAGTGAAAGAGGGCCTACTCTGAAAGGCAAGATCGGGAGAAAATTCTTTACTTTTAGAATAGACCCCTTTTCAGGAGCTTGGTCTGGAGGAAAGCAAACAGGGTGTCATCCCCACCCTCTTGTTTGTTTGTGTTTGTGTTGAGGTTTTACGGCTCAATCAACCCAATGGGGGCCGGCCTCGGTGGCTCAGTTGGATGCGCCGTCTGACTGGAGACCAGGAGGTCGTGGTTTCAACCCCAGCCGAGGTTGGCAACATTCTTTCGTGGAGATTGATCGTAAAATATTTTCTGCTGTCATTCCCTCCCTTCTGCTGATTCAAGAAGGGCAGTTGTCAGTTTCTGGCAAAAGAATATGCACAATACATGTACTGTTTAACCGCTTAGATGACTAAGCCTGCCCAGTAAACGTGTGGCTTGGTAAACTGACCGCACTTGACACGACCCCATTGGGTTGACTGGACCATAAAACCTCAACACAAACAAACAACCCAATGGGGTCATGTCCAGCGTGGTCAGCTTACCTAACCACACTTTTACTGGGCAGGCTTAGTCCTCTAAGCAGTTACCCAGCATTGTGCACATTCTTTCGCCTGAAACGGACAACTGCCCTTCTTAAATCAGCGGAAGGGAGGGAATGACCGTAGAAAATATTTCACGATCAATCTCCATGAAAGAATGTTGCCGACCTCTGTGGGGGTCGAACCCACAACCTCATGGTCTCCAGTTTGACACGCATCTAACTGAGCCGCTGAGGCCGGCTTATTCAGCATGACAAGGTTAAGGGAGTAGATACATTTTTTAGGGGAAGCAACTCTGTCAAGTTGTTTTACCTCCCTTCTGAAAAAGGGTCTACTCTAAAGGGAAAGAATTTGCTCCCTAAATTTAATTTCCCAAATCATTTCATAGCAGACTCTTTTTCAGAATTGGTTTGAGATGCAGGAAAGCAAACAGTATCAAAAATTTTCTCGCTTGTAAAAATGGCAGAAAATACACTAAGTGTCTCCCAGCCTTCTATTTCTGTGATACAGGTACAATGAAAACATCTAACACACGAGTAGTTTTAAAGTTATTTACAAGGAATAAATAGGGCCACTGAAATATTTACAACATCAAAACACCAGCCTAGCTTCTGGGGGACTACACTACAAGGTTTTCTAGAATTTACAACAAACAACAAATTTATTGTTGGAGGAGTATTTAGCGATAAATCTGGGATATTTTTTTCTTATTTTTCCATAAAAACTTATGTTGTGGGTACTCATTAGAAGTGCCTCAATGAGGCACTTCTAATGAGTACCACAACATTGTTTTTTTAATGGAGAACTGGGTTAAGTTATCCCAAAATTATCATCAAATACCCCTCCATAACAAGTCCTCTAAAATGAGCCACAATATGTGAAAAAGATCATTGTCATATCCAAACAGTGAAGGCCCAGATAAACCGGCTAACCGGAACTACTTTTTTTGGGCAGAACTGGATTAAGTTATCCCAAAATTATCATCAAATACCTCTCCATAACAAGTCCTCTAAAATAAGCCACGACATGTGAAAAAGATCATTGTCATATCCAAACAGTGAAGGCCCAGATAAACCGGCTAACCGGAACTACTTTATTTGGACAGATAAGCCTGAGCAAACAATATAGTCCCAGATCAACGCAGAATATGATATCTGATCAGGGTCTACACAGCTTGCCACTCGTTCAGCAATTTTTAGACACAATAACTGATAGTAAAATGGACTTTTTTTTCAAATTTTAGGTCAAATATGCTAAGGAATTAAGATGTTTGAATACTTAAGGTAAATATAGTATCTATGCAGTTTAAGCATGGCTTTTTCTGTTTGTCGATAAATTCTATTGAATCGAATAATTTTGTAAGCATGTAACCAAAACCCTGCTTTGGCTGTACTGAAGTCATAACTCCAGATAAATATTTTTCTTGTGTCTCCATGAAAACATGTTGTGGCACTCATTAGAAGCCTCTCTTCTAATGATGCCCACAGCACATTTTTTCATGGAGAAATAAGAAAAAAGCAACACTTTTTGGCTGAAAAAAAGCATGTTACCTAGAGCTATGACATTATGAAAACATGCCTATTCAAATATATTGAAAATTGCTCCACCAAAAAAATGAAAATTTTCAGATAAAAAATTCTGATTTTTTCTCATATTTCTGCTCAAAACATAGACTGTGGGTACACGTTAGAATCACCTCATCGAGGCAATTCTAACAAGTACCCACAATCTATGTTTTTGAGGAGAAATAAGCAAAATAATGTATACCCCTGTAAACCCCAGTTTTACTATATAAAAGTGGGGTTTAACAGGGTCAAAATTATACAGGTATGTTTTCATGATATGTGAAATGTCACTGATCAACAGCTGAATGGGACCTTCATTGACTGCATCATAGATTTTTTGTCAATATGGCTCAATTACAAAGACATGCATAGAGGACAAAATACATGCATAGAATTTACTGTAACCTTACCATCATGTGTACACATAAAATGATTTTGATGACAATACTACCTAATAGTACCTCATTATGTTTGTTTGTGTTGAGGTTTTACGGCCTAGTCAACCCAATGGGGTCATGTCGAGCGCGGTCAGTTTACCTAATCACACGTTTACTGGGCAGGCTTAGTCCTATAAGGGGTTACCCAGTATTGTGCACATTCTTTCGCCAGAAACTGACAACTGCCCTTCTTGAATTGTGAAGATGATGTCAGGTTATATTCAAATGTTCTTTTTGCTAACATCTGGCCCTGAGGTTATAAAACTTTTTTCATGCTCAACTCAGCTGAACATGAAATTGTCTCTACTAAAAAATATGAAAATGCCAACTATTGTTGTTGGCTTTTTCATACTTATTAGCAGAGAAATTTTCATGCTCAGCTATGTTTAGCAAGAAAGAATTTGCAATTGTTAGTAATTTGAGATTTATTAACAGGACAAATTTCGTGCTCAGCTCAGCTGAGCATGAAAAAAGTTTTATACCCTCAGGGCCTGGTCTCCACTGAAGACATACTCTGTCAATGACATGCAGCTATTCACTGTTACTGAGTGCGACTTACATGAATAGATATACCTCCGAATGAGATCACACTGACCTGAGAGTTTTCGCCTCCCTTCTCAAAGGGAGTTACTGCCCTTGGGAGCAGATTCTCTTCATTAGCATACAGAGAGTAGGAAACAACCTGTTCTGGTCAGCGAAGGGACAATATAAATGAAAACATTCTGATTAAGTAAATATTAAATGTGGGCATTAAACAAAAGTGGGACATGGCCCCTAACAAATTTTCAGAATTGGAGGGCCACAATGTAAAGCTGACATCCCTGCAAGCAGGTCTCGCTACATCTGATTTCACAGGGTTAGGCCTTTACTATTCTTATTTTATTATTTCAAACCCTTAAAACATGCGAGATAAAAAATTTTTTTATTTTTTTTTTTTTTGTAGCCTTCCTCACAATATGTTCATTAACTCTGACTAGAATATACTAACAATATGAAACCAAGACATACAATGACAACATATTTCACAACCCACACTAGGCTGTGTCAAGTGAAAAAGGATCATTTAGCATATTATGTCAACAGAAAAGTATCTGACTATCCTTAGCATTCACCGGACTTATTCATCATATGACAGGTTGATGATGTTTTCTCTTATTTTTTCCAGAAAATAAGATTTGACATTTCATGCACCTTAGGAGACAAACTGCATGAAACATCAAACCCTATTTCTGGGAAAAATAAGAAAATTCAAACTGTCATCCGATTTTTTTTTTTTATTGGATATTAGTATGCATGTCCTTGGAGTCTGATGAAGGCTTTCAGAACTCATGTATGCAATCTTGGTTAATATAGACTATTGGCAAAGCATGAAGGCCCTGGCAGGCACCACCAACTGCTGCTGTAGTATGACACCTTGTGCGGATTTTTAATGCTACCAGGCACCCGAGGCACAAAGAGGCAGCGGTGATTGTTATGTACATGTATTTTCATGGATCACCCATGCACATTTGGTGCCTCCGTCTGTCACCAAGCGTGGCCCTGTCCACTTTTTACTCAACCCAGGGCACTTTGAGTATGAGCTAGGTGTACTAATGGTCTGAAAATTATCTCGACCCGAGCAGGACTCAAACCAACGATATCCCACTTGAAAGTTGAGTGTTCTAACCACTAGGCCATCCAGCCCACGTATGATACCTTGTTTCAAAATGCTTCTTATATACCGACTTTGTATTTATCCTAAATACTAGGCCAGCCATGTCTAAGAAAGTTGTGTAGTCCCAGATCAAACTAGTCCCAAAGGAAAGCTCCCAATGGAGAGGTCTGATCAGGGTCTTCACTGTTAACCCGTCCTGCTGAATCTGGATATACCATGCCTTTGCAAACAGTGTAGATCCAGATCAGTTGGCTTCTGAAGAAGCCAATTGATCTGGATCTGCACTGTTTGTGATTCAGTATGTGAATTTGTAACAACAAACTGGATCAAGTAATCTGATTGGCTGAAAATTGGAAGTGGGCATGGCATTTTAATTTATTCAGCATGACAACGGTTAAGACTCAATTATACACCAAGATAGGCACTTGACAAAACTGTTATTTGGCATTTTCTGATGTCAGGTACAAAATAGAACACACATGTAAATCACACAATGACATTTAACGTTCTGTAAATACCCTAAAATTTGGACAGTATCTAGAAAGACCCCTGGGTTGATTAACATACTAATCATTTAACTTTTATCATTCTCTGGGCAAATTCAGCAGCTGACAAATGGGTGATATTTTCTCATTTTTTTCCAGAAAATGGGCTTTGGCATTTCATGCAAACTGTCTCTTGTGGAGACAATTTGCATGAAATGTCAAAGCTTATCTTCTGTGAAAAATAAGAAAAATATGTCAAATTGTCATCTACTGAAATTTTTACCCAGTATGCCAAGATTTAACTTATTAATCAACTGAACTAATGTTGGGAACAGAAATAACCAATTTGCAATGGTAGGTAATTTCACTGCTTCTATTTTGAAATTGCCTCCCTTTATATAAAACAGTTACTTCTCCTTCCCGCAAAAATATAGACTGATAATAAATTCAGAAGTCCATTGATTTTTTGGTCCTGAAGTTTATGGTATTTACAAATTACAGAAGTAATTCATAATATGAGGCACACATTTTTGTAATGACAGTAAATGAAAATCACAGCTCCAGAAACGACACTTTTTCTTCCAAAAAATACTGATATTTTTCTTACTTCTCCATGAAAACATACATCGTGGATAATCATAAGAAGTGCCTCACTGTATGTTTTCGTTGACAAATAAGAAAAATATTATGTGGATACCCACTCTTATCTGAAGCTATTTCAAATCACAACACATCACAGTACTACCTTTAATTTAATTTAATGTTTTTGTTAGTATATGCATAGGTCTAGATAAGAGTGGGTATGAGGTATATTTTTTTCTTATTTCTCCACAAAAACATATGTTGTTGGTACACATCAGAAGCGCCTGAGGTGCGCTTCTAATGAGTACCCACAACATAAGTTTTTGTGGAGAAATAAGAAAAATATCAATACTTTTGGACTGATAAAAGCATCTTATCAAGAGCTATGTATATGTATGTTAGCAATATGTTAATTGTCAAATAGTTTAAGGAATTTGGGTAAAATCCACAACTCAACAATCAGATCTCAAAAACATTTTGGCCCCATTCTATTAACAAACAGGAATACATATGTTTAATCAACATATTATGCAATTAAAATTTCTGCGAGCAAAATACCATGAATAGTCTAAACACTGGGACAGTATCAATGTCCCAAAATCTGTTGTACAAATTGTTTTGTTTGTTTGTGTTGAGGTTTTACGGCCCAGTCAACCCAATGGGGTCATGTCGAGCGCAGTCAGTTTACCTAGCCACACATTTACTGGACAGGCTTAGTCCTCTATGCTGTTAACCAGTATTGTGCACATTCTTTCGCCAGAAACTGACAACTGCCCTTCTTGAATCAGCGGAAGAGAGAGAAAATGACCGTAGAAAATATTTCATGATCAATCTCCATGAAAGAATGTTGCCGACCTCGGCGGGGGTCAAACCCGCGACCTCCTGGTCTCCAGTCGGACGCGCATCCAAATGAGCCACCGAGGCCGGCCCATATGTACAAATTGTATGATGTTACATGTTACATATAATTTAAAATGCATTCCTGAATCAATTCTGCAGAGATATCAAAATATTTTTCACAGAAAAATATGAAATCCTGAAATGATTCTTTGGAGATTTTAGAAATATTTATATGGTGCAATAAGAAAAATACTTGATTTTTTTCTTTTCCTTCAAGCAAAGAAACATCTTATCTGACGTCAAGGCTTTTAAAGACCCAAATTATGGTATATGCAAAAAAAAAAAAAAAAAAAAAAGAATTTTTTTTTAATTAAGGATGTCCAAATATTTTACCTTGTCTTGATAATAGTTAGCAGATTAAACAGACAGACATTCAGATTTTCAACGCTGCCGGGCACCTGAGGCACATAGAGGCAGCGCCAAGATTAAACAATACCGAGGCATGTGCTTTAAATACATGTAGTAAAAGATTTATAAAATTGTAGCATATGTACTCTGAAAAACTAAGATCCAGCTCAAACATTGCAAATGTGCAGACCATGCTAGGTTTTCACTGTTCACATTGGGATATTGCTTTTTTTTGTGTGTGTGTTTTTCCTACAAAAAATCTCAAATATTTTATAAATCCTTATAATTTTGATTTAATAACGAACATTTGTTTGCCTGCAAATAATACAATCACAAAGATGCACAAAAAATATGGTTAATCCTTAAAGCGCTAATTACAACTGCAGCAGACAATATTTTTATTTATTTATTTATTTTTTGTTCTTCAGAGAAAATAAGGCTTGACATTTCATGTGAATCATCTGCCTAGCAGATGATTCACATGAAATGACAAGTCATATTTTCCCATTTTTTTTTTCAAATATTGTCCACTACAATTTTGCTAATATCTCTTTAAGGGTGATAAAAACTATTCAAACAACACTCCAGACTAGGTCAATCTTTACTCCCCACAAAACACTGACAATTCACAGTTCTAGATAATAAGGCTATTTAGACAAATGTATTTCTTATTTCTCTAAAAAAAAAAAAGTTGCAAGTGCTCAGTGGCATCACATGACAACAAGTTGTGGGTGAGTACCCACAACATAAATTTTCATAAGAAAAAATACGATTTTTTTTTTTTTTATCTGAAAGACAGGGGGCGGGCTGTAACTAATGTTGTCAGAACTTGTAGCCCAACCCCATTGCTATTTGAGGCAATAAAATATGTTTTAAACTAAAGAAAAATATTATTTAGAGCTATGAATATGAATATCTTTTTAAAGGAGCACTTTGATCAAGGTCAACCCTGTTTGTCATTCTGTCACCATATTTAATATACATCAAAACTCTATAATGGACTTGTTTAAAAAGAAGTAATGGAGTGACAGAGTATTGGGGGAAAATTATTATACAGTTGTCTAATCTGGAGTGCAGTGACTATCACAAAATATATGTACAATGGTTTTACATGAATAATCTGGTTTTAGGCCATTCTGGTTTACTATGTAATCTAAATACATCTTCTTGCACTATACTCTGTAACTCATGGGCCATTAACCAGTATCTGGGCTAATTCAGCAGACATCAAACTGATGATTTTTTTCTTATTTTTTTTTCAAGAAAACAGGATTTGACATTTCATGCAAATTGTCTCCACTGGAGACAATTTGCATGAAATGTCAAATCCTGTTTTCTGGGAAAAATCAAAAATAAAATGTCATCTGCTGAAAATTTTACCCCGAGTGCTAAGCATATATCCCGCTCATTAATATTCAGCACCCTATACACTGAATCAACAAACAAGAATCACAGTCTTCTATTACAAGGCTTAAAATTTTAATCTAACAATCTTCAGAATACACAATATCTTAATGAAATATTTAAATCTGACATTTATTTCAGGTGGAAAATAGTTTAAAATGTCTGGGGACATTTACATAAATTCCCCAAATGTCTTTATATATTTTTTTTCTTAAAATGTTTATTTCTTTTGCTGTATATATGTCCCAATATTTTGTATTACGTTTTTTCTTTTTAATTTTTTCACTAAATTCATGTGTTATAGGTAGGAGCTCATTGGAATAACCTCACAGAGGTGATTATAGCAAGTTCCCAGAACATTAATTTTCTGGGAAAAATAAGAATAAGAGCTGAGTTAAACAACTGTGTTGTATCCTAACAGAAATGTATAGATTATATAGAAAAATGACCATAAATGGTCATTTTGCTATAGAATCTATACATTTTTGTTTGAAGCGTCTTGTAACGAGGTTCCAGTGTAGTATCGTATACTGCATTTTATTCATACAAACTTTGTTTCTGTCAATATTCATAATTTATCTACCCATAAAGTGAAAACTAGTGAAATTATAACAATAAAAAGAAGCACAAAGGTAAAAAGAAAAAAAAAAAAAAAAAAAAAAAGAATAAGAACTGTAGCAGGACAGTGTGGCTTGCCTGAATCACTCTTTGTCTCAAAAATTAACCAAGAGCACGAACTTAAATTTTTTTTCTAAGTGTGACCTTGACCTCTAGATCATTCATGAGGGTTAGGATCATACAGTACAGAACTTCAGACCAGTATCTAGCATCAGGGCGAGTATGAACTACTTTCATTCAGATTTTTTTGATTGTGTTGGGGTTTAACGACACGTCAACCCTTGTGGGTCATTTTGTGTCGTCTCCCAGAGAAAGGGAGAAAAGTGATAGAAGAGATAGTAGAAGAGATTAAAGAGAGGGACAGGGAAGAAAGGAACAGGAATGAAAGTGAAGAAACAGAAGAAATAAAAATATTCCCCATCTACCTTTACCTGCTACAAGGATAGCAGGCCTTGCCCAACTGTAAGCCAATATCAGTTGGACGCCCCGGTGACGTAAGATACACGACACCTTCGCACCACCCGACCACCCCACACTTTCATTCAGAGGTTCAGGAGATATAGCCTTTTAAAAACTTGAACTAAAAACTTTAACTGATGCTGATGCTATAGTGACTGCTATTGCTCTACCTGTACATTTGTAAAAGCGAACTAAAAAAATCTTAACAACTTTACCCTACCCTACTCCAAATTTTGATTTACCCAGAATATGAAGGGTGAGTGAACCATTTAGCCCTTGACCAGACACGCTGGTTCAACACTTTATTAATCTCAAAGGCAGTAAGGAAGCCTGTTCCTTGACCTGAAAAAATATGACAACCCAGGGCTGAATCTAGGCAATAATTCTGGATATGTTCAAATTACCAATAATTTATGCTTTGAAGCAAAAATAAGAGAGGCAGTGTGAGATGATGTATTTTATGATATATGGGCAAAGACATAGATTAGCCCTTTCATCCATGCAAACTTTTACTGTGCTCCATGGAGAGATAAGCATCAAAAGCTTCTTCAATTGACTGGACTGTACAGATGGGCAGGCTTTGCTGGGCACACACCATGAGGTTTTGTTTGTGTTGAGGTTTTACGGCCCAGTCAACCCAATGGAGTCATGTCGAGCGCGGTCAGTTTACCTAACCACACGTTTACTGGGCAGGCTTAGTCCTCTAAGCTGTTAACCAGTATTGTGCATATTCTTTTGCCAGAAACTGACAACTGCCCTTCTTGAATCAGGGGAAGGGAGAGAATGACCGTAGAAAATATTTCATGATCAATCTCCACGAAAGAATGTTACCGACCTCGGGCGGGGTTGAACCCGCGACCTCCTAGTCTCCAGTCGGACCGTGCATCCAACTGAGCCATCAAGGCCGGCACACACCATGCGGTACCCTTTCTTACTCAAGGGATAAAAATGGTTATCTTTCATAGCTCCAGATAAGAGAGGTATGCTGTTTGATAGTTTTCTTTTCTCAATGAAAACATATATTGTGGGTACTCATTAGAAGCGCCTCATCGAGGCCCTTCTAATGAGTACCACAACATTGGTTTTTGTGGAGAAATAAGAAAAATATGAATACCTTTTGGTTGAAATAAATATCTTATCTGAAGCTATGAACTGAAGGTGAATGGAAATGCTGTGAAGATTGATCAGACTATGCATATATAGGTCTTTACTGGGAGGGAGTGGGGGGTACATGCCATAAGGTACATTTTATCATGTGGCAGATCAAAAATTGGTTTAACACTTTGCATGCTGGGTAAAAATTTAATTTCAGCAGACGACATTTTGAAACAGTTTTCTTTATTTCCCTAGAAAATAGGTTCTGACACTGCATGCAAATTGTCTCCTTTGGAGAAAGTTTGCATAAAGAGTCAGATCCTATTTTCTAGGAAAAATAAGAAAAATATTATCAGTTTGTCATCTGCTGAAATTGTCCATAGCATGGTCAATGGTGATATCTTATGAACAACTTCTTTATTGGGAGCCATAGAATATCCTGAGGTTTCAATCAAACTTGGCGCGCAGCTGTTTCTTCAGAAGGACAGGTAGCAGCGACAAGGCAGCCAGGACGGCGAGAATAATCATTGACTGGTATGATACTGCATCTCCTGAGGAAGTGAGCTGATGAAGAGTGGTACCAGCATGTATTGCCACAAAAGAGGGTGGAGCTACTCCTAAAAATAGAAAAAAATGTTCACGTCAATTTAGCCTTTAACAGTCTTAATTCATGTCAATTTAACCTTTAACCGTCTGAATTTATATCTCTACAGATCTTGGGAGAAAAAAATCAGCACAACTCAAGAAATTTTACTGCAAACTAGTTTCGGAATTTAATCCTTCTTCAGTGCACAAAATGGCTGAATGTTACTAGGAATTGATTATTATGTCTCAACAGATGACATTTTCCCCTATCTTCCAATGAAAAATGATTACATTTTTTTGTTGATTGCGTGTATTACACTTGTTTTTTTAATACTGCACAATCAGCCTTGTTACGGAGTCATTAGTTTTATCATTTTTCATGAGATGCCATTATCAACCCAAAGCATTTAGACGGACAGGTCCGACCAAACACTGCAGACACAGATCAGATACTGCATGAGAGTCTATACTGTTTTCACTCATCAAGAAGGTCATCATAGATTCAATGAGTACTGAAAGGAGACTGTTCAAATGTTAGGTCCAAATACTTTGGGTAAATACAGCAGCTTCACTGAAAATTTGAAACTCTTTGGAATGATAATATTAACACTTTCCATGCTACATAAATTAAGATGCCACACCCACTTCTCATTTTCGGCTAATAAGATTACTTGATCCAGGTTGTTGATACAAATTCACATACTTGATGGCAAACAGTGCAGATCCAGATCAGGTGGCTTCTTCAGAAGCCAACTGATCTGGATCTACACTGTTTGCAAAGGCAGGACGTATCCGGGTTCAGTAGGATAAGAGTTAATCCCAATGTAGGTGAATACTGGTATTAAAAGTGACATTTTAATAATCCTCTTTCTTTTTTCCAAATAATAGGGCTTCCCTTGGCATTTCATTTAAGTTATATCAGTACAGAAAATTTGAGTGAAATGCAAAGTCCTTTCACACAGACAGACAGACAGACATGCACACATCATTATCACCATCTGCATCAAGCTAGAGATAACCTTTTATTTAATTAATTCTTACAAATATTTTTTAACAAGCTTTCAAATTGTGCTTTTGTGACTGTATGCAGAAACATCTAAAATCAGTACATGTATGATCGATGACTGAAATAGTAAACTGGTAAGAATTCCTCTCCTTTTTGAAGTAGTAAAACTTTTCCAAATACAATAAAGAAGTAAGTGTATATCTACAATGTGATCTTTAAATTTCAAGGTACACGTACAGGTTGATGGAAAGCGTGGGCCTGTGAGGCCCAAGATGACATGGAAGCAGCTGACAGAGAGGGATTGCAGACAGTGGAATTCTCGGTTATCAACCCTCATGATAGACATACCTGGAGATCTGGTGTGAAATCTGCCATGTGTGCAGCAAGCCAGCTATCTGGAAGGGGGCCCACTGATGTGGATGTTGCCCCTGTACCTGCACTTTAATCAAAAATCTGATTATGATATATGGTGACGTTTTGTTTGTGTTGAGGTTTAAACCCCAGTCAACCAAATGGGCTAATGTCGAGCGCAGTCAGTTTACCTAACCATACTTTTACAGGACAGGCTTAGATCTCTAAGTGGTTAACCAGAATTGTGCACATTATTTCACCAGAAACTCACAACTGCCCTTCTCGATTTAGCTAAAGGAAGAGAATGACCATAGAAACAAGATACATGTAAGTTGAACTTACCTACAAATGTTCCAAAGAAGAATGGTATCAAAGGAACATTGATCACAGGTGAGGCTATATTGATAAACCAGTTGGGCAGGAAAGGTGTTATCCGTAAAAATATGATGTAGTTCAATAAATGTTCTTTGTGGTTATTTACCTGAAAAAAGAAATATATTTCAATTTAGTCTGAGATTTTGAGAAAAACTGTACAGTATTGTAAACATTCTAACAATCAAACAGTATAAAAATAAATCAGGATGAAAAACGCTTTAACCCTTAAAGTGCCGAATCTAAATATTAGCTGACATTATTTTTTTTTTTCCCCTCCCCCCCGACCCCCCCCCCCCCCCCCACCGCCTCACTCTTTTTTTTTCAGAGAAGTAATGTAAAATATCACAATGCTAATTTTGTGATAAGCGTGCAAAGCTTAACATAAATCCTTGGAAAGGATATTCTAAATGGGTACCCATAATATATAAATTAAGTACGAAAATAACAAAAATCATCTTAAATTATCATCTTATCTGGAGCTATGCATCAGACTGGTCTGCATCTTAGATGTGACATGGGAAAATCAAGACTCCACAAAAGAAGAGTACAGTAATTCTGGGATATTTTTTCCTTATTTCTACATAAAAACATATACTGAACTGCTTTTAACCCTTGTCCTGCTGAATAAATTAAGATGCCACGCCGACTTCCAATTTACAGCCAATCAGCTTACTTGATCCAGATTGTTGCTATGAATTCACATACTTAATGTCAAACAGTGCAGATCCAGATCAGTTGGCTTCTTCAGAAGCCAACTGATCTGGATCTACACTGTTTGCAAAGGTAGGGTATATCCGGGTTCAGCAGGACAAGGGTTAATGAGTAACCATAATGTATGTATGTTTTTATGGAGAATTTCAGAAAATTATCATTAAAGCCCTCTGTAAAATGTAAGTTTTCCAACAAGAAACCCAGGTTCTCTTGGCACAGAGTACTTACATGTGTCTGCCAGTCTGCAACTTTCTCTGGAATGTATTTGATCACCAGTCTACGACCCACCAGGTATGATAACAGATAACAAAATGTTGCACCTATCCCTGAACACTGAAACAAATGAATACAGCAAACTGTAATGAATGTAACTAAATACAAAAACATACAAAAAACTTCATGATATAAAGTGCACTTGGAATTTTTAAAGTTTCTGTTAGACTTCTCAATACTTTCATTAAGATGTAGAGAAATTCCATGTCTGCAAAGTTTCCCCAAAACCATTCTTCATTTCTGGATATTTTAGGATAAAAAAAAACACTGCCTTAAACAGACTCTGCAACACTATACAGTCGAAACTCGATAGCTCGAACACAGATGACTTGTTTACCATGGCTAATTTGAACTCATTTTTGAGTCCCTACGAAGTTCTTCCGATAGCTCAAGAAAACAAATATTTAGGGAAATTTTCTTATTGTATCGTGAAATTGTATGTTGTGTGTACTCATTAGAATTGCCTCATCGAGGCAATTCTAATGAGTACACTCAACATACAATTATTGTGTAGAAAATAGCAAAAAAAAAAAATCCCTAAATTATCGCCATTTGTTTCCTGACTTGGCACCATAATTAACCCTCAGTGGCTCGAACCACCTATGTCTCAAACAATTTTCTATGGTCCCAAAGATGTTCGAGCCATCGAAGTTTGACTGTATATGCGTAATTTTCAATGAACTGTAAGACTAAGAAAATTTTACCTTTAAAAATTAAAATAACCTACTTAACAACAACCCTGACAACAAAGGAGGTTCATATTTTCATGGAGAAATAAAAATACATGAAAAATACATGAAGATACTTACCAAACAAACTAGGAACAGAGCTAATGGAAATGGAAATAAAAATCCAGACAATATACTCAAAAATATAGAGCCTGGTATAGCAAAGGATTGTAAACTGATCATAGGTTAAGGAAATATTTCTTTGTTGAACACAGCTGTCATTGGCTAAACAATAAACTTTATATTGCAACTGCCACTGTCAAATTGTCTTTTTTAACTACTGCAATTATGTATGACAACTCCTGAATAAACGATTCTGCAAAATAACATAACCCTGACATTTTATTTCTTCAAATTCTTCCAATTTTGAAGGCATTTTCACACAAAAGGTATAATAATAATGATTGCTGGACAATACATCCAATTTAAAAATATATCCAGTGACAGTAATGCATTTTACAGTCAAATCATTTTAAATTTTACCTTTATATTATTTATCTTGCTGTAATACAATGACAACAATTAACTTAAACAAACTTGTTTGTTTGTGTTGAGGTTTTACAGCCCAGTCAACCCAATGGTGTCATGTCGAGCACAGTCAGTTTACCTAACCACACTTTTACTGGGCAGGCTTAGTCCTCTAAATGTTTAACTAGTATTGTGCACATTCTCATGCCAGAAACCGACAACTGCCCTTCTTGAATCAGCAGATGGGAGAGAATGCCCGTAGAAAATATTTCATGACCAATCACTTGTTAGTAAGCTCATTAACTAGCCTATTAACCCTTAATGTACCAACAAAAATATAGCAAAAGACATTCTAATTTAAAAAAAAAAAAAAAAAAATTTCAGAGAAAGTAAGACTAGAAATTTCATGTGTGAAATGTCAGGCCTTATTTTCTCTGAAAAATACTACTACTCTACTACTACTAATAATAATAATAACAATAATATAAATCAAAATGTTGCCTGCTGCTCTTTTGACTGGCTCTGTAAGGTTTGATATTAAAAGTTTTTATACTAATGTCATCTACAGCAAATCTATCATCAAAGTGTTTTCCTTACTGAATAATCACACCTCATAAAATAGTTTGCTGTACATGCATTGGTAAATATTTCCCACTGGAAAAATAAAAGTCATTTCAAATGGCACATTACGAAAACACGCCTATTCAAATATACTGAACATTTTAACCACCAAAAAATGAGAATTTTCAGATAAAAATTCGGATATTTCTCATACTTCTGGTCAAACCATAGATTGTGGGTACTTGTTAGAACTGCCTCAGTGAGGCAGTTCTAACAAGTACCACAGATTGTGGGTACTTGTTAGAACCGCCTCAGCGAGGCGGTTCTAACAAGTACCCACAATCTATGCTTTTGAGCAGAAATAAGAAAAATAATGTATACCCCTGTAAACCCCAGTTTTACTATATAAAAGTGGGGTTTAATGGGGTCAATATTATATACAGGCATGTAGGCATGTTTTCGTGATGTAAACCAATAACGGGAATAAGCCATGATAGATTCTTTTTCTGGCATACTTTTCATGTGAAGTCTTCTTTTTTTCCAATAGGGTGGCAGGATAAGAATTATATTCTCAGCAAAACACCATATTTCTTTATCTGATATTCTGGAGAAAATTTTGCTGTAAATGAATTCTGAATACATTTTATATTTCATACTGGAAAAACAACCATTTCAAATGACACACACTGGAGTACAAGGTAAAACATAGGTCTAGATAAAGGAGGATATCCGGTAAATATTTTTCTTATTATTTATATATGTTGTGGTACTCGTTGAGGTGCTTCTAATGAATACCCAAAACATATATTTTCGTGGAGAAATAAGAAAAATATCAATACTTCTGGATTGAAAAAAAGAGCCTTAACTAGTGCTATGGTAAAAGTAAAGGATACAAAATATAAGTTATAAAATAGCCTCCTAAAACTTGAGCAAAATACTTGTCTTTGTAGCGAGACAAAACATGACCTAGATTCTTGGCGTCTTCTATATTTCTTGGCAGTTTTATATGCTGTACTTCATCCCTGCAATCAAAAGTAATAAGCCTTGCCGAGCACTTGTTAAGGGGTACATGTATTTGGCAATAAATCTGGGATAATTTTTTGTCTTATTTCTCCATAAAAAACATGTGGATATTCATTAGAAGTGTCTCAATAAGGTGCTTCGAATATCAAAAAAAGACATACAATGTATGTTTTCATGGAGAAATAAGAAAAATAATACTTTTTGGTTGAAAAATATAAAAACAAACAAAAAAAACCCTTTGTCAGAAAGTTTGGTGTTGGAAATTTTAGGACATTTACCATATTATTTTCTTAATTCTTCAGGAAAAAATCTGTTGTGGGTACTCATTAGAAGCATCATAGTGAGGTGCTTTTAATAAGTAGCCACACTATATGTTTTCCTGGGGAAATTAGTAAATGAACTTTGCTGGCATTTATGTCAAACTTTTGTTTAAAAATGTGAAAATAAGCACCAGAAGAGTGAGTTTTCATCCTCATTTAGCTGTGTGAGATAAAACAATCAGTGAAGTGAAACTAACTGTCAAGTTTTACAGTTTGTAGACATCATTTAGGGTGGACACTAGGGTGGACGTAAGTACATGGATGAACAAATGGAAAAAAACTTGCATAACTAAGTTGCCCATGCTAATGCAGGTGTGACAAAAAATATCAAACTTTTTTAAATGAAAAATGCACCATATCTAAAGTCAGGGCACTCAGCAAAGACTCAGATTAGTTTGTAGTGAATGATCAGACTTTGCTGCCCACCCCACGGGTCCTTAGCTATCCAGTGCCATAGGTCTAGATAAGAGTGGGTATCCGGTAAATATTTTTTCTTATTTCTCCATGAAAACATATGTTGTGTTACTCATTAGAAGCGTCTTGCTGAGGCGCTTCTAATGAGTACCACAAAATATGTTTTCGTGGAGAAATAAGAAAAATATAAATACTTTTTGGTTGAAAAAAACCCAACAAAAAACGTTTTTATCTAAAGCTGATCAGACTTTACGGATGCACAGGCTGGAAATGCATGTCTGAAGGTACAGTGCTCCAGCTGAGCTAGCCCTATATAGAGGCCACCCCTCTTGCCTTCTCCTGCCACCCCTCTCCCTTTCTGAAGCTGCCCTCTGCCTTATTTCGACTCCAGACATATAATCCTACATTTTGCTGAAAATTTCATGAAAATCGGACGAAAATTTTAAAATGTTATCAATGTGTAAAGGTCAAGTTTGTGTGTATTTCTAGTCTGAGGCATTTATTGTGGAATGGGATTATATTTTGTAATATGTCATGATACTTAGTGTATCACATGACACATGGTGCCCTCATTCTTGTATGACCATGCAGAAAGTGCCCTACCTGGCACCCTTCTGCCCTAAAATCCTAGCTGGAGCACAGAGATTCATATGTATGGCTCCATATAAGATTTTTTTGTTGTTTTTTTTCAACCAAAAATAATTGATATTCTTCTTATTTCTTCATAAAAACATATGTTGTGGTGCTCATTAGAAGCACCTTGCTCAGGTGCTTCTAATGAGTACCCACAACATATGCCCAGGTGCCTCTAATGAGTACCTACAGCGTTTTAATTGAGAAATAAGAAAAATATTATGTGGATACCCCCACTTATCTGGAGCTACTGTATGCATATTCTCTTATTGCAGATTGTATGAGTTACTGGATAATCAATATCAACTTACGGTTCTAATTTTGGAAAATTGTGGTAAACTACTCCTACTAATAAGACAGCAGTGAGAAATATCACAGCCAATAATATAAAAGACCTAGTGCTGCCCCCATTGTCATCAGGTAATGATGTTTGCCCAGGATCTTTCGTCTTCAGCTGGGTGAACTCTGTCTCGTCATCTTCAGCAACTATACAGGAAAGCAAGAAAATGAAAAAGAAAAAAAAAGTACATCAGCAAAGATCAAGACAAATAGGGAACTTAACATATTTGTCACCAGATCCTATGTTGTGGGTACTTTCAGTAATGACAAACGCTGGTAAATCAGTCACAAACTGCATAAAGCTTGAAGAGCTTTATCAAATTATGTTAAGATTGTGAGTGATTTGCTGATATTTACACTTCCATAAAACCATAAAAATAAAATTCATATCTTATAATTGTACCTGTCCCCACACAAGCAATGTATGGGTCTAAATTTGGTCAAAAATGACATCAAGATAAGTTTAGGTATGATTTTTAATGAAAGATTCTTTTGTTTCAAAAAATTATTTGAAATATAAAAAAAAAAAACACATTGATTTAAATTTCTTATTTACAAAAGCTTTAATTATAGCATGTTGGTATTGGATATCCGATTAGTGACTGCCATAAGTATTAAACACTGATTCGTCTTCACCCATTTCAAGGCAAACGAAGAGATTTACCCATACTTTGACAACATGCCCTTGTGAAAAAAGCACTACCTAGTGCTCACAAAGGGTATGAATTTAGTCATGTTATGATAAACAGAACACGTTAATCATGTATTATTTATTAAATGTCACCTAGAGCAGGTCAGTGATTGACTAAGCAACTAATCTAACCAGAAACACATGCCGAGCTCTACAGAGACTTTCCTTTGATACCATGCAACTTACCATACTAAACCTAAAGACTGAAATCTGATTATCTGCTGATGTGTCGAAATTTTAATGTCAAACAGTGCAGACCCTGAACAAACTAATCCTCTTAGGAGCAGTTTGACCTGGACCTACACAGTTTATTCATGTATTTTTTCTGAATACATGTATTTTTGATAAATATGGAAATGCCATTGCAGCTTTCCCATGGCAGTCACTTTATTAGTAGAATTATATCTGAAAATAAGAGAAGTGAACAATGCATGGACAATAAATGTCCAAGAATTTCTAACATTTTATTTCATACTTTTGTGGCCTAATTTTTGTGCATTTGTTTCATAAAACACTTGGTGGAATGGCAAACAGTATAGACCCTGATGAGACTGCTCCTGATGAAGCAGACTGATCTGGGTCTGTACTGTTTGTATAAGCCATTTTGTCAGAAAAGTTGATGTTTGAAACTTTAGGATAACTGCAAAATGTAACTTAGTGGCTAAAGCAAATAACTGCTGTGAAGGATATAACTTTCAAAAGTGGTTTAGAACTGCATCGGTTTCAGGTATTAACACTTCCATCCCTGCCTTTCTAAGTGCACTTCCATCCCTGAGTTTCTAAGTGGATGCTTCAAAGAATTTGCACATTCCCATTGTTACAAACAGGGACAGTAATTGTAAATTGAGACCATAATGGCAAACAGTGTAGATTCAGATCAGATGGCTCATAATAAACCCTCTCATCTGGACCTACACTATTTGCAACAGACTCTGTCTCGGTCTACAGGATTGAAAGAGTTAAAAATGATGGAAAAGAAAAAAACTGTGAACAAATCAGGCAGCTGATGAGTATTAAGCTCTGGGGTTAAGACCTTGAGATGCTGTCAATCTAAGTGCAACATGCAGGGATTGAATCAATGTGTTCCAGTACCAGACCATTCCAAACCTTTACATCATTCCAGTCCAAAAGAAAAACCGAAAAAAAAAAAAAACGACTTTTATTATATAATTTGCATTATTCTTTGGGCTAAACTCATACATGGGCTGGTCAACCGCATCATTTTCCTTATGAAAATGGCTGATCTTGATAAATAGTGGAAGAAATTGTCAATTTCTTTGGCCTTGCCAATGCAGGTGCAGCAAAAAGGTAAAAAATAGATGCAGGAATGCCATCTCTGTCCGCCATGAAAGAAACTGAAGCAGTCACCTCCATATCCGGGTTTCAAGAGACCAAATGATTCCTTACCGGTTAAACCAATGATCATCTTGCTAAAACTGATTACTGAATGACCAAACAGATTGAAAGGTAACAAACTGAGTGACAATACAACAGATCTATAACACTTATCATTGATCAATCATATTTTGGCGGCATGTTCCTATGACTGCGAGGATTTATTTCTAGGGGGTTATATCTACAACAATTGCATAGGGAGCATTGTGGTGCAATGGTAAATTGGTAGTAAAGCGTCGGATTCAACAGCGTGAATTCGCTAGTGATGTATCCTTGAGCAACACTTTATCCACATTGCTCAGTACAGACCTTTATAATGTTATTCGGGGGACCGCACTTCCGGTTGCCTCGTTCTGACTTGTTCCTAGATATGATGAAAACAAATGACCGCCGTGCATTGGTGTGTTCAGTTTGGTAGGTGTGTCGGCTGAATTTGAAATCTTTGGAGGAATGTTGATCGGCAAAAGTTGTTAAGTTCAACACTAGCCAGTGTGTTTAGTTTAGTATCTTCGTAGGAATGTTGATTGGGTGAACAATTTAATTCAACATCAGCATTGAACTAGGACTGGTTAGAAGTTTTTCAATAAAAAAAATTCTATGCTATCCACATATTTTTGTTTCCCCCAAAAATCTATAGTAAAATAGTAGATTATAAAGCTGAGAGGTGAATTCTCACTTAGATTTGTTTTTAGGCTAACGACCAGTCGCGGACCCTAGTATGCAATTGTCATTTTGCATTTCAATGTTCAGACTTTGAGAGTAGCCTGAGTAGGGTAATCAATGCTCTGAGCCAATGTACGTAATTTTTTTTATAATGGTCTACAAGATAGGTGTAAAATCAATAACACATTTGGTATTTATAATAACACGAAATTGTTTTATTTCTATATATGTTCCAATTATTTTAGCTTTGTATGGATATCAAACATTTATATGACGGAAGAGTTCCCAGCAAACGCCTCGTCAGGCGCTAGAAAAATAGGTAATGTATCAAAAATCATATAATCAATGATACTGATAGTGATAATTAAGAGAAAATAAAATGATAATTTCAACGTAAACAAATCAGAATCCACAGTAAATCATGATTTTTATCGAGGATAAGATTTGTTTTAGCGAGCACCCATTACCAGTAATGGTTACTAACGATCTATTTACACCGTTGTCAAGTATCTGGATTACCTCTGCTTTTTCGGTAGGCGCCGATATTCGTGACTTCACGGCGGTTTCCCGAATTGTTTTTATCCGGGCTACTGACCATGTGATTACAATATTGTGTCACGTGACCAATAATTGTGGATGGCAAAAACACTTTGGGTTCCATTGATACTAATTGAATCAAGCCAAACTTTACTTAGATGATACATTCTTTTTGGTCAATATTCACTTGTAAATTTTACCTAGAGTTTAACAATTCAGCTTTAAGAAGCAATCTGACTGCTTTTCCTAGGACAAATACAAATTTTTCAACAATATTTTTTCCAGTATCAGCAGGCACGCATGTAACTGTAATTTTGCTTTATGGTGACCATTTTAAGCCTTGTTTTAGCTAGTATGTAGTCAAATTATATGTTAATATTTTTGGTTATGACATTTGAATGATCACTCGACGAGAATCTATTCTGAAAAGAAACTTTTGACAAATGAAAATGCTTTATTTTTCTAAAAAGACTTCGGCAATTTTATGGTCCGATAAACGTAAACAACAAATTTCTGCCATCCAATAAGGTATGAGCCTAGAATGTATTCTGCGTTAAAGACCGAGAGGATCCGGATGATTTTTATTGTGTGACGTGGTGTTTAAAAAGGTCTATTGGTTTCAACCCCTGTGTGTAATATTCAGAAATGAGGATGTCAGTGCTATATTTAGAAAAAAAAAAAAAAAAAAAAAAAGATTGGCACAATGACTGTTGAACCAAATACGGTGCAGATACTCATTCTGGCTTTTGGTGCCGTCTAGGACACAAAGAAAAAAATGAAGCTTTGGTTGATAATATTGAGAAAAGGAAATGGATCGGTGCTGGAACAAATGATATCCACTAAATAAAGCCTTGGGGCAAATGAAAATTACTGACGGAAGTGGTTAACATTTTTCCACGTGGATCAACTCACAAAGTCTGTATTTAAAACCCCGTTGTCCATCAGAAATTAATTTATATTGTTGCTTTAGAGGTGGTCTTGGTGTGACACCATAAATATTCGTTCGATTGCTACCTTCTGAGCGTAAAACCCTCTTTTTTACACTGCCCTGTGTTGACATCTTGCTCTCGGTTTCCATCTTGTGACGTCAGTGATAATCTCTAATAACGTATAAACTCAAAATTGCACCGTACAGAGTTTAAAATGTTAAGCTAGCTTAAGAGCATAAAATAAACAAATAAACAAATATGCATAACAATATATAACGATATTATTTGGAGAAGAGGGTTATATTTTCTTCTTGGCTACAGCTACAGCGAAAAATGGCGTCCTGAGAAACAGAAACGGAAAGCAAGAAGAAACATTTGGAATTTGTAGATTGTATTAGGTAAAATGGCTTACAATTTGCTCATGCAATGATGCCTTGAACACCATATTTCATTATCAATTATCAATACCCTGGCACTTTCATATAATTGTATGTAAATCCGTTTTGGATGTATGAATAGTGTGGTTAGCTCTGTGTCATTAGATTTCGTGGGCTGTATAGAATAGAATATCTATCTATCCATACTGCAACGCCCCACGCAAGGATTCTGTGCAGGTTTTCTGTTCATCATAGTATGCGTATAGACCTTTTTAATGTTATTGTTTTCATCCGGGCCACTGACCACGTGATAACAATATTATATCACATGACCAATAATTGTGGATGGCAAAAACATTTCTGGTTCCATTGGTTCTAACCAAACTTTACTTCAATAATACATTCCTTCTGGTCAATATTCACTTGTAAATTTTTATCTAGCATTTAAAAATACAGCTTTAGGAAGCAATTTGACTGCTTTTCCCAAGACAAATACAACTGTTTCAATGATATTTTTCCGATATCATCCGGCACGCACGCAACCGTAATTTTGCTTTATGGTGACCATTTTAAGCCTAGTTTTAGCTAGTATATAATAAAAAATATGTGTTAATATTTGTGGTTATGACATTTGAATGATCACTTGATGAGAATCTTTTCTGAAAAGAAATTTTTGACGAATGAAAATGCTTTATTATTCAGAAAAAAAAATCGTCAGTTTTACTGTCCGATAAAAGTAAACAACAACTTTCTGCCATCCAATAAGGAACGAGCCTAGAACGTACTCTGCGTTAAAGACCGAGAGGTTCTGGATGATTTTTATCGTGTGACGTAGTGTTTAAAAAGGTCTATAGTATCTGTACATAAATTTTAGATGGTCTTGGTGCCAGTAAAACTGGGTTTGAGCCCCTTGTCTCACAATAACTGCTGTTCCAAGGCGGTACTTCTGTAGCAGTTCCTTCCTGTTTTTATGGAGTAACATTTTTGTGATGCCATTTTATGTCATCCAGCCCTTATCTGGTGCCTTGGAAGAGCTGTATTCCATAGTTGTGGCCTTTCCTCCATATTTGCTTCAGAATTTATTAAACATTTGGACATGTATACTGAGTTAAAACATGCCCTATTAATCAAGCTAACAAGTAAAAAAGGCATTTTTCTGCATTAACTTACATTGCCAGTTGGACTGAAGATCGTGATTTCATCAGTGTTTTCAATATGCTTTCTTCCAAATTTATACAAGTAGTCAATCCCGTTCTTTGAATTCTTTAAATGATTGATGTTAAGTAGCCTGGTGTCCATTAATCTCTTCTCAGTCTCAGTAAGGTTCTCTCACATTCCTTTCTGCTGGTAGTAGAATCCATCACTTGCTTCCTGGTCCTTTGATGATGAAGGTTATATTCTGTGTTTATTCCTGAATGTGATGTATGGGGTGGGGGAGGTTGAGGGGGATGGGGGCAGTGAATTGAAATAAACTCTATAACAGTTGCCCTTGGAAACAAAGATCATATGAAAGAATTGTATGGTAAATGTCCTAAAATTTTGTACTCCGAAGTTTCTGATAAAATAGCATACGCATACAATGTAGACCCAGATCAGACTGCTCCTTCAGGAGCAGTCTGATCAGGGTATAAACTGTTTGCCATTCCATGAAGCATTTTTAGAAACAACTACAATGTGTATAAAAAGCAAAATGTGCCAAAAAAACTAAGGAATAAAGTGTTCAAAATTTTAGGACATTTACTATAATCTTATTTCAGGTCCATTCTTAGAAGATGAGTAGAACAACAGTTCGATTGAAGTATGCCTGTGATCAGGACAAGTCAGTTCTTCTCAACAACTTTGAGGCCAGGGGCTGGATACCTGTCAGTCCAGATGATGACTGGAACTTCTATTGGTATTCCATTATCTTTTTATAACACTTTTTGCAGGGATCTAAAATGAAAACATACTCGTATAAATTAAACAACCACGTCTGACTGGTGATCAGGAAGTTGTGGGTTCGACCCCCGCCAAGTCGGCAACATTCTTTCGTGGAGATTTGATCATGACATATTTTCTCTGGTAGTTCTCTCCCTCTCACTGATTCAAGAAGGACTTTTGTCAGTTTCTGGCAAAAGAATATGCAAAATAGTGGTTAACTGCTTAGAGGACTAAGCCTGCCCAGTAAAAGTGTGGTTAGGTAAACTGACCGCACTCGACATGACCCCAGTGGGTTGACTGGGCCATAAAACCTCAACACAAACAATAACCTACCAAATGTAGAAAAATGCCCATAAGTAGCCAGAATTTCTATTCGTACACCCACAATTTCTTTATAATACTATTGTTGGGATCCAAGGTAAAAAAAAAAAAAATGTGTAAACAAACAGGTGCATATAATTTATACATTTTGATTGGATACAACACTTCAAAGTTTTCTAAGTCCATCTTTAAATTTTGTTTTTAATCAAATTGTTGATATTTTTCTTCATTACTCCATGAAAATATATGTTACGTTACTCATTAGAAGCCTCACTGCTAATGAGTACCCACAACTTATTTTTGTAAGGGAATAAGACAAATTCTTATCTAGTTACTCCTCTCATCTGGCACTATGAAAGAGCCTAGGTGGCTCAGCTGAGTGAGCTTCCGACTGGTTACCAGGTTGCTGGTTCAACCCCCTCCGGGTCAGCAACATCCTTTCATAGAGATTTGATCAGGAAATGTATCTTACATCACTGGGGCGTCCAACTGATATTGGCTTACAGTTGGGCAAGGCCTGCTATCTTTGTAGTGGGTAAGGGTAGAGGGGGAATATTTTTATTTCTTCTGTTTCTTCACTTTTATTCCTGTTCCTCTTTCTTCCCTGTCCCTCTCTTAAATCTCCTCTACTCTCTCTTCTATCTCTTTTCTCCCTTTCTCTGGGAGACGACACAAAATGACCCTCAAGGGTTGACGTGTCGTTAAACCCCAACACAATCAATCAATCAATTGATCAGGAAATATTTTCTACAGTTTTTCTCTCACTTCTGCTAATTCAAGAAGGACAGTTGTCAGTTTTTGGCAACAGAATGCGCACAATACTGGTTAGCCTGTCCATTTAAATTGTGGTTAAGTAAACTGACTGTGCTCAACATGACCCCAATGGGTTGACTGAACCGTAAAACCTCAAAACAAACAAACTTGTTCAAGAAGTATTTGGTGATATTTCTGGGATAATTTTGTCCAGTTCTCCATAAAAACATGTGGATGATCAATAGAAGTACCCACAACATATGGTATTTATGAAGAAATGAATATTTTCCTAGAATTATCATTAACGATTCTTAAGTTCTATGTGTAGTGGCCATGGGTTTGACTCACACTTGGTATAGAATTTCTCTCATGATCATGTGCTATTGCCTTGCAAGAGCCTTTGTCATGTTATCATCATCTTGGAAATCCAAAATTTCCACATTAATGACCAGCCAATGGATAATATGTCTGTTTACAATTATGCAGTGAACATAACTCCAGATAAGGCATTTTTTCAACTGAAATATGTTATTAAATTAACCCATGTCCTGCTGAACCTGGATATGACCTGCCTTTGCAAACAGTGTAGATCCAGATCAGTTGGCTTCTGAAGAAGCCAACTGATCTGGATCTGCTCTGTTTGTTATTCAGTATGCAAATTTATATCAACAGCCTGGATCTGGTAATCTGATTGGCTGAAAATTGGAAGTAGGCATGGCATCTTAATTTGTTCAGCATGACAAGGGTTAAGATTTTTCTAACTTCTCCAGAGGTACTTCTAATGAGTTCCCACAATGTATGATTTCATGGGGCAAAAAGAATAATTTTCACAATATCCGATATCGGATAATCCATTTGTTGCCCCTGTACCTGCACGTAATCAAAAATCCGATGATGATGATGATGAGGATGAGCTGTGTGATGGTATGTGTTAAAAGTGATTGCTGAATACCATGGTCAAATTGCACCTTTAACAGTTTGGTCTGGGTCTGAACTGCTTGCCCCGGCATGTCTGTCCAAATATTTTGGATAAATATCATGTATATTTATAGGGCCAATGTACAGAGTATCAGAAGTGTGTTTAGTGTTGACAGTGGATACCGTCTCACAGATGATCAGTAAGTTGAACTTTTTCAATACTCAATATAACTAGGCATCACAGCTCCAGATATTTTTTTTTTTCTTATTTCTCCATGAAAACATATGTTGTGGGTACTCATTAGAAGCACCTCAGGGGCTTCTAATGAGTACCCATAACATGTATTCATGGAAATATTTAATTGATGCCTTATCTAGAGCTATGCTTGGTATTCAGAAGAGTAACAAATTGTTAAACATATATTGTAGTTTTAGAAATGCTAAGGATGTAAACAACATTGTCCGATTCCTTGTTGATAAAATCCAAGAGGCGAAAATTTGAAAAATGGAGTGAAAAGTACAAAATCTTTCTGTTTTTCTATTCTGGGCCTGGAGAAGTTTGAACACAAAGAATATGTAAGCCACATTATGAACAAATTTACACAATATAGATTCAGATCAAACTGTGCTTTCACACAGCCTTCCCTGGGCACTTTTTTAGATAACCAGAGATCTAAGGCCTCTTCAGTTGGACAGTTAAGATAATAAGACTGTGTGGATTCATGGGCTGATCTGAGTCTTCATTGATTTCTCATGTCATAACTTCATATTAAAGGCACATGTCTCACATTGGGGTTCATATTTGAAACTCCTTCATATAAATAAATAAATAAATAAATAAATACCTAAATAAAAAAAAGGGTAAGTTTTTGTTTATTTATTATTTCAGAGTGATCAACCATTTTCCAAACCACATGGAAAGAGTAAGTTTTTGTTTATTTATTACTTCAGAGTGATCAACCATTTTCCAAACCACATGGAACTGACCCGTAAAGATCTCATGGTGAAGAACATAAAAAGATACAGGAAAGAATTAGATAAAGAAAACAGTCCCCTTTCAGAGAAAGATGAATATGGAAGATTCATACACCTGGGTAAGGAAATCATGAAAGAACTACAATTTATATATTATTTTTTGTTTATTTATCTTAATTATTCAGCTGGACTGACAAACTTGAACAAATAGTGTGGCCCAAGATCGAAGGCTTAGTTTGATCAGGGTCTGCACTGTTTGCTATTCTACATGAACTTTTTAGACATGGGACTTTCATAGCTACAGATAAGAGGGGGTAGCCACATAATATTTTTCTTATTTCTCCACAAAAACATATGTTGTGGGTACTCATTAGAAGCGCCTTGGCGAGGCGCTTCTAATGAGTACCCACAACATATGTTTTCGTGGAGAAATAAGAAAGATAACATTTTTCGGATGAAAAAAGCGCCTTATCTGTTGCTATGGACTTTGCTGTTGAATAGGCTTGAACAGATTATTGGATGAATTAATGTGTGTGAATATTTAGGGTATTGAGATATTAGTAATTTCACAGCATTTGTTTGTGTAATCATTAAAACATGATATTCTGCAGGTTAGGTATTATATCTTTCAGGGATAAAATAAGATTTCAGATGAAAATGATTGTATCTGAATTGACTCTTTTTAAGTAGGGCCAAATAATTTCTTTTCAAATGGGCACTATTATTGGAAGTGTTTTCCTTTTTTTGATATCACGAAATTCTCATGTTAATCACTATGAGTTTTCCTGAACCCTGTCAGTGTCAGAGACCTTCACCTACAACTGTGGTCCCAAAGCTCGATTATAGTTTCACTGTTTTTCCATTCTAAATTTTGAAACTTTCATGTTGTATTCATTATTGCAGATTTTATTCCACAAACCTACATGTTACCAGCAGATTATAATCTCTTTGTGGAAGAGTTCAGAAAGAATCCCAACACAACTTGGATCATGAAACCATGTGGAAAAGGTAATTTCCTTAGGGGACTTGTACACTTAGTAGATATTCAGTCATTTTGTACAAGGGAAGCAACTTTTGTGACTTCCTGTTTGTTTTCCTGCTAATGAATCCCCTTCTGAAAAGGGGTTCTACTCAGAAATGGAAGAATTTTGCTTCCAAGGAAGCAAAATTCTTCCATTTCAGAGTAGAACCCCTTTCAGAAGGGGGTCAACAATTTTGATGGAGTTACCTCTTGAAAGTGTATTAATTCCCCTTAACCCTTGTCCTGCTGAATGAATTAAGGTGCCACACTCACTTCTAATTTTCAGCCAATCAGATTGCTTCATCCAAATTGTTGCTATAAATTCACATACTTAATGGCAAACAGTGCAGATCCAGATCAGTTGGATTCTTCAGAAGCCAACTGATCTGGATCTACACTGTTTGCAAAGGCAGGGTATATCCGGGTTCAGCAGGACAAGGATTAACACTTATCCTGTTGTATAAGGAAATATTTCCAATATTGACACTCAGTGGCCATGAACAATTCAAGAAAAAAAAAAAGCTGTACAAATGCATGCATAAACATACATTGCAAATAGGCTGAAATATTGAAAGAGCCTTCAGAATACCATAGCATAGCATACCATAAACCATACCATAAACCATGCCATACCATACCATAAACCATGCTGGGTACCGCCTTTGGAAACTGTACCGCGGTATACCCCGGTACACATCCATGTACCACGGTACGTACCGCGGTATACCACAGGTTCCAAGCTCCAAGTATTCTTACTTATATTTGATCAATATTAGTTAAATTTTACAGGAAATGTCTTTGGAAACATTTGTAAATCACTTTAATATGTTTAACACATGATTAAACAAAAAAAAAAAAAAAAAATCATATGTTTCTGTCTTTTATTTGAAACCAAACCAGTGTAACTAAGGAACAAGAACTGTATAAGAATGAAGTCCCATACAGGTGGTTGTGACAAGTGGTACAGTTTCACTCTAGATTGCAGCTGAGAACTTTACTAGCTGGACAAAGTTGCTAAGATATTTAGGTTAAACAAGTTTATAGCACATAAAAGTCTAAGCACAAAAATTAAATCTGACTAGATAGCACATACAGTTACTCAGTTCGTAAATATTCGTGACTAGGTATTTGTGACTAGATCGGTAGACAAAAATAACCACTGTATAAATCACTGCAGATTCAGCTTTCCCGGCAAATGACTCGAATCTAAGCTAAAGTTCAAACTGGACAATACAAACTTAAAAAACAATTTCGCAGATTCTAACCAGATGCCATCTGTAAACCTGCATTGCTGTCTATGACCAGATGTCATGTGAACACCTGCATTACAGTTTATGACCAAGTCAAAGAATGTAATGCAGGTTTTCACAAGACATCTGATTTGAATCAGTAGGCTAGTTTAAATAGACTAACGCAGGTTTTCACATGACACCCTAAAATGTTACGCTGCCGCCAAGCATTAAACATCCTGATTCAGTGGAAGGTTCAGGAGCATTAAGCATGTAGACTTGCTTACATTACTTATCTAAGCTTATTTAGATTTCTTCATTGTCTTGGTTTTTTTGGGCAGGTTTTTCTTCAGAAATATCAGCATATCTACATGCTTGGGTTTTATGCTGGAGCGTTGCTGGGTGACAATATCACCAGCGGTTGAAAAGACCCTCTCAGAAGGAACACTTGTTGCTGGAATGCACAACAGATTCCTAGCAACCTTTGCAAGGAGTGGATAAGTATACTCCTGATCCTTCCACCAAGTCAGGGGACTTGTGGTCAGAGGCACAGGTGCCTCTTTCTTGTAAGCTGACACCTGAAGCTCAGCTTGTTCCATGGGCGTTTTTGCAGGTTCAGCTTTTACAAAGTATACATCGCCCAGGATTTCTTGCAGTACAGAACTGGTTTGAACAACTTCTACTTTAACAGCTTTGGCTTCGGCTTTTTCAACTGAAACAGGCACGGACTCCCCTCCAGCAGCAGGCATCTCTTCTTCAAGAGAAGGGAGTGCAGGAAGTGGCCGGGCAAGGCGCAGGGCGTTTTGCTCAGTACCTGGCTCAGTTTTGACTTCTGGGACATTTATGCTGGTAAACTTTGCAGCCTCAGCTGTTAAAGCTGAATACACTTCAAACTTTGCTTCATCAGATAAGAATGGTAAGGTCTTAAACCTAGGATCAAGAGCAGTGGCTAAGTTTAGGAGACCTGACTGCTTTTCATATCTTGATTCTATATCATTCTTCATGACTGCCTTCATTTCTTTAACAGTGGCACTATCAGTAACATTGTTTTCAGTGAGTGAACCCAAAAGTTGGGTGAGGATAGGCTTGACAACAGACAGGGTTGGTTCTGACTCCGTGCACAACATGGTTGTTATATCTTTCATTGGTTTCAAGCAGGAGATCATTTCTTCTGCTATGGCAATATCTTCATCAGTCAGTGAATTGAGGTCCTTTTCTTTAACAGAACTGATTTCCTTGCTGATGAGAGTAGAATATACAGCAGGCTGCATTTCTGCAAACCTTGCAACCATGTCATAGGCGCTGTTCCAACGTGTCACAACGTCAATAATCAACTTGTGACTTGGCAGGTTTAGAAGATCGGCTTTGTTCGCCAAAACTCTGTTAGCAGTTGTGTTTCTGTGGAAAAATCCAACAATCTTTCTCACTTTAGCCAGAAGGTGGGATACTCGCTTCACCTTAAAGGAAAAGAACCGCAAACTGATAGACATTTGTGCCAAATATGTTATCCTTTTCAAATAAAGTTATTATTATTATTTGGTGTTTAAAAAGAATTTGCAAAACAAATACATGTTGCAAAGAAGGTATTTATGCTCTGTTCACCAATTTATTTCCATTGTTGTGAGTTTTTATGTTGATCAATTTTGTATTTTTAAAATAAGTGCAAGTTTTATACGTTTATAGCTACTTCATCATACATAATCTCATATTTTTTGTGACCTCAGATATTTTTAAATGGTCTTTTATTTTTGTGATATTACAGCTTTTATAGCAGATACTTAATTTATACATAACCTTGTATTTTTGTAATATTTATCTTTTATTCTGTGATATTTACAACTCTTGTTAGTCTGCCTCAGTTTGGCTTAAACCAAACTCTTGAGGGGTCTGTTTAAACACTTGACAAGAAAATAAAAAACTGTTTTGTTTTTGTCCGGCATATCAAAACACTTCTATAAGCAAGAAGTTTATATTAGAACTTTTTTTATAACAGGATATGCAGTTTTCAAAACACTTCAATGCAAATTTGTTATTTGAATTTTTGTGACCCCTTTTACTCACCTTAAGTGCCTTTTGCACAGCAAGGTTTATTGTGTGCGCTAGACATGGAACGTGTGCTGTAGATTCAACTAAGCTGACTGCTTTTGTTACATTAGCTGCGTTGTCTGTGACTACAGGTGGAAAGCCACGCAATTTAGGTATTTCCCATTCATCTACGGCAACCCGCAAGACCTTAGCAATGTTCTCAGCTGGAAAGGAACCAACCAAATAATTAAAAACGGACTATTTTGTCCAAAAGCAGAAGTGAATATGTATGATTGTGGCACTCTCTATGTCACTATTGTATCTCTTTGTCAAAAACATAGTCCAATTTTTATTTTTGTTTCTCAAATTTAAATGACTGAAATTAATGAAATTAATGAAATCAGATTAACATATATTAAATGTCACATAGGAAATAAGATTACATTAAGACTCAAAGCTAACCTGTATGACTTTCATCTAAGGGCCTAGTCTGTAGGGAATAACTAACCAACTCCCAGTCTCGATTGATGTGAGAAGACGTGACTGTTATATAGGATCTTGTGGCCCGTGAAGTCCAGCCGTCGCTTGTGATGGCTACCTGTAGTAGAAAAAAAAAAAACAACAACAAAACATGATGTACACATTTCCAGCGAAAAAAAAACAAAACAAAACAAAAAAAAACAAAAAAACTTTTGTTGGATGATTAAGTGACAATGATCAATTATCAAGTAAAAAATACTAAAATGACCGGCAAGGCATTTCATTTTAAAGTTCATACCATATTCTTATTATTCTATCATTACCAAGCTTTGTTGTTGCACAAGATTCATTCGTGGATCCCATGAATAAATCATAAAAAATGTACCCAATTATTGCTCGGACAAGACTCATAAAGTCTTGTCCGAGCCCAGCTGTTACTCATCCCTTGCGCCATGAAATGAAACTAAAATGCTCGGGACTGTTAGTTACCTGTTCTGCATCTTTCAGGGACTTCTTGACCTTTTGTTTAACATCTGTATATAAGCTGGGCACGGTAATCTCTGAGAACTGTTTTCGTGATGGCACTTGGTATCTCGGGTCTAAGGCTTCTAAGACATCTCTGAAGTAGGGACTGTCAACTACCGAGTATGGCATCATATCATGGATGATCCAGAGGGCAATTTTGTTAGTTATATCCTTAGCTTTGGGTGATGATGGTGGGTATTTTGACTGTGAGACAAAGGAAGTTATTATAGTTGGCTGATGTGACTTCAGGGGTGTGGTTGGGGCACTGGATGACGAATGGACAGGACTTGGTGGCGGAGAATTAAACAGTTTTTGGACATCAGTTTTCACATCCGGATGGTGCCTTCGCATATGTGTTGTCATGTTGGAAGTTCCACCACCAGTGCATTTAATTGTAGCTTCGCACTGTCTGCATATAGCGATCCCCTCCTCGATTACAGAGTCTGATTTTCGTTTTTTGAGTCCAAAATGACGCCAAATATCTGCTTTCGCCCGTTTGTTATGAACCACTTCGAAGTCAGCCATGTTGCCTTCGCCTCAGTGCGATCCCAAAATTTAACCAATCAGCTATAGAATTCTGCAAAGAATACGTCACGGATCTAAAATAGTCACCAATGATGAATAGGAATTACCTGTATTCTCAGCATTGTAAATCGATCGAGCGGTTCGTATATAACAAGTATTGGCTTTTAGAAATTTTCCGAAAAAGTCCGGAACATACCGAAAGTACCGGTATGGCCAAAACGTACCGTGGTACGTACCGCCGGATGAAAATACCGTGGTTTACCGGTGCACCGGTTTTACCGCGCACCCTTACATACCATACCATACCATAAACCATACCAAACCATACCATACCATTCCAAACCATACCATACCATAAACCATACCATACCATACCAAACCATACCATACCATACCATGCCATGCCATGCCATACCATACCATGCCATGCCATGCCATGCCATGCCATACCATAAACCATACCATACCATACCATACCATACCATACCATACCATAAACCATACCATACCATACCATTCCAAACCATACCATACCATAAACCATACCATACCAAACCATACCATACCATACCATACCATACCATACCAAGCCATGCCATGCCATACCATACCATAAACCATACCGTACCGTACCGTACCGTACCTACCGTACCCTACCCTACCCTACCCTACCCTACCCTACCATACATGCCATGCCATGCCATGCCATGCCATGCCATGCCATACCAAGCCAAGCCAAGCCAAGCCAAGCCATGCCATGCCATGCCATGCCATGCCATGCCATGCCATGCCATGCCATGCCATGCCATACCATAAACCATGCCATGCCATGCCATGCCATACCATACCATACCATACCATACCATACCATACCATACCACACCACACCACCACACCACACCACAACACACCACACCACACCATACCATACCATACAAACCATACCACACCATACCGTACCATACCATACCACACCCCACCATGCCATACACCACCATGCCACTCCACACCACACCACAGAACACTTTCTTTTTTAAAACCCATGAGGCATTCCCATCCCAACATTTATACGCAGAATTTAATGATATAATGTTGCAAGCAAAAACAGGGTTTCTTTTAAATAGTATGGAAAATTAAAAAAAAAAAAATCCTAGCTTTTGGTGTAAATTTATAATTTTACTTTTGCAGACCACCTATTCACACCTTTAGCTTTTTAAAGTCCTTATTGGCTTTGATGTTTAGCATGCTGGGTTAAATTTTCATGGGGGCTGTGGTCATTCTCACCCTTCCTATGATTTGAGAAGGCCAGTTGTCAGTTTCTGGCAAAAGAATGCGCACAAGTACTGATTAACTGCTGGAGGGCTAAGCATACGCAGTAAAAGTGTGGTTAGGTCAACTGACTGGCTCGACATGACCTTTATAGTGTTGACTAGACCATTAAACTTCAAACTAACCAAAAAATTTTCAGGTGGCACTATTTTGACATATTTTTCTCAGAAAATAAGGTTGAATTCCATAATGTCTCCTAATTAGAAATTGTGCCCTAAGGATACTATTTGCCTGAAATGTAAACCTTTCTTCTGGGGAAAAAAATATCCTCATTGTCATCTGCTAAATTTACCCAGATTAAAGGTAAACTGAGGTTAGTATGTTTTTTCCCCCTTAGAAAATGACCTTAAAGTACAATGATATCCTTAGTTAGTTGTCCATTTTATATTTTCAGCTCGAGGTATTGGTATATTTTTGGTAAACAAACTTTCACAGTTAAAAAAGTGGTCTAGAGACAGCAAAACCAGCAAGTAGGTGCAGTTTATTGTATTTTCCTTGGTTATTACAACTGTCACTGGAATTTAGAACAGATAAGAAGTTTTGTGGGTTTTTGTTGTTGTTTTTTTCTTTCATTCAAAAACATTTATATTTTTTTTTAATTTCTCTTGAAAACATATGATGTGGGTACTCATCAGAAGTGCCTAACATAAGTTGTACATTTCTATAAATTTATTTTATATATTTATATGAAAACTCCTATCTGGAGCTGTGAGAATTCAGATGTCATTTCTGCATCGGAAAAGGGGGGAAAAAAAGGTTTCTTGCAAGAAGGCAGTAATAGGCCATAGATAAGATGATATTCAGATGGGTATTTTTTTCTTATTTTGTCTTCACTATGTACATTAATATAGGGATAAAACATGGTTTTTCATGCATTAACATTTGCCAGGTCCCGAGGGAGGTGTTGAAAACTGAGGCCGGAGGCAGCGGTTTTCAACACCTCCCTAGGGACCTGGCGAATGTTAATGCATTGAAAAACCATGTTTGATTGCTATTATTGCATAAAAAAAGAAAACATTTCTTACATTTTGCATTATTTCTTGCACTATTTCGTTTTGCCTTTTCACCGATATCTCGCAAATGCAATTTCCACTGACTATGCTTGTTCTAGGGCCAGGCAGTACACATCTCGTAACGGCAGCACATCTGTGGCCACAGTATGATCATATTGAAAGTTGCGTAGCCATGCATTAACAGCGCATGAATTGCCTTGTTAATACACGGCTTTTTGCCGGTTAATGCATGGCTGTTAATAACATGCGACACTGCTTTTTATGCAATAAATTAGCTTCAAGCTTATAATTGTGCTCCTGCCAACTCCATCCATGGTTGGGGCTACATTCCTCTGTCTGGCATAGTGTCATATGTTTTGTCCATTGGTTTCATGAAGAAATAAGAAATTTTATGCATTTATTGAAAAGCTCTGCTTAAAACAAAGTATACTATCCTGTTTCAGTTTCTTGCCACCGACATCAAAAGATACTTATGTGATATCAAAATATATAGACAACCCTTTACTGATTGGTGGAAAGAAGTTTGATCTTAGATTGTATGTTCTCGTCACCTCATTCAGGCCATTGAAATGTTATATGTAAGTCTTTGTACCCTTTTCCTTTTGGCTATTGTTGAGATTGTAGGAGAGTCTGTGTATGACCTGCATTAAAAGACAGACAGTGATATTTTGTACAGTCATCATGATACATCAACATCATTATTCCATGCATATTTCAATATACAGTAAAACCTCGATGACTCAATGGCTGATTCAAACTCGTTTGAGTGCCTATGAAATTCTTCCGATAGCTCAAGAAAACAAATATTTACGGATTTTTTTTTTTATTTTGTCATGAAATTTTATGTTGTGTTTACTCATTAGAATTGCCTCATTGAGGCAGTTCTAATGAGTACACACAACATACCATTATTGTATAGAAGATCAAAAAGACTTCCCTAAATTATCACCATTTGCTTTCTGACCTGGCATCATGATTAACCCTCAGTGGCCCAAACTACCCATGTCTCGAATAAATTTCCATGGTCCCAAATTAGCTCGAGCCATTGAGGTTTTACTGTGTGTATCAAGGAACAGTTTGAAATAAAGGGAATGGAGGCATTTTATGGGGAGGCAACTCTGTCAAATCTCTGAAAAGGGGTCTACTCTTAAAGGAAAGAATTTGCTCCCAAGGGGAGCAAAGTCTTTCCTTTCAGAGTAGACGCCTTTTCAGAAGGAACTTGATGTGCCGGGAAGCAAACAGGCAGTCACAAAAGTTATCTCCCTTGTAAATATGGCAGAAAATCAGCCAGGTGTAATAGTTCTCCTTAATTTGGTTCAGGAACAGTTGAGACATTTAGTCTGAATTTTGCTAATTTACAACATGCAATAGAGAAAGAAAATATTTTGATTTTGAGTCTGAAAGACTGAATACAAAACTGGCCAAGTAAAAGCCAAAATATTCCCACACTAGTCTTTGTGGGTACTCAGTTTTTTTTTGTTTTTTTTTTTTTTTTGTATTCACATGTTTTGGTGCAAAAAACAGATCAAATTCACATAAAATTCACATAATTTATTGCCACAAATATTTCCTTGTCTGAAGTTGTGTATATGTCAGTAAATATACTCTGTGAGCATTGATATGTTCATTATTTTTCAGGTTTAAACTTGGTTTTTGTCGATTCTGTACAGTGAAATACAATGCCAATGTGAATGAACTGGATAATATGTTCGTTCATCTTACAAATGTGTCCATACAGAAAACTGGGGTAAGATATGTTTTGTTTTCACTTTATTGTGATTTTACTTTTAATCTGTTAATGTACTTAATCTTTGATCTGCTGGATTTAAATCCTCAGTATATGTTCTTGCGGAGAAATTAAAAATATGTTGATACTTTTTGATTGAAAAAGGTTCATGTGAAGCTATGTAGTGGACATAATTTTTCTTTTTTTTTGTGTGTGTCGCCTGCTTAGATGGCAGACACACAGGGATCATGTTGTCCGTCGGGGTCAGTGTCGGGGTCGTCGTCACACTTTTCGTTTCCGTTCAATAGCTTTTGAAGGGATGTATGGATTTTTGCAGAACTTTATATCATTATAAAGTACTGGTAAAGTTCGATATTGGTAATCATCCGCCAAAGTTTGGCTGAGTTATGGCCCTTTTTCGACTTAGTTTTTGTTGTTTGTTTCCGCTCAATAACTTTTGAAGGGATGCATTGATTTTATTGAAAGTTTGCAGAAGGATATATCATTGTAAAATACAAGTCAAGTTCGATATTAATAATTATCCACAAAATTTTGGCTGAGTTATGGCCCATTTTCGATTTATTTTTTGTTGATGTGTTGAAATTGGTTTCCGTTCAATAACTTTTGCAGGGATGCATTGATTTTATTGAAAGTTAGCAGAAGGATATATCATTGTAAAATACAGGTCAAGTTCGATATTGGTAATCATCCCCAAAATTTTGGCCAAGTTATGGTCCTTTTCGACTTAGTTTTTGTTGTTGGGGTAAAATACAAGGTAAAGATATTGTTTCCCCTTAATAACTTTTGAATGGATGTATTAATTTCATTTGAAGTTTGTAGTGAGGAGTTGCCTTTAGGGATAGGAGAGATTATAACGACCAGTGTGTTATCCTTTTACATATCAAATGATTGGCGCCTTAAGCAGGGGACACATCCGTTTCTCGGAATTCTAGTTTAAATTTGATGCAATTAAATTTCAGGATGATTACAATGCAGTACATGGAGGAAAATGGACAGTACAGAATTTACGACTGTATTTAGAGAGCAGTAGAGGAAAAGAGGTAATTTTTTTCAGCTGCAGTGTGTATTGTTTGTCAACCCCGTTCAAGACGCCCACATTTTGTTTGTGGTTTTAATTTGGAATAATTTAACCCTTGAAATGCCAGTCACAATAGCAGCAGACATTCTATTTTTTTTTTTCTGAAAAATAAGGCTTGACAGTTCATGCACATTAACTGATCAGGACTTTTGCTGTTCATATTATATGTATTCTTTACCAGTCAGTGACTCATCTGCCTTCAGATTGGGAATGGAGAGGGGTCTACAGGTATTTAATCCCAGGACGGGTTACACCTAAGACTTCCTAAAATTGATACTAGCTGCTCTTTCACTTAGTACACAACATTAGGGGTTTTTTTTGATTGTGTTGGGGTTTAATGACACATCAACTCTTGTGGGTCATTTTGTGTCGTCTCCCAGAGAAAGGGAGAAAAGAGATAGTAGAAGAAATGAAAGAGAGGGACAGATTAGAAAGAGAAACAGGAATGAAACTGAAGAAACAGAAGAAATAAAAACATTGACGTTTAATTTCCGCTCAAACATACATATTCTATATTATCCAAAACTTTTTGTAAGAAACTTTAAAGACCTCTACCCATGTGCAGACTAATCTGAGTATTTTGTGCCTACATGCCCTGAAGACTGCTTTCCGCACAGCATGACACAAATCTTTCCGCTTCTTACTAAGCCAACATATAGATGAGGTCTTTTCAAAACTGGCATCATGAATCATTAAATAAAGGTTCTAGAATGTAATTTTAGACATCAGAAAAATAAAGGTTCTAGAATGTAATTTTTAGACATCAGAAAAATAAAGGTTCTAGAATGTAATTTTTAGACATCAGAAAAATTAAGGTTCTAGAATGTAATTTTTAGACATCAGAAAAATAAAGGTTCTAGAATGTAATTTTTAGACATCAGAAAAATAAAGGTTCTAGAATGTAATTTTTAGACATCAGAAAAATAAAGGTTCTAGATTGTAATTTTTAGACATCAGAAAATTTTGGAAAGGCCTCTGTTGTAGTCACTCATTAGAATTACCTCATTTATATGCTTTTGTGCAAAAATAATAATTTTCCTAAATTATCATTTGTTCTAACACTCATTAATTTTACAATTTCAGGTGACAGATAAATTATTTGATGAGATGGACTGGCTTATAGTTCATTCTCTGAAAGCTGTTGCAGTAAGTACATGTACTTGTTAAAAAGAAGTCCTGTAAAAATGTGGAACAGGGCCCAGGATAAATATTGCTGTACAAATGTGGAATAAGGCAAGGGAGAAATAGACCTTTTATAGTGTAAAATAGCCCTTTGAAATGTGGAATAAGGCAAGTGAGAAAGAATCCTGTAAAATTGTGGAAAAGAGAATGTTTCTCATTGTAGTGGAAATGACATAGTTTTTGCATATATGATACAGACTAGTCCAGAGGAACTGTGAAGAAGGAGTGAAGGAGTATTTGGTGATAATTATGGGATAGTTTTCTCCAGTTCTCCATAAAAAAAATATGTTGTGGGTACTCATTAGAAGTGCCTCTGTTAGACACTTCTAATGAGTACCCACAACATATGTTTTTGTTAGCTCACCTGAGCACGAAGTGCTCATGGTGAGCTATTGTGGTCAGTCAATGTCCGTCGTCCGCCGTGTGGCGTGCGGCGTCAACAATTGCTTTAAAAGCCTACTCCTCCTACACCCCTGGGCCAATTGATACTTGGTAGGAAGCATCGGGGTGACCTGTAAATCAAAAATAGCTAAAATCGTTCCGATCGGAAATCCAAGATGGCGGCCATCTTGAAAATCTATTTTTCGCTTCTTCTCCTGAACTGAAAGGCCAATTGACTCCAAACTTGCTAGGAAGTATCAGGGTGACTTGTAGATTAAAAATAGCTAAAATCGTGCCAATCGGAAATCCAAGATAGCTGCCATGGCCGCCATCTTGAAAATTTATTTTTCGCTTCTTCTCCTGAACCAAAAGGCCAATTGACTCCAGACTTGCTATGAAGCATCAGGGTGACTTGTAGATCAAAAGTAGCTAAAATCCTGCCGATCGGAAATCCAAGATGGCCGCCATGGCAGCCATCTTGAAAATCTATTTTTCGCTTCTCCTAAACCCAAAAGCCAATTGACTCCAAACATGGTATGAAGCATTGGGGTGACTTATAGATCAAAAATAGCTAAAATCGTTCTGATAGGAAATCCAAGATGGTCGCCATGGTGGCCATCTTGAAAATCTATTTTTTGCCTCCTCTCCTGAACCTAAAGGCCAATTGACTCCAAACTTGCTAGGAAGCATCGGGGTGACTTGTAGATAAAAAATGGCTAAAATCGTGCCGATTGTAAATCCAAGATGGCCGCCATGGAGGCCATCTTGAAAATCTATTTTTCGCTTCTTCTCCTAACCCCAAATGCCAATTGACTCGAAACTTGGTAAGAAGTGTTGGGGTGACTTATAGATCAAAACTAGCTAAAATCGTTCCAATCGGAAATCCAAGATGGCCGCCATCTTGAAAATCTATTTTTTGCTTCTTCTCCTGAACCGAAATGCCAATTGACTCCAAACTTGGTAGGAAGCATCAGGGTAACTTGTAGATCAAAAATAGCTAAAATCATGCTGATCGGAAATCCAAGATCTTGAAAATCTTTTTTCACTTCTCCTAAACCCAAAAGCCAGTTGACTTGAAACTTGGTAGGAAGCATCGAGGTGACTTATAGATTAAAATTGGCTAAAATCATTCCGATTGGAAATCCAACATGGCCACCATGGCGGCCACTTTGAAAATCTATTTTTCACTTCTTCTCCTGAACCGAAAGGCTTATTGACTTTAAACCAGGTAGGAAGCATCAGGGTGACCTGTAGATCAAAAATAGCTAAAATCATCCCTATCAGAAATCCAAGATGGCTGCCATGACAGCCGTCTTGAAAATCTTATTTTTCACTTCTTCTCCTGAACTGAATTGAAACTTGGTAGGAAGCTTTCCGGTGACTTGTAGATCTAAAATAGCCATCTTGAAACTCTTTTTTTCGCTTATTTTCCTGAACCAAAGGGCCAGTTGATTTGAAAATTCGTAGGAAGCATCAGGATGACTTGTTGATATAAAAATAGCTAAAATCGTTCCGATCGGAAATCCAAGATGACGGCCATCTTGAAAATCTATTTTACCCTTCTTCTTCTGAACTGAAATGCCAATTTACTTGAAACTTGGTAGGAAGCATTGGGTGACTTGTAGATCAAAAATAGCTCAAATCGTTGCGATAGGAAATCCCAAACTGCGTCTATAGCGGCCATCTTGAAAATCTGTTTTGAACTTTTTCTCCTGAACCGAAAGGGCAATTGACTCAAAGTTCATTGGAAGTATCGAGGTGACTTGTAGATCAACAGTAGCTAAAATCATTCTGATTGGAAATCCAAGATGGCTACCATCTTGTTTATTATATTTTCCTGCCACTGTGCTGTTTACATGTATAAAATCATGATTCTTCAGTAACCACTTAGGCATTTGCCACCAAATTTCACATTGATCCTACTGTTGAAATGTGATTGAGAGTTTGTTCAAATGATCACGCTCCATTGTCTGTCATGCCATATATAATATTCTTCTTCAAAATTAGGATGATCTTTTCATTAGTTGCAATGACAGGATTGGAAAAATGTTGCATATCATCTGCTATCTGCTTTGGCTATGTCACTCGGGTTAGCGACCCGTGGCCCGTGGGCCTCTTGTTTTTTTTTATGGAGAAATAAAAAAAATTATCCCAGAATTATCACCAAATACTCCTCCTTAACAATCCCAGGGTCTCTAGACCCCAGAGGATTGTTAAGGACAATACCAAACTAGAACTCTCATGAAGTTCTGGAAATTGCTGCATTGTTTGCTCATATTTTCATGGGATATAGAAAACGCACAGCATTTTCTTTTTCAAGAATGTTTGAATATGCTATTTAAAGGATACATGAACAATACACGAACAATACCAAACTCTTTAGCACTCTTCAGACAGTAGTGTCATTATAGTGGCTTGTTATTTTGTGCTTAAGAATAAAATGCTTGAAACAGAGAGTACAAGACTGCAGAACTCACATTACATCCAGTATCAGCCAATATGTAGAAATTTCTGCCAGTCTGGAAATTGCTGCATTGTTTGTTCATTATATACCATATTTATGTTGCTACATGGACACATACATAGACTTGATAAAATAGTAGAGCCAGATCAAACTGCATTTAAATGAGCACTTAGATCAGGCTCAACACTGTTTTTTACTCAGTAACCACATTTTAGACACTTTACTACGTAGTCAAACGGTCATGTTAGCATTTTTATATAAATGTGATACGGAGATAAAGTTGTTACGACCGAGCACTCCTGCCTTCGATTATCTGCCTTTGCAGATTACGCATAGCTTCTAAGTATATATTCAATCTCTGACATCTGCATAGGGAGTCAACTCTTTGGCTCGGTGGTTAGAGTATTGGATTTTTATCCGGGAGGACCAGGTTCTATTCCCACGGCAGGCGTGAGATTTTTTCAGCTATGCTTCATTCCTTTGTTGCGACTTTCATGTCGTAAGAAAGTATCCAGACATTTAGCATAATTATGATATCAAATAAAACTGAGCCATGTCTCTGAGTGTTGTTTAACCAAGATTAAATTTTCATTCCAGGGTGTGATCTCTAATGATAGACATTGTTTTGAATGTTATGGGTAAGTACAACTACCAGCGTATAGTCTAATTTTAATAATGGATTGTTTAATTTGTTCTCAACAATAACATATTTCATCTAAGTAGAATTTCCTTGGTGAGACAAATCTAATGAGATGACATAATGTATGGTAATGGTCCTAAAATATCATACGCTGCCAACCTCAGTGACTCAGTTGGATGCACATTCGACTGGTGATCAAGAGGTTGTGGGTTTGATCCCTGCTGGGTTGGAAACATTCTTTCTGGTGAGTGATCATGAAATATTATCTAAGTTCATTCTCTCCTTACGCTGATTCGAGAAGGGCAGTTGTCAGTTTCTGGCCAAAGAATTTACACAATATTAGTTAACCGCTTGGAGGACTAAGCCTGCCCAGTAAAAGTGTAGTTAGGTAAACTGACCGTGCTCCACATGACCCAATTGGGTTGACTTGGCTGTAAAACCTCAACACAAAAAACAAAATACACTATTGTTGGCATTTTTCATATTAATTAGCAGAGCAAATGTCATGCTCAGCTGAGTTGAGTATGAAAAAAGTTTTATAACCTCGGGGCCTGTCTTCAGTGTTCACCAGAAGTTGTCTTTCCACAATGAACCCAGTAAAAGAAGTGTTCAGACTGCACTGATGGTCTAGCTACTCCGAGTCTTTGTTGGGTGTAACTGTCATAAAGAATATTTTTTCACATTGCCGCTCATATTTTCATGGGATATAGAAAACACACAGCATCTTTTTTAAGAATGTTTGAACATGTTAAATAAGAGGAACAAGAATATCGGTGAAACCGATGGATGCTCCCCGAACATGCAATAGTCGGAACAGGAAACATTATCCTAGATAAAGAGCGGTATACTGTGTATACTCACTGTACTTCAAAATGGAGTATCACAAAACCTGTTGGTGGACAGATAAGCTTGCCTGAAGGCACTGTCATACAAACATCAGCAACATAAAAGTTGGAATAAATGAAAGGAATAAATCTAGGCACTAGAGCAAAAACAAAGTTTTTCTAAAAATAGCCACAGTGACCTTGACCTTGAGCCCAGGACCCTGAATGTCAAACATGCTCAAGATATTATCATACCCAACATTTGTTTGAAGTTATATCAAAATCCATCAATAAATGTAGGCACTAGAGTGTTGACAAATTCTTTTCTAAAAATAGCCAGTGACCTTACACTGCAGCTTTAAACAAAGTAGCATGACTCTGTGACAAATCATCTAACCAGAAAGATTGAACAATATGCGCATCCCCTATTGCTGCTTAAGATTCCATTAAAATTTCGTTGAATTTCTGCCAGTATTTGCTAAGAATTTGCGTGGACACGAACAGTACCCTATATATTCATGCAGAACTCATCAAAGGGCAATAACTCTTGGAAAAATCATCAAACCAGAACACGCAGGTGAATGTCGAACATGCTCAAGATATTTAAAAGCTGCAGTGACCTTGACATTGAGCCCAGGACACTGGAAATTGAAATTGCTTGAGATGTTATCATACTCAACATTTTTGTGAAATTATATTAAAATCCATCAATAAATCTAGGCACTAGAGCAAAAACAAAGTTTTTCTAAAAATAGCCACAGTGACCTTGACCTTGAGCCCAGGACCCTGAATGTCAAACATGCTCAAGATATTATCATACCCAACATTTGTTTGAAGTTATATCAAAATCCATCAATAAATGTAGGCACAGAGTGTTGACAAATTCTTTTCTAAAAATAGCCAGTGACCTTACACTGCAGCTTTAAACAAAGTAGCATGACTCTGTGACAAATCATCTAACCAGAAAGATTGAACAATATGCGCATCCCCTATTGCTGCTTAAGATTCCATTAAAATTTCGTTGAATTTCTGCCAGTATTTGCTAAGAATTTGCGTGGACACGAACAGTACCCTATATATTCATGCAGAACTCATCAAAGGGCAATAACTCTTGGAAAAATCATCGAACCAGAACACGCAGGTGATATGCACATCCACCTTCCATACTTAATATTCCCATGAAGTTTCAATGAAATCCGACTAGTAGTTTCCGAGAATTCGCGTGGACACGAACAGTACCCTATATATTCATGCAGAACTCATCAAAGGGCAATAACTCTTGGAAAAATCATCGAACCAGAACACGAAGGTGATATGCGCATCCACCTTTGATACTTAATATTCCCATGAAGTTTCATTGAAATCCGACAAGCAGTTTCCGAGAATTTGCGTGGACAAGAGCGGGACGGACGCACGGACACACGGACGTACGGACGCACGGACGCACGGACGAAGCGGCGACTATATGCTCCCCCGAAATTCTTCGGGGAGCATAATAAATACACTTTGAGGAGAGACAACTCTGTCAAATTGAGTTTGCTTCCCTTCTGAAAAGGGGTCTTCTCTAAAAGGAAAGAATTTGCTCCCCTTGGGAGCAAATTCTTTCCTCTTACAGTAGAAGGGAGCAAATTCTCTTTCCTTTTAGAGTAGACCACTTTTCAGGATATTTCTTTGCAGAAAAGCAACTAGAAAGTCATAGTAGTTGTCTCCCTTGTTAAAAATGGGGAAAAATCTGCCATTTGTATCATCCCCTTAACCTTTATCACTCTGTGGGCAAATTCAGCACATTACAATTGCCAGTATTTTTCTTCTTTTTCCCAGAAAACAGGGTTTGACGTTTCATTCAAATTGTCTCCAGTGGAAAAATAATTCAATATGTGGTCTGCTGAAAATTTCACTCAGAGTGCTAAGAATTAAATTATGAACAGAGTTGTTTATGATTATATTCCACAGATATGACATTATCATCGATGACAATCTAAAGCCATGGTTGATAGAAGTAAATGCCTCACCATCTCTGACCAGTACGACATCTAGTGACAGAATCATGAAATACAAACTGATGAATGATGTCATCAACATTGTTATCCCACCAGGAGAAGCCCCAGAGTAAGTTGTTGAGGAAACTCAAGATTTTGTTTGTGTTGAGGTTTTACGGCCTAGTCAACCCACTGGGGTAATGTCAAGCACAGTCAGTTTACCTAACCACACTTATTCCCGGGCAGGCTTAGTCCTCTAAGCGGTTATTCCGTACTTGTGCACATTCTTCCACGAGAAAGGGCATCTTGACATGTAATTTGTGGAAACTAATTTCTCACCCACTACATGGTTGGTCAAGGTTTTGTTTAATACTTTTCATGCTGGATAAAAATTTTAGCAGACGTTATTTTGAAATATTTTTCAAGAAAATAGGATCAGACAAGGATCAGACACTTCATGCAAATTGTCTCCTAAAGTGAAAAATATTTCAGATGCCATCTTCTGAATTTGCCCGTAGCATGATGTTAATGAGGTAGCCTTTTTGGGTCTGGTCTAGAAAACATGACTCTTCAGGTTATTTTCAATTTTTGTGTGTATTTATTGTTCTTCAGGGTCCTCCCTTTTAGAATCTGTTGTGCAGGTTGAGCTAGGCATTTACTGTTTATATATGCCGTTTTCACGTTACATACCATCACGAAAACATACCTATATAATTTTGACCCCCTTAAACCCCACTTTTATATAGTAAAACTGGGGTTCACAGGGGTATACATTATTTACCTTATTTCTGCTTAAAACATAGATTGTGGGTACTCGTTAGAACTGCCTCAGTGAGGTGGTTCTAACGAGTACCACGGCGGTTCTAACGAGTACCCACAATCTATGTTTTAAGCAGAAATATGAAAACTATCAGAATTTTTATCGGAAAACTTTCAATTTTTGGTGGTGAAATTTTCAAGATATATTTGAATAGGCGTGTTTGCGTAATGCATACAATTTCTGTTGCCTATTAGCCTCGTCAAATCAAACATAATTAAAAAATAGTTGTTTTTCAAACAGTAAACCTTCATATCTTTTTGTAACTAGTCCTCTTACTTGAATATTTATGTATGTTGTAAACTTTGATGGATTGGAGATCCCTGTGATGAAATTTTATTTTTTCAGTTTTAATTTTGCATAAGTTTGTAGTTCTGAGTCACCTCAGCCATGTTTTCTGTCAAATTATTATGGGCTCATAGCAACAGATAAGGCACTTTTTTCATCAGAAAAATGCTGATATCTTTCTTATTTCTCCACAAAAACGTATGTTGTGGGTACCCAAAACATATGTTTTCGTAGAGAAATAAGAAAAATATTATGTGGGTACCCCCTCTTATCTGTAGCTATGGTGGCTTCCCTTTCATATCTGAAAACTGTTATTGTCAAAGATGTTTGAAAACAAGGGAATGGTAATTGGCCTGGGTATAATATGGAGTTATGGTGGGGAGAAATGGATTAGAATTTATTCCAAGAAAATAATCTACCAGTTTAATGGACATGTCAGAGTAACCGAATAGACAGATTATTATTAATAGCTAAGAAATGAATGTTATCAGATGAATAAAAGCTAACAGTTGATGATTTATTTTGCAGTGTACGGTGGAATAAGACAGTCTCAAAAGATGTGCTTGGAAATTTCTATGTTTTGTAAGTATAACGGCAGTATGTCAGCAGTGAAATTTTTAGTGTCTAAATTGACATTGTAAAGAGTGAAAACACTAATGAATTTTTTCAGGTTGTTTCCATTGTTAAATATATTTTTCTTTAAGAATGGTCCCTGTTGAGGAGGGAGACAGATGTTTTAATATTGGTGTTACCCGATATTTCACTTGGAGATGTATCATTTCCCCTTAATCTGTAGTAAAACAGGAGAATGAAATATTCTTTTTTTTTCCTCCTGACATTTCATTTAAACTGTCTCCAAAGAGAGAGAAAATTTGGAATAAACTATTCCAAGCCCCCTTTTTTTTTGAAGACAAATATGGTAATCCAAGATAGCATACGCTAACATTTAATTCCTCCATTTACAGATTTGATGAAGATCTTGCACAGTCAGACCCAATCACGCTGGATCCAAAGAACAAGCTGGGACCAGGGGCCATGGGGCTACGAGGTGTCAGAGAACAGAAGGGTCGACCATCACCTGCTACTTGGAAATAGTGATGTGGTTGTTTAGAACTGTTCACATTCCGTCCCTGATAATCCTGTGATACTGTTTGTGATACATGCTAAATCACGAGAAAACTTGTTTGTTTGCGTTAAGGTTTTACGGCCCAGTCAACCCAATGGGGTCATGTCGAGCGTGGTCAGTTAATCTAACTGCACTTACTGGGCAGGCTTAGTCCTCTAAGTGGTTAACCAGTTTTGTGCACACTCTTTTGCCAGAAACTGACAACTGCCCTTCTTGAATTAGAAGAAGAGAGAGAATGATCGTAGAATATATTTCGTGATCAAATCTCCAAGAATGTCGCGGACCTGGCGGGAGTCAAACCCGCAGCCTCCTGATTACCATTCGGACGCGCATCCTGCTGAGCCACCGAGGCCGGAAAGAAAACTTCTGTCAGATACGGTAAATATCCTAAAATTTCATATCAAAAGTATTCTGACAAAATGATGTATGCAAACAGTGCAGACCCAGATCAGACTGCTCCTGAAGGAGCAGTCTGATCAGGGTCTACACTGTATGCCATTCCACTAAGTGTTTTAAGAAACAACTGTATAAAAAAAATTTTAGGTAAAAAAAGTATGGTATAATCTCTGCGAAATTTTAGGACATTTGCCGTACAGACAAAAATGTTGCCCAGCCACCACTTGCACTGGTAAAGGCTGGTTTGAGACATTAAAGCTTAGCATGCTGGGTAAAATTTTCAGCAGAAAGTATTTTGAAATATGTTTATTTATTTATTTTTTTCTTCAGAAAACAGATTTAACATATCCGAATACTTTGGGTAACACATCTCGTCAGCATCGTCTGATTACCACAATACCTTGTTTTTGGAAAAACAAGACGAAATATGACACATAGTTTAGCCTAAGGAGTCTGGCAGACAGACCCAAGCAAACAGGGTAGACCCAGATCAGATGTTGCAAAATGTGGCATCTGACCAGGGTGTATAATGTTTGCCACTCATCCAAAAGGTAGTAAAATGGACTTGTTCAAATTTTACGAAAAGTATGGTAACGAATTATGTCCAAATATTTAGAGTAAACAACGTAATTTAAGATGATAGATGCTTTCTTATTTGGAATCATTCTTCACACTTGAGGAATCCCATAGCTCTAGATAAGCAGCCCAGCAGGCACACAACATTGAAACATCAATTTAATGTTGATTCAACATCTTGATGTTGAATCAAAGTTGAATCAGTGTTGTTTCAAAGTTGTGTGCCTGCTGGGACGAGAATCCACATACATATTCCTCTATTTCTCCACAAAAGATATTTTGTGGCACTCACCAGAAGCGCCATGTTGAGGTACTCCTGATGAGTACTTGCAACATGTTTTCTTGGAGAAATAAGAAATATCAGTATGTTTAAAAACAGTGCCTCGTCCAGAGCCAGGGAACCTGTTTCATGTTGTGTTGATATTAATGGAGTTTACAATGAATTGCTTTAAGAATAATCCTGACTGTAACGCAATAACACTTTTGTATGGTAAAAATCTGAGCTCCAGATAAAACTTTTTTTTTTTCAACAAAAACATGGGTACTTAGTAGAAGCACCGCACCTTCTAATGAGTACCCAGAGTCTTATTACTGTGGAGATTCTCATTTGTCCACAAAAATATGTTGTGGGTACTTATTAGAAGCACTTGCTGAGGCTCTTCTGATGAGTACACACACACATTTTCTTGGAGAAATAAGAAAATACTGATCTGGATATTCATCTTACCTGGAGCTTTGAAATGTACAGTTGACTCTCGTTATCTCGAACTCGCTTATCTCGAATAACCGCTTATCTCGAACGATAATCTAGTCCCTGCTTAAACATGAAAATCTAATAACATGTAACAAAATATTGTGGAAAAAAAGGAGCAATTTCTCCTCTTTTCCACAATATTTTCAATATATCTCTAACTTCAGGAGTCAAATTACATATACATTTGTTAAATGTTGATGTTCAGTTCATTTTTTCCTAAATTCTGCAAATCCGATACATGTGTATGTTGATGTACGGATGTCTTGAAGTATTTCAGAGAGTCCTTTGGAATTCGAGATAATGAGAGTTGACTGTAAATGCAAAATGAATCAGGATTTGTTCTTATTGATGCGTTGGCTCTGTTTTTGTTTTCTTACACCCGCTCAATATTTATTTAGTCATTTTGGGATGTACTCGAGACTGTTTGCCACTCATCTTGCATTTTTTTGTGATGCATCAACAAGTAATATAGACTTGTTAAAATTTTAGGACAAGAGTGATACGGAGTTAGAGCATAGGTCTAGATAAGAGAGGGTATCGGGTAAATATTTTTTTTATATGTTGTGGGTACTCATTAGAAGCACCTCACCGAGGCGCTTCTAATGAGTACCAACTACATGTTTTTGTCAAAAAATAAGAATAATATAGCTACTTTTTTGGTTGAAAAAAGCACCTTATCAAGAGCTATGGACTTAGAGGCTCCATATTCCCCCAAAATAGACATTTTTTATCCAAGAAAGGTTTAATAAATTGATATATAGTACTAATACTATCATAAAATGTGGCATCTGACAGCCTGTAAAATTTCAGTAAGTCTCTCGTTTTTGAACTGAATCAAAAATGAAATGATTTTTTATTGTATCTCTGAATTAATGTTGGTAACATTAATTCAGAGATAGGATAAAAAATCTTTTCATTTCAAGACCGAGAGACTATCTGAAATTTTACAGGCTGTCAGGTGCCACATTTTATGATTGTATTAATACTATATATCAATTTATTAAACCATTCGTCTATTTTGAGGAATATGGAGCTTTTAAGCTGTCCAAATATTTGGTGAAAATGACAACAAATCTGTGGAGTTATATTTATTTATTTACTTCAGAAAGAATCAACATACCCTGTATAATTTAAAATACAAATAGAATTTAAAAATATACAAAAAAGTTAAACAAGAAATGTCAATAAGCAGTGAAGTTTCATTAGCCTAGAAGCCTTGATGTTTGAGAAAATGAGCACACAGACTTGACATATTTGACGCCAATACTTACACCAAGGCCACTGCCTGGAAAGTGATCCCCAGGTTGTTGCTGCTTGCTAAAGCAGTTGCGACAAAAACAGAAAAGACCCATAATCAGCCTGCATCTACTGGACATGCCAGCAGATCTTGGGTCTTCTCTGTTAACATATGGCATAAGACCCTTTTCTGCCATTGTGTATCAAATAGTGTTGCCACTGATGATCAATTATAATCGATCATCAGTCATTTTTGCCTCTTGTGACTGATGATTGGAAAGATTTTTATAGTCGACTAATTGGAAAATTCTGTTTTTAGAAAATATTTTTCTCACTTTTAATTCAAAGCTGTCTATTTGGGTCATTCTAGATTTGGGGTCAATAAAAGTGAAGAAATTTGATAAAATGGCCTCAAATAAGGCACTTCTAATGAGTACCCACAACATGTTTTCATGGAGAAATAAGCAAACTATTATATGGATACCTCTCTTACTGATCTGTAGCTATGAATAAGTACCTGGAAGAAGGCTTAATAAAGAGTGATTATATCTTCTACAAATTGATGATCACAAAACCGATGATCGACTATGAAATTCAGGCCGATTCCCAACACTAGTAGCAAATAATTCCTATATAAGCCTACGTAGACCTTGCATACACAGTAGTGAAAGCATTTCTAATCTGACCTGGGTACACCTATTGGAATCCCGCAGAATGTGTGTACAGATACCCAAAATTTATAGTTCGATTTTGTGGAAGCACAGACTGTATGAATCTTCGCAATTCGTATATGGAAAAATGTTTCTATGGCAAAAATAAATATCCCAAATAAGGCCTTATCACAGAACACAGCCCTCCATATAAAGCATAACAAAAATGGTATTTCATCGAAAAAAGTAACGAGAAGGAAGTGCAACAGAAATACCAAGCCTAATTTGGAAGCATCAAATTCACTGTAAGCTAAGCCAGTGAGATCCCCAGTGTGTTGTACAGTAAACATAAATGGAAAACTGAGTAATTTCCCCACAGGTCATACTGTGCAATTCAAACCTTCAAACCAGTCACTTGAGCCCCTCCAAACAGAAATCAGCCTTATGATATACATGTATACCACTAACGTGCTTGACATGACCCCATAGGGTTGACTGGGCCATAAAACCACAAACAAAGCCACGGACATTGAGCAGATAAACCTATACTACCTGATCTGGGTATAGCCAATGGACTGTTTATGCTAGCGACCAGTGTAGACTTTTCAGACTGGTACAAGTTAGTCTGAGTCTCTGCTGATTGCATGTCGTAAGGCTGTTTTCTCTTTGAAGGTTCGATGAATACTTTACCTTAAACTGCTTGATTCAAATACTAGCAGAAATGTTAAAAATACCATAATAACAAATACTTGGACTACCCAAGTCCTTAGGGTACTCATCCTAAAATTTGACTACCTGATGATATGTCTAAAAAGTGCTGTCAGAATGGCAAACATTGAAGACCCTGATCAAACTGCTCCTTGGAGCAGTTTGATCAGGGTCTGCATTGTTTACTAAGGCTTCTCTGTCCAAATACATGTGAAGAATATTGCATAGTTCAGCTCACCTAAGCACATTGTGCTCAATGTGAACCTCGTGTTGTGATAGACCAGCTGCCTATCATGCGTCTGTGAACATTAGACTTCTAAACTGAAGAGCCAATTTTTAGCAAAGTTCATAGGAATGATCTGGGTACTGACTGAAGGTTGTTCAAAGATAACAGAATCAAAGTGGATGTATGGTTGCCATGGCAACTAAATAGTAAAAACCTTTGAAAATCTTCTTGTCAAAAAACTCTGGCCCAATTTTTTATATGTTGACAGATTTTGGTTATGTTGAGGTTTTATGGCCCAGTCAAACCAATGGGATCATGTCAAGCACGGTCAGTTTACCTGACCACACTTTGACTAAGCAGGCTTAGTCCTCCAAGCAGTTAACCAGTATTGTGCATATTCATTCGCCAGAAAGTATGTTGACAGATGGATGACGGCCATATAGCTGCCACAATAGTTCTCCTTGAGCATGATAAAAAAAAAAAAAAAATGGAAATTACTAGATCCACATAAATAAAGCTAACATACAGGCTAAAAGAAGAAGCCCAGGTCAAACTGTGCACCAAGGCAGTCTGCTGACAAGGGCTTTCACAGAATCCCTATTTGGGGGAATCTGCTGGCAAAAACTTAAGGTTCTTCCTATATTTATCCTAAAAACTGCCACAGACATGCTTCGGCAAACAGAATAGACCCAGATGAAACTGCCATTACATCAAAACATTTTAGACACATCATTAAGCTTCCAACTGTACATGTTCAAATTACAAGACAGGTATAGTAGGAGTTGTGCCCAAATATTTAGGGTAAATCAGTAATTTAAGTCCAAATAAGAGCATTTACAATGTTTACCCCACGGATTTGTATACCTTTAACTCTTTACCATACCTGCCCTAAAAAGCTGAACAAGTCAAATTAAAATACATACTGATGAGTCCAAAAATTGCTGGTTGAGAGGCAAACGGTGCAGACCCAGATCAGATGCTGCATCTGATCTGGGTCTACACTGTTTGCATGGACCAGTCTGTGTGAATACTTTGGGTAAATAAAGTTAAATATTACATGCATAACCAAGAAATACCATGATTTCTACCAGACATAAAACTCATATTTTCCTTGTTTTCTAAGAAGAAATATTTCCTCTTAGCCGGGGAAATAAATCTCTTTAACCGGAACTACTTTTTTTTTTGTAACATATGAACAGCCTAGATTTTGACCCTGCTGTCAGTATCATTTAGGATAAAAAGAAAAGCTATCCTAAATATATTATTTATTACTACGCCAACCCAAAATAGAAATGACAGCGTAAACAAACTAGCAGACTAGACTTGCCACAAAAGTCCCTTAAATGGTGTACTCTATTGCGGCAAAATGCATGTAATATACAGTTTAGTGTACTCTATTGCGGCAAAATGCATGTGATATACAGTTTATTCATTTCTCCTATTTTAAATATGTGATTTATAAACCTCGGGAGGTAAAAAAAACCCGATAAAGAAACGAGTGCTTCTCCTATTTTAAATATGGGATTTATAAACCTCGGGAGGTTAAAAAAATCTGATAAAGAAACGAGTGCTTGCGAAGCACTCGTTTCTTTATCGGATGTTTTTTACCTCTCAAGGTTTATAAATCCCATATTTAAAATAGTAAAATATGGGATTTATAAACCTCGGGAGGTAAAAAAAATCCGATAAAGAAACGAGTGCTTGCGAAGCACTCGTTTCTTTATTGGATTTTTTTACCTCCTGAGGTTTATAAATCCAGCAAGCACTCGTTTCTTTATCGGATTCTTTTACCTCCTGAGGTTTATAAATCCCGCAAGCACTCGTTTCTTTATCGGATTTTTTTTACCTCCCGAGGTTTATAAATCCCATATTTAAAATAAGAGAATGAATAAACTCTATATACTATTTCATCAGTGATTTTGCTAATTATAATATAGTGCAGCAATAAATCAAAGAAATACTAGAAACATTTGTAAAACACTGTGCACCCAGCTATATGCTTGTCTGTACATGCAGTTGGAAAGGGACATAATTCTGACAAAATCTGATTCTTTATTTCTTCAAAATTTCATCAGGTAATCTACTCCACAGCCCGAATAAGTTCACTAAGTTCAAAGGCCCTAGCTTAAATGTTATCAAGATACCTTGCTCACAAGAAAAACGTGACGGACGGATGAACGACTCAAAAGCAATATGCCTGGCCAACTTCTGTGAAGCTGGAGGCATAAAAATTACATAAATATAATGCATTAACAGTACACTCAAAAATAAAAACATTATAAATAATACAAAATCGTAAGTCATACAACCTCTGAAAACTTAAGCATTATTCCATATGCCCTGCCAAATTCTTTGAAGCTAGGGGCTAAGTTACACAAATATAATGCATTTTAAACATAATGGCAAAGCCTGTTAACAGTGCACTCAAAAATAAAAATATAAATAATACAAAATCATGTTGTACAACCTCTGAAAACTTAAGCAATATTCCAGTGCATTTAGGTCCCTAATTTATACTTGAAACAAAAGCATTTTTCTTCTTATCTCGATATCAATCATATCTGGAGCTCTGCAGAACCACAGTCTGATCAGCGTCTTCACTATCAGTTTACAGAATTACTGGAGACTAGAATATATTGCACAACAGACCAGACTACACAATTGTTACTGTTATGGAGAAAAAACAAAACCGATTATCAGATGACTATCACATGACACAATGATATGCGCAGATCACATGAATACTTTGTGCACTCTGGGAAATTCAGCAGATGACAAATTGGTATTTTTTTAATTTTTTTTTCCAAGAAAATAGGATTTGATGTTTCCTTTGGAGATGATTTGCATGAAATGTCAAATCCTATTTTCTGTGAAAAAAAAAAGAAGAGAAAAATCCAGAATGTTGTCTGCTGAAATTTTTACCCAGCATGCTAAGTGTTAAAAACTTAGCCCTGAAATTACAGATTTTTGTTCTTGAATTAAGTGATGACATATTTATGAACATTTGGATCTTCGTCACTAAATACTTCTGGTTTTTCTAACGCCCTCATACACTGTATGGCTCGCAGTCGGTCCTTGGCTGGTTGGAAATCCGACTGTAACCCGAGGGTGGATTGATAGAACATGGCTGCTAGATCCCATTTCTCCTGTAAAACAGAGAAAAAAGAAAGTGAGAAACTTCAAGCAATGTGTATTTGAAGCATAGTTCAAGATAACAAGGGACATTAGGTTGTTTGGTTGGTTTGGCATTTAATGGCCTAATGAACACTAATAACCCGTGTCCTGCTGAACCCGGGTATGCCCTGCCTTTGCAAACAGTGTAGATCCAGATCAGTTGGCTTCTTCAGAAGCCAACTGATCTGGATCTGCACTGTTTGTCATTAAGTGTGTAAATTTGTCTCAATAATTTGGATCAAGTAATCTGATTGGCTGAAAATTAGAAGTGGGCGTGGCATCTTAATTTATTCAGCATGACAAGGGTGAAGGTCATGTTAAGCTGGTCAGTTTACCTAACCACACTTCCTGGACAGGCTTATTCCTCTAAGCGGTTCATCAGTATTTGTGCACATTACTTCATAAGAAACTGACAACTCTCCTACTTGAATCAGCGGGAGGGAGAGAATGACTAGAAAATATTTCATGATCAAGGTTATAATTTGCGATAATCTTCACAAAAGAATGTTGCTGGACCTGGCAGGGATCAAACCCGCTACCTGTTCACTGCCACTGAGGCCAGCAAAACCTCAGGAAAGTATTTTTACTTCTGTCCCCTGCTGGTAAGAGTAGGATTCCATTTGTCGATCGTTCTGTTATGGTTCATGTCTGGACTGTAACTAGTTAAGCCTTTGGAGTATTTTCATGAAACTTCACACAAATATACTAAGCTTAACTTCACACAAATATACTAAGCTTGATGAGATTAGCCTGTGCATGGCTGTAGTCTGAACAGCACCTTAGCTGCTACTTACAAAATCTTACATTCACCAGAAAGAAGTCAAAATTTAGACTTCATCTGATTTTGTCAGTAACAAAAAAACAAAACAAAAAAAAAAACAACAAAAATCCAATGTTTAAACTTTGACACAAAGGTTCTGCAAAAACACACACACGCAAATCTTAGCCCTCAGTAAGAGGGAGCTAACCACTAAATACTTTTCCATAGGCAACAATAGTAACCTTTCACATGCTGCCACAAAAACTACACACAAAAAGTTTCAACCCTTGTTTATAGAGCCACCCTAGCTCAACAAGTTTCTGAGAAAAAATCCACGTTGTCCTGCTCCTTTTCAAGTTACGGTCCACCATGATTGTTTACCTGCAGATTCGCAGCGAATAACAAGCGGACTTTTTTAATGGAGGGGTGACCATATAAAATCAGCAACAATTTCTTTGAGCTTGCAGATATAATTATAAAACACATATCATTTTATTTCCTTATAACTATCCTTTTCTCACATTGAAATAAAACCTGGGATATATATCCAATGGAAGCATGTCTGGTATTTAGACTGCAACTGAAACCTCGGTCCAAAAGTGATAAAACCCGGCACTTCCAGTATTTAGTGTAATGCTACCAAGAATCAGAACCTTCAAATACATATCTAGAGATCTGCAATGACACACCATACAGTACAGTAAGGCATTTAGATGTATGACTGAGTTGAGGTTTTACGGACCATCAACCCATTAGGGTCATGTCCAACTGGTTAAGTTTACCTAACCACACTTTTTCTTTGGCAGGCTTAGTCCTCTAAGCGGTTAACCAGTATTTGTGCACATTCTCTCACCAGAAACTGATAACTGCCCTTCCTGGATCAGTGGAAGGGAGAGAATTACCATAGCAAATAATGATCAAGCTCCACGAAAGAATGTTGCCTGACCCAATCGAGAAATAGATGTATGAATATTTAGGAAAAATATGCCACTTTTGTTACAGTTAATTAAACACTTCAAAATCAGACTGCCTGGAATTGAGTCAGGAAACAAACATTTACCTTGGCAGCATACAAGTTGGCTAATGTGAACTGACTGACAACCACATCCTTGGAAGTCTTAAGGGCATAAGTCATGACGACAATGGCATCGTTGATGTAGCCGGCATGGTGTAAAATATTTGCTATACCTAGCAGTACTGTATCCTGTAACATAAATTCCGTCATAAGAAAAACATCACAGCCCAGTTGTTCAAAGCATTGTTAACTTAATGAGCTCATTAATGACAAACATGATAACCGTTGTAACTAAATTATTTTCAAATACATGGATATTTTTGCTGCAAAATTTTTTCAGCAAAAAATAATGTTTTTGCCATACAGAAAACCCTCATTTTACCAACACTTGATACAACGACAAAATTCTTTATAATGACAACTTCACTGTCACAAAACTGTCGCTTTAGAGGTAACTGTCACAAATCATTCAAGAATATTGTATTTAATACTTTAGAGAAACGTATGTTTTGGATATTTGTTAGAATTGCCTCAGTGAGGCAATTCTAACAAATATCCAAAACTTATGTTCTGAGAGGTAATACAAACAAAACAATACCTTTCTAACATATCATTCTGTCCATTGAGGATTTTTTACAACAGCAAATTCATTATAATGGCAACATCTTTGGGAACAAATTCTGTCGTTGTAATGAGGGTTCACTGTATTTCAAGATAGAAATTTTAACATCACTTAACAACTTTGTTAAATTTTGAACAACTGGGCACAGGCTGTGTGTCAAAAATGTTGTAATGGTATGGCAGATAGTGTAGACGGATCAAACTGCTAGAGATCTACACCGTAAATGTACAGTTTGATCAGGTTCATTCCTGTCACCTCTGTCCAAATATTTAGGGCATATAAAGTATGTTACAGATTCTTTGACAAATTTGGTTCTCAGTACCTTAAGGCTTAGCACACTTGGTCAAATTTCAACAGATGGCATTTTAAAATACAGTTGACGCTCGTTATCTCGACCTCGCTTATCTTGAATAACCGCTTGTCTCTAAGTGAAAATCTTGTCCCTGCTTAAACATGAAAATCTAACAACTGGTAAAAAAATATTGTGGAAAAGAGGAGAAATTGCTCCTAAGGAGCAATTTCTTCTCTTTCCCACAATATTTTCAATATATCTCTAACTTCAAGAGTCCAATTATATACATATTTGTTATACGTGGTTGTTCGACTTATTGTTTTCTCAATTCTGCAAACATGATATGTCGAGGTACGGCTATCTCGAAGTATTTCAGAGAGTCCCTTGGAATTTGAGATAACGAGAGTCGACTGTATTTTTTCTTATTCTCCAAGGGAGACAATCTGCATGAAATGTCAATGTTGATTTTCTGGGAAAAGTAAGAAAAATATCATCAATCTGTCACCTGCAAAATTTCTAAGAGTGATAATATTATAAGATCAACATAAGATAATTATGATATGTTGAAAACATCTTCAAATAACTTCATCACTAAGGAATACCTATATAATTTTGATCCCATTAAACCCCACTTTTATACAGTAAAACTGGGGTTTACAGGGGTATACATTATTTTTCTTATTTCTGCTCAAAAACATAGACTGTGGGTACTCGTTAGAACCGCCTCAGCAAGGCAATTCGAAGGAGTACCAACAATCAATGTTTTGAGCAGAAATATGGAAAATATCAGAATTTTTATCTGAAAACTCAGTTTTTGGTGGTGAAATTTTCAATATACTGTTGACTCTCGATTTCTCGACCTCGCTTATCTCGAATAACCGTTTATCTCGAAGTAGAAATCAGGTCCCTGCCTAAACATGAAAATCTAACAGGTAAAAAAAATATTGTGGAAGAGAGGAGAAATTGCTCCTAAGGAGCAATTTCTCCTCTTTTCCACAATATTTTTAATATATCGCTAACTTCAAGAGTCCAATTACACAAATATTTGTTAAATGTGGTTGTTCAAATTATTTTTTCCTCAATTCTGCAAATCTGATATGTTGAGGTACGGATATCTCGGAAGTATTTCAGAGAGTCCCTTGGAATTCGAGATAACGAGAGCTGACTGTATTTGAATAGGCGTATTTTCGTAATGTGACAGATAACCTTCAGTCTACAGTTGATTTTACCTTTGCTGAATCTGGAGCATGGTACAATGCAACCCTCAGACATTCCAAGGCATTCTGGGCTTTACCTTTCACCCGCCAATACAAGCCAGCGATATTCGCTGCAACCCATGAGGTAGAATTCTAAGAAAAAACAAAATACATATATTAAACATTGACTGCCGGAACTCCCAAGTAAGACATTTATTTTTTGGACAATTTTATTTTGAGATTTTATTTTTCCATGAAATTATGCTGTGGAATCAGAGACTAGTCTCATGGAGACAACAACATAATTATGTTTTTTTTTTTTGTGAAATAAACATTCACACAAAAGGGGGTAGGGTGGGGAGGTCCAGATTTTTTCCCCATGAAACCATATACCATGGATGCTCAGTGGAACTGCCTCAAATTATGTTTTTGAGGAGAAATAAGAAAAATATCACTGATGTCTAGAAGGAAAGAGTCTCTTATCTGAAGCTATGCAATTTATACAGCATGAACAGCAAAGACAACGAGGAACTGTACAAATTGAAGTTTGTTTGCATTGAGGTGTTACACCCAGTCAACCCAGGGTCATGATGAGCACAGTCAATTTACCTTACCACAATTTTTCTTGGGCAGGCTTTATCCTTTAAGCAGTTGACCAGCACTTGTACACATTCTTTTGCCAGAAATCAACAAGCTGAAGTTTCAGTTCCAGAAGTCTGCTTTCTGCTGATTCTTTTTTATGTTAAATTTTCTCACCCTACAAACACTGACTCACGCACCTGTTTTAGGGCAATAGCTATCCTGGTTCCTGCAGATTCTACAGACTCCGATACACCTTCAGCTTTTCTTAGAACCTGGAAATGAGAATCATTAACACTTAGAATGGTGTGTAAAAATTTCAGCAGGCAACATTGAGAAATATTTTTTTCTTACATGTATTTTTTCCAGAAAATAGGCTTTGACATTTCATGCAAATTATCTCCTTGGGGGACAAATTGCATGAAACATCTAAGAAAAATATCATCAAATAGTCGTCTGCTGAAATTGCCCTGAGACAGGTAAAAGCCGAATTTTACATTTTTATTTTACCTCACTGCAGCTCGTGTTAGAGTAGTGTGGTGGCCTTAAAACCTCTGCCGGTACCTCACCATAGCGCAGATTATATTTTCTTTCCCTTTAGGATCATTGGGCCCATTATTGTATTTTCGAAAATGAAGTTCTGCTCATGTATATAGAGGGCATAAGCAGTGTTACAAACTTCACTACTATTTGTGTCTTTATAAAACCGAGACTCCCATTTTCTATCTGTAATGTGTTCTTTTCCAAAGGCAACCTTTAAGATTTTTTATTTATCCTCTCAATACCCAAGAGACTTGTACAATAAGAACCGTAACTCTTTAGATGTCACAAGTAACAGACCACTAACAGAAATTTGGAATGTTCTTATTTTACCCATGAAATGAGTTTCACATTTTGTACAAACTGTTTCTTATTCTGATAAAAAAAAAAGAAAATATGCATGAAATGTCAGGTCATATTTTCTGAGAAGATCTGCTGATTTTGCCCAGAGAGCACACAATTATATGAGCTGGGGCACGACATAACCTACAATAAGGCTTGTGCGACCAGCGAAGACTCAGATCAGCCTGCACATCCGTGCAGTCTGATCAGTCTTCACTGATGGCATGTGCCTTCTACAGCCTCTGGGCTATCCAACTAGGAATACACGAGAACCCTTGCCATTCTGGGTGGATGTACAGGCTGGTCTGAATCTTTGCTGGTCACACAGGTCTTATTGTAGGTTTTGTTGTGCGCTGTCTCATATGAAAAATAACATAGTCCTACATAAAAGGGTATCCCAATAGACAGCTTTCTTATTTCTTTACAGAAGTATATACCGTATTTGACCTAATTACCGCACTGTGCGCTTATATTTTTCAAAATTACTGAGAAAACTTGTGGTAAAATATGTATCCACATATACTAAGGGTTAAAGAAAAGACTTTATGAGAAGCGTATTTAATGATGTTTGTGCAATTTTGTTTCTGAGATCCTTTATAAAAGCATATATTGCTTAGTACTCATTTGAATTGCCTCGACAAATGAGTATCAACAACATATGCTTTTTAAAGTAAATAAAAATACACAGGCTTTAATCTGAAGATTAAGAACTTGCATGACTGTTCCGCTTATACGGGTATGTGCGGTAATTGAGTTGAATACGGTTTTGTGTGTACTCAATGGAGTCAGACCATTGCTAAAGCATTTCCCATGAGTACCCACACTGTATGTTTTGTGAAGAAATGAGAAAAAGTATCTATATTTTTTCCTAAAATAAAATAAATTCGACAAAACAATTTCAATTTCTGTTACAACAAAAAAATGCTTCAAATGCAAGCATACAAACTACAGTGGGACTTGAGAATCTATTTTTTTTTTTTTTTTTTTTGATATATTTTTCTCATATAATGTAGTCTTTAAAATGTCCTTCTGTATAGTACAAGCAATATATTTTTCGGAACAAAAAAAAAAAATCCACACTTTAGAAAACCGGCAAAATGCTAGTGGATACAGCTGTTGATACTGTCACCTTTTTTTTTTTTTTTTTTTTTTTTTTTCAGAGATAACTTCGGCAGACAGGAATTAGTTCCCACTGTATTTAACCCTTAAAGCGCCAAGAAAAACTGCATCTGAAAATGTTATCTGTTTATGTCGTCTGCTAAATATTCTTGTAGACTTTTCCAACCTATTTTTGCATACAGGCAAACAGTGTGGACCCTGATCAGACTGCTCCTAAAGGAGCAGTCTGATCTGGGTCCACACTGTTTGCAGAAATGACTTTTAAAGTAACCAGCAGAAGACAAAGCAGACGACAATAGTTGTGACTGGCGCTTTAAGGGTTAATTAAATCTTTACAAAAATCCCCTCCCCACAGGCGGGTACATAATTACCATTCTTAGCCCTGTTTCTGGAGAGTAGTAATCTAGTCTGTCTCGGTACTGTAACCCTGGTAACTGGTCTATTTCAACCTCTGGGACCTCCACGTCACACACAGGCTCCTTCTTGCTTTCAGTAAGCTTTGTCTTGAAGTCAATGTAATCTTTTATACTGCAAAACAAATACAGGTAATACATTTACCCTTAACAGACAGACATGACTAAGCAAGCAGTGTCAACCTGGATCAAACTCTTTCTTTTTTTACCTATTCCCATTTTGCCTATTTTCTATTTTGCCAATTTTAATTCTGCCTATTTTCTGTTGTGCTGATTTCAATTTTGCTTCCTTTCCAATTTTTCCTACTTCCTATTTTGCCTATTTCAATTTTGCCTACTTTCAACTTCAACTAGAATTTTTTTCTACATGAAAACAGATGTCTCCATCCTTTAGAGTTCTGCTTTGTCTCATGGTAGTAAACATTTCTTTAAAGATTCATGAAATGTTCAGGGTACAGAGCAGGACACAAGTATATGACTGAAATCACTATTTACAATGTTCAAAGGGCAGTAACCACAAAAGTAGGCAAAAAAAAAGTTATGTTTCTTGTGTTTTACATGTCATCTAATGGTGGATAACATTTCTGCAAAGTTTGATGAAAATATCTCACACATTTTTAAGTTACCAAGCGGACATGAATATATGACCAAAATCACTATTTAAACAGTGCTCAAAGGACCATAACTCCAAAAGTAGGCAAACCATACTTATAGTTCTTGTTTTCTACATGTCTTCTCATGATACTTAACATTTCTGAAACATGAAAATATCTCAAATGTTTTTCAAGTCGCAGATCAGACATGAATTGATGACAAAAATCACTATTTACCATGTTCAAAGGGCCTTAACTCCAAAAAGTAGGCAACCACAATTATGGTTCCTCTGTTCTGCCCATTGTGTCATAATAGTAAACATTGCTGCAAAGTTTCGCCAAAATATCTCAAGTGGTTATCAAGTTATGGGACGGATACAATTCTATGAACAAAATCACTATTTACAACATTCAAAGGGCCATAACTCAAAAAGTGGCTAAACTACAGTTATGATTCTTGTGTTCTGCATGCTGTCTCACGGTGGTAAACATTTCTGTTAAAGACAGAGTGCACTATAAAAAGAGGATTAAGTTCCACAATGTCAGGTGCTGCCTCTATGTGACTCAGTTGCCTGGTAGCGTTAAAAATCTGAACTGAACTGAACAGTGTCAGTCTGTCTCTTGATCTCAAGGAGGTAACATCTCCAGTCAACCAACAGAATTACCATGAATGGTATTTCTAGTCCACTGATTGGCTAAAATAAATTCACACCTTTACCTGTACAGGTAAAATATTCCCTGTACTGGGATGACATACAGACAGATGTCCATGGCAAAATCAATATGTCTCCCAACCCTGTGAGGGGAAACATAATTTTTCTCATTATGTCTATTTCCTATTGCACCAAATTTAATTTTCCATACTTTCCTTCAACTTCCATTTTACCTACCACCTATTTAGCTTATTTCAATTTTGGCTACTCTCCCATACAGTAATTACAATTCTGTCTACTTTCCAATTCAATTTAGACCCATTTCCTACTACACTTACTACTCCCATTTTGCCTACTTCCTATTTCAATTTTGCCTACTTTTCAATTCAACTCTTCCCATTTTGCCTACTTCCTATTTCAATTTTGCCTACTTTTCAATTCAACTATTCCCATTTTGCCTACTTTCTATTCCAATTTTGCCTACTTTTCAATTCAACTATTCCCATTTTGCCTACTTTCGTATTCCAATTTTGCCTACTTTCCAATTCAACTATTCCCATTTTGCCTGCTTTCCAATTCAACTATTCCCATTTTGCCCACTTCCTATTTCAATTTTCCCTACTTTCCAATTCAAGTATTCCCAGTTTGCTAATTACCTATTTTGCCTATCACTCACCTTGAAACATTTTTTATAATTTTCCTTTGGAATGAAATTTAATATTTTTGGATGAAAATAAGAAAACTGCTTAAAAATGTCTGTTTGATATTAAAATCAGCTAAGAGCTAATACTAAATCTTGGCTAGTGTGGCCTTGTCTTCTGAAGAAATAAAATGACTATCTACATACTTGACTTTTTTCGCCGCTAGTGAGAGCCAAGAACTTGAGAATTTCTTCATGTTCATTTTCTTCATCCTCTTGCACTCCACTAGCTTTGGCAGAGGCAAGTGTAATCGCTTCGATGAATATTTTCTGGTGTCTGAAAATGAGAACCAAATTTACCATATTTTCCCTAAATATTGGGACAGACAGACATGGGCAAACAGTGTACATTACGAAAACACGCCATTTCAAATATATTGAAAATTTCACAACCAAAAACTGAAAGCTTTCAGATAAAAATTCTGATATTTTTTTCTTATTTCTGCTCAAAACATAGATTGTGGGTACTTGTTAGAACCACCTCAGCGAGGCTGTTCTAACAAGTACCCACAATCTATGTTTTTGAGCAGAAATATGAAAAATAATGTATACCCCTGTTAACCCCAGTTTTACTACAGTGGGGTTAAATGGGGGCAAAATTATATAGGTATGTTTTTGTGAAGAGAACCAGATCAGAGTTCAAATCTGATTTGAGTCTACACTGTTTGCCACTCATCCAGGAGTTTTAAAAACTATTCAATTTTTTTTATTTTTATTTATTAATTTATATATTTTTTTTTTTAAATGAGTACTACCAGAGATAAACAAAACAAGTTAGTTTCTTTGTAGATTTTTTTTTTTTAAATTTTTCCCTAAAAATTAGGCTTGACACTTCAGGTAAACTGGATAAAATGTCAAGCCCCATTTTCCAGGCGAAGTAAGAATAGCGTAAAATTTTGTCTGTTCATATTTAAATTTGGGCTGCACAATGCAAAAACCCATCTTCGAGCATATGTGGACAACTAAGGCCCATCCATGCAGTCTGATCTGGGCCTTCATTGTCCGCTAGCATTTGATACTACAGAAAATATGAATGGAGGACAAATGCCCTGATGATACTTTGCACATGCGCAGGATGATCTTAATCTGCGCATTTTGCGCATGTCCGATGACATTTTTTTGCCTGTTGTAGCCCATTTAGTCAGTTAATTTAACCCTGATGAATAAATTAAGATGCCATGCCCACTTCTAATTTTCAGCCAATCAGATTACTTGATCCAGATTATTTTCATCAGTTCACATTACTTAATGGCAAACAGTGCAGATCCAGATCAGTTGGCTTCTTCAGAAGCCAACTGATCTGGATATACACTGTTTGCAAAGGCAGGGTATATCGTGTTTCAGCAGGATAAGGGTTAACCCTTGTCCTGCTGAATAAATTAAGATGCCATGCCCACTTCTAATTTTCAGCCAATCAGGTTATTTGATCCAGATTGTTGCTGTAAATTTGCATACTTTATGGCAAACAGTGCAGATCCAGATCAGTTGGCTTCTTCAGAAGCCGACTGATCTGGATCAGCACCGTTTGCAAAAGAGGGAATATCCAGTTTCAGCAGGACAACGGTTAAGACAATACCTGGCAACTCCTCATCTGGGAGTTGATAAATCTCCCTTCTTGTCTTGTCTCCATCAACCACATCTGGTTCTCTGGGGCTATCAAAGATCACATGTGGATGACCTTGATATGGGGGTACTTTAAGTTTCCCACTTTCTGGACCTTTAGGGAGTTTCACATCAGCCTTCTTCTGCTGTTTTTCCATCTGAAGCTCAACTTGCAGGAATTTTTTCAAGCGACCATTCACCAACAATGTCAAGGCCTCAGGGTTGTTTTTTAAGCTCTCATAGTCCTGTACCTAAGCAAATAGTAAACAAAACACACTAAATAAAGCCTTAACCCTTAAAATGCCAAGAAAACCTGCATATGAAAATGTCGTCTGCTTATGTCGTCTGCTGAATATTCTTGCAAACTTTTCACACCTATTTTTGCATACAGGCAAACAGCGTGGACCCTGATCAGACTGCTCCTAAAGGAGCAGTCTGACCTGGGTCCACACTGTTTGCAAAAATGACTTTGAAAATCACAAGCAGATGACAAAGCAGACGACAACTGTTGTGATTGGTAGTTTAAGCACTGATCTCAACTACAGCAGACAACACCTTTACGAAAACACACCTATTCAAATATATAGAAAATTTCACCTCCAAAAACTGAGAATTTTCAGATAAAAAAAAACTCTGATATTTTTCATACTTCTGATCAAAACATAGATTGTGGGTACTGGTTAGAACCGCCTCATCGAGGCAGTTCTAACGAGTACCCACAAACTATGATTTTGATCAGAAATAAGAAAAATACTGTATACCCCTTTAAACCCCAGTTTTACTATACAAAAGTGGGGTTTGAGAGGGTCAAAATTATATAGGCATGTTTTCGTGATGCACTGAAATATTTTTTTATTTTACAGAGAAAATGAGGCTTGATGTTTTTTATTAGATCCTTCACGGCATGATAATTGTAAATGTATATTATGGAATTATATTTTGTGTCAATCTGGATATCTGCTTCAGTAGTAGACATTATAACAGGCATTTAAGGATTACTAATAATTTATTTATTTATTTATTTTTTTTTCTATAATGCATCACTTAACCTTATATTATTACATATTACTGTCTTTCATATTTCTGACTAACACAACAGAAAAACGGCAAAATAAAGACATGCAACGTTAATATCTGACAATATATTTAACCCTTGTCATGCTGAACCCGGATATACCCTGCCTTTGCAAACAGTGTAGATCCAGATCAGTTGGCTTCTGAAGAAGCCAACTGATCTGTAGCTGCACTGTTTGCCATTATGTATGTGAATTTATGGCAGCAATCCAGATCAAGGAATCTGATTGGCTGAAAATTAGAAGTGGGTGTGGCATCTTAGTTTATTTAGCATGACAAGGGTTAATGACACTATGCAACTTCAATGTCTAGCATAATCATTTACTAAGCTCAAGAAAAGTGACTTGTACTAAATTTTACTCTGCTATAGGATCTGATAAATGAGAAAGATTCTAAAAAGAATGACAAACACATTCACATAACTGAAAACAGCCGAAGTGTCAAATTTTCAGGGCCAGACCAGCTAGTTTCAGTTAATTCGGTCCCATTAGTATATATATATATTTTTTTTTTTTTTCCTTGTTTCTTAGCATGCTGTGTAATTTTGCATGCTTTTTTGTCGTCTGTGGATTTTTTTTTTTTTTTAAATTAACTTTTTTCAAAAGAATCTTTCTGGAATACCATCAGTGTCAAACAGTTTGGATCCAGATCAGGCCCGACATTTTGTCGGGCCTGATGTCTGTCCAAACTGTTTGCCAAGTTCATCAGCAGACAACAAAAGTCGCCACTAGAGGGGAAAGAGTTTATTCGGCCATATTATTATCTTTTTTTTTTTTTTTTTTTTTAATTTATTTTACTTTTCCTTAATTAGAATTCAACTATCTAATATTTGAATCTTTTTTTAGATCTTGAGACTACAGAGCTCCAATTAAAATACTTTTTAACCACAATGTATGGATTTTTTTTCTTAACTCTCCAAAATTACATAAGTAGTGGGTACTCCCACAGTTGCCAATTACAGAGTACCACATATAACATATATTTTTCTGGTGGAAGAAGAAAAATGTTTATCTCAATACCCCTTTTACCTAGAGTCTTAGTAGTGGCATTTAAAGCATGTTAATTCCAGACATGATAGAGAAATGCACCATTAATAATCAACAATTTACAAAATAAAGAGCTGTTATACTGAACAGGCCGGTGAAACATTATGAAAATCTGTTAAAAATGGCTTTGAAGCCTCCATTTTTGTGAGTTAATGATGTCTAAACCACCTAATAAAATATGTTTAAATTGAATAGAACTCACCTAACACTGTATCTTATTGCTATATAGCTGTCAATGTGTTCATTTGCCTATAAACTATCAACTATGGTAAATGTCCTAAAATTTTGTACACCTAAGTGTCTGACAAAATGGCATGTCATTACGAAAACACGCCTATTCAAATATACGGAAAATGTTACCACCAAAAAAATGAAAATAAAAAATTCTAATATTTTTCATAATTCTGCTCAAAATATAGATTGTGGGTACTCACTGGAACTGCCTCACCCAGGCGGTTCTAACATGTGCCCACAATATATGTTTTAGAGTAGAAACAAGATTAATAATGTATATCCCTGTAAACCCCAGTTTTACTATAGAAAAGTGGAGTTTAAGGGGGTCAAAATTATATAGGTATATTTTTGTGATGTGCAAACAGTGCAAACCCAGATCAGACTGCTCCTGAAGGAGGAGTCTGATCTGGGTCTACACTGTTTGCCATTCCACTAAGTATTTTAAGAAAGAACTGCATAAAAAGCAAAACTTAGGCCAAAAAAGTATAAAATAAAGTGTTTGAAATTTTAGGACATTTACTGTACCTAACATAAGCAACATATTCTAATTAACAGGTGGTTTTTATTTGTGTCTTACAAAAATTAAATATCTATATAAATATTCAAAAATGGTGGCACCCATGCTCTCAACTTTTAACCTACTACATGAATAAACATTAATACATAAAATATTTGACATCTTTTTTTTTTCTTTGTCAATGAAAATAGAACTGGACATATTATCAACCCTGTTTCCTGGAATAAGAAGAAAGAAAAATTGTCATTTAGCGTCATCTGCTGTAATTACATTCAACAGATTACAGTTTCATATAATGCTGACAATATCAGATAACAAATATATAACATTTGTTAGTGTTTCTCTCTCTCTCTTTTTTTTTTTTTTTTCTAAAAAACAGGCTTGAATGTCAATTCTGGTTTTCAAGAAAAAATAAGAAAAATATTTTAAAATTATGTTGCTATCTAAGGTCAGTAGATTAAAGTTAATAATTTCTATACATCACTCATATTAGTAAGAGTGTAGTGAGTTACAAAATACAAGCAAATATACATGTTTTATTTTTAATGCTAAGCAAAATTTTCAGCAGAAGACATATTGAAATATTTTTTTTTTTTTGTATTTTTCAAAGAAAACAGGTTTTGACATTTCATGCAAATTGTCTCCATGGATGGAGACAATTTGCAAGAAATGTCAAATCCTGTGCTATGGGAAAAATAACAAAATTTCACCAATTTGTTGTCTGCTGAATTAGCCCTGAGAGTGGTAAAGGTTAATACCTACAGACTATGCAATCATATAAAATATATTAGCCCATACAGAAGAAATTTAACCAAATTTCAGTGTCCATATTTATGGAAAAACTATGGTGTGGAGAAAAAATGAAATACAAAATAAACACAAAAGTATACATGTACCTACATAAACCTACATAAATTAATACAAAATATTACCATAAAAAACAACATACACACAAAACAACAACAACAAAAAAAAAAAAAAAAAAAAAAAAGAACTACCGGTAAGTTATAATGTGGTATAAACCAGTATTTTGTTGGAACTGTCTGAACATTTCGGTCCATTTCCAGTTTAAGGGGTGTCTGATTAGCTTTTATTATTACCATGTTTTATAGAAATTTTGGTATTAAATGCAAACAGTGTAGACCCTGATCAGACGCCACATTCTGCGGCGTCCAATCTGGGTCTTCACTGTTTGCAAATGTCCCTTTTATGGGATGCCAGGCATAAATGGGTTAAAGAGCCAATTGCTCTAAACAGTCGTACCCCTTAACCCTTAAGGTCACTCCTGGTACTAATAACCGCAACTCTTGAATGACAAGGGAGATAATAAGGGTGGTTTTCGATTAAAACAGAGGAGCATTTTTTCTAGACCGGAGTATATAATTTCTAATTTTAATTAAATCTGTTTCCGCGTAGTATGACCCGTCAACTAAGCATATAATAGTGAAAACAAAACTGATAAATATTTTTCATCTGAACAAATAAAGGGAAAGAAAAAAATATTCTAACGTTGAATTGATTCTAACAACGGACGCTCTGCTCCGAACATTCGGTGTAAACAAACGCACAAGATTTATTTACGTTTTTTTTTTTTTTCGCGGGAAGTGTCACACGACGAACCGAGACTGTGAACACAGAAAACCAAGGATTGTTTTAGTGATATTTGAACGTGCTTCTCTCGATTTTTTTTTATTTATTTTGATAATTTTATATTTTTATGACGTGATTTTATCTACTTTTCTACATAGTAATTGGATTACACTCAAAATGTCGGAAAAATTGAGGCAAGGAAGCAGGTTCAAGAGAAAGGGGGGCTCATCAAGTCTTCTCGTATGAAAGTAGGGAAACAGAATATTCATGAGCTGTCTGTCTCAGGTCAAGGGGGTGTTTATGATAAAAAAAAAAATCTTCTTAAATGTAATGTAATGAAAGGTCTATATATTATACCCGAATAAAATGCAATGTGCTCTCGCTAGCCTAACCCTTTCTAGACCTTTCAAAAGAGTTTTATTCCCTGACAGTGTCAATTTATTGCAAAAAGAAAAAAAAAAAAAAAAAAACTGATACAATAAAAGAGGACAGAAAAAATCAGACAGGAAATAAAATAATTTACCTTCAGTTTTTCGGTCCCAAATTGAAGAGGCTGATCAAGCACTCAAGTATACTATGATCTATATGGGTAGGTCATTAAATCCTTTGTTTGTCACTTTGCAAGAAATAGACAAATCGAAAGGTTGAAAATCTTCATTAGAACTCGTTGAAATTCAGCATGTTGACATTATTTTGTTATCTTTTGTAACACTTCACCGATTACGTCACAGTTACATGAAATGACGTAGGTAGGCATTTTTCTGAGGAGGGCCTCAGCGGGGTAATTAAAATAAACACTTATGAGGCTTTCCCAGGGGCTTTGGGGAACAGGGGAATAAGGTCCTTTATTTCAGGGGAACAAAAGTCTAAAACTGAAGGAAACAGGGGGACAAAGACATTTTCGGAACAAGGAACATAGATAATCGGGATTTTGATTAGGGGGAACAAGGGAAAATGCCGGGGAAATTCTCAGGGAAACAAGGGAACAGGTACCCCCTCTGGGAGGGCTGACATGAATTTACAGTAAAGTTGAGGCAAAAATGCTTATTGACCCTGTTCCTTTACTTTCCCAAAGTTTTATTACTCTTTTGGTTTCAATGATGACAATGAAGTGGACGGGTCTTTTTTACACAATTTTTATATTTTATCAAGAACCAGACCTTTATTATGGTAATAAGCCATTATATTTAAGACATATTCATTTTGCCATGGCAACAGAAGTCTGAAATTAATTTGGTCAAAAAGTAACTTTTCATTTCTTACTGCGTATGGATATTGTACATGAGATTTTGTAAAATTTTGTTTCGTATTTTATGGTTATCTTTAGAAATTAACTCTGTGTATGATGTAGCGTTTTGACTAACCGCCTATTGTATTTTCAAAAAAAAAAAAAAAAAAAAAAAAAAAAATCAGGTCACGTGTGCCTAATTGTGTACAGGAGTAGTCAAGATTCTAGCTATGATGTATTTATGTTCCAATGCGAGTGTTAACCGCAGGAAAAAAAAAAAAAAAGCTTCTGGAGATACAGAAAAGCCGTCGCTAAAAACATTTGATGATCCTGATCCTTTATTTCCAAATTATTAGTTTTTTGGTTTCCATGACAACAATCAAATGGATAGGTCTTTTGCAAAAAATTCTTACATTTTATTGAGAACTACTCATGGAAACTTTTTGGTTAAATTTTGTTGTTGAAACGTATTGATTAGTATGACCATAAAGTCCTTTTTTATGGTAATTTTCCATTGTGTTTAATTTTTTTTTTTTTTTTGGTTGCCATGACAACAGAAGTTTAAAATTAATTTGGTCAAAAAGAAATCTTTTTATTCATACTGCGTATAGATGTTGTATGTCAAATTTTGTAAAAATTTATATAATATTTTCATAACTATCTTTAGAAATTACTGAGTATGATGAGGTGGGTGGGGTAACTGCCTATTGTACTCTCAGAAATTTTCCAGGTCACATGTTTCTTACCGTGTACAGGAGTAGCCAATATGCTTAATATTGTTAAAGCAACGACTGGTCACAGAATATGCAGATTAAGAGAATTGTTATGTAATTTATATCCATAATAGTTATCATTTTCTCTATAATTGCTTTTTTTATGATTTAGAGGGTAGGGGTAAATAAAAGTTAATACCATTCAAACAACATGGTGGCTCACCTTCATACTCCGTCAGAATACAACTTATACATAGTTTGATCTGTTGCAAAAGTTTAAAGGAAATCTATTGTTAGGAAGTATGTTACATATTAGTATCGTCAGTACGTGCTTGTTAAAATTGATGTGATTTTGTCTGAATTTTCTTGTTTGAAAATGAGAAATAAAACATATGCACTTGTATTCGGTGAAACCTTTGTGTGTTTTGCTCTGGTTATTCCTTTGAGCTAAATCACTTACAGTAAAAAAAAGATTTTACCCTATATTAATGAACTAATAACGAATTTTTGCATGTTAGTAAAATTTTACCAAAATGGCCATAGTAGTAAACATAGTAGGGTTCTTTAAAGAGCCATAACTGGTAAACCAGATGGTAACATGGCTATTTTATTGACTTAAAATAATCAAAATAAAACACAAAACTGAATAATAAAATATGAAAAAAATTTATTGTTGGGAAAAAAATAAGGGTCAGGTGTCAGTAGTGACCTTAAATGCCAAGAAAACCTGCATCTGAAAATGTCGTCTGTTTACGTCGTCTGCTGAATATTCTTGCAAACTTTTCAAACATACTTTTTGCATATAGGCAAACAGTGTGGACACAGATCAGACTGCTCCTAGAGGAGCAGTCTGATCTGGGTCCACACTGTTTGCAACCATGAATTTAATTATTTTAAAGTTACCGGCAGAAGACAAAGCAGACGACAATTGTTGTGTTTGGCATCTTAAGGATTAAGATGCCTCTCATAAAATGTGAACAAGTCTATTTGACTAGCTAGTAAAAATGTGCTGAAAGGCTCACAAACAGTGCAGTCCCTCTGAGCACTGAACTATTTGCTCACACATTTAAATATTTAGTGTAAATATAGTATTTTCCCCCACCCTACAGCCTACCCAGCGGGCACATAACGTAGGGCGCTGGCTGTAACTAATGTTGTTAGAACTTGTAGCCCAACCCCATTGCTTTTTGAGGCAATAAAATATGTTTAAACTTAACGTTGAAACAATGTTGATTCAATGATGATTCAACGTCAAATCGACATTGTTTCAACGTTGTGTGCCTGCTGGGTACCCAACTTTCCCCATTTTATACATCATAAAGATATCAAAGAATGTTTTAATTGCAACCCTTTTGGCATTCTCTGCCCGAAGTACATATTATAGAATCTACCACATTACCCCTAATAATTCAGACTGACAGGCCTGAGCAAACATAGCAGAGTTAAATCAGACACTGCAGAATGTGTCTGATCACAGATTACACTATTTGCCATTCATTCCGCTGCTTTTTTAGAAACATCAACAGGCAGTATAATGGACTTAATGAACTTCCGGGACACATATGGTAAGAAGTCATGGGGTCCAACTACTTAGGTTATAAACAGTAACATTTTTTCCAACCAGAAAAGATTAATCCTTGTCATGCTGAATAAATTAAGGTGCCACACCCACTTGTAATTTTCAGCCAATCAGATTGCTTGATCCAAGCTGTTCATATAAACTGAAATACAAAATGACAAACAGTGTAGATCCAGATCAGTTGGCTTCTTCCGAAGCCAACTGATCTGGATCTACACTGTTTGCAAAGGCAGGGTATATCTGGGTTCAGCAGGACAAGAGTTAATTAATATGTTTCTTATTTCTCTATAAAAAGACATTGTGGATGCACTCATTGAATTACCATATTTGTTTAAAATATCATATTTGCTTTAAAATACCATATTTGCTTTAAAATATTCAGGCACCATATTCCTTTAAAATAGACATTTTATTGTCCACAAAAGTTTAAAAATTGTTAATACAATCATAAAATGTGTTACTGACAACCTGTAAAATTTCACTTAGTCTTTCATTCTTGCACTGGATCAAAAATGAAATGCCAACATTAATTCAGAGATACAATAAAAAATCATTTCATTTTTGATTAAGTTAAAAAATACGAGACTAACTGAATTTTTACAGGCTGTCAGATGCCATATTTTATGGTGGTAGTCATATTATATAACAATTTATTAAACCTTTCTTGGGATAAAAAAAAATCTATTTTTGAGGAATATGGAGCCTTTAACTCTTTAAACTTTTTGTACTGAACTTTAAACAAGTCCATTTAACTGCCTCTTGGTGTTGCATCTAATCTGAATCTCTACTGTTTGCCCAAGCCTGTCTGTTCCAATACTTAGGTAAATATGTTAGCATACTGAGCAAAATACTATTGCAAGGCTGAAAGTCTCAGAAATCGTAAATACTGAAAATCCACTTCTCCAATACTGAAAATTACTTTTTCTCTATACTTCATACAGGACGAAAAATCTTTTCAATATGGAATTCAGTATGAATTCTGAAAGCATGCTATTGAATAACAATGTTTTCCTTGGGTAAAACAAGAAAAATATTAATTAACACTTCTCTTGCTGAACACGACATGCCCTGTCTTAGCAAACAGTGTAGATCAAGATCAGTTGGCTTCTTCAGAAGCCAATTGATCTGGATCTGCACTGTTTGTCATTAAATATGTGAATTTCTATAAAAAACCCGGATCAAGTAATCTGATTGGCTGGAAATTAGAACTGGGCGTGGCATCCTAATTTATTCAGCAAAGCAAGGGTTAAGCTAGACTGATACCTTTTTTTATAAGAACTGTTAGTCTCAAAACTGTTATATACTGAAAGGAAAAAGAAACGCAGGGTAAATTTTATTCCTAAATTTCATTCAAGTTTGAAAAAGTTTGTTAAATATTTTACTATGATTACAAAACGGTACATGTATGGAACAAAAGTTCCAAATTTCATTGGTTTGTGATCAACAAGTCTCGAGTTATTGAAGTTCATTGGTAGCTACCCCCCAAATCTTGAAATCAAAATCAAACTGAAAATCAATATCGGACAATACGGAAAGCCAAAATTTCGTGCAAAACAAGCATGTTTAAACCTTCAGCACAAGATTTCCTCACACCATTTGGTACACTTCAACAATACACAATGCTCTTCGAATCTTTTACCAATTTTTCTTTTCATTTTTACGCTACTTTGAAAGTTTTTTCAATCATGTTACGATTGACTGATGTTCAGAGGGGTAGGGCAATTGCGTTGCTGATGCAGGGTCAGAGGCAACAGCAAGTTGCCATTCATTTTGGGGTTAACGTCTCAACCAACTAAACGTCTTGTTAGACGTTTAAAGGAGACAGGGCATTTAGCAGACCGACCGCGGTCTGGGCGTCCACGCGTGACGTCGCGACGTCAAGACAGGGCAATCCGTCTGGCACATTTGCGGAATCGTTATCTCACTGCTACCGAAAATGCCCTTAATACAGTAGGTACGCATAATCGACAAATTTCTCCGAAGACTGTTGGAAGTCGATTGCGTGAGATTGGTCTTCGAGCTCGTCGTCCATACGTTGGTCTGCCTCTGACCCAGGCACGTAGGCTGCGTCGTATGGCGTGGTTGACGGCGCATGCGCCCAGGCTATTTCCGATGAGGCAGTGGAGACGAGTTCTTTTTACGGACGAGTCTAGGTTCACTCTCTATCGCGCAGATGGTCGACGTCGTGTGTACTGACGTCGCGGAGAACGCTTTGCCGACGCCTGTGTTGTCGAACGGGATCGGTTTGGGGGTGGCTCTGTTATGGTCTGGGGAGGCATTGCTCACGGGATAAAATCACGATTATTATTGCGGGCAATATGACCGCAGTAAGGTATAGGGATGAGATCTTGCGTCCTGTTGCAGTCCCGCTTGTGCAACAACGTAATCTGATTCTGCAGCAGGACAATGCCCGACCACATGTTGCCCGAGTTTGTCAGGATTTCCTGGCAAACAATAACATCGCACCACTAGCATGGCCACCGTACAGTCCAGATTTGACCCCAATAGAGCACATGTGGGATGAGCTGGACAGAAGGGTTAGGAAGCGCCGAAATCCCCCCGCAACTCTCGCACAACTAAAGAATGCATTGATCGATGAATGGAATAACATCCCGATGCGAACTGTCAATGCTTTGGTTAACTCTATCCAAAGGAGAATTAGGGCAGCAACTGCAGCAAGAGGGGGGCACACCCCGATATTGATTTTCAGTTTGATTTTGATTTCAAGATTTGGGGGGTAGCTACCAATGAACTTCAATAACTCGAGACTTTTTGATCACAAACCAATGAAATTTGGAACTTTTGTTCCATACATGTACCGTTTTGTAATCATAGTAAAATATTTAAACTTTTTCAAACTTGAATGAAATTTAGGAATAAAATTTACCCTGCGTTTCTTTTTCCTTTCAGTATATATGTATTACAACATAAAACTGCATCACACATGAGATAAGAAAGCACCACTGGTTAATGCCTAGGATACTGGAAAAAAATTCCGTAGATGTCATTTTGAAATGCTTTTCTTACTTTTTCCCAGAAAATAGTTTGACATGTCATGCAAATTGTCTCCTTAGGAGACAATTTGCATGAAATGTCAAAGCCTGTTTTCTGGAGAAAAAAAATAGGTAAGAAAAGTATCACCAGTTTGTCCTCTGCTGAAAATATCCAGTGCCTCATAAATGTTAAAAATCAGAATACATGCAGTATTGTGCTTTTCCTTGGCATGCAAAGAGCATAGGTCCAGACAAATGGATTTTTTTTGTTTTTGCACCAAAACATTGTAGAAAGGATCATTCAGAAAATAAACATATCTTGAAGGTACTAACTATAGTATACATACATGTACCATATTTACCCCAAATATTCAGACAGCCAGGCCTGCAAACAGTGTGGACCCTGATTAGATGTTGCAGAATGCCTATGCCACTTAGTAAAACTTCAGTGAAAAAATCTGTAATCATTAAATTTTTGGCCCAACATTGTCGCTGACCAGTAAAATTTGCCACTCAAAATTTGCTAATCAGTAATTTTTTGGGCCAAAATTCACTTAACAGTAAACCCCACTGAGACACTAATGTTTTGGTGCAAGAAAAATGTACAAAATTCGTCCAAAATTATCGCCACAACTATCGCCTTATCTGGAACTATGAAAAGACAAAACAAAAAAGAACACCCTAAGATAAAATATATCAAAGTTACCTACCAGTATATAATTTTCCCTTTTATTCTTCTTATGTTGATTCTGTCCATGTTATTATATTAGAGCAGCAACACACAAAATTTGAGTAAAAGTAAAAAAAAAAGAAAAAAACAAATCCCCGTTTGATAATAAGGCTGCCCCTTTGTCTATATCAACAACAAATTCCAGGATACATTTAGCCTAGGATAACTGATTACGGCAGCAGGTGCATTATTATTTTCTTTTTCTCCATTTTTTTTTTATCATTTTTTTCTTCTTTATTTGCACAAATTAAATTTCTTTTAAAAATATACTACAGAATAATACAGTGAATGTCATATAATTTTGAACACCTGTCTGACAAAATTGTACATGCAAACAGAGCAGACCCTGATCAGACTGCTCCTGAAGGAGCAGTCTGATCAGGGTCTGCACTGTTTGCCTTTCCACTAAGCATTTTAAGAAACAGCTGCATAAAGACCAAAATTTAAGCCAAAAAAGCATGGAATAAAGTCTTTGAAATTTTAGGACATACTGTATTAGACCTGGCTGTCAGAGATGATTCCACTACAATTCTAGGGTATTTGTGCGGAGGATTAGAAAAATCACCGTATTTCTCTCCAAAACAAAATTGTATCAAGACCTGGTAGGCCGAGGAAATATAATGCTAACAACGTTACATTGGGTAAAAATTTCAGCAGACAACATTTTAAAAATTAATTTCTTATTTTCCCAGAAAATAAGATTGGACAACTTGCATGAAATTTCAGACTATACTTCTGGAAAAAAAAATAAATAAATAAATAAATAAAATAAAATAAAAATGTTGTTGGCTGAAATTTTTAGCCAGTGTGCTATAAATTTTAAGGGAAGTAAAACAACAACTACAAATATCTTTGCAGAAAGTTTAATTCTTCATCTTGAACATATACAGAAGAAATATAAATCTCAACTTGTGAGTCTTTTAATTCTGTTAACATGGCACTCAGTACTACACAAAAAATTTGAGCCAACGCACGACAAAACCTACAAAACGGCTGGTGCGCCCAGGGAAGACTCAGATCAACCTGGGCATCCGCCCAATCTGATCAGTCTTTGCTTTGCGCTCAATGGGTAGCTTAGGACCCAAGCTTTCTTCATGCGGACAGCAAAGACTCTGATCAGACTGGGCGGATGCCCAGGCTGATCTGAGTCTTCGCTGGGCGCACATGCCATTTTGCAGGTTTGTCATGCGCTGGCTCATTTAATAAATCATAAAAGTAATTTTTAAGTCATCTTCATTTAGAACAAAATACCAGTGTTCCAGATATACGTAACACAGCTCCAGGTAAGACTTTATTCAACTGAAAATCATAGATATTTTTCTTATTTCTCCACAAAAAACATAAATTGTAGGTATTTGTTAGAAGCACCTCACTGAAGCACTTCTAATGAGTACTCACAACATATGTTTTCGTGGAGAAATAAGAAAAATATTTCTGGGATACTCCCTCTTATCTGGACCTATGTAATAATTGCTGTATTTATACTGAGAGGAAATAGAAACTATACATCTGATTTCAAAGTGGGCCAGAGAACACATAAAAAGTGAAATTTCACTCTTTTTATGAAATTTTTGATATCTCAGACATTATGCTCAAACTTTTATTTCACCAATCTGACATGGTTAGCAAACGCTCACTTGTAAAGGTCAACAATATGACACAGGGGTCAAAATTATGGAGTTAAAGTTTTTCTCACTTTTGTCAAGTCAACAGATGTACCTGGTGTAAGAACCCAAAGCATCAATAACGGTTTGACATTGACATGTCATGGATCTCGTCAGATGCCGAATTGCCCGCACTGGTATCTACCTCCATTGCTGGATAAGCACCCTTTCAAACTGATGTAGATTATGTGGTGCATGCCAGCTTACACACCTACCAAGTTCATCCCACAAGAGTCTTGATGTCTGTGGCTTTGGTAACAAACTGATGCCATCTACATCTAACGTGATCCCTGAGACTTTGATGTCAAGCTGTTATCGATACAAGTGGTTCTTACAAACAGTGCTCTACAAACAGAGAGGCAAAAGTGAGTGAAAACCTGAACATAATTCTGACCCCGTAAAATCACTGACCTTTACAAGTGAGCCTTTGTAGGTCTTAATCTCATCAGAACAAGCTTCTTTACACACTTTAACCTATAAGAGCAGTCTAATCTTTTAAAATCACAAGCAGATGATTGATTGTGTTGGGGTTTAACGACACGTCAACCCTTGAGGGTCATTTTGTGTCGTCTCCCAGAGAAAGGGAGAAAAGAGATAGAAGAGAGAGTAGAGGAGATGAAAGAGAGGGACAGGGAAGAAAGAGGAACAGGAATGAAAGTGAAGAAACAGAAGGAATAAAAAAACATTCCCCCTCTACCCTTACCCACTACAAGGATAGCAGGCCTTGCCCAACTGTAAGCCAATATCAGTTGGACGCCCCAGTGATGTAAGATGACAAAGCAGACTACAATTCTTGTGATTGGCAGTTTAAGGGTTAAGGAGAAATCAGAATATAGGATTTCAGAGAGAAATACGAAACTGTTTTTCATTGAATTATGTTTTTCATTGAAATATAAAATAACATCTGAAAATAAAAAAATAATATCTGAAACTCTGACACAAGCACTGGTAAGTCATTCCTGGCAAGAAGAGGAATGGATACTCTTTCAAGGGATATAACTCTGACATGAAAGTATTTTCCTCCCTCCTCATTGGAGAGTACTTTGAACAAGCATTCAAAGACAAGGATTTTTAAAAGGATTCAAGCACTAAAGTATTCAATTCCTATCTGCCTTTGAAAGCTAGATAAAAATTTTGAGATATATCAATTCCTCTTGTAATCATTGGTCCCTCTATCACTGATGACAGGAAATATAAGCAGTGTCGACATAAATATTCTTCTTATTTCTCCATAAAACATAATATTATTTTGTGGTTACTTATAACTATCTCAATGAACGAGATGGAAATGTAATAAATTTGCCCATTAGCAATCCCAAAGCAGATCTCCACAATATCACTGCACACGCCAAGTTTGGTGAAAAGCCATTGGATATTTACTAAAGTTATCATCCAGAAATGAAAATACAAACTTGTCGCGGGCAGATAACTCCTTGTCAAAATCTGACGAAATTTGCCCATCAGTAATCCCAAACCAGATTTCCACAACATCAATGCACACATCAAGTTTGGTGAAAATCCATTGATATTTACAAAAGTTATAAACGTATTTTATAGAGAAATAAGAAAAATTATCCCAGAATTATCACCAACATCTCTGATTCACTTATAGATGCACTTCCAAGGGAGGCAAATCTGTCACAAATGTTTTCCTCCCTTCTGAAAAGGGGTCGCCTCTTTTTAGGGGAGACCCATTTCAGGAGAGACTTGATATGCAGGACAACAAACAGGGAGTACAGAAATTATCTCCCTTGTAAAATGAGGGAAAATCCATCTAGTGCATCTCGTCTTCTTAAAACTTTTCAGCAGACGACATTTTGAAATATTTTTTCTTTTTTTTCTTATTTTTCCTAGAAAATAGGATTAGACACTTCATGCAAATTGTCTCCAATGGAGACAATTTGCATGAATTGTTAAATTCTGTTTTCTGCAAAAAATAAGAAAAATATCACCAATTTGTCATCTGCTGAATTTGCCCAGAAAGTGGTAAAGGTTAAGTATCATAGCCAAACAAACAATCACTCTTATTTGAAAAAAGTTTACAAGATTAAGTCAAAGCAATGATATGACAAAGACTGTTTTAATAAAAGAGAAACTCTCAAGGATAACAGCTGAAAAAGCAGAAAAATATTCAGTCGAACCAAAACAATACCCTAACACATACCATGCTATGTGTAAATTCAGAAGGCGGCATTTTGAAATATAGTCAACTCTCGTTATCTTGACTTCGTTTATCTCAAATATCCGCTTATCTTGAAGTGAAAATCTGGTCCCTGTTTGAACAAGGAAAACTAACAACAGGTAACAAATATTGTGGAAAAGGAGAAATTGCTCCGAATTTCTCCTCTTTTCAGCAATATTTTCAATACATCTCTAACCTCAGAAGTCAAATTACATATTCATTTGTGAAATATGGTTGTTCGATTTGTTTGTCCCTCAATTCTACAAATCTGATATGTCGAGATACGGATATCATGAAGTATTTCAGAGAGTTCCTTGGACTTCGAGATAACGAGAATCGACTGTATTTTTCTAATTTTTCCTAGAAACAGGCTCTGATGCTTATGCAAATTGTCTCTGAAGGAGGCAATTTGCATGAACTGTCAAATCCTATTTCCTAGAAAAAATAAGAAAAAATGTTTCAAAATGTCATCTGCTGAATTTTTTACCTAACATGCTAAGTGCTTACATGATTGTTACAGCTGATTTATTGAGGTTTTGTTGTGAGGTAAGAAAAAATTTGTCGGTGGATTTCAAGATATGGTTAATATCGTAATTCGTATCACAGAAATGTAGAACAGACTGATCCATCACATCACATCTATGACACACACTTAAAAAATAAAAGAAGCAGAAGAAAAAACATACAAAGAAAATAGCTCCTGATAAGAGTAGGTACCAGGAAAATATTTTTCTTATTTCTCCATGAAAACATATGTTGTGGGTACTCATTAGAAGCGCCTCGCCGAGGCGCTTCTAATGAGTACCCACAACATATGTTTTTGTGTAGAAATAAGAAAAATATCGACATTTTTTGGTTGAAAAAAAAGTACCTTATCCGGGGCTATGAAAGAAACTACTATTGTCAGAGAATACCCTGATGTTTATAGTCCTGCTAGTGGACAGGTTTGATGATGATGATGACTTTTTTGGTGTTTTCTGTCCCTTTCAACATTATTTAAGTCATACTGAGATAATGGAAGTGTGATAATGAAAGGCTCTCTGCAAAGAAGCGCCATACAGTCATGAGGTGAACTCCGCCGCCGGCCGGATTCTAACCCAGGACCTTGTGACCTGAAGTCCGCGCCAACCACTCAGCTACCCCACCACATTCATGGAAGCAAGGTAGTCTTTCTATTATGGAATGATGTCAATAATAGTCAAAAACCTGTTAAACAAGCACATATGAAAGCCAAAACTGGTTGCTTAATACAGGTGCTTGCTTAATACCGGTAGATTTCCACTTCTTCGCCATTAATGGGATCTGAAATAGTGGCCTTTCAAGGCAGGTGCTTGCTTAATACAGGTAGATTTCCACTTCTTTGCCTTTAATGGGATCTGAAATAGTGGCCTTTAAAGGCAGGTGATTGCTTAATACAGGTGGTCGTTAGGACAGGTTTGACTGTAATCTGAATTAAGTCAAAATAATACTTGTGTATATACAAGCTAGAACAAACAAAACTATAACCTTATCAAGTATGTGAAATCTCAACCCAGATCAGCTTGCACAGTCTCAGATACTGAACAGTCCAGACTTTCAGAATGCACCATAGCTTTAGAATGAATATCTAGATAAAGATGTTTATTATTTCTCCATCAAAACATATGTTCTGGGTATTCATTTAGAAGTACTGAGGCACTTCTAATGAATACCCACAATGTATATTTGAATGGAGAAACAGGAAAAAAAAACATAAAAAAATTTAACCCTTGTCCTACTGAACCCAGCTATGCTCTGCCTTTGCAAACAGTGTAGATCCAGACCAGTTGGCTTCTGAAGCCAACTGATCTGGATCTGCACTGTTTGCCATTAAGTATGTGAATTTGAACTAACAACCTTAAGTAATCTGATTGGCTGAAAATTAGAAGTGGGAGTGGCATAGTAATCTATTCAGCATGGCAAGGGTTAAAAAAAAAAAAAAAAAAGATCTGATCAGTAGCTATGTGTATGATTAAATAGCTTGTACAATCCATACCACATGGTCCTGCTGGCTAGAGATCTTGACTTGGAATTTGGAGATTGCAGCTTCGAATCTCCATTCCAGCCAAGAAATAATCCAACCTTTAGTACAACAAACCCATACTCTATATACCCTGGGTTGAGTATAAGGTGAATAAAACGGCCTTTAGAGATGGATAGCAGCATACAAACAATACACAATGCCATCCTGATATAAATGAAACATAGCTGAAAGGGCGGTAAAATCTCAGTTACCATCATATCATAAAGCAAATGCTTCGAGTCTCATCACACAGCACAAATGTGCAGACTGATCTAGGTTCATATAAGTCACATACGCACAAAGGTATCCTTTTGCTTATCTTGACACTTATAAGAATGTTAATATGCCATCTTAATAAAAATAACTGTACAGTATATGCCCTAAAAATCAACTTAATATATCAAAGTTGGGAAGGGAAGTAATCCAATTTTACACAAGGAGGCAATAGTCAAGACTGCTTACTGCTCTTCTGTGCCTTGATAAAGTTGAGAAATGAACTCTCAGCACTTATAATTCAAATTTTTGGGTACTCGCATAATATAACGGTTAGAACTCAATAATTGGGTAACCAAAAATTTAAAAATAAAACAACAAATATTAGCTGAAATAAAATAAAACGGTTTTAACTGATAACTTAAAAACTATGGTCTAAATAACAAAACCATAATGAAATGCAATATAATTGCAAGCAAATTAAAAAACAAACAACGGCAGACAAAATGATGAAAAGAATACAGAGAAACAAAATAGTAAAGATATACGGATAAGGAAAACAAACAGATTAGAAAAGCCATACAATATATCGTGACATAGCAAGGTTGACTTGGATTATACATTCAGCAACACACACTACAATCTCTTTATAACACGGTTCCTTATAACATGGTTTTGGATACAACACGGTTCAAAGATGGATCCCAAAAATGTATAGATTATATTGAAAAATGACCATAAATGGTCATTTTTCAATATAATCTATACATTTTTGTTTGGATATAACATGGTTGTTTAACTAACATAGTTTATACTATGGACCCCAACAATAGTGTTATAAAGAGGTTGAGGTGTATCTCTCAAACTGTATTTACCAAAAATATTTGCTGAATTTTTTATGATGGTAAGCAGGTTTTACTACACATCAACTCATAATGGTCATTTGTGACAGTGAAAATCTTGAATAGACTTTATAAATGTGTTGATTGGATTTGTTTCATTGTTCATAAATAAATCACAAAGTGAGAAATTTATAATACATCTTCTGAAGTGCATGCACTTTCTTTCGCCAGAAACTGACAACTGCCCTTCTTGAATCTGCAGAAGGGAGAAAATGACCGTAGAAGTTATTTCATGATCAATCTCCACGAAAGAATGTTGCCAACCTCGGTTGGGGTTGAACTCGTGACCTCCTGGTCTCCAGTCGGACGGCGCATCCAACTGAGCCATCGAGGGCGGCTCTCAGAAGAATGGTAGTATCTGACGCAGGACTAGAAATCCATGTTCATATCTTTCATTTGGACCAAGAGAGAACTAGAGCTGGTGTTTGTAAAACACTATGCCCCCAACTGCCTGACTCTAACACTGTCTGACTCCAACACTGCTTAGCCATGACGGTAACAACAGTACAAATATATGATTTCAATGTTATTTTATCAAAGGGAAATAACTCTAAAATAGGAGATGATTGGGATAAGAAAAAAACACGGATCACCTATTTTTTCATGAGGAATCAAAACATGAAATTTCAAAACATTAGCATACATGGTTCATAACTTATGCTATACACAATAAAGCAACGACATTAAATGGCCCGAAATTGCGAAGGGCCATAACTCCAACATTTCATTTAATTGGTTCAAAATTTATTCAGGTGATCTCCTCCTCAATCCCAATCAGTATACCAAATATCATGGCTCTAGCTTAAATACTTTTTGAGATATCTTGCTGAAAAAGTCAAAATGCCTAGAACTACAAAGGGCCATAACTACATCAATTTTTCATGGAATTCCCTAAAAAACAAACCAGGTAATCTCCACATCATCCCCAATCAGCATATAATATTTCAAGACCCTAGCTTGTGCTTTGAGAGAAATCTTGCTGACAAGGTCAAAATGAGCAGAACTGCAAAGGGCCGTAACTTTATCAATATTTTCATGGAATTCTCTCAAAATATAATCGGGTAATGTACACATCTATCCCACTCACTGTATCGAATTTCAAGAACCCAGCTTAAATACTTTTCAAGATATCTTGCTCACAAGATTTAATTCTGATTTTTTTCAAAGGGGCATAACTTTAAATAAACATGCTAGACAAGAAACAAAATACGGGTCGGCTATTTTTTCATTGGGAACCCAAATATAAAATTTCAAAACCCTAGCGTGCAGGGTTCTTAAGATATGGCATGCACAAAAAAAGCTTGACGAACGGACAAACAGTCGGATGGACAAATGAAGGCAAAATAATATGCCCCATCAATTTCATTCGAAACTGGGGGCATAATCAGGTCATCTACTCATCGCTACCAATCTATTCATCAAGTTTCAAGGCTCCAGCTTCAATAGTTTTTGAGATATTTTGTTCACAAGGGAAACATGCCCAAATTTACAAAGGGCCATTAATTATGAAATATTTTTCAGAATTTACAAAACAATTAATCAGGTCATCTACTCATCATTACCAATCAATTCACCAAGTATCAAGTCTCTAGCTCTAATAGTTTTTTAGATATTTTGCTGACAAGATAAAAATGCCCAAAATAACAAAGGGGCATAACTCAAGAAGTATATTTCAAAATTTCTTCAAAAGTTAATCAGGTTGTCTACTCATCACTACCAGTCTATCCATCAAGTGTCAAGGCTCTAGTTCCAACAGTTTTTGAGATATTTTGCTGACAAGGTAAAACTGCCCAAAATTACAATGGGCCATAACTCATGAAGTATTTTTCAGAATTTCTTCAAAAATTAATCAGGTCATCTACTCATCACTACAAATCCATTTACTAAGTTTCAAGGCTCTAGCTCTAACAGTTTTTGAGATATTTTGCTGACAAGATAAAAATGCCTAAAATTACAAAGGGGCATAACTCAAGAAGTATATTTCAAAATTTCTTCAAAAGTTTATCAGGTTGTCTACTCATCACTACCAGTCTATTCATCAAGTTTCAAGGCTCTAGCTTCAATAGTTTTTGAGATATTTTGCTGACAAGTTAAAAATGCCCTAAATTACAAGGGCCATAACTCATGAAGTATTTTTCAGAATTTCTTCAAAAGTTAATCAGGTCATCTACACATCACTACAAATCCATTTACTAAGTTTCAAGGCTCAAGCTCTAACAGTTTTTGACATATTTTGCAGACAAGGTAAAAATGCCCAAAATTACAAAGGGCCATAACTCAAAAGGCATTTTTCAAAATTTCTTCAAAAGTTAATCAGGTTGTCTACTCATCACTACCAGTCTATTCATCAAGTTTCAAGGCTCTAGCTCCAACGGTTTTTGAGATATTTTGCTGACAAGATAAAAATGCCCAAAATTACAAAGGACCATAACTCATGAAGTATTTTTCAGAATTTCTTCAAAAGTTAATCAGGTCATCTACTCATCACTACAAATCCATTTACTACGTTTCAAGGCTCTAGCTCTAACAGTTTTTGAGATATTTTGCTGACAAGGTAAAATTGCCCAAAATTACAAAGGGCCATAACTCAAGAAGTATTTTTCAAAATTTCTTCAAAAGTTAATCAGGTTGTCTACTCATCACTACCAGTCTATTCATCAAGTTTCAACGCTCTAGCTTTAATAGTTTTTGAGATATTTTGCTGACAAGATTGCATCCATATTTTTTTTCAAAGGGCCATAACTCAGAAAAGGGGCATATTCCTGTCAAGAAAAAAAAATACGTGTCAGCTATTTTTTCATGAGGAATCCATATATGAAATTTCAAAACAGTAGCATTCACGGTTTTAAAGTTATGTTATGCATCAAAAAGCGTGACGAACGGACGGACGGACGGATGGACGGACGGACGGAACGGACGGATGGACGGACGAACAACCCAGAAGCAATATGCCCCTCCAACTTCTTTGAAGTTGGGGGCATAAAAAGGGACTTGTTTGTTCAATTATTAAACACAGATTAGGAAACTAACTGTATGAGATTGTAGCAATATGTTTCCTAAGTTGACTGGTGGGTGTTTATTAGAGACTGGTAATTCCAAGAAAAACATAAAAAAAAAATCACCAGTTTTCAGGGGATTTTCAGGCCAAGATTAGAGCATGGGCATTTATTAGAATTTTTAGGGTACTCAAAATTCAGTTTAAAAAAAAAACAACGAGAAACTCTCGGCTACCAGAATTTGTTAGATCTTGCTATGCACTTGCAAAGAGATAAAGAGAACTTATAAAGAGATAAACAAAGCACAACACACACGAAGGAAACAATAAAAAAATAACAATGAGCTTCATTTTTAACATATCTGGAATGCATTTGTGGGTCTTGGCAGCTACATGTGATCTGTATCATCACACAGGAACTGAAACCGACTGTGATTTAAAAAAAAAAAAAAAAAAAATAACTGCAACAGATACTAATGGAAACTATTGTGATAAACCTCATGCTCTTAGCTTGTCATAATTAGTTTCAGATTTAAGTTTTGTGTATTTGTGAGTATAAACACAATCCTCTTTACAAGACTGTTACCGAGATACAAACCAAAATCCATGTTAGGTGAACATGTTGTAGCTAAAAAAAAATGTATAGATTATATAGAAAAATGACCATAAATGGTCATTTTTCTATATAATCTATACATTTTTGCTTGGATACAAACCATAAACCATTTAAGGTCATTTTTCTATTTAATCGATACATTTTTGTTGGACACAACGTGGTTGTTCAGTTAACCCAATGTTTGCTCTCGATCCCAACAATAGTATTATAAAGAGGCTGGGGTGTAAATCTATGTGCACAATACAAAGATATTTTTATACCCATTACTCTAATGGTATAGTTCTAAAACGAAAAGCATCAAAGCGTTTAATACATGACCTAATTGATACTGCCAACTTTGAAATAAAAAACAAGCATGACATTTTGAAAAAGGTATTAATGTGCTCAGGGTATAATGATGATTAGGTGTTTTACGTCCCTTTCAACATTATCAAAATCATATCGAGACGATGGAAGGGTGATAATAAATGGCTCTTCACAATGAAGCTCAATACAGTCGTGAGCTGAAATCTGCCTCCAGTGACAATTCTACCCGCGTGACCTCTTGATCCGAACTCGAGCATACTAACCACTAGGACCACTCAGATGCTTCTTTTTTGGGGTATAAAGATAAGGGTTTAACATTTTCTTCCTCAATTAGCCTGCCAACATCCTGAAACGCACTCCTATATAGAACACTAGTGTAAATTGAAGTTAATATAAGCCTTGTCATGAGAAAAGGAATCTTCAGGATGTATGCTAACAGTTCAGATCAAGATCAGCCAATGCAGTCTGATCAGTTTTTGCTGCTATATCTTTAAAGTATCCATATTTCTTAAAAATAGACATTTTATTATCCAAGAAAGGTTTCATAAATTGATATATGGTATTAATACAATCATAAGCACCTGACAGCCTGTAAAATTTCAGTTAGTCTCTCATTCTTGAAATGAAATGATTTTTTATCCTGTCTCTGAAATAATGTTGCCAACATTAATTCAGAGATTTGATAAAAAATTATTTCATTTTTGCTCCAGTTCAAAAACGAGAGACTAACTGAAGTTTTACAGGCTGTCAGATGCCACATTTTATGATAGTATCAATACTATATATCAATTTATTAAACATTTCTTGGATAAAAAAATGTCTGTTTTTGAGGAATATGGGGCCTTTAAAGTCTACAGTATACAATAATTTTGTTATCGGACAACAAAGGCACTGATCAGACTGTGCTTAAGCGCAGTCTGATCTGGGTCTCTGCTGTCTGCACATGCCCCGAAGACACCTTTTTCTATGGCAAGGGATCTTTATTAGTGTCAGTATAATATCATTAGTAATTACTGCTTCAATGAAACTGGCACCGACTATACCAACCCCTTGTGTGCTTTAGATACGAGTAGATATTTTTCTTAATTTTCCAAGAAAATGTGTTGTGAGGCTCTTCTAATGTGTCCCCACAATATATGATTTTGCAAAAAAATAAAAGAAAAGCATCAATACTTTTTGGCAGAAAAGCCAATTCTAAAGCTACAAATTTAGTATGTACTGTTTATTTTTCTGATATCCATGAAATTTTATCAAATTCCTGTTATATGAAGAAATAATAATAGTACAGTTTCTTTCTATGTAATTCCATTCAGATATATAACAAGAAAAATGCCTAACGGCATTATGGACGGATTTTTAAAAAGGTTAACCTTTTACAAAAGGTTAAACTGGGACGACGCCCGCCCGCCCACCTGCCTGGACATCGCTATTTTAAAGGATGGATTTTTTTTAAAAACCCGTCCAAAAACATAATCCTTAATACTATTCTGTTTTCTACCCTCTTTATGGGATACAAATAGACGGAAACAAAACAAAACAACAACGATAAAATATTCAAAACAAAAATGAGTTTTAGTAAATATCACCTCTTCCAGGCTCTGAGATTATATTTTAACCCTGTCACCCCTGAGTTTCTAAAACAGATTCTCCTACCATCAATTTTGGACATACACATTGTCGCAGATGGGGGTTCATTCAAAAATTCAAAACTGAATGCCAAACAGTACAGATCCTGGTAGAATAATGAGCCATCTCATCTGGTTCTGCATTGTTTGCAAAAGAGTATGTTTTCCTCTGCAGGCTTGAATGAATAAACCGATTTCTTATGAACGATTAGCTTTGTTCAAGATAACTTAACCCTTAAAATGCCAAGAAAACCTGCATCTGAAAATGTTGTCTGTTTATGTCGTCTGCTGAATATTCTTGCAAACCTTTCAAACCTATTTTTGTATACAGGCAAACAGTGTGGACCCTGATCAGACTGCCCCTAGAGGAGCAGTCTGATCTAGGTCCATACTGTTTGCAAAAATGACTTTTAAAATTACAAGCAGACAACAAAGCAAACGATAATTGTTGTGATTGGCAGTTTAAGGGTTAATTATATTGTTGTTTGTTTCTCAGACTGGTTTTCAATAACTATGTTCTAATCACATTTTTGTACAATATATCACTGTGCCAGTCTCAGTGATATTTGTTACTCTGACTGGTTTTTTAAAGTACTATGTTCTGATCACATTTTTTACATGCAATATATCAGGTGTGCCAGTCTCAGTGAAAATGGTGTAAGTACAGCAGTGCAATATCTATAATCTATACCAAATATCCTTTATGAATGAGGGCGCTGAAAATAAGAAACAAGAAGAAATAATTCAAGCTGGAATAACCCGATATAGCTGGCTGTAAAAAACAGAAATGAATACATGTACCTACAAAATATTCATTTTTATAGATTATAACATTTTCTATAAACTAGTCTAGCAGTTAATTTTATTTAATCTTGTTTTGTTGGTTTGGAGTTAAATGGCCCAGTCAACACTACTAAGGTCATGTTGAGCCTGTTATTTGATCTTTCATTTCAGGGCCCAGTTGTTCAAAGCTAACGACGTCGTTAGTTAACGATTCGTTAAAATTTACATCAAGTGATACGCAAATACGCTGAAATTTTTTGCTGAAAAAATGTGAGTAGCTTTTGCAGTGCAAAAGCTACTCACATTTTTTCAGCAAAAAATATCAGAATATTGTATATTGAATCTGCTAAAACAGTTAACGAAATGACCCTTAACGAGCTTGTTAAGCTAACGACGCTTTGAACAACTGGGCCCAGATCTTTTATAACGATAAAAAAAAAAAAAAAAAAAAAAAAATCAGAATGGATAGATCTAGGAACAGTTAAATAGAATTGGATCATATCGAATGGTGTAAAAAAAAAATCCCAAAAGACTTATCTGTGGTAAAATTCAGCAGATGAAATATTGTGTGATATTTTTCTTGTTTAACCAGGAATATAGAATTGACTTTCTTCGGAGACAACTTACATGACAATTTACATGAAATGTTGCACTGTATTTTCCAGGAAAAAAACAACAAGAAAACAATTCAAAATGTCAACTGCTGAAATGTTTACCTGCCATCCTAATCAATGTTACTTTAACAACCATAAGTATTGGGACAGACAGAATGTGGCATCTGATCCAGCTCTCAGCAGCTTCCAAATTTTAAGACTTTGATTGAGTAGAGATTTTACGGCCCAGTCAACTCTATTAAGGTCATGTCCAGGACAAGCATGGAAAGAAGTTAAAGGGAACTGATATACTTGCAGGGGGAAGCAACTATTAAAAAAAGTTTTGCCTTCCTTCTGAAAAGAGGCCTACTCTAAAAGGAAAGAATTTGCTCCCAAAGGGAGTAGACCCTTTTCAAAAGGAACGTGGTGTGCAGGAAAACAAACAGGAAGTCTAAAAAGTTGTCTCCCTTCTAAAAAATGGTGGAAAAAATCTATCAAGTGAAGTGTAACCACTTAAAGTGTCCCAATATTTGAGGGTCTGGATGGGGGGTGGGGTACCAAAAATCGCTAATCATTAAAATTTAGCCCTTTAACCCATTTATGCCTGGCCTCCTATAAAAAGGACATTAGCAAACAGTTAACCAAGATAAGATGCTGCAGAATGCGGCGTCTGATAAGGGTCTTCACTGTTTGCAATAAAATACATCATTTATATAAAACATGGTAATAATAAAAAGTAAACAGACCTTGTAATGGAAATGGACCGGACCAGTGTTAAGGTAGAAGAGTTCACTTGGCATAAATGGGTTAATCAGTAATCAATAAAACAATTTTCATAAAAATCAGTATATCTTGGATTTTTTATCTTAATCGTTAAATTCTAAGCCCTAAAAATCGCTAGTCACTATAATTTCAGCCAAAAATCAGTAGTCAATAAAAAAACGAGGCCATTAATCAGTAGTCAATAAACCCTATCCAGTCCCTCATATCTAGAGTAAATACAGAGCTAGAAGGTAATCCAGAGGAGCACGCACTTTTTGCAACATTTGCACCTTCTCCAAACCCACTAGGTACATGTCATTGTATACAGAAGGTAAGCTATTGGAGTATGCACTTTTTCTAACATTTGCACCGTCTCCAAACCCACAAAGTACACACATACAGAAGCTTTTAACCCTTTTTAAACTAAAGATATGATGTACAATACAAGAAAATGACCCTCATACCATATGTAAATAGCAAAGAGCCAGACCAGACAGCGCAGCAAAACAATCTGACAAGAGCATTATCTCCAAGTCTGTAGCTCCAGATCATAGGGGGTGGGGTATTCAGAAAATATTTTTATATTTCTCCACAAAAAACATATGTTGTGGGTACTCATTAGAAGTGCCTCTGTGAGCACTTCTAATGAGCACCCACAACATATGTTAAATTTGTGGAGAAATAAGAAAAATATCAGGGCCCAGTTGTTCAAAGTGTCGTTAGCTTAACAAGCTCGTTAAGGGTCATTTCGTTAACTGGTTTAGTGGATTCAATTTACAATATTATGATATTTTTGGCTGAAAAAATGTGAGTAGCTTTTTACTCACATTTTTTCAGCAAAAAATTTCAGCATAATTTGCGTATGTAAATTTTCAATGTAAATTTTAACGAATCGTTAACTAACGATGTTGTTAGCTTTGAACAACTGGGCCCTGTATTTTAAGGGTTGAAAAAAAAGGCTAATCTGGAGCAATGATACCTCCTTCAGAATCCATCTATTCTGAAAGTTGGCAAAAAAAGGTTCTTGTCAGACTGTACCAATGTGCAGGCTGATCTGGGCCTTCCTAGCGGCATATGCCAAAACGGCCATTTTGCAGTACATATCATATGCATTGGACTCTGGACAAGTCCATGACTTGTTATCTAAAAAGAGCAAATAACCCAAATCACACAGACATTAGTAAATACTAAATAGTGTAGAATTTGATTAGATGGCTCTTTACCAGCTGTCTAACCAAGATCTACACTGTTTGCAAAACAGTTAATAATTTGGTTTGTAGGGTTGAAATGAGTTAATTTACCAAAACCAGCCTACTGCCAGAAATCCATACCTATGATTAATTCTTAACATGTACTTGTTTGTTTGAGCTGAGGTATAATGGTCCCTTCAACAATTTCAGTTATGTCAAGCCATCTCCAAAAAAGAGGAAGAAAGGAAAGAAGAATGGGATAAAGGCCCAATTCCCTAAACTTGCTTCAAGAGAGAATAGAACCTTCCTGCCAGGGCCAACCCTCCTAGAGTTTCAGCAGGAGGGTGCAGCACCCTACCACATATCCAGATAGGGTGATAAATTAAGGTAGCTTCTGTTATTTTTGCCTCCATGAGGCATTTCTAATGAGTACCCACAACATATATTTTTGCAGAGAAGAAAATTATTTACCAGGGCCCAGTTATTCAAAACTTCACAAAGTTGTTAGCTAACATGATGTTAAAATTTCTATCTTGAAATATGGCAAATACACTGATATTTTTTGCTGAAAAAATGTGAGTAGCTTTTGCATTGCAAAAGCTACTCACATTTTTGCAGCAAAAATATCAATGTATTTGAAAATAGCTTAGGTACAACAGTTAACGAGTTTGTCATTAACTAACTCGTTAAGTTAACGATGCTTTGATCAACTGGGCCAAGGATGCTCCTCTTATACAGACCTTCAGCCAGCCTGCTTCATTGAACAAATGTCCGAATATACATTTTCACATGTTCAGACTCTTTTCCGCATGTTTTTATCAGATAGTCAGATAATTCGACGGACATATTCAAATTTTAGTTCAGCAGAGTTCAACAACATTTCAGTCATGTTGAGATGCTCTCTCTAAATTTGTAGGACTTTTACTAAAACCCGAGCTAAATAACACACTCAAGTCCATCTTAGCTTCTCTGCTTGGTGAAGGACTAAAGGGCAGGGCCATTCAAATTCAAGGAGTATGGTAAAGAGATACAGTGTTCCAATATTTAGAATAATGGTGGTACAGTGACGCCTCATAACAGCGACAGAATTTGTTCCCAAAGACGTTGCCATTAAAATGAATTTGCTGTTCTACAGAATATTTAATGAGCAGATTGATATGTAAGAAAGGTCTTGTTTTGTTCTTATTTCCTCATAGAACATATGTTTTGGATGTTTGTTAGAATAGCCTGACTGAGACAATTCTAAAAAATATCCAATTCATATGTTTCTTTAAAGTATTAAATACAATATTCTTGCGTAATTTGTGCTTAACTGTTACCTCTTTAGTGAAGGTTTCGTGACAGTCAAATTGTCATTATAATGAATTTTGTCTTTGTAGCGAGTGTCAGTATGAAGAGGGTTGTCTGTATCATTTTTGTAGGATTTATGAGTAGCATATTATACAACTTACAATCTGGCAGTAGGCTGATCATTCATAACCGTGATGGAGAATTCTCACAATTTACATACTTCATACTTCATTTACACTACAACCTCTTTATAACATGTTTCGTTATAACACGATTTTGGATATAACATGGTTCAAAGATGGATCCCAAAAATGTATCGGTTATATTGAAAAATGACCATAAATGGTCATTTTTCAATATAATCTATACATTTTTGTCTGGATATAACACGGTTGTTGAACTAACACGGTTTATGCCTTGGACCCCAACAAAAGTGGTATAAAGAGGTTGTGGTGTACTTATATTTTGTGGTCATAGCATGCTACTCAAAGTCTTCGTAGTTGTCTAAAATTGAGAGAATTCTCCATGAAAGACTAAACTACTTTGGCTGCATCATACAAAAAGTGGGCTTATGCATCTGATCCAGACAGTCTAATCAGGGTCTTCTAGGGGGCTTTTTAACCCTACCCCTGCTGAGCCTGGATATACCCTGCCTTTGCAAACAGTGTAGATCCAGATCAGTTGGCTTCTGAAGAAGCCAACTGATCTGGATCTACACTGTTTGTCATTTGGTATGTGAATTTATATCAACAATCTGGATTAAGTGATCTGACTGGCTGAAAATTTGAAGTGGGCCTGGCATCTTTATTTATTCAGCATGACAAGGGTTAAGGCGGAAGTGAAGATAATTCTGGAATAATTTTCTCCTGCTATCTATAAAAATATCAGTAGTCACGTAGCATCAGATAGTGCACTTTTTTCAACTGTAAAATTTTGACATTTTACGTATTTCTCCACAAATACGTATGGCGAGGCACCTCTAATGAATACCCACACATTTTTGTGGAGAAATAAGAAAAATATTACATGAATATTCCTCTTACCTGAAGCTGGGAAATTCTAATGAGCACCAGTGGTTTTATAGAGAAATAAGAAACCACAAGAAAAAAGGTCTCAGAATTATCACCAAAAACACTTGCTTAACAAGTCCACTTAGGCCCAACACTGTCCACCAACAGAACAAAATGGCAACTGTAGAATTTATCAATGAAAGGGAAAAGCCCTTGATCAGGCTGTAGGGATGTGCCAGCTGGTCAGGGCTTTCACTGTTCACATAGGCACAAAACCCTCTTTTTGTGATGTGATCCAATTCATAATGAGGTATTACCATGAGAATAAGAGTAGTCTCCCCTGGCTAATATGGCATGGTGGAAGGAAGTGTGCAAAAATAACTATTACCATGAGCATAAGAGTAGTCTCCCCTGGCTAATATGGCATGGTGGAAGGAAGTGTGCAAAAATAACTATTACCATGAGCATAAGAGTAGTCTCTCCTGGCTAATATGGCATGGTGGAAGGAAGTGTGATTGATTGATTGTGTTGGGGTTTAACGACACGTCAACCCTTGAGGGTCATTTTGTGTCGTCTCCCAGAGAAAGGGAGAAAAGAGATAGAAGAGAGAGTAGAGGAGATGAAAGAGAGGGACAGGGAAGAAAGAGGAACAGGAAAGAAAGTGAAGAAACAGAAGAAATAAAAACATTCCCCCTCTACCCTTACCCACTACAAGGATAGCAGGCCTTGCCCAATTGTAAGCCAATATCAGTTGGACGCCCCGGTGATGTAAGATACACAGCACCTTCGCACCACCCGACCACCCCAGGAAGGAAGTGTGCAAAAATAACTATTACCATGAGCATAAGAGTAGTCTCCCCTGGCTAATATGGCATGGTGGAAGGAAGTGTGCAAAAATAACTATTACCATGAGCATAAGAGTAGTCTCCCCTGGCTAATATGGCATGGTGGAAGGAAGTATGCAAAAATAACTATTACCATGAGCATAAGAGTAGTCTCCCCTGGCTAATATGGCATGGTGGAAGGAAGTGTGCAAAAATAACTATTTTAAATATTTTTGCATCAAAAAATACTCTAAAACCCTACAAAGGCCATAAAATAACAGGGCACATGATTTAACCCTTAAAATACCAAGAAAACCTGCATCTGAAAATGTCCTCTGTTTATGTCGTCTGCTGAATATTCTTGCAAACTTTTCAACCTATTTTTGTATACAGGTAAACAGTGTGGACCCTGATCAGACTGCTCCTAGAGGAGCAGTCTGATCTGGGTCCACACTGTTTGCAAAAATGATTTTTAAAATCACAAGCAGATGACAAAGCAGATGACAATTGTTGTGATTGGCAGTTTAATGGTTAATGTACTAACTTAAGCAATATAGGGAAGGAATGAGGCACTTCTAATGATTACCCACAACATGTTTTCATGGAGAAATAAAGAAAAATATTTGTCTGAATGCCCCTCTGATCTATAGCTACAATTTATATGTTTAAAATAGAATTCTTCACATATCACATCCAACTAACATGCTTGCCAGGTTCGCTACTCTTCCCACATAAAAACCATTTCATTTCCCAAACCTAGAATATAGGATGTATTTATACTTACATATGCTTGATATTCTTGTCGATTACAGCCATTCGACTTTGATCCGTCATTAAATATGACACATTCATGCGGTTCAACTGTGATCTCATTCGGTGACTGAGCAAATATCAGTTTTTGATGAATGTCACCATTGACGTAGTCCAGTTTTATGTGTGGCATCTGACCATTTTGCTGAAATCAAACAGAATCATTAAATTACTGTAGTCAGCACATTTACCCTAAGCATTCAGACAGTCAGGCCTGAGCAAACGGTTTAGCCCCAGATTAGATGCCGCAGAATGTCCCATCTCATTATGAAAACACGCCTATTCAAATATATTGAAAATTTCACCACCAAAAACTGAAAGTTTTCAGACAAAAATTCTGATATTTTTCATATTTCTGCTAAAACATAGATTGTGGGTACTACTACTACTACTACTACTACTACTACTAATAATAATAATAATAATAATTGGCTTTATTTATAGAGGGTAACACATTTAGTAATCTAGTACTAATCTTCCATGAGGCCCTCTTTTTTCCTGGGTAGAAACCAGTACTAAGCAATGTGGATAAAGTCTCTTGCTCAAGGAAACAACACTTGCAGTTAGTGGGGATCGAACCCGGTACCTCTCGATCTCGAGTCCGATGCTTTACCACTGCACCACAGCGCTCCACAGTACTCATTAGAACTGCCTTGTGAGGTGGTTCTAACAAGTACCCATAATCTATGTTTTTGAACTTTTACTGTACTTATAAAATCTGAACAGTTACATTTACCGAAAGAGCCTAAAATTTCCTGACAGAATGGCAAATAGTGTAGACCCTGAACATAACACTACTTACCGTATTCGCCATAATTACCGCACTGTGCGCTTAAGTTTTTCAACAATCACTAGAAAAACTTGTAGTAAGATATCCTCCTAATACGGGTACACTTCAAAGAAAGATCAGCAAAGAACTTCATGAGGGATGTATTAAATGATACTTACGCAATATTTTTCTGACTTTCTTTATAAAAGTGTATGTTGTTGGTAGTCATTTGAATTGCCTCGACTTGTCGAAGAAATTCAAATGAGTATCAAAAACGCATGTTTTTTTTTTATAAAAAAAAAGTAGATAAAAGTACACTGGTTATAAGACCACTAAATTGCTTCACTGTGCGCTTCTAGGAGCATGTGCAGCAATTAGGATGAAAATGGTAACTGCTTCTTTAAGAAAAAAATATCTTGATGCATACTGTTTGCTTAGGCATGTCTGTTCAAATAATTACTATAAATATGGTATGATTCCATGAGAAAACAACACCAAAGAACCTTGAAGCAAAGTAATGATCTGGTTCAGCTTCCCAACCCTGTTATATATTGGACCTAAACATTTCAAAATTAAAAATCAAAGTTTATTTAAAAACATAAAAACACTCTTTTTTTTTTATTTTGGCAAATCAATGTTAAAAGTCTACAATGTATACATGCTAGACATAGACAGTAGCTGCAAGAAGAAAAAAAAAAAAAAAAAAAAAAAAAGAAAGAAAACAGTTAAGCTATGATTTCTTTCTTGTTTAGCCGTTTAGACTACTAACCTATGTTCCTGAAATATTGGGACACCGAAACTCATACCGTAAATGTCCAAAAAATGTGTACACTAAAGTTGCCAACAAAATGGCATATGCAAACAGTGCAGACTCAGATCAGACTGCTCCTGAAGGAGCAGTCTGATCAGGGTCTACACTGTTTGCCTTTCCACTAAGTACATGACATTGTATTTTAAGAAATAACTGTATAAAAAGCAAAATTTAGGCCAAAAAAAGGTACGGCGTAAATTGTTTCAAATTTTAGGACATTTACCATACTTGTCCTAAAAGTTGACCAAAACAATCTGGCTACCAACTGCTATTTCTAAACACTGCTGGATGAGTGGCAAACAGTGTAGACCCTGATCACATGGTGCAGCATTCTGCAGGCTCTGATCTAGGTACACACACAGTTTGCTCAAGACCTTTTGTCCCAATACTAAGGGTTAGTATAGAAAGTATGTATCCTCTTGCAAACCAAATTCTGGCTGCATAACATATAATTTCAAAACTTTTGTCAAGTTCAAAGCTTAGCACTCTGGGTAAAACTTTCAGCAGATGACATTTTGAAATATTTTTCTTATTTTTCCCCAGAAAACAGGACTTGACACTTCATGCAAATTGTCTCCACTGGAGACAATTTGCATGAAAAGTCAAATCCTGCTGTCTGGGAAAAATAAGAAAAATCTCACCAATTTGTCGTCTGATGAATTAGCCCAGCGAGTGGTAAAAGTTAATCAACAGCACCTCAAAATTACAAAGATGTTATTAACCCTTGTCATGCTGAATAAATTAAGATGCCACGCCAACTTCCAATTTCCAGCCAATCAGATTACTTGATCCAGATTATTGATATAAATTCACATACTTAATGGCAAACATTGCAGATCACTGAAGAAGCCAACTGATCTGGATCTACACTGTTTGCAAAGACATGACGTATCCGGGTTCAGCAGGACTAGGGTTAAAACAAGATATACAATTCTAAACTAGCAATACAATACAAATAAAACAAATAACAACCAACTGTTTATGCAGCCTTATGACGCTTTCTGAGCCAAAGACAAAATTCGGTCTACAATATTTACTCTGAGCAAACAGTGTAGACACAGATCACACTTCTTCTAAAAGCATACTACATCACAAATGATGAAAGCATTAAAATGCCAAAAAAAAAAAAAAAAAAAAGACCAACTCTATAAAACTTCTAAAATTTTGCCTAATGAGCTGGGACTTACAAGTTCATCAGGTTTGATCTGTCTACCATTCTGTATAGTAAATCACTGTACATGTCTACCGGGCACATACATGCAGCCTAGACTGGCTTCAGTCTATTGATTTAAGCAATGACTGCATAAAAATACATTAACCCTTAAAGCGCCAGTCACAACTATTGTCGTCTGCTTTGTCTTCTGCCGGTTACTTTAAAAGTCATTGTTGCAAACAGTGTGGACCCAGATCAGACTGCTCCTCCTTTAGGAGCAGTCTGATCTAGGTCCATACTGTTTGCCTATATGCAAAATGTAAGTTTGAAAAGTTTGCAAGAAGATGCAGCAGACGACATAAGCAGACGACATTTTTGGATGCAGATTTTTTTGGTGCTTTAAGGGTTAATTGTACTTATAGAATCAAATGAACCTAAATTTTTCTTTCCTGAGTCTCAGTGACCAGCCTCTATAGCTATGATATTATATTGATACTATTTCAGTGGATGTGTCAAACAGGCTTACAAGAATAAATATTTAGTCACTAGAGACTGGAGCCGGTCTAATATGCAGCCCAGCAAAACTAAATTACTGTCATATGAAAAGGCAATAAAACCAAGACTCGGATTTTCAATCTTTTGTGTGTTTGTTTTTTGTTACCAAGGACAACCTTTATAAATTTTATTCAACTCCACTGCAGCTCCTGTTAACCCTTAAAGCGCCAGTCACAACTATTGTCGTCTGCTTTGTCATCTGCTTGTGATTTTAAAAGTTATTTTTGCAAACAGTGTGGACCCAGATCAGACTGCTCCTTTAGGAGCAGTCTGATCAGGGTCCACACTGTTTGCCTGTATGCAAAAATAGGTTTGAAAAGTCTGCAAGAATATTCAGCAGACGACATAAACAGACGACATTTTCAGATGCAGTTTTTCTTGGCGCTTTAAGGGTTAAGTGCCATAAGGTTGTTGTAGAATCATCATTCTGAATATCTCCTTCTCAGAGTGCAGTTTTTGGGTCAATTATTTACAATCGAGCCATAATATACAAACATAAAATTTCCTTAAGGTAGTTGTCCACATGATTATCACTGACCAATGAAATCAAACTGGGCATTTGAACAAAATCCAGGTAACAGTTATTCATAGCTGCACTGTTCTTGTCACTATGACATCAAAGCACTGAGTAAAGAGAGTTATCTGTAAAACCTCGACTGGAACATTGGCAAAAAAAGCCCAGAGCCAGATGAGACGCCGTAGAATGCGGCATCTGATCAGGGTCCGCACTGTTTGCTTAGCTATACGCAAGTTAAGGGTTAAATGAAACAGTCTTAAGTCCCCGTTCAGGACCATTTTCCAAGCCTACACTAAGAGACAATCAACCCACCAGTGCTGTCAGCACTTTGATTATTTTCATTTCCCTTTGGGATCATTGATCCTATTCTGGTCAGCCTTGAAAATCGAGTTCCACTTAAGGCGTAGCTAGGGGAATGCAGCTCTCAAACTGACTTCGTTTCTGTCACATGAAGAGTCTCATTAAAACTATGATATTGATTTTCTTTCTTTAATCCTTGTCCTCCTGAACTCGGATATACCCTGCCTTTGCAAACAGTGTAGATCCAGATCAGATGACTTCTGAAGAAGCCAGCTGATCTGGATCTACACCGTTTGCCATTAAGTATGTGAATTTATATCAACAATCTGTATCAAGTAATCTGATTGGCTGAAAATTAGAAGAAGGCGTGGCATCTTAATTTATTCAGCAGGACAAGGGTTAATTAATTTGTGCTTTGCTTACAGGTTTTATTGAACATTTTGGTGAGCATTACACAGATTTTCAAAGCAGGACAAAATCAAATGTACAAGTAACAGCAAAAAACTACAAACTAAAATCACAATACTTAACCCTTCTCATGCTGAATAAATTAAGATGCCATGCCCACTTCTTATTTCCAGCCAATCAGATTACTTGATCTGGGTTTTTGATAGAAATTCACATATCTAATAACAAACAGTGCAGATCCAGATTAGTTGGCTTCTTCTACACTATTTGCGAAGACAAGGCATGTCGTTTCAGCAAGAGAAGGATTAAAGTTTAGAGATCATTTCTTATGTAAATCAGAAGACAACTAATTTATTTGTATTTTTCTTATTTTAACAGTAAATATGCCTTGACACTTAATCCAACAGGAGACAACTTGAATGTCAACATAGCTTCAGATGAATAGTTTTCTTATTTCTCTATGAAAACATATGTTATATGTGCTTATCAGAGGCCCCTGGCCGAGGCACTTTTAATCAGTACCTACAAAAATGAGAAAAATATCAGTACTTTTTGGCTGAAAAAAAAGTGCCAAATCTGGAGTTACAGTCAAAAGCCTTATTTTCTGTGAAAAAATAAGCTATTTCATTTTGTCATCTGCACTCTTTAAATTTGCTATTTTAAAGGTTAACTGAACAAAAAAAAAAAAAATGACTTTTGCATAATTAAGGCAGACAATGGCTACTTTAAACTGAAAGTTAATATTCTAATATTCATGTTTACCATTCTCTCTGGGTTAATTCAGCAGACGACAAACTGACAATATTTTTACTTATTTTTCCCAGAAAATAGGCTAATGTCAAAGCCTATTTTCTGGGAAAAATGAGAGATAAATATTTCAAAATGTCGTCTGCTGAAATTATTACCCTGCAAGCAGAGCATTAAGTTATCCATCCATGCATAAAAAATCATAGCTCATAATAAGACAAGATGCTTTTGGGTTTTTTTTTCCAACCAAAAGCTATTTCTTTTTTTTTTTTTTGTTTTGATACTCCTTTTATGTATATGGAGCTATGAAAATAATTCTAAGTAAATAAATTCAAGCTCAGCATGCTATCATGCATAAAAATGAAACAAAAAATATTTCATTTTTAACTTTTAGCTCTTTCTTGGAAATTATCAGCAGACGGCAAATGATTAGAACTTCTCTTCTTTCTTCCAGAAGCCAGGATTTGATCTTTCCGGGAAAAATAACAAAATTTCAGAATGTCGTCTGCTGAAAATTTTACCCAGCATGCAAAGCGTTAAGTTTCTTTTACAACACAGTGTACCTGACAAGTCATAGCTCCAAATAAGATGTTTGTCGGGAAGGAAATTCTGACGTCAGAGCACACACAAGATATATTCTTGGGCAAATATAACCAAAATTATCGTAACCCTAATCCTGCTGAACCCAGATATACCCTGCCTTTCCAAGCGGTGTAGATCCAGAGCAGTTGGTTACCAAGAAGCAAACTGATCTGGAACTGCACTGTTTGCAAATCAGAATGTCAAGTAATCTGATTGGCTGAAAATTTCAAGTAGGTGTGGCATCTTAATTTATTCAGCATGGCAAGGGTTAAAGTGATTTGATACACTGGTAGATTTAGGGCCATTTTTTACAAGAGAGATAACATTATGTGACTTCCTGTTTGCATTCCAGCACACCAAACCCCTTCTGAAAGGGAGTCTACTCTAAAAGGTAAATTTTAGCCATTATTTACAAGGGAGACAACTTTTGTGAAAACCTGTTTGCAATCAAGCTCACCAAATCCCTCCTGAAAATGGTCTACTCTAAAGGGTAGAGCAGACCCCATTTGGGAGCAAATTCTTTCCCTTTAGAGCAGATCCCTTTGGGAGCAAATTCTTTCTTTTTAGAACAGACCCCTTTGGGAGCAAATTCTTTCTTTTTAGAACAGACCCCCTTTGGGAGCAAATTCTTTCTTTTTTGAGCAGACCCTTTGGGAGCAAATTCTTTCCTTTTAGAGCAGACCCCTTTGGGAGCAAATTCTTTCTTTTTAGAGCAGACCCCTTTGGGAGCAAATTCTTTCTTTTTAGAACAGACCCCTTTGGGAGCAAATTCTTTCCTTTTAGAGCAGATCCCTTTAGGAACAAATTCTTTCTTTTTAGAGCAGATCTCTTTGGGAGCAAATTCTTTCTTTTTAGAACAGACCCCTTTAGGGAGCAAATTCTTTCTTTTTAGAGCAGACCCCTTTGGGAGCATATTCTTTCTTTTTAGAGCAGACCCCTTTGGGAGCATTTTTTTTCCTTTTAGAGTAGACACCTTTTCAGAAGGGAGGCAAAAACAATTTGACAGAGTTATCTCCCTTGAACGGGAATTCAGTCCCCTTAAATTATCATATCTGAAGCTATGTGTATCATACCATGCACTGTGTGTTATGAAGTGCCACTGGTCGGATGAAGATTTTAGGCGGTGTTATGACGTGGGCCACCAAGCCCGTGTGGGTAACCATGGGGATCATACACTGGAAAGGGAGTTAATTCGTAAGAAATGAAGAAATGTGACAAGCCCATTCTAGTAGCCGGTTAATCTGTCATGAAAGGTAATTAATATAACAAACTTTTTTGATTATTTGCAGATGAGAAACTATATACAGAATGTTACAGCGCCTTACAAATGTAAGTCACGCTCTTGTACTATTTTGGGAATCATTCAGATTTTAACCCTTTACACTCTGCATGCTGGGTAAAAAATTCAGCAGACGACATTTTGAAATATTTTTGTATTTTTCCCAAAAAATCAGATTTGACATTTCATGCAATTGTCTCCTGAGGAGAAAATTTCTAAGGAGATAATTTGCACTAAGTGCCAGTTCCTATTCTCCAGAAAAAAAAAAAAAAATAAGAAAAATATCACCAAATTTGAATGTCCTCTGCAGAATTAGCCCAGAGAGTGGTAATAGTTTAAGTGCTAAACTTAAATGCAGCAGACAACACTTTAAACCCATAAAGCTCTAAGCAAAATTGCAATAATATTTTTAAATTGTTTTTTAGATAAAAATAAGATTTTGCATTTCATGTGAATCATCTGTCAGGCAGATGATTCACATGAAATTTCAAGCCTTATTTTCTCTGACAAATACATACACGCAAAAATCAAAATGTTGTCTGCTGCAGTTGTGATTAGCATTTTAAGGGTTAAACTCTTTTTCTAATTCTTATAATAAATACATCCTGACATTTCATAGGACAATTCAGTTGAAATGTTAAATCCCGTTTTCTTGGAAAAATACGGTCTGCTTATTTGTTGTTAGTAAACATGCACAACGACTTCTGCAGCTCAGTCGTCTGTTAAGACTTAGCATGCTAGGATAAATTTTCAGCAGACGACTTACTACTGAAATATTTTTTTTACATTTTTTCCAGAAATATTTTTATATATTTTTCCCAGAAAACATGTTTTGACATTCTTTTAACTTTTACCAAGCTCTGAGCTAATTCAGCCAACGACATTTTGATGATAGTTTTTCTTATTTTTCCAAGAAAACAGGATTTGACATTCAAATGTCAAATCATGTTTTCTGTGAAAAATAGGAAAACTATCATCAAACTGTTGTCTACTGAATTAGCCCAGAGCTAGGTAAAAGTTAAAAGAATGAGATAAGACAATTATGCATCCCAAACCACTGATATAGCTCGGGTGTCAGATTAAAGAGATGGTCATGTAGCCAAATTTTGCTGTAAAACTCTCTCCCTGTTTTTACAGATAACAGTCTCACTATTTTAACAGCCAGATAACTATCTATTTAACTGTTTTCTAGACAAATGATGGTCACTCTTTTTTTTAACAGATAGTGGTTAATCTCACAGTTTTTACAGATAACTACACATTTAATTGATTTTACAGAGAACTGTCTATCTCACTGTTTTCACAGATAACAGTCTAACTGTTTTTACAGTCAGATAACTGTCTTTTGAACTGTTTTTACACTATAATGGCCTGTCCCACTCTCTTTTACAGATTGCTGTCAGTCTCACTGTTTTTACAGATGATAATCTCACTTTTTTTACAGATAGCTGTCTATTTCACTGATTTCACAGAGAACTGTCTACCTCACTGTCTTACAGATGATAATCCCACTGTTTTTACAGTTAGATAACTGTCTGTTTTTACTGTTTTTACAGATGATGTCTCAGTCTATTTTTTTTAACAGATCACTGTCAGTCTCACTGTTTTAAATAAGAATAATCTCTATGTTTTTACAGATAACTATCTCACTGTTTTTACGGATAAGAGTTTTGTCAAGCAAAATATTCTCTTTAATGCATATTCACATATCAGGCATTTGCCTTCTGTTGATACATTAGAAGACAGTATAGATCCTAAGAGTTTTCATGATAAAATTGCAACAAGAAAATAAACTATGAAAGTAATGACCATCAATACTTTATATGGCTTAAAAAGACTTAAGGTTAGTAACAAGCTTGGTTTTCCTCATGCAGGGCTTATAAATCAATTTTACCATATGCCAAAAAAACCCAAAAAAACATCCTTTTTCATGCAATTTTTATCATAAATATATACAAGTTGTAAAAATAGAAATGTGTGTGTGAAAAATTATCCTTTTCATAAATATATACAAGTTGTAAAAATAGAAGTGTGTGTGTGCGTGCGTGTGACAATTTTTTTTAGACAAGATTTGAAAACTTAGTTCGTCTTTATACACACACACACACACACGCATATATATATATATATATATATATATATATATATATATATATATATATATATATATATATATATATATATATATATATATATATATATTTCCATACATTGCGGGTACTCATTAAAAGTGCCTTCACAAGGCACTTTTAATGAGTACCCACAACATATATTTTCATGAAGAAAATGAGAAAAATATCAGCATTTTTCATCTGAACAAAATGCCTTATATGAAGCTATGCTATATGCACCAGCACAAGACAAAACTTACTTTAAGACTTGTGCAACCAGAGATGACTCAAATCAGCCTGCACATCCATGCAGTCTGATCAGAGTCTTCACTGATCACATGTGCCTTCTACATCCTCCTGGCTATCCAAAGAGGGATAAATGAGAGCCCTTGCCATACTCAATGGATGTACACGCTGATCTGAGTCTGCTGGTCTTATTGTAAGTTTTGTCGTGCACCGGCTCGTATTTTAATATATCTGCAACACTGTGAGAAAGTGTACCTTATGACATGTGTGCCCAGTGAGGATAGATCAACCTTTTCATCCATGCAGTCTAATCAGAGTTTTTGCCCGTGGCTCAGTGGGCATCCAAGGGTACAAGGCTTCTACAGGCAGACTGGGAAGACTGATCAGACTGCATAGGTATACACAGTCTTGTGTCTCCACTATGTGCTACTGTCATAGGTAGATTTTCATGAAATTCTGTGATTGCAAAACTGCAAAGGTATGTATCAAAGCATACTGTTTCCAAAAATCAATATAAAACACCTCATATTTTAACCCTTATGCTGCTGTTCACGACAACCTCTACCTTTGCAAACAGTGTAGATCCAGATCAGATGGCTTCTGAAGAAGCCATCTGATCAGGATCTACACTGTTTGTCATTCAGTTTGTGAATTTGAATGAAAACATTATATGATGTAATCTGATTGGTTGATAGTGAGAAGTGGGTGTGGCTAATTTAATTATTCAGCAGGATAAGGGTTAATGAGACTAGAATACACTTGGGAGGATTTTCCGCCATTTTTTCAAGGGAGACAACTTTTGTGACTTCCGTCTGAAAAAGAGAAAGAACTTGCTCTCAAATATTGATTTTTTCTAATTTCTCTACAAAAAACATATATTGTGGGTACTCATTAAAAGCACCACACTGTCGTGCTTCTAATGAGTACCCACAACATATCTTTTTGTGGAGAAATAAGAAAAATCTTTATGTGGATATTCCTAGGGGTGGAAATTCTTTCCCTTTACAGTAGACCCCTTTTCAGAGTTGCCTCCCCTGCAAGTGTAACACTTCTCCTTAATATGCTCAATATATACTATCTGTATAATTAAACAAGATGAAACCCATTTGAAAAAAAAATAAAAAAAAAATAAAAAAAATAGTAATAATCCCATCCCTGGAACACCCTACAAATCCCTTTTCAAGAGGTTTTTCAATAATTTTACTGAATAAATTTACTCCAAAATAATACTATATCCAAACCTGAAAATTGTGAAGACAAACTTCTAATTTGATTCTAGGCTCCTCGATATGTCAGGTTCATCCTGGGGATTTTTTTTTATTGATAATTGCTACTGGGAATTTTTAACAAGTAAAGCCAACCTAAGTTTTTATTAGGGTGAATGTCCTAAAATTTCGAACACTTTATTCTATAACTTTTTAGCCTAAATTTTGTTTTTATGCAGTTGGTTCTTAAAGTACTTAGTGGAACGGCAAACAGTGTAGACCCTGATCAGACTGCTCATTAACATCATAAAAACATACCTATCTAAATTTGACCCCCTTAAACCCCACTTTTATATAGTAAAACTGGGGTTTACATGGGTATACATTATTTTTCTTATTTCTGCTCAAAAACATAGACTGTGGGTACTCATTAGAACTGCCTCACTGAGGCAGTTCTAATGAGTACCCACAATATATGTTTTGAGCAGAAATATGAAAAATATCAGACTTTTTATCTGAAAACTTTCAGTTTTTGGTGGTGAAATTTTCAATATATTTTAATAGGCGTGTTTTCGAAATGGGAGCAGTCTGATCTGGGTCAGCACTGTTTGCATATGCCATTTTGTCAGAAACTTTGGTGTTCAAAATTTTAGGACAGACAGATAACCCTGTAGAATATTAACTCAATGTTTTTTTTTTTGTTGTTTTTTTTTATGTCACCCATTGAGGAATACTCATCATCATAAATATTTCTGTTTTTTTTGGGTTTTTTTTATGAAAACGCAATAAAAACGCAATAAAAACTGTAGAAGTAGTAACTGTTGGTGATAATTCTGGATTATATTTCTCCAGTTCTGCATAAAAGAACATATGGTCAAACTTAAATGGCTCGAACATTAGTTCTAGACATGGGTAGTTTGTGCCACTGAGGGTTAATCACCGTGTCAATTCAGGAAGCCTTTTCAATCTTCTATAAAACTGTATGCTGAGTGTACTCATGAGAATTGCCTCATGGAGGCAATTCTAATGAGTACACACAACATACATTTTCTTGATAAAATAAGAAAGTTTCCCTCAAGTATCATTAAATATTTGTTTTCTCGAGCTGTTGGAAGAATTTCCTAGGTACTCAAAAACGAGTCCGAATCATCCAAGGTGAACAAGCCATCGGTTTTTGAGTCATAGAGGTCTTACGGTATGTAGTGGGTAATCATTAGAAGCACCTCACTGAGATGGTTCTAATGATTAACCAGAAATGTATGTTCTTATGGAGAACATGAGACAATTATTCTCAGAAACACTCCTCCTTTTCAACTTAGCAACAGATAAGGCGCTTTTTTCATCCAAAAAAATGCTGATATCTTTCTTATTTCTCAATAAAAACATAAGTTGTGGGTACTCATTAGAAGCGCCTCAGCAAGGCGCTTCTAATGAGTACCCACAACATATGTATTCATCAAGAAATAAAAGAACTATTATGTGGATACCCCCTCTTATCTGTAGCTATGTCTAAGTAGAGAAATGACAGAAAGAGGGACAGCATAATGCAGTAGCTTGAGAAACTGAAAGCTTTTTAAGTTTTTCTTTCTAGCCAGTACAGTAAAATAAGTAACTGTGGCCTATACATAGAGTGCAGACTGAAGGAGAGTCTAAAAATATCATTTAAAAAAAACAACAGAATTTACAATAGCATTAAAATAATTTCTCTCCTAACTTTAATATTCATAAAACAGGGATTATTCTGGCCCCAGATTTTTGTGAGAGAAAAAATCCCATTTGGACAAAAACAGTGAGAGATTTTCAAATTCACTGAGATTTTTTTTGTTTTCGCTCGCTCGGACAAACTGAGAATTTTTTTTTTTTTTTTTTTTTTTTGTAAAGGCCAGATTTTGTATGTATAAGTATTATTATTGCTTATTTTGTAATGTACTCAGGTTAATAAAATTGTTATATATATGGTGTTTGATTATTTTAAGTATTGTTATTTTCATGTTTACTGAAAGTGTTTATTTATAAATTAGAACTTTCTGGAAATTCATGTTTACTTGTAATATTGTTTATTACAATAATAAGTTGTTTATATTCTTTTTGGAATTTCCAGATGGAATATTCTAGATTAAGCTATTTTTGGCATATCACAGAACATTTAAAATTTTCTTGACAAATACTGGAGAATAAGTGATGTCTCTAGTACTTTATTTATTTTTTTTTTTTTTTTAGGATGTGCTTTGATATTATATAAGGAGAGAAGATTTTCATATGAGCATCTCTGTACTCTTTCATTCTTTACTGGATTACTTAAATGTTTCATTAATTCTGGAATTAAACTCTGAATTCAGGGACTTTAAATTGTGGGATCAGAAACTGCAATTCAAAGGATTGGTTTCAGAAATTCTTCTGGAATATTTCTGAGGCATTTTGTGACATTATCTTGAAAGGTACGCTTGTTGCTGGTTTCACTTTCATTTCTTTATCGTTACGCCTGGCTCGTAACAAAATGCAAACGGCTGAATAAGGGCTTCATGAGCTTGGGAGTGGGTTTGTTATTCAGGCTCAGCTCGGTCTTGTGTTTGATTGTCATCCGAATCAGGGGAGGACAGCGTGGCCGCTTCAGTCGAGCTGGGTTGTGCTCGAACAAGATAATTTAACATGTTGCCATCCCGACTGGACGGCTTTGGGGCGGATAATTTTCTCTTTTATTTTTTCCGAGTCGGCGGACATGTTTTTGCTGACTCGAGGTAGCGATAAAAAACGCTTACTTAAACTAGATACGGACAATGAGCTTTTACGATAAAGCTTTTCAATGATACAGATTAATGAATGGTTACCTGCGGTTCTATGTGTAATGAATTTTGGCGCCACAATAATTCAGAAACCGGTCAAACAGAGCAGTCCGATAGTCTCGAAATGAACCGCATGTGCAAAATAGGAACTTAACGGCGCGAAATGAGAAAAATTCAGCGTGCGATTTTTTTTCTCACTCCGGGAATTTTGATGCGATTTCTCGCAAAAAAATGCGAGAATATCGCGAAATCGCGCCAGAAAATGATCCCTGATAAAATTTTGAAAGGTTCTTTTCTTTTCTTTTTTTTTTTTTTTTTTTTTTGTTTGAAATCTTAATTTCTCAAATTCCAAACATTAAGAAAAATATTTGTTTTCTTTTTCCTGTTCCAACCTTTCACCTTTACCACTCTATGCATAAATTCAGAGAACAACAAACTGGCAATATTTTTTTGTCACTTTTCCCAGAAATATAGGCTCTAACATTTTATGCAAACTGGACTGTCAAAGCCTATTTTCTGAAAAAAAGAAGAAGTATATTTCAAATGTCATCTGAAATGTTCATCCTACATGCTAAGCATTATATCGTTTACTGTATCCAGTATTGAGAACTGAGATTGAGAATTAGAAGATTGTCTTCTTCAGAAAGTGCTCATGTCAAATACAGGACAAATTCTGGAGTTGTTAAGTCAAATAGAAGAGTCCAATAGAAGGAATAAGCAATACCGTCAAACCAGAAGAAAATCAACTTTAATTTAAGCTGCTTCATGCAAAATAGTAACTGAACCCTTGTCATGCTGAATAATTAAGATGCCACGCCCACATCTAATTGTCAGCCAATCGGATTACTTAATCCAGATTGTTGATATAAAGTCACATACTGATTAACAAACAGTGCAGATCCAGATCAGTTGGCTTCTTCAGAAGCCAACTGATCTGGATCTACACTGTTTGCAAAGATAGGGCATATTCGGGTTCAGCAGGACCTGGGTAAACCCTTAAAGTGCCTTTCAAAACTACAGCAGAAGACATTCTATTTTTTTATTCATTTATTTTTTGTGAGGAAATAAGACTCAAAATTTCATGTAAACTGTCTGCTAAACAATTCAGATGAAATGTCAAGCCTTATTTTCTAGGCTTGACATTTTGTGTTAATTGTCTGATAATATAACTCAACAATCCATGTGCATTAGCAGACAAATCTCATGAAATATCAAGCCTTTATTTCTTGGCATGATATTTCATCTGCTTAACAGACAGCACAATTCACATGAAATGTCAAACCTTATTTTCTCAGAAAAATGATAAACAAATGTCAAACCTTATTTTATCAGAAAAAAAAAATCAGAATGACATCTGCATCTGTTATGACTTGTTTTGTTTGTTTGTTCGTTGTTTTGATAAAATCAAACTTGATTTTATTACAAGGGAATCGTCTGCTAGGCTGATGATTCGCACTGAAAGTCAAACCTAATTTTCTTAGAAAAATAAAAACAAATGTCATCTGCTGCAGTTGTGATAGGCACATTAATGGTTAATACATATGCAAACATTAAATGCTAGGGCCAGTCTTGCATCCATGCAATCTTATAAAAGTTTCCCTTCCTTGCCAATAGACTCTTACACACCACAACCTCTTTATAACACTATTGTTGGGGTCCATAGCATAAACTGTTAGTTAAACAACTGTGTTATATCCAAACAAAAATGTACAGATTATATTGAAAAATGACCATTTATGGTCATTTTTCAATATAATCTATACACTTTTGGGATCCATCTTTGAACCATGTTATAAATAACCGTGTTATAAAGAAGTTGTGTATATTGTGAGTGAACAATGAAGGGCACAATCAAACTGGATGCTATGCTGACCTTGACCTTTCGTATTTGCATATGTATGTAAATCCACTTTTGCATGACACAGATCATTTAACATTACTTACAACAAAAATAGGTCCAAATCGTATCCCCTATCAAACATGAAATTTTACATATAACTTACAGTCAAATTTCAATAGCTTGAACACCGATGGTGTTTACCATGGCTGATTCGAACTCGTTTTCAAGTCCCTACGAAATTCTTCCGATAGCTCGAGAAAACAAACTTTTAGGGATAGTTTAGATAAATTTTCTTATTTTATCATGAAATTGTATGTCTTGTGTACTCATTAGAATCACTTAATTGAGGTATTTCTAATGAGTACACTTAACATCCCATTATTGTAAAGAAGATCAAAAAGTCATCCCTAAATTATCCCCATTGGCGGAGCTCCTCGCCTGGCACTAAGATTAACCCTCAGTAGCTCTAACAACCCATGTCTCAAACAAAATTTCCATGGTCCCAAAGATGATCAAGCCATTGAAATTCACTGTACAGTCGACTCGTTATCTCAACTTCGCTTATCCTGAATAACCACTAATCTCCAAGTGAAAATCTGGTTCTTGTTTTAACAAGGACATCTAACAACAAGTGGCAAAATATTGAGGAAAAGAGGAGAAATTGCTCTTAAAGAGCAATTTCTCCTCTTTTCCACATTATTTTCAATATATCTATAACTTTAGGAGTCCAATTACATATTCATTTGTAAAATGAAGTTGTCCGGTTTATTTTTTTCTCAATTCTGCAAATCTGATATGTCGAGGTACGGATATCTCGAAGCATTTCAGAGAGTCCATTGGACCGAGATAACGAGAGTCGACTGTATATGATAAAACGCTATTCAACCTTTTAGGGAAACAACACTGACAAAAATGATAGTCATAAGACTGTGATATACCGGTCAGAATCATAAAATGATATAACTAAGGCTGACTAATCAAGGCTAAAATGGTCATTGTTTATCAGTCCTGCCATTGTGATCGATAATCGATTAGTAATCACTAAGATCTGGTTACTATTTTACTTGTCTGTCTCAGCATGACTCTTATCATATGTTATACTTTACTGTATGTATTTGGTCAGACAGGCCTGAGAAAACAGTCTAGACCCAGATGAGATGCCACAAAATGTGACATCTCATCTGGGTCTACACTGTTTGCCATTGATTGATTGTGTTGGGGTTTAACGACACGTCAACCCTTGAGGGTCATTTTGTGTCGTCTCCCAGAGAAAGGGAGAAAAGAGATAGAAGAGAGTAGAGGAGATGAAAGAGAGGGATAGGGAAGAAAGAGGAACAGGAATGAAAGTGAAGAAACAGAAGAAATAAAAACATTCCTCTTCTACCCTTACCCACTACAAGGATAGCAGGCCTTGCCCAACTGTAAGCCAATATCAGTTGGACGCCCCAGTGATGTAAGATACACAGCACCTTCGCACCACCCGACCACCCCACACTGTTTGCCACTCATCCAGCTATTTTAGACTCAACATTGGGTAGTAAATTGTATTTGTTCAAATTTCAGATAAATTATGATAAGTAGTTGAGGTATCTGAATACTAAGGGTAAATACAGTAAAGTAACAGACACAGAAATCAAATGATCGATTTTTAGCAAATCCGTAATGATAATCATTTTTGTGGAATTGGTCGATCAATTAATCGATTATCCAATTAATTGTGCCAGCCTTGGATACCACAGTGTTTGAGTCCACCTTAGGGAAGAAATATATGTTCGGTTTGATTGCCAGAGCCCTCAACCTTGTTTCATCAGTGATTTAATTTGATTTACATGTTTTCTAGCCAAACAATCATTTTGAATTTTTACAACATTTGAACCTAGGGTGAAGATTTGGTACCATTAAAATCTATTTAAATTGGATAGGGGCATAGCCGTGATAAAATTTTATCCAATTTTTTTCCCCCAAAGTTAATCAGGTGATCTTAACCTCAGCCCTGATAATCTCACCAAGTTTCAAGGCCCTAGTTCAAATAGTTAACAAGACATCTTGCTCACAAGAAAAGTGTGATGAATGGAAGAATGGATGGATCGACAAATGACCCAAAGCAATATGTCCCTCCAACTGCTTTGAAGTTGGGGGCATAATTATGATGAAGAGAATGAAATTATAATTCACTATTATTCTCACAGTTCTGCACAAGATTGGGGTTTTTTCAGCCCAAAAGTATTGATATTTTTCTTATTTCTCCATGAAAACATCTGCTGCACACCACGGAATCACTTCTTATGAGTGCTTGCAATCAGATATCTGCGATGTCAGGCCGCAAGACATTGTCACCACCAGATCCAATGAGCTACTTGCGCGGCTTGGCATTGAAGATCTGGACCTCATTCTGAAGGAGAGAAGGCTCCGCTGGTATGGACATGTGGAATGCTCCAATGGTGCAGTCAAGACAGCTTTTGACATACAGGTTTATGGAAACCATGGGCCTGAGAGGCCCATGATGACATGGAAGCAGCCGACTGAGAGGGATTCTTGAGAGTGGAAGCTCTTGGCTATCAACCCTCATGATAGACATACCTGGAGATCTGGTGTGAGATCTGCCATGCTTGCAGCAAGCCAGCTATCTGGAAGGGGGCCCACTGATGTGGATGTTACCCCTGTACCTGCATGTTAATCAAAAATCCGATGATGATGATGAGATATCAACCTTATGACAAAATTATGGGCTGCATGACATTTGGTCTAAAACCATTTTGCCTAAAGACAACTTCACCAAATGACCGTTTCTTCTAATGACCATTTTGCCGATTGCTGGTTTTGTGGAATGACCATTTTGCCGATGCAACATTTTGCCTAAAATGTTAAAAAAGGTGATCCAAGGGTGACATTTTGTCGAAAATTTCACATCATACAAATACTGTTTTAAATCCTCATTACAATGTTTACAATTAATGCTTCTGTTTGACTTATGCACGCTTGCGAGTAGTGTCCTAAGCAAGTATAATAATATAAGTCATCATCATCATCATCATCATCATCATCATCATGACTTTTTATTAACCTGCAGGTACAGGGGCAACATCCACATCAGTGGCCCCCCTTCCAGGTACCTGGCTTGCTGCACGCATGGCAGATCTCACGTCAGATCACCAGGTATGTCTATCATGACCAGTAGTTAACCAGTATTGTGCACAACCAGTATTGTGCACATTCTTTCACCAGAAACTGACAAGTGCCCTTCTTGAATCAGTGGAAGGGAGAGAATGACCGTAGAAAATATTTCATGATCAATCTCCATGAAAGAAAGTTGCCGACCCTGCAGGGGTCGAACCCGCAACCTCCTGATCACCAGTCCGACGGGCATCCACTGAGACCGGCATGTTTTCCAAGAGAAATAAGAAACTTTTCCATCTGGATACACATCTTATGTAAAGCTATGATGCTGGCAAGCTGGTGAAGCAAAAAGCACAAAAATTTTGCTGAAGGACTGGGCCCAGTTGTTCATAGCTAACGATGTCATCAGTTAACGAAACGTTAAAACTTTGATCATTAAATATGGCATATTTTTGCTGAAAAAATGTGAGTAGCTTTTGCAAAAGCTACACTTATTTTTCAGCAAAAATAGCTGTGAATAGGATATTATACTTACAAACAGTTAACATTTTGACCACTAATGAGCTCGTTAAGCTAACGATGCTTTAAACAACTGGGCCCTGATTTCCTGTGACGCTGGAATATTGTGATGCTGAAGATACCATGAATCACTTCTATACTGCGAATACGGTGAACCAGATGACACTACTAATCCCAACTACCCTGTTTACCACAAATGATGATGATGATGATGATGATTTGGTGTGTTTTTTGTCCCTTTCAACCTTATTTAACCCTTAAACTGCCAATCACAACAACTGTCCTCTGCTTTGTCATCTGCTTGTGATTTTAAAAGTCATTTTTGCAAACAGTGTGGACCCAGATCACACTGATCAGGGTCCACACTGTTTGCCTCAAGGAGCAGTCTGATCAGGGTCCACACTGTTTGCCAGTATGCAAAAATAGGTTTGAAAAGTTTGCAAGAATATTCAGCTGACGACATAAACAGACGACATTTTTAGATGCAGCTTTTCTTGGCGTTTTAAGGATTAACTCTGAACCAAACTTGTCCAAAAATTAAAACAAATGGATTTTATTACCTACTGATTGATGTGTCTAAAAACTGCTGGATAAGTAGCAAACAGTGTAGACCCTGATCAGATGCCACATTCTACAGCATTTGATCAGTATCTACACTGTCTGCTTAGGCCAGTCTGTCCCGATACACTGTGACAAGCGTAAACCCAACTACACTGCAGTTTTGATGAGCACGGTCAGAATTATGGTAAATGTTCTGAAAGAAATTAGTAACCTTAAACAATGATCAAACTTCAGCAGAGACACAGGCAGGTTTTCAGTCAGTCTATGAGATCCCTGCTTGTATTCCAAGTCAAGAGACAACTTCCCAAAAAAGTTTAAACTGATTAAACTGATGCATGAAATTCAAGTTTTTCCCTCTGTGCAAAATTAGTTACAGAAGAGTTTTACTGTTCAAAGTTTTAGAATGTTTACCATAAATGATGGCCCCAGTTACTTCTGTGAAGCAGATGACACATTTACATCCATGACTAGAGGAGTTGTCAAGAGGGAGTACCGTAATATACGTAAGTATTGGGACAGGAAAAAATAATTAAATTTCTGGCTGTCCCAATACTTAGAAACACGAAAATTAATTATTTTTTTAGGTGTCCCAATACTTACGTCTCGTAGTTGATATTGGCACCGATTAATGATGAAAAATGTGTCATATTTGTGTTCATTGTTTTGTGTATTTTCAGACCACTGTCTCGTTAACCTAATCTATTGTTAATATTGAATAAACAGATTGGCACTTATTGTTTTGATTTATAATCCCCTCGTTTATCTATCATGTGTTGAGAGCGTCCAAGTAAAAAAAATAATCATATGCTGCTTCCCCGCTTTAAAGGTTAATTGCGCATAACCGATATCGCGAATGCGGGGAACAATCTACCTGTTCTAAAAATACTGCCATTACATCGGGTGATGACGTTATTATTGGGGTTCATCTCAACGAGTTTTGGGGTTCATCTCAACAGTGTTTTATGGTTCCCCCAACGCTGTTTTGCATTAAAACGTTATCGGTAAACAATTCTGTCGAATTTCTTTTTATTATTATTATTTATTCAAAGTTTTTTTTTCGTTTTTTTTTGTTGTGTTTGTTTGTTTTTTGTTTTTTTTTGTAGAACTTTATTGATGCTCTCGAGTTGCAAATTAAAACGTGACGTGTCACGTGACGACCACAAAATGGCGACGCATCCAGACTGATGCAAACGTATGTGCGTTTTCGTTTTTGCAGATTTCTTGAATAAATTTCATATTAATATACTCATAGAAAGGTTTTATTTATTTTCTACTTTCTAACCAGCCTGCCGTAGGAACCCCCTGTTGTATGCTTAGACGTAAAATATTGCGTGACATCGCTTGTAAACAAAACAAAACCCAAACCGAGAAAACAGTTTTACCCTGTTAACTAGATCATTTTTTCACCCAAATGCACTGTCCCAATTCATATGGTACCAAAAATTACTGAAAATTTTAGCGATTTTTGATATGTCCCAATTCTTAGGGTGACGAAAAATAATTATTTTTACGAATTGTAAGGGTGTCCCAATACTTTAGGTGTCCCAATACTTAGGTATATTACGGTATTTGGTGGGTTGTTTTTGTGTGTGTTGAGGTTTTATGGCCCAGTCAACCCAATCGGGTCTTGTCGAGCGTGGTCAGTTTGCCCAACCACACTTTTACTGGGCAGGCTTAGTTCTCTAAGCGGTTAACCAGTACTGTGTATATTCTTTCGCCAGAAACTGACAACTGCCCTTCTTGAATCAGTGGAAAGGAGAGAATGATGGGAGAAAATGTTTCATGATCAAATCTCCATAAAAGAATGTTGCAGACCCAGCAGGGGTCGAACCCGCAACCATCTGATCACTAGTTGGACCCGCATTCAACTGAGTCACCGAGGCCAGCTAATAATCAGATGATCCTCCTTAACAACTCCTTTGTATATATATGAAATGTACGTTAAACTACTGATGCAATGAATCTCCGATCCTGTTACTCTGGAGACATGATACACATTGTAAATTCCCTACTATTTTTACAAGGGAGACAACTTTCATGGCTTCAAATTTCATTCCTGTACTCCATAGGGAGCAAATTCTTTCCTTTTAGTGTAGACCCCTTTTCAGAAGGGAGAAAACAAGTCAACTCTAAAAGGGGAAAAAAATGCTCCTAGAGGGAGACACCTTTTTCAGAATGGAAGCAAAACAATTTGCCAGTCACAGAGTTGCCTCCCCTGAATGTGTAACCATTTCTGTTAAGTGGTTATCAAAGCAATACCCATCAACCATTATTAATGTTAGAGTCGGGGCACAGCAATTCGGACAATTTTAACTGTGGGCCCATGAAGACTCTGACCATCCTGCACTTCTGCACAGTCTGTTCAGAGCCTTCCCTGGCCGCAGGAAGATCCTTTAGGTCCTTAACTGTACATAGAATGTATTGCAAACTGTGATCAGACAGCACAGATGCACAGGCTGATCTGAGTCTATGCTGAGTGCACATGTAAATAGTAAAAATTGCTGTGCCCTAGAGCATTACTCGTCATCTGATATGTGCATACCTTTACATGTTTAGCCCATTCATACGGTTTAATCCATTCTATTTCCTAAAGCGGTATAAAGGAGACAGCCTAATTCACATGTACATGTATACACACTCTTGTTTATGTAAATATTAAAAAATATGCAAATTTTAACAAGATTCTAGGTATAATGTTTACAAAAAATGGATGATACTAATTCCTTATTCTACATCTAAACATGTACACACCAACATAAATTTAGCACAAACAGACGCTTCACAAAATTATTTCCAGCACAACTGATTCCTCCGCAGAACTTGGTAACAACCAATGAAAGTCAAATTAATGCTTTTAAAAGATGCAATCAATCACATGTGTCTCCGTTTTACAATATATTTCATGGTTTGAACCCTTAAATAAAATCATTTCTTGTTCCATGGTACCTTATGTACCATCATGTTCTTTGGCAGAATTTTTTTTTTTTCTGGCAGGCTTCTCCGAAGGATGAGATGAAGTGATAGATAGAAAATGATATAATGGCCTAATAATGGTAAAACATATATATTTTTTTTTTTGTTCAACATTTATTAATTGGCTTGGCTTTTTTTTATATATATATATTTTCACCTCTCACTTGAATGAAATGGTATTATTCATATTCAATAAATCAACCTAAATTAAAAATTAAACACGTATTTATTTTCCGGTACCTATATCAGTCATTCCACTTATATTCGTATATTATTTTTTTTTAATTCAGCCATTTAATTCAAGTAATATGTCACAGCCATTATGTTTGTAACCATGTCTAAAGACAAATAATGAAAACTGTGATAAATTTTTGTGGTTTAGTACATGTTTGTTGGTACTTCTGAGAATCATCCAAATAATTCTAATGAGTACCAACAATAGAAGTTTTGATGTAGAAATAGGACTAACAGTATTAAGTTGGATGGATTTTTTTTTTTTTTTTTTGCCCTTTTTTCACAAGGGAGAATTTCTGTGACTTCCTGTTTGCTTTCCTGCACACCAATCCCCTTCTGAAAAGGGATCTACTCTAAAAAGAAAGAATTTGCTCCCACAGGGAGCAAATTCTTTCCTTTCAGAGTAGACCTCTTTTCAGAATGGGCAAAACCATTTTGACAAACTTGTCTCCCTTGTAAATGTATCCATTCCCCATAAAATACAAAAATTCTCCTTTTTACAGAAACTTTGGTTTAATACCATTCACACCAAATTAACTCTTGTCATGCTGAATAAATTAAGATGCCATGCCCACTTCCAACTGTCAGCCAATCAGATTACTTGTTCCAAGATGTTGATACAAATTCACATTCTGAATGACAAACAGTGCAGATCCAGATCAAGAAGCCAACTGATCTGGATCTACATTGTTTGCAAAGGCAGGGCAATTTTTAACTTTCAGCCAATCAGATGACTTGTCCCAAGATGTTGATACAAATTCACATTCTGAATGACAAACAGTGCAGATCCAGATCAGTTGGCTTCTGAATGGCTTCTTCAGAAGCCAACTGATCTGGATCTACACTGTTTGCAAGGGCAGGGCATATCTTGGTTCAGCATGACCAAGGTTAAGAACATGCAAATGTGTACTGTCTTAACATGACTTCAGCTGTGTTGAGAGGCAACTTAAATTGTATACGTCATATGTACAGCACTAGCGAAAAGTGAGTATTGTTTATATTGGATATTACAAATAAAAACAACTGAAGTTTTGCAGCAAAAAAAAAAAAAAAAAAAAAAGGAATCAAAGTGACAAAGCTTGCTATCTGAAAATTAAACCTCGTCAAATATTCTGAATTTATATATCAGCAAAAGACATTTTTCTCTGAAAACAGTGTTTGATCAATCAAAGATCCAGTTAGGATGGGTATCCAGACATTTTTTTATTTCTCCATGAAAACATATGTTGTGGTTACTCATTAGAAGTGCCTCAGTGAGGCACTTCTAATGAGTATCCACAACATATGTTTTCGTGAAGAAATAGCAAAAAGCAAAAAATATCAATACATTTAAGAGTTTTATCGGGAGATATGCCAATCATTCTATTCATCCCCTTTCCTACCATCTCATAGGAGACAATTCATGTGGAGACATTTCCTGTGAAATGTTTCAGAGGTGACATTCACATGGGAATATTTGTAATGATTCATAGGAGAGAATTCACATGAAATGTCAAGATGCATTTTCTCAGAAGAAAACAAGAGCTGTCGTAGGACAGCGTAGCTCGCCTGCTGGGTACATTTTATATTGTAACATTTTTATCATTAAGCCATATAATATAGGTCACACTGACCTAGATGTATTTGTATGTAAATCATTTTGTCACATAGATATAATAATCCAGGTATGACAATTCTCCATGAAATAGTAATAAAAATAAAAGGCAAAATCACTGAAGCATGAAATATAGGTCACAATGACCTAGATATAATAAGTGGTCATTCATTGGGTCACATGGAACTAATATGCCAGGTGTGACATTTATCCAACAAATAGTATTCAAGATGTAAGGCAAAATCACTGAACCATGAAATATAGGTCACACCAACAGAGATATATTTTGACATCAATAATCGGGTCACAAGGAACTAATATCCCAGGTGTGACATTTATCCAACAAATAGTATTCAAGATATAAGGCAAAATCACTGAACCATGAAATATAGGTCACAATGACCTAGATATAGTAAGTGGTCATTCATTGGGTCACATGGAAGTAAGTATTCAAGATATAAGGCAAAATCACTGGACCGTGAAATCTAGGTGACCTGGACCGTAAAATGTAGGTCACCATGACCTTCACTCTCTTACACTTAAACCGATGTCACATAGTTAGCTGATGTATAACCAGTTGTGTCTATAACCTGTAGGCATATAAGATTTTACAAATGTGTCCTAGATTTTGACCCCTAGCCCCACTCCAAGGCCCACCCTGAGGTATGAACCCAGGGGTATGTTCTTTTGGAATCTCAGAAGACTCCTCCAGGTACCCAAATTCTAAATATGAATGCTCTATGAGGAGTGAAAGTCAAGATATAAGAATTTGAAAAACTTTAACACAGTATTACAAAGGTGTCCTAGATTCTGACCCCTAGCCCCACCCATGGGCATGAACCAGGGGTTTATTCGCTTGGAATCTCAGAAGACCCTCCAAGGTACCTAAGTTCCAAATCTGATGCCTCTGTGAGGAGTGACTGTTGAGATATAAGCATTTGAAAAACTTTAACGCAGTGTGACGGGAACGCAAACGAAAACGCAAACGCGGACGACCGGGGTGACTACAATAGCTCTCCTTGTACTTCGTACAGGCGAGCTAAAAATCATCTCAGAAAAATAAAAATATCATGCCCTATTTCTCTGAAAATATCACAAATGTCTACTCATTTCATGATAATTGTCTACAAAGGAAATGTGTTAACAAAAAAGTAAGCAAAATCCTTCAAAATGCCTTTTGCAGATATTTAAATTCAGCACTATTACCAGTCGAGAAATTATTTGTACCTGAACTCTGAGTTGGTTGCATTCCTCACCATCACATATACCCATTTTCTGATACTTCTCCGCTATTTCATCTAGCCTCGCAGTAAAATCTCCAGCAACTGTAATATATAGAATTATGGATAATATTTCATGCTTAGCATGCAGGGTAAAATTTTCAGCAGGTGACAATTTGAAATATTTTTCCCATAAAATCTACTTTGACATTTCATACAAACTGTCTCTTTGGCAACAGTTTGCATAAAATGTCAAAATCTATTTTCTAGGAAAATAAGAAAAATACCATCAATTTGTCATCTGCTAAATTTGCCCACAAAGGTTAAGATTTGAATAAATAGATTGTAAAAGGAATACCTTATAATTATGAACATCAGGTGAAAAACTGACAAAAAGTTAAGGTCAGATTAACCCTAGTCCTGCTGAACCCAGATATACCCTACCTTTGCAAACAGGGTAGATCCAGATCAGTTGGCTTCTGAAGAAGCCAACTGATCTGTATCTGCACTGTTTGCCATTAAGTACCTGAATATATAACAACAATCCGGATGAAGTAATCTGATTTTGTTTTTTAATCAGTTGTTTATTAAAACATCTAGTGGAACTGCAAACAGTGTAGACCCCAATCAGACTGCTCCTTCAGAAGCAGTCTGACCTGGGTCTGCACTGTCTGCATATGCCATTTTGTCAGCAACACTGGTGAACGAAATTTCTGGACATTTTATAGTAATGCAATTAAACTTTCATCTGAAGTAATACAAATACATAAAATTTTGATCTGAAGTAATACAAATACATAAAATTTTGATCTGAAGTAATACAAACACATAAAATTTTGATCTGAATTAATACAAACACAAAGTTTTGATCTGAAGTAATACAAACACATAAAGTTTTGATCTGAAGTAATACAAATACATAAAGTTTTGATCTGAAGTAATATAAACACATAAAGTTTTGATCTGAAGTAATATAAACTCATAAAGTTTTGATCTGAAGAAATATATAACCACATAAAATTTTGATCTGAAGTAATACAAATACAAAAAATTTTGATCTGAAGTAATACAAATACATAAAATTTTGATCTGAAGTAATACAAATACATAAAGTTTTGATCTGAATTAATACAAACACATAAAGTTTTGATATGAAGTAATACAAACACATAACATCTTGATCTGAAGTAATACAAACACATTAAGTTTTGATCTGAAGTAATACAAACACATAATATCCTCTGGTGTCCCTGGGTTAGGATGGGCTTGGTGTGTACTTCCCTTCTTCTCACATTTTTCTCCACTACCACCTTCAAACAAAAAGAAACAGAATGTCAAAAACAGCGGACAGTTTGTATACACAACTGTATACCGTAAATGTCCCAAAATTTCAAACACAAAAGTCTCTGATAAAATGACAGATGCAAACTGTGCAGACCTGGAGCAGTCTGATCAGGGTCTACACTGTTTGCCATTCAACTTAGTATTTTGAGAAACAACTGCATAAAACAGTGCTCCAGCTAGGATTTGAGGGCAGAGGGGAGCGGGATAGGGCACTTTTTGCGCTATCATACAAGAACGAGGGCACTATGTGTCGTGATGTGCTTACTATCAAGACATTATAAAATATAATATAATGCCATTCCACAATAAATACAATGTACCTTAAAAATAGAATACACATAAAACTGACCTTTAAACATTGATAACATTTTTAATTTTGGTCTGATTTTCATGAAATTTTCACCAAAATGTAGGGTTTTATGTCTGAAGTTGAAATTAGATGGAGGGCAGCTTAAGGGTAGAGGGGCAGCAAGAGAGGGTAAAAGGGGTGGCCCGCCCCTCTATACAGGGCTAGCTGGAGCACTGTAAAAAGCAAAATTTAGGCCAAAATAGTATGGAATAAAGTGTTCAAAATTTTAGGACATTAACCATAATAACCATTAAACTCCAGTCACATCAGCAGCAGACCACATTTTTATTTATTTTTTTAATTATTCATTTTTTTTCCAGAAAATAAGGCTTGACATTTCATGTGAATTGTCTGCTTGCAGACAATTCACATGCAATATCCATCCTTATTTTCTAGGATTTTTTTATGAATGAAGTCTGCTACAATTCTAAATGGCCATTTAGGGGTTAGTTGATAAGCTAATCCAAGTGGAAAACGATATTACAACATATACATGTATGATCTTTAACTATTTATTTAACCTTTAAGAAGCCAATCGCAACTGCAGCAGAGGACATTCAAAACTATTTTTTACTTTTCAATGAATGTTAGTCATCTTATGTGAATCATTTGAAAAAAAAAAAAAAACAATAAAAAAATTATTTAGAATGTCATCTGCTGCAACTTTGTTTGACGCTTTAAAGGTTCATATGAACACATGCTTAAAACGTCTAAAGTCTAAACTTCATTAGTCATATACCTGAGCACTAAAAATCAAAATGTTCTGTCAATATCATTTTTCTTCATACTTTCTTGACTAGCTCCAAAAAATCACTAAATTTTTTTCTAAATGGGATAAAGATATACATACTGATGAAAACCTCATACTGATGTCAAATGATGATGATGATTTGTTGTTTTACGTCCCTTTCAAAATTACAGTCAAAACTGTGTTAAGCAAGCACCTAAGGAAAAGCCAAAAAATGGTTGCTTAAGACTGTAGCTTGCTTAATACAGGTACATTTACACCTTTTGGCTTTTAAGGGATTTGGAAATATGACCTCTTAATACAGGTGAATGCTTAATACAGGTGCCCTTTCACCCTGAAAATGCCAAGAAAACCTGCATCTGAAAATGTTGTCTGTTTATATTATCTGCTGAATATTCTTGCAAACTTTTCCAACCTATTTTTTGCATACAGGTAAACAGTGTGGACCCTGATCAGACTGCTCCTAGAGGAGCAGTCTGGTCTGGGTCCACACTGTTTGCAATAATGACTTTTAAAATCACAAGCAGATGACAATTATGACTGTCAGTTTAAGGGTTCAGACAGATTTGACTGTATTCAAATTAAATTGAGATGATGAAGGGGTGATAAATCATAATAGAAGGCTCTATGAAATGAAGTGCAGTACAGTCCTGAGATGAATTCTGCCTGGAGGGAGATTAGAATCAGGGGACCTCATGATCTAACGATCTAACAAAGTCGGGAGAGCTAACCATTCGGCCACCTGGGTGCTTCCTGATATTGAATGTCAGCATAATGAATGACTTCTTGCCCCTTCTGGGAAGGCAAATGCATTCAGATCTAAGTGATCTCCTTTGAATATGTGTCAATTCAGCTTATAATGAAGACATTAACCCTTGTTCTGCTGAATCCGGATATACTCTACCTTTGCAAACAGTGTAGATCCAGATCAGTTGGCTTCTGAAGAAGCCAACTGATCTGGCTCTGCACTGTTTGCCATTCAGTTTATGGATCTATGTCAACAATCTTGATCAAGGCATCTGATTGGCAGACATTTAGAAGTGGGCGTGGCATCTTAATTTATTCAGCATGACAAGGGTTAACAAATTGCTGATTGAATATTCAGCATTTTAACAGCCATGAAACTTTGTCCATTTCTAGTAATATATAATGAACTGAAGGTTACTGGAATGGAGATAAACAGAAATTAAGTATTAAAGAAGAGATTTTCCGCCATTTTTCTCAAGGGGGATAACTTCTGTGACTTCCTGTTTTTTCTTTTCCGCAAACCAAGCACCTTCTGAAAATGGGTCTACTCTAAAGGAAAGAATTAGCTACCAATGGGAGCCAACTATTTCTTTCTGGAGTAGACCCATTTATCAGAAGGGAGACAATCCAATCCTGATGGAGTAATCTCCCTTGGAAGTGTGTCCATTCCCCTAAAGTTCATGCCAAAGCATGCTGTTTAACCCATTTATGCCAAGTGGATTCTTCTACCTCAACTCTTTGGACAGGACAAGTTCATTTACTATATAAAGGGTGTCTGGTTAGATTTTAATTATTATCATGTTTTGTAGAAATTTGTGAACTTAATGCAAACTATGTAGACCCTGATCAGATGCTGCATTCTGCGGCATCTGATCTGGGTCTACACTGTTTGCCAATGTCCCATTTACGGGACGCTAGGCTTAAACAACTTAACCTTTACCACACTTTGGGCTAATTCAGCAGACAACGAATGGCTGATATTTTCTTATTTTTCCAAGAAGAAATGGTATTCAATACTGATAGTTTAAGCAAACTGCCGCCAAAGGAGACAATTTGCATGAAATGTCAAACCCTATTTTCTAGAGAAAAAAAAAATACAGAAAATATTTCAAAATGTTGTTTCAAGAAATTTTACCCAGCATGCTTAGTGTTAAAGAAAAGATAAATACAAAAGAATAAAAAAAGAAATGAAATTCATAAAAGCATATATAGTATTACATGCAATTTTAGAAAAGCTGTAAACAAAAGCATTGTTCGAGAGCTACTGATGGTCTTCAATGCATATGCTAACAGTAAAAACCTACATCATCCTGCATATTTGCACATACACATCAGGGCTCAGTTGTTCAAAACTAACAATGTCGTTAATTATCGTATCGTTAAAACTTTGATTATTAATCATGGCATATATGAAAGTATTTTTGCTGAAAAAATGTGAGTAGCTTTTGCATTTGCAAAAGCTACTCACATTTTTTTCAGCAAAAATACCTGTGAATTAGATATTGTATTTAATAGAACAGTTAACATTTTGACCACTTACAACCTTGTTAAGCTAACAATGCTTTGAACAACTGGGCCCTGGGCAGTTGTCATTGTGATGGATAGTGTGTATCTTTCAACTAAAATATACTGATATATTTCTTGTCCACAAAAATGTATATTGAGGGTACTCATTAGAAGTGCCTCAGTGAGGCACTTCTAATGAGTTCCCACAACTCATTTTTGTGGAGAAATAACAGAATCTCGATACCCCTCTTATCTGATGCTATGATTTGCTGTCCATAAATACATTCTATATTTAATACAGCGAAGACTTCTTGTTCAGACTGAGAAGGCTTAACTGGGACTTTGCTGTCCCCGAGGTTATAAAACTTTTTTCATGCTCAACTCAGCTGAGCATGCAATTTTCTCTGCTAATAAATATGAAAATGCCAACAATAGCTGGCATTTTCATATTCATTAGCAGAGAAATTTTCATGCTCAGCTACGTTTAGCAAGGAAGAATTTGCAGCTGTTAGTAATTTGAGAATTATTAGCAGGACAAATTTCATGCTCAGTTGAGCTGAGCATGAAAAAAAGTTTTATAACCTTGGGGCCTGATGACCATTTTCTTGGTCAACTCACAGAACATACTTCTACTCTAAATATTCAGACAGACAGACAGGTCAGAGCAAATCAGATCAAACTGTTTGACCAGGGCTGCAATGTTTGCTAAACCATCTAGGGACTACACTGTTTCAGCCTCATATTTTAGATACAACCCCAGATAACTAAACAGATACACACTGAAACTTCAATGAATGGTCACCTGTCACCAACAGCCACTCCTTAAACAATCATATCTCTGATTTAACAAAGTGCTATTTATATATATATTGTTTGTGTTGATGTTTTACGGCCCAGTCAACCCAATGGGATCATGTCGAGCGTGGTCAGTTTACCTAACCACACGTTTACTGGGCTGGCTTAGTCCTCGCAGCGGTTGATCAGTATTATATATATATATATATATATACTTATTATATATATATATATATATATATATATATATATATATATATATATATATATATATATATATATATATATATATATAAATATATATATATATATATATATATATATATACTTAACTTACTTAACTTCTCTCTCCCTACAACAACCAGATCTCTGATTTCCCTATGTATTGTTTTACTATATATTTAAGATATCCACAACAGACCCATCCCTATAAAAGACCACTTTTCTGATCTCAATAAAATACTACGGTAAATGTCCTAAAATTTCGAACACTTTATTCCATACTTTTTGGCCTAATTTTTACTTTTTTTATAGTTGTTTCACAGAATACTTAGTGGAATGGCAAACAGTGTAGACCCTGATCAGACTGCTCCTTCAGGAGCAGTCTGATCTTGGTCTGCACTGTTTGCATATCCAAATTTGTCAGACACTTAGGTGTACGAAATTTTAGGACATTTACCGTATATATTCAACATCTCCACACCACCCGTTTTTCTACAACAGCCACCTTTCTACAACATCCAGTTTTGCATCTTCCCAAAGGTGGCTTTTGTGGGGAGTTTGCACTGCATTAACAATTTTGGACACTGTGGTGAAGAGCTGAATTCCCAAATACCACATTTATTCTAACAGAAACTCCTACTCTAATAAATGCCCCCTCCTACTTTTCGATGAGAAAAACATTGTAATGTAAACCTAACCAATCAAAATTGGCTTTAAATTATGGAAATATCTTATTTCTGGCCAAAGTTTTTTCTAAAGAATTTCATTTTAGTAGTAGTAATGAACTGCAATGCCCCAGGATAAATACCGTATTAAGGGCAATTATGGTACACAAAGACTGACAATCTAGAGTAGCCTGCACAGTGCCAGCCCAGCTGGTCTCGCTCTTCGTTGCTCGTATACAGGTAAGTGTCGGTTTCCCATCAATATGGCTTATCTATATTAGTGACTAAATCAATATGTAGAATGCTGGGTAAAAAATTCAGCAGATGACATTTTGAAATGTCAATGCCTATTTTTTGAGAAAAATAAGAAAAAGTATCATCAATTTGTCATCTGCTGAATTTACCCAGACAGTGGTGAAGGTTATGTATACATTAGCAATAAAATTAAATTGGAAATTAAATAAGTGACATACTGTAGCATTCTATACTAAATCTATGTGCTGTGCCGCAGGAAATCGTACATGTAAACAGTGAACCCAGATTGGTCTCTATATGTCTATTTAAACATCTGGGCCCAGTTGTTCGAAGATCGTTAGCTTAACGAGCTTGTTATGGGTCATTTTGTTAACTGTTTTAGCAGATTCAGTGTACAATATTCTGAAATTTTTTGCTGAAAAAATGTGAGTAGCTTTTGCACTGCAAAAGCTACTCACATTTTTTCAGCAAAAAATTTCAGCATATTTGCGTATCACTCGATGTAAATTTTAATGAATCATTAACTAATCACATCGTTAGCTTTGAACAACTGGGCCCTGTACATTTTATAAAATTATATGGGTGAAGACCTCAAACAGCCCCCGGTTAAGGCATTTCTTCTTTTTCATCCTAAAGTTATTTTGTTTGTACCGAGGTTTTACGGCCCAGTCAACCCAATGGGGTCATGTCGAGCACTGTCTGTTTACCTAACTTTTACTGGGCAGGCTTAGTCCTTTAAGCGGATAACCAGTATTGTGTACATTCTTTCTCTAGAAACTGACAACTGCCCTTCTTGAATCTTGAATGGAGAGAATGGCCATAGAAAATATTTCATAATCAATCTCCACGAAAAAATGTTGCCGACCCGGCAGGGATTCAACCTGCAACCTCCTGATCACCAGTGGGACGCCCATTCAACTGAGCCACTGAGACTGGCCGTAAAGTTACTAATATTATTCTTGTTTCTCCATCAAAACATATATTGTGGGTACTCATCAGAAGTGTCTCGATGGGGCACTTCTAATGAGTATCCACGTTTTTATGGAGAAATAATAAAAATATTAATATGGATACCTTTCTTATATGTAGCTATACATGAGATCATGTGGCATTTTACACCATAAAAGGCAGATGAGACCTAAATCTAGACTGGCTCCAGTCTCCAGCGACTAAATATATTTATTCTTGTAATCCTGTTTGATCCACTAAAATAAAACCAATATAATATCATGACTATAAAGGCTGGTCACTAGTGACCAGCCTTTATGGTCATGATATTAATTTGGTTTTATGTTAGTGCATTCTCAAACAGGATTACAAGAAAAAATATTTAGTCACTGGAGATTGGAGCCAGTCTACTAAATCATACAATTCTCTTTATCTTAATAACTTCACATCATACATTCAGTAGCTATTTGAACCTTGATGAGTCAAGATGATAATTTCATTGCTTCTATATGAATTTTCTTAAATATACCACAGAGCAACATTACTTATTATATAGTATACTCACTACAATATCCTTGATCTTATGACTTATTTTTATTTGGGCTTTAAGTCACTTTCAACAATCTTTAAGTCATATCCCAACGGTGCCTGGAATGGATGTGGCAGAGAGCTAAATGCTTACTTCTAGAGTGTTGCCTCACTAAAATATCACGCCTCAGCCATGTGACGATATTCCACCCAGTCACATTAGACTGACACAGGGCAGACCAATTCTGATTTCTAGCTCTACTTTCTTAACGCTGAACATCAAGCAAAAGACCAGCTTATATCATTTTTAAAGTCTGTTATGAGCACCAAGCCCCATCTGAAAAGGGGTCTATTCTAAAGGGAAAGAATTTGCTCCCCTCTAAAAGGAAAGAATTTGCTCCATAGCAGAGCAAATTCTTTCCTTTTAGTGGAGATCCCTTTTCAGAAGGGAAACACATGCAATTTTGACAGCTGCCTCCCATGTAAGTGTAATTATTTCCCTTAAGTGTTTTTGGATGAAAGATGGGAAGATCTATAGTTCTAAAAGCAGGACTGATATGATGTGTTTAGGTAATCAGTATTTTGCTTAGAGAATATTTTAACCAGTCTGAATTTCTTAAAGTGTCTGTCAATATCATTGACATTAACGCTTTGCATGCTGGGTAAAAATTTCAGCAGACGACAGTTTGAAATATTTTTTTTTATTTTTCCTGGAAAAATGGATATGACACTTCATACAAATTAGGAGACAATTTGTATGAAGTGTCATATCCAATTTCCTATAAAAATAAGAAAAATATCACCAATTTGTCATCTGCTGAATCTGCCCATAGCAATGGCAACACATCAAAAACTAAGGCTCTGTAAACTGTCTGAGCTGCAATGTGAAAAAGTGTATCTTATGAAATGTGCATCAAGCAATGACTCAATATCAGCCTGCAGACCCATGCAGTCTGTTCAGTTTTTGCTGTCCATCTGTGAACCCAATAAAGACTCAGGTCAGAATGTATACATTGTTTGAATGTTTTGGATGACAATGAGTTCAGGTTTTATGGTATGTCAACTCTTTAAAGTCATTTGTAGCTATAGGCTTTAATGACTTTGTTTGCTAATGAAAATAGTACACTACAATCTCTTTATAACACGGTTCAAAGATGGATCCCAAAAATGATTAGATTATATTGAAAAATGACCATTTAAATGGTCATTTTTCAATATAATCTATACATTTTTTGTTTGGATATAACACGGTTGTTTAACTAACAAGGTTTTTGTTATGGACCCCAACAATAGTGTTATAAAGAGGTTGTGGTGCATTACCGTTGCATGTCAACTTGGTTTTGGAGACCTATCAGTTATTACATAAATCAATACTGTAACAAATATTATCCCACAGGAAGCCTGGGGAAGTGTTTACCGTTTAGCATTCTGGGTAAAAATTTCAGCAGATCTCATTCGATATATATTTTTATAACATTTTTTCCAGAAAACAGGCTTTGACATTTCATGCAAATTCTCTCCAAAAGTGACAATTTGCATGAAATGTCAAAACCTGTATTCTGGAGAAAATGTGAAAAATATCATCAAATTGTCATCTGCTGAATTAGCCCAGACTGTGGTAACCGTTACAAGGGTTTTCAAACTAAAAAGCAACATTGGAAAGGAGCCTGCAACCATAAAAAAAAAATAAGATATAATTTTCCTTCATTAAAATAAGCATACCTTAAATACCTTAACAATTCAGAGAGAACTTTGAATTCTCCCTTAAAATTTTCAGGTTTTTAAGGCGAATAAAATTTTGAGAACCAGCCACTGCTATACTGTACCTCTAGATAAGGTGCTTTCTTTTCAACCAAAAAGTACTATTTTTCTTATTTCTCCACAAAAACATATGTTGTGGGTACTCAATAGAAGCGTCTCTGTGAGGCGCTTCTATTGGGTACCCACAACATGTATTTTTTTTTTTTATTTTTTTTTTTATTTATTTGGGTTTTACTGCACTATTGGGTTTTACTTCTATTGGGTACCCACAACATGTATTTATTTTTTTATTTTTTTTTTATTTATTTGGGTTTTACTGCCCTTTCAAGAATATTTCACTTATATCGAGCCAATCGTTCATTAAAGGTACAACATATGTTTTTGTTACGAAATAAGAAAGATATTTATCCTGATACCCACTCTTACCTAGAGCTATGAATTATCATAGTGTCACCCAAAAGAAAGTAAGCAAAATATGTAGAATCCAAGACTCCAGATAGGTTTTATTTTGCAGACATTTCTTGACCGTCCCTCAATTCATACTAGAAAACAATAGTCTGATAGATAAACTCTCAAAACACATTTTTCCTGACAGTTTGTTTGTTTTATTTTTTAAAAAAAAGGAGCAAAAAAAATCAATGTAGGAAGTAACAAATTTTGCAAAGGCAGGCAATTAATGCCCCTGCTCCCCAACACCCTTTGCAAAACTAGTTACTTTCCTTTAGTTCACTAGTGAGAAGGGATCCAAAATTAATTTGGATCAAGTTTTTAGAAGAATTTGCATATTCTGTGTATCTGGATTCTTGCAGACTTCTATACAGTCAGCGTTCTCATTTCTTATATCTTGCAAAAAAACACAACCCTACAATCGGAAAGATATACAGCTGATTTTTTTTTTTTACATATATAAAGCCTGGATGTTGAGTGATATAAAACCACTGTAGAGCAATTCGAAACTTATTGCATTTTGGCAAAATGCTTGCATTTTGCATAGACTTACAACAGATTAATCTGTACAGTTATTGTCAAAATATAAAATAGCACTGACTGTTTTAAATATCTGTCGCATTTTGTCAAATGGTATGTATTCTATGGAAACTGGGATGAACATTTTTGTTTGCGGAAACTGCTGACTTATTGTGTTTGGTCGTCACATATTCTTACCAAGTGTAGTCCATCAACAATGTTATAGACATAATGAAAGCAGAGAACTGCTTCAACAAGTATTTCTAAGACTTACATAAGTACACTACAACCTCTTTTTAACACAGTTCGTTATAACACCGTTTTGGATATAATGCGGTTCAAAGATGGATCCCAAAAATGTATAGATTATATTGAAAAATGATCATAAATGGTCATTTTTCAATATAATCTATACATTTTGGTATGGATATAACACGGTTGTTTAACTAACACGGTTAATGCTATGGACCCTAACAATAGTGTTATAAAGAGGTTGTGGTGTATATGAATTAATCTAATAGGAAATTCATAAGCATGAACACGCCAAAGGTGTATGATAAAATTTAAAATGTGTCATCCAAATGGTATTGTAAAATTTCCCAGCTTATCGTAGTGGCCTCACTGGATCAGAAATTGGTCATATTTTGGAGTTAATTCATTTCTATGAACCTTCTTATAAATGACATTGAAACAGGTAGGTGTATTTGGAATACAGTTTGCATGCAAACTTTTAATATTGGTTTCAGGCAGTAAACTCGGATACACTCCCTGGAATGCAGAAAACTGCCTCAATGTCACTTTTGGCTTCATAGTTGAATAGTCACATTAGTAAATAAACATTCTGCTCTCTGTTTTGAGTATTTTTTTCTTTCTTTTCTATGAATTTAACCTGAATAATCTTTCTTTACTATGCATTTAACCTGAATAATCAAAATCAAGGTTTTGTATACTTGGAAATTGTCATGTTTGCATAATTGCATGAGATAATAAACATTCCACTTTCTGTTTTGAGCATTTTTTTTTCTTTCTTCTTTATAATTTAACCTGAATACACAAGGTTTTGTACACTTGGAAATTGTTAAGTATCAACTGGGCCTCCATAGAAACATGCACGTTTTTGCAAATTGCAATGCATGCTTATTTGCTATACAGTTGTTTTATATACAGCCATGTCCAAACTTTCTTCCCATATCAAAATAAATTGTATATCTTTCTGATTCTAGGGTTAGCAAAATTTCTATATTGGAACCCATACTAATAGTAACTTACTTGGTCTAAGAGTTTTGCATACCATTCTTTTACCATGTTGTAACTTCTCTGCAAAAATAGCTACTACGTGAACAAACTAATACAGCCCACCTTGCATTTAAAAGGCCTCTCTTTAAGACACAGTTTGTTTCAGTTCTTATTTAGGCCAAATAAAAAAAAAATATGTGTGTTTAGGGTGATCCTACCCTACCTAATTTTCCGAGTGAAACCTAGCAATTTTTTTTCATGTTTTATAAAAAAAAAAAAAATAAATAATAAAAAACAGTTGTTACTGGGATAAACTATTTATGCTAAACATTCAGACAAGTAGGTCTGAGCAAACAATATAGACCCAGATCAAACTGCTCCTATAGGAGCAGTATGATCAGGGTCTATACTGTTTGCCATTCTATCTGTACTTTTAGACATATCAAAGGGTAGGCAAACAGACTTGGTAAAATTTTATGTGAATTACGGTGTAAAGTCCAAATATATTTGGAAATAATGGTGTGATTCTACATTAAAAAATTAGTTCTACATGAAAAAAAGAATAAACAAATTAAAAACCCTACATAACTTACCTATTTTTTTTTCTAGCATGTTATCCAAAACACACATATACTTTTTATTATTATTATTATTTGGCCTTAACAACATATCAAAACTTGTGGGTCATTTTATGAGCTCTCCCAGACAAAGGCAGAAAAGTGATAGAAAAGCTAGTAGAAAGGAAAGAGAGAAACAGAGAATGAAAGAAAAAGTAAAGTTGACGATAGTGCAGAAACAGAAGAAATTGTCCCAGAGAAAGGGATCAAAGAGGTGGCAGAGGAAAGAAAAGAGAAATAGTGGATGATGAAGGAAAAAGGGACTAACAGTGCAGAAATGCTATCATGCCCCCTTTCCCCTCCTACTGCAAGTGCAACCCCTGAGCAGATCATTCAGCTCTGTTTTTTGACAGTGATGGAACAATGACATAGGCCCCTGCGCCTAAGCACACCAATGTTACTGGAATATTTTATGAAGAGAAGTTTCACTTCAATTATTCAGCATTACACAACAAAGACAGGTGTGCATGGAATCCATCTATTACCAGTACATGACAATGCACCGGCAGATCATTTAAACAAGCTAATTTGACCAACTGGTGATGTACGGCAAAAGTGCCAACACCAAGTTTTCACCGTTTGGTCAGGCATGTCTGTCCGAATTTTCTGGCATCCTGGAATTATTCTGAGATCCTGGAACGTATTTTTATGTACAATATCAATATTACATAAAAAAAAAACAACATACAAACAAAAAAAAAACAAAAACATAAGAGCTGTTGCAGGACAGAGTAGCAAGCCTGAATTGCACTTTGCCTCTAAAAACTTTAACCAAAAACTTTAATTTTTTCTAAGTTTGTGACCTTAACCTCAGAACTTAAGACCAGTATCTAACAGCAGGACAAATCTGAACCACTTCCATCCAGAGGTTCATCTTTTAAAAACTTTAACCTAGAATTTTAATCAATGCTGACGCCGAAGCCGATGCCTGGGTGACTGCTAGCTCTACCCGTACTTTTGTACAGGTGAGCTTAAAAAAACAAAAAAAAAAAAAAAAAAAAAAAACAAAAAAAAAAAAAAAACAGAAGCCTGATGGATGCATCTAGATATATGCTAGCTGCATGTGTGATCTAGCATGTTTCCTCGACACCGCTAAGAAAAGAAGAGTATATAACATTTAGCGTACCACATTTACGTTGACATCCACAGCAGCCGCTACACGATCTACATGCATCATGCTTTCTACCTGAAATAGGAATTCTCTAAGCTACATAAGATAGTCCAGCTATAAGCGGATAATTATATACCATACTTTCTCCGATTAGTACCCACACTTTAGCAAAAAGCTAACTGTATCCTTCACAGTGATAATTCTGACTTGGAATATATTGGGAGAAAATAACTTTTTCAGCCAAAACCGGCAAGAAACTATGAATCTTTAATGAGAAATTTAGCAAAAACCTATAACGAAATTACATTTTGCTACGAGATTTTTCCTCCCATTTAGCAAAATTCAAGGAGATTTTAGGCAAGAAAATGAGCAAATCTCAAAATCACACCTGAAAAAAATCCCTATCTTCAGTCCACTCCTTACAAATCCAATATGAAATATTGTACACCACCTTTTTCTAACATTATTGCTGGAATCCAAAGCCAAAACCATATTAGGTAAACAGTCAAGTTGTATCCAAACTTATAGATTATATAGAAAAATGACCATTTATTGTTTAGATACTTACGATTATTTAGCTAACACAGTTTTGTTTTGGATCCCAGCAAGAGTGTTATACAGAGGGTGCAATGTACAGTCGACTCTCATTATCTCGACTTCACTTATCTCGAATAACCTCTGATCTCAAAGTGAAAATCTGATCCCTGTTTTAACATGGAGATCTAACAACTGGTAACAAAATATTGCAGAAAAGAGGTGAAATTGCTCCTAAGGAGCAATTTCTCCTCTTTTCCACAATATTTTCAATAGATCTCTAACTTCAGGAGTCAAGTTACATATTCATTTGTGAAATGTGGCTATTCGATTTATTTTTTCCTCCTGCAATTTCCTCAATTCTGCAAATCTGATATGTCACAGTACAAATATCTTGGGAGTATTTTAGAGAGTCCCTTAGACTTCGAGATAACGAGAGTGGACTGTAGTCCCAGATCAGTGTTCCTAAAAGAGCTTGTTTGTTTGTGTTGAGAGTTTACGGCCCAGTCAACCCAACGGGGTCATGTCGCAATCTCATAACTTCCAATGGATGAGTATCCTGAGAAATTATTTTTTTTACCTCTCAACAAAAACATTTTTTCTTATTCATAGGCCTTGATAAGAGTGGGTATCAGGTAAATAGTTTTTTTTTATTTCTCGACGAAAACATATATTGTGGGTACTCATTAGAAGCGCCTCGCCGAGGCGCTTCTAATGAGTACCCACAACATATGTTTTCGTCAAGAAATAAGAATAATATAGATACTTTCTGGTTGGAAAAAGCACCTTATCAAGAGCTATGTTATTTCTCCATGAAAACATGTTGTGGGATCAGGCACTTCTAATGAGTACCCACAACATATTTTTCATGGAGAAATAGGATAAATATTCATACTTTTTCAGTTGAAAAAAGCATCTCACCTGGAACTATATGATCAATAAGAATTTCTATCAGAATTTGTGACCAGAAAAAGGCAATACTGTCCATTAATGTCATTTTGAAGTCACTCAGAAAGATGCTTTTTGCTTGGCCTTTTATTTAATATAAAGCAAAAAACTTTCACATAAACATATACACATTTCAAACTTCAGGGTTCATACATTTAGGATAAACCAAAATTCTCTGATATTTCCCTGACTTTTTCTTGACATAAATTCAGATTTCCCCGACAATACTGGAGCCGCAAATTTTATTCATTTAGCAAGAAAAATACATCGGGACCAAACGTCCTAACTTAATCTGGCTAAGTTGTAAAATTCCCTGATATTTTTGCAAAATTTCATTTTTCCCTGACACATCACAAAATTCCCTGACAATTCCCTGACCTTGAAAAAAAAAAATGAATTTCTCTGACATTTCCTTGACCTGTATGAACCCTGAACTTACATCGTATGAGAAAAGTACTATGCAAAAATCACTTTCTAAGAGATAAAAAAAAAAAAATGCTAGGATAGAATATAAATTTATATGACATCAGAAAAGCTAAATACAATGTTTTAGAGTAGGACAGACTAAATGGGAAAGAGGTTGGGGGCAGAGAGATAAATAATTGTTGATATATGTATATAAGAAAACATGCATAAAAACTTCAAAGAATTTTAGCCTATTTAAGGACAAAGAGTCTAATGGTAATGGTGATCGATAAACTGAGAAAAAATATTCTGTTTTTCACACTAAGAATCACATTCAACTGTTAGCACCCTGTAAATCCGGTTAGCGAAACAATCAAGTATAAGAATTAACATGTTGCTACAAACACTACAAAATATGGTAAAATTCCAAAAATTTTCAATACCTTTTTTCGATACTTTTTTTAACTAAATTCTGGTGTTATTTTTAATATGTTTCCTTCTAATACAAACTACACCACAACCTCTTTATAACACTATTGTTGGGGTCCATAGCATAAACCGTGTTAGTTAAACCACTGTGTTATATCCAAACAAAAATGTATAGATTATATTGAAAAATGACCATTTATAGTCATTTTTCAATATAATCTATACATTTTTGGGATCCATCTTTGAACCGTGTTATATCCAAAACCGTGTTATAATGAACTGTGTTATAAAGAGGTTGAAGTGTACTTGGCAGAATGGCAAACAATGCAGACCCTGATCAGACTGCTCCTTCAGGAGCAGTCTGATCTGGATCTGCACTGTTTGTATATGCCATTCTGTCAGCAAAGTTGGTTTGGAAATTTTTGGACAATTACCATCATAAGACCTAACCAATTGCCACAGAGCACCCAAGAGTTTGCATGGTGTGTGAAAATGATGCTGGGAAAAATTGAACACTTAATTTGCATGTTGATTTTTTAGTGAACAAGATAATTCAATTAACTCTAGTCCTGCTGAATCTGGATATGCCCTGCCTTTGCAAACAGTGTAGATCCAGATCTATAGCAGGTGTGACAAAAATGTCAGTACACAAGAATCTCTTCATAACACAATTCATTATAGCACTGTCTTGGATATAAGATGGTTTAAAGATGGACCCCAAAAATATCGCATTCAAACAAAAAATGTATAGATTAGTTAGTAAACTAAAATGACCATAAGTTCACGGTCACTTTCTGCAGAAACTATACATTTTTGTTTGTATGTGTGTTGTATCCAAATAAAATTGTATAGATTCTATAGAAAAATGACCATTTATGGTAAAATTTCTATAGAATCTATACACTTTTGTTAGTATCAATGTTGTATCCAAACAAAAAATGTATAGATTATATAGAAAAATGACCATTTATATATAATCTATACATTTTATTTTGATACAACACAACTGTTTAGCTAACACAGTTTTTGCTTTTGATCCCAACCTTATAAAGCGGTTGTGGTATATATCTTTACTGAAAAAAAAAGTTCATTATTAAGAAGTATGAATTTATGAATATGATCCCATTTTATTCAGCATTACTGTAGGCAAAAAGAATTAAAACAACCACAGAAATACAGTTCTATGAGAAAAAAGGGGAAAAATCAGAAAGAAAACAATACCTCCTGGTCCCTCTACACCATGAGCACAGGTTTCACTCTTTGCCATTGGTGTCACGGTGCACGTCTGTGTGCAGGAGCTGTCACATTCTCCTGGCCGTCCCCGCATACGTGTCTCTATCACGCATTTCTCTTCTCCACCCTCCTGTTGAAATCAGAAAAAAACAATGTTCTATTTAACCTAAATTTTCAGGGTTTTTTTTTTTTTTATTTCGGTTTTACAGCCCTTTCAAGAATATTCCACTTATATCGAGCCGATCATTCATCCAAGGTGTGCAAAAAATGGAGAACCCGGAGGAAAAACAACCTGACCATCTGTAAGCAGAACTTGGCTTTCCCATATGTGACCCCAGCGAGGCTCGAACCATAGCGGTGAGAAACCTAATGGATTAAGAGTCAGCTCTCTTATCCATGCTCTAAATTTTCAGACACCTAAACATAGCTCTATATAAGGTGATTTTTTTTTAAACTGGAATTTATTCATTCATATCGAGTGAAGTGTAAAGCCATAAATGATATATGTATTTTTTTTTACTTCACAAGATGAAATAAAAGTCATATTCACAACACAAATTTGAATTTTTATTTTTATTATATACAAAAAATCACATTCTATTCGGAAATGTACAGATTCTTGACTCTCAGACATTTTGAATAGCAGACAACTAAAATCCAAAATTTAATAAGCTTCTGAGCGACTCAGATCATGACTTGTTTACCAACTTAACAAGAAAGTTAATCAGTGACAGTTTGTTTGTGTTGAGGTTTTACGGCCCAGTCAACCCAATGGGGTCATTTCGAGCGCGGTCAGTTTACCTAACCACACGTTTACTCCTCTAAGCGGTTAACCAGTATTGTGCACATTCTTTCGCCAGAAACTGACAACTGCCCTTCTTGAATCAGCGGAAGGGAGAGAATGACCGTAGAAAATATTTCATGATCAATCTCCACGAAAGAATGTTGCCGACCTCGGCGGGGGTTGAACCCGTGACCTCCTGGTCTCCAGTCGGACGGTAATCCGTGACAGTTGTTTCCTTTGCAGTAGTAAGAACAATAACTCCCAGTTTGAGTTACTTCCCTTAGACCTTAATTAATAAAAAACAAAAAAGTTGTTTTCAAAAGGGAAAATAATAATTTATATATAATTTATTATACAGTTGAACCTCAAAAGCTGAAACACTGATAACTCGTTTACCGTGGCTAAATCAAAGTCCTTTTTGAGTCCCTAAGAAATTCTTCTGATAGCTCCAGGAAACAAATATTTAGGGAAGTTTTATTATTTTATCAAGAAATGGTATGTTGTGTGTACTCATTAGAATTGCCTCAACATACCATTATTGTGTCAATTGAAAAAGATTTCCCTAAATTATCACCATTCGCTTCCTAACCTGGCACCATGATTAACCCTCAGTAGTTCAAACTACCCATATTTTGATTTAATTTGGGTTTTACGGCCCTTTCAAGAATATTTCACTTATATTGAGTTGATCGTTCATCAAAGGTGGGCTAAAACCGGAGAACCCGGGGAACAAACCACCTGACCATCCGAAAGCAGAACTTGGCTTTCCCGCATGTGATGTGAGCGAGGCTCGAACCACAGCGGTGAGAAACCTAATGGATTAAGAGTCAGCTCTCTTATCCACTAGGCTACAGGGCTCGCTACCCATGTCTTGAACAAATTTCAATGGTCCCACAGATGTTCAAGCCAACGAAATTCAAGTGTACTTCACTTGTAAAAATATCACTTTTTAGAAATATGCATTCTGCTTCACTAATATTTTTCTATATTTCATTAATAAATGGGCCCTTTTTTCATATAAAGGACTGCTAAGATTTGAAGATATTTCTGGGATAAGTTTTTCCAGTTCTCCATACAAACATATGTTCATGTTACTTATTGATCCCAGCTAGCATTTTGCTCAAATCTACATCGGACCCTTATCGGCCCAACCATCTGATACAGATTTGAGTAGAATGCTAGGGTGGCGATGCTTTTCGGATTAACATTTCACTTCATTTCCTTTTGTGTATCTAGTACTATTTTCTAGGAAAGCAATAAGAAAACATTAATTATCTGCAAATTTCTTCCAGAACATGCTGAAGTAGAAACAGTTCCATGTTACAACATCGAATAGACAACTACAACATTAACTCTTACCCTGCTGAACCTGGATAGACCCTATTTTTTGCAAACAGTGTAGATCCAGATCAGTTGGCTTCTGAAGAAGCCAACTGATCTGGATCTGCACTGTTTGCCATTTAGTATATGAATTTATGTCAACAATCTGAATCAACATACCTGATTGGCTGAAAATTAGAAGTGGGCATGGCATCTTAATTTATTCAGCATGACAAGGGTTAAGAAGAAATTAAAAGAAGATTGTCACACCTGTAGATGATGAGGATTTGGTGATTTACATCCCTTTTAACGATATTTAAGTCATACAGAGACATAATGGAAGGGTGATAATGAAAGGTTCTGTGCAATGAAGTCATGAGTTCTATTTCCAGTGGGATTCGAACCCAGACCTCTTTATATGAAGTTGGAAGGGCTAACCATTCAACCTGTCAGCCTTGTATAGATGGTGTAGACCATTTCAAATCCACGCACTTCTGCACTGAACTGCCCAAGAGTAAGTATTTTATAAAAATTATATGCTGCTCTTCCTCCCAATCAGTTTGATATACACCACAACCTCTTTATAACACTATTGTTGGGGTCCATAGCATAAACCATGTTAGTTAAACAACCGTGTTATATCCAAACCAAAAATGTATAGATTATATTGAAAAATGACCATTTATGGTCATTTTTCAATATAATCTATACATTTTTGGGATCCATCTTTGAACCGTGTTATATCCAAAACCCTGTTATAACGAACCGTGTTATAAAGAGGTTGAAGTGTACAACATAACCATGTTCTGAAAATGTTTAAATCTGAGCTCATACACAAGCCCCACCCATTCCTTGGCCCTGCCCCACTACAGGTCAAAACCTTAAAGTAAACACTTCTACTCCTCATATTAAAACATTTGATATGCTATATGACCATGTCATTACAATGAAACTCAATAGCTCAAACACCGATGGCTCGTTTACCCAGGCTAATTCAAACTCGTTTTTTAGTTCCTATGAAATTCTTCCGAAAGCTCCAGAAAGCAAATATTTAAGGAAATTTTCTTATTTTATCATGAAATTGTATGTTGTGTGTACTCATTAGAATTGCCTCATCGAGGCAATTCTAATGAGTACACTCAACATATCCATTACCCTCGCCATTGACACCTCCCATCACCAACCCCATCCCAATCCCGATCTCAACCACTCTAAGGTAAAATCTTGAGCTAATACCCGGTTTTTGTTTGTGTTGAGGTTTTACGGCCCAGTCAACCCAATGGGGTCATGTCGAGCGCGGTCAGTTTACCTAACCACACGTTTACTGGGCAGGCTTAATCCTCTAAGCGGTTAACCAGTATTGTGCACATTCTTTCGCCAGAAACTGACAACTGCCCTTCTTGAATCAGCGGAAGGGAGAGAATGACCGTAGAAAATATTTCATGATCAATCTCCACGAAAGAATGTTGCCGACCTCGGCGGGGGTTGAACCCGCGACCTCCTGGTCTCCAGTCGGACGGCGCCTCCAACTGAGCCACCGAGGCCGGCAGCTAATACCCGGTAGTACTTATTCTGCTCTTCATGCAATCTGATTTGATATTTCATATGACCATGCCCCGAAAAGTGTAATTTTGACTCTTGAGCTAACAGTACTTATTCTACTCTTCAAGCAATCTGATTTGATATTCCATATGACCATGCCCCGAAAAGTGTAATTTTGACACTCCCTCACAACTATCGCCAAACCTCGCTCCCACCTTTTGCAAAATGGCAGCAAAATTATTCAAAAAATCATCTCTTTCTCTTAAGGGAACTGGATGCATTTGGTAGCTTTACTGCCATTTTACAAGGGAGATAACTCTTGTGACTTCCTGTTTGCTATCCTGCACACCAATGCCATTCTGAAAAGGAATCTACTCTAAAAGGAAAGAAATTCTTTCCTTTTAGAGTAGACCCCTTTTCAGAAGGAAGGCAAAATAATTTTGACACTTGTCTCCCCTGTATCAATTCCCCTTAATTTGAACAATCAGGAAGAATCAACCTGCATAACTACAGGCTGAGACATTTTGTTTGTGTTGAGGTTTTACAGCCCAGTCGGCACATTAGGGTCATGTTTGGCATGGTCATTTTACCTAATCACACGTTTTCCCGAGTAGGCTTAGTCCTCTAAGTGGCTAACCAGTATTCTTTTGGCCCTTCATGAATCAGTGGAAGAGAGAATGACTGTAGAAAATATTTCATGATCAATCTCCATGAAAGAATGTTGCCAGACCCAGCAGGGATCAAACCCGTAACCTGATCACCAGTCGGACGCACATCCAACTGAACCACCGAGGCCAACATACACTGTCAACTAGTGAAGCTTGACCAAACTATGGTTATATACAGACTGGACAGGTTTGTATCTTCACTATTTGACACATTTCCTGTGATATGGTTATCTTTAAACATTTCTAACAAGAATAAAATACAAACAAATATAAACACTTTTTCTTATACTGTACAACACTAAAATGAACGATTTTAACAAGGTCATTTCATACGAAAAGATTCTTTCGGACATTTGCAGACCATGATTATTTAAGCCTGTACATCAAGTCAGAGGATGGCATATTCAATTCCTTCTTCTTGAGGATTCTTTCACAGCTCTGGACAAGAAGCATATCCAGATAAACATTTTTTTCTTATTTCTCAATGAAAACATATGTTGTGTGTACTCATTAGAAGTGCCTCCGCATGTTTTCACAGAAAAAAAATAAGAAAAAACATCAGTACTTTTTGGCTGAGAATGTTGAGAATGTTTTATCCAGAGCATTATAAATTTGTGTGACAAGCAAAGGTTTTTTCTGACCAGCTTTACACAAACGGGTGGATTGATCTGGGCCTTTGCTATTTGTAAAAGTCATCTTGAGTCTATATAAGATGCTTTAATTTTTCAACCGAAAAGTATAAATATTTTTCTTATTTCTTGAAGAAAACATACGTTGTGGGTACTCATTAGAAGTGCCTCCTTGAGGCACTTCTAGTGAGTACCCACAACATATGTTTTCATTTGTGTTTAAGATTTATGGTCCAGTCAACCCAATGGGGTTATATTGAACACAGTCAGTTTGCCTAACCACACTTTTACTGGGCAGGCTTAGTCCTTTAAGCGGTTAACCAGTATTGTGCACATTCTTTTGCCAGAAACTGACAACTGCCCTTCTTGAATCAGTGGACGGGAGAATATTTCAGGATCAAATCTCCACAAAAGAATGTTGCCGACCTGACAGGGGTCAACCCAGCAACCTTCTGATCACCAGTCGGACATGCATCCAACTGAGCCATCGAGGCCAGCGAACATAAGTTTTTCAATGCTCTGGAAGAAATTTATTTTCCGGACAGCTGAAAAGTGCTGATATTAATGTTTTCATGGAGATAAAAGGAAAATATTTGTACTTTCAGCTGTCCAGAAAATAGATTCTCTCCAGAGCATTACAATTTTGTATAAGACAAACAGAGGCCCTGTCTGACCAGCCTTACATGGATGGGTTGTTCTAAGCTTTGCTGTATGCAAATGTCACAAAATACCTTTTCACACAATATGACCCATTTATTCATTATTTTCACACATTACTTTCACCAGTACAACATCTACTCTAAATTAAATCATTAACAACAACCAAACTCACAGTTTTACACAGAACTCTACTCTCGGACTGCGGTCCTAGGTCTGGCAGACCACTACCCAGCCTAGGTGGGCAGTTGCTGAAAACCTACAAACATATGATTATAGGACAGTTTATATACTTATTTACATGCTATCAATCCATATCTAAAACAGGCTTCTGTTTTGTTAATTTTAACAACTCCAGTAATGTTATGTTGAATTGTGCTTAACAACAAGAATTCCATGGAAAGCTCCATTGCACATGCCTTGAACGCATAGAAATAGTCAAGAAATAACCCATTTATGCCTAGAGTAAAAGGGATATTTGTAAACAGTGTAGACCCAGATCAGACTCCACAGAATGTGATGTCTGATCAGGGTCCACACTATTTGCATTAAGTTAAAAAATTTCTACAAAAAATGAAAATAATAAAAAAAACTAATCAGACGCCCCTTATATAGGACATGGACCTGTCCAAAGAGTTAAGGCAGAAAAGTCCACTCAGCATAAATGGGTTAACCCATTTATGCTGAGTAGATGTTTCATACTCGTCTATTTGGAAAGATTCATGTTCAGTTTAAGGTACATGTATGTGTGGTTTAGTTTATATATTTTTTTTTTTTTTTTGATAAAATTTCCAGTATGTAATATTAACAATGTAGATTCATCTTCAATTGAAGGTGTATGTGTGGCTTAGTTTATATTTTATTTTTTATTTTATTTTTTTTTATTTTTTTTTTTTTTTTTGGATAAAATTTCCAGTATGTAATGCAAACAGTGCAGACCCTAATCAGATGCAACATTCTGCAGCATCTGATCTAAGTCTATACTGTTTGCAAAAATGTCCCTTTAATGGGAACTAGGCATTAATGGGTTAACAGTATAATACAGTGAACTAGTTTTGTAAGAAGTTCCCTGGAGTAGCAGGGAGCATGTACTGGTGAAGTTTCCTGTCACTCACACATACAGAAGCCAAGATATGAAAGGGACCTCGAAAATTTAACCAGCTGTTATTTTTTTCCCAAAAGTAGGCCACAGTGTTTTGTTTGTGTTGAGGTTTTACGGCCCAGTCAACCCAATGGGGTCATGTCGAGCGCGGTCAGTTTACCTAACCACACGTTTACTGGGCAGGCTTAGTCCTCTAAGCGGTTAACCAGTATTGTGCACATTCTTTCGCCAGAAACTGACAACTGCCCTTCTTGAATCAGCGGAAGGGAGAGAATGACCGTAGAAAATATTTCATGTAGGCCACAGTGACAAAGTTTTGTGGGGTGTGGGGACCTGGCATGATGGGTGCATGCACTGATGAAGTTTGAATCATCCAAGGCCTTCAGAAGCCAAAGAAATTGGCCAACTTAACCCTTGCCTTGCTGAGTAAATTCAGATGCCACGCCCACTTCTGGTTGTCAGCCAATCAGATCACTTGATCAAGATTTTTGATACAAATTCACATATTGAATGGCAAACAGTGCAGATCCAGATATGAACTGGAGCTACACTGTTTGCAAAGGCAGGAAATATCTGAGACCAGCAGAACCACCGTTAAAACAGTTATCCGGGTGTTAATTTTCACAAAAGTAAGTAATAGTGACCTCGTTTTGTGAGAAGTGATCTGGAGTGGTAATTGTGTTCACTAATGAAATTTGACATGAAGCTTAGAAATGTGCCTGAACTTGAAAAAATTTCTGCAAAAGTGGATTGTTTTATTCAGGTTTTATGTCACTTTCAACAATCTTTCAGTCATATCGCGACGGTGTCTGGGTGTGGCAGGGAGCTAAATGCTCACTTTTAGAGTGCTGCCTCAGTGAAATATTATGCCCATACATGACATGATATTCCAACCAATCACATTATACTGACTCCAAGATGAGGCTCTACTCTGTTATTGCTAGTGCCAAGCAAAAGAGCAGCTAGTACCATTTTTAAAGTCTTTGGTATGACTCTGCTGGGAATTGAACATACAATTTCGCGGCCACAAAATGAATGCTCTGCCAACTGAGCCGCTCTGCTGGTTGCAAAAGTAGATCACAGTGACTCAGTTTTACAGGAGAGGTGGGCTTCGTGTACTGATGTAATCTTGGCCGTGTCAAGCGAAATCATGCCTTCGAACATGCTAAAAATGAGCAGATTCAGATCATTCTGTGCAGGCACAAAGTATCATCCAAGCCTTTGCACTCCATTCATACGTTCTCATAGTTCTAGTTAAGGCGCCAAAACATATGTTGTGGGTATTCATTAGAAGTGCCTCGTTGAGGCACTTCTAATGAGTACCCACAACATATGTTTTCGTGGAGAAATAAGAAAAATATTAACCTGATACCCACTCTTATCTAAGACTATGCATGATTCTGTAGTATCCAATGATTCTGTTAGCGGACAGTGAAAGCTCTGATCAGACAGTGCATCCGCACATCTCAAAGGCACATTTTAGCTTAGGATACAAGCTGGAGTAGTGGAATACAAGCTGGAGAGGTGGGGTTCATACATACAATAAGTTACTGTTAAAGTTAAAAATTACTGTTATTAAAAGTTAAGAGATTAATGTTGAACATGCTGGGCCCAGTTGTACAAAGCGTCGTTAGCTTAACGAGCTCGTTAAAGGTCATTTCGTTAACTGTTTTAGCGGATTCAATACACAGTATTTTGATATTTTTTTGCTGAAAAAATGTGAGTAGCTTTTGCACTGCAAAAGCTACTCACATTTTTTCAGCAAAAAATTTCAGCATATTTGCGTATCACTCGATTAAAATTTTAATGAATCGTTAACTAACGAGATCGTTAGTTTTGAACAACTGGGCCCTGGTAAAGTTTCATGCAAGCAAAATTCTGAAATACTTTTCATTTTTACAATAAATGTCAAATCCTATTTTCTGGGGAAAATTCTACGTCATGAAATCTGCTGAATTTGCCCTGGGAAAGCTAGAGATTAATAATACTGTTAGAAGTAAGATTTGTTCAGTTCCGTAATAATATTTATGACAGAATAATTTCACCTGCACCACAGCTAAACCAATCATATCCAATCCACATAGATCGGGAATTTGTTGTTCACTATTCAGATGGATCTGAAAGAAGGGGTTTGGAAACAGTGTAGAGCCAGACTAGATAGACCGTAAGGAGCCATCTTTCCAAGATTACGCTTTTCTGTTTCAGTTTTTTTTTATGTTAGTTTCTCATTTCGATTTTGATTTTGCCTATATGTAATACACCTTTTTCAGACTAGGGACTCTTCCAAATTCAAAAATGGAAGAGTCCACTTCAGAAGGTTAACCCTTAAAGTGACAAGCAAAATTATAGCAGACAACAGTCTAAATTTTTAAAAAATATTTTTCAGAGAAAACAAGGCTAAGCTATTCAGATGATTCACATGAAATGTTGTCTTATCCCTGAAAAATAATAAAAAATAATTCAAATATTTGCTGCAGTTGTGACTGGCCATTCAAGGGTTCAGCAATAATCGAAGGCTGCAAAATCAAACAAGAAATAACCAAACAAGACTGACTGGTCCTATAATTATTGCATACAGAAAGTTAATTCACGACACAGTTTTATTTTAAAATGACTTACCTTAGTCTGAGACTCCAATGGGGCCTGTGACTGGGCAGCGTGGTGGTATTTCATGTAACATTTCAGGGCTCGCAGAGTATTAACTGCTTCTTGGTCATGTGGGTCTGCTTCCAGGGCCAGCTGGTATCGCCATGCAGCTCCCGTGTAATTGTTTTTTGCCCAGAGAATATTGGCCAGCAGAAACTGTGTGGCAGGCTGCAAAAAAATGTTGTTTGCATCACACACTATAGCCTCATTATAACATTCAATACCAGATCGCACAGTCTATGGCACACAATCACAAAATCCCCATGCTCAGTGCTTATGTTACTCTCGCACACCCTTACCATGCAGGGAAGTTATGCAGCAGGTTTGGTTAAATTCCGCCCATTGGTTTAGGAGGAGATAGCGTGAGGGATGGATGGACAGATAGAGGTATTTACAATGTCCCTATCGCTAAGCTTGGGGATAATAAGACTATCTGGATATAATCATATCAAGCAATGGTTCAAAAATGCTGATTTTTCTATGACTTATATACATTTTACACAGCCCTGGCTGAAAGATAAATACTTTTCTTTTTCCTCCATCAGGCATTCTAAATGAGTACCCATGACATATGTTTTCCAGGAAAAATAAATATCAAAACTATTGATATTTTTCTTATTTCTGCACGAAAACATATGTTTTCATGGAGAAATATGACATAAGCCCCCTATCTAAAGCTATCACATTTTCCTTTCATTATAATGCTATTTACTTATAATACACTGCCATTCCATAGAATCCTTTTCAGTAAATAAATTCTGAGAGGAATGGATTCTTCTAAAGCAAAGAACACACTGCGGAAGCAAAAATTCAGTTTTATCAAGTCTGTTCATGAACAGTATTACCAAGTCTGTTCTTGAACAGTCATGTAATTTGCAAAACAGCCTCCTAGCACCACCTTATGTGATACATTGGAACCTCTTTTTATAAATAAGTCCATTATAAAGTTTCCGACATAAGATGTTTAAATTTGGGCACCAAAAGTGTTGTATCGGAACAAAAATGTATAGATTATATGGAAAAATGACCATTTATGGTCATTTTTCAATATATTATATACATTTTTATTCTAACACAAAAAAGTACAGATTATGGAAATTACCATTTATGGTCATTTTTCAATATAATCAATACATTTTTGTTTGGATACAATATGGTTGTTTAGCCAACACAGCATTCGCTTTGGATCGCTGCAATAGCAGGGTTCATACAGACAAGGTCTGGTAAAATTCGAGGACTCTTCAAGTACTTTTGAAGGACAGTACGGCCTATTTTCAAGGACTATTTTATTTACAAAATACTTACATTTTCATGCTTGTGCCATTACCGTAAAGGTACAAACGCCATTTTAACAAGTTAGGCAACACTACAGAACCATACCAACGTTTGCCCCTAGCAATTTCGTACTCAGAAGTTACACAAAAATATGGAACACCATGCACAAATCACTAGACATTTATTTAAAATCGCCAATTTTAGTTGCTTAATGGAAAATCAGGTCACCATTAGCAGAAAATAATGAAATTCAAGTACTTTTCAAGGAAACTGAGTGATTTTCAAGTATGTTTCAAGACAAAATTCATTTTCAAGGACTTTTCCAGACACCCCTTCATTTTCAAGTACTTTTCAAGCATGTGCAAACCCTGAATAGTGTTAAAAGAGGTTGTGGTGTATTTCTATTTTCAAATTACTCCAAAAGTGCTAAGTGATTTCAATGGATGAGAAAATCTAAACTACACTATGATGAAGTGTGGGGAAATGTTTTATGCCATTGTGAAAAGCTATCAACATTTTTATCTCCAGAATACTGACAGAAAAAGACAATATTGTAAGTTGCCTACCTCATACTGGTTAAGGCTTGTAGCAAACTGCACCAAGCGATGTGCATCATCATATCTTCCCCAGCGGTACAAGATATTAGCCAGGTTCACTTCGGGAACATCAGCATACTTGTCTGGAGCCGTGTAGATTGCTCGCCGGAAACACTCAATACCATGATAGTTATTACCAATGATTCGCCAGTACAGGCCAGCTATGTTGAACAGTATCCATTTTGGTCCAATATTCTAGAAACAAATAGCAAAACCTAATGTATATATAAATCAACGATCAGCTTACAAAAACCTAATATGGATAACATATTGCTGCAATTTTCAAACATTTGGGACACCTCAACTTCTTGCCACACTTGTTCTAAAGTTTAAACAAGTCAAGCTTTACCGCCTGTTGGGTATGCCTGAATACTGCAGTTTGATCAGGGCCTACCCTATTAGCCTTTTCTCAAAGTATTTTGTGGAATAAATGCATAAAAAGAAAAAATTTAGGCAAAATAAAATAAATAAAAGCACCACAAGCATAATACCCCACCATGGCAATTATTTGTTCATGTATATAAGTTATCACTGCGAAAATGTGTGGAAAGAAAATGACGGAGGGACAGATAACAATCCTAAATGATAATATCAATGGACAGATAACAATCCTAAAGTAGATCTAGATAATATCAATGCATATAGCATGTTTGGTTAAAAGGCCCGGTTATTTACTCAATTACTCATCCAGATATGAAAATATGGACATGTCTCGGACAGATAACTCCGTAAAAATTTGACGAAATTTGCCCATTAGCAATTCCAAACCTGATCTCCTTACTGTCAATACATATAGCAAGTTTGGTTAAAATCCCTTGTTATTTACTGAAGTTATCATCCGGAAATGAAAATATGGGCATGTCTTGGGCAGATAACTCCGTAAAAATTTGACAAAATTTGCCTATTAGCAATCCCAAATCAGCTCTCCTTAATGTCAATGCATATAGCAAGTTTGCTGAAAATCCCTTGTTATTTACTCAAGTTATCATGCAGAAATGAAAATATGGGCGTGCTTCGGGCAGATAACTCCGTAAAAATTTGACGAAATTTGCCCATTAGCAATCCCAAACCAGATCTCCTTAATGTCAATGCATATAGCAAGTTTGGTGAAAGTCCCTTGTTATTTACTCAAGTTATAGTCCGGAAATAAAAATATGGGCAGTAACTCTGTCAAAAATTGACGAAATTTGCCCATTAGCAATCCCAAACCAGATCTCCACAATATCAATGCACATACCAAGTTTGATGAAAATCCATTGATGTTTACTCAAGTTATCATCTGGAAATGAAAAACAGACGGACGGACAGAGGGACGTATGACAGACTGACAGACTCACGGACGACCAACGTGAAACCATAATACCCCGCCACTATTGTGTGGCGGGGAATAGTGGCGGGGTATAAAAATGACACAAAGTGTTTGAAATTTTAGGACATTCACTGTACATGTTTTTTTTTGTGTGTAATAATACCTTTTTAAGAGCAGTAAGTATTCTTTGTCCTATCTCTTCTATTGTCACTTTTCCATCATTGACATGGTTCAGCAGAGTCTGAAATAAGAAGAAATAAATCCTGAATATTACATTTTTTTTTCAATACCTTCACTATCTCTATTCAAGAAGGGCAGTTGTCAGTTTCTGGCAAAAAATGTGCACAACACTGGATAACCACTTAGAGGACTAAGCCTGCCCAGTAAAAGTTGGTTGCGTAAACTGACCACGCTCGACATGAACCCATAGGGTTGACTGGGCTGTAAAACCTCAACACAAACAAATCTCTAGGCAGGATGCGTCTGCTGAATTAGCTCTGAGAGTTGTAAAGGTTAAAACCTTGCTTGATATATCTTTAAGCCTTACACAGAATTAGGTCATACAAACTAAGCAATTCAACAATTACAATTTTACGAGGAATGAATCTGAGAAGAATGTGAAATAAACAACTTTTAACAAAGTAGTAGTGGTCATGGTACCCAAGTCATAATCCAAACTCATAAATCCATAAACCAATGACGAATCAAAATGTTCAGACCAACAGACATGGACCCCAGAATAAAGGGTGTAATCGGGCGTCCGTGGATAGTAATTAGAATTGTAATCAGATTTCAGGGTCAGTGCATAGCAGATAAGCCTGTAAATTAGAAACCCTTTATCTCTATTACTTTTATCAGTATCATCATATCGAGGGTTGAGCGCAAGACTAGCGTAAGTCAGATGGTTGTTTTTCCCCAAACCTAATCTCCTCACCATGAAGGCGTTATGAAGATTACAACATTTCTTTCTGTAAACAATGAAAATTTAGGTGCCATTGCTCATACGAGCAATGGCACCTAAATTTGCATTGTTTACAAAGGGGTCCAAGTTGCCCCTAAACAAGGGTTTCAAAAATATGTTTGAGTTACCATAGTCTTGCGCTCAACCCTCGATATTACCTACCTCTGTGTGCCATTGGTCAATCAATTTCAGAGGTATTTTACTCCTGTGACTGTAGCTAATAGATTCTATGTCGTCATGTGACTTTGTGTTGCCTTCTGGGATATCCAGTAGTGTCACACAGACAGGTGGGTACCATGGCAACGGATGCTCATCTCCTGGTTTGAGGCCCTGTGCTTCAGTAAGCAGGGGTTTCACTCTGAAATGAGATCATAATATCAGGGCCCAGTTTCTCAAAGCGTTGTTAGCTTAATGAGCTCGTTAGTGGTCAAAATGTTAACTGTTCTAGTAAATAAAATACCTAATGAACATGTATTTTTGCTGAAAAAATGTGAGTAGCTTTTGCAAATGCAAAAGCTACTCACATTTTTTCAGCAAAAAATATTAGCATATATGCCGTATTTAATGATCAAAGTTTTAATGATATATTAACTTAGACACTGCTAGTTTTGAACAACTGGGCCCTGATGTTTGGTATTTTACGTCCCTTTCAACATTATTGATGTCATATTGAGATGATGGCTAAGTGATAATGAAAGGCTCTGTGCAATGAAGCACCGTACGATTATGAGCTAAATTCTGCCTCCAGTGGGATTTGCACTGTGACCTCAGAATTCACTCGGCCATCCGAATGCTTTGACCCGTATCAGAAACAAGGAACTGAAGGGGAATGAAGACATTTTTTGGAGAAGCAACTCTGTCAAACTATTTTGCCTCCCTTCTGAAAAAGGGTCTATTCTAAAAGGAAAGAATTTGCTCCGGCTGGGAGGAAATTCTTTCCTTTTAGAGTAGACCCCTTTTCAGAAACCACTCAGTGTGCAGGGAAACAAATAGGAAGCCCTGGTATATGAAAATCTTCCAAGTTGTGAAGTCATCTTAACCCTTGTCCTGCTGAATAAATTAAGATGCCACGCCCATTTCTAATGTACAGCCAATCAGATTACTTGATCCAGATTGTTGATATAAAATCACATACTTAATGGCAAACAGTGCAGATCCAGATCAGTTGGCCTCTTCAGAAGCCAACTGATCTGGATCTACAGTTTGCAAAGGCAGGGTATATCCGGCTTCAGCAGGACAAGGGTTTATGGAGCACACTATTATAGCCCAGAATACAAAAACAAGAGGACCATGATGGTCCTATATCGCTCACCTGAGCAAACAGCTTTGCATACTTACTGTTGAAGTTTCAGCCAAGTTCACTGCTCTAAGATTTTTGTATAAATTTTATAGCCCTGCACCCCAGCGGCCATGTTTTTATCATGCATCATGATGGCTTGAACTGAATATTGAAAGAGGGTCACCAAAGGAACAATTCTGCCATTATATTGAAATTGGTCCAATGGTTTCTGACAAAAAGATTTTTAAAATGTCTTATATAGATATATAGGGAAATTAAGCCCCACCCACTAAAGGCCATGTTTTTTGACAAATCATGACAGCTTGAACAAACTTGGTAGAGGGTCACCAAAGGAAAAATCCTGCCAAGTTATATTGAAATAGGTTCAGTGGTTTCTGACAAGAAGATTTTTAAAGTTTTCTATTTAGATATATAGGGAAAATAAGCCCCACCCCTAGCAGCCATGTTTTTTGACGAATCATGATTCCTTGAACAATCTTGGTAGAGGGTCACCAAAGCAACATTCCTGCCAAATAATATTGAAATCAGTCAGGTGGTTTCTGACAAGAAGAATTTTAAAGTTTTCTATACAGATATATACGGAAAATAAGCCCCGCCCCCTGAGGGCCATGTTTTTTGACGTATCATGAGGGTGCAATCTTGGTAGAAGGTCGCCAAAGCAACATTCCTGTCAAGTTACATTGAACTCAATCCAACGGTTTCTTACGAGAAGATTTTTAAAGTTTTGTATATAGATATATAGGGAAAATATACCCCGCCCCCTAGTGGCCATGTTTTTTGACGAATCATGACGGCTTGAACAATCTTGGTAGAGGGTCACCAAAGAAACATTCCTTCAAAGTTATATTTAAATAGGTCCATTGGTTTCTGACAAGAAGATTTTTAAACTTTTCTATATAGATATATAGGGAAAATAAGCCCCTCCCCCTGGAGGCCATATTTTTTGACGAATCATGATAACTTGAACAACCTTGGTAGAGGGTCAACAAGGAACGATTTCTACCAAGTTATAATGAAATCGGTCCAGTGGTTTCTGAGAAGAAGATTTTTAAACTTTTCTATATAGATATATAGGGAAAATAAGCCCCTCCCCCTGGCGGACATGTTTTTTACGAATCATGATAACTTGAACAATCTTGGTAGAGGGTCAACAAGGAAATATTTCTACCAAGTTATAATGAAATCGGTCCAGTGGTTTCTGACAAGATTTTTAAAGTTTTCTATATAGATATATAGGGAAAATATGCCCCGCCCCCTAGCCGCCATGTTTTTTGACGAATCATGATGGCTTGAACAATCTTGGTAGAGGGTCACCAAAGAAACATTCCTGCCAAGTTATAGTGAAATTGGTCCATTGATTTCTGACAAGAAGATTTTTAAATTTTTCTACATAGATATATAGGGAAAATAAGCCCGGCCCCTCTGGCTGCCATGTTTTTTGACAAATCATGATAACTTGAACAATCTTGGTAGAGGGTCAAGAAAGAAAGATTTCTGCCAAGTGTTAATGAAATCGGTCCAGTGGTTTCTGATAAGAAGATTTTTAAAGTTTTCTATATAGATATATAGGGAAAATAAGCCCCACCCCCTAGCGGCCATGTTTTTTGACAAATCATGAGGGCTTGAACAATCTTGGTAGAGGATCACGAAGGTAACATTTTTGCCTAGTTATATAGAAATTGGTCCAGTGCTTTCTGACATAAAAGATTTTTAAAGTTTTTTCTATATAGATATATAGGGAAAATAAGCCCCACCCCCTGGCGGCCATGGTTTTCGACGAATCATGACGACTTGAACTATCTTGGTAGAAGGTTACAAAAGAAACATTCCTGCCATGTTATATTGAAATCTGTCCAGTGGTTTCTGAAAAGAAGATTTTTAAACTTTTCTATATAGATATATTGGGAAAATAAGCCCCCCCCCCCTGGCGGACATGTTTTTTGACGAATCATGATAACTTGAACAATCTTGGTAGAGGGTCAACAAGGAAATATTTCTACCAAGTTATAATGAAATCGGTCCAGTGGTTTCTGACAAGAAGATTTTTAAAGTTTTCTTTATAGATATATTGGAAAAATAAGCCCCACCCCCTAGCGGCCTTGTTTTTTGACAAATCATGACGGCTTGAACAATCTTGGTAGAGGGTCACCAAAGCAACATTCCTGTCAAGTTACATTGACCTCGAGCCAACGGTTTCTTACGAGAAGATTTTAAAAGTTTTCTTTATAGATAAATAGGGAAAAAATGCCCCGCCCCCTAGCGGCCATGTTTTTTGACGAATCATGACAGCTTGAAAATCTTGGTAGAGGGTCACAAAAGCAACAATCCTGCCAAGTTATATTGAAATTGGTCCATTGGTTTCTGACAAGAAGATTTTTAAACTTTTCTATATAGATATATAGGAAAAATAAGCCCCGCCCCCCTGGCGGCCATGTTTTTTGACGAATCCAAATGGCTTGAACAATCTTGGTAGAGGATCACCAAACGAACATTTCTGCAAAATTATATTGAAATCGGTCCAGTGGTTTCTGACAAGAAGATTTTTAAATTTTTCTATATAGATATATAGGGAAAATAAGCCCCACCCCCTGGCGGCCATGTTTTTTGACGAATCCAAATGGCTTGAACAATCTTAGTAAAGGATCACCAAAAGAACATTTCTGCAAAATTATATAGAAATCGGTTCAGTGGTTTCTGACAAGAAGATTTTGGAAGTTTTCTATATAGATTATACAAGGAAAATAAGCCCCGCCCCCTGGCGGCCATGTTTTTTGGAGAATCCAAATGGCTTGAACAATCTTGGTAGAGGATCACCAAAGGAACATTTCTGCAAAATTATATTGAAATTGGTCCAGTGGTTTTTGACAAGAAGATTTTTAAAGTTTTCTATGTAGATATATAGGGAAAATAAGCCCCGTCCTCTGGCGGCCATGTTTTTTCACGAATCCAAATGGCTTGAACAATCTTGGTAGAGGATCACCAAAGGAACATTTCTGCAAAATTATATTGAAATCAGTCCAGTGGTTTCTGACAAGAAGATTTTTTAATTTTTTAGTTAAAAAATCTATTTTTAGCTCCTGTGACCTAGATATGCAATGGACCGGAACCATTTGAACAACTTTGAAAGAGGACCAACCAAGGATCATTCCTGTGAAGTTTGGTCAAAATTCAATCTGTGGTTTAGGAGGAGATGTTGTATAAAGATTGTGGACGGACGGACGGACAGACGGACGACGACGACAACGGACGGTTAATGATCACAAAAGCTCACCTTGAGCCTTCGGCTCAGGTGAACTAAAAAAATCAGCAAATCAATATCTTTTCCAAAAAATAAATTTTGTTCAAAAATACAGTCAAAAAATACAAAATTCATGTGAAAATTCAACTAGAAAATAGTGTAATACTAAACAGATAATCATAAAGTCTCTCACTCTTACTATAATTTAAATTCTCCAATAATCATTTCCTTTTTTTTTAGAATAATTTTAACAGAACAGTGAAGTAAAATAATCCCTATTTTTGTATCCAGAGAAGTATATGTAATTTTCATTTAACTCATCTAATGAGTACTCATAAAATAGTTTTTTTTTTTTGTTTTTTTTGTTTTGTTTTTTTTGGGGGGGGGGTGGGGGGGGGGGGGGGGGTGGGGTAGATGTAGTAGAGTCAAGCCCTATTTTCTACTGAAAATGCCATTTCTTAGTCTGCTAATTTTATCTTCAACATGCTAACCGATAGTAGGGTAACACTATCTGTGAAAGTGTATACTTACAGAAACCCTTTGTTTTCTGGGCTCAAGTAGGTGGAAGATAGATTCCTGGCATCGGGAACCTTTTTTACATGCTCGTCACACTCTTCCTTAGATGGCCAATCATCATCTTTAAGATATTCTGCTGTACCCTGGTACTATAATAAAAAAATCATACTGGTGAAAATTTCATGCTTAGCATTTAAAATATTTTTCTTATTTTTCCCAGAAGATAGGATTTGACATTTAATGTCAAATTCTATTTTCTTGGAAATCCTATTTTCTTGGGAATAAATAATACAAGTATTATCAATCTGTCATTTGCTGAATTTGTCGAAAAGACTGCTAAAGACTAAATAAGGTGAGTTGGGTAGTCCTGTTCTTCAAATACTGTAACAAGAGCATACAATCTTACTGTGAGGTGATTTGGTGAAAATTCAAATAGAAAACCAAACCCCTAGTGTTGTGTTGATTATCTGAAATAATCGAAAACTAATCGGAAGAACCTACTGTCGGCAGCTATCTATCGTTCTTTTTTTATTATTTTCACTATCGATTATTTGAAATTCTACTCATAGAAATGGGGACCAAAGGTCACATAATGAGACATACAAATTAGGAGTATTATGAAAGACTTAATGACTAGAAATATGGCTGCAAACATCTGCTTTGTCTTAAAACAACATATATCTTAAATTAACCTAGATATACTATTATATGCTGTTGCATTCTAAGTTATACAGAAACATAATACCCCTATGCTATAATCATCTATTATCATCACGAAAACATGCCTTTATAATTTTGACCCCCTTAAACCCCACTTTTATATAGTAAAACTGGGGTTTACAGGGGATTACATTATTTTTCTTATTTCTGCTCAAATACATAGATTGTGGGTACTCGTTAGAACCGCCTCGTCGAGGCAGTTCTAACGAGTACCCACAATCTATGTTTTGTGCAGAAATATGAAAAAATATCAGAGATTTTTATCTGAAAATTTTCAGTTTTTGGAGATGAAATTTTCTATATATTTGAATAGGCGTGTTTTCGTAATGTGTGACGCAAGTAACGATATATCATATTGTACAATCGATAATCAATCAGTTTTTTTTTTCCAATGATCGATCGTGATTTTTCTCTCCAATTCCCAAAACTACAAACCCTGTCTCCTAGCAGAAAATTCACATGAAATGTCAAGCCTTATTTTCTCTCAAAAGTAATAAAAAGACACAAAAAGATGTCTTTTGCTATAATTTTGCTTGACACATTTATGGCTAAATAAATGAACATTTACCCGAGAATACAGCCCACAGCTATATACCCTACTCTTGGTATGGTGCCACAGCAACTTACCCTTGGCACTTTCACGGTTTCTTCTGTATATTTAGGTGAACCCATTGGTTTGCTGTAGTCTACAATTTTCTCTCCACTAGCTGTTATAATTTCCGTCTCATTTTCAACCTGGAACTGAAACAAATTGAATACATTATAAACACTAGAGACATTTTCTAACTACAAACTGTTTTCACAAAGCTCAAGGTGAGGTGATAATTCTGACAATAAACTAAGTTAAATGGATACACTTTAAGTTTTTGCCATCATTAATAGGTACAGTCGACTCTCGTTATCCCGACCTCGTTTATCTTGAATAACCGCTTATCTCAAAGTGAAATTCTGGTCCCTGTATTAACATGGAACTCTAAGAACAGGTAACAAAATATTGTGAAAAAGAGGAGAAATTGCTCCCAAGGAGCAATTTCTCCTCTTTTCCACAATATTTTCAATATATCTGTAACTTCAGAAATTCAAATTACATATTCATTTGTTAAATGTGTTTGTTTTGACTTATTGTTTTCCTCTCTTCTGCAACTCTGATATTTCGAGGTACGGATATCTTGAAGTGTTTCAGAGATTCCCTTGGAATTCGAGATAACAAGAGTTGACTGTATATATTAATAGGTATATAACTAAACATTTGTTTTCAGACATAACAGATGTACCCACTCCCCAGTCTTCAACAATCTTCAACATTCTAAGTTACATGCCAATCTTGAAAAACAAAGTAAAGGCCACCAAAATTTAATCCCAGGCATATCTCAATAACTTCAACATTCTAAGTTACATGCCAATCTTGAAAAAAAAAGTAAAGGCCACCAAAATTTAATCCCAGGCATATCTCAATGATATATCCAGGCAAGTCTGATGAAAATGTGCTGGCCCATTACGAAGATATCACACTCACAAGAAACTGTCAGCTAACTCGCACAAAAGAAACTGTCAGGATCTGCATCAAAAACAATATGTCCCAACTTACCTCCAGGATCTGCATCAAAAACAATATGTCCCAAATTATCTCCAGGATCTGCATCAAAAACAATATGTCCCAACTTACCTCCAGGATCTGCATCAAAAACAATATGTCCCAACTTACCTCCAGGATCTGCATCAAAAACAAAATGTCCCAACTTACCTCCAGGATCTGCATCAAAAACAATATGTCCCAACTTACCTCCAGGATCTGCATCAAAAACAAAATGTCCCAACTTACCTCCAGGATCTGCATCAAAAACAAAATGTCCCAACTTACCTCCAGGATCTGCATCAAAAACAAAATGTCCCAACTTACCTCCAGGATCTGCATCAAAAACAATATGTCCCAACTTACCTCCAGGATCTGCATCAAAAACAAAATGTCCCAACTTACCTCCAGGATCTGCATCAAAAACAATATGTCCCAACTTACCTCCAGGATCTGCATCAAAAACAAAATGTCCCAACTTACCTCCAGGATCTGCATCAAAAACAATATGTCCCAACTTACCTCCAGGATCTGCATCAAAAACAATATGTCCCAACTTACCTCCAGGATCTGCATCAAAAACAAAATGTCCCAACTTACCTCAAGGATCTGCATCAAAAACAATATGTCCCAACTTACCTCCAGGATCTGCATCAAAAACAATATGTCCCAACTTACCTCCAGGATCTGCATCAAAAACAAAATGTCCCAACTTACCTCCAGGATCTGCATCAAAAACAAAATGTCCCAACTTACCTCCAGGATGTCAGAATATAACAAGAGCTGTCGGAGGACAGCGAGCTCGCCTGCTGGGTACATTTTATATTGTAACATTTTTATCATTAAGCCATATAATATAGGTCACACTGACCTAGATGTATTTGTATGTAAATCATTTTGTCACTTAGATATAATAATCCAGGTATGACAATTCTCCATGAAATAGTAATAAAAATAAAAGGCAAAATCACTGAAGCATGAAATATAGGTCACAATGACCTAGATATAGTAAGTGGTCATTCATTGGGTCACATGGAACTAATATCCCAGGTGTGACATTTATCCAACAAATATTCAAGATATAAGGCAAAATCACTGAACCATGAAATATAGGTCACACCAACAGAGATATATTTTGACGTCAATAATCGGGTCACAAGGAACTAATATCCCAGGTGTGACATTTATCCAACAAATAGTATTCAAGATATAAGGCAAAATCACTGAACCATGAAATATAGGTCACAATGACCTAGATATAGTAAGTGGTCATTCATTGGGTCACATGGAAGTAATATCCCAGGTGTGACATTTATCCAACAAATAGTATTCAAGATATAAGGCAAAATCACTGAACCATGAAATATAGGTCACACCAACAGAGATATATTTTGACGTCAATAATCGGGTCACAAGGAACTAATATCCCAGGTGTGACATTTATCCAACAAATAGTATTCAAGATATAAGGCAAAATCACTGAACCATGAAATATAGGTCACACCAACAGAGATATATTTTGACGTCAATAATCGGGTCACAAGGAACTAATATTCCAGGTGTGACATTTATCCAACAAATAGTATTCAAGATAGAAGGCAAAATCACTGAACCATGAAATATAGGTCACAATGACCTAGATATAGTAAGTGGTCATTCATTGGGTCACATGGAAGTAATATCCCAGGTGTGACATTTATCCAACAAATAGTATTCAAGATATAAGGCAAAATCACTGAACCATGAAATATAGGTCACACCAACAGAGATATATTTTGACGTCAATAATCGGGTCACAAGGAACTAATATCCCAGGTGTGACATTTATCCAACAAATAGTATTCAAGCTATAAGGCAAAATCACTGAACCATGAAATATAGGTCACAATGACCTAGATATAGTAAGTGGTCATTCATTGGGTCACATGGAACTAATATCCCAGGTGTGACATTTATCCAACAAATAGTATTCAAGATATAAGGCAAAATCACTGAACCATGAAATATAGGTCACAATGACCTAGATATAGTAAGTGGTCATTCATTGGGTCACATGGAACTAATATCCCAGGTGTGACATTTACCAACAAATAGTATTCAAGATATAAGGCAAAATCACTGAACCATGAAATATAGGTCACAATGACCTAGATATAGTAAGTGGTCATTCATTGGGTCACATGGAACTAATATCCCAGGTGTGACATTTACCAACAAATAGTATTCAAGATATAAGGCAAAATCACTGAACCATGAAATATAGGTCACAATGACCTAGATATAGTAAGTGGTCATTCATTGGGTCACATGGAAGTAATATCCCAGGTGTGACATTTAACCAACAAAAAGTATTCAAGATATAAGGCAAAATCACTGAACCATGAAATATAGGTCACAATGACCTAGATATAGTAAGTGGTCATTCATTGGGTCACATGGAAGTAATATCCCAGGTGTGACATTTATCCAACAAATAGTATTCAAGATATAAGGCAAAATCACTGGACCATGAAATCTAGGTGACCTTGACCGTAAAATGTAGGTCACCATGACCTTCACTCTCTTACACTTAAACTGATGTCACATAGTTAGCTGATGTATAACCAGTTGTGTCTATAACCTGTAGGCATATAAGATTTTACAAATGTGTCCTAGATTTTGACCCCTAGCCCCACCCCAAGGCCCACCCTGAGGTATGAACCCAGGGGTATGTTCTTTTGGAATCTCAGAAGACTCGTCCAGGTACCCAAATTATAAATATGAATGCTCTATGAGGAGTGAAAGTCAAGATATAAGAATTTGAAAAACTTTAACACAGTATTATAAAGGTGTCCTAGATTCTGACCCCTAGCCCCACCCAGGGGCATGAACCCAGGGGTTTATTCTCTTGGAATCTCAGAAGACCCTCCAAGGTACCTAAGTTCCAAATTTGATGCCTCTGTGAGGAGTGACTGTTGAGATATAAGCATTTGAAAAACTTTAACACAGTGTGACGGGAACGGGAACGCAAACGCAAACGCAAACGTGGACGACCGGGGTGACTACAATAGCTCTCCTTGTACTTCGTACAGGCGAGCTAAAAAGGAGGAGTTAATGATGACAATTCTAGGACAACCTTCTTAACTTTTTGATAAAATATTTATTGTAGTTTGCGGGTATTCTAAAGGAGAGCATCACCGAGGTGCTTCTAAAAAGTAGCCACAAAAATAGAGCAAGTCAACGGCATGCCATCCCATATTCCCATGCCAGCTCCATCGCATATCTCCATTCACATCAAAATTCCAAATGCGTTCCTCCAGTCCTCATCCATAGGGCTATTATCTGTGACAGTTTCAAGGTTCTAGCTCAAAAAGCCTAGTCGGTGTTGTGTGACAATAAAAAAAAAAGGACCCAAAATTCTACTTTTTGACCTCTGGTGACCCCATAGCCATGCCCCCGGGGCAAATTTTTGCACCACTGTATTCTACTCTTCATTACCTTTGATTTGATATGCAACGTGACTATGTTTGTACAGAATGAATTTTGGACCCTTCGAGGGCCACACCCCTCTGGCCCTGCCCCCAGGGATTACATCAAAATGTGTTCCTCCAGTCCTCATCCATAGGGCTATCGCTTGTGAAAGTTTCGAGATTCTAGCTTAAATGGTCTAGGAGCAATGGTGTGACATTACAGACGGACGAACAGGGGATATCAGGATATCCCCACTTTTTCTTCGAAAAGTGCGGGGATAATTATCCAAGAATAACCACCAACTCCTCCACTACTACTGTCCTAATAATCTAATAATTACCTCAGCAGGGATATCAACTTTAGTGAGAGTTTTCTCTGCGGGAACTGTGAAGTCCATACCTAGAACATGATCGGATTTCTTCCCCCAGGAACACATCAAGACCTGCTTCCCATCTTTGTCACCCATCTTACAATACTCTCCTGCAAGAAAATTAATTCCTCACATATACACAGCTCAAGATAGTAGCAATATTTTTTTTTTATTTCTCCATGAAAACATATGTTGTGGGTACTCATTAGAAGTGCCTCAGTGAGGCACTTCTAATGTGTACCCACAACATATCTTTTAGTGGGGAAATAAGAAATGTCTCAATACTTTCTGGCAAAAAAAGTTTCTTATTTTGAGTTATTAAGTGTGACGCTGACGCCAATGCCAACAGGATACGCATCAAAATCAATACTGGAGACCAGGTCACGGGTTCGACCCCCGGCAAGGTCAGCAACATTCTTTCATGGAGATTGATCATGAATTATTTTCTACAGTCATTCTCTCCCTTCTGCTGATTCAAGAAGGGCAGTTGTCAGTTTCTGGTGAAAGAATGTGCACAATACTGGTTAACCGCTTAGAGGACTAAGCCTGCCCAGTAAATGTGTGGTTAGGTACACTGACCGCACTCAACATGATCCCATTGGGTTGACTGGGCTGTAAAATCTCAACACAAACAAAATGTCCCCATCCCCTTCAATTTTGGGGTGAAAGGATTGATCAATAATTCATTATAATCACATTTACACTTGGGCAAACTTGTTATACAATCTGTAAGAATACACAAGTATTCTTTTTTTTTCTTATTAGTCATTTCACTTAAAGATAAACACTTAGCATGCAGGGTAAAAAAAAATCAGCAGACAACATTTTGAAATATTCTTCTTATTCGGAATTTCATGCAAATTCTCTAACAGGCTCTGACATTTCATGCAAACTGTCTCCTTAGGAGACAGTTTGCATGAAATGTCAGAGCCTATTTTCAAGGAAAAGTAAAAAAAAAAAAAATCAACTTTCTGTCTGCTAAATTTGCCCAGAGAGTGGTAAAGGTTAAAGTACACATCATTTCATGTGTCCAGTGAAGACACAGGTAAGTCTGCATATCTGTGCATTTAGATTTCAAGAGTCTTCTCTGGTCAATCCAAGATTTCTCTGACATGTAGCAGAGGCTAATCAGACCGCAAGGATACACCAGTCGATCTGAGTCACTGTTACTGTGCTTTCAACATCTTTCAGACAGTCGTATTTTTGCTTGGCATATTACACAAAAAAGTAAATTTGCAAACTTTTGTCATGATTTAATGCAAAACCATCTGTCGTTCCCACCTATGTACAAAAAATTTCATTCTAGTCATTAGTTTTTAAAAAATCAAATATTTGCACTTGTTTCCCTTAGAAAAATGAATGCAAAATATGCAGAAATCTGTTAGTTAATTTGGAGGCAGATTTTCAACAAGTTCTGCTTGTTAAATTTTTCTGAAATTTTCACTCTATTGTTGTGAAATATCAATAATTCAATTTCAGCAAAGAAAATTAAAAAAATATTTTCTTAGACAAAAAATTCCAAAAACTCACTCTATGATAGAAATTGCATAGGCCAGACTTTTTTTTGGCCATAAAATATAAGGGTAAATATTTGGAAACAAAACACAGGAACAGAAAATACACATGGTTTCTGATAAGATATGGATCATTAGAACAAAATATTATCCCCACATTTTTTTAAAAAAGTGATAAAGATATTATGAATGCCTCCATTCATCCGTCCCTCCATCCATCCATCTGACCGTCCCTCTGTCCTTCATGCTATCTCCTCCTTAGCCACTGGGCGGAATTCTACCAAACTTGCTACATCACTTTCCCTCATGGTAATGGTGTGCAAGAACAACCTTTTTCCTTGTGTCTGTCGATCCATGTGTCCGTCCATTTGTCCCTCACACTATCTCCTCCTAAACCATTGGGAAGAATTCAACCAACTTGCTAAATCACTTCCCCTCATGGTAAGGGTGTGTGAGAGCAACATTTTTCCACGTGTACATCCTTCCATGCAACTGTTATCAGTCCATCTGTCTGTCATGCTATCTCCTAAACCACTGGGCAGAATTTAACCAAACTTGCTACATCACATCCCCTCATGGTAAGGGTGTGCAAGAGCAACAATATTTTTCCATGCATCCATCTGTCTGTGCATCCGTCCATCTGTTTGTTTGTTGTGTTGAGGTTTAAAGGTCCTATCAACCCAATGGGGTCATGTCAAGCGTGGTCAGTTTACCTAACCACACTTTTCCTGGGAAGACTTAGTCCTCTAATCAGTTAACCAGTATTGTGCACATTCTTTCACCAAAAACTGACAACTGCCCTTCTCGAATCAGCTGAAGGGAGAGAATGATCGTAGAAAATATTTCATGATTAAATCTCCACATAAAGTTCCTGACCTGGCGGAGGTTGAACCCGAAACCACCAGATCACCAGTCAGAAGCGTATCCAACTAAGCCATGGAGGCCGGCTCCATCCATCTGTCCATCATGCTATCTCCTCCTAAATCGCTGGACGGAATTTAACCAAACTTGCTACACGACCTCCCCACATGGTAAGGGTTTGCAAGTCCACCCATCCATCGGTGTGTCATGCTATTAGCAACATTAGCGACGAGCGTGAAGATTTGCGATGGAGCACCATCCACTGTGCATTATAGTTTCATTTAAAAAAAACGTCTTTCCATCAATGTCGAAAGGACAGCTGGTATATGCAAAGTACATTTTCTCATGTTAGAGCTCATTTTATCTCTAGCATGCAACAGCTGCATTATTTTGCATAAGCGCATGTTTCAGCTAGAACATGCACACAAACAAAATACAGCAGCTGTGAGATTGCCACTCTTTGTATATCTTCTCAGCTGCCTCAACAATTAGTAGAGTGACAGCTTGGCTGTTGTAAATTTTTATTGTCTGATCAAATACTGCAAACTGTACCTGAAAATAACTACAGTCGACTCTCGTTATCTCGAAATCCAAGGGACTCTATGAAACACTTCGAGATATCCGTACTTCGATATATCAGATTTGCGGAACTGAGGAAAACAATTAATCGAACAACCACCTTTAACAGAATGAATATGTAATTTGACTCATAAGTTAGAGATATATTGAAAGTACTGTGGAAAAGTGGAGAAATTGCTCCTAAGGAGCAATTTCTCCTCTTTTCCACAATATTTTGTTGCCTGTTGATAGATCTCTGTGTTCAAACAGGGTACAGATTTTCACTTCGAGATAAGCGGATATTCGAGATAAGCGAGGTTGAGATAACGCGAGTCGACTGTATACTATTGTATAGCTACAGATATTAAAGGTGATTTTTTTCACCCCAAAAGAACTGTCAGTATTCTTATTCTGCCACAAAAATATCTTTTGAAGGTACTAATTCGAAGTGCCTCACCCTCAAATGAGTACTCACAACATACATTTTCTTCAAGAAATAAGAAAAAATATTATATGGAACCCCTCTCATCTAAAGCTATGCTGTTCTCCAGGGCCCAGTTGTTCAAAGCATCGTTAGCTTAACGAGTTTTTTAAGGGTCATTTCGTTAACTGTTTTAGCAGATTCAATATACAATATTCTGATATTTTTTGCTGAAAAAATGTGAGTAGCTTTTGCACTGCAAAAGCTACTCACATTTTTTCAGCAAAATATTTCAGCATATTTGCGTATCACGCGATGTAAATTTTAACGAATCGGTAACTAACGACATCGTTAGCTTTGAACAACTAGGCCCTGTTCTATAATATTTCTTCTTCCTTCCACTAATTCAAGAAGGGCAGTTGTCAATTTCTGGCCAAAGAATGTTCACAAATACTTGTTAACTGCTTAGAGGACTAAGCCTGCCTAGGAAAAGTGTGGTTAGGTAAACTAACCAGCTTGACAAACCCTAATGGGTTGACTGGGCTGTAAAACCGCAACTCAATCAAAGTTTTCTATTTCTGCATCGAGGATATGGATGACTGAGATTTCAACAAACATTTAAGCTGCCAAGTGATGTGCACCCAGCAGACTCATATCAGTATGCTCATCCTCAGTCTGATCAGCCAAGTGATGTGCACTCGGTAGAGACTCATATCAGCATTCTCATCCTCAGACTGATCAGCCAAGTGATGTGCACCCAGCAGAGACTCATATCAGCATGCTCATCCTCAGACTGATCAGCCAAGTGATGTGCACCCAGTAGAGACACATATCAGCATGCTCATTCTCAGTCTGATCAGCCAAGTGATGTGCACCCAGTAGAGACTCAAATCAGCATGCACATCTTCAGACTGTTCAGCCAAGTGATGTGCACCCGGTAGAGACTCAATTCAGCATGCTCATTCTCAGTCTGATCAGCCAAGTGATGTGCACCCAGTAGAGACTCAATTCAGCATGCTCATTCTCAGTCTGATCAGCCAAGTGATGTGCACCCAGTAGAGACTCAATTCAGCATGCTCATTCTCAGTCTGATCAGCCAAGTGATGTGCACCCAGTAGAGACTCATATCAGCATGCTCATCCTCAGTCTGTTCAGCCAAGTGATGTGCACCCAGTAGAGACACATGTCAGCATGCTCATACTCAGACTGATCAGCCAAGTGATGTGCACCCAGTAGAGACTCATATCAGCATGCTCATCCTCAGTCTGTTCAGCCAAGTGATGTGCACCCAGTAGAGACACATGTCAGCATGCTCATACTCAGACTGATCAGCCAAGTGATGTGCACCCAGTAGAGACTCAAATCAGCATGCTCATCCTCAGTCTGATCAGCCAAGTGATGTGCACCCAGCCGAGACTCATATAAGCATATCCTCAGACTGATCAGCCAAGTGATGTGCACCCGGCAGAGACTCATATCAGCATGCTCATCCTCAGACTGATCAGCCAAGTGATGTGCACCCAGTAGAGACACATGTCAGCATGCTCACCTTCAGACTGATCAGCCAAGTGATGTGCACCCAGTAGAGACTCATATCAGCATGCTTATCCTCAGACTGATCAGCCAAGTGATGTGCACCCAGTAGAGACTCAAATCAGCATGCTCATCCTCAGTCTGATCAGCCAAGTGATGTGCACCCAGTAGAGACTCATATCAGCATGCTCATCCTCAGTCTGATCAGCCAAGTGATGTGCACCCAGTAGAGACTCAAATCAGCATGCTCATCCTCAGACTGTTCAGCCAAGTGATGTGCACCCAGTAGAGACTCAAATCAGCATGCTCATCCTCAGTCTGTTCAGCCAAGTGATGTGCACCCAGCAGAGACTCAAATCAGCATGCTCATCCTCAGTCTGATCAGCCAAGTGATGTGCACCCAGCAGAGACTCATATAAGCATATCCTCAGACTGATCAGCCAAGTGATGTGCACCCAGCAGAGACTCATATCAGCATGCTCATCTTCAGTCTGATCAGCCAAGTGATGTGCACCCGGCAGAGACTCATATCAGCATGCTCATCCTCAGTCTGATCAGCCAAGTGATGTGCATCCAGCAGAGACACATTTCAGCATGCTCACCTTCAGTCTGATCAGCCAAGTGATGTGTACCCAGTAGAGACTCATATCAGCATGCTCACCTTCAGACTGATCAGCCAAGTGATGTGCACCCAGCAGAGACTCATATCAGCATGCTCACCTTCAGTCTGATCAGCCAAGTGATGTGCACCAGGCAGAGACTCATATCAGCATGCTCATCCTCAGTCTGATCAGCCAAGTGATGTGCATCCAGCAGAGACACATGTCAGCATGCTCACCTTCAGTCTGATCAGCCAAGTGATGTGTACCCAGTAGAGACTCATAGCAGCATGCTCACCTTTAGACTGATCAGCCAAGTGATGTGCACCCAGTAGAGACACATGTCAGCATGCTCATACTCAGACTGATCAGCCAAGTGATGTGCACCCGGCAGAGACTCAAATCAGCATGCTCATTCTCAGTCTGATCAGCCAAGTGATGTGCACCCAGTAGAGACTCATATCAGCATGCTCATCCTCAGTCTGTTCAGCCAAGTGATGTGCACCCAGTAGAGACACATGTCAGCATGCTCATACTCAGACTGATCAGCCAAGTGATATGCACCCAGTAGAGACACATATCAGCATGCTCATTCTCAGTCTGTTCAGCCAAGTGATGTGCACCCAGTAGAGACTCAAATCAACATGCACATCTTCAGACTGTTCAGCCAAGTGATGTGCACCCAGTAGAGATTCAAATCAGCATGCACATCTTCAGACTGTTCAGCCAAGTGATGTGCACCCAGTAGAGATTCAAATCAGCATGCACATCTTCAGACTGTTCAGCCAAGTGATGTGCACCCAGTAGAGATTCAAATCAGCATGCTCATCCTCAGTCTGTTCAGCCAAGTGATGTGCACCCAGTAGAGACTCATATCAGCATGCTCATTCAGACTGTTCAGCCAAGTGATGTGCACCCAGTAGAGACACATATCAGCATGCTCATTCTCAGTCTGTTCAGCCAAGTGATGTGCACCCAGTAGAGACACATATCAGCATGCTCATTCTCAGTCTGATCAGCCAAGTGATGTGCACCCAGTAGAGACTCATATCAGCATGCTCATCCTCAGACTGATCAGCCAAGTGATGTGCACCAAGCAGGGACTCATATCAGCATGGTCATCCTCAGACTGATCAGCCAAGTGATGTGCACCTAGCAGAGACTCATATCAGCATGCTCATCCTCAGTCTGATCAGCCAAGTGATGTGCACCCAGTAGACACATATCAGCATGCTCATTCTCAGTCTGATCAGCCAAGTGATGTGCACCCAGTAGAAACACATATCAGCATGCTCATTCTCAGTCTGATCAGCCAAGTGATGTGCACCCAGTAGAGACTCATATCAGCATGCTCATCCTCAGTCTGTTCAGCCAAGTGATGTGCACCCAGTAGAGACACATATCAGCATGCTCATCCTCAGACTGATCAGCCAAGTGATGTGCACCCAGTAGAGACTTATATCAGCTTGCTCATCCTCAGTCTGTTCAGCCAAGTGATGTGCACCCAGTAGAGACTCATATCAGCATGCTCATCCTCAGACTGATCAGCCAAGTGATGTGCACCCAGCAGAGACTCATATCAGCATGCTCACCTTCAGTCTGATCAGCCAGGTGATGTGCACTCAGCAGACTCATATCAGCATGCTCATCCCCAGTCTGAGCAGCCAAGTGATATGCACCCAGCAGAGACTCATATCAGCATGCTCATCCTCAGTCTGATCAGCCAAGTGATGTGCACCCAGTAGAGACTCAAATCAGCATGCTCATCCTCAGTCTGTTCAGCCAAGTGATGTGCACTCAGCAGAGACTCATATCAGCATGCTCATCGTCAGTCTGAGCAGCCAAGTGATGTGCACCCAGCAGGGACTCATATCAGCATGCTCATCCTCAGTCTGTTCAGCCAAGTGATGTGCACTCAGCAGAGACTCATATCAGCATGCTCACCTTCAGTCTGATCAGCCAGGTGATGTGCACTCAGCAGAGACTCATATCAGCATGCTCATCCTCTGTCTGATCAGCCATGCGATGTGCACCCAGTAGAGACACATATCAGCAAGCTCATCCTCAGACTGATCAGCCAAGTGATGTGCACTCAGAAGAGTCATATCAGTATGCTCATCCTCAGTCTGATCAGCCAAATGATGTACACCCAGCAGAGACACATGTCAGCATGCTCATACTCAGTCTGATCAGCCAAATGATGTACACCCAGTAGAGACACATATCAGCATGCTCATCCTCAGACTGATCAGTCAAGTGATGTGCACCCAGTAGAGACTCATATCAGCATGCTCATCCTCAGACTGATCAGCCAAATGATGTACACCCAGTAGAGACACATATCAGCATGCTCATCCTCAGACTGATCAGTCAAGTGATGTACACCCAGTAGAGACTCATATCAGCATGCTCATCCTCAGACTGATCAGCAAAGTGATGTGCACCCAATACTCATATCAGCATGCTCATCTTCAGTCTGATCAGCCAAGTGATGTGCACACAGTAGAGACTCATATCAGCATGCTCATCCTCAGACTGATCAGCCAAGTGATGTGCACCCATTAACAGAGACTCATATCAGCATGCTTATCCTCAGACTGATCAGCAAAGTGATGTGCACTCAGTAGAGACTCATATCAGCATGCTCATCCTCAGTCTGATCAGAACCTTCACTGGGCACTTTGTGGATAAGTCCAAAATAAGATGTGTATGTGTTTCTGGTATCAGCCTAAAAAACTGACATTAACATATATAGGTAGGTTGGCTTTATTTGTTTGTTTTGTTTGCGTTGAGGTTTTACGGCCCAGTCAACCCAATGGGGTCATGTCGAGCGCGGTCAGTTTACCTAACCACACATTTACTGGGCAGGCTTAGTCCTCTAAGCGGTTAACCAGTATTGTGCACATTCTTTCGCCAAAAACTGACAACTGCCCTTCTTGAATCAGCGGAAGGGAGAGAATGACCGTAGAAAACATTTCATGATCAATCTCCACGAAAGAATGTTGCCGACCTCGGCGGGGGTTGAACCCGCGACCTCCTGGTCTCCAGTCGGACGGCGCATCCAACTGAGCCACCGGGGCCGGCTAGGTTGGCTTTAACGTTTTACTCAAACATTTTATAAGTATTTTATACCTGGTCCTGCTGAACCAGGATATACATGTACCCTGCCTTTGCAAACAGTGTAGATCCAGATCAGTTGGCTTCTGAAGAAGCCAACTGATCTGGATCTGCACTGTTTGCCATTCAGTATGTGAATTTATATCAATAATCTGGATCAAGTAATCTGATTGGCTGAAAATTAGAAATGGATGTGGCATCTTAATATATTCAGCATGGAAAGGGTTATATACATGTATTTTTGTCATTTCTTTTTCAGTAGTTTGCCCAGATTTCTTAATAGAATATTTAGGGTCGGAGTAAAACCTAGGTAGGGTTGGGAAACCTGAAACACACATATATTTGCATTTGGCCGAATCAAGGACCCAATGCTTGCACACATGGGAAGACTGATCAGACTGTGTGACTGCACAGGTTTATATGCCATCACTGTGCACATGACCGAAGATGTATTATTTCTAAGTGCAGCCCATTTTAGAGAAATATGTACAAAATAAATCTTTTTAGGTGGAAAAAATAGCCTTACCTCGAGCTCTTTCATTGATAATTTACAGATGAATCACCGACTGATCGAATCAGAGATTCTGGTCCATATATTTTATGTTATTTCAGAAATGGAAGGACATTTTATGGAAAAGCCAACTGCTGTCCTCAGAAATCACTACTGAGAGCAGCTGGAAGCATCCATATAAAATATGGAGTACATCAAGAAATGGTTAACTGGATACAAATTATTTGTAAATACATATATTGTGAATGGTTAGAAGTTTTACCTGGTATCTGTGAAGTAAAATTGAGTTTTCCAATGTAAGTATTAATCCATTATAGACTGAATAGACTCCCCACCACTATATATTGAAAGAGTCCAATTTCAATTTTAGGTATGTCCGGCTATGAGATTTAGATATTCTTAGGGAAAATGGCTAAATTGTTTGCAAACAGTGGAGACCCTAATCAGGCGTTCATTTTGCGCCAACTGGATCTGCACTGTTTGCCACTTACCCTTTTAGGGGTCTACAATGGGTTAATAATGATGATGATTTGGCACTTTATGCCCCCTTCAACATTATTTAAGTCATGCTGAGATGATGGAAGGGTGATAATGAAAGGCTCTGGGCAATGAAATGCCACACAGTCATGAGATGAATCCTGCCTCCAGCGGGATTCAAACCTGGGATCTCATGTTCCAAAGTCAGGAGCACCACCTACTCAACAAACTAGATGCTTCTCTTAGTATAAAAGCATACGGACAAATTAACACAAGAGCTAAAATACACAAAGCAATTCATGGACTTAGATGAGGCACTTTTTTTTTTTCAATCAAAAAGCATTAACAAAGTTATAGTAATGAAGTACCACAGTAAATATTCTGAAATTTTGAACTCTTTATTTCAAACTAGTTTGACCTAAAGGCTGCTTTTATGCAGTTGTTTCTTAAAATACTTAACCCTTGTCCTGCTGAAAAAATTAAGATGCCACACCTACTTCTTATTTTCAGCCAATCAGATTACTTTATCTGGAATGTTGCTATAAATTCACATACTTAATGGCAAACAGTGCAGATCCAGATCAGTTGGCTTCTTCAGAAGCCAACTGATCTGGATCTACACTGTTTGCAAAGGCAGGGCATATCCCGGTTCAGCAGGACAAGGGTTAATGGACTGGCAAACAGTGTAGATCCTGATCAGACTGCTCCTTCAGAGCAGTCTGATCTGGGTCTACACTGTTTGCATATGCCATTTTGTCAGAAACTTCGGTGTTCGAAATTTAAGGACATTTTACCTTAACGAGCAAGAAGTATTGTTAGGTTTATTATTTCTCCAAGAATGTTAGTATTGAAGCATCAGGGTAAGTAAGAAAAGCTAAAATACATAATCATAGCACCAGATAAACAGGGTATCTAGATTAATATTTTTCTTATTTCTCCATGAAAACATGTGTTGTGGGTATTCACAGCATATATTTTCATGGAGAAATAAGAAAAATATCAATACTATTTGGATGAAAAAAAAAAGCACCTTATCTGGAGCTATGTTTGAATGTCAATTTACAGAATCGCAGACTATCCAATGGGATTCAAACCAAGGATATTATGAGCCTAAAACAGAAACTAACCACCCAGTCACAATGACACTTTATTAGTACATATATTAAAGGCTCCATATTCCTAAAAAAAAACAACATTTTGCCAACATTAATTCAGAGATACGATAATAATTCAGAGATACGATAAAAAATCATTTTGTTTTTGATCCAGTTCAAAAACGAGAGACTAACTGAAATTTTACAGGCTGTCAGGTTCCACATTTTATGATTGTATTAATACCATATATCAATTTATTAAACATTTCTTGGATAAGAAAATGTCTGTTTTTTAAGGAATATGGAGGCTTTAGAGCATTAGGATAAGTTATACTTGTAAGAGGTAAAATACATAAAACAATTCATGGCCCTAAATAAGTGCCAAGATTGATTGATTGTGTTGGGGTTTAACGACACTTCAAACCTTGTGGGTCATTTTGTGTCATCTCCCAAAGAAAGGGAGAAAAGAAATATATGAATTAGTAGAGAAGGACATGGAAGAAAGAGGAACAGGAATGAAAGTGAAGAAACAGAAGAAATAGAAACATTCCCCCTCTACCCTACCTGCTACAAGGATAGCATATCTTGCCCAACTGTAAGCCAATATCAGTTGGATGCCCCAGTGACGTAAGATACATGACACTCTCGCAATACCCAACCACCCCCTATAAGCACCAAGAAGTATTGATATTTTTCTTATTTCTCCATGAATGTTTGTTTAAAGCATAAGAAGCGCTTAAATACAAAATCCCACATACCTCTAGATAAGCAGGGTAGCCATATAAGTATTTCTCTTATTTCTCAACGAAAACATATTCTGTGGGAATCCAATAGAAGCGCCTCATAGAGGCGCTTCTAATGGGTACCCACGTGTGTTTTCGTGGAGAAATAAGAAAAATATCAATACTTTTCAGTTGAAAAATCAGCCTTATCTAGGGCAATGAATTTTTAAAACATTTACAGGCTACAAAAGCAATTACACCACAACCTCTTTATAACACTATTGTTGGGGTCCATAGCATAAACCCTGTTAGTTAAACAACCGTGTTATATCCAAACAAAAAATGTATAGATTATATTGAAAAATGACCATTTATGGTCATTTTTCAATATAATCTATACATTTTTGGGATCCATCTTTGAATCGTGTTATATCAAAAACCGTGTTATAACAAACCGTGATATAAAGAGGTTGAAGTGTACAACAAAAAGTGTTAGAATAAATAAAACTACAACCGGTTAGTAGAAGAAGCTTTTATTAACAACTACTTTTACAAGTACCTATTTCTGCCGACATTTCTTTAATTTTCAGTTCTTCGTATGCCACATGTTGAGCTACTTTTACGTCCATCGGGACTTGTTCGGCGAGAAGTTTATCGTTCTGTTGTTGCCAGTAGTCATGTTTCTTCTGGTAATCTTTCAGGTCATTTAATGTTCTCTGTAGTGACCTAGATAAGATGATATAATGAATCAATATTTACATAGTTCCAGTACAGAAGAATACCCCAATAAAAATCATTCCTATTTCTCCATGAAAACATATGTTGTGGGTACCCATCAGAAGCGCCTCGCCGAGGGGCTTCTGATGACTACAATAACATATCTTTACATGGAAAAATAAGAAAACTATCAATTTTTTTAACCCATTTATGCCGAGTGCACTCTTCTACCATAACTCTTTAGACAGGTCCAATTGATTGATTGTGTTGGGGTTTAACGACATGTCAACCCTTGAGGGTCATTTTGTGTCGTCTCCCAGAGAAAGGGAGAAAAGAGATAGAAGAGAGAGTAGAGGAGATGAAAGAGAGGGACAGGGAAGAAAGAGGAACAGGAATGAAAGTGAAGAAACAGAAGAAATAAAAACATTCCCCCTCTACCCTTACCCACTACAAGGATAGCAGGCCTTGCCCAACTGTAAGCCAATATCAGTTGGACGCCCCAGTGATGTAAGATACACAGCACCTTCGCACCACCCGACCACCCCCGACAGGTCCAATTTCTATACAAGGTGTGTCTGGTTAGTTTTTATTATTACCATCTTTTGTAGAAGTTTCTATATTTTATGCAAGCAGTGTAGACCCAGATAAGACGTCGAATACTGCTACCATGTCATGTGCAGTCACACAAATTGCTTAAGCCCTTTCAGTTTCAACATTTAATTACAGCAAAGTTCATACACTGTGTTTTTCAAAGAGCATCTATAACTGCTACTTGCTGGTTTGGATTAATTGTTTGTTTGTTTGTGTTGAAGTTTTACGGCCCAGTCAACCCAATGGGGTCAAGTCGAGCGCAGTCAGTTTACCTAATCACACATTTACTGGGAAGGCTTAGTCCTCTAAGCGGTTGAACCCACGACATACCGGTCTCCAGTTGGATGGCGCATCTAACTGAGCCATCGAGGCCGGCTTTAGATTAATTGATCGAGTTGAGGTTTTACGGCTCTGTCAACACATTAGGGTCATGTCGAGAATGCCCAGTATACCTAACCACATTTTCCTGGACAAGCTTAGTCCTCTAAGCAGTTAACCAGTAACTGTGCACAATATTTCGCCAGAAAGCTACTTGCTGAACTTTAACATTTATTTTCTCATTTCTTCCATAATAAGATATGTTGTGAGCACTCATTAGCAGCGCCTCAGTGAGGTGTTCCTATTGACTTCCCATAATATACATGTATGTTTTATGGAGACTGTGATGTGCTTCAAATGAGTACCCAAAATACAATTTTATGGAGAAATAAGAAAAACTAGATTTCGCAGTCAACTGCACGCCATCACAAAATCCCCACGCTCCATGCTGATGTGATGGAAGGACGGATCCAGGGGCAAACAAATTGATTCTCTCTTGCTTCCCCTTACCATGAGGGGAAGTCATATAGCAAGTATAGCAAATATTGCTGGATGTGTGCAAAGTCTAGACCCTGATCAAATGCTGCAGAATGCAGCATCGTTTCTAGGTCAACATGTTGTTGTGTTGTGTTGAGGTTTTACGGCCCAGTCAACCCAATGGGGTCATGTCGAGCACAGTCAGTTTACCTAACCACACATTTACTGGGCAAGCTTAGTCCTCTAAGGGGTTAATCAGTATTGTGCATATTCTTTCGCCAGAAACTGACAACTGCCCTTCTTGCATAAGCAGAAGGGACAGAATGACAGCAGAAAATATTTCATGATCATCTCCACGAAAGAATGTTGCCAATCTGGGTGGGGATTGAACCTGTTTGTTTGTTTGTGTTGTGGTTTTACGGCCCAGTCAACCCAATGGGGTCATGTCGAGCGCGGTCAGTTTACCTAACCACACGTTTACTGGACAGGCTTAGTCCTCTAAGCGGTTAACCAGTATTGTGCACACTCTTTCGCCAGAAACTGACAACTGCCCTTCTAGAATCAGCGGAAGGGAGAGAATGACCATAGAAAATATTTCACGATCAATCTATTAAAGCTTGTCCACCTCTATCCTATCTTACCTATGCTGTTGCTCGAGAGCGGACTCTAGTTTGGCGTGACACAATACAGCATGCTTCCTCTTGGCCGCTGCTTCAAAATCTGGCTGTATCTTCAGAGTATTCTCAAAACATATCACAGACTTGTTATACTCTCCCAATACCTAAACATTAAAACAAATACATGTATTAGTCACTCATTAATATGTGAAAAGTTCAGTGCAATCCAGTCACAAGTTGAATTCCATCTCCGTCAGGATTCAAACCCAGGACCTTGTGTTCCAAAATCAGAAGTGCTAATTGTTTGGCCAGGCAGGCATATGAAAATAATAAAAACACTACGTGGTCACCATTATTCTTTCACTACATGTATATGGTTTTGTTCGAGTTCTGGCTTTACGGCTCAGGCAACCCATTAGGGTCTGTTTACCTAACCACACTTTTCCTGGGCAGGCTTAGTCCTCTAAGTGGTTAACCAGTACTTGTGCACATTCTTTTGCCAGAAACTGGCAACTGCTCTTCTTGAATCAGCAGTGAAGATATGGAAGTCATCAACTTGTAAGTAAATGCAATCTGATTATGGACTTTAGGAGTCTTAAGTCCAGGTATTGGTCCAATCTGCAAATAAAAGCTGCAACATAATAAAAGGTTCTTAATGTCTTAAGTCCAGGAATTGTTCCAATCTGCAAATATAAGCTGCAACAAAATAAAACTTTCTTAAGAACAGGGACAATCCAAATAAGCCAGCACTATAATTTGTGCAGTTTTTGCAATGACAGTTCATTGTTATATTTCATAGTATCTGATATGTGAGAAACCAGTTAAAGGCTCCATATTTGTCAAAATTAGACATTTTTATCCAAGAAAGGTTTAATAAATTGATATATAGTATTAATACTACAATCATAAAATGTGGCATCTGACCGCCATTAAAATTTCAGTGAGTCACTCGTTTTTGAACTGGATCAGAAATGAAATGATTGTTGCCAACATTAATTTAGAGATACTATAAAAAAATCATTTCATTTCAAGAACGAGAGACTATCTGAAATTTTACAGGCTGTCAGATGCCACATTTTATGATTGTATTAATACCATGTATCAATTTATTAATTTTTTTTTTAGATAATAAAATGTCCTTTTCTTTTGAGGAATATGGAGCCTTTAAGTTCTTGAACCAACTGTTCAGTTGTACTGAGTGATCAGATCTTTTAATGTTAAGTTCTTGAAAACAATGATGCAATACACCTTGATCCATTTCTCCCAGTGTAACTCAAATTCTGAGCACTGCCCACCAGAGTGGTTTTATTATTTACCTTACCATAATTATCTTCAATATTCAAGCACCTTAAAATTTTTTCTAACTTATGTATGAAGCAGAGATGTGTTAACATAATGAGTCCATCTAACCTGGTGATATGTGCTGGTTGAATAAAAAACTTAGAAGCAGTCTGATATTGGTTTACATAGTTTCATTGGGCATGCCAGTTGTAATATTAAAGGTAAATGTTGTTCTGGCAAACTTTAAGAACTTGAACAGGCAGGGGACCAAAGAATTTTGCTCTAATTTTGGGTTGTTCCAGTTACTTAGGGTTAATTTATGCAGAAAAATGACCAGAGGAGTTATCCAAGGTATTTGAGTAGTCAGATATAGAAGTTTTGCTATATTTAAACATTAACTTGAAATGAACAATAACTTACAGCATATATATTTCCTAGTGTAAAGTGGTTAACATTCAGTTCTTTAGAGACATCTAAGGCTGCATGTACCACCACCGCAGCCTCGTTGGAATATCTCGCTCGGTGTAAAACATTGGCTAAACTAATCAGTGCAACATCTTTTTGCATCCTGAAATAAAGACAAAATCTTCAATTGCTGTTGGCATAATTTTGCACAGATTCAACCCTTTTGTGACATTTTGATCTTTTTTTTCAGAGAAAATAAAACTTGACATTTCATGTGAATTATTCAAACGGCAAGCTCAAGTGGTGGGAATAATGCTGAATAAAATTTTGGATCAATATCTATAATCATGCCAAATATAAAGTAAATCCATGCAAAGATTTAGATATAAAGAGATCTTAAAAACTTTGATGCAAAACTTTAACATAAAATTTCTAAGTCCTTGACCTTGACCTCTAGGTCATAAGCAGGGGTGTGGATAGTGCCAAATAAAATTTTGGACTAATATCTATAGCCATACCAAATATAAACGAAATCCATCCCAGGATTTAGAAAATATAAAGTCTTAAAAACTCTAACAAAAAATTTTAACATTTTTGTTAACGCTGCCACCGCCAACACCATGGGTATTGCAATAGCTCTTCCTGTACAACTAAAAAGGAGCTGTTGCAGGACAGCTTAGCTCCCCTGAAGCTTGCTTTGCCTCTTAAAAACTTCATAATTTTTTTTCTAAGTCCATGTTTGTTTGTTTGTGTTGAGGTTTTACAGCCCATCAACCCAATGGGGTCATATCGAGCACAGTCAGTTTACCTAGCCACACGTTTACTGGGCAGGCTTCAGGGTTCGCACTAGGATTTCTTTTTCTTTCACCACCATTTTCGCCAATTTGATTTTTTTTGTGCCATTTTCTTTAACTTTGAGCCAGATTTTGAGCCAAATTTTGGCCATTTTTTGCCAAAGAATTATCTTGTCAGAAAAGAGGTGTTCATTTACTGATTCCTTTAATTGCAGCAATAGATTCAAGAGTCAGTATAATGTGAAATGTGTGGGGGACCTGAAAGTAATTCTTGCACTGATTTTTAAAACTTTTGCTGTAATTAATTAATTACAATGTCATGAATTAAGAATAAGTCTTTGTTTTGCATATCGAATGTTGGACACAAAAATGGAACACTTTACATGGAAACGAAAGTTCTGAAAAGTGCTGTATAAGCCAATAAATATAATGTTATTAATGTATTATACTGTAAGAGAATAATGTAACAATATTCATTTGTACCCTGATAAATGCGGGGTAAGTTTCTAACACAGCAGGTTTTACTGTTTTAAGGGAGCTAACTGCAACTGACTTAAAAGGGAGTTTACTGCAATTGCTTTATGAGTCTGGTCTATGCGAAATGGAATGGGGAACAGCATTTTTTTATGAATCGCGCCAATAAAAAAGAGGGGGCATGCTTATACAATAAGCGGTTAACCAGAACATTGAACACTCTTCCGCAAGAAACTTGTAACTGCCAGTCTTGAAGCAGTGGAAGGAGCGAATGACCGTAGCAAATTTATGTGTTTCATAATAAATCGCTACAATCTGTGGGGATCGAATGCGCAATCCGGACCATCGGAGACTAATGTGTCCGTCTCCGAGGCATTATTCGTGTTTTTTTTTTGTTTTTTATTGTTTTTTTTTGGGGGGGGTTTTTTCGGGACGATGTTCATTGACTGCCAAATAAAATTAAGGCTCATAAGAAGGTACCGAAACATGCTTAATTAGTCGGCACTGTCAAAGTGTACATACCGCTTTAATAAGCCGAACCGATTAATGACAATAATTATTTCTCGTGTAATCAATTTGTTTTCCATCTTTGTGTTTGACATAGGGTTCCACATGATTACATTCTGGGTAAATTTCCGTGACGTAGGCGATGCGACTCTGACATTAATTCCTGATTGGTAGTTTCGGCAGAGCGTCATGAATATTTAGGACGAAAGGCGTGGAAAGTGGGTGGTGCTACTGTCAAACTGCGCATCACGGCACGTGACCTTATATCGCTTTCATCAAATTCAGGTTAATTTGATCAGCTACCCTTTTCTGATCGATAATTGAGTTGCTAATTGGCGAATTATACAATCAAGGAAGGTGCGATAGACACGTGCGACAATTATATGACTCAGTAGTGGGTAATTCAGGTGATATTTTTTTCGCTACTTGTTTTCGCCAATTAATGATTTTTTGTGCCAAATTTTATTTTTCTGCGCAAATGGCGACAATGGCGATCGGTAACGCGAACCCTGCAGGCTTAGTCCTTGTCTCCAGTCGGACGGCGCATCCAACTGAGCCACTGAGGCCAGCCTCTAAGTCCATGACCTTGACCTCAAGGTCTATCATGCAGGTCTGGGAAAAATAAGAAACTATTTTAAAAAGTCGTCTGCTGAATTAGCCCAGAGAGTTGCAAAGGTTATAAAAGACATATGTAAAATCAAACATATATTGTAAAGTATACTGTAATATACAAATAGACTCAAACTGCCCAAGGAAAAAAAAACATAAACATGTATTTTTAACCTTTACCACTCCTGCTTAAGTCAGCAGGGGACAATTTGATGATATTTTTCTTATTTTTCTACGAAAACAGGTTTCAACATTTCATGCAAATTGTCTCTGATGGAGACAATCGGCATGAAATGTCAAAACTTGTTTTCTGGGAAAAATAAGAAAAAATATTTTGAAATGTTGCCTGCTGTAACTTTTATCTAGAGTGCTAAGCATTAAAATTTAAATTCGATGTTATTTCCTCCACAATTTTAACCCTTGTCCTGCTGAATAAATTAAGATGCCTCGCCCACTTCTAATGGTCAGCCAATCAGACTACTTGATCCAGATTGTTGACATAAATTCACATACTTAATGGCAAACAGTGCAGATCCAGATCAGTTGGCTTCTGAAGAAGCCAACTGATCTGGATCTACACTGTTTGTAAAGGCAGGATGCATCCAGGTTCAGCAGGACTACCGTTTAAGTGGTACACTTCCCCTGTATTTCAATAGGAAACTTACCAAGTACATTTTAAAGTATTTATCCCAACTACTGGGACTGACAAGCCCGAGGAAACAGTGCAGACCCAGATCAGATGCCACAGAACGTGGCATCTGATCTGGGTCTACACTGTTTGCCACTAATCCAACTGTTTCTAGACATTTCTATGGGTAGAAAATGGACGTTCCTTTAGGAGAAGCATGGTAAGAAATTAAGGTGTCCCTATATTTAGGGTAAACTGGGTATATTACTTTTCCTGTTCGGCTGCATAATATCCCTCACAGCTGATAATATCAATATTATAAATGAGACAGCTTTAGGTCATCATGGAAAACATGCAAAATAGCAGGTCTTAAAATTAATATCTTATTAATGTCTTTTTTAAAGACATTTCTTTTTATTAAAAAAAAACAAAAAAAAAAAACAAAAAAAAAAAAAAAAACATTTTTTTATTTGTTTTTTTTTTGATTTTCCACTAAAATATGTGCTGTGAGTACTTGGTAGAATTAGCTCTAGTGAGACCATTCTAAAGAAAATAAATATCAAACATATTCTTCAAAGAGAAATCAGATTTTTTTTTTTTTTTTTTTACTGCCATTTGCATCAGAACCTCTGTCTACAACAGTCACTCCCTAAAAAACAGTTCTGGCTACAAGGTTATAAAACTTTTTCATGCTCCAACTCAGCTGAGCATGAAATTTTCTCTGCTAATAAATATGCAAATGCCAACAATAGTTGGCATTTTCATACTTATTAGCAGAGAAAATGCCATGCTCAGCTATGTTTAGCAAGAAAGAATTTGCATTTCTTAGTAATTTGAGATTTATTAGCAGGATACAACATCGGGGCCTGGATACACTTGGCAGACATTGGCTTTTTTTTTTTTGCTTTACAATGAAAGAAAACTTTTCAACTTCCTGTTTACTGCAAACCACACCCTTGTGGTCAGGGATCTACTCTTATAAGGAAAGAATTTGCTCCCAGAGGGAGCAAATTCTTTCCTTATAGAGTGGACCCCATTTCAGGAGGGGTCAAAAAGTTTTATTTTCATAGAGTTGTCTCCCCTTAAAAGGACAGCTGACTGTGTACATAGCACCTGATAAGACACTTTTTTCATCCGGAAAGTACCGATATTTTTTTCTCATTTCTACTTGAAGCGGTGGAGCGCTGTGGTGCAGTGGTAAAGCATCGGACTCGAGATCGAGAGGTACCGGGTTCGATCCCCACTAACTGCAAGTGTTGTTTCCTTGAGCAAGAGACTTTATCCACATTGCTTAGTACTTGTTTCTACCCAGGAAAAAAGAGGGCCACATGGAAGATTAGTACTAGATTACTAAATGTGTTACCCTCTATAAATAAAGTTGATTATTATTATTATTATTATTTGAAAACATGTTATGGGTACCCATTAGAAGTGTCTCAGTGAGGCGCTTCTAATGGGTACCCACAACAGATGTTTTCATGCAGAAATAAGAAAACTAATATGCGGATACCCCCTTAAATGGCCATATGGATCTATAACAACTAATTTTATACCACCCCAAGGGGGCTGTTGTAGAGATAGCACTAGATTTCATATATCACTAGGATCTCTGGAACACTATTTGCAAGCAGGAAAGGTAATCTTTTACTCACCTCGGAGAGTAATGAAGAGCTCTTCTAACACACTCTATCACATTGAAGGGATCTCCTTTAATCCTCCAGTAAAATGCTGCCATGTTATAAAGTACCCATGAGGTTTTGTTCTGAAATGGTAAACATATAACACAAGTCCAGATAAAGGGAAAATTCGGAAGAGAATTTGATTGTTTTTGCACCAAAACCCACTGGTACTCATTTGATAATGATGATTTGGTAATATACATCTCTTTCAACATTATTTAAGTCCAATAACAGGATGATAATGAAAAGGTCTGTGCAATGAAGTGTTGTACAGTCATGGACTGAATTCTGGCCCCAGTGGGATTCGTGCCTAGGTCCTTCTGATCTGACATATATGTAAGAAGCCCTAACTGCTTAGCCACGAAGATATGAATGGTAGACAATCCTGAACTGTTTGATTATGATTGTTTGTTTGTGTTGTGGTTTTACAGCCCAGTCAACCTATTACGGTCATGTTGAGCACAGTCAGTTAATCTACCCACACTTTAGTTTGATTATGATTTTGTTTGTATTTGTGTTGAGATTTTACGGCCCAGTCAACCCAATGGGGTCATGTTGAGCATGGTCAGTTTACCTTACCACACTTTTACTGGGCAGACTTAGTCCTCTAAGCAGTTAACCAGTATTGTGCACATTCTTTCACCAGAAAAGTTTAATCATGATCTACACTGCTTACACTTGTTTGAGCTGAGGTTTAACACCAGCCTGAAAAAGGATGCTCCACCTTGCCACTTGGACCAGGTTTCAGATCCTGTCAAAATACTTCTGGGGACTGGATACCTTTTTCTGACAAGGGTGACAACTTATATGACTTCTTATTTGCTTTCCTGCAAATCAAGTCTCTTCTGAAAAGGGTCTACTCTAAATGGAAAGAATTTGCTCCCAAGGGGAGCAAATTCTTTCCTTTTGAAGTAGACCCCCTTATCAGAAGGGAAGCAAACACGCTTAAACAGAGTTGCCTCCCTTGAAAGTGTATCAATTCTTCTTAAGGTAAACTTTTAACCCTTAAGCGCCAATCACAACAATTGTCGTCTGCTTTGTCTTCTGTCGGTTACTTTAAAAGTCATTGTTGCAAACAGTGTGGACCCAGATCAGACTGCTCCTTTAGGAGCAGTTGATTTAGGAGCAGTCTGATCTGGGTCCACACTGTTTGCATATATGCAAAATGTAAGTTTGAAAAGTATGCAAGAAGATGCAGCAGACGACATAAGCAGACGACATTTTCAGATGCAGATTTTCTTGGCGCTTTAAGGGTTAAGATTGTTTACTGACTATGATGTAACATGGGATTCCCATGTTAAGCACTGAAAATTCATTATTCTCTGTGATGTAATGGTCTGTAAACATACAGTTCTGAAACTAAATGTCATAAAATTTCTAACTCTTTATTCCATACATTTTTTCCCAAAATTCTGTTTTTTACACAATTTTTTGCATAAAATATTTGATGGAATGGAAAACAGTGTAGAAACTGATCAGCTCCTTCAGGAGCAGTCTGATCTGGGTCTACACTGTTTGCATTAGGCATTTTGTCAGAAACTTTGGTGTACAAAATTTTAGGACATTTACCGTAGTACTGATATATGTACCTGTTTAAAAGCCTCGTATATTCTATGCCCATATTCATCCACATTATCTTGGTATGTGATAGCATTTTTTAATCCTAATTCTGGTGTTCCAGTAAGTTTTTCTCTATCTTTCATGCCCTCTAGATGTTCGAAAGCATGTATGCTGTACGGTAAATCAGTATATATTGTACAGTCAGGCGGCATATAAACAGATGTTGACGACCCACTGGATATATAATCCTCTGGTCTGAAAAATGAAAATTAGGAAAAATTTACTAGTTTTTCATAAAAATACATCACACGTGCAACAGAACATTTTAAACTGACTGTCAAAGAAATCCCTACACTAACGTAATTATCTTTAATATTGGCCACTTACCACTCCCCACTCCATGATTTTGTCCATGTGTAACTGATGTTGATATCAAGGTTGTTTGTTTCTTGCTGGTTTGGATTATAATGGCCCAGTCAACACATTATTAAGATCATGTTGAGCCATTCAGTTTGCCTAACCATACTTTTCTGGGCAGGCTTAGTCCTCCAAGCAGTTAACCAGTACTTGTGCACATTCTTTTGCCAGAAACTGACAACTGCCTTTCTTGAATCAGTGGAAGGAAGAGAATGACCAGAGAAAATATTTCATGATCTTATTTCATGATCAATCTCCATGAAAGAATGTTGCCAGACCTGGCGGGAATCCAACCCGCTACCTCCTGATCACCAGTCGGACACGCATCTGAATGAGCCACAGAGTCCTGCTGTCTGCTTCTTATTTTGTGACTTAATTTCAACATTGTACCACTCTCTTACGAAGTCCTCTGATATTGTCTTAAAATATCATTATGAAAACATGCCTATTCAAATATATAGAAAATTTCACCTCCACTAAACCAAAATTTTCAGATAAAAAACTCTATTTTTCACATTTCTGCTCAATATATATATTCTGGGTACTCTTTAGAACCGCCGCGCCGAGGCAGTGCTAATGAGTACACACAATCTATGTTTTTTGCGCAGAAATAAGAAAAATAATGTATACCCCTGTAAACCCCAGTTTTACTGTATAAAGATGGGGTTTATGGGGGTCAAAATTACATTATATAGTCATGTTTTCCTGATGTCAAGTATTTACATGTATATACCTTATTCCTTTATTTTCTAGCGGCAGCACCGTACTGATGTATAAATCAAGATCTGGTAGATGCTTGCCAGCTGCTAAACAATCAGCATCAGACTTGTAAAACTTTTCTTCTAAACCTATCAAAATGAATATATATATATATATGTGCAATGCATATACATGTATAAACATTTTAGTGTCTTGGATCTAAAGGATCCGATACCATAACTTCCTTCAACCAAGTAAAGAACAGCTGGGGTTATGACTGAGCACTCCTACCTTCGATTATCTGCCTTGGCAGATTATGCATAGCTTGTAGGTATATATTCAATCTCTGACAACTGTGTCAAGGAGTCGACTTTGGCTCAGTGGATAGAGCATTGGATTTTTAACCGGGAGGACCGGGTTCTAAACCCACTACCCGCAGGAATTTTTTTCAACTACAATGTATGCTTTATTCCTTTGTTACGACTTTCATGTCGTTAGATGGGGGCTCGTCCAGGATAGGACTTTATTTTGCCGAAAATGGCTTCACGTCATCATAAATGACGACTTCCTTGAAAAGGGGGAGTGTTACAACCGAGCACTCCTACCTTTGCAGATTATGCATAGCTTGTAGGTATATATTCAATCTCTGACAACTGCATCAGGGAGTGGACTCTTTGGCTCAGTGGATAGAGCATTGGATTTTTAACTGGAAGGACCGGGTTCGATTCCCACGATCCGCAGGAAATTTTTTCAGCTATGCTTTATTCCTTTGTTACTACTTTCATGTCGTAAGAACAACAGAGAAATTTAAATGGAAAAGGAAGCTGTTAAAGAATTCATTTTGAAATGAAAGATCTTGGAAATTCTTGCATAGAACATGTATTTTGATGGAAAATTTATCAGAATTGGATGTCAAACAAGAAAGCTATCAAGATTTGATAGTAAAAATAAAAAAAATGTGGTCAATCATAATTCTGCAATTTTCATACTCCAAGAAATTAGTAAAGCATAAATCCAGATAAGGCACTTTTTTCATCCGAAAAATCCTGATATCTTTCTTATTCTCCATGAAAACATATGTTGTGGGGTGAGGCGCTTCTAATGAGTACCCACAACATATATTTTCGTGGAGAAAAAAGAAAAATGTCATGTGGATACCCCCTCTTATCTGTAGTTAGGGATAATATTTTCAAATTTTTCCTCAAAAACACGCTTTGGACATTCTTTAGTAGCCTCACTGAGACGCTTTTAATGAGTTACCATAACAGCTGAGGGGCTTCTAATGAGTACCCAAAACATGTTTCATGGAGAAATAAGAAAAATATTAAGCTGATACCTCCTTTTATCTAGAGCTATGGGTTAAGCAAAGGATCTTGTAGTAGAAACCTCATACTAAAGCTAATTTGGGTATAATGCCATGAAGCCATGGCTCTCAAATGCTTATTTCTCGGTGATTTCCATAAAAATTACATAGCTCTGGATACGACGACATCCAGTTTAATATTATAATATTTATTTTTCCACATGCAGAAATAAGAAGCAATCAATACATTTCTGTTGAACAAAAGTGCCTTATTCAATATTTATAGCTGTGAAAATTGGAGTCGCAATACAAAACTACTCATTTACGATATTATAACTGATATTCAATGGATCTCAATGATACATTTTGTAACTGACAGACTCATTAGATATATATAAAGAGACTATACTGTACAATTGTCCTAAAATTTCGAACACTTTATTCCATACTAATTTGGCTTAAATACAAATGTATTGCTTCTTGTGCATTTGTCTCTTAAAATGTTTTGTGGAATGGCAAACAGTGAAGACCCTGATCAGACTGCTTCTTCAGAAGCAGTCTGATCTGGGTCTGCACTGTTTGCATATGGCATTTTGTCAGAAACTTTGTTGTTTGAAATTTTAGGACTTACCATATACAGGAGCAGTCTGATCAGGGTCTTCACTACTCGCCTATGGCATTTTGTCAGAAACTTTGGTTTTCCAAATTTTAGGACATTTACCACATACAGCAATTTAGCAGTCACTGTCTATGCAAAATCTACAGAACCACTAAACTTGTCTGACAAAAATTTGTTCAGTCCAGATATGTTTCTAAGAATTTCAAGTACATTTTAATCCTTTGTCTAATCAGTGTCAGACATACTTTGAAAAGTTTTTGCATACTCTGAGCAAAGAACTTAGACTTTCACCAATCTACTTGGACAATCACATGTAGATTGGTCAAGGAATAAACTGCGTATGGGGAAATTTTGGCTTTCCAACACTCTCTTGCATCTAACCTGTATCCCTGTCTTCTGTTTTATCAATTTCATCTTTTCTTGCTAGTAGTTCCTGTTTCAGCTGGTCTAACATACTCGCTCTCTCCTCCTGTTTCATGAAAGCTACCAGGTCATAGGGACGCTTCATGTTAAAAACAGAATCCACCTGTGATAAAAACATCGGATTACCACAGGGGACTTGATTAGGAGGAATGTTCGAAGATAATTCTGGGATAATTTTCTCCAGTTCTCCATTAAACCGTTAAACGTACAAACGTATGTTGTTGGTACTCATTAGAAGTGGACTCTGAGGTGCTTCTAATGAGTAACCACAGCAGATGTTTTTTTATGGAGAAATAAGAAAAAATATCCCAGAATTATCACCGAATACACCTCCTTTACAAGTCCTCTATTACCATATTAACCCATTTTATATGATTTTATACATTTTTGTACATCAAGCGGACTTGTGAATGAATGTCTATTGATGTGTCACCAGTAAAATAATCTGATTCTAACTGTTCTACCACAACTCTTTGGATCAGTCTATTTCCAATAGTCGGGTGTCTGATTAATTTTTATTACTACATGTTTGTTTGTGTTGAGGTTTTATGGCCCAGTCAACCCAATGGGGTCATGTTGAGCGTGGTCAGTTTACCTAACCACACGTTTATTGGGCAGGCTTAGTCCTCTAAGCAGTTTACCACTATTGTGCACATTCTTTCGCCAGAAACTGACAACTGCCCTTCTTGAATCAGCGGAAGGGAGAGAATGACCGTAGAAAATATTTCATGATCAATCTCTCTGAAAGAATGTTGCCGACCTCGGTGGGGGTTGAACCCGTGACCTCCCGGTCTCCAGTCGGACGGCGCATCCAATGTTTGCTGAATGTCAACTTTGGGGTATCATCAATCGACAGTCCTGCGTTTATTTATTAGGTTTTAAAGGGATAGTCTGTTGTAATGGAATTAGCAACATATCCAGTAATCAATAAACAAGCGGGTATTTGCATACATAGCACTTACAAGTAATTTACAGGTATTAATGAGATTAATGGGATAATAGGTATAAAAAATATGGACAGACTGATGGAGAGATAATAAGCTTTGATTTTCGTTTACTCTGGAAACAAAAATATGGTTAAATGAACAAACAAAAAGTCGTGGGGTGAGGATTACATATTTATTTGTATTCCATTACAATGTATATGTAGAGTGAAGCATGTCCTTTATTTGAGGTCCTTAACATAAAAATGTTGGTAAATACTTGCAAATTATATTTATTTAACAGTTTTTATCCTTTTTAAGCATTTAACTTCTACGATTTTATGACAATAAACATTACTGAGCAATAATAAATGTGTTCTGGGGTGTTAACTGCACATAGGACTGCCATCGATAATACTGTAAGTCTAATAGTATAGTGTATTGTGTAACTATTATCAATATCAGAGGAATAGAACTTCTGAATTTTGTTTATTTTTGTTGTCCAATGAAATAAAATAAATGCTTTAAATAAAGGTGTCCTGGGTGTGTCTTCCGGTGTCCTGGCGTAATACGACTGGCCGCTGATTAGATGCCACATTCTTCAGTCAGATAGCACCTGTCCAGTCCTTACCAAATGTGTCCAATTTTACCCAAAGACACTACTGTTACTAGTGCCCATTCACATTGAGGTTTCACATCAAGGTAAACCGTTTCCCATTTTTTTACTGAGACAAACATTGTACAGTGAATATGGAACCAGACAATGTCTGGCCTTATCTCAGCTCTCCAAAAAATTTTCACTTAATAAATTAAGTGTCCATAAATCCCTGACAACACTCTGTTATAATATATTCTATTTAGGTTGGAAATATTGGTGTGGGTTTTCATACCTGTTCCTTGGTCAGGCCTATAGACAATCTCTCCTGCCCAATACTGACTCAAAAAACAATGCCATTTCACGTATCACCAAATCATTTAGGCTAATCATTTAGGCCATGCCATGCAAAAACCTGTCTTCGGGCTTATGCAGCCATTGAAGGCCTAGACCAGCCTTCCATCTGCACAGTCTGATCAGGGCTTTCACTGTCAGCTTACACAGAAATTTTGCGCATATCTGAAGGCTTGTCACCTCCCAATTAATTAAGTTTTTGCTCAGGTAATTTTTACTTGTGGTGTTGTTGCATTACCCCTCCCACCAGTCTTCCATTCACTGACGACAGCTTACTGCATTTTTTACATATTAAACGTACAATGACAGGACGAGTTTAGCATGTCTTAGATACCTGGGATTGTACTCTGCCATCCTCTGTAACTATCCAATGTGTAGAGGCAACTGAAACACGTATCTGGGAAAATATTAATTCACAGATGATGAACACTGCAAGCAGCGTCGCCATCTTGATTGCCTGATGAATATTCATATCCAGCTCATTTCCGGTAAATAATTTCACGCCGGGTAATCAGTGAGAGCCATCAGTGAGACTATTTTTATGAAGTTGAGCACTACATATATAAGAGAGAAAACAATCGCAATTTCGCTTCCTCTCTCAGTAATTGGCCGCCACACATCTGGTGCCATCCGAAAATAATGCGTCAACTGAGAAGAATGTTTAGTACAGGGGTTGTTCAAACTTTGATCATAGCTAGGCTATCATTTTTGCTGAAAAAAAAATGTGAGCAGCTGTTGCATTTGCAAAAGCTACTCACATTAAAAAAAAAAAAAAAAAAAAAAAAAAAAACACCTGTGTATTAGATATTTTACTTACTAGAACAGTTAACATTTTGATCCCAACGAGCTTGTTAAGCTAACGATGCTTTGAACAACTGGGCCCATGTTGTTAGGCTTGCCTATGCTAAAATTTTGGTATCAGAAATATGTCTTAATGAAATGCAATAGGCCTATTAACTGCTAAAAGTTGATAAAATTTCTATTGGGAACTGGATATCGAAGTATAACTGTAGAAAATATTGTCCGAACAGGCAATTTGCTAGCAAGGCTACATAGCCAAGTTGGAACAAGGGAGATAATATTTCTATCAGCTAATTATTGATTATAGCGTACAAGGCTCTACACACCATGTGAAAACATTCATTTTTTTTTTTTTTTTTTTTTTTTTTTTGTATATTTACGTGATTAACAAGTGTATTAATTTCACAATGTGTGTGCAGGATCTCCAGAGCTTTCACTAAGCATGTTCTTTCTTTTTAGACCTAAGAGGGAGGAAAAACCATTTTTTTACGTTGTCTCCGCTGGAAGTATTTAGGCTACATTCCCCATAACCAGTCTGTTAGATACGAATAACAGAAAACGACATTTAAAATATATAGGTATATATTTACTTTTCACCGAAAATAAGTGATATTTTATTCAAATTGCCTCATTTTGAGAAAAATTGACCGAGATGACAATTTTTTATTCATCACGAAAACATGCCTATATAATTTTGCCCCCTTAAACCCCACTTTTATATAGTAAAACTGGGGTTTACAGGGGTATACATTATTTTTTCTTATTTCTGCTCAAAACATAGATTGTGGGTACTTGTTAAAACCGCCTCATCGAGGCGGTTCTAACGAGTACCCACAATCTATGTTTTGAGCAGAAACATGAAAAATCATCAGAATTTAATTTTTTATCTGAAAATTCTCATTTTTTGGTGATAAAATTTTCAGTATGTTTGAATAGGCGTGTTTTCGTTATGTTGTGAAAAGAAGCGCATAACTAATGTGTTGCCTATAGAGTGTTAAAGGCTAAACTATGGGCCGCGTCAAGTGAAAAAATGCCTTTGGACATGCGCAAAATGCACAGAGATCATTCTGAATTCTGTTAGGGGACAATGAAAGCTCTGATCAGACTGCTCGGATGCGCAGGCTGATCTGTGTTGTTGTTGTCCGCATTTGCCCAAAGACACGTTTTCGTATGGTGCGACCCATATGCCCTCACTCACAATACCATCTACCTTTGTAGCAAATATGTTTTGACAATTTCCCAGCGTTTTTTTTTTTTTTTTTTTTTTTTTTTTTTTTTTTTGTTCGTTTTTGTTTTAAAGTTTTTTAGAATTTGTCAATACACACTGGCTATAATTTGCGCGTGTTTTAACCCTTTCAACACTGTAGACCAATGCAGATGCCTATGCAAACAGTGTATTACGAAAACATGCCTATTCAAATATATAGAAAATTCCCCCTACAAAAACTGAAAAAAAAAAAATCAGATAAAAAAACTCTGACATTTTTCATATTTCTGCTCAAAACATAGATTGTGGGTATTCGTTAGATCCGCCTCGGCGAAGCGGTTCTAACGGGTACCCACAATCTATGTTTTTGAGCAAAAATAAGAAAAATAATATATACCCCTGTAAACCCCAGTTTTATTATATAAAAATGGGGTTTAATGGGGTCAAAATGATATAGGCATGTTTTCGTGATGGTAGATCCAGATGAGATGGCTCGTAAAAAGCCGTTTCATCAGGATCTACACTGTTTGCCATTCTGTTTTTCAGTTTAGACTGAAACCCCTATTTTCAACAATGGACCTGTCCAGATTCAAAGAAGAGACCACTTCAGGAACTCAGGGGTGGAAGTATTAACGTCTTTCTTTGGATTTAATGCAGTTTTTTATTGTTTGTTTGTTTGTTTCACGTGCAAAATTTAGCATTGTGTACATAAACCCGGACCAGAAGGAGTACGCTAGTCAGTGTGCAGTCTTGTTCTCCTTGATCAACCAACTGCAGTCTGTCCCCCTTGTGTCCCACTTCACTTTATGCTTTATGCTGTCCTGGACGAGTTTCAGCTAGGTATACCATTATCACAAACGCACCCACCCACACGCCCACCCACCCATTCAGCGAGAGAAAGCCGTAAAGAAACGCGCGCGCACACACACACACACACACACACACACACACACACACACACACAGAGAGACAGAGAGAGAGAGAGAGGGAGAGAGAGAGATGCAATATATATGTAAAAATTAAACAGAAAAACAAGATTATAGAATAATGGCGCACCAAAACCTGTTACTGATTACAACGTGCAAATCGATCGCTGTCGTGTCAGGCTCTTGATTCAGTATCGATCTGTCGTTATCATTTGGACGGAAGAGTTGCTTCCCTTTCATCAATATTTCCAACAACGTTCTGGATTAATGCGGTGCACTAGTATTAAGATTTATTTTCAAGTCCGTTCGAAAAGTTGTTCCCGGTCTTTATTCTTGTTGAAATTTGTTATGACCCTTTGTACAAATCTGTCTAAATGAAGGAGCTCCCAGTTAGTTCAACGGACCGTTATCGGCCCGACAGGAATCCTATCATGCCGATAACGGTCCGATATAGACTTAAGCAAAATGCTAGCTGGCAGGGCCGCTTACATTGGTGTACTTACCGTATTTGCCCTGAGTATTCGTAAAGATAGGCCTGCGCAAACAGTGTAGACCCAAATCAGACACCGTGCTATGTGGCGTCTGATCTGGGTCTACGATGCTTGTCACTCTCCCAGCAGCGTTTTAGACATATAAATAAGCAGTAGGCTTATAATGGACTTGTTAAAGTTTTAGGACAAGTATGGTGAGGCGTTGAGCTGTCCGAATACTTAGAGAAAATACGGTATACACGGGTGCGAGACACTAGGTCATGTTGTGAAATATTCCAGAGTTATGGCCCTTGGAACAAAATCAGTAGATAAAACTTCAGTCAAAATGCTTCTAAACCGACTGAGGGATCATCGCCGACTTTGGCAGGATTGCATTTATTTTAGAATGTATCTAAGGACTCGGTATTTTCAATATCTCCTCCACCATGCCGGCGCCTTCCCTTCCTCTCACCCCTACGCCACGGCACGCCCTGTCCCCTCTTCCCGTCCCCGCCGCGGCAAGTGTTGCAATATTTACTGTTATGATTGCGTCGGGCCGAATATTTGAACCATTGTGGAGACAGGAACAATACGAGTAAATTCCATGAGAATCTCGCTCATAGCAACAGCAAAGGACATTTTTTTTAAATGACAAAAACCAACAAAATAACATGTACGCTCAGCGAAGACTCAGATCAGCCTGGGCATCCGCCCAGTCTGATCAGAGTCTTCGCTGTTCGCATGAAGAAAGCTTGGGTCCTTATCTACCCATTGAGCACAGAACGAAGACTCTGATCAGATCTGGGCGGATACCCAGGCTGATCTGAGTCTTCGCTGGGCGCACAAGTTATTTTGTTGTTTGCGTCTCAAATTATACGGTGTACGCGTTGTCCACCGTGAAATTGTGTAAACACGGCTATTAGGCGTCAGTCTATTTTTAGACTGGAAAAGCCCAAAATTAACACTTAGGGGAGGTAACAATTATCTCCCATCTTTGAAGGAATTCCAACAAATGCTATTCGTATGGCGCCCATGCAAATAACACGAAGCATAACCAGAAATGCATCGGAGTAAACATAAGGTTTAAAAAAAAATGGAAAACAGTTTAACTGCAGATAATGGATAAAGAATTCCTGAACAGTTTTGTTTTCAACCGTAAATCAATGCGTCCTCTGATTGATCAAATATGTGAGCTCAACTTTTAGCAACTATATAACAGTTTATCTAGCCTGAAATTATCAGAAGACTAGTGCTCCAGCTAGTCCCGGGTTTTAGTTGCAGAAAACAAGCATAAGGCTAATAATGGATTGTGGATTGTGGATCAGCAATGGATTCACTTCCGTCTCTCCTCAACTCTATATAGTCTATAGTATAAACCCAACTCTAAAGCGCAAAGCAATTGTAGCAGACATCATTCTAAAATTGATTTTGTTATTTTTCAGAGAAAATAAGGCTTAGTATTTCATGTGAATCGTCTGCTAGACAGAAGAGTTACATGAATTGCCAAGTCTTTTAATAAAACATAGAATGTCGTCTGATACAATTTTGCTTAACGTTTTAAGGATTAATAAGCGTATTACAAATTCAGCAGCTGACAAGTCTGTTTATTATTATTATTATTATTATTATTATTATTATTATTATCCGCCCCCAAAATAGGGCTTTCTGTTTTACGTGAATCGTTTACGTTGTATATGTTTTAGTATTATGACATGTACTCAGATGACACGGATATCATCTGTGGAACTATCCTCCCACGCATCCCCACCCCTTGCTTTTTACAAGAACATGGTTCATTTGAGCGCAAGCGAAACAACGGAAACACCTGTGAGGAGTCACAAAACAAAGAAAAAGAAGAAAAAAAAACAAAAAAAAAAAAAAAAAAAAACAACAACAAAAAAAAAACAAAAAAAAAAAACAGCATCGTGTTGAAAGTAGAGTAATTGTAAGGAAGGGCACAAATTAAACCTTAACCCTAAAAGCGCTATGCAAATTTGCAGCAGACGACATTCTATTTTTTTTTTTTTTTTTTTTTTTTTTTTTCAGAGAAAATAAGACTTGGCATTTCATGTGAATCGTCTGCTCAGCAGACGATTCACATGAAATCCCAAGCCTTATTTTCTCTGAAAAATGCATAAAAATTCAAAATGTCGTCTGCTGCAGTTGTGATGAGCACTTTATGGGTTAAAATCAATTCCACCATCGGAATAATAGCTGTATGATTGCGCTTATTAGAATCCAAAAATATCACTTTTGACTCGTGTCCTTTATGCGCGTGCCGCCTTTATACTTCAGTCTCGTTTCCGTTCTCTGCACGTGCCGTTTCTATATTTCCGGTGCACCACGGGGCAATAACTTGGAATCGGAAGGCGAAAATGACCTTTAATTACAAGTGTAGAATCAATCAGCCGTGTTTTATTAACTCTCTTAGAATCTTGACATCTGTCATATATTTAAATAAATTTGAAGGATAAATCATAAACTGTTAGAACTCCCTGTAAGATAAATGTGTTAAAATTTAAAATTGTGTATTTCCCATGTTCTGACATTTTACGCAACTGCCCACTCCCCGCCCCCTCCCCCACGCCCCGCAAAAAAAGAACAACCCCCCCCCCAACAAAAAAAACAAAAAACAAAAAAAAAACAACAAAAAAACATAAAACAAAAAAAAACAAAAAAAACAAAAAAACAAAAAAAAAAAACAACAAACAAACAAACAAAAAAAAAAAAAAAAAAACAAAAAAAAAACAAAAAAAAAAACAAAAAAAAAAACAAATACATATGACAGACAGAGAGAGACAGAGAGAGACAAACAGACAGAGAGACAGACAGACAGAGACAGACAGTGAAAAAACAGTGGTTTTGTTTTAGGTCTATTACGCGTTTTAAAATGAACTGGAACAGGCATCCGACACGTAGCCTTTACGCACACCCCTACTCAACCCCCCCCCCCTTCCCCCCCCCCCCCCCCCCACACACACACACACACACCCAGGAAAAATCACATATGACACACACATTTTCGCGTAAGACCCTGATTGGACTGTGCGGATGTGCAGGCTGGTCTTACTACATGCAATTCGCTGATGTTCTGTAGTAAACATGTCCCTGAACATGTAAACGAAGCAACCAAAATTCAACAGTCTGATCTGCCCTTCACTGTCCACATATACCGGAAGATATCTTTTCGCTTGGGTCAGACAATTTAACCTTTTAACTCTTTCGGTGCCATATTTCAGACGACATTTGTCGTCTGCTTTTTTATTTTAACAAACCATCGCTTGGAAAGACGTTTATATGTAAAGTTGACAGACTGAATGTCAAACAGCGTAGATCCAAATGAGACGGCTCATTGAGCCGTCTCATCTGGATCTGTGCTGTTTGCAAAAGCCTATCATTATCGCCTGTGGCAGTGAAAGAGTTAAATGCAATCACAAAAGCAGCAGACGACATTCTAAAAAATACATATATTCTATTTTTCAGAAAAAAATAAGACTTGATATTTTAAGTAAAACTTTTAGTCTTCACATCAAATGCCAAGCCGTCTATTCTCTCAGAAATAAAAATGGAACGTCGTCTTCAACATTTTTTTGAATGACGATTTAAAGCGTTAATAACTTCTTTTGTTTTAATTTTCAATTTTACTCCTGCGATTTAATGGCCCGTTTAAATTTCGCACCTGAACAAATATTTTAAGAGAAGATTGCATTTTGTTTTCATTATCTTCTGTTTTTTACATAAATCAATAGACACTCCTGTGGCAAATAGCACATAATTGTCAGAAAAAGTTAATGAAATATCATCTTTTGCATTGTAACCGACAAAGCATTGTCGAATCGATGAAATTATTTAGATCTTCCAATTACTGGACGAACTGATGGATCGCATTTCCGTTTAAAAGGACGAAACCTAGAGCTAAGTACGCGCAGCGACTCTGACACGTGACTAACGTGTGACGTGCACGCGCGGGAAGATTAATTACAGTCTGACAGATAAATGGGCGAATTTAAATTAAAATCGATGCACAAGCGGAGGAGGAAGGAGCACTGAACTTTGTAAGGGAGTGCGAACTGGAAGTGTTTTTCTTTTTTTCCCTTTTGTATTTCCTTTCTTTTTTTCTACATGCAGGGACTGCAGAGACAGATCCGGCAAGGATTATTAGGCCTCGGACCACAATTATTTTTCCATTTCCTTCCGTACAATCTTCCATATTATCCTGTTTGATAATCCATTGAAATAAAACCAAAGTAATATCATGACTCGTCACTAAGTGACCAGCCTTTATAGTCACGATATTATTTTGGTTTTATTTTAGCGGATTATCAATCCAGGATTACAAAAATAAATATTTAGTCACTGGAGACTGGAGTCAGTCTAGAATCCTTCCTGCAAACGATAATACAGAATGACCATTTGGTTATAGTCTGGCCCCAGACCCTTTCTTTATTTTTCTTTTCTTTTTCTTCTTTTTTTTTTTTAGGGGACACAACACTTGTATAGCTTGTAGAATTTTTGTTTTCTTCAGTCTCTTGGCTAGAAAGAAAGGTTCAGCCATAGGTAACTTGAAGTTGGATTAAAGAGGATCATGATAAAAAAAAAATAATGCAGAGAAAGAGAGAAATAAATATAAAACAAAAACGACTGGAGCCAGTCTAATTTGGTTATCACGGACCTGAGATTTCCTTTACGCTTGTAGAGGTGGGTTATGGATGCATCTTTACACTCTTGGCGGATTTCCTCCTTTCTGCACATGGACATACGTCACGAGAACATGCCTATATAATGTTGACCCCCTTGAACCCCACTTTTAAATAGTAAAACTGGGGTTTACAGGGGTATACATTATTTTCTTATTTCTGCTCAAAAACATAGATTGTGGGTACTCGTTAGAACCGCCTCGCCGAGGCGATTCTAACGAGTACCCACAATCTATGTTTTGAGCAGAAATATGAAAAATATCAAAATTTTTATCTGAAAATTTTCATTTTTTGGTGGTAAAATTTTCAATATATTTGAATAGGCTTGTTTTCGTAATGGTTTGTAGCAGTTCCGTGGCCCTCCTCTAGACTAGCTCCAGTCGTTTCTGCATTTTTTTTTTTTTTTTTTTGTCTGTCATCTTTTATCATTTCCTGTAGCTGTATTTATCCGTTTCATTTCACTGTTTTACTACAGAAACTCTATTTTTTCCACTAAGGGACATAACTTATCAAATCATTATAAGCTATACTAGATTGTATACCTTGGAAAAGAAAAGAGAAAATGATAGAAAAGAGAGAGTCTGGAGACAGACTAGCCCTCATCATACTTTGTAAATATCTACAGGCCTTTGTTTACCACCTAGTCCAATGGAAAGCTTGCAGTCCGTCCAAGTCCCGTGACATCACGCGGTCAGTGTCACAATTTGAGGATGGTTCTCTTAAACTGTCACGGTAAGTGATGAAAAGTCTTGGGATAAGTTAAAAAAGAAATGTTAGATTAACACATATTTTTGTTTCCAGAATTTAGAGCTTGGCTTCCATTTCACTGGTCTTCAAAGAGAACTGGACGATTATCCTTTTTCAGTTGCTTTTGATAAGTAACAATCTTCAGCACCCTTTATGCAAAATCAGCAGCCGACAAAACTGACATTATTGTTTTTGTTTTTTTTCCGGAAAATATGGTTTGATAGTTCATTCGAATTCGCAGGAAATGTTAAGTCCTATTTTCGGAGAAAAATAATAATAATAAAACTGTCTTAAATGTCGTCTGCTGCTATTCAAGTAGCCCTCCTACGCCACACAACGTGCTTTTCAAGTTCCAGATGCCTCTCAGATTCCACACCACTTGGGTTGTGCGCATGCCCGGACTCTTGTCTCCGTGTCATTTGGCCTTTAGCAAGTTAAAGGCGGAATCAGCAGACGACAAATTGTCGTCTGCTGAATCCGCCTTCAACTTGCTAAAATATATTCTTCATGAATTACTAATGGACCTTGGAACCAATATATAAATTTAGATGAATCTAATGAAATAGCAAACCTTAATTTCTAGAAAAAATGTCGTCTGCAAAGATTTGAATTCCGCATGCTAACGGTGAAACGGCAAATCGCGTGCGGGTACAAACCCGAGAACTTTGTACAGCGTGTGTGGTACTATGGTACCATTTCTGAACAATCTATGTTTTCTTTCAATTATTTTGCAAAAAATCTCTAAAAACAGATGTAAACAGAACAAATATCGGCAGTATGCACATGATAAATACTTGCTGGTTACAGGCGGTCATATGATACATCAATGCTTTGTGCAGACGGACTTCAGCGCGTGCAAGCCCACGACTTGGTGTTACGTCTCCAGGTTCAAGTTTCCTCGGCAACAGTCAGTGACATTGTTGTACAAATAATGATCTTCTGTTAAGTTTATGGCGCGAGCCAACATTTTTCTATAAGTCGAGATTGGCTTAAAATGTTTGATTTGTATAACTGAAACATGCTAGGCCGCGATGTCATACAAATACAGTAAAACCTCAATGGCTCGAACACGGATGGCTCGTTTACCGTGGATGATTCGAACTCTTTTTTCAGTCCCTACAAAATTCTTCCAATAGCTCAAGAAAACAAATATTTAATTTTTTTTTTTTTTTCTAATTATATCATGGAATTGTTCAATGGCTCGAACACGGATGGCTCGTTCACCATGGATGATTCGAACTCTTTTTTCAGTCTCTACAAAATTCTTCCAATAGCTCAAGAAAACAAATATTTAATGTTTTTGTTTTCTTATTATATCATGCAATTGTTCAATGGCTCGAACACGGATGGCTCCTTTACCATGGATGATTCGAACTCTTTTTTCAGTCCCTACAAAATTCTTCCAATAGCTCAATAAAACAAATATTTATTTTTTTTTCTTATTATATCATGGAATTGTATGTTGTGTGTACTCAATAGAATCGCCTCATCGAGGCGATTCTAATGAGTACACTCAACATACAATCATTGTGTAGAAAATCGAAAAGATTTCCCTAAATTATCGCTATTTGCTTCCTGAATTGGTGCCATGATTACCCTCAGTGGCTCGAACTACCCATGTCTCGAACGAATTTCAATGGTCCCAAAGATGTTTGAGCCATTGAGGTTCGACTATATATGAGACAATACCAGGAAATGCCACACCATGGAGCCCAATCTTCCCGAGGCAGCAGAAGAAAGAGAGATGAGGAACAAATAATGACAAAGTAAACGACACATATGAAACCACAGACGCAACAAGAAAAAAGAACTGCAACAGAGCAACCGCTTTGGAACGTCAGTAGAAAAAAAAAGCAAAAAACAAAAAAACAAACAAACAAAAAAAAAAAACAACCCCCCCCCCCCATAAAAAAACAAAAAAACTAGAGGGTGGGGGTGGGGTGGGGAGTGGTTAAACTAGTTTTACGCGCGCAAACCTTGCCCTTATTTCCTGATAAAGCCGTAGCGATGTCGAAACGGCGTTGTTATGAAGTTGTATGTGTGCTAGGTATATAATAGACTGGCTCCAGCCGTTTCTGCAATTGTTTTTTTTTTCTGTCATTCTTTATCACTGTCATTCTTTATCACTTCCTGTAGCTGTATTTGTCTCTTCAATCCCTTTTCACTGTTTTAACCATCTTTTCCACTAAGGGACATAACTTATCAAATTATTACAGTGTACTAGATTGTATACCTTTGAAGGGAAGAGAGAAAATGATAGAATATATAGAGTCTGGAGACAGACTAGGTATAAAACCAAATGTTGTATTTTCTAATTTCTTCACAGATATTCTCACACTGTCTGATAGGGCCAAGTGGGCAACGCCATGTGGAAACGTGTCTTCGGGCTTGTATACGGACAGCGAAGGCCCAGATCAGCCAGCGCATCCGCGCAGTCTGATCAGGGCGTTAACTGTCCGCCAACAGAATCATTGGATACTACAGAATATATGAATGGAGGGCAAAGGCCCGGAAGATACTTTGCGCATGTGCAGGATGATGTGAATCCGCACATTTTGCGCATGCTCGAAAACACTTTTTCGCTTGACGCAGCTCATGTCATTATGGTCGGCCTTGCTCACTTACGAATTGTATGGTTTAATGAAGACCTTCAGTGAAGCTTTCTAGATGCCTTCATTTGCGCCGGCACACGAAAAAAAGAAATTGTGGTTTTCCGGTTTGTAGTTCTTCAAATGCGCATGTGCAGTCTACTTTGTAGCCTACAGACATACCTGAAACTTCCTTAAAGTCCCTACTACATCTCTGCGAACAGCAAAGGCTCTGGCGAGACTGCGCTTATGCGCAGTCTCGCCTGAGCCTATGTTGGTCGCCGATGTGATAAGTACACTTTTCTCATGTGCTGGTTTATTTAGTCTTTTTCAATCCACCATGGCAACGCATTCCGCTCTACAGGTGCCGACAGAATACATTTTGGATAACAAAATGGCCGCTGCAGCGAAAAAAGTGCATTGGAACATGCGCAAAATACGCAGATTCAGATCATCCTGCGCATGCGCAAAGTATCATCCGGGCCTTTGCTCTCCATTCATACATTCTGTAGTATCCAATGATTATGTAAGCGGACAGTGAAGAGCTTGATCAGACTGCGCAGATGCGCAGGCTGGTCTGGGATATGCACAAAAACTCTTTTTTGCATGGTCCACGACGCATGGTATTATCATAAGGCGTTCTTAAAGTGATTGTCAAATCATTTAAATTCAAGATTTAAGGGGACAATACACTTGGTAGATTTTCCGCCATTTTCTGCAAGGGAGACAACTTTTGTGACTTTCAGTTTGCTTTCCTTCACACCGACCCCCTTCTGAAAAGAGGCCTTCTCCAAAAGGGAGAATTTGCTGAGCTATCATGAAAAATAAACATAACACTGTTAGTTTCCCATCGAAGTTACAATGCTCTGTAGATTTCTACAGGATACAGTTTGTTTGTGTTGAAGTTTTACAGCTCAATCAACCCAATGGGGTCATGTTGAGCGCGGTCAGTTTACCTAACCACACTTTTACTGGACAGGCTTAGTCCTCTAAGCGGTTAACCATTACTGTGCACATTCTTTCGCCAAAAACTGACAACTGCCCTTCTTGAATCAGCGGAAGGGAGAGAATGACCGTAGAAAATATTTCATGATCAAATCTCCTCGAAAGAATGTTGCCGACCTGGCGGGTTCGAACCCGCGACCTCCTGATAGTACTTTCGATGGGAAAATAACGTACATGCGTGCATGTGTGTAATTCATCACGAAAACATGCCTATATAATTTTGACCCCCTTAAACCCCACTTTTATATAGTAAAACTGGGGTTTACAGGGGTATAATTTAGTTTTTATATTTCTGCTCAAAACATAGTTTGTGGGTACTCGTTAGAACCACCTCGCCTCGTTAGAACCGCCTCGCCTCGTCGAGGCGGTTCTAACGAGTACCCACAATCTATGTTTTGAGCAGAAATATAAAAAAATATCATAATTTTTATCTGAAAATTTTCAATTTTTTTTGGTGGTAAAATTTTCAATATATTTGAATAGGCGTGTAATGTGAGTGATAATTTGATATCATAAATTAAAATGATAAACTCAGAACATAGTAAACGAGAAAATAGATGTCAATAAAAGTACATCTTACACAGAAAACAAAGTAAGGACAAGATATCGTGTCACTGAATCAGGACAATCCCCGCTGCCCCCATAAAACAGCGTCACCAGATGTGACATATTGACGGATGTGAAATAAAATTAAATCTCCTTCTGGTCTAATATTGTTTAGATAATATTTTCAAACTTTATCAATCTGTGGTTGAACCATCTTGACCTTTAACCTTTACCACTCTTTGGGCTAATTCAGCAGCCGACAAATTGGTGATATTTTTCATATATTTCCCAGAAAACATGATTTAACATTACATGCAAACTGTCTCCAATGGAGACAATATGTACATGAAATCTGTTTCAAAAAAAAGAAAACATAAGAAGAAATATTTCAAAATGTCGGCTGCTGAAAATGTTACCCTGAGTGCTAAGAGTAAAGGGATCCTCAAACCACTAATAGCACTTTCAACAGTATCCACGTAATTGAAACGGTCCACCCTTTTGTCAACGCTAAGCATGCTGGGTAAAATTTCAGCAGACGACATTTTAAAAAATATTTCTTACTTTTTCCAGAAAATAGATTTTGTCATATCATGCAAATTGTCTCCTCGGAGACAATTTGCATGAAATGTCAAATACTATTTCCTGGGAAAAATAAGAAAAGATATAGCATCAGTTTGTCGTCTGCTGAATTTGCCCATAGTGTGCTAAGTTTTTAATCCCCCAAAAATTTAACAACTTAATGCTGTTGTAAAACCATTTCAACCCTGTCATGGAAAAAGGGCATTTAATGCGTATGCGAATTGCCAAGGCCCGGGTTAGCCTGCGCATCCCCACAGTCTGACCTTCGTCATTAGCCCTCATACAGTATCTACTGGTAAAAAGAAAAGATTCTGACCAGACCGCGCTGATGCGCAGACTGACCTGGGCTTTCGCTGTTCGAACATGCGAAGGACCCGTATTGTCCTGATGTGAAAAAGCCGTCACGCAAAAAAGGCATTTAATTTCATATGCGAACAGCCAATGCCCAGATCAGCCTGCGCATCCGCGCAGGCTGATCTGGGCCTTGGCTGTTCACCTACATACAGTATCTTCTGGTGAAAACATAAAGCTCTGATCATACTGCGATGATGCGCAGACTGACTTAGGCATTCGCTATTCGTATATATGTAGAGCCTCCTTTTTTCCTGACGTGACATTTGCGACCCGCTACTGAAAAAAGCATTATCATGTTTGAACTCAAACGCATAATATGCTAGCAATCTTTCGCAAACTTCGTCTTTTGAATATTTAGATCTGGGTGAGTGTATACAATGGGCAATGGATGGCCTCACTGGGCTGGGCGGATACACAGGCTGAGCGGGATGTTCCCTTTCACAGCTGCAATAAGGGCGGGCCAGTGCGGACCAAACTCTTCAAGTCAGTGAAGTAAAAACTTTTTCCAAAGCGACACATACCTTATGAAGAAAATCAAAAACTGCGACAGATGGCGAGAGAAGTCGTGCGAACTATTTCGTCCGTCTTTCCCACGACAGACAATTCACCTGTGAAAGTAGATATAAAACGCAAGCATTTTTATTCGTAAATACACCGTATCTTGTTATGTTTTATTTGCTTAAAAGATTTAAATGTAAATCAACACCTTTGACAAGTTTGTTTGGTGCATTCTCATCATTATTATTATCATTATTATTGCTGCATTTAAACATTAGCAACAGAAAATGAATGCCATTTCAACCAAACATCTATCAGGAAAAGCTTTTATTTTTCGAGCCTACGGGCTCGAAATGTAAAACTATGCAATAACTGTTTTTGTCGCAATAATCATTTTGACCATATCTCACAGATGTCATAATGAGACTGATCAGAGTGTACATAGAGCCTGTACAGTCGACTCTCGTTATCTCGACTTCGCTTATCTCGAATAACTGTTTATCTCGAAGTGAAAATACGGTCCCTGTTTTAACACAGAAATCTAACAACAGATAACAAAGTATTGTTGAAAAGAGGAGAAATTGGAACAATTTCTCCTCTTTTCCACAATATTTTCAATATATCTCTAATGTCAGGAGTCAAATTACATATTAATTTGTGAAATGTGATTGTTCGATTTATATTTTCCTCAATTCTACAAATTTGATATGTCGAGGTACGGATACCTCGAAGGATTTCAGAGTCCCTTGGACTTCGAGATAACGAGAGTCGACTGTATTTAATCAAGGGCATCCATTACGAAAACAAGCCTATTCAAATATACTGAAAATTTTACCACCAAAAGATGAAAATTTTCAGATAAAAAATTCTGATACTTTTTATATTACTGCTCAAAACATAGATTGTGGGTACTCGTTAGAACCGCCTCAGCGAGGCGGTTCTAACGAGTGCCCACAATCTATGTTTTTGAGCAGAAATAAGAATAATAATGTAAACCCCTGTAAACCCCAGTTTTACTATATAAAAGTGGGGTTTAAGGGGGTCAACATTATATGTTTTCGGGATGAATTTCATTTAATGGCTTGTTGCGACAAACTCTATTTACACAAACCATTTTTATCATGGGCGACTTAGGCGTGCAAGTGTCCGTCCGTCCGTCCGTTTGTACGCCCATCTACCCTAGCGTCTACCCTAAATGAAATCTACAAATTGTAAATTGTAAATCTTTACAGTAAAATGTAGTTTCACTTCACTGATTTTTTTTGTTTGTTTGTTTGTTTGTTTGTTTTTTTCATTCACATTTCAGTACCTATAGCAAGTGCGACAAAAAAAAAAAAAAAAAAAAACTTAAACGAATTTCTTTATTTTTGTCGTTGACAATATAACCAGGAAGATTGACTAGCAATTACAAAATGTTTTACACGTTAGTGCGCAAAAGTTGCGACTTTCAGTTCAGTTGAAATTCACATCGTATCAAATAACAAACATGACAAAAGTAAGACATATTAAGGGAAAAGGATACGATTTCAAGGGAGACAACTCCACCCGCCTCCTTCTCAGTGAAAAGGGAATTGTTCTAAAAGGGAATTGTTCTAAAAGGAAAAAAACATTTGCTGTCGTTGGGAACAAAATGCTTTTCAGATAGGACTTGGTTTGCAGGAAAGGAAACAAGAAGTCACGGAAGTTGTCACACCTGTAAGAAATAACAAATGAAAAACGTGAAACGATAATACCCCGCGATTATCGTTTCGTGCGCAGATAAATCTGTCAAAAATTTATGAAATTTGCCCGTTAGCAATCCCAAACCAAATCTCATGTCAATGCACACACCAAGTTTGATGAAAATCCATTGATATTTACTCAAGTTATCGTCCGGAAACGATAAAAAAAAAAAAAAAAAAAAAAAAAAAAAAGGACCGACTGACGTACGACGGACGGACGGACGGACGCTCCCAAGTTCAGGCATTTATTGGATATTTCTATGTTAAAAATACCCAACAGTACGTTAAAAGTACCCACTAGTAGTCTACGGAATAAAGGAATAGTGTAAAAAAACACCCAACATATGCCCATTCGTGTGCCGGACAGACACATAGACACCAACGTGAAACCATAATACCTCGCTACTATCATATGTCTCCTAAAGTTAGGAATATATAATTGTTACGAAGAAGAAAGTTTACTTACCAAGTACAGTCGAACTTCAATAGCTCGAACATCTTAGAGAGCATGGAAATTCATTATAGACATGATGACTTCGAGCCACTGAGGGTTAATAATAGCGCCAGGCCAGGAGGCAAACGGGCATAATTTAGAGATGTCTAATCGATTTTCTATGAAATAATGGTATGTTGAGTGTACTCATTAGAATCGCCTCGACGAGGCGATTCTAATGAGTGCACGCAACATACATTTGCATGATAGAATAAAAAAAAAATCCCTAAAATATCCCTACATATTTTTTTCTTGAGCTGTAGGAAGAATTTCCTAGGGACTGAAAAACGAGTTCGAATCAGCCACGGTAAACAAACCATCGGTGTTCGAGTTATCGAGGTTTTACAGTATTTAAGTCTGTCCATGCAATATTGAACAACGCTCTCAGCATACGGGCTGCAGATCGTATGTGAATAAAGATGCCCTGTTAAGCCTGTGCACCCGCGCAATCTGAACAGAACCATCACTTTCGTCATAACATTCAAAACAATACAATCTCTCTATAACAGACACCCTTTGGAAGGCACAAACTGGCTGTTGTAGAGGTCGCTCCTGGAGAGGTTAACCCACTTCTGCCGAATGGACTCTTCTACCGCAGCTCTTTGGACAGGTCCATTTCAATATAAGGGGTGTCTGGTAAGTTTTTATTGTTACCATGTTTTATAGCAATTCCTGTTCTAAATACAAACAGTGTAGACCCTGATCAGACGCCGCGTTCTGCGGCGTCTGATCTGTGTCTACACTGTTTACCAATGTCCCTTTTATGGGACGCTAGGCTTAAATGGGTTAAATATCTGGTTAAATATCACTTTGTGAAATGACAAATGTTATTTGGGGCGCGCCATGCCAAAATGGGCCTTCGGGCATATGCGGACAGCGAAGGCCCGGATTAAAGTCTCAACCAATTAAAGTTATGTGAATTTTAAAGCTGGTGAAATATTGGCTAATATAACAATTAGAATCCTACTGGAGGACGGAACAATGCAGAAAACCTTTTAATTTTCACTGTGTATTGAAAATACAAAAAAAGAAAAAAAAAAAAAAAAAAAAAAAAAAATGCTGCTTACGGTGAGAAAAAAGGCACCCATACGGGCGACCACGATTACACTTCCACACGTCGCGCAGAAGGTGGATTGACGTTACATAAAAGCATCAATTTGTTCATGTAAATAGGGGCCAAGCTTTATTAACTTTTTTTTATTTCAAGACAGCTGAAATGCTATGACGGACAAAGATGAGCAAAAGGAAAATTAATTTAAGTGCAATAAGGTATTTAAATGATAAAAATGTGTTGCCTACCATGGAATAACAACATATGCGTACGCAGCAGTTTTGTGTCAGCGTTGTATCGATGGCACAAGACAGCGGGGAGAGCGCGCGTCACTTTGAGCGTGACACCGGGACACGCGCGGGACGACAGCGAAATATAAATGAATTTGACAGCTGGCACGATCCCATGAGGACCTTTTCTGTTTTTCTTTTTATCTTTACAAGTCAATATTATTATGAACAGTTTTATGATTGGAAGACCTTTTAATGCTAGTTAAAGAGTTCGAATACATACAACATGAACCTTACAGGGAGACGAAAATGTATGAAAAAACGAAAATGCAGCGGAGATAAATAAATGTATGAGAGTTTCATAGCTCTATTTACATATCTCAGAATGAAGTAAAATAAATAAATAAATAAATAAATAAATAAATAATAAACAGAAATATGCAATTGTATAAAAATAAATACGACAACTTAAAAATAAATTCTACTAAATAAAATAAATTTAAAGTAAAAAAAGAAAAAATACTGTAAAAGGAGAAACTTGGACTTTTACGAAGAGCGACAAATATGCAAACTCTCGCTAGCAGACATACAGACGGACGGACGGACGGGCGGATAGATAGATAGATAGATCGATCGATCGATCGATCGATCGATCGATCGATCGATCGATCGATAGATAGATAGATAGATAGATAGATAGATAGATAGATAGACAGACAGACAGACAGACAGACAGACAGACAGACAGACAGACAGACAGACAGACAGACAGATAGATAGATAGATAGATAGATAGATAGATAGATAGATAGATAGATAGATAGATAGATAGATAGATAGATAGATAGATAGATAGATAGATAGGCGGGCGGGCAGGCAGACAGACAGACAGACAGACAGACAGACAGACAGACAGACAGACAGATAGATAGATAGATAGATAGATAGATACAGACAGACATACATACAGACAGCCAGACAAAGGGTATCTTAGAATATACCGTACTTACCCTAAATATTGGAACAGACAGGCCAGAGCAAACATTGTAGACCCTGATCAGCGGCATCTGATCAGGGCTTACACTGTTTGTCAATCGTCAAAATAGTTTTTAGACAACAAGCATGGAAATCATTTTAAAATCACAGGACATGTAAAGTATGGAGTTAACATGTCCAACTATACAGTATTAAACATAAGCGGGAATGTGCAGCGCCAAAAGAAAATGTGTCTTTCAAGCATATGCGACATAAATAGATTCAGATAATAATTCGCATTTGTATTACATTCATTTGGCACATTCAAAAATATACAAAACTGTGTAAGTGGATAGCAGCGATCCTGATCAGACTTGCGACAGGTCAGCCCTAAAGACATTAAAAATAAATAAATAAATAAATAAATAAATAAATTAAAATAAATTAAAATAAAGTAAAGCTTGACAGACGTTGTATTTGAATATATTTTTGAATGAGAAGTCGAGTCCTATTCATTCAGAAAACAACAACAACAAAAAAAAAAACAAAAAACAAAAAAAAAAAAAACAAACGTTTTTCCATGTGCTAATATTCATTTATAATGTCGGTAATACCATTGGTTTAACCTTTAACAATTTCTGGGCAAATACAGCAGACGAATAATTGAAATTTTCCTCTTTTTGTTTTCTTCTTTTTTTTTTATTTATTTTTTTAAAGAAAAATGATTTTTGAGTTTTCAAATATCAAATTCAGCAGACGACAAATTGATTTTTTTTTTCTCAGAAAATATTTTTTTTTGATTTTTTAGATGGCAAACTATTTTCTGGGAAAATAAAAAAAGAAGCCGAAAATGAAATTTCTACCCAGCTTGCTAAGCGCTGAGACACCATCAGGTGGCTGGCTATACCGTAGATAGCATCGGGGTGGAAACATTCAGCTGTATGTAAATAGTGAAAAAATCATAACAGCCATGCTCATCATTTGGCCTCAACGCTAAGCATGCTGGGTAAAAAAAATTTAGCAGACGACATTTTTAAAATATATCTTTTTACTTTTATTTCAGAACACAGCATTTGGTATTTCATGCAAATTGTCTCCACAATTTGCATGAAATATCAAACCCTGTTTTCTGGGAAAAATAAGAAAAAAATATCAAATTGTCGTCTGCTGAATTTGTACAGAGAAAGGTAATGATTAATGATAATTTTGACAAAGAGCGCTGTGATAAAAAAAAAATGCCTTAAAGCTTAGCACGCTAGATAAAATTTTAGCAGACGACATTTTAAAATATTTTCCCTTTTTTTCCCCAGAAAACAGCGTTTGGCATTTTATGCAAATTTTCTACAGAGGAGACAATTTGTATGAGATATCAAACCTTGTTTTCTTGGAAAAATAAAACAAATAACATCATCGAATTGTCTGCTGAATTTCCCAGAGAGAGCTAAAGGTTGATGATAATTTTGTCAATGAGCGCACTGAATAAAATTACCTGTAATAAAAAACTGGATAAATTGACATGGTAACCCCCATCGCTAGCAGTCTGCTAGGTCACACCGGAACACGCGCTAATCTCACTCCATTCACAAATTTCCATGAATGAAAACTGTCGTCTGGTGTCTACGCTCAGCAACTGTCAGATTCCGGATTTATGCAATTTCTTTATAGTTTGCATAATGCGGCTATCATAAATCGCTTCGCGGTCATTATTCTTAATTCTTCTCTCCCCATTCATGAATTTGCCAGTTTTGTCCCGCGGTTTTAAAATTGTCGTCTGCGTGTTACGTTGGACAACTGTTGGACAGCTGATTTTTGGTTATTTCCTCTCTTTTCTGTGTAAGATGACAAAATACGCAATTGTTATAAGATCTTCATTCATGAAAACTGACGGTGGGAGAAAATTAATGTTTAGCACTCTGGGTAAAAATTTCTGCAGACCACATTCTAAGATACTTTTCTTATTTTCCCAGAAAACAGACTTTGACATTTCATGCAAATTGTCTCCTCAGGAGACAATTTGCGTGAAATGTCAAAGTAAATTTTCTGGGAAAAATAAGAAAAACTATCATCAATTTGTCGTCTTCTGAAATTTTAACCCAGAATGCTAAGAGTTAAGCCCATTCATACAAAGGGATAATTGGACAGGGGTTTGCGTTACTCTCGCCTACCAGATGATTTTCACTTTGGTGCAAAGACGTTATCTTGATTTTTGTCAATGAAGATGAGTTCTTATAGAAATGCGGAAAAAGTATGTTACGTGCAGGTGTGTCAAATCTGGAATATGATTTGAAAAATGAAATGCAATCACGGTTGCTACGATTCCCGTAGAAATTTTAAACAGGAGGCATCGAAAGAGGCGACGAGAAACATGCCACGACAAACAAAACAGCACATTCGCTACAACCGACTCTAGCCTTGGAACAGCAAAAAAAAAAAAAAAAAATAAATAAAATAAAATAAATAAATAAATAAATAAATAAATAAATAAATAAATAAATAAATAAATAAATAAATAAATAAATAAATAAAAATAAAATAAAATAAATCAAAAAAAAAAAAAAAATAAATAAATAAATAAAAATAAAAAAAAAATAAAAATAAAAATACTGGAAAATAAAAATAAAAATACTGGGTTTGGAGGGGTCGGGTTGGGTGGGTGGCTTAAAGTAGTATTACTCGCGCGCGCGTAACCCTGTCCTTAATTTTGATGCAGCCCCAAATTACAAATACGTGTTCGGTCCGCGTAAGGAGCCCCCATATTATCAGTAAAACGTCATACAGACAACCTCTTTATACCGACACTCGATACAACGACAGAATTCGTTATAATGACAATTTGACTGCCACGAAACCTTCGCTTAAGAGGTAACAATTTGTCACAACTTATGCAAGAAAATTGTAGTTTAATACTTTAAAGAAACACATGTTTCGCTAAACATTCGCTTAATGGGTAACAATTTGTCACAAGTTATGCAAGAATAGTGTAATTAATACTTTAGAGAAACATATGTTTTGGATATTTGTTAGAATCGCCTCAGTGAGGCGATTCTAACAAATATCCAAACATATGTTCTATAAGGAAATAAGAACAAAACAAGATCTTTCTTACAAATCAATCTGCTCATTAGGTATTCTATACAACAGCAAATTCATTTTAATGGCAACGTCTTTGGGAAAAAATGCTTTCGTTGTAACGAGGGTTCACTGTAGTAAGACGCATATAATTATAAACACTGTGATGATGCAACGTAGAAGGCTCAATAGCATTAGGAAACCGCAAGCAGGATTAGGAGCAAAAAGCTAAGGGATTTCGTAATGTAGTAATATAAATTAATTCTGAGCATCTCATACTTCGAGCATATCATCAATAAAGTACCCAAGCAAATCCAAAATGCCACTGATGTCCGTGGCAACTTTCTTATCATAGTCAAGAATATACACTGAACCGTCGCTATAACGACAGTATTTGTTCCCAAAGACGTTGACATTAAAATGAATATGCTGTTGTACAGAATACTTAATGAGCAGATTGATTTGTAAGAAAGGTCTTGTTCTGTTCTTATTTCCTCATAGAACATATGTTTTGGATATTTGTTAGAATCGCCTCACTGAGGCGATTCTAACAAATATCCAAAACATATGTTTCTTTAAAGTATTAAATGCAATATTCTTGCATAATTTGTGACCAGTTGTTACCTCTTAAGCGAAGGTTTCGTGACAGTCAAATTGTCATTATAACGAATTTTGTCTTTGTATCGAGTGTCGGTATAAAGAGGGTTGTCTGTAAATAAATTTGGAAAAAAAACTTCCCGGTGTTTCCAGATCCATTAAAGTCCTTTTTAGACGATGCGGTCTATATGGGCCGCGCCAAGCGGAAATGCGTCTTTGAGCATGCGCAAAAATGCACAGAACAATATTCACCCTGCGCATGCAGTCTCATCCGGGCATTTGCGTTCCATTGACATTCTACAGTGTCTAATAATTCTGTTAGCGGACAATGAAGGCCCTGATCAGACTGCGCGAATGCGCAGGCTGATCTGGGCCTTCGTTATACGCATATGCCCTTAGACACGTTTTTCGCAGGGCGGGCCTATATAATGTCTATAATTTAAAAATGTTAAGAATCTTAAACAGCTGTTGCTTTGAAGGTAATATCTTTCCGAATGTCACCAATAAGGCGTGAGAAATATTTAAACATTTTCAACTGCATAGTTATAATGTTAAAGAATATGAAAACTCATTTGCGCTTCGTTTGTGAATTTTTCTGTGCATGGCAGTACATAAATTCGCCTTAATGCATTTTACATGCAATAATTGTATAAAACCCATTTCAGACTGAATATTCTTCCTCGCATAATATATATTGGAAAAGTTGAATTTTAATTTTAGGTATGCCAGGCTCCCAGTGGGTACTCTGAATTTGTCTGTTACAGAGGCTGGGCCCTAGCATCTAGTGTTTAATCCCCACCCCCACCCACAAAACAAAAAAAAAAAACAAAAAAAAAAAAAAAAAAAAAAATATATATATATATATATATATATATATATATATATATATATATATATATATATATATATATATATATATATATATATATATATATATATATATATGGTTATCAGCCATACCCAAGAAAAAAAAAAAATATATATATATATATATATATATATATATATAATATACATATATATATATATATATATATATATATATATATATATATATATATATATATATATATATATATATATATATATATATATATATATATATATAAGGTTTATCAGCCATACCCCAAAGAATACCTGCAAATATTAGAATACCCCCCAAAATATTCCTCTTGCTCTCTTTTTATAAAAGTGTGTTTTTCATTTATTTTTCTTGTATAGTGATTGTATTCGTAACTGCTTTAAACAATTTCCAACAGTAGTTCCTTTTTTACTTTAATGGCATTGAATTGATGCACAGCAGAAATAGAGCTGTTAAAACAACTATCAGTTCAACAGAAGGTTCTAACCCGATTCTTACAATACCCGCCAAAATACCGAGACTTTGACAGACCCTCAAAAATAGTCAGTTTTGAAAGTGACTCCTCCACCCCCCCACCCCCACTCCATCCCCGGCAAAAAAACAAAAAACAAAAAACAAAACAAAAAAAAAAACAAAAAAAAAAAAACAAAAAAAAAACACCTGCAAATGGCCAATACCAAAAAAAAAAAAAAAAAAAAAAAAAAAAATAGCCACTTTTCCTCCAAACCCCCAAAAATAGTAAAATTCAAAATTCTAAGCCCCCCAAATAGTCCTTGCCTATGTAGCAGGCAAAATTCAGAGTACCCCACCACCCCCAACCCCAACCAACACCATCTACCCTGGGGTCAGACGATGTGATTTAGATATTGCTAGAGAAAAATGGCTAAATTTCTTGCAAACAGTGAAGATCCTGATCAGACGCCGCAAATGCTCCATACCTGTTGAAATCGACCAGCCTTGTAAATAAATTTAACATGTATGGTCATGGTGACAAATCTTGGACACCGGTTCCTAAAACTTCTCGCGAGCTAGCGCTCGACAAAACCTACAATAAAACTTGAGCATCCGCGCAGTCTGATCAGAGTCGTCGCTGATCGCATGTTCCTTCTACAGACTCCGGGCTATCCAAATGGCATCAACGAGAACCCTTGCCATGCTGGGTAGATGTACAGGCTGATCTGAGTCTTTACTGGTCATACAGGTCTTATTGTAGGTTTTATCGTTCGCTGGCTCATTGCTATCTTTTCCCAGATATACCTCATTTGGACTTTCGAGTTAAATTTGCAGCAGTGTCGGAATAGAAGTCATTCAATCCCAGTTAGCATTCTTTATAAATCTATAGCGGGCCGTTATCGGCCCGTCAGCTACCCTGACGGGCCGATAACGGCCCGCTATAGATTTATAAAGAATGCTTACTGGGATGGTTTCGTGTAATCATGGCGGGTATCTTGGTGCTGGGCCAATATTCTAGTCAGCTTGAACGCTCTTGTATCGAACACTGCTTCATATATACAGTCGAACCTCAATAGCTCGAACATCTGGGGGACCATGTAAATTTGTTCTAGGCAAGGGTAGTTCGAGTCACTAAGAGTTAATCATGACGTCAGGAAAAGCAGCAAATAACGATAATTTAGGGATTTTTTTCGATCTTCCAGACAATAATTGTATGTTGAGTGTATTCGTTAGAATCGCCTCAATGAGAAAAATCTAATTACACGTTGTCTGTCACAACACTTCCCAAAATGCAACGGGTTAACGTTTACCAATCTCTAGGCAAATTCAGCAGACGACAGCCTGATGACATTTTTCCTATTTTCCACAGACAACAGGATTGGACATTTCATGCAAATTCATGAAATGTCAAAACCTGCTTTCTGGGAAAAATAAAAATATTTCAATGTGTTGTCTGCTGAAATTCTACCCAGAGTGCTAAGCGTTAAGGTGTCCAAACTGATCCGATAATTGCGGGCAGTCTCAACAGTGCAATGCTGGGCCCTGTATTTTGTCACAAAAATCTAATAAAAAAAGTATTCAAAATGTCAGTTCTGCTTGAAAAGTCTAAAAGTTGGTATGGCATTTTGAAAAACTTAAAAGGTATACACGCAACTACTTGTAGATATTAGTCATTCCCGAGATATACAAAGTCTCACCTGTCTTATTTGAAAGATTCAAATAAGACAGGTGAGACTTTGTATATCTCGGGATGACTAATATCTACAAGTAGTTGCGTGTATACCTTTTAAGTTTTTCAAAATGCATACCAACTTTTAGCCTTTTCAAGCAGAAAATGACCTTTTGACACCCGCGCAGTCTAGTCTACAATGGGAGGGAAGTAATCTCAAATATCTAGTCTACAATGGGAGGGAAGTAATCTCAAATATATCAGAGATGCCGACAAGGACAGGGGACTAGAGTGAAGTGAACTCTCGCTTTGATAACTGTTTGACCCGCGTTGGGGTTCCCTGAATCATCTGTGGCTCAGTACAGAAAATACAGTCGACTTTCGTTATCTCCACTTCGCTTTTCTAGAATAACCTTTTATCTCGAAGTGAAAATCTGGTCCCTGTTAAAAGACGAGAAATATAACAACAGGTGATATAATATTGTGGAAAAGAGGAGAAATTGCTCCTAAGGAGCAATTTCTCCTCTTTTCCACAATATTTTCAAAATGTCTCTAACTTCAGGAGTCACTGACATAACTGATGGACCTTAAATATTCTATTACGTGTCGCAAACTGCACAGACCCTGATGACAGCACGGATATTGGGTAAATATTTCGGCATACGGCATTTGGAAATATTTGAGCCAGCGCACGATAGAACCTACAATTAGACTAGTGCACCAGCGAAGACTCAGATCAGCCTGTAAATCCACCCAGTGTTGTAAGGGTTCTTGTTAATTCCTCTTTGGGTAGCTTGGAGGCAGTAGAAGGCATATGCGATCAGCGAAGACTCTGATCAGACCGCGCGGATGCGCAGGCTGATCTGAGTCTTCGCTGGTCGCACAAGTCTTATTGTAGGTTTTGTCGTGCGTTGGTTCAATTTTTTTTTCACAAAATAAATAAATAAATAAAATTAAAAATTAAAAAAATAAGAATAATAATAAAATAAATAAATAAAAAAAATGGATTTGCCGGTGCATGCCCATGCAGATGATGACGATTTGGTGTTTTGTACAGCTTTCAATACTTTTAAGTCATATTGAGACGACGGACGGATGATAATAAAAGACTGCGCGATTATGCACCGTGCAGTTATGAGCTGAATTCCGCTTCTAGCGGGACGTGTCCGCGCAGTCAAAACATGTTCTTCGCTTATATACAGAAAACTAAACAATTCTGTAAGCGAAAAGTGCCGACCCTGATCAGACTGCGCATCTGCGCAGTCTGATCAGGGCCGCCACTGTTCGCATATATTTTTTTTTTCCTTTTTTTTTTTTTGCATGAGGCGGACAATAAACAACGCCGTCTGTTTGTTTTTGCCGTTTGAGTGGGTTGATGCTAAGGTGACTAACAATTGCACATTCAGGTAACACCTTACCTGTTAAATCAAATCATTATAAATCATCATCAAAATGTCCGCAACATGTGTTGTTTATCAGTTTCTCTTGCTTGACTTGTTAAGGCGACTGGTTTGTATCAAGTGTTGACAAATACGTTTTTTGTGGGTCACCAGGGACATCGTTAGCTGGGATTTCTGTTCAAGCTGTAAAGAATTAAGATTCGAATGATTCGTGACTGTCACTCAGTGACTTATCGTCAAAGCAGTCATTCGGCTCAACCCTTATCCCTTGTATTTTAATTCCCTTAAAATGTGTTATACCAAGGTCCACTTTCACAATCATTACATTCAGTTTAAGAAACACCTTGAGATAAAATGAAATTCTAACAAATGAAATGGTCGGTGTATTTAGCATCAACTAAATTGCAGTGTTTTATATTTGCTCAGAAGACGCAGCAAAAATATTGACTTTAACGTTGTGAAAGTGCAAATCTCAATTCTTAAATTTAAGGTAGACCTGATTGTCCCCATTTCAGACTAGTTTGAAGTTATTTGGTACGTTGTATTTTGACTTTTAGACAAGTATAAAGTTACTTGATGCGTTGTGTTTTTAGCTTGGTAAACTGGTTTATTTTTGTAACGTTTGGCTTCCACGTTTTAATTGCATTTTATTTATTTGATTGAGTGAGCAGTTTTTGTAGAAACATTTACTAAAGATACATTGCTGAGAAACTGGGAAAATTACAACCTTCAGAAATCGGCGAAAAAAGACATACATGCACATAAACATTTTAATAAAAGAGCTCAAACAACAAGTGAAATTTTAAAATATGCACATAAACAGCACACGGACGCGAACACCATAATATTATTTTATTGTCCATTACAGGAGAATTGAGGGCATATGCAAGGGTTGTCTTAATGTTTTTTTTTTTTTTTTTTCTAACACGGAGCACTTATCGAAGGCTATTACAAACTGTGTTTCATCGACTAGAATCGTCCACAATTAGATTAGTGTCTATGCTAGATACAATATGAAGAAATAAAACACATTACACAGAGAACATATTTGTAAGCGTATTATTAGGACAGAAATGAGACGAGAAAAGAGATTCCAGTTCTCGTTGTCCCTTATATTTATGTGTCAACAAACGCAAGACTAGAAATGTGCACTCACTTTGTACATTGTATTTATAATCATGTAATGCATTCTAAAATTCCAGTTCTCCTCAAAAGTAGATATTTTATTATCCTAGAAGTATTAATATAATCATAAAATCCCGCACCTGACAGCCTGTAAAATTTCAGTTAGTCTCTCGTTTTTTAAATGAAATGATTTTTTATCGTATCTCTGAATTAATGTTGGCAACCTAATTCAGAGATATGATAAAAATCATTTCATTTTTTAATCCAGTTAAAAAAAAACGAGAGACTAACTGAAATTTTACAGCCTGTCAGATGCCACATTTTATGATCGTATTAATACTATATATCATTTTATTAAACCTTTCTTGGATTAAAAAAAAATGTCCATGTTGGAGAAATATGGAGCCTTGGAAATATGGCTATAACTGCTAAAATTAGATCTAACGTTAATACAAAATGATTTGGGTATAACGTTAAGAACAAAATGTTTCAAACCTGGACTGACACCCATCTCCTTCTTATCGGCATTAACACCAACCCCACTAAAACCTAAACCTCTGCGCAACCTTTATTAGATTGAGTCTTCACTGATTTTGATCAAATTTGTCTTATGTCTTAGTCTTTCAGCGATGCAGACCAAAACAGACACCTGTACAAACGGTGTAAATCCTGCTGAGACGGCCCGGTTGGCACCGCGGGCATCAATATGTATATGTTATTTTGGACCGGCGAGATTCCGAGCAGATGAAAATGCTAGATAGCTTGTTCGGTAGAACATTGGAACGATATTCCATGTCGCGGTTGTACATTTTTATCACCTTGCGACATTTGGTGGTTCGGTGTGGTAGCACGGATGGAACCGCGGCCATTAATATCTACATGCCTCGTTGGAACGGCCTGGTACAGCTGCCAATGGGAATAAGCAAATAAATATTCAAAGTAGTAGTAATGGTTATACAGGTAACCTGAATAATAATACAAAAAACACTAACTTTGAAAATTCGTCACAGAACCTTCCGGCAGACGCGACAGACTGTATTCGTCGTCGACCTTTTCTTACAAATTCGAACATACGGTTAAATTAACTTATACCTGACACTGATGAAGTTTATAAAGTAAATTATGCTCTCTGATCATTATTTTTATCAGTGTCATTCGAGGTAAATGACACCCTATTAAGGTATACATTCATTTGTAAGCGACATGCCATTATTTAGCGGCCCTGCTGTCATTTATAAAACACCTTTAACACGTTTTTACTTTCTTAACAAAAACTGCCATGATTTTTGCCCATAGGGAATCAATGCTATCAATGCGAAACTACGAAATTAAACAAATTATTTACAAACTCGCTCTTGGCTGGTATGTTTATTAACACTTTACATGCTGGGTAAAAATTTCAGCGGGCGTCATTTTGAAATATTTTTCTTAGGTTTCCTAGAAAATAGTATTTGACATTTCATGCAAATTGTCTCCTTAGGAGACAATTTGCATGAAGTGTCAGATCCTATTTTATAAGAAAATAATAATAATAATAATAATTATAATAATAATATCATCAGTTTGTCGTCTGCTGAATTTGCCCGTAGCATGATAAGTATTGACTTTACGGTAAACATTTTCGGAATTACTAAGATAAACAAAGATTGAAATCAATGCAAATGACACAAGAAACGCAATGTGAGAAAGCGTACCTTCTGACGTGTGCGCCTAACGAAGACTAAAATCAGCCTGCGTACCTGCGCAGTCTGATCAGAGTCTTCGTTGTCAGCATGAAGAAACTTTTTATCCTTGGCTATCCAAAAAGCGCCCAGCGAAGATTCTGATCAGACTGCGCAAATTCGCAGGCTGATCTGAAACATCGCTTGGCGCACATGTCCGAAGTTACGTTTTCTGACGTTGCGGGACAATTGTTTTGGAACAAAAATAAAAACAAAAATAAACAAACAAACAAAAAATATGACCAAATCGTCATCGCCTTATATGAAGCCAACTTTGTCTTTACCTGTTGCGACAAAATATTATTAGGACAGTTGTATGATACCGTTTAATACAAATAGTATTAGTTTTTGTTTGTGTTGAGGTTTTACGGCCCAGTCAACCCAATGGGGTCATGTCGAGCGTGGTCAGTTTACCTAACCACACGTTTACTGGGCAGGCTTAGTCCTCTAAGCGGTTAACCAGTATTGTGCACATTCTTTCGCCAGAAACTGACAACTGCCCTTCTTGAATCAGCGGAAGGGAGAGAATAACCGTAGAAAATATTTCATGATCAATCTCCACGAAAGAATGTTGCCGACCTAGGCGGGGGTTGAACCCGCGACCTTCTGGTCTCCAGTCGGACGGCGCATCCAACTGATCCACCGAGGCCGGCCAAATAGTATTATATAGAAACTGATAATCTGCTCTCTTTTTTCTGGACTTTGTCCAGTGTGCCAGATGATTAAAAAAATAGGGCATTTAACACTGAACACACTGGGTAGCTGAAAATTAAGCAGACGACATTTTGAAATATTTTTTTTTTTCTGATTTACCCAGAAAACAGATTTTAACATTTCATGCAAATTGTCTCCAGTTTGCAGGAAATGTCAAGTTATGTTTTCTAGGGAAAAAAAATGTCATCATTTTGTAGTCTGAATGAATTAGCCGTGAGAATGGTAAAGGTTAAAGATGGTGCCTTTCTTTCTATAAAATATTTGCAAATGTTTGTACACATGATTTACTGATTTTCACCACTTCTTTGACTTTGATTGCACATGGATACGGCGTACATGACGTAGCTGAAAATAAATATTCTTTTACCCATTACTACAAAGAAGCTAAATGTTTACAAATACGTGTTCTTTCTTGCCACCTTGCTAGCTTAATATCACTTTGCAAATTAAACATCCATCACGAAAACATGCCTATATAAAGACGACCCCCTTAAACCCCACTTTATAGTAAAACTGGGGTTTACAGGGGTATACATTATTTTTCTTATTTCTGCTCAAAAACATAGATTGTGGGTACTCGTTAGAATCGCCTCATCGAGGCGGTTCTAACGAGTACCCACAATCTATGTTTTGAGCAGAAATTTGAAAACTATAAGAGATTTTTTATCTGAAACTTTTCTTATTTTGGTGGTAAAATGTTCAGTATATTTAAATAGGCTTGTTTTCGTAATGTGAATTTAAAAACGTAAATTTAAGGACTGAGGTTTGTAGGGCATATTTTGCGCAGTGTTTCAACGAAAACGTCAAAGAATATATTTGACATCGCCTTCTGAATAAACATCAAACAATCCCTTTTATTTAATTTCATGTATTAAAGTTTCAGACCTTAAGCATAGCTTAACTCTAAGGAATAATTGTGAAACCATCACGAAAACATACCTATGTAATGCTGACCCCCTTAAACCCAACTTTTATACAGTAAAACTTGGGTTTACAGGGGTATACATTATTTTTCTTATTTCTGCTCAAAAACATAGATTGTGGGTACTCGTTAGAACCGCCTCGCAACTAAAATGAACACTTTTACATTAATCAGTAGACGATATCGAACTTGTTTTGTAGAAAATCAATTTTTATGCGAAATAATGCATTTTTTATTTTGTTTTCCAAATATCAGATCTTAATGTTAAGGTCGACTTCAGGAATGTTAACTTCAGGAATGATTTGTGAAGCTAGGACCTGGTACTTCCCACCACAATAAATCAGATGTCGAATGCGTTTATGCACGTGCACTTCATAATGTATAAATAGTACTTATTTTCTAATTTTATGACTTGTCAGCGTGATTAGGTGTCATCATGTTTAATAAGTCCCTGTTCACTTTATTGTCAACCCAGTCCATATCGAGTACCTATATCGCACCGAATAATTGATCTATGACAAGATATTCATTATTCGTACAAGTCAGTGCACGTACAAGCAGCGCACAGATGGTGTCCGTCACAACGCAAGTCAAACATTTTATTAATTTTCTTTCCAATAAAAGTGTCATATAAGTAATGGTGACTTCAACGCTTTGCACGCTGGGTAAACATTCCAGCAGACGACATTTTGAAATATTTTCCTCAGAAAATGGTGTTTGACATTTCATGCAAATTGTCTCCTTGGGAGACAATTTGCATGAAATGTCAAACCCTATTTTCTTGGAATAGATATATTAGAAAAAAGTCAATTATTTGTCTGTTAAATTTTTCCAGAGAATGCTAAAGGTTTAAATCCCATATTGAGCGTGTCAGCACACAGTTTGCTTATATTTAATGGTCCGTATGTTGCTGTCATTATGCGAATCAGTAAATATATATTGTATTCTTATGTATGGACCATATGGCGTATAAAATGTCATTTTATATAGTGCAGTATTTTATTTTGCATCATATCTAAATATGATGGGGCAAAAAAAAAAAAAAAAATGTGTGTTTAGGGTAACATGTTAGAAAAAATCGGTCGGGTAGGTAGGGACTCTTTTTCTTTTTTTTTTTTCTTTTTTTTACATTTTTGGACCTTTTTTTTTTTTTTACAAAATATCCGTTCTTTAAAAAAGCGATGTCCGGGCGGGTGGGTATCGGGCGTCGCCCCCGATTAACCTTTTGGTTAACCTTTTTTCAAAGTTATATGTTACCTTTATTCTTCAGTGGATTGCTTTCATATTTGGTAGGAATATAGAGAAGAATCAGTAGCTGTTTCACGTGCAAGAGAGACCATTCTCACTTTCTTCGTTATTTGAAAAAAAAAAAAAAAAAAAAAAAAAAAAAAAAGACGTTCATAATGCCGTTAGGCGTTTTTCTTGTTTATTTAGAATTATGCCATAATTACCAAATATATTTGGACCGCCCATGAAATTTCACTAAATATGTTTGACTATCCTTTGATAAAAGTACTGACAGAATGGCAAACAGTGTAGACCCTTATCAAACTTCTCCTATATAGGAGCAGTTTGATCTGGGTTTACACTGTTTGCTCAGAGCTTTTTGTCCGAATATTTAGCATAAATATTTTATCCCAGTACCACCCCCCCTTTTTTTTTTTGAGAAAACATGAAAAAAATGCTAGATTTCACCAGTAAAATTAGGTAGGGTAGGTTAACCCTTAACACACATATTTTTTTATTTGGCCCAGTCATTGTAAATAATTCATGCATATTTGGTGATAAAAAAAGCATAAACTATTATTAACCGAGTGTAGCTTTTCCTTAACATCTTTTAACATTTTTTTTTTTTTTTTTTTTTTTTGGTTTGCAGGGATGAACATGCTGAATGGGTTAATTCCCGTTTTTTTTTTTTTAACAGCACCCCCACCCCCCTCCTATTCATTGCTTTTTACTAAAACATGTGTCGATTTTTTTAAGAATGAATAGTTCCCACTAGACTGGCTCCAGTCTCCATGCAATGACTAAATGCTTTCCTATAATCCTATTTGAAAATCCACAAAAATAATACCAAAATAATATCATGACTTTAAAGGCTGGTCACTCTAGTGACCAGCCTTTATAGTCATGATATTAATTTGGTTTTATTTTAGTGGATTATCAAACAGGATTATAAAGAATAAATATTTAGTCACTGGAGACTGGAGCCAGTCTAAGTTCCCACGAGATTTAATTTTTATCATGTTGCTTGGATTGTCTTATCGCATGCAAACAAACTTGTTTAATTTTGCGAGTATAATTCAAAAATCAATTTTATATTGATAAAGCTCTTGTGAAGTTCCGTTACAATTGTTTGTCCCTGTAAACCATTTCCGCTCATCTTAAGGTAACATTTGGAAATTAACGATTAAGCAAGTTGTATACATCAGAAAGGCGTGGGAAAGTTTATACACGTGGTACGCACGCGCGCACACAAAGGGACGCTTATTTGCACCATTAGAAAATTTTTTCAAGACAGATACAGTCAGAAAAAGACACATCGACTAGGATCAGCTTATGCACATCCTTCAGTCTGGCCCCGAGGTTATAAAACTTTTTTTTCATGCTCAACTCAGCTGGGTACGAAATTTGTCCTGCTAATAAATCTCAAATTAGTAGCAATTGCTAATTCTTTCTTGCCAAACATAGCCGAGCATGAAAATTTCTCTGCTAATAAATATGAAAATGCCAACTATTGTTGGCATTTTCATATTTATTAGCAGAGAAATTTTCATGCTCAGCTGAGCTGAACATGAAAAAAAGTTTTATGACCTCGAGGCCTGGGCCGCACTATCGACTCATTACATACTCACTAGATTTTTTTTTTTTTTTTTTTTTTTTTTTTTTTTTTTAAATCACATCTCTGTTGCCATTGCCACCAAAATATGTCAGATTGGCAAATCAGAATTTCTTATTGTCCGTTTTCGATACTGAAATCTGTAAAAATTCATATTCATGTCATACTTCTGCTTTTTATGTCAGGTTTCGTAAGATGCATCAGTAGTACTCTGGAATCAGATTTTCGGACAGATCTGCGGAAGAGTTAGACTGGCTCCTGTCTCCAGTGACTCATATTCATTCTTATAATCCTGTTTACTATATCATGACTATTAAGGCTGGTCATTAGACCAGTCATGACATTACTTTGGTTTTGAATTATAAGACTAAATATTTAGTCACTGGAGACGGGAGCCAGTCTACGGAATAACAAAAGGAAGGTAAACAGTCTCCTCCGATGACCACCGTAATAGACAGAACAGCCTACCAATGCCACCAAGAGGATGAGTAAAACAAAACAAAACAAAACAAAATACAAAAAACAAAAACAAAAAACAAACAAACAAACAAACAAACAAACAAACAAACAAACAAAACAAAAACAAACAAACAAACAAAAAAACAGTCAACAGTCGCAATGCCCCACAAAAGAGATACCTTTTACAAACAATATAGATCCAGATGAGACGGCTCCTAACGAGCCGTCTCATCAGCATCTACATTGTTTGCCATTTTGTTAATCATTTTGCCAAACATCCTTGCTTGCAATAATGCAGCATTCCTATTTACCCATTAATGCCTAGTGGACTCTTTGATCCTTATATATTGGACAAGTCCATTTATAATAGAAGGGTTTTCCGATTTATTTTATTTTCATTATTTTTACAGATACTGTTGTATCACTTAAGCAAAAAAGTGTAGACCCTGATCATTATGCAGCGTCTGATCTTGGTGTACATTATTTACCTTGTCCCACTTCGGGTACGCTAGGCGTTAATGGATTAAGGATAGAGAAGTGCATTTCAGAAACCCTTGGTGATGACAGGTAATTAAATAAAATGAAAAAAAAACAAACAAAACAAACAAAAAAAAAAAGAAAAAAAAAAAGAAAAAAAAAGAAAAAACGAACAAACAAAAAACAACAACAAAAAACAAACAAACAAAAACCAACAAAAAAAAACAACAACAACAACAAACAAACAAAAAACAACAACAACAAAACAAAAAAAAAACAAAAAAACAACAACAAACAAACAACAGAAAACAACAACAACAAAACAACAACAACAACAACAACAAGAAAACAAACAAACAAACAAAAAACGTCCACACTGTTTGCCACTCATCCAGCAATTTTTAGACACAAGAACAGACAGTGAACTTGACTTGTCCAATTTTTAGGATAAGTATGGTAAGAATTGACTTGTGCATATTTTAGGAAAAGTATGGTGAGAATTTACTTGTCCACATTTTTAAGATAAGTATGGTAAGAATTGCACATTTTTAGGATAAGTATGGTAAGAATTGACTCGTACAGTTTTTAGGATAAGTATAGTATGAATTGACTTGTACAATTTTTAGAATAAGTATGGTAAGAATTGACTTGTGCATATTTTAGGAAAAGTATGGTGAGAATTGACTTGTCCACATTTTTAAGATAAGTATGGTAAGAATTGCACATTTTTAGGATAAGTATGGTAAGAATTGACTCGTACAGTTTTTAGGATAAGTATAGTATGAATTGACTTGTACAATTTTTAGAATAAGTATGGTAAGAATTGACTTGTGCATATTTTAGGATAAGTATGGTGAGAATTGACTTGTGAACATTTTTAGGATAAGTATGTAGAGAATTGACTTGTGCACATTTTAGGATAAGTATGATAAGAAATAAAGGTGTCTGAATGCTTTGGCTAAATCGAATTGGAATCACAGTGGATACTTTCGTTCCTGTGTTAACCCTTCCCTCGAACCCAGCAATGTATTATTGGGTCAGCGCCTTTTTTTTTTTTTTTTTTTTTTTTTTTTTTTTTATCAATTCAGATTTACAATGTACTCAGTATTGATGTTTTGTATTATTAACTCTTAAAAATGTTAAACGCTTTTCACACTAAAAAAATAACATACGACAAGTTTGTGATATTTTTTTCTCCAATGAAATGTCAAATCCTAATTTCTCCGAAAAAAAAAAGGAAAACTATTGTAAAATGTCGTCTGTTAGTACATAATCGTAGGGTTTAACACTTACCATGGCAAATTCAGCAGACGACTAGCTGATGCTATTTTTCTTTTTCCTAGAAAATAGGATTTTACATTTCATGCCAATTGTCTCAAGTGGAGACAATTTGCATGAAATGTCAAATCCTGTTTTCTGGGAAAAATAAGAAAAAACACCACCAATTTGTCGTCTGCTGAATTAGCCCAGAGATTGGTGAAAGTAGACCGGCTCCAGTCTCCAGTGACTAAATATTTTTCTCATAATCCTGTATGATAATCCACTAAAATAAAACCAAAAAAAATATTAGGACTATAAAGCTGGTCACTAGACCAGCCTTTATAGTCATGATATTACTTTGGTTTTATTTTAGTTATTAAACAGATTATAAGAAAAAATATTTTGTCACTAGAGACTGGAGCCAGTCTATGGTAAAGTTTAAGAATCACGGGACTGCCAGGAGTATCCCGCCTCGTGTATGTACTTATGTTTCTGCCAGAGACAACAGATGGACTTCATACCGAGTTTTCCTAGTGCCATCATATTTGTCTAAGTGTCATATTCGGCGTGGTCAACCTCTCAACGCGCTGTCGTCCGCTAGAAATGCCGTTATTATTAATTTTTCACCCTGTTGGCCACCTGCTCCGCTATGCAAATTCACGTGTCAACCTCTTAATGAAAACACCGGAAAATCGATCTTTTGAGTTATGACAGTTTTATACTATCATAATTCACCGATTCAATTGTTGCGAAATTCATGAAAATCATTCAGTGATTCGATTAAATCAATATTATAACGGATTCACAGAATTATTAATTTTATTGGGATGTGACATTTAGTATTACTCCGCATGGCGCGAGTTTTTCGTCTGCTTAACCGGTTGAAAATAGTCCCTTGAAAATTCTCACGCTTCCTAAGGCAGTTCTAATGTACATTAAATTAGTCCTATAAGTCCTTTTTAATCATTTTACCATTTAAGGATTATTTTTAAAGCACTTCAGTTACATATTATTTTTAAAGATAAGATAATTTTTCAAGGAAAAGTCATTCTGGGAACTACTTTTTGTCGGACTGCGGAGGAATAAAGCTGTTCATAGCCGGATGCACACCACCGCTATATCAATGAAGTAAATCTTTGTCAACCTGTCATTATTCACATGACGGGGAGAGAAAATAAGAGAAAAACAGCTGTTGTAAAACCTTGGATAAATATTCATTGAACATTGGAATTATTTGATTAAGTTGAAGAATTATCTAAACTACATGGTAAATTTTTCTTTATACTGCTGTAATATGATCGACTTTTTGTGAAAATAAATAGTTTTGTATACATTTTCTAACAGATGTTATAACTGTATTTTTTTATTGGTTTCTACAATTATATGTCTATAGAATCATTTTATAGTATTTACATATATCAAGTTTTTTTTTATTTTTTTTCTTCTTTCACATGAAATATTTATGGTTTTTATTGACATAAAACATTTTCTATGCATCGTGAATAGCTAACTACAATATTTATTGTGCATATGGTTAAAAGTCATTAACGGTCAGTGCCTGCTTTTTAAAGGGGGAAAAGATCAAATATATGTACGGTATTTGCGTAGTGTTTTAGCGATCAAACAATTTTAACCTTTACCACTCTATGGGCAAATTCAGCAGATGACAACTTGATATTTTTTTCCCCCAGAGAACAGGATTTGATATTTCACGCAAATTGTCTCCTACAATTTGCGTGAAATTTTAAATCCTGTTTTCTAGGGAAAAATAAGAAATTAATTCAAACTGTCGTCTGCTGAAATTTTTACCCAATTTGCTAAACGTTAAAAGTCATGTTAATGCATAATTGAAGCAAATGTCAGTGTCTATATAAATTTTTTAAAGGGAACGAGATTCAATATTTGCCTAGTTTGTTAGCTGTGAAATACTAAATTATCATGATTTTTATAAAGTTAACAATATCATGATAACTTGATCACGAACTACATCTTACAATGAGAGAGATTGGACTGCTTTAATATCATTTTTAAAATGTTTATTTTTAGATGACGAAATTTAGCTCTATAAGACAAACATCCACTACACAGACGGTTGCTAAGAAACACCTTAAAACACATCTGAAAAGAATCAGAAATCGAGAGTACTGTCGTCTGCGAGACATGGTTCCTGCCATTGCCAATAAACAGAAAGTGTCAAAAGTAAGTACTCAGAGACACCCAGTTGTTTGTATTCTTTATTCGGTAATGTTAGATGGGCTGAAGATAGAAAAGTGCTGTGCGCCTGTGGAAAGGAATCATCACGAAAACATGCCTATATAATTTTGACTCCCTTAATCCCCAATTTTATGTAGTAAAACTGGGGTTTACAGGGGTATGCATTAATTTTCTTATTTCTGCTCAAAACATAGATTGTGGCTACTCGTTAGAACCGCCTCGCCAAACATAGATTGTGTACTCGTTAGAACCGCCCCGCCGAGGCGGTCACAATCTATGTTTTGAGCAGACATATCGAAAATATCAGAATTTTTTATCTGAAAATTTTCAAATTTTGGGGGTGAGATTTTCTATATATTTGAATAGGCATGTTTTCGTAATGTGGTGGGGGTGTTCTGGTACTAAATACATGCAGAATATTTCACATGGTTATTTTATTTACCTGGTCAAAAACAACAACAAACAAAAACATATTTCAGGTCTTGATGTACGCTGTATTTTTACCAGGCAAAAATACATAATCTTTCAAGTGCTGCTCTACGCTGTATTTCACATGATCAAAAAGTACATCTGGTTTCAGCTCCCGCTGTACATAGTATTTTTCGCCCTTTAGAAAACTCAACGTTGGTATTTTAATAGTTCTTCAACAGGTATTTTGGTCTCAAGCGCAACACTTAGATTTAACTGAAAAGATCGAATGATTTAGTGTTTCTTTTGTCGACTTATTCTCGGGGCAAATGCAGACAGCGAAGTCCCTGATCAGCCTGTTTACCGAATAGTCTAATAAGGACGTTGACCGTTGTACTTTGGGAAAGTGACTTACATGTACGAGACATTACTGTTTTATGTGTAAATTGTACACCTAAAAAAGGGCCTTTAAACAATATTCAAAGAGCGAAGGCACGCATTCCAGCGGGCACATGACGTTTATACAACGTCGTATCAACGTCGATGCAACGTCATGACGTTGCATCGACGTTGATTCAATGTTGCGATCAGCCTGCGCATCCACACTAGCTGCTCAATATCTGTTGTGTTGGTCGATATATTCTATAGTATCCTTGACCAATGAAAAAGAATAAGGCGTGATTAGACTGTGCGAATGCGCAGTCTGGTTTGAGCTTTCACTGCCTGCATATAGCGTAAGGATCCGGGCCTCTTTTTGCGTTGCGCATTAAAGTGGTGCTGCGAGGTTTCCTAGGTAACGAAAGAGACCTGGAATCTCGTATCCCACATTTTTTTTTGCAAAGATACTCTCTTATCACAGCCGTCTAAAATGACCAGAACTGGACAAAACTTAACAGTCCAGACGGCGTGGCTAGACGATTTTAGAGGAGAAAAATAAAAGATTTTTTGTTCACAAAAGTCACATACTATTAAAGAGACATTAGTATAGTGTCGTTTACAGAGCTTACCTTAACGCTTAACACTTTTGGTAAAATTTTCAACAGATGACAGTTTGAAACATTTTTCTTATTTTTACCAGGAAAAAGGATTTGACATTTCATGCAAATTGTCTCCAATGGAGACAATTTGCATGAAATGTCTAATCCTATTTCCTGGGAAGAAGCAAAATATCATCAATTTGTCATCTGCTGAATTCGCCCAAATAGTGGTAAATGTTAATATATTTTTAAGTACATCGGAAATGACTCATTTTGCTTTCTATAGTAACAAAGAAGATTTTTACAAAACTGTGTACCGAATTTACCCCAAATATTCTGACAGAAACGTTTTTGCAAACAACGTAGACCCAGATCAGACACCGCAGAACGCGGTGTCTGATCTGGGTCTACACTGTTTGCCATTCATCCAGCAATTTTAAGACTCATCAACAGGTAGTAAATTGGACTGGGTCAAATTTTAGGACAAGAATGGTTAACATTTAAGATGTACCAATATTTAGGGTAAATTGTGTATGATACTTGAGGGGAGAAGATAAAATCAAGCGACAGTTTAATATGTTAAATTAAATATATGTTATTGGGTATGGGAAAAGGGTATTTGGCCACATGCGAAAAGCAAATAAATGTCTGTATCAACATGGGCATTTGCGCTGTCAGACCAAAGACTATTTCTGTCCGTCAGTATGCCCTGCAGTGTCCTCAGACTCTGTAAGCGGGCAACAAAGACACTGTTCTGGATGCGCATGCGCAGCCAGAACAGTGTCTGTGTTGTCCGCAAATTTGATAAGGCCCTTTTTTCGCATTGCGCATCAAAATCTTCCGGATTTTTGTTGTGATTACTGATAAAGGTTATCGTATCCGAAGCAAAAAAGGCCCTCGTATAGCAGGAAGCTTCAAGTAGTTCGATAATCAGGCTCAGTAAACAGGTCGAATGGTGACCAGTGAAAAGGGGCCATATTGCATATTTGCGGACAACGGGGGCCCAGATTATACCACACATCAAAAGATTCACTCCAGCAGACACATAACATTAATATTACGTCGATTCTACGTTGATTCAACGTCTTGACGTTGAATCAACGTTGAATCGACGTCGTTTCAACGTTGTGTGCCTGCTGGGACAGCGTCATAATTCTCATAATTTCTGAGACCCATCCCCATACCCGTCGATTTTGAAGAAATCGAAGGTTTGAAGAAGAGTTAAATTAAAAAAAAAATAAATAAATAAATGAATAAGCGTTCTGTTCATAGTTGTGTTAAAATCTTTAGAAATAAAGTTCACGAACGTTTTTGGAGTATTGGACCGCCCACTGAAAAAAGGGGAGGAGCCTAACTAAGCGTTAGCAAATCAGAGAATCCGAAAATCGAAAGCAGTATATTACCTTTTGACCAGTTGATTACAAATAATGACGACATTTTAAAACCTTTTCCCCATGATAGAAGACTTGACATTTCATTCAAATCGTCTCATTTGTTTCCGCGTTTGTAGACAGTTTGAATAAATGTCAAGTCTTATTTGCTGTGAAAAATAACTGAGAAAAAAAACAACAACAATAAACAAAAACACTAATTTGTAGTCTGCTGATTTAGACATTTTATAAGCCAAAATATTCCCAATTTTCCTGCGTGCACCACGCAGGAAAATTGGGAATATTTTGGCTTATAAAAATTATTTAAATTTTTCTATGTTTTACTGCAAGTATTTCAAGCTAGAACATCTACCATTTTTATTTTTTTCTTTGTTTCTTTTCAAATGGAAGAAAGAAAGAAAACAAATATGTTACAGAAACCCCTGATGTGGAGGTATTTGTAGTTCACAGCCTGGGTGGCTAATTACAAGCTAACGTCAACCTAATTTTTCAAATATTCATTCCCCAGTTAATTCTGTGGATAGTTTTCTTTGAAATTCTTTAAAAAGTGGGAAAAGAACAGACTTATTTGATGTCCCTATCCAATATCAAAAGTACGAACCGTGATTACCATTTGTAAGACACTATCCACCCCTTTCAATTTATCAAAATCTGTGATCTTTAGAAATTACAAAATGACTTCGTAATTCGACGTCGTTATTTTATCTCATTAGTAGCAAACTTTTAGCCCCTGTAGGGAAAATGAACAAGACGGTTTTGCAAGAAGCGAACACCGTACTTGATCAAAAATATTCGGACAAACACATTTCGGCAAGTAGTAGACTGGCTCCATTCTCCATTGACTAAATATTTTTTCTTCTAATCCTGTTTGATAATCTACTGAAATAAAACCAAAATAATACCATGACTATAAAGGTTGCCTCAGGTTGGTCACTTTAATCCTGTTTGATATCCACTAAATAAAACCAAAATAATATAATGACTATTAAGTCTGGTGTCACCAGTGATTAAATGTTTATTCTTATAATTCTGTCTGATAATCCACGAAAATAAAACCAAAATAATATCATGACTATAAAGGCTGGTCACTAGTGACCAGACTTTATAGTCATGATATTATTTTGATTTTAATTAGTGGATTATCAAACAAGATTATACCCAACTAGCATTCTGCATAAATCTATATCGGACCGTTATCGGCCCGACAGCAATGCTGTCGGGCCGATAACGGTCCGATATAGATTAAAGCAAAATGCTAGCTGGGTAGTGACCAGCCTTTATAGTCATGATATTATTTTGATTTTATTTTAGTGGATTATCAATCAGGATTATAAAAATAAATATTAGTCACTGGAGACTGGAGCCAGTATAGGCAAACAGTTGAGCTCGTCATTCGTATCAGGTCGGGTACGAGTTCCACTAATATTTGGAGGCAATGTCTCTTTATGACCCAAATGTTGACAGGGACATTATAAGGAGCAGTCTGATCAGGGTGTCATGTTGTTTGGCACTCAGCCAGTATACTTTTTAAACATACGACCAGGAAGGCAAATTGTCTTGTTCAAATTTTAGGATAAAATACTGTAAGCGGGTTGCGAAGGCCCTAAACAGACTGCTCGAATGTCTCTACAAGGCAGTGCGACTCAGTTCTAAGATGACGAGTCTCATGAAAGATGGATTCTTTGGAGAATTCTAAATACGTATCAAGCTTGGGAACAAAATAAGAAGCTATTTGTGTGTAGGTGTGTGTTAGGGGTGAGAGGGTTGTTGGGGTGGGTGGGGATAGAAGCCGCATAAATATAAATGTTCATCTGCTAATAATTATGGGGTGGGGTGATGGGACAACAAACTTTCTTTTTAAATATTCGTCAGTTAATATTTAGGCCATCGAATTACAATAAGGATGTAACCGTGACCCCTCTGGCCCCGGCTTAAATCCTTTACTCTGCTTAATACAAAATAGGGAGGAGACATTCTTGAGATACCTTTAAAATGATCACCCTGAGAGGTTAATGACTAACCGCGACATCTGGCGTTGTTATGTGACATTGTGTACCTTAACGCTCCGCATAATTGGTAAATAATTCAGCAGACGACATTTTGAAATATTTTCTTTTTCTTCCCTGAAAATAGGCTTTGGCATTTTAAGCAAATTGTCTCCCAGGAGACAATTTGCATGAAATGCCAAAGCCTATTTTCTTGGGAAAATAAGAAAAATGTTATCAATTTGTCGTCTGCTGAATTAGCCTAGAGGGTGTATAAGGTTAACCCAATTATGTTAAGATTTTTAAACAAGGTTTTGAAAAATATACGGTATGCCATATGCGAACAGCGAATGCGCACATACGCAGGCTGGTAAGGGCCTTCGGTGTCGTTCAAACAATGCGTAGAACTAACACCCGCTTATCTCATTTGGGGATTCGTTTTTTTTTTATTTTTTTTTTATTTTTTATTTTTTTTTTTTTTGTTTTTCTATTTCTGTCTTCTGTCGTGACCGACTCACTTTGGTCGCGAGGTCGAAGCAGACGACACTTTTTAGATGACATAATATATAACTTCCTGTTTTTTGATCGTAGTTAGAGGATGATATAATGAATAGAAATTAATGGGCGAAAAAAAAAATGTGTCCAAAAATCTAACCTTTAAAAAGAATTCGGACACCTTAACTCCTTGTCCTTGAAATATATATTTTTTATTTTTCAGAGAAAACAAATCTTGAAGTTTCATGTGAATCGTCTGCCTAAAAGTCAAGACTTGTTTTCTCTGAAAAATACGAGAAAAAAAAAATCAAAATTTCGTCTGCTGCAGGTGTGATCGGCGTTTTAAGGGTTAATATGTCTAAACACTGCTGGATTAGTGGCAAACAGTATAGACCCTGATCAGACACCGCGTTCTGCGGTGTCTGATCTGGGTCTAAACTGTTTGCTCTAACCTGTCTGTCCGAATAATTGGGGTTTATACGGTATCGTTGTAGTTGGTTGGTTGGTTTGTGGTTTTACGGTCCAGTCAACGCAATTAAGGTCATGTCGAACCGGTCACACCTTTCCTGGGCAGGCTTAGTCGTCTAAGCGGTTAACCAGTACTTGTGACCAGCCTTCTTTCGCCAGGAACAGTTGTAGTAGTAGTAGTAGTAGTAGTAATAATAATAATAATATCCAAAAACGAATACCATATCAAAATTGGACCAGAAAACGGCGAAGAGTTTGACCAGACTGTAGGGATTCATGCGCATTAGTCCGAATTTTAGCTGAATACAAAGTATTGACGTATGTGAACAAAAAGTCAGTTTTCCCTTGAACGGGCCGTGCTGTTAGATTGCCATTAAACATGTAAAAATGAAATTAAATTGACAAAGTATACTTCTGCTAGGCAAACGTGCTCTGCCATTTTCACCTGTCTTGATTAAATCAGCGGTTTACAATTTTGGCAAAATGTAGATTGATATAGCTGTTTTATTGTTAACCTAAGCATGCTGGGTAAAATTTTCAGCATACGACATTTTGAAATATTTTCCTATTTTTCTCAGAAAATGGCTTTGACATTTCATGCAAATTGTCTCCGAAGGAGACAATTTGCATGAAATGTCAAAGCCTGTTTTCTGGGAAAAATAAGAAAATATCATCAATTAGTAGTCTGCTATATTTGCCCTTAGACTGGTATACGTTAATAGATGACAGGTGTTCTAAAAGTCGCAGAATCAGTGAACCCAACCTTCAGCATGCTCCAGGCACAAAAAAAAAAAAAAAAAAAATAGCAGACAACAAATATGTATAATTTTCAAAATAGTTTCGGAAATTCGGACTCTGAATTTCATTAAAAACCGCCTTTTACTGGAAAGCGATCCCTGTTTTCTGAGAAATTAAAAAAACTATTTAAAAACAAAAATCCTCTGATTATATTTAAATTTAGCAGGTTAAAAGTCCACACACCGTTCGTATTACGTCAGTCACATTTACGTTGTATACACCCATAATTTTTTACACCCAGCTGTTGATAAAAATAAATAAATAAAAACAATCAAAGCGCTGTTCGATTTTATTTCTCGTGGGAAATGTTTCTTTTCGATCGAAGAAATGCTTCAAATAACTCAGTTGCTGTAAAATTTGAAAATTAGACGTTTATGGGGAAACTGACAACGCAGTTGGGGTTTTAAATGATTTTTCCGCCTTATTTGAACAACGGACCGTGTTTGCTTTCGAATTTATTCAGCCATGACAAGGGCGGATTCAGAGGGTTTCGTGGGGTTTTGTCGACACCCCACCCACCCACACCCCTCCCTCCTTGACTCAAAATTTCATGGAAAATTCAGATAATTTTGGGATACCGCATTTACCCTAAACAGTCACACTCTCTTACTCTTTACCTTATTTTTCTCTTTAGCAAGTCAATTTTACTACCTATGAATGTGTGTAAAATTGTTTGGTGAGTGGCAAACAGTGTAGACCCTGATCAGACGCCGCGTTCTGCGGCGTCTGATTAGGGTCTACACTGTTTGCTCAGGCCAGTCTATCCGAAATACCTAGAGTAAGTACGGTAGTTAGATCAAATAGAACCCCGCCCCCACCCCCTCAGAAATCATCCTGGATCCGCTCCTGTATGAAGTAAAATCTGAATGGGAAACATAGCCCGGCAAATTACATGAAATGTTTGATTTTTTTTTACTTAGAAATTCATTGACTTAAAATCTTGCTTTAACACGTTGTTCTCATCGTTCTGTGATGGCGAGTTTAGTCGACGACAAATGAATCATAACTGTTCTTATTTCTGTTCCAGAAAATAGTGTTTGACATTTCATGCAAGGAGACAGTTTGCATAAAATGTCAAACCCAGTTTTCTGGAAAAGATTCCAACAAAAAATATCGTCAACTAAATACTGTTTAGCATTTCATGCAAATTGTGGGATACAATTTGCATGAAATGTCAAACCCAGTTTTCTGGAAAATCAAAAAAAAAAAAAAAAAAAAAAAAAAATGTCGTCAACTAAATACCGTTTAACATTTCATGCAAATTGTGGGACGCAATTTGCATGAAATGTCAAACCGTATTTTCTGATAAGAAATCTAAAATACTATTATATGGCATGCATTAATGGAATAAAATTATTTGTGATGACAGAGTGCAACAGAAATAAACAAGGAAAATGCTTAAGTCATAAAAAGTTTAAGATTAGCATATTTTTCTAATTTGCATTAGTTCAGGTTAATAACCGGTTGTCCTAGTTATGCGAAGGTCATTTTCAGGGCTGCAAGGTTCATGACAGAATGCAGCGCATTTATTATTGGGCCTTTATTATATAATAATGGTAATAATAATAATAATAATATAATAATAATAATAATAATATTATTATTATTACATGAATTTATTAGTATTCTTTGTTTTTATTACAACTTTAGTACAATAATGAATCACCACCCACCGCCCCCATCCCCTCAAAAACAAACAAACTGGTACTCAAATAGACTTGTTAAAAGTTTAGGGCAAATATGGTAAGGAGGAAAAATATCCGAAAACTTTAGGTAAAACTACGTCACCCATTGATTATGGATGCGGGCATGAAGGTCCTGATCAGACTGCGCATGCGCAGTCTGATCAGGGCATTCTTTGCCCGCATATGGTAAAAAAGGCACTTTTCTTGAGTTCAAGGTAGTTATATATATATATTTTTTTTCAATGTTTACATATGTGTGTTTTAGGTGATGGTTATTGAAGAAGCTGTACGTTATATTGATGAACTCCACCGAGCTTTAGCGAGCAGACTAACAAACAAAGGTAAATAACGTTCATCTCACACCATTCACCCAACCCACTCTTCATATCGCTGTAGAAAGCCGATTACCAGTACACAGTCGATCTACATCTACCAAAGGATACGCAGTTTTTTTTTTAACCCAATTATGCCGAGTGGACTTTTATAATAATCTTTTTGTACACGTCCAGCCCTTGTTTAAGGGGTGTCCGGTTTTATTTACAAGAATTCATATACTCGTATTTTAATGCAAACAGTGTATGTAGCCTGTTCTTTGAGGAATAATAATAATAATAATAATAAATAAAGTGACGTTTTACGTCCTCCAGACAAGTATTTAACGTATGCTGATCAGAAAACATTCCAAAATAGCAGGGATCCTTTGGAAGTACAGAACAAATTAAAACACACGTACGCACGCACACACACACAAGAAAAAAAAATCGGAAAATAGCAGAATCGATTTCATTGACATTGTTGAGTCTGTTATGAAAAATAATTGAAATTTACATACCTCTCACACCTCTAAGCGTCAATTTTTGCTTCTTTTTATACTCTATCCCAGTAAACATTTTACATAAATCTATAGCGGGCCGTTATCGGGGCGTCAGGGTAGCTGCCGGGCCGATAACGGCCCGCTGTAGATTTATAAATAATGCTAGCTGGGATTTATGTATAAGAAAGGCGAATGGCAAAAAGGACACAGTTATACACTAACATGGTAAAATATAAGTTTTCAAAAGTGAAGTAAATATGCTAAATATGCACAATGAGCCCAGGTCGGCAGATTTTCCTTCCGATTAACCTTATCATGATGCTGAATAAATTAAGATGCCACGCCCACTTCTAATTGTCAGCCAATCAGATTGCTTGATCCAGGTTGTTGATAAAAATTCACACACTGAGTGAAAACAGTGCAGATCCAGGTCAGTCTTTCTGAAGAAGAAGCTTACTGATCTGGTGCTACATTGTTCGCAAAGACAGGGCATATCCGGGTTCAGCAGGACCAGGATTTAAAAAAAAAATCATGCATGTCAAAGTACCAGTATATTTTAATGGCTGTAATAGCAAGAAATATCATATTTTTATTTGGGTTAATAACGATAGTTCAAAAGAAATGGACATATGGCGAAACACTAGGGACTCATTCTCGTGATAAGGGTCATGTGACCACCATGTATTACACGACGGGAACCACCCAAACTGTCTTTTGACGTCAGAATCCGAAATAGCCACCAACCCACGTTCTTTATCGTGTCGTCTGCAGGCCCTGATCTTATTTTATGTTCTTAATGACTTTTCGATTATCAAATTACAACAACACACTCGTTCTCGATGAGTGTAATCAGAAGAATTTATATTATTTCGTCATTTTTATTGCGTTTTCCCACTGCTATCATTTTGGTTTGAGATTAACGGAGTTTTGCGCATGTCTGTGAAGAGCTGAGTGGCAGAGCAGATGTCTCGTGCGCGTGTCATCCCATGGAAACATATGTCACATAATGATTATACTGCGTGCTTGGCGTGTCGCGCAGACTGTGTCCGCAGTAAAAACTGGTCATTTAAAATTAACCAATTCTGCCTGTATTTATTGATGCCAATTTTCTTGAAGAGTTACTCGTAAAAGTTTTATAGTGCTGCCGTAATCAGAAATTTAAAGATATGAAAAATAAATCATTGATAATTACATACCATTTTTATGATTATAGTTCCTCGTCAAGACATGTACACGAAAAAAAATGAGAAAATAAATAAAATAAATAAAATAAAAAATAAATAAAAAAATAAGACAAGGCGTGGTTACTGAAAATAATAATGATATAGTTTGTTTCATTACGAGCATAAGTGTGTCACTTTTTTTTTTTTTTTGTTTTACTCTTTAAATGGTTAAGACAATTTGTAGCAGACAACATTCTAAAATTGATTTTGCTATTTTTCAGAGAAAACAATATTTTCATGTGAATCGTCTGCATTCACATGAAATATAAAGTCTTATTTTATCTGAAAAATGATTTTTAAAAAATGATTTCAGTGTGTCGTCTGTAGTGTAGTTGTGATTAACGCTTTAAGGTTGAAACTTCAAGGCACTCTCTAATGACACAGCTAAGAAAATATAACTAGTATAATTTCGAAGTTTTATTCCTTGTAGCACGTCTAATGGAATGTCTGAACATATGTTACTTTGTGACAATGCATACTAATAAGCAGGTGATCGCAGCATGTAGGTAGATTTAATGAGGAATCGTAACAAAGGAAGTTATAAGTATTAAACTCACGTTAGCCCAAAGCGTGCTGACGATAGAATCACCTGACGACAAAAGAGTGATTTTTTTTATTACTCCCATCCCTTACACTTAAATAGGACTTGCTTTTTCCTGCCACTCGGAGACGATTCGATGGAATTTTATTTAATACACGAATCAATCAATCAATCAATCAATCAATCAATCAATCATTCAATCAATCGGTCGGTCGGTCGGTCGGTCGGTCGATCGATCGATCAATCAGTCAAACCTGTTTTACGGAGCACCTGCTAAGGGAAAGCCAAAACGACCTTGCTCAAGACAAGTGCTTGCTAAATACAGGTATATTTACACTTACTTTCCTTTTATGGGACCTAATAAAGCTGGCCTTTAGATACAGGTGATTACTAAAAATACAGATGGTCTTTAAGATAGATTTGACTTCTAAATAAAATGTCGTCTGCTAATATTTAAATTCAGCGATTTAAGAGTTAAATTTTCAATCAATACTGTGAGAACAATACTACATTGTCTTTGCGATGACGATGTTTTGGCGGGAAAGAGAGTATGGGAATTTAAATAGCAGAAACAGCTTGCGACATTCTGGAGATGTCGTGTGGAGGGTTGGAACATATGTTGCGAAATTAAAAATGAAATAGGGAGTCAGATTGTCATTAATAAGACATCACAGCTGGGTAATTTTTCATCAAATAAGTGGACAGGGACGGACGACAAAAGCCCTTATTTGATATGTGGCCGCATCACTGTACATAGACTGGCTCCAGTCTCCAGTGACTAAATATTTTTCTCATAATCCTGTTTGATAATCCACTAAAATAAAACAAAAAAACAAAACAAAAAAACTATCATGACTATAAAGGCTGGTCACTAGTGACCAGCCTTTATAGTCATGATATTACTTTGGTTTTATTTTAGTGGATTATTAAACAGATTATAAGAAAAATATTTTGTCACTAGAGACTGGAGCCAGTCTACACAGTACAGAGTATAAACCGAGCCTCTGCCATTTTGTTGGACCGTACGCCGTGCGTGGTAGAGTATGGAATTAGAGGAAATCTTTTTTTTTTTTCTGTCAGTAAATCTATATACTTGTGTCCTCGAACAGTGAGGGCCAGTGAGTTAATGTGATCGTTCACAGTTTGTTCACTCACTGGCTCTCACTATTCGAGGATACGAGTAGATTTACTAGCAGAATGAGTTAATGTGATCGTTCACAGTATGTTCAGGGGGTGGTTGGGTGAGGCAAAGGTGTCGTGTATCTTGCGTCACCGGGCGTTCAACTGATATTGGCTTACAGCTGGGCAAGGCCTGCTGTCCTTGCAGCAGGTAAGGGTCTATCTCTCTTCTCCGTTTCTCTGGGCCCACAAGGGTTGACGTGTCGTTAAACCCCAACACAATCAAAACTAATAGATTGTTCAGGGACATTGACGGCCTTTGCTTTGAAGAGTTTCAACACCAGAAAAAGTCCCTTATGTCATATGCATACAACGAAGGACCAGACCAGCTTGCATATTCACGCAGTCTGGTCAAGGCTTCCGTTGACCGCTTATAGAATGGTGGATATTGTAGAACATTTGGACGAACAGACATCACGAAAACATGCCTATATAATTTTGACCCCCTTAAACCCCACTCTTATATAGTAAAACTAGGATTTACAGGGTATACATTATTTTTCTTATTTATGCTCAAAAATATAGATTGTGGTTACTCGTTAGAACCGCCTCGTCGAGGCGGTAGGCGGTTCTAACGAATATCCACAATCTATATTTTAGCAGAAATATGAAAAATATCAGAATTTTTTATCTTAAAATTTTCATTTTTTGGGGGGTAAAATTCAGTATATTTGAATAGGCATGTTTTCGTAATGAAAGGCCCTGGCGGTTGCCTTTGGTGATCGGGCCTTCGTTGTGCGCATACTTTTCGTATTACTATTTTTATTATTTCTCACTCATTAGAAGCTCCTCAGCATTCCCGCACAAAAACATATGTGTGTGGATACTCATTAGAGGCGTCTCAATGAGGCGCTTCTAATGCGTACCCACAACATGTGCATCTTTTGTTGAGAAATGAAATAATAATCGCCTGATACTACGTCTTATCGAGAGGTATGGTTTTTAATGTTGTTATATTTTGTTTCTTTTCAGATATGACTTCAGCCAGGGACGGCGACAAAGATGAGAAAATAAAAGAATTGATTCACAGTTTCATTCCCGCGAATTTCTACGAGAGACAGCCACCAAAGATTGACCTAGAGAAACATCAAAGGTTGCCGACATACTTGTTACAAAATAAAGTGAAGAAACCTTCAAAACTTTCTAATTCTGGTACGTTTGAACTTTACCACTCTTTTGGCTAATTCAGCAGACGACAAATTGATGATAGTTTTCTTATTTTTCAAAACAAAAGCAGGATTTGACATTTCATGCAAATAGTCTCGAATGGAGACAATTTGCATGAAATGTCGAATCTTGTTTCCTGGGGAAAATATTTTAAAATGTCGTCTGCTGAAAAATGTACACAGTGCGCTAAGTGTTTATAGAATGACTTCTTTTCTTTACTCTATCTAAACTATACAAACTGACAACAGACACACATCCACGGAAATAACACTGACAAGGAAATATTTATCTTCCTTCTCACTGGGGGCTAACCTTAACGGACAGACGTTGCGCCCAGCAACTCAGCTTTAAAAGTGTGAAAAAAACAAAAAACAAAAAACAAAACAAAAAAACAACAACAAAAAAACAAACAAACAAACAAAAAAACAAACAAAAAAAAAACAACTAGAAATGCAACTTCCTGGTGGTAAAAATATCTCCCAGAACAAAATTGCGACACAATCTTCAACTGTACTTTATCGGAGGAGTATTTGATGATAATTCTGGGATAATTTTTCCTATTTCTCCATTAAAACATATGTTGTGGGTACTCTTTAGAAGCGCCTCGGCGAGGCGCTTCTAATGAGTACCCACAAGATATGTTTTTATAGTGATATAAGAAAAAATATCCCAGAATTATCACCTGATACTCAACCTCAACAAGTCCTCTGTTAAATTATGTGCATCTAGACATTTGCAAAAAATGCCAGGCTCAGACAGCAGGTTATTTACCTGTCATAAATATCTCCCAGTAAAAAAATGGAGACACCATTCGACTGGAGTTTGACTTTATATGCATTTGGACATTTGCAAAATTTGCCAGGCTCAGAAAGCAGTTTAATTTCATAAATACCAACGTTGCGCGGTCAAGGGAGACAATATGTAGCTATTTAAACGTATTATATACGTTTTGTTATTGTCCATGTTTTCTGTGTGTTAAAACGTATCATTACGACAATATTCTAATTTGTCTTGGTTTGTTTTTCAGGTTGTTCTGTTTGAAACAGAGGACAGAGAGAAAATGGTGCAATATTTAAAGTCTGTGATATATAAACAATTAAACTTTATAATCGCCATGTTTATCCAGTATTAAAGCTAGTTTATACAAGAGAAGACAACCTGCTTTTTCCATGGACTAGATTCATGCTCTCTAGTATTACAATATATTCGGACATTATGGAATATATAAATCTCGCTATCAGATCATCGGAGAACTTGCTTCACACTTTTATTCAAGATGGAACGTCTTGGCAAAGAAAGCAAAAGACAAGTTCTGCTGTAACCATAATAAAAGATGACGATGTCAAGACGTCATGAAGCCTTTTTCGACGCAGATTATCAAACGCAACCAAATATTAAGGTATCTATTTATTATTTATTTGACTTTTTATAATGAATTAAGCTTAGATGTTTTACCAAAGAACTCTTTAAGTATTTTACGATTTTATATGCCCAACAGCAGTTTAAAAGTAATATGATTCATTTTCAAAATACCGCAGTGACCCTAAATATTGGGGCAGACAGGCTGAGCAGACAATGTAGTCCCAGAAATACAGTATTATAAGTAAATGCCATAAGTCTGTACAGTTCTGTTCGACCTTCTGAACAGTTTCTGTCTACAAATAGAACTGAAGAAAAACCCACAATAATGTAAAAGCAGACAAAACTAGATCAAAAACTTCTGTACGAAATAGCTGCACCTGCACTTGGAGGTTGCGTTTCTTTTCTCCTGTAGTATACATATATATTATTTTGCTAGCATTCAGTGCTCTTATAGTATTTCCTTCTTTTATCTTTCAGGAAGAAAATCAAGAATCTCAGAGAGGAAGAGTTTTGATGTACAACTGTGTTTTCCCAAACACCTGTAATGGATCCGTATGGCCTAGAAATAGCTGAAACTCCTGAAGGAATTGTGCTAAAACTTTATTTGACTATGTACACGTTCAAAAAACATTGTTTTATTTGTAACGGTGACCTTTAACTTGTAAACACTGACTTTGTCTGCTCTAACAGATTGTGTAAACATTCATTCTGTCGAAGTAAAAATTGGCGGAAAGTTTGAAATAAATACTTTGCCGCCTTGAATTCTGTTTGAATCATCTTCTACCAAATAGAGACAGTCAAATATATATTTCAGAAAACACACTGAAAACAACAACTCTCATTTGAAGTCTGAAACCATTCGGGTGGACAGTATTCTGTTTGTAAAAGAGGATCTAATTCTTCAAAGCTTTATTAACAAAGTGTCTTTTCTAAAGTAGATTTACTTAAGACTTTATCCATGCCAATGAAAAAAGGGCGACCCTGTCTATGTCGTATTTACGTGGTAAAGTTGATTGGACTGAGAAAATTTACTCGCCAGGTGTGATCGTGGACCTTATCATAGTTAAATTATCAAAGAACGTGATGCCCACGTTTAATATGGAAACTATGATAGCCTCCATCATATTTTCGGCGATAAAAATTGGCACAATGTGTACGCAAAGTATTTGTTACAGCTTTTATGCCATATTGTATTTGGCAAGGAATCTTTGCTCGTTTCAGCAAGGCTTAACCCTTAAAATGCCAAGAAAACCTGCATCTGAAAATGTCGTCTGTTTATGTCGTCTGCTGAATATTCTTGCAAACTTTTCAAACCTTATTTGCATACAGGCAAACAGTGTGGACCCTGATCAGACTGCTCCTTGAGGAGCAGTCTGATCTGGGTCCACACTGTTTGCAAAAATGAGTTTTAAAATCACAAGCAGATGACAAAGCAGACGACAATTGTTGTGAAATTTAAAGTTAGCTACATGTAAATAAAAATTTCTGCAAGCCTGAACCATTTAGAAATACTCTACCTGAAATTTCGAGACACTAAGTAGACAAAATTGTCAAAAAAAAAAAAAAAAAAAAAAAAAAAAAAGGGAACGAATTCTATTTTTAACCTAATGCTTTTAGGCCGACCCTGCAGCTGTAGCTTTTTAACAAGATGGTTCATTTTGTTCATATCAGTGTTGCCTTAGACTGGCCCCAGTCTCTAGTGACACAATTTTTTCCCTTATAATCTGTTTAATAATCCACTAAAATAAAACCAAAGTAATATCATGACTATAAAGGCTGGCCACTAGAGTCTCTAGTGATCAGCCTTAAAAGTCATGATAGTTTTTTTTTTTTTTTGTTTTATTTTAGTGGCTTATCAAACAGAATTATGAGAAAAATATTTAGTCATTGGAGACTGGAGCCAGTCTAGTGTTGCCTTGAACATGTTGAAGAGTACTCATATACTCTGTGTTTGGGAAAGTTTGCCATAGTTTGAGCCATTTCTTGGGAAAATATTTTCTAATATGCGAATGATTCAAAACCAAGGCCAATCTGCGGTCTGGGCAGGCATAGGCGTAGCACTCATTACGCCATTACGTATATGCGTTTGGAAACTTGTTTCAAAAAAGGGAGATCACCTGACATAAAATATTTTTCTCCAGTATTGTAGGGGTTGTTTTTAAAGGAAAGAATTTGCTCTCTCCCTCTGGGAGCAATTTTTTCCTTTAAGAATAACCCCCATTTCGGAAGCAATACCGTTTTTTTTTTTTTTTTTTTTGCTAGAATTTTCCTGGGTATAAATGCGTAAAAATTAGCCCGCTCTGGAAATGTCACAGGCAAGTTTTCTCTGTTTACAATATTGGCCGTATCAAGCGAAAAGATGTCTTCGAACAAACGAGAAATGCAGATTCAGATAATGTTGCGCATGCGCAGAATCTCAACTGGGTCTTTGCTCTCTATTGATACACACTGTAGTACCAAATAATTCTGTAAGCGGACAACGCACTCTGATCAGACTGCGAGGGCCTACGTTGTCTGCAAATGGATGGAAGACGGCGTTTCGCAAGGCATGGCGACCAGATTGCTTGTACACAGAAATGAAAACAGAAGCAGAAAAAGCCGGCCTCGGTGGCTCAGTTGGATGCGCGTCCGATTGGAGACCAGGAGGTCGCGGGTTCGACCCCCGCCGAGGTCGGCAACATTCTTTCGTGGAGATTGATCATGAAATATTTTCTACGGTCATTCTCTCCCTTCCGCTGATTCAAGAAGGGCAGTTGTCAGTTTCTGGCGAAAGAATGTGCACAATACTGGTTAACCGCTTAGAGGACTAAGCCTGCCCAGTAAACGTGTGGTTAGGTAAACTGACCGCGCTCGACATGACCCCACTGGGTTGACTGGGCCGTAAAACCTCAACACAAACAAACAAGAAGCAGAAAAGACCACACCAGACTACCTAGTTGAGCGAAATGTCTGTCTTCATTACTCTAACACAAGCAACATATCCCCACAACACAGTGGGTTTCATTGTTTTATTTTCATGATGCGCTTAAATAAATTTAATAAAAAAGTATTGTGTTTTTAGTGTTTCGAATCCCATGAATAGAAAGATCCTAACAACAGAAGGGAATGAATACTCCAAGGGAAATAACTTTGACATGGGATTATTTGCACACCCTCCCCACAACCCTTTCTCATGGACTACTCTTACAGGAAGGAACTGACTTCCTGTAGAGTAAATTGTTTCCATGGAGAATAGCCCTCGGTTTTATCAGGTTTCAAACGCTAGGGAGAAAACTTCCTGTCTGCAGATATTATCTCCCTTTGCAGGAAGGTGGCAAAATGAGCCACAACGAGAGAAAACGTACCTTCTGACATGTGCAACCATCGAAGACTCAAATTAGCCTGCGCATTCGCGCAGTCTGATCAGAGTCTTCGTTGTCCGCATGAAGAAACTGCATACGTGGCTATCCAAAATGCGCCCAGTGAAGATTCTGATCAGACTGCGCGAATGCGCAGGCTGATCTGAATCTTCGCTGGGCGCACATGTCCAAATGTACGTTTTCTGACATAGGGCTCATATGTGTCCATCTACCTTAAAGTTCAATCCTCAACAAACGTTGAGATGAGCTGAGTTGAAGTTTATCGTCCCAGTCAATAATATGTCAGCCATTTCGAGACATTACCTCCGTATTGGTGGGACTGGTACATTTGATTGTGTTGGGGTTTAACGACACGTCAACCTTTGTTGGCCATTTTGTGCCGTCTCACAGAGAAAGGGAGAAAAGTGATAGAAGAGATAGTAGAAGAGATAAAAGAGAGGGATAGGGAAGAAAGAGAGAAATGAATGAAAGTGACGGAACAGAAGAAATAACAACATTCCCCCTCTACCCTTACCTGCTGCAAAGACAGCAGATCTTGCCCAACTGCAAGCCAATATCAGTTGGGTGTTTCGGTGACAAAAGCTACAGTACACCTACGCCTCATCCAACCACCCCGGTACCTGAGACGAATAATGAACTAAAAAATAATTGAAGATACCCAGGAAATGCCACAATCACAATCACGAAGCACAGCCCTCCCGAGGCAGCAAAAGAAGGAGAGATGAAGAACAAATGAAGACAAAACAAATGCCGCATACGAAGCACCAACGCACAACAAAGAAGAACTGCAACAGAGGAACTGCCCTAGAAAAAAAAAAAAAAAACAAAAAACAAAAAAAAAAAAAAAACAAAAACAAAAAAAAAACAACAACAATAAACTACTGGGTGCATCACGAAAACACGCCTATATAATTTTGACGCCCTTGAACCCCACTTTATATAGTAAAACTGGGGTTTACAGGGGTATACATTATTTGTCTTATTTCTGCACAAAACATAGATTCTGGGTACTCGTTAGAACCGCCTCGCCGAGGCGGTTCTAACGAGTACCCACAATCTATGTTTTGTGCAGAAATATGAAAAATATCAGTTTTTTTACCTGTAAATTTTCAGTTTTCGGAGGTGAAATTGTCTTTATATTTGAATAGGCGTGTTTTCGTAATGGCTTCAAAAACGTCTCCCCGTTCCTCACCATAGTGCAGATTGTATTTTCATTTCCTTTGGGATCACTGGGCCCATTGTGGTATCTTTGAAACCATTGAGTTCTGCTCATGTATACGCTAGAGGGCGTAAGCAGTGTTGCAAACTTCATTACTGCTTATGAAGAGTCTCAATAAAACCGAGACTCCCATTTTCTATCTGTAATGTGTTCTTTGTTTCTAATGGCGATGTTTTAGACTTTTATTCTACCAGTTTTACTCGCACGACACTAGACTGGCTCCTGTCTCCAGTGACTAAATATTATTTTCTTATAATCTGTTTAATAATCCACTAAAATAAAACCAAAGTAATATCATGACTATAAAGGCTGGTCACTAGTGACCAGCCTTTATAGTCATGATATTTATTTTTGTTTTAGTTTAGTGGATTATCAAATAGGATTTTGAGAGAAATATTTAGTCACTGGAGACTGGAGCCAGTCTAGCACGACACTTAATCCTTAATTCTGATGCAGTTCCAAAATATAAACATATGTTCAGTCCGCATACGTGCCCTCTACCTTATCTGTGAAACATGACAGTGAAAACAGTCCTGTCTTAACGCTTAGCACTCTGGGTAAAAATTTCAGACGACATTTTGAAATATTTTTCTTATTTTCCCCAGAAAACAGGTTTTGACATTTTGTGCAACAGAGACAACTTGCATGAAATGTCAAATCCTGTTTTCTGGGAAAAATAAGAAAAATATCAATTTGTCGTCTGCTGAATCTGCCCAGAGAAGGATGAAGGTTAAAGACAGTTGATACACTTAGAAGATTTTCCGCCATTTTTTACAAGGGAGACAATTTTTGTGACTTCCTGTTTGCTTTCTTGTTTACCAAATCCCTTCTGAAAAAAGATCTACTCTAAAAGGGAGTAAATTATTTCCTTTTAGAGTAGACTCATTTTCAGAAAGGAGGCAAAAGCAATCTGTCAGTTACTGCACCTGAAATTGTATCAAAACTTATTAGCAGCTGTGTCTCAGATGAATAAAAATCCAATAGGTTGCCTTTGGATTACAGATAGAAAAGGGGAGTCTCGGTTTTATTGAGGCTCTTCATAAACAGTAATGGAGTTTGCAATACTGCTTACGCCCGAGCAGAACTTCATTTTCAAAGATACCACAATGGGCGCAATGATCCCAAAGGAAATGAAAATACAATCCGCACTCTTGTGGCAAACAAGCATATTATTTCTGGCCTGGATGGACAGGCCAACCGTGCTGAAATATTTTGTTAAAATCAGAATCTGAGCTTTCTTTGGCCCTTTATGCTGTTGGAGCCGGTGAGAAAACGAAGGTTTGGGGTCATATGTGACCAGTAAAGGCTCAAATCAGAATGCGCATGCGCACTGTCTTATCAGGATTTTGACGGTCCTGTTAAAGAATCATTGGATACTACAGCCCTTACAGATTACACAGTAAGTACCTTACAGACTGCTCATTTGCACAGACCTCACAGACTGATCAGGCCCAGATGTTATAAAACTTTTTTTCAAACTTTTTTTTTTTTCAAATTTTCTCTGCTAATAAATATGAAAATGCCAACAATAGTTGGCATTTTCATATTTATTAGCAGAAAAATTTTCATCCTCAGCTATGTTTAGCAAGAAAGAATTTGCAAATGCTAGTAATTTGAGAATTATTAGCAGGACACGTTTCATGCTCAGCTGAGTTGAGCATGAAAAAAGTTTTATAACCTCGGGCCCAGGGCCTTCGCTGTTCAAAGACACCCGTGAAGACTTTGTTATCATGACGGAGCTCGTACAATTGGCGAATAAGGATAAAATGTCTTTCCTTCTGTCGCCTTGGTGTATCAAAGGAACATTTATATATTTTTCTCATTGCCAACCGCCCACCAAAGAAGACGAATTGTAATTTTTTCGTATGCACCGACTGATCCAAATTTAATGCGCTTTGATTAACAATCAAGACTTTTAAGAAGGGGAGGAATGTTTCTTTCGTATTTTCAAATGGACATTTCAATAGATTTACATTTATTATCGCTGTAAATAATAGTAACCAGTCTCAATTCAAATCAATTTTAAGCCTCATAATGATCATGAAAATTCATCAGCCACGCCCATTTCATCCTTAAATCCTTTGAAGTCATTCATTCTGAGTGGTAACCGTTGGTGGGAGCATATGGACATACCACTAATTTCACAGGTAGCAGTTTGTCAACTGGTGTCCATCGATTTCTATAAGATGACCTCTAACAACAGCAAGGTCAGAAGAGCAAACAACGAACACGTGGTTCCTCGCGAGATTCCAAGAGACTTGGTGGGAATCTCGCGAAAAGGAAGAATAGCTCATTGTTATACTCGTCATTTGGGTCAGAGGGTAATAGAATTCATGTGAAGATTGAACTTTTTGACCATATACAAGTTGAAGGAAAGTTTGGGTCAACAAAGTGGCGATTGACTTCCGCCATTGTTAAACAAAACGGTCAGTGTGTTCACTTTGCATTTAAAATAGCACTTTTTTGAAATTTGATAATTTCCATTAAAACTTAGCAAGCACAGGCCACCTGTGACCGATGGCCGTAACAACAACAACAATAGCAACAACAACAACTGCATCAATAATAATAATAATAATAATAATGAAGAAGAAGAATGATAATAATAGAGTACTCCTGAGATTTTTTCCTAACACTTACCAGGCTATGTACAACTTCAGCAGACGACAAACTGATGATATTTTTCTTAGTTTTCCTAGAAAATAGGATCTAACACTTCATGCAAATTGTCTCCTAAGGAGACAATTTGCATGAAATGTGAGATCCTATTTTCTAGGAAATCGGAGACAATTTGCATGAAGTGTCTGGTCGTATTTTCTAGGAAAAATAAGACAAATATTCTAAATTGTCGTCTGCTGAAATTTTTACCCAGCTTACTAAGCACTAAAGAATTGACCACCTGAACAGCCAGCATATTTACGCAGTCTAATCAGCGCCTTCGCCGGCGGATTCAAAGGATACTATAGAATGTATCCACGACCAACAAAGGCTCTGGTGCACAAATGGATTCGATAACGTTTGCGGTCCGGACATGTTCTAAAGATTCTTAGTCTCGGGCTACGGCTTAACTCTTTCAGCCTGGCAGACCAAAACAGATACCAGTGCAAACAGTGTAGACCCTGATGAGACGGCACATAATGCGTTGTGCGGCGTCTGATCTGGGTCTTTACTGTTTGCCCGGTTGTGACTGTCTGAATACCTAGAATAGAATACGAAAGTGATAACAATAACACTAAAACTGGGCATTTTTTGTTTGTTTTCTAGAATAAATTAATAAAATAAGTAAAATGAACAGCTTTATACAAATTGAGGGTTTAGCCTTTGCACTAGAGGCACAAGTTTGTTATAAGAGATGGGTCGATTGTTTACTCTCGAGCCATAGTATACAAACGCCAAAATTTCCTTAAGGTAGATGTCCACGTGATTATCATTGACCAATGTAATTAGACCGCGCGTTAGACGAAATCCAGGTAACGGTTATTAATAGCCGTGCTATCGTGCTTTTCTTGTCGCTGTGACGTCAGAATGCTATTGATAGAGGGTTATCTGTAAAACTTGGGACATTGGCAAACAGTGCAGACCCAGACCAGACGCCACAGAACGTGGCGTCTGATCAGGGTCTGCACTGTTTGCTTAAAATACAGTAGTTTAAGGGTTAAACGAAACAGTCTTAAGTTCCCGTTCAGGACCATTGCCTCAGCCTACACCCCGAGACAATCGACCCACCAGTGCTATTAGTGCTTTGATTTTCTTTTTTTGTCAACGTTCACTTCAATGTATATCAGCAAAATTCAAGATCCCCTTTTAACCCATTTTATTCTGGAGACCCCCAAAAGGGTAACTGGCAAACAGTGCAGACCCAGATCGGACGCCGGTTTCCGCTATGTCTGATCAGGGTCTTCACTGTTTGCAAATAATTTAGCTATTGTTCTCTAGGAATATCTAAATCACATATCCTGAGATACCTAAAATTAAAATTCGACTCTTCCACTATATAGTGTAGGGGAGTATATTCTAAATTGGGCTAAAAACTGAGCGATTCCAAAAACAATAATCCTTTTTGACTTGGGGTAAAAAGCAATAGTAATTAACAAGTCTTAGAACACATCTTTAACTTCCGTATTCATGATAGCATTTGAGCTTTCGGTTTTTGAGTTTTACACATGAATACAGTTGAAACTCAACACATGCTTTTTCATTCCCCGTGGAGCCACCTGTTGTTAAACTGCTTCTGCACTGCTTTAACCCATTGTATACTGAATAGACTCTCCCACACTATATATAAGAAGAGTCCAATTTCAATTTTAGGTAAGTCCGGCTATGAAATTTACATATTCCTAGAGAAAAATGGCTAAACTATTTGCAAACAGTGCAGACCCTGATCAGACGCCGCGTTCTGCGGCGTCTGATCTGGGTCTGCACTGTTTGTCAATTACCCTTTTACGGGTTTCCCGACTACAATGGGTTAAATAGGGCATTTTACTAATCACTTGGAGAAAAAAAAAAAAAAAAAAAAAAAAAACTGCACAGAATTTTGCTAAACCTTTTTCTTCATCAACTTTTTCTGGGCTATTCCGCTGCATGAACCAATTATAATCAAATCTTATAATCTTATAAGCCATATAAGCAAATAGGATACGGATTAATATGCAAGTCGTAAAACTGCCTTCTGAATACATTAGAATACTGACTTGTATTCTTGTAATGCTACATGTTTGTTTATTTGTTTACCATAAAAAAGGAACATCGCCGAATTTGAGAAGTCGCATATATAGACTACTCAAATTTTTCTAAACAAGAAGAAGTAATCTGGACATAGTCTAAATAAAAGTTTATACAAAATAAACAAAATAAAACAAAAAAAAAAAAACAAACAAAAAAAAACAACAACAAAAAAAACAAAAAAAAACAAACAAAACAAACAAAAACAACAACAACAACAACAAAAAACAACAACAACAAAAACAAAAAACAAAAAAAAAAAAACTCAATTAACCTAAATAAAATTTGTACGAGTATGTGTCAGAATCTGATCAGTTTTTTTCTTGTAAACCTGAGAGAGAGAGAGAGAGAGAGAGAGAGAGAGAGAGAGAGAGAGAGAGAGAGAGAGAGAGAAGAAAAAATGCTTGAATATCATGTATTAATGTATTAACACCTCTTAGTCAGATATGAGATGGCGAGTTTGTTTTGTTTATTCTAACTAAATGTAGACTTTAAATTACGACCAACCCGAAGAAAAATCTCTGGACACCATAGCCAGAAAAAAGTCCCTGCTATATATGTGAACAGCATGAAACCATGCAAATCAGTATAAATCATTTTAAGGGGAATTCGTACACTTACAAGGGAGACAACTGTCGAAATTGTTTTGCTCTATTCTTGAAAGGAGTCTACTCAAAAAGGAAAGAATTTGCTCCCATTGGGAGCAAATTCTTTCCTTTTAAAGTAGACCCCCTTTTTCAGAAAATGAGAGCAAATGCTTTTCTTTAAGAATAGACCCCTTTTCAGAAGGGATTTGACGTAGGGGACGCAAATAGGAGAACATGAAGTCATACAAGTTGTCTCCCTTGTCAAAATGGTAGAAAACCCACTAAATGTATTCATTCACCTCAAAAAGTCTACAATTTTTTTGTCCTTGACAACATTTCCGTTCGGGGAAAGTGTGCCAGTCGGCAGCAAAGCCAACCAGGAAATGCCCTCCGCTGCTTTATCAGGCTGCCTAGCAACCGTGTCTCCAAGGCAACCATTCTCGTCTAGATACGTCTTCATCGCATCTGTGGCAGTTATTCCGGGACAACCAGCGTTGACTAGGATATTGCGTCTTTGATCGTTCCTGAGATCTCGCGAGATGATATAAGCCAATAGATTCTGAAAGACGCCAATGGCCTCCATAATTCTGCCAGGCCAGCCATATTGAGACCAAACTCCGGCTTTTATTGCTGCAAGATATTTTTCCGTCAGCCTATCTAGTTCGTAAAGATTCAGGGTTTCCGGGTTAATCGTCTGACGTAACGCAGGGCTGACACTTGAAAATAGTCCAAGTTCGCTAGACAGTATAACAATTCTTCCGTGGGGCCGCGTGAGGGGTAAGAATAATTTACACATGCTAATTGTTCCACGCACATTCGTTATTACACTTAATTCAGCCTGCCTATGCATTGATAATGGAGAATCTTTTGGAAAAATCGTCCCAGCGTTGCAGACGAGAATGTCAATTCCGCCATATTTGTCATCGACGAATTCTCTGATCATTCGGGCACTTGCCGGCTGTGTTACATCCAGTTCGAGCCAGATGGGATTCAGACCTTCTAATTTTAATTTCTCGCAGGCCTGTTTGCCTTCCTTTGAATTTCTACCTGTTAAAATAACGTCACCAGGGAATTTTTCCAGCAGTTGCTTGGCAACGTAAAAGCCAATACCCCTGTTAGCGCCGGTTACGATAGCAACTTTACGTCCCATGTCTGAAAGAAAACAAACATCTTGAATAATAACAATAAAACCTAAAAAATTGCCTTTGGAAACACAAACACATACACACGCACGCACAAATAACGAAAAGCGGAGACTTGGTTTTATTAAGTATCTTCATATGCAGCAATGAAGTTTGCCAGGCTGTATGCGCCCCCGCCCCCCCTCCTCCCCCCCCCACCCAGCAACGGCTTAAGCGGTATCCGATTTTCAAGGTCCCGCTATGAGATTTTAGAATCCATCATGAGTGTCCATGCAGGATAGGGAAATCTCACCCGAGGGGTAGGAATTTCAACCAGGGACGAGGCTTGCCTCGTCCCTGGTTGAAACTCCTACCCCGAGGGTGAGATTTCCCTATCCTGCATGGACTGGCTCATGATGGATTCTTTTTTTTCCCACCTTTAAGTGGATTGTTCCTAGGACCAGCGTGGTCATGTGAGTTAGAAGTTACTCACATAGGCAAAAAGCCTATCCCATATAGGCAAAGGTGGGAGAAAAATGTCTTCGGGTCATTTGCGAACAGTTAAAGGAGAACGCAATATAAGTTGTAAGTATATCTTGGAGTAAAGTGCTTAACAAGCCATTTATTTTGATGCCAGACTTTTCAAAATCGGCCTAGAAATAAGCAAGTTATGGTGGTTTGAATATATTTAAAACGGCTGTCATGGATGCCGCCATATTGTAGGCTTTTAGACGTCACACAGCCCAAATTAAATATGCAAAACCAAATCATAAAGGATTTTTAAGAATAATTTTGCTACAGATTTTTTTTCATAATCTTTTAATTCTTGTGACAAGCAATCATTTCCCCCAAAATAAAGCAACTTTATGAGAATAACTACCTTTGTGAAACGAATTTTAATTTTTATGAAACCTCATTAATTATTCAAAATGGCGGCGCCCATACCACCAATGTTAAACTATTCAATTGTCTATAACTTACTTAATTTTCCACCGATTTTGATCAAATTTGTGTCAAAATTCATTGTTTGTAAAGTTCTTTACTCTAAAGCACAATACCTTTTAAGGTTGCATTCCCTTTTAAGATCCAGATCAGGCAGTGAAGCCATGTAGTCTGTGCTGGAATTTGCTTTATGTCATAATATTCTACAGTAATCAATAATTCTGTAAACGGACGGTGAAAACCCTGGTCAGAGTGTGAGGCGTCCTGTACCCAAAAGGAAGATTTCCTCTTGGTGCGGCATGCATTTTTAACTGGAAGCGAATCACGCAGAAACCCAGTAAGCTTTTTACATAAATCTATAGCGGGCCGTCATCGGCCCGTCAGCTACCCTGACGGGCCGATAACGGCCCGCTATAGATTTATAAAGAATGCTAGCTGGGAACCATATTATATCTGTCATTAATCTCCGCTCTGTGGCGTCTTCACCGTTTGCTCTGGTAGAATACTTAAGGTAAGTAAGGTAATTTAATTCAAATGGACCCCATCGAAGATTTTTGAATCCCTCCATTAAATAACCCTGGATCCGTCCAAATCCCCCTCCCTCCCAGGTGGCATAATGACACAATTCGATCTTTTGTATATTTAGAAGACGGTATCCATCTCATTGCCTCAAAACCATTCAACGTCTCAACAGTACAAATCAAAATAAATAAATACAGGTATAATGCGCCTTATAAATACGTAAACATATCTTAACACGAAACTTGAAAGAAACAAGTTTTCATTCGACAGGTTTGAAAGCAAATTGAAACTCAAAACTGACATCAAAGTTGAATCGTTGTTCTAAAATTGATACAAAATGACAATAAAGTGTGTATATTAAATAGTACAACGTACGAGCAAAAACAAAAATTAACATAAAATATTGTATCTTACCTGTGTTATATCTCTCCTTCGCAGTTCAATATTTAGACGGTGTAATAGAAAACCAATCATGTTGTATTGATCCCATATCGATCTCTTCTTCCTTTACAGATATTTGGTTTAAAGGAATCATACTGGGGGAGATATGTTTATTTTGTAGTGTAAACATAAGCAAGTGTATGGGCTTTTGAAAATATAGGTGTTCAGCATACAGACTAGACTGGCTCCAGTCCTTTTTGTTTTATATCTGTTTCTCTCTTTCTCTACATTATTTTTTTATCATGATCCTCTTTGATCCAACTTCAAGTTACCTAATGCTGAACAAAAAGGACTGGTAACAATTGTGGAAGGTTCTGAAATATGATCCACCTTCCATAAATTTAGATAAAATCGGCAAGCAATTAGGATGCTATAAAATAGCCATAGTTCTTTCTTTCTAGCCAAGGGACTGAAGTAAACAAAAATTCTACAAGCTATACAAGTGTTGTGTCCCCTCAAAAAAAAAAAACAAAACAAAAAAAAACAACAAAAAACAAAAAAAAACGAAAAATAAAGAAAGGGTCTGGGGCCAGACTACATACAGACCAAACATGGTTTCCCACGCATTTACATTTGTAGAGTCTGGAAGAAGGCTGAGGGTTTCAACTCCTTTCAAGGGAATTAAAGGAAAATCACATTTGATCGTTATTATCCCCGCGCTTTTCGAAGAAAAAGCTAGAACCTCGACATTTTCATAGGCGATAGCCCTACGGAAGAGGACTGGAGGAACACATTCGGAATTCTGATGTAACCCCTGGGGGCGGGGGCGAGGGGGTGGGGAGGTGGCCCCGAAGGGTCCAAAATCCATTTTGTACAAACATAGTCATGTTGCATATCAAATCGAAGGTAATGAAGAGTAAAATATAGTGGTGCAAAAATTTTGCCCTTGGGCACTAGAGGTCAAAAAGTAGGATTTTGGGCCATTTTTTTTATTGTCACGCAACTCCTCTTAGGTTTTGTGAGCTAGAACTTTGAAACTGTCACAGCCCTATGGATGAGAAATGGAGGAACGTATTCGGAATTTTGATGTAACCCCTGGAGGCAGGGGGAGGGGGAGGGGTGAGGGGGGGGGCCCGAAGGGTCCAAAATCCATTTTGTACATAGTCATGTTGCATATCAAATCGTAGGTAATGGAGATTAGAATACAGTGGTGCAAATATTTTGCCCCGGGGAGCATGTCTGTGGGTCACTAGAGGTCAAAAACTAGTATTTCGGGTCCTTTTTTTATTGGCACACAATTCCTCTTAGGCTTTTTTAGCTAGAACCTTGAAACTGTCACAGGTAGTAGCCCTATGGATGAGTACTGGAGGAACGCATTTGGAATTTTGATCTGCACGGAGAAATGCGATGGCGCTGGCGCGGGGATATGCGATGGCGCGCCATCGACTTGCTCTAGTTCTTACATAAAACCTTACTTTTGCAATTCAAAACGCACAAAAAAAGCGACAAAGTCCAATGCACTCATTTTTTGATGGCCGAAAAACTGCGGGAAAGAGACGTCAGCTACTTTGCTGCTTCCATTCCAAGGCAGTTCTTCTTTGCGCGTTTGTTTTATCATTATGAGAGATATAGCAGCAGTATCTCTATTATCTCCCTTGACAGGTAAAGTCCAAGGTAGATCAAATACTAACCAGGTCCTTCTAATTGGAATCCTCTGCTTTTATCATAGGTCATCAGTAGCATTTAACAAATTCTTAACTTTACATTTCTCCATATCCACACAGAAAATTAATTAATATTATATATTTCATTGCATAGAAAATGTTTCTTTTAAATATTTTTAAAGCTGTATTGGCATATGACCTTGTTAAAATTAGATTTATTAAGGAAAAGGAAGTGATACTTAATGGAAACACTAATGATAAAAGCAGAGGAATCCAGTTAATTGCACCTGGTTATTTACAGAAAGTAAGCAAGAGAGTTAACTGACCGCTTTCTCCTATTGCGTTCGACTGGTACATGTAGTCAGGAGGTTTCAGGTTCGACCCCCGCCGAGTTGGAAACATTCTTTCGTACAGATTTGATCATGAAATATTTTCTAAGGTCATTCTCTCCCTTACGCTGATTCAAGAAGGGCAGGTGTCAGTTTCTGGCGAAAGAATGTACACAATACTGATTAACCGCTTAGAGGACTAAGCCTACCAAGTAAAAGTGTGGTCAGGTAAACTGACCGCGCTCGACATGGCCCCATTGAGTTGACTGGGCCGTAAAGTCTCAATACAGATTTGTCATTATTTGTTCATCATACCACCTTTTTTTGGTGCCTTGGGGATGCTGTGTGCTTCGTGATTGTTGCATTTTATGGGCATTTTTACGTATTTTTCTAGACCAGTGACGTAACGTAATGATTGACATGCAGGTGACGTAAGTGTGATTCTACAGCGCGAGAAACCCATCATTAAAAACCGCTTTTCTATCCGTTAAACATGGCTGTTAACACATTACGGCACACCATTCCTTGTAATGCTAGCATGTGCGCCAGGTTACAGCATTTCTTATGAGCCGGGATACAGCATTTTACTACAGGATTGCATAAGCGCCCAGCGAAGACTCAGATCAGCTTGCGCGGATGCGCAAGCTGATCTGTGTCGTCGCTGTTCGCCTGAAGACGCTTTGTATCCTTGGCTACCCACAGACTCAGCCCACAGAGTGCCTTGCAAAGACTCTGATCAGACTGGGCGGATGTACAGGCTGATCTCAGTCTTCGCTGGGCGCACATGCAATATTGCAGGAAAAAAAATACTGCGCTCTAGCCCATAAGATATAGTTGTCTCACGATGTAACTTGCATTCATGAATAAATATATGACCTGCGTCTGCACTGATAAAACTGAGGGCAGAATGTAAAACGGGCATGTGGAGCTCGACGATTAAACATTTATAGTCTGGCCGTACTGCGCATGTCTTGACGAATCTGTGCACATGCGCGGTGTAGTCTGCTCGACTGTACATATGCCAGAAACTAAGCTATGGTTTTGCAAGTCGGTATAGTTGATACACAATTACCATATTTTCCCTAAGTACTCGCACAGACAGTCTGAGCAAGCTGTGTAGACCAAGATCAGACATTACAGAACGTGGCGCCTGATCAGGGTCTACACTGTCCGCCACTCAACCAGTAAATTTTAGATACAGTATCACACTAGTACTGCAAAAATGTATTTGTTCAAATTTTAGGCCAAGTATAATAAAATAAAAATCTAAAAGGTCGCCTGTGGAAACAAGGAACACACAGACGAACGAAAATCGGTTTTATTGAGTCTCTTCTTTTACGGCACAGAAGTTTGTCAGGCTGTGTACGTCGTTAACCCTTAAAGCGCCATGCAAAATTTGTAGCAGACGACATTTTGAATTTTTTATTTATTATTATTATTATTTATTTTTCTGAGAAAATAAGTCTTGATGTTTCATGTGAATCATCAGCTTGGCTGATGATTCACATGAAATATCAAGACTTTATTCTCTGAAAAAATAATAGTAAAATTGTTTTCTGTTGCAGATGTGACTGGCGCTTTTAAGGGTTAAGGTTTGCGAATAGTTACGGTTAATAGTAAAAGATCTTATTAGTACTTTATGATAGTGCATCCAGGGAAAAGTTGGATCAGTTTGTACATCCATTAGTCTGATCAGTCTTTGGTAGGCGCTCTGTGGACAGCGAGTGTTCGAAAGAAGACTGTCGCGGATGTCCAGCTGACCTGAGTCTCTTGGCGTTAGTCATAAGATCAAATATCTCATATGTTATGACTCAGATAATATTTTACGGCGTAAAAAAGGTATATTTCTTTTCAGGCATTTTTGAATTTTCTTAACACTTAGCACTATGGGTAAAATTTTCAGCAGACGACATAATGAAATATTTGTTTTCTAGAAAACAAAATTTGTCATTTCATAGTAATTGTCTCATTTTTTTTTTTTTTTAAATTTTTCCCAGTAAACATGCTTTGGCATTTCATGCCGGTTGTCTCATAGGAGACAATTTGCATGAAATGTCAAATCCCTATTTTCTGGGATAAATATCTTTATTTTTTGTCTGGTGTAAGAAATGGACTCAACTGGCGCCGCAAGACAAATCGAAGTTCCAAGGGAAATAAATAGAATTAAAATATGTGCGATATTGAATCAGTGTTATTTCCCTTGCATCAGCTTTGCCAAAGTGGGTTTCAAGTTTCGCTGTACGATGTATTTCTTACGCAAGTTTTGTCAAATTAGTTGTGTCCAAATATTGATTTAATAATATTTTCTGAGCACTAAATAGTAATGTTTATTCATTATAATAAATATCTTGAAAATGTTTGTAACCCTTAATCATAACTACGGCAGACGACAAGGAGTTTTTATTATTATTATTATTATTTTCCAGGGAAAGTAAGGGTTGGCATATCCAGTCTTATTTTCTCTGAAAAAAAAAGGCAAAAAAAACCCCCAACAAAAACAAAACACACACACACACACACACACACACACACACACACACACACACACACACACACACACACACACACTTTTATAATGTCGTCTGTCCAAATCTGCTTAGCAATTTAAAGGTTAATTTCACGTGATAAAGAAGTAGTATGTAAATTTTATGCCGGCCTCGGTGGCTCAGTTGGTTGCGCCGTCCGACTGGAGACCAGGAGGTCGCGGGTTCAACCCCCGCCGAGGTCGGCAACATTCTTTCGTGGAGATTGATCATGAAATATTTTCTACGGTCATTCTCTCCCTTCCGCTGATTCAAGAAGGGCAGTTGTCAGTTTCTGGCGAAAGAATGTGCACAATACTGGTTAACCGTTTAGAGGACTAAGCCTGCCCAGTAAACGTGTGGTTAGGTAAACTGACCGCGCTCGACATGACCCCATTGGGTTGACTGGGCCGTAAAACCTCAACACAAACAAAGTATGTAAATTTAGTGGCGTTTGACTCATATTTGACCTGACAGCCCCATTTAGCTTTACAGTTACAGGGAAAGTTGACTACTGTAGCAAAAGAAAGTAAGACATCCTAATGAAATGAAATTCCTTGAACAGTTTCGGAGTACATGCCGTTTGAACAGTTTCTGTTTATAACTTTTACGAACCATGCTTTATTCAAGCAAACAGGGAAATCCCTGATCAGACGGGAATGAGAAGCAAATACCATGTTAACCCAAAGTATTTGAACGGACAAGTCTGTGCAAACAGTGTGGATCCAGATCAGACGCCGCAGAACGCGGCGTCTGATCAGGGTCTACACTGTTTGCCAATCATCAAGTAATTTTAGAAAAAAATCAACAGGTAAAAAAAAGTAAAGTGTACATTCATTTTTTTGGACAAGAAATTCAAGGTGTTAAGGCGTCCGAGACTTTAATTAGAGTAAATACGGTAGGTGAGCACATTGCTATACATTGCTTCTTGGAGTAAAACCATTAGATTTCGACCTCTCATTAGTGCATCAAGGACTCGAATCAAATAATCCACAAATTGAGAAAATATAGCTTTTAATATGTGCACCCAGAGAAAACTTGTTTAAACATCCACACAGTCTGATCAGTCTTTGGGGGTGCTCCGAGGATAGTTTTGTATTGAGGTTTTACGGCCCAGTCAACCCTATGGGGTCATGTCGAACGCGGCGTCTGATCAGGGTCTCCACTGTTTGCAAGTAGTTTAGCCATTTTTCTCTAGGAATATGTAAATCTCATAGCCGGACGTACCTGAAATTGAAATTGGATTCTTCCAATACATTGTATGGGAAAGTCTATTTAGTATACAATGGGTTAAACAGTATTGTGCACATTCTTTCGATAGTAAGGATTCCTGTAGGCTTCTTCGTGCGGTAAGGGAGAATGATGTGCGCAGGCTGATCTGAATCTTCCCTTGACATACGTCACAAAATATTTTTTTATCTCACGGTCGTCCTCAAATAATGTGTTATGGAATAAGATAAGCATTTCTCGTGTGTTGAATTTCTTGGAACTCCCAGCGCTTTAATGTGACAGAATGTAACGAGGCTCGAAGTTCAAAGGGAAATAATTAAGTGTAAAATCTTTGCTACATTGCAATGGTGTTATTTCCCTTGTATCAGAATCAAAACGCTAGATCCAGCTTTTTCTCTATTAAGAGCGGATAAAACAGCATATGTTTTGATATTTTTTCTTATCAAACTTCACTATTTTGTGAACAAATTCAGCAGACGACATTTGTTTGATTTATATTTTTCTCAGAAAGAAGGTTTTTGACATTCATGCAAAGCCTCCTAATTGTCGTATATTTAATTTGCCCACAGAATACGAGTGAATTAAAGGTGTCTTTTCGAACAAATCGGTATGTGAACTGTACATATTCAGTTCATCCAGTGCGGCCACAGTCTAGTCTTGCCCTAGTCTAATCATTGATTTCCCTTTTTTATATTTATTAAAAAAAAAAAATAATAATAAAAGAATCAGTCCTATTCAGTCTAAAAAAGAGCAAACAATCAGTTCTGTTCAGTATGAAATTACTGAAATGAACACCTACAGTCAGAGATAAAACTTAATGATGTAAAAAATAAGGGTTCTATTAACTCTTTCGGCGCAAAATTTCAGACTACATTTGTCGTCTGCTTTGTTGTTGTTGTTTTCTTTTCTTTTTTTAAACAAACTATCGATGGAAAGAAGTTTATATGTAAAGTTGAAGAAAGACTGAATGTCAAACAGCGTAGATCCTGATGAGACGGTTCATTATGAGCCGTCTCATCTGGATCTACGCTGTTTGCAAAAGCCTATTATTATCGCAAATGACAGTGAAAGAATAAAAGAGACATTTCCAATAACAAGGCGGGCAAATACAAGTGTAGGGACGTGTAGGGACTTGGGCAAGTCTACCACACAGTCCCATCAAGGTCTTTGCCCGTCATTGATACATTCCATAGTATCTAACCAAGCGACGACCCTGATAAGATTACGCGGGTGCGCATTCTAATCACTATCCGCTTATGTCCAAAGACATCTTGAGCGGCCCATAGGCCTTTGTGCCTTTCAGACAACTGCAAATCTTGAAAGCTTATAAACTTACATTCCAGCAAAACACAAAATGATGCAACAACGACATTTTAACGTCGCTGCAACGTCGTGATGCTGCGGGGACATTGAAATGTCGTTGTTACGAAGCTGCATATATGAATAATCATTAAAGGCTGCATATTTCTCAAAAATAGACATTTTATTATCCAAGGAAGGTTTAATAAATTGATAGATGGTATTAATACAATCATAAAATGTGGCACCTGACAGTCAGTAAAATTTAAGTTAGTCTCTCGGTCTTGAAATGAAATTATTTTTTATCGTATCTCTGAATTAATGTTGCCAACATTAATTCAGAGATACGATAAAAAAATCTTTTCAGTTTTGATCCAGCTCAAAAACGAGAAACTAACTAAAATTTTACAGGCTGTTAGATGCCACATTTTATGATAATTTTGATACTATATATCAATTTATTAAACCAATAATAAAACAAATAATAATAATAAATAATAATAAATAATAATAATAGTCATGTCTTTAAATACTATATATCAATTTATTAAACAATTCTTGGATAAAAAAATGTCTATTTTTTAGGAATATGGCGTCTTTAACTTATTAACAGGCTATTTTCCAGCACTATCAATGATTATATCTCAGTGTATATACAATATTGCAAATCATGTCAGTATCCTTTCTGGATCTAGTACTACCAACAAGACATAAGTCGCAATGTGATAAAACGTACCTCTACGTCCAACGAAGACTCAAATCAGCCTGCGCATCCACGCAGTCTGATCAGAGTCTTCGTTGTCCGCATGAAGAAACTTTGCATCATTGACTATCCAAAATGCGTCCAGTGAAAATTCTGATCAGACTGCACGAATGCGCAGGCTGATCTGAATCTTCGCTGGGCGCACATGTCCGAAGGTACGTTTTCTGACGTTGTGGTTAATATTGTTCTATTATAGTCTCTCACTTTATGTTAATTTTGTGTGTGATTCGCAGGAGTTTACACATCGATAAAATTCACAAAAATGATAAATCTTTCCTTATAATTCCAACTTTGTCACAAAAATGTTACAATTGTTGCCAAAACGTTAACCCTTCTCTTGCTAAACACGACATTCCCTGTCTTAGCATACAGTGTAGATCCAGATCAGTTGGCTTCTGAAGAAGCCAACTGATCTGGATCTGCACTGTTTGTTATTAAATATGTGAATTTCTATTAAAAACCCTGGTCAAGTAATCTGATTGGCTTGAAATTAGAAATGGGCGTGGCATCTTAATTTATTCAGCATGACAAACATTCCCTTCACCAATCAAATTGCGTGAAATGTGTTTAAAGATGAAGATTTGGAATTATTTATGTATAACCATAAACACGTGACAGTCGACCATTTTAATTCTTACGCTATTGATATTAACAGTTAATCTGTAATTTCTCAGGTGGCGTTCCTGCTGGCCCACTTTCTAGCCTCCCAAGGCGCCACCACTGCAGCACACGCCAAACGGAACAAATGGTACCGGCTTATAACACCACTGCCATCGAGGACAAGATCTCCAGGGGCTACACAAGCGTGATGGTTGGACGCCACCTGGGCACACCAGTGCTGAAACAAGATTTAAGCTGAACTGATACATATTCATGAGAGCCAATTCTTGTGTCAAAATGTTTTTATTTCCGTTCTGAAAAGGGATGTACTCAAAAAGAAACGAAATTGCCCCCCACCCACTTAGAAGCAAATTCTTTCCTCTTTGAACTGAAACCTTTTCAGAAGGAGCTTAGTCTGCAGTACAGCAAACAGAATAGAATTAACTATCCGCAATTTAGACTGGCCCCAGTCTCCAGTGACTAAATATTTTTCTCAGAATCCTGTTTAATATTCCACTAAAATAAAACCAAAATAATATCATGACTATACAGGCTGGTCACTAGTGACCAGCCTCTATAGTCATGATATTATTTTTGGTTAAGAAAAAAAATATTTGGTCACTGGAGACTGGAGCCAGTCTATCCGCAACTCGGTCCAAATGTTTTTGTTTCCCATTTGAAAAAAGGGTCTCTCTAAAAGGAAAGAATTTGCTCCTCTTGGAAGCAAATTATTTCCTTTTAGAATAGATCATTTTTCAGAAGGGGATTGGCCAACAGTAACATAAACAAAAAATATGTTAAGACACCAAGTAAAAGACAATTACAAAGCACGGCCTACCAGAGACACCAGTAAGAAGAAGCTTGCAATGACAAAACAAACAAGTCACAAAATTGTCTTCCTCGGCCGAAATTGCGAAAAATTCACCAAGCGTTTCCGGTCTCTTTAAGACGCGCCTTCAGAAAAGGGTCTTTTTTTGGCATATGCGGACAGCGAATGCCCATACCAGATTAGCGTAATCAACGCCTTCGATATCCGATTAACCCTGTCATCCTTGTAGACTTTCTACGGTCATTGTCTCCCTTCCGCTGACTCAAAAATAACAGTTGTCAGTTTTCAGTTTCTGGCGAAAGAATATGCCCAATTACTGTTAACCACTTAGAGGACTAAAATAAATATCCAAAATGTTGCCTTTGGAAGCAAAGAGCACATAAAAGAATTCAAAATCGGAGACTCGGTTTTATTGAGTCTCTTCATACGCGGTCATGTAGTTTGCGAGGCTGCCCTTACGCTTTCCCCCCTCCCCAACCCCGCCACCACCACCACCACCCACCACCTTCCACTGGCTAAAGCGGTATTCGATGTTCAAAGTAACAAGAATGGGCTGCCCGAGAAAAGTGTGGTTTGGTAAACTGACCAGCTCGACATGACCTTAACAATATTGACGGGGCCGTTAAACTCCAAACCAACTAACCCTGTAGACTTATTAAAGATACTTTTCCGAACAGTGCAGATCCAGATGAGACGGCTCATAACGAGCCGTCTCATCTGGATCTACACTGTTTGTCGTTCAGCTATTGAGTTTTGACTGAAACCCTTATTTGCAACAATGAATGTGTCCAAATTCAGAGATGGAAGAGTCCATTTCAGAAACTCAGGGGTGAAAGCGACTATTGTAGAATATATTGACGCAGGGTAAGGGTCCTTACTGGACTATACAGATGCGCGAACACGAACAATAATATCGCGGATTAAGCAACAATCTAGAATCTTCCACAAAATAGAATTTGATACACTAGTAATTCTGAAATTTAAGTAAATATGAAATTTCGGAATAAGTCTGAATAAGACTGACGAAATCTGGAAATTCTGTTTCCTCATGAATTATTTTTCTAACGCAGAAACTTTTACTACGAAAATATTGTGATTTATTTGTACGTGCTAATTATTGTCGAGGTATTTCTCATGCAAATATATATATATATATATATATACATTTTTCCAGACATTACGAAAACAAGCCTATTCAAATATACAGAAAATTTTACCACCAAAAAAATGAAAATTTTTAGATAAAAAATCTGATATTTTTCATATTTCTGCTTAAAACATGGATTGTGGGTACTCGTTAGAACCGCCTCGACGAGGCGGTTCTAACGAGTACCCACAATCTATGTTTTTCAGCAGAAATAAGAAACATAATGTATACCACTGTAAACCCAGTTTTACTATATAAAAGTGGGGTTTAAGGGGGTTAAAATTATATAGGCATGTTTTCGTGATGAAATAGGCTTTGATATTTCATGTAAATTATCTTCACAAGATATGATTTTTCCAAGAAAATAGGCTTTGACGGTTTATGCAAATGTCCCTGAAAGAGACAATTTGCAGGCAGCGCCGAAGTCTATTTTCTATTGAGACAATTAGGATGAAATGTCAAAGCCTAGTAAATAAAGAAATAATTTTACCTACCACTCATTTTGGCTTATTCAGCAGGCGACAGTTGGTGATACTTTCCTAGAACAGGATTTGTCATTTCATGCAAATTGTCTCATATGTCAAATCCTGTTTTCTGGGAAAAATAAGAAAATATTTCAGATTATCGGCTGCTGAAATTTTTAACAATATTAAATTAAAGAAGTACTTTTACGTACAAGATCCAACCATGAACATGAAGAAATAATTTTACTTACCACTCTTTTTGGCTTATTCAGCAAGCGACAATTGGTGATATTTTTCCCAGAACAGGATTTGTCATTTCATGCAAATTGTTTGTATGATATGTCAAATCCTGTTTTCTTGGAAAAATAAGAAAAGCAAGCGACAGTTGGTGATATTTTCCTAGAATAGGATTTGTCATTTCATGCAAATTGTTTGTATGATATGTCAAATCCTGTTTTCTGGGAAAAATAAGAAAATATTTCAGATTATCGTCTGCTGAAATTTTTAACAATAATAAATTAAAGAAGTATTTTTACTTACAAGATCCAACCATAAACATCGCAGACAGAAGAACAACAATCATCAACAGCTTCATTATGTCGTCTGCTCCGTAATGTCGTCTGCTCCGGTATGGCTAAGCTTGTTTCTGTCTCGGAACTCCTGCAGGCTTTTAAATTATTTACGTTCAAGCAAAGCTTTTATTTCATCGACTTTTAATTTCAACAAAGTTTATTGCCAAATAAATCAAAACTGTCTGACTCATTGTTTCTAACAAGATTATGTTCTTTAAAAAGATAAACGTCGCATGTGAAATGAAATGGAAGAGAGTTTTGTAAAAAGGGGGAAACGTTAGTGATTTTAAATACAGGCTAAGTGATTTTAAATACAGGCTAAGCGTCATAGAATGTGCCCGACTTAACATTTACTTTGCGTGCACTGGTATCTTTTATGGCACGCTGAATATCTTTCTAACTCAATTCTGAAAGGCCTGGCTTAAACTCCTTAAATCATGGACTTCAACCCTCTGGTTAGAATAATTTTGCTAATCCGTCAAATTGTCGTGGGCTGACACGCAACGAAAATAAATCAAAGCACTGAGAGATGGGGGCGGTTTCCTAAAATTCTATAAGCCTCTAGAGTACGCATCATCTGTACTTTCATTTTGTTCAATATTTCTTGATATGTGATTAAAGCAATGCCGTTTTCGCGACATCACGTGTGCATTCTGCACAATTCAGAGTAACTAGTTACAGTTTCATGAATATTGTATCCACATCACTGTGGTTCTGAAGCCCTTTTAACCACATTGTTATTTAATTTCAACATGTATACAGTAACATTATTATCAGTTAGACAACGCACTGATTTTTTTTGGTGTTTTTTTTTTTTTTTTTTAAATATAAAATACTTACATGTTTCTTAATTCTAAAAGGACTGTAAGTTGTGGGTATTCGTTAAAATTGCCCTATCAGTGACCTTAAAATTGGATGTAAACTATATGAGGAGTTTTCCGGGAACAAAAAGTCAACAGAACTTTTAAAGGGGCATAACTCTGCTAAAATTTGGTGTACTGTAACCTCCTAATACTATGCACTGCTCCACACCATCGTCTAACAATAAATCATTTTTCAGTTTGATTGGATGTAAACTGTAGAAGGAGTTAGCCAGAAACGCAAAGTTTATGGAAATTTTTAATGGTGCATAACTCTGGTAATTTTTGGTGTATTGTAACCTCAAAATAATATGCGCTGCTCCACATCCTGTTCTTATTATAAATCAAGTTTAAGCTATTGTAAATATTTACAAAATTTCAGTTTGATCTGAGATAAACTATAGGAGAAGTTAGCCGGAAACGAAAAGTTCACAGAATTTCCAAAGGGGCTTAGCTCTGATAGTATATGGTGGTCTGTAACTTCAAAGTAATATGTGCTGCTCCACTTCATAGTGTAACTATAAACCAAGTTTCAGCATGATCCGATGTAAACTGTAGTAGGAATAAGCCGGAAACAAACAAACAAACAAAAAAAAAAAAAAAAAAAAAAAAAAAAAAATACAGAAATTTTCAAAGGGGCAATTCTCTGCTAATATTTGGTGGACTGTACCCTCGACACAATATGCGCTGCTCAACATCATGTTCATACTATAAATCAAGTTTTTACGCGATCAAATATAAATTGTAGGAGGAGTTAGCCGGGGAAAAGGTGTTGGAGTTAACAAGATCACAAGGTTTCTATTAGGGGAGATAATTCTAAACCACAGCACCTATAGTTGTAGTTTATGCAACACATCTTCTCAACCTCATGTACAATCCTACTAAGTTTAATCAATATATCTGAAAGGGTATTGGAGCCATCATGAGCACAAGGTTTCTGTTACCAAATACTGTCAGGGCCGATGACTAAATAACTGTGGGACCTAGAGTTGTGGTTCTTGTATGAGCCTCGTCTTCTCCATTCTTTCAAAAGATACGTTCTGGGAACTCAATGAAAGCATGCTACCAGGGTGTTTCTAGAAGTACTAGTTAGTACCCACAACATATGTTTACTAGGGGAAATAAGAAAATATGTACTTAAGCACTCCTTTAATCTGGAGCTCTGAAATGTAGACATTTCTAGTCTGTTTCTCTTGATGTTAATACATTTTAAGAATTTTTTTTATCCATTTCAAAAGGTACAAATTATCTGTCTAGCAAGAGATACTGGGCCTAGTTTAAAAACATAAATTGTAAGAAGTTGTCGTCATGGTACCCAATCCTTAATTCAACTCATAAATCCGTAAACGAATGGCGAATCAGTATGTTCAGACCAACAGACATGGACCCCAGAATAAAGCCTTACTTGGTAAGCAAGCTTCGACCACCAAGCCCGTAGGTCTGAATGAAGGACATGTAGATAGAAGCGTATGTCCCGCATTTTGGATGTCTGCTTATGAAATCAGTAAAAAATGTAACCATTTCTTAAATCAGAATATTTTCTGACTAATTTTTATCAGAAATTTCCTTAAATATTTGTTTCCGAAAGAATTTCGTAGGGACTCAAAAACGAGTTCGAATCATCCAGGGTAAACGAACCATCGGTGTTCGAGCTATCGAGGTTTTACCGTACTGACAATCTCTGCTTTGGGATAAGGCCCTGATGTGCTTGCAGCAGGTGGGGGAAGGGGTGCCCTTTCTTTCTTTCTTCTGATTTTCTGCTGTCATTCGCTATTCCACCAGCCTCTTCGATCTCTCTGCAACGTCTCATCTATACATTTTCTCCCTTTCTGTGAGAGCAAAATGACATATAAGGTTGGTGTGTCATACAACCACAACACAACTGACAGTACCTTATTTTGCCAAAAAAGAAAAAAGAAACAAAACAAAAAAAAAAAAAAACAAAAAAAAAAAAAAAACAAAAAAAACAACAACAACAAACAAAACAAAACAAGAAACAACACACACACAAATAAAAAAAGAAACACACGCACGCATACATACGCACGCACGCACACACACAAATTAAAACAAAATATATAAATAAAAAAACAAACAAAAACAAACAAAAGGAACCAAACAGGTATTCAAATATCTACTGTGTCAATTTCTTTGAAATATATCAGTTATTTGTCGTCTGCTGCTTTGATTAATATATTTTAAGGAGAAATGATACATTTTCAGCGGGGAAGAACTCTATCATGTAGTCTTGCTTTCCATCTGGGAGCATTTTTTACCGTCTTTTAGATTGGACATTTTTTTAGAAGGAAAGCCAACAGTAAGTCTGTTGTTGTCATATGTTTGATCTGGTGGTACTCAGGGGCATAATATAATGCAGTTGTGCCACTTATGTCAACTTATTGTACATAGCTCAGTGACATACTTTCTCATATCTATTTGACCCATATATAATATGTATTGTATGTATGTTATATGTTATGCCATGTTATTACTATGTAACTCTCCACCAGTGGAGGAAATAAAGAATATCTATCTATCTATCTATCCTATAAGCGCACAGTCAAGCGATTTCGTAGTCTTAAGATTACAGGCAGTGTACTTTTTGTCTACTTCTTTATAAAGGCATATGTTGTGGGTACTCATTTGAATTGCATCGACTTGTCGATGCAATTCAAATGAGTACCCACAACATATGCACTTATAATCAGAAAAATTGCATAATCATCATCAAATAAGTCCTTTTCTGGTCTTTTTTTATAGTGTACCCTTAGTAGATACATATTTTACCACGAATGAGTGTTCCCAGTAAGTTTGAAAAACCTAAGCGCACAGTGCGGTAATTAGGTCGAATATGGTAAATAAATTAGCCACAACACAACTATTTTGATCTAAATATTATCATCTACATACATGTATATTGTAAGGTATTCAGAAATGATGGTCCTCCCCGAATATCTGTTCACCACAGGACGGGGAGAGTAAATGGGTTTCCACAAGGTAACTGAAAAACAGTTGTCTCCCTTGTATCAGATGGCAAAAAAAAAAAAAATTGACTGCTACGCTGCGCGCATGCGCGATATCTCTGTGAGAGACATCGAGCATGCGCACAGCGTAGCAGTCAAAACATCTAACAATGGGAGATAGTAGTCAGAAAACTTCATTGAGTTCGAGGGTCCTGCAAAAAAGTTTTGTCACTGGGTTCGGATTACTTCAGTGCTACGTTTTATCAAACATATTTTTATTACAAACCTTCAAAGTATTCCCCCTTTACTGAAACACATTTTTGTAACTTTTTACCCAGTCGCGGAAAGCAGATAAATAGTCTTCTTTTGGTATCTTTTCGAAACACTGATAAATAGCACTGCCAAGAGAACTTGTAGACGTATTTATTTCCAGAAAGCATTTTCTTAAGCCTTGGAAATAATAAGAATTCTCAGGGACTCAGATCAGGTGAATAAGGTGGATGGTTTAAAACTTTCACCTTTTCAGAAGCCAAAAAAAAAAAAAAAAAACAACAAAAAAAAAAAACAAAAAAAAAACAAACTTAACAACCTCACACTTATGAGAGGAGGCGTTGTCATGTAAAAGGTGGACTACTGACCATCCTTTGCTTGGTCGTTTCTTATTGTAACAAGTAAATTGGTCAGTGTATATGACTGCATCTATTTCAATTTGAAATAACTCGGTCAGTTGGAAAGCAATTTGCACGAAATAAACGGGTATCGTTAGCTGTTCAACACACCATTCAAGTGCAGTGAAGCATTTTAAAATATACCTGGGATAAAACTAAGGAAGCCCATTAGTGACAGAACTTTTTGCAGGACCCTCATACTATCTGTAAACAACCAGGTCCAGTCATTTGGTTTCCTCTATTTTTTTCATTAGCATCTCCATTAATTATAGCTTCCTTTGCCTTGAGAAATTTAATTTAATTATGGTCATATGCCAATAAAATTTCCAAAATATCAAAAGGAAATATTTTTTGTGTAATAAAATATATGTTTATATTTTTTGTATGTGGATATGGAAAAAAAAGTTAAAAAAAAAAAAAAAAAAAAACACAAAAAAAAAACAAACATTTAAATTCAACTGAGCGCCTATGAAAAAAATCAGAGTATTCCAATTAGAAGGAACTAGTTAGTATTTGGTCTACCTTGCACTTTATCTGGCAAGGGAGATAATAGGAAAGCTACTGCTATCTCTCATTGTATGCAGTCCCCTTAAATGTCGTCTGCTGACACATGAGCCGGGACACAGCATTTCCTACAAGATTGCATGTGTGCAGCGTGATCCGAGTCTTTGCTGTCCGTCTGTGCTTTTGATCGCTGGCTAACCATAGCCTGCCTTGCGAAGACTCTGATAAGCCTGTCCGGATGCGCAGTTTGATCTGAGTCTTCGCTGGGCACACATGCAGTCTTGAAATGTTTAACCAGAGTGCTTAGCGTTAAGCCGGTCGTATTAAAAGATCGGCAGAGTTGTCCCGTTAAGCTTTATTGCGACTTAACGTTTAGCACACTGGGTAAAAATTTCAGCAGATGACATATTGACATAGTTTTCTTATTTTTCCTAGAAAACAGGATTTGACATTTCACGCAAATTGTCTCCAATTGAGACAATTTGCATGAAAAGTCAAATCGTGTTTTCTGGGAAAAATAAGAAAAATATCATCAATTTGTCGTCTGCTGAATAAGCCCAGGAGAGTGATAAAGGTTAACCTAATAACTCAGAAAAATTGTTGGTAATACTGATTTTTCGGAACAATTCCGAAAGATTGTCAGTCTTCACAAAAAAACAAACAGGTAATTGGCTTATTGTCTTCGCCCATGGGCGTAGACAATCTTAGTGTTTTCCATTGCTTCAGAAGCACTGTACGGAAGGCCATGGACTAGTCCAATGCTTTCTCTATGGACTGCTCTACATTATATTATAACCAAGTGTGAGTTTTCACAAAAAGCTTGCTCTACGCTTCGCACATAATTTGTGCTAAGCGATGCAAAACTTTTTATGAACGGTAATACTTGGACAATATTAGAGTTTCATTCCTCCGAAAGCGTTTTGTGAAAGGTCATAGACTGGTCCAATGCTATTCAACGTTATTTTAACGACGTGTTAGCTTTCACAAAAAGCTTGATCTACGCTTAGCGCAAAATAAATATTAAAACTGATAAAATTGAAAGCAAAATGTTAAGTATCATGTTAATCAACCTAGCAGTCTCCAAAATATAATGGCCAATGAATGAACCATGAACCATGAAATAAAAGTCACATTGACCTCTTCTGTATACATGTAGGTCAGTGTGACTTGTATTGCATGGTCCAGTAACTGCTCCAGTAACTGCTCTTTTGATTTCGGAGACTACTTGATGGATTAACTTGACATTTGAAATTTTGCTGTCGATCTGCAATCAGCTTTAACATTTATTGTGTGTTAAGCGCAGCGTAGATGAAGGTTGAAAGCTAACACTTGTAGCTTAGATGTTATGCGGCAAAGTGGGCGTATAGTTTTTAACCCATTTATGCTTGATAATTTAATTGCACGACGCTGGGTCAGGCCTCCGACTGAACGACGCCTGCTTTCAGAAAGTTCTGTATTCTATTGCTGTTTGTGGTCGGACCCATCGAGATCCAATTTGTGGTTTCCTCGGATTTCAGATTGTCATTGAGCCCTCTGCAGTTGTCTGATTCACTATGACCCTGAGCAGATCGAAACATATTTGCAATTTTGTGCATCAGAATGAGTTCAGGGCCAGGTTTAATTATGCTGCGGTTTTACGGCCCAGTCAACCGTTGAGCGCGGTCAGTTTACCTAACCATACTTTTACTGGGCAGGCTTAGTCCTGTAAGCGGTTAACCAGTATTGTGCACATTCTTTCGCCAGAAACTGACAACTGCCCTTCTTGAGCCAGCGAAAGGGAGAGAATGACCGTAGAAAATATTTCATGAACAAATCTCCGCGAAAGAATGTTGCCGACCCGGCGGGGGTCGAACCCGCAGCCTCCTGATCACCAGTCGGACGCGCATCCAACTGAGCATCGCGGCCGGCAATCAGGGACAGGTTGCGATCGTATCAAACTAGTTTAACCTTTACCACTCTCTGGGCTAATTTGGCAGACGACAAATTGATGAAATTTTTCTTATTTTCCCGGAAAACAGAATTTTGACATCTCATGCAAATTGTCCCCTTTTTGTATGAAATGTTGACTTTTCTTGCAAATTATCTCCTATGAAATGCCAATTATCCCAAATAATAGGATTTTGACCTTTGGAGACAATTTGCATGAAATGTTAAAACCTCTTACCTTTCCTGAAAACTTGTGTTCTGGGAAAGGAGACAATTTGCATGAAATGTCAAAACATGTTTTTTTTGTTTTTTTTTTTTGAAAAAAATACTTCAGTATATCGTCTGCTAGAAGTTTTACCTAGAGTGCTAAGCGTTAAGCCAGCAGTAATTGTTTCTACTGGCCGCTGCAAGTCGATTCTTCTGTTGCAAGTCTTCTTTTGTTTCTATGTCGGTTACTGCAACTGTGTCTTTGAGTCTTGTCTTTGTTTCTCATCTTTTTATTCTTTTGGTTCCAAGACTATACTTCGTGATTGTGGCCTTTCTTGGTTAAACTTATTCATATTAATAAGCCAGTTTCATCTGGAGTATGATAAAAATTATCTAACAAAAATTCGTATCCTACAATAAGACCTGTGTGACCAGCAAAGGTCAGCCTGTACATCCACCCAGTCCGGCAAGTGTTCTCGTTCATTCCTCTTTGAACAATCTGGAAGCAGTAGAAGGCACATGCAATCAGCGAAGACTCTGATCAGACTGCGCGGATGCGCTGGCTGATCTGAGTCTTCGCTGGTCGTACAAGTCTTATTTGCAGGTTCTGTCGTGCGCTGGCTCATTTTTAAATAATTATCATACTCCAGATGTAGCGAATCGTCCAAAGCCTTGGTACGAAACATTAATGTACGATTTAGGTAGGCATTGACCATGGTACGAAGCGCCTAGTGTACGAATCATCTTGTCTGATAGACTGGTAGCGCAAAAACAAACCCAGAGTCCAACCAAACAATGGCGTGACCCATGTTATGAGAAAAGGAGTAATATGGAAACCTAATGCTTAGATTAACCTGTCCATCTGCGCAATCCAATTAGGCTATTCGCCGCCCGCTTACAGCATTCGACATACTTACCGCAAATAAGTCCAAGAGCGAGTTCTGAGTCTTTAGATCACCGCCCCTGTATTCTCCTATCAATAATTATATTATGGGTGCGCATATTTGAATCACCTAGACGTGCCGAGGCGATTCAAATAAGCATCCGCAACATGTTTGGATCGATTGTTTACAATTGATCCAAAGTATACATACGCCAAAATTTCCTTGTCGTTGTGACGTCAGAGTGCTTCTGATAGAGAGTTTTCTGTAAAATCTCGATTGGGACATTTAGGACATTGGCAAACAGTGCAGCGCAAGATCAGACGCCGCAGAACGCACTGTTTGCTTGATTTAAAGGAAGTTAATGGTTGAATGAAACAGTAAATCCCCGTTCAGGACCATTTTCCCTGCTTACGCTCAGAGACAATCGACCCACCAGTGCTGTCAGTGCTTTGATTTTATAAAGAAAATCAGAAGCATCAATAACCATGCCTCCCAGGAACTCCTCTGCTGAGCATTCTTTTAGGTGTGCCCTTATTAGATGAATATTTTACTGTACGGTTTTATTGTTAGAAAAACCTAAGAGCACAGTGCGGTAATTAGGTCGTATACGGTAAATATCATTATCGTGGAGTATACTCATATTTCAAAAGGGCAGAATAACATATAAAGCGCTAAGCAAAATGGTAGTAGGCGACATTCTCCTTAAGTTAATTTTTATTTTTCAGAGAAAATATGACTTTGCATTTCATGTAATATTTCTGCCTATGAAATAAGACTTGACATTTCATGTGAATCGTCTGCTAGGCAGACGATTCACATGAAATCTCAAGCCTTATTTTATCTGAAAAAAAAATATCATCTGTGGCAGTTATCATTAGCGCTTTGAGTTAACGTAGCTATAAAAAATAATAAGAATCTATTGTCTGTCAGTATTTATTCCTTGTTGTACGAATTAGCTGACAATTAATTTAGAATCAGTCCACGAGGATAGCAGCATACACCAACTGAAAGAAACGGGTACGGCCAGTGACAATACTGTGGACGTTGACAACGTCTCCACCCACTGCGAGTGCATACACCCTCAGGCGGATAGCCGCCAGGACACGTAAGAGCTGAAAATAATAAGAAAAAAAAAAAAAAAGTAACAAATACAGCCCCCGTCCAGTAAGCAAAAAGCATACTAACAACGCCGTTCCGATGTCGCAGCGACGTCATGACGTCGCTGCGACATCGAAACGGCGTTGTTATCAAGTTCTCTGTTTGCTAGGCGTCTCTTATACGCATACCGTATATAAGGAAAATATAAATGACAGTACTAAGAAAAATGCCACAGTCACTTGCACAGCCTTCCCAAGGCAACGAAAAAAAAAAAAAAAAAAAAAGGAATAAATGAGGAATGAACCATAACAAAAACACAGCGGCATAGTTGCAATAATCAACATACAAACAAATCAAAGTACTGACAGCACTGGTGGGTTGATTGTCTCCGAGTGTAGGCTGGGTAAATGGTCCTGAACAGGGACTTAATTAAAACCTGTTTCATTTAACCCTAAACTTCCTGTAATTTAAGCAAACAGTGCAGATCCTGATCAGTCAGGGGCGTCTGATCTGGGTTTGCACTGTTTGCCAATGTCCCAGTCCAGGTTTTACAGATAAACCTCTATCAACAGCACTCCGACGTCACAGCGACAAGACCAGCGCGGCTATAAATAACCGTTACCTGGATTTCGTCTTACGCGCGGTTTGATTACATTGGTCAATGATAATCACTTGGACAACTACCTAAAGGAAATTTTGGCGTCTGTATACTATGGGTCATTTGTAAACAATCGACCCAATAACAAAGTAGGCGGCTCAGTGGCAATCTAAAAACAAGAGCAAAAGAATACCAGATATATATTCTTCTTGCCAACACATCTTTTTTTTACTTGCCAACACCTACTACACTTCAGTAGAGTCGAAATTCGTTGGCTCGAACATCTTTGGGACCACAAATTGGGAAATTTGTTCGAGACCTGAGTAGTTCGAGTCACTGCGGGTTAATCATAACACCAGGTCAAGAAGCAAACGGGGATAATTTAGGGAAATGATTTCATCTTCTACATAAACGTGGTATGTTGAGTGTACTCATCAGAATCGCCCCAATGAGGCGATTCTAATGAGTACACACAACATACAATTTCGTGATAAAATAAGAAAATTTCCCCTAAAATCCTTAAATATTTGTTTTCTTGAGCTATCGGAAAAAATTTTCGTATGGACTGAAAAACGAGTTCAAATCAGCCATGGTAAACGAGCCATCGATGTTCGAGCGATTGAGGTTCGACTATAGTTTGCTTTCAGCTGTTAAGTTTTGGTGTCACTGTAGAAGATAAATTCAGAAAATGCTAAAATCTGGCACATTAAATTTAGTACGGTTATGTTTATTTTATAGCCACAGTAACCTGTAATTCCAACTCATTAGGCTTACGAGAATAGCAGCATAAAATGATTTCTTGGATTTATCACCGCCATTCTAAATTAATTTCCAAATATAATGTTGGCTTGGCGTCTCACATGGTATTTCTTATGGTGTTGACATTTCTCAATTTACATCCTGCGGTGTATATGTTTCTCAATTTATTCATTTTATTAGAGTATCTAGTCAACCAGTGACTTTAATAATGCCAACCACTAAAACATGGGTATCAGTATCATAAACTGCGAAAAGCATGATCTAGGCTTTATCGCTTTCATTCTGAATTAATTTCAAAATATAACGATAGCTTGAAAACACATCTGCGCCGGCCTCGGTGGCTCAGTTGGATGCGCGTCCGACTGGAGACCAGGAGGTCGCGGGTTCGACCCCCGCCGAGGTCGGCAACATTCTTTCGTGGAGATTGATCATGAAATATTTTCTACGGTCATTCTCTACCTTCCGCTGATTCAAGAAGGGCAGTTGTCAGTTTCTGGTGAAATAATGTGCACAATACTGGTTAACCGCTTAGAGGACTAAGCCTGCCCAGTAAAGGTGTGGTTAGGTAAACTGACCGCGCTCGACATGACCTCGTTGGGTTGACAGGGCCGTAAAACCTAACACAAACAAACCAAACACTTCTGCAGGAATGTCTGTCGGACCTCGAATTTATGGTGACTTAGCCTATGGATTCAGAAGGATTGCTGATAATACAACCTCCTTTATACCGACACTCGATACAACGACAAAATTCGTTATAACGACATTTTGACTGTCACCAAAACTTTCGCTTAAGAGGCAACAATTAGTCACAAATCATGCAAGAATGTTGTATTTAATACTTTAAAGGAACATATGTTTTGGATATTGTCAGTGAGGCGATTCTAACAAATATAAAAAACATTTGGTCTATGAGGAAATAAGAAAATTACATATCAGTCTGCTCATGAAGTATTCTATACAACACCAAATTCATTTTAATGGCAACGTCTTTGGGAACAAATGCTGTCGTTGTAACGAGGGTTCACTGTACTGATTTTTCGGAAGAATTAAAAATAAATTGTCAATCCTTATAAAAAGACAGGTTATAACATGATTGTTACGCGGAAAACTGTATGCATGGCTTTAAACTGATTACGGTTGATAACTTTGCTTCTCCCAATAATTGCATGACGGTGAGTCGCGCCTCACACTGAGTGAAGGCTCCTTTCCCAATTAGACAGGCTCCAGTCTCCTGTGACTAGTTTTTTTTTCTTATAACTTTGTTTAATAATTCACTAAAATGAAACTAAAAATAATATCATGACTGTAAAGGCTGGTCACTAGTGACCAGCCTTTATAGTCATGATATTTTTTTGGTTTTATTTTAGTGGATTATCCAACAGGATTTTGAGAGAAACATTTAATCACTGGAGGCTGGTGCCAGTCTACTTTCCTGATCTGTTTAGTAGGTTGACGCCGGACTATAGATGTCTGTGGTCAGGCCTATCGTGGTCCAATATTTGTGGTTTTCTTTTGCCCTGGCTTCAGACTGCCATAAGGCTCTCTACTTTGTTTCTTGCAGTTTTGTGATTTGTGTTTATCTGTGATGTTTCACTGATAAGCAGATGATCCTAAGCGAACCGAACATATACAGTCGAACCTCAATAGCTCGAACACCGATGGCTCGTTTACAATGGCAAATTCGAACTCGGTTTTGAGTCCCTACGGAATTCTACCCATAGCTTAAGAAAACAAATATTTAGGGAAATTTGCTTATTTTATCGTGAAATATGTTGTGTGTATTCATTATAATCGCATCATCGAGGCGATTCTAATGAATACACTCAACATACTCCTAAATTTCCCCCTTTGCCTCCTGGCCTGGCGCCATGATCAACCCTCAGTGGCTCGAACTACCCGTATCTCGGAGAAATTTCGATGGTCCCAAACATGTTCGAGTCATTAAGGTTCGACTATATTTGTAACTTTACGCCGCATCAGAATTAAGAATTAAGTGCAAGGTTTTGATCGATCAAATCTAATTTAAGCCCCCACCCGCTTTCTGCTTTCCATAGACTGTCTCCAGTATCCAGTGATTAAATATTATTTTCTTAAAATCCTGTTTTATAATGCACTAAAAATATAACCAAAATAATATCATGGCTACAAAGGCTGGTCACTCTAGTGTTTTATTTTTTTTCCAAAAAACAAAAGCTTTTGAAAGTATTTTACTAACAAAGTAATAAAGTTTTCTGTACATATGTATTAAATTCTTCAAGTTTTGTAATATCGACAGTGTCTTATTCCATAAATTAACAGAATAAAACGTGTATCTTTTACCTCCCCTTCACCCCAACCCCCATGATTTTGTAGTTTAAGACCTACTATTTATACTTGTAACTGGTGTTGCTGATCATACAAATTCAGTGCTTAATGTTTTGCAATACCTCACATTTTCTGCTGTATCTTTTCCAGAAAAAAAAAAAAGATTAAGGTAATTTAAATGTCGTCTACTAAGAAAGTTAAACATAATAGAATAACTTAAATACGCATGTACACACAATAAAATGATGTACGAATATTTAATGTATGTTAATATAATACTCACCTGATACGCTCATGAAAACCATTGAAATCAAGAACACTGCTATGAGAAGTTTCATTTTGCTGAGTACAATTTACTTTCAACTTTCAACAACTCCAAGCAAGCCTGAAAGAAACAGTTTTAAATCCTTATGTTTCCATTTTAGGCGACTGATTTTAACCCATTTATGCCTAGACTCCCATTAAAGGGACAATTGCCCTTATGTTTCCTTTTAGGCTTCTGATGTTAACTTGTGACCCATTTATGCCTAGCGTACCATTAAGGGGACACAAGCAAACAGTATAGACCCAGATCAGACGCCGCGTTCTGCGGCGTCTGATCAGGGTCTACACCGTTTGCATTAAATACATAACTTTTTATATAAAAAACAAAAACAAAACAAAACAAAACAAAAAAAAACAAAAAAAAAACACACACACACAACAACAACAACAACAACAACAACAACAACAACAAAAAACAAAAAAACAACAAACAAACATAGTAACAGTAAAAAATAACCAGACACCCGTTCTGTTTGATTAAACCGGTCCGAAGACTTAAGGTAGAAGAGTCCACTAGCGTAAATGGGTTAAATATTAGCTGCCAACAGGCAAATATTCCTTTAACTGGTATGGTTACATATTCATGAGAAATAACTCTGACATAAAAATATCAATTTCCCTTTACTAGGACTTTTTCTTAAGGAAAAGAACGCCCTCCGGGAGCGAACCCTTTCCTTTATGAAATGTGCCCATTTTAACAGCATTCACGAACAAGAGAACTAAATTCCTGACTGCACAAAAGTTGTGTCCATTTAAAAAAAAAAGCAGCAAACTCTTCTGGTATATTTATACCCCTTGTTTTGCACGAAAGAAAATGTCTTAGTATTTCTTTCTTAGCGATTTTGTTTCATTTCATTTCACTGGACATCACGAAAACATGCCTATATAATTTTGACCCCCTCAAACCCCACTTTTATGTATAGTAAAACTGGGATGTACATTATTTTTCTTATTTCTGCTCAAAAACATAGATTATCGGTACTCCTTAGAACCGCCTCACTCTATATTTTGAGACGAGACGGTTCTAACGAGTACCCACAATCTATGTTTTGAGCAGAAATATGAAAAATATCGGAATTTTTCATCTGGAAATTTTCATTATTTGGTTGTAAAATTTTCAGTATATTTAACTAGGCATGTTTTCGTAATGAAATTCAAGCACTATTTCCTATGAGAAAATAAATAGAACATTTTTAAAGGCTAGTTTTAACTGATTCAACGTCACTGACGTTGATTCAACGTTGAAACACGTTTTAACGTTATGCACCTGCTGGGACTTTACCCATTAATCGTCTGCTTACCGCGTCTAGAGAGCGCTAAAATATGAATGCATCTACACGGTTTATGTCGTCGGTCAGTTTAACATAATTTCATTGCCAAATAAATCATATTTGAAAATGGTTGACTCATAAGTTCTGACAACAGCAACTTTTTGAACGCTGAGCAAAACTAGTAGCAGACGACATTTTAGAATGTAACTTAATTTTCACAGAAAAAAAAAAACAACAGGGCTTGACACTTTGCGTGAATCGTATCTTTAGATAATATTCACCTGAAATGTCAATACTGTATTTTAAAAATCTCATTTCTCGTATGCTGAAGTCATCTTGAGCGTGCAGCGTTTACAAACATACGCACCGAGAGACAATCGCCCACGTCTCAAACACGCCGACCAGTCTTCAGCATCAACAATGCCTGGTTACGATATTATGTTGGCTGAAAACAGTCCGAAATGTTCTGTTTGTACGAGGTCAATAAAGGCAAAAGAGCAGTCTGGTCTGGATTTTCGCAGTTTTCAGGTATGATAAAGTCGTTTCCAACTCGAGCTTTCAATGTAATAGCCTTCTCAAATGTAAACACATAAAAATATGTTTATGGCAACTATGACATCACTACAACTTTTAACCTTCAGCGTGCTCTAGGCGAAACGATCTGACAACAAAATAAAGTGATAGCATATTTATATTTCTGAAAAAAAAAAATAAAAATAAAAATAATAAATAAATAAAAAATAAAATAAAATAAATAAATAAATAAAATAAAGGCTTGATAGTTTCATTATTTCTGCTTCTGAAATAAGAACAAGGTTTCGATCGACTAATACTAGTTCAAGCCTTTCAGCCTATAATATCCAAAAAATACCTGTGTCAGCAGTGCAGATCCAGATGAAACGACTCATAATGAGCCGTCTCATCTGGATCTACACTGTTTGCCATTCTGTTTTTGATTTTTGACTTACTTCCGTTTTTGCTGTCCAAATCGAAAGACTCCAGTTCAGAAACGCAGGAATGAAAGGGTTAACCTCTCCCCTTAGCAGTTCTTCTGCTGGCCTACTTAACTTGAATGGCTTTACAGGGTTTTTCCTCAGGGTTTTAAAATTAGGGTCTCCCACAGACTTCCTTATATGGATTTAAGGGGTCTTTAAAGATAACCCTTAATACGCTAATCACAATTCAGCAGAAAACACTATAAAACACTTTTGTTTTTATTTTTCAGAGAAAATAAGGCTTGATATTACATGTGAATTGTCTGCTAGGCAGACAATTCACATGTAATGTCAAGTCTTATTTTCTCTGAAAAGTAAAATCAATTTTTAGAATGTAACTGGCTTCAAATCGCTTAGCGCTTAAAAATTTAACTATTGCCCAAATATTGAATATCATTTTGCCCTTTAGATCACAGTTAGCTTAAATACAAACTATGGATAAATATAAATAATTTTGGACTGATCATAATTGCATCACTCAGGATTTTGACGGTCCAGAACAAGATTTAGGAGGCAAAAAACTACCAAAATGCGAGTCAGGTAAAACCCTGGCTTTCCTCTTACAGCTCTTTGTTCCGAATTCGGTTATTACAAATGCCCCGGGATCGCTGTGCCTGTTCGGAGTTACTTAATTTATATTTTGATATTTCATAGAAGTCCGTTCGAAGTCGTCAGAAAAAAAAAATAATAAAAGAGCATATTTTAAAGATTCACAGCTGATATCACAATTCATCATGCTAAATTAAGTACACTGGTTTACATTTGTATGTCCTCATGAAAACATGTAACGAACAAGTATCGAATATATTCTTCAATGCGGAATCACACGTACGTCCCAGTATAACCGTTAAAGCGCTAAGCAAATAACAAACGACATTCTATTTTATTATCCTTATTTTTCAGAGAAATGATACTTGGCATTTCATGTAAATCGCCTGGCTGACAGACATTCTGTTTATTATTATTTTTAGAGAAAATAATAGTTGGCATTTCATGTGAATCCTCTGCCTGGCAGATGATTCTCATGAAATGTCAAGTATTATAAAATTATTTTACTTTCCTTCAGTATTAATGACGTCATAAAGCCTTCAACTGCTATAGTCTTATAAAATCATAGCCAGACAATTCACATGTAATATCAAGGCTTATTTTCTCTGAAAAAAAAAAAAAAAAAAAAAAAAAAAAAAAATATTCAAATTTTAGGATGTCGCTGGCTACAATTTGCTTAGTGCTTAAAGAGTTAACTATTACTCAAATATTGAAATGTTTTCACCCTTTAGATCACAAATAGATTAAATACAAAACCATGGATAAATAAAATAAATTTTGGATTGATCATAATTGCATCACTCAGGACCCTTGCCACTAACTACAGCAATCTAAGACTATGAGGTCATAAATACTGGCGGGAAAGTATAATAATTTTACTTTCCTTCAATATTTATGACGTCTTAAAGCCTTAAATTGCTGTAGTAATACAAGCGCTGCAAGCACTGCACCATGCCCCGCCACTGCACTTACATCAAGCAAGTGCCATAGCTCTGTCAAGAATAAAATGTGTTCTACATGTTATGTCCCTTTACATTTTTGCAAGGCTTCAAGAAAATCTCTGAAACCATTTTCAAGTTATAGAAAGGGCACACGTATATGACTTGGATCACTATTAGCAAGCTTCAAAAAGCGGTAACTCCAAAAGTAGGTAAGTCAGAGTTATGGTTCTTGTGTTTTGCAAATTGTACCATAGTGATTTACGTTTGTATAAAGTTTCAAGAAAATATCTCGAACAGTTTTCATGTTATAGAGTGGACACAAATATATAACAGAAATCACTATTTTCAAAGTTCAAAGGGCCGTAACTCCAAAAGAAGGTTAACCAGAGTTACCCTTCTTATGTTCTGCACCTCGGTTTATGATGCTTTACATTTGTGTGAAATCAAAATATCTGGAACGGTTTTCAACTTACAGAGCGGACACAAGTACATAGTAGAAATGGCTATTTTCAATATCTACTATGTTTAAAGGGCCACAACTCTAAAAGTAGATTGTTTTTGTGGTCTGTACGTTATCTCAGGGTGCTTTACAATTGTGAGAAGTTTTATCAAAATATCTAGTTCGGTTTTCAACTTACAACAGAGCGGCCATGAGTACATGGTAGAAATGGCTATGTTCAATGTTAACAGGACAATAACTCCAAAAGTGGACAAACAAGAGTTACGGTTTATTTATCCTACACGTTGTCTTATAGTGCTTTACATTTGTTTGAAGTTTCGTGAAAATATCTTGAACGGTTTTCAACTTACAGAGCGGACACGAGTACGTGGTAGAAATGGCTATGTTCAATGCTCAAAGGGCATTAACTCCAAAAGTAGGCAAACCAGAATTACGGTTCATGTGTGCTGCATGTCGTCTCATAGTGTTTTACATTTTGTGAAGTTTGGTAAAAATATCTCAGAGAGTGATAAAGGTAAAATAAACAACAATAATAGTTTAAGAAGAGAAGTGACATGCAGCTTTCTTCTTTGTTGTGACGTTTGGCTTACTACATATAAAAAATATCGTTTGTTCATGTGATTATTTTGTACTTTAGCATCTGCTCATACCACTGTATATGATAAGATAATTTGTTGATTTCATGAAACCACATTCATAATAAAATTGTAACCGGATGTTTTCCTACGTACATACAACAGTTATAAATCAGTTTACGCGTCAGTGCCAGGGAAACCAGGCACATCTTATAAGCACGTAGTGTCTTAATGGGTCCGTTTTTCATATGTATTCAGTAATACAACAAGAACAAAATGAAACAAAGCAACAGTAACTCTTCAATAACACGAACACCGATAGCTCGTATACCATGGCCGATTCGAACTTGTTTTTAGGTTCCTAGGAAATTCTTCTGATAGCTCAAGAAAACAAACATTAAGTGGTATTTGAGAGAATTTTTCTAATATAATCATGAAAATGTCTGTTGTGTGTACTCATTAGAATCGCCTCAATGAGGCGATTCTAATAAGTACATCCAACATACAATTATTTTATAGAAGGGCGAAAAGTCATCCCTAAATTATCCGCCATTACCTTCTGACCTGGCGTATGATTAACCGTCAGTGGCACGAACTACGCATGTCTACAAAAATGGTCCCAAAGATGCTTGATCCTCTAAAGTTCGGCTGTATATATCCATTTTAAGCGTTTCTCAGGGCTAACTTGGGTTTACAATCGTCCCTCAAGTTAAGGTCGACTTTAACTCTGAGGATCGAGATTTGCAAAGCATAAAAGCTGATTTTCAACGATGATACGCTCGTATCAATAAGTACAGTGAGATATCGTCTACTAAATTTTCATAAAACTATTCATTTTAATTAACTTTAAATAGCTTATATCATATCTTAATTTTCAGACCTTAAGTTAAGGTAGACCTCAACTCTGAGGAATGACTGTAAACCTTGGCGCTGGTTAAGTTTTTCGGTCGATTGTTTACAATCGAGCCATAGTATAAAAACGCCAAATTCCCTTAAGGTGGTTGTCCATGTGATTATCATTGATTGATGTAATCAAACCGTGCGTTAGATGAAATCCAGATAACGGTTATTTATAGCCGCGCTATTCTTGTCGCTGTGACGTCAGAGTGCTATCTGTAATACTTGGACTGGGGAGATTTAGGACACTGGCAAACAATGCAGACCCTGATCAGATGCCACAGAACGCGGCGTCAATGCAGGCCCAGATCAGATGCCGCAGAGCGCGGCGTCTGATCAGGGCCTGCACTGTTTGCTTAAATCACAAGAAGTTAAGGTTTAAATGAACCAGTCTGAAGTCCCCATTTAAGACCATTTTCCCAGCCTAGAAACAATCGACCCATCAGTGCTGTCAGTGCTTTGATTAATATTGTTCCTATACAAACCTCACTGGGAGCTTTGTGCAAATAGACAAAATACTTTGTTTGGATTCATCCAGTTAAATTCAACAGATTTCCTGTTAAGCGGAGCGGATGGAATACATCTGGTTGATTTGTCGCGATATTTTACAAGGGAGACCACTTCTGAGGCTTCCTGTTTTGTTTTTCTACTTTTTTTTTCCACATTAAACCGCTGCAGAAAGGGGAAAATTTCTTACTCTTTCAGAGTAGACCACTTTTCAGGGCAAAAGTTATCTCTTTTGAAAGTGTATCCCTATCCCGTAAATCATAGCCCATTTAGTAATCGATTTTGGTACGTTGTGTTTATTACCCAATTCATTAACCTTTACAACTCTCTGGGGTAATTCAGCAGATGATGTTTCTTATTTTTCCCAGAAAACGGGTTTTGACATCTCATTAAAAATGGAGATAAATTGCATGAAACGTCAAATTCTGTTTCCTGGGGATTCTGTTTCCTGGGGAAAAAAAGAAAAAAAAAGAAAAGAAACAATATGTCGTCTGCTGAAAATTTTACCGAAAGTGCTAAGCGTTATGACTAAATATTCAGATGGTTGTTGGAACCGAAACAATTATTTTACCGAATGGTATACCTGTGTAAGTCTGACCACAAGGAAGCTGACTAAACGGCACCCACATCTGAACAAATTTTGAAAAGTTCATATCCGCCGGGTCACATCAAATCCTCCAGTCGTTTGCTACACTTTAAGTATTGTTTGAATTGTAGCATTGTGGTCACCTGCCGAACCGCAGGTTTTTTTTTTTTTGTTTTTTTTTTTTTCGTTTGTCAGTGTTCTTGTTTCTGGTGCAACTGTGCATTCGACATCTTTCAGTCGTTTTTTGCTTGGCGCTTTACACAGAAGTCAATTTGCAAAATTGTGTCATGATTTAATGCAAACCTTTTGTCGTAGCTACCTATACACAAAACGTTTATTCGATTCATTTTTTTTTTATCAAATATTTTCACTTTTTCACATAGTAAAAATGAATGCAAATTATAAAGAAATATGTAGGGTAGGTAACTTGGAGGCAGGTTTTTAACAGATTACGTTTGTTATTTGTTTTCTAAAAAATTCACAATAATGTTGTGATACATCAATTATTTAAATCCAGCAAAGAAAAATAAAACATATTATCTTAGCCAAAAGTTCCAAAAAATCACATCACTATAGAAATTGTATAGGTCAAAACAATTATTGGCCGTAAATTTATTTTTAGGTTACAGAAAAGACAAATGTTTCTGATAAGCTATGGTCAATCTGAACAAAATATTTTCATTGAAAATAAAATGCCAAACAAAAAATATTTTCATTTAAAATAAAACGCCAAGCGAAAGACGTCTTTCCGAGTGATGTCGAAAGGACAGTAGTATTGTTGTCTAGCGTTGTGATCACCTTGTTGGGGAAAAGGGACCTGTCTGTATTTTTTTTTCATTGGTGTGTAAAGTGGGCGCTATCCTCAAAGTCTGTATACATCCCAGTAAGCATTCTACATAAAGCTATAGCGGACCGTTATCGGCCCGTCAGCTACCCTGACGGGCCGATAACGGCCCGCTATAGGTTTATGTAGACTGTTAGCTGGGCACTTGGCACAAATTTTGGTATTCTTAAACAATTAATAGAATTGAGCTGCTAGATAATCAAATAAATACATAGATAGCAAGTTACATGTTCTAAAATTCTCCATATACATGCATCTAAATATAGATTTCGCGCTATCCCACGAATCAGGTTATTTACTATATAAGAAATAAAAACAAATGATTGTGTATCTCTCAGAAAATTTAAAAGAAAATGTATTGAAGTCATTTTTGAGCTATTTCCCCAGCAAAAACAAAAAATGTAGCAAACACAAAGCATCAAGCAAAATAACCCCAGCCCACCCCACCCATAACATTACAGCATTTTCCGTTTTACTATGTTTTGTATTTAGTAAGGGGAGACCGGGGCTAGTTGATGCACGGGGTAAGTTAATGCACTTCAAATAAAATGAAAGCCATTCCATATACAATACCAAAAGTAAGATTCACATGTTACTTATTGCCTTCCACATCTTCCACGGAAGTTTCGTGGATTTCTGACAAAGGTGAGGCTATGAGCTAAGAAAAGGTGTTTTTGAGCTCCATTAGTAAATTTTGATAAAATTTCATATTTTTCATTTTGCCACGACAGAACTTCAATTTTATTATTAAGGGTTCTGCTGACGATTTATTTGTAATGTAAATAGAAAGGAAGGCAATGATCAGGAATCGATACAATTATCTAACACCTTCCGTTCAAAAACACAAAAGAGAAACAAGAACGCGCTTAAAGCAATGGCACCACAATCAAAACACTACAAGCAGAAAGCCAAAAGGACAATTTCTACCCAAAAAATGGCCAAATGGCTATCCAAAATAAAAATTTCACCAAGACAAATATGCAAAGTCATACAAAGACAGAAATATTAAATCACAGCAGAAGCACCGCCTTGGAGCGCTCAGCAAAAATATTAGGGGATGAGGAGGGTGTGTGTGTGTGTGGGGGGGGGGGGGGGGGATGGGGGCTTAAATTACACGTGGCCACAATCATCACAATCATCACCCTTAGTTCACATGGCCACAATCCTCGCCTTTAGTTCTGCCGTGGTATACACAAGACATTTGTTGAGTCCGCGTGAAGGGTTTCTAACTCATCAGGGCAACATCTTCGAGAACATAAAAATCAAACGAATACAAAGATGAAACGAATATGAGGACTCGACAGCAAGAAATAACTGAAATGCTGAAGCAAATGAAAACCAAAAGTTGGACGCCAGTGGGCCCGACCAGAGCCAGAGCATCAGGCAGCAACCGACTTAGGCTACTTAAAAATCTTTAGGCCGGAGCCGTCATAGAGTCTGAGGACCGACCCGCCGGCGTGCAACCAAAGACGGAAGCAAAGTTGTTAACCGTGATTGGGTTAACTACCATGCATGTAGTCTGTCATAATAGGTCTGTCATAATAGATTTATGTTGTACCCAATCTTTATATATCGAAGAACGAGTTTTCGAAACTGAGAGCTAAAATTAATACTTATTTGATAAATACAAACGCAGCAAATAGTTTCACATATTTTGGTGCGTTGTGTTTATTATCATATTCTGATGGAAAGTGAGTCCAAATGTTTTCTTAATTTAGTTTTCTATAAACTTTTCCGCAAAAAAAAAAAAAAAAAAAAAAAGTTATTAACCTGAAATTCGTTTTTGAAATCATTGGGATATAACGTATGCCATTGGAGACAGGAGCAAGGTAGACCGCAAAGCACAGCACAGGCGACCCGATTCTAACGATTTAAATAACTTTTATTAGTTGAAAGTGAGATTAAAATTTGTACTTTCTTATAACTTTTATTATGATGAAAGTGAGATTAGAATTTGTACTTTCTTTAGATTCTTTTAGAGACCAATTGGATTTGATGCCTGGTAGTACTACACATTTTCGAATATTATTTTGTTAATCTGGACCCTGCTGGTCATAATAACAGCAGAAAACGTTTTTACTTTTTAAGGGGAAAATAAGGTTTGACATTTTATTTAAATTTTCCACTTTTGAGACATTTGAAATGAGAGGTCGAACATTATTTTCTGTGAGAAAGCGTTTTTATCTGACATAATGGTTTGTTTTAAATATTTGGAACATTTCATTTCACAAGTGTTGCCTGGCTGTTGATGGACACCATAAAAACACGCCCATATAATTTTGACACCCTTAAACTCCATTTTTATATAGTAAAACTGGGGTTTACAGGGGTATGCATTATTTTTCTTTCTGTTTCTTTTTGCTGAGAAACATAGATTGTGGGTACTCATTAGAACTGCGTCGCCGAGGCGGTTCTAATGAGTATACAAACAATCTATGTTTTGAGAAGAAATATGAAAAATATCAGAATTTTTTATCTGAAAATTTTCCTTTTTTGGTTGTAAAATTTTCAATACTTTCGTAATGAGATGTAAAAAAGTGATTTCTGAATATTCATGTGTGATTCAGCCTTCCTAATAGCTGTTAAACACTTTCCATAATTCGAGAGGCAAATGTGCTTTCGACGTCTTTCAGAAAGTCTTTTTTTTGCTTGGCGCTTTACACAAAAGAAGCAAATTTGCAAACTTTTGTTATGATTTAATGCAAAACGATTTGTCGTAACTACTTATGCACTAAAACTTTCATTCTAGTCATTGTTTTTTTTAAAAAAACCAAATATTTTCACTTTTCCCCGTAGTTGAATGCAAATCATGCAGAAATCTATAGGGTAGGTAACTTAGAGGCAGATTTCAACAAGCTCCGCTTGTTCATTTTTTTTTCTGAAATTTTCACAATATCGTTCTGAAACATCAATAATTCAAATTCAGCACAGAAGAAATAAAAACTATTTTCTTGGACAAAAATTCCAAAACATCACTTTACTATAGTATAGAAATTGCTTAGGTCAGACCAATTTTTGGCCGTAAATTAAATTTTCGGGTAAATATTTTAGAACAAAACACAGGAATAGAAAAAAAAAAGCTTAATATTTCCTGATAAGATATGGTCAGTCAGAACAAAATGTTTTCATTTCAAATAAAACGCCAAGCAAAAAACACTTTCCAAGTGATGTCGAAAGGACAGTAGTGTTTTTAGACTTTAGCACTTTGTATATGAAGGGGGAATTCTAAGCACTGACGTAGGCTGCACATGCAACATGCAGATGCAGCATGTAAATCATGCTTTGTGGTCATATTTTTAAAGTCTACATCCGTTATAATCCGGTACAGCTTAGGACTACAAGCTTATCGCAAGGTATATAAGAAATGGCTTTGCGATCACGTACTTAAAAGGTGTGGGTCTTGAGAGAGCATTATAATACTTGAAACATTTTTTTTGTGTTTTTGAAGGATTTTTCTATACATTCAGCAAGATGAAACTGTTAATAGCAGTACTTTTTTTCTCTGCAGTTTTCATGAGCATCTCTGGTGAGTAATATTAGATGGCCGTGTCAAACGAAAGAGTGCCATCGAGCATGCACAAAATGTGCGGATTCACGTCATCCTACACATGCATAGTCTCATCCGGGCATTTGCTCTCTTTTGGAGCATTCTACCACTAAGCATTCTTTATAAATCTATAGCGGGCTGTTATCGGCCCATCAGCAACCCTGACGTACCGATAACGGTCCGCTATAGATTTATAAAGAATGCTTACTGGATATAGAATCCAATGCTTCTATTTGCGGACAGTGAAGGCCCTGATCAGATTGCGCGGATGCGCAGTCTGATCAGGGCCTTCGCTGTCCGCATATGCCAGATAACACGTTGTCGTATGTCGCGGACCATTAAAACATGGTTTAAACAGTTTCTCTCGCTTAAAAGCGATCTGTTCCACAATCCGACCAAGCTCTTCGGTGCTGTCTATATATGAAGAATATGTTGAAGGCCAGTAAAGGCTCCGATCAGACTGCAAATACGCAGACCGATTTGGTCATTTCATGTTAGCGAGGACACAAGACATTATACGGCGCCATATTTGTTTCAGTTAATTGCAATGTACGTTATTCTTTCAAATAGCTAATAGTTTTTAGTAGCTATCCATATCGTTTGGATCTACACTGTTTACAAAGGCGCATTGTTTGGTCAGTAGGGTTTAAAGGAAATTAGCCGCAATCTCAGAAAAGGTACCTTCGGACATGTGCGCTCAGCGAAGATTCAGATCAGCCTGCGAATATGCAAACATTCTTAGCAGAATGCTTGTTCGGCGCAGATGTCAGAAGGTACATTATCTCATGTTGCGGTTCAAATACTTTAGCTCTACGTAAAATTATATAGAACAATCTCTTGAATAACTGTATTTTCGAAGACCACACTGTTGTATATTTTGGAAGAGAATAATACAGCGAGATACCTGTACGAAAACAACAACAAAAACACACACACAGAAACAACATGTACACTGAGTATTCGAAAAGACAGGCCAGAGCAGACATGTAGACCCATATCAGACGCCGCTGACTGTGAAGTCTGATTACGGTAAACACTGTTCAAGTTGCCACTGATGCAGCAATTTTAGACGTATAAAGAGGTAATAAATTGGACTGTCACTATTCATGCTATCACGAAAACACGCCTGTATAGTTTTTATCCCCTTAAACCCCGCTTTTATACAGTAAAACAGGGGTTTACAGGGGCAGACATTTTCTTATTTCTGCTCAAAAACATAGATTATGGGTACTCGTTAGAACCGCCTTGCCTTTCAGTTTTTGGTGGTGAAGTTTTGTAATATATTTGAATAGGCGTGTTTCCGTAATGGAAGTCTGATTACGGTAAACACTGTTTGCCACTGGTACAGCAGTTTTAGACGCATAAAAGAGGTAATAAATTGGACTCTCACTGGTCATGCCATCACGAAAACACGCCTATATAGTTTTGACCCCCTTAAACCCCACTTTTATACAGTAAAACTGGGGTTTACAGGGGTATACATTAATGTTCTTATTTCTGCTCAAAAACATAGATTGTGGGTACTCGTTAGAACCGCCTCGCCGAGGCGGTTCTAACGAGTACCCGCAATCTATGTTTTGAGCAGAATGTGAAAAATATCAGAATTTTTATCTGAAAATTTTCAGTTTTTGGTGGTGAAATGTTACAATATATTTGAATAGGCGTGTTTTCGTAATGGAAGTCTGATGATTACGGTAAACACTGTTTGCCACTTGTGCAGCAGTTTTAAATGCATAAACAGGTAGTTTGTTTGTGTTGAGGTTTTACGGCCAAGTCAACCCAATGGGGTTATGTCGAGCGCGGTCAATTTACCTAACCACACGCGTACTGGGCAGGCTTAGTCCTCTGAGCAGTTAACCAGTATTGTGCACATTCTTTCGCCAGAAACTGACAACTGCCCTTCTTGAATCAGCGGAAGGAAGAGAATGACCGTAGAAAATATTTCATGATCAATCTCCACGAAAGAATACTGCCGACCTCGGTGGGGGTTGAACCCGCGACCTCTTGGTCTCCAGTCGGACGGCGCATCCAACTGAACCACCTCACTGTTCATGCGTTAGTTTTTTTTTTTTTTTGTTTTTTTTATTTATTTTATTTTGCCTTACTGTAGCTGTGGTTGTGCCGTGTGGCGGCCGTAAAAAGTCTCCCCGTACATCATCATAGTGCAGGTTACAATTTATTTGTTTATTTTGAAAATCGAATAACACTTAAACCGGCGCTAGCGGGCATATACAGCCTCGCAAACTACAGCGTTGAAGAGACTCAATCAAACCGAGTCGGCGATTTTCGTGATTTTATGTGTTCCTTGTTTCCAAGGGCAATCCGTTTTGACTTTTATTTCACATGAAGCATTTGTTTTGTCATAGTACCTCAAGTGTATCCATTCATCTTAAGGGACTGGATACACGGGGCACATTTTCTTCCATTTATTACAAGGGAGACAACTTTAAAAATTGTGACTACCTGTTTGCTTCCCTTTTTGCGTTACGAAAAACACGCCTATTCAAATATATTGAAAATTTCACCACCATAAAATGAAAATTTTCAGACAAAAAAATTCTAATATTTTTTTTCATACTTCTGCTCAAAACATAGATTGTGGGTACTCGTTAGAACCGCCTCGGCGAGGCGGTTCTAACGGGTACCCATAATCTATGTTTTTGAGCAAAATAAGAAAAATAATGTATACCCCTGTAAACCCCAGTTTTACTGTATAAAAGTGGAGTTTAAGGGGGTCAACATTATATAGGCATGTTTTCGTGATGGTGACAAGCCCCTTCTGAATAGGTGTCAACTTATATAGGAAATAATTTCTCTGGAGGGTGGTCTTCTCTGAAAGGAAATAATTTACCACCCACTCCCCTTCTCCCACGAACAGATTCATTCCTTTTAGAGTAGACCTTTATTCAAAAGGGATATAGTCAATTTTGAGAGAGTTGCCGCCTCTCCTGAAATTATACAAATTCCCCTTAAACACTGCCTAAATGTTTCTTTCAGCAATAAGATGTCCCGGAGGTGCAATCGGAAGCAAACCTTGCCGTACTAACTTAGATTGTTTCCCGAGATGGAACTTCTACTGTTACAAACCTTCCCCGTGGAGAGGGGTGTGCTGTCCATACTTTCAACGTGGATAACGAAGATACTGGTGTTTCCAGAAAAATACAAGTAGTCATGTGATAACAGAACCGTTGAAAAATAAAATTACAACAAATTGCTTAAAGCTTTATTTTCTTCATTACGTAATCCTATAAAGGGTGCTCTTTCTTGAACAAATATTATAGGGAGTTTTCTTATGACCTTAAGTATGCCTTTTTCGATTAAGTACAGTCGACTCTCGTTATCACGAACTCGCTTATTTTGAATTACCGCTTATCTCGAAGTGAAAATCTGGTCCCTGTTTTAACATGAAACTATGACAAAAGGTAACAAAATAATGTGGAAAAGAGGAGAAATTGCTCCTAATGAGCAATTTCTCCTCTTTTCCACAATATTTTCAGTATATCTCTATTTTCAGGAGTCAAATTACATGTTCATTTTTGAAATGTGGTTGTTTGAGTTATCTTTTTTCCTCAAGTCTGCAAATCTGATATGTCGAGATACGGATATCTCGAAGTATTTCAGAGAGTCCCTTGGACTTCGAGAGTTGACTGTATTATTGGTAGTTTTTCTTACGTCCCCAAGCAAATTAATGCCAGGCGTTTTGTTGTCTTAACTGATAACTGTCTAAGCATTTTCAGTTTTGTTTCATTTTCCGGTCAAAATGAGTAGTTTGATTTTTGATTATTGTAAAATTAGTTACAAATTGTGCAAAAATCGGGATGGTAAGGTAGTTTAAAGATAAATTTTAATAAATTCACATTGTTCTACAAAAACTGTGTGCTCTTTTGAAATAAAACAACAATTTGTATGGAGCATAGAAGAGCAATGTAAAATCAAGGTAAATATTTAACAACAAAAAATAATAGTTAATACAAATGGTTTCGAATTAGATTTTACCCACATATAATTGAACTATATGATTTACAATAAAACAGTAAGTCCAACATCTTTTCAAACGACAAACACAAGTGAAACTAGAGCAAGTCGATGGCGCGCCATCACATATCCCCGCGCCAGCACCATCGCATATCTCCGCATACGTCAGAATTCCAAATGCTACCTCCAGTCCTCATCCTTATGGCTATTTTCTGTGATAGTGTCAAGGTTCGAGCTACAAAAGCCTAGGAGGAGTTGTGTGACAATCAAAAAAAAAAAAAAAAAAAAAAAAAAAAAAGGACCCAAAATCCTACTTTTTGACCTCTGGTGACTCCTATATACATGTCTATAGACATGCCCGGGGCAAAATTTTTTGCACCACTGTATTCTACTCTTCATTACCTTTGATTTGATATGCAACATGACTATGTTTGTACAAAAAGGATTTTGGACCCTTCAGGGCCACATCCCCTGGCCCTGCCCCAGAGGTTACGTCAAAATTCCGAATGTGTTCCTCCAGTCCTCATCCATAGGGATATAGCCTGTGAAAGTTTCGAGATTCTAGCTCAAATGATCTAGGAGCAATGGTGTGACATTACAGACGGACGTACAGACGGCCGGACGGTCATGGGTATCACAATATCCCCGCTTTTTCTTCGAAAAGCGCGGGGATAATTACTTTGCTTATTCAGCAGGAATATTACAAGAAATCCATTTCTTGTTCAGCAGGAACATTACAAGAAATGGATTTCTTATTCAGCAAGTACATAACAATAAATTATATTTTTTATTCAGCAAGTACCTTACAAGTAATTATATTTTTTATTCAGGTAAATTATAAGAAATTAAGTTTCTTATTCAGCAGGTACATTACGAGATACATTTTTTTCTCAGCACATACATTACAAGAAAAATACAGTTCCTATTGAGCAGGTCCATTATAAAATAAATAGATAAAAAAAAAAAAAAAAAAAAAATAACAACATGAAAAGATCGACGGCTGCTCTGTGTTTCTTGATGAAAACAGTCGCACCTGTTTCATCTTGACCAGACATATTGACAACACACTCCAAACAAAAGTGTTTCTTTGTAGCAGTAACCCTGTGAACAGTGTTCGTCTATCAGGCATATCCCTGATCCAACTGAACCATCAAGACATCGTTGTGCTGAAAAGTGAAAAAATAAAAGTGAATCGTTGGCTCGATCAGCAGCTAAACGGAATGGTGTGAATAATTTATTTAGAGCATATGACATAATTCATGATGGATGTGGAATATGATTTTTAGCGGAAGAGCTCAATATTCACCCATCTGACTACCCTCTGCACAAAACGACAAAATAATGTTATTGGGAAGTTTAAGATTTAGTATTTTTTGATCGACGCTTCAGCATTTCAGTTATTTCTTGCTGTCGAGTCTTCATCGTTTTTTCATCTCTGTATTCGTTTGATTCTTATGTTCTTGGAGATTTTGCACTGATGAGTTAGAAACCCTTCACGTGGACTGAACAAATGTCTTGTGTATACCACGGCAGACCGAAGGGCGAGGGTTGTGGCCACGTAAAATCGATTTAAGCCCCCCTCCCCCCCCCCCCCTCCCCACCCCCAACCACCAACATCGAAATAACGAAAACCATGTTCAAACATGAGGATTCACGGGCTGTTGAACGTGGTTTGACTTAAAATCCATCGAAACGGACCGTAGCTTGTTTACGTAACGTTAGCTGACATAAGGTTGCCGCACTGGAATAAGCATTTTATCTATTTCTTGTTGACATCAAAGTCATTCTAATTGTCACGGAATGGCGCCATTGTTTATAACATACTAAATACGACATTTTGAATTTGCGGGATGTCGAGGTTTTTAAATTAAATCGTCAAATAAAAAATGCAAGAATAACGATCGTAAAAGTTTGTTTCCTCGTGTTCAAACAATTTCCTCGGGATCCTGTATGTGTTAATGCATGAAAAAAAAAAAAAAAAAAAAAAAAAAAAAAAAAAAATGCGTGATCCCTCTGTTTGTAATTTGGAACTGCATCATGATTAAAAGTGAGGTTTCGATCGAGTAAAGTTAGTTTAAGCCCCGCCCTCGCCCCGCCTCCCGATAATTTTGTTAGTCTGCTGTCCATTCCAAGGAGAGTCGACCATATGTGGCTGTTATTTCTTCGTGTCTGTTATTGCAGTTGTACCGTGAATTATGTATTTCATTGCATCACGAAAACATGCCTATATAATTTTGACCCCCTTAAACCCCACTTTTATATTGTAAAACTGGGGTTTACAGGGGTATACATTATTGTTCTTATTTCTGCTCAGAAACATAGATTGTGGGTACTCGTTAGAACCGCCTCGCCGAAGCGGTTCTAACGAGTATCCACAATCTATGTTTTGAGCAGAAATATGAAAAATATCAGTTTTTTTGTCTAAAAATTTTCAGTTTTTGGAGGTGAAATTTTCTGTATATTTGAATAGGCGTGTTTTCGTAATGTTTCTTCTTGCCTCGGGAAAGGGTGTGTTTCGTGGTTTTGTCATTTCCTTCACTTACCATATTCGACCTAATTACCGCACATAGCCCTATAAGCTCACAGTCAAGCTATTCCATAGTCTTCAGATTACAGCCAGTGTACTTTTTGTATACTTCTTTATAAAGGCATATGTTGTGGGAACCCATTTGAATGGGTTCAAGTCGATGCAAGTCGATGCAATTCAAATGAGTACCTACAATATGTGCTTTTTATAAAGAAAATCAGAAAACAAATCGCATTAACATCATCAAATAATTGTACCCTTAGTAGTAGACTGGCTCCAGTCTCCAGGGACTAAATATTTTTCTCATTTTCCTGTTTGATAATCCACTAAAATAAAACCAAAAAATATCATGACTACAAAGGCTGGTCACTTGAGCCTAGTGACCAACCTTTATAGTATTGACATTACTTTGGTTTTATTTTAGTGGATTATTAAACAGATTATAAGAAAAAAAAAATAGCCACTGGAGACTGGAGCCAGTCTACCTTAGTAGTAGATGCATATTTTACCGCAAGTTTTCCCAGTAGTTTTAAAAAAACCTAAGCGCACGGGGCAGTAATTAGGTCGAATACGGTAGTATTTTTTCAGGGCGCAGAAAGTAACCATAACAAAGAAATGTAATGGGTATGAAAACACGAAAAATATAAGTGAATATACCCAGGAAATGCTACAGCCATGAATCATAGCCCTCCCGAGGCACCAAACGGAGGGATATGAGGAACCAACAAGGACAACACAAACGCCAATCATGAAACCACAGACTCACAAACAAAGAAGAATTGCAACAGAAGCTCCGCCTTCCAAACAGTCACACAATATTGAATCAACGTCGATTCAACGTTTATTCAATGTCCTTACGTTGAATCAGCTTTGAATCGACGTTGTTTCAACGTTACCTGCCTGCTGGGTTGGAACGGTAAACATTGGGTTAAACCCGTTTAATTTACGCAAAACCTCACCCTTAATTTACGCAAAACCTCACCCTTAATTCTGATACAATTCCAAAGTCATCACGAAAACAGGCCTATATAGTTTTGACCCCCTTAAACCCCACTTTTATATAGTAAACCTAGGGTTTACAGGGGTATACATTATTTTTCTTATTTCTGCTCAAAAACATAGATTGTGGATTGTGGGTACTCGTTAGAACCGCCTCGCCGAGGCGGTTCTAACGAGTACCCACTATGTATGTTTTGAGAAGAAATGTGAAAATATCAGAATTTTTATCTGAAAACTTTCTGTTTTTGGTGATGAAATTTTCAATGCATTTGAAAAGGCGTGTTTTCGTAATGCAAAATATGTCCTCGGTCCAAAGTTTAAAAATGAACGTCATTAATATTCACAACATTTGAGTCATTATTACTCAATATATGTTCGGAACGAAGTCTAAAAATAAACGTCATTATAACCCACTACATTGAGTCATTATTACTCAATATATGTTCTGTACGAAGTCTAAAAATAAACGTCATTAATACTGACTATATTGAACCATTATTACTCAATACATGTTCGGTACGAAGTCTAAAAATAAACGTCATTTAAACTCACTACATTGAGTCATTATTATTACTCAATATATGCTAAGTAGGAAGTCTAAAAATAACGTCATTAATAGTCACTATATTGAATCATTATTACTCAATATATATTCGGTACGAAGTCTAAAAATAAACGTCATTATTACTCACCGCAAACGCCCATGAAAATCGTAGAAAAGAGAAGTACTGCTATCAACAATTTCATTCTGCCAAAATATATTTTTTCACACTACAGAGCAAGTGTCTTCACAATGTGGTTGTTATAGTAAACTCTGTATTTTTTATGTATGTAATTTCGCAAGCAATCCCGCTCTGAAGCTTATATATGGCACGTTACATGTTTAGTGTCATAAATATGCCATTGTTTATTTCTGAGTGGTTATGAAGGAAGCAGGATTCACAAGGGCTGTTAATAATGTAACTGGTAAGCAATGTTAGAACGCACTGAAAATATTTTCATGAAATTTACCAAAAGGACACTTATGTGTTTATATTCAGGATGTCAAAATACACTGAAGAAAGAAAGAAAAAAAGTAAATAAGTGAACTCAGGAACTGATACAGTTTGATCCAGTTTGATCCACATCAAGTTTTCAACATATCAAAGGGAAAGGCGGACAAAAACACCCACATAAAGATCAGATGGCAAGCAGAGTCGGGATCCCATTCCCAAAAAGGTGGCATCTCTGTTACCCAAGCTTAACTACTTGTATATAAATATATAGAAGCGATTCTAATGTGTACACATAACATACATTTACGGCGATTCTAATGAGTACACACAGCATCATTTACAAGATAAAAGAAGAAAATCTCCCTAAATTATCCGTATATCGTATTTGGAGGAAATCCCTGCGGACTCAAAAACGTGTTCGACTCATCCATGGTAAGCGAGCCATCGGTGTTCGAGCCATTGAAGTTCTACTGTATATATATATATATATATATATATATATATATATATATATATATATATATATATATATATATATATATATATATATATATATATATATATATATATATATATATATATATAAAATAAAGATAAGAAAAATAAACATTTGTAAACCATTTGTAAGCGAAACACTACAGAACATTTAAAAAAAGTACCACACAATGAAGATACTTCCTTGGAATGGTCAGTAATAGGTTGCTGATAGGCCTAAGCTGGCTTTAAAGGGGAACGCAATATAAGTTGTAAGTATATCTTGGATTAAAGTGCTTAACAAGCCATTTATTTTGTTGTAAGAGTTTTCAAAATCCGTTTAGAAATAAGGCAGTTATGGTGGTTTGAATATATCTAAAATGGCAGTCATGGATGCCGCCATATTGTAGGCTTTGTGACGTCACACAGCCCAAATTAAATATGCAAAACCAAATTATAAAAGTGTTTTTAAGAATAATTTTGCGACAGATGCTTATAATCTTTTAATTCTAATGACAAACAATCATTTCCCCCAAAGTAAACCAACTTTATGAGAATAACTACCTTATGAAACGAATTTTAATTTTTATGAAGCCTCATTAAATATTCAAAATGGCGGCGCCCATTCCACCAATGTTAAAGTATTTAATTTTCTATAACTTACTAAATTTTCCACCGATTTTGATCAAGTTTGTGTCAAAATTCATTGTTTGTAAAGTTCTTTACTTTTAAGCACAATAACTTTTAAGGTTGCGTTCCCCTTTAAGAGATCCCATCCCTCACCCTCAGGTTCCACTGTGCTAATTTTAGAATAATTTACCATTACGAAAACACGCCTTTATAATTTTGACCCCCTTCAACCCCACTTTTATATAGTAAAACTGGGGTTTACATTATTTTTCTGATTTCTGCTCAAAAACATAGATTATGGGTACTCGTTAGAACCGCCTCAGCGAGGCGGTTCTAACGAGTACCCACAATCTATGTTTTGAGCAGAAATATGAAAAATATCAGAATTTTTATCTGAAAATTCTCCTTTTTTTGGCTGTAAAATTTTCAATATATTTGAATAAGCGTGTTTTCGTAATGCGGGCAATAACTATAGCTACGAAGGAGTTTAAAAAATTCGTAATTTGCTAAGAAGATAAAACCACCTTGCATCATATATTTAATGCCCCTTATAACCATAAACATCTATCATCTACCTTATTTGTCACTATCAAGTCATTTCCTTATTTGTATCCGTATTTGTTTTGGTGTTTACCTATTTATTATTAATTTTATACATTAGAATATACATAAAGAATTAAAACAAAACCCTACTTACATGCTTTAATATTTTTTGGCGTTATAACAAGTCAGTTTTAAAAGAAAGCAGAAAACGCTTAATCGTTTTGAACCAGACTTTTTTAACGCTGAGCGTGCTGTATATAAAAAACAATAAATAAATAAATAAATAAATAAATAAATAAATAAATAAATAAATAAAATAAAAAATCAGCAAACAGCAAATATTTTTGAAATAATTTTGTTATTTTCCCCGGCTTTGTTGGAGACAATTTGCATATTTTAAAGCCTTTTTTTCTAGGGTAAAAGAAATTATCAGCAATTTATCGTCTGCTGAATTTGCTCAGAGATGGTAAAGGTTAAAATGTAGACACTCTGCATATTGCATCCATCTAGATTACTTTTTAAAGGACATTTTAATTGGATTCATATTTTCTTATGGACCAATAGTTTAGGCATGTTTGATAAGAATGTTGTACCACTGCGTTAGTGGCGATGTTGTGTTAGCCCATTGAAGACTGGAGACCCCTATATATATATATATAAGAGTGGGGCTTAAGGGGGTCTAAACTATATAGGTATGTTTTCGTGATGAATGATGTTGAGAAATGGGTTTGATTGAGTTTGACAGACACGAAATTATGAATGAAGATATTCAGGAAATGTCACAGTTACGGAGCACAGCCATCACGAGCGATTGGTATACAGCTGAAATAAGGCTAGCGTTAGCAAGGAAGAGGCTGCTGGCCTTTTGTGAACATTTGATCCCTCACTTTCAGTTTCTGATGATTCATGCTTCCCTGTGTTTTATTATACATCCCGAAAACATGCCTATATAATTTTGATCCCCTTAAACCCCACTTTTATATTGTAAAACTGGGGTTTACAGGGGTATGAATTAATTTTCTTACTCCTACTCAAAAACACAGATTGTGGGTACTCGTTAGAACCGCCTCGGCGAGGCGGTTCTAACGAGTACCACAATCTATGTTTTGAGCAGAAATACGAAAAATATCAGATATTTTTATCTGAAAGATTTACAGTTTTTGGAGGTGAAATTTTCGATATATTTGAATAGGCGTGTTTTCGTAATAGATGACTCGTCTGTCTAAATAATCGCTGCTTTTACAGTCCAACTTCAATGGCTCCAACATCTTTAGGACTATGAAAATTTGTTCTAGATATAGGTAGTTCGAGCCATTGAGGGTTAATCATAGCGCAAAGCCAGGAGGCAACAGGATTATTTTACTGATATCTTTTCAATCTTATTTATAAAATTGTTTGTTGAGTATAATCATTTGAATCGCCTCGGTGAGGCGATTCTAATGAGTACACACAACATAATTTCCATGATGAAATAAGATTTTTTTTTCTAAAATATCCCTAAATATTTTTTTCTCATTACGAAAGCATGGCTATTCAAATATACTGAAAATTTTACCACCAAAAAATGAAAATTTCAGATAAAAAATTCTGATATGTTTTCATATTTCTGCTCAAAACATAGATTGTGGGTACTCGTTAGATCCGCCTCAGCGTAGCGGTTCTAACGAGTACCCACAATCAATGTTTTTGAGCAGAAATAAGGAAAATAATGTATACTCCTATAAACCCCAGTTTTACCATATAAAAGTTGGGTTTAAGGGGGTCAAAATTATAAAGGCATGTTTTCGTGATATTGAGAATTTCGTAGAGACTCAAAAACATGGTAAACGTACCATCCGTGTTAGAATAATTGAAGTGTTATTGTATGTGATGATATGACGTCATTCTAAAAGGAATGAATACACTCCAAGGTAGATAACTCTGACATTAAATTATTGGACTCCCTTCTCATTGAAACTCCTCCGAAAGGAAATAATTTGCTCACTATGCTCACTTTAAGAGGATCGCGCCCCAATTTTTAGTAAAGTTAAAATAATAGGGATGCTTCTTTCTGTTTGCAAGGGTTGTCTCCCTCTGCGTAATGACGTCATATTTTCTCCGACGTATCAATTAACTATAAATTTGTCGGGCCCATACTGTGTTCATATTAAGTTCATATTTTTCAAACGCTCACGGATCAACCACTTTGAAGACTTCTGCATTTCCGCTCACGGATGCAACTATTTTGAAGACTTCTGCAGTTGCATTGTAAAATAATTTTTCTTTTTCTATAAAGTACATGTATGAGTGCAGGAATCTTCTCAAGTCTACATACAATATTTATCATTTATTGCGTGCTTTATCGTCTTTGCAAGTTGGCCACGTCAAGCGAAATGTGTCTTCGCACATGCGAAAAATGTGCAGATTCAGATCACCTTGCGCATGAGCAAAGTATCGTCCGGGCCTTTGCTCTCCATTCATACATTCTATAATATCCAACAATTCCGTTAAGGGACATTGAAGGCCCTGATCAGACTGCGCGGATGCGCAGTCTGATCTGGGCCTTCGTTGTCCGCGTGTGCCCAAAAGCACGTTTTTGCAAGGCCAAAATAGCTAGTGACATTCCAGGTCATATGAAGCGAACACATTATGAACAAATGAATAAAGATAGAGAAAAGAAAACATAAACAACTTTAAAGTAGTTGTGTGTATTCTTTCTTCGTCAACACTGTAAAGTGAGAATGCTACAGAGAATATTTGAATTTTCAATCATCCTCGTCGCTTGAAGCGTGGACAGCACACGCCCGACGATGACCATGGAGACCATTTGTAACAGTAGAAGATCCACCGTGGGCGGCAGTCCCAATGTCTCCGGCATTTGCGATACCCAAATCCCCCACCAGGACATGTTTGGGCTGAAAGAGGAGAATACATGTACTGTGATATGAGCATTTCATACGATTGCATACAAGTCCAGCGGAGACTCCGATCAGCCCGTGCGTCCGTGTAGTCTGATCGAAGTCTCCGCTGATCGCACGTGCCTTCTACAGCATCCGGGCTAGCCGAAGAGGGATAAACGGGAACCCTTGCCATACTGGGTGAATGTACAGGCTACAATTGAAAATCAGCTTTAGTATATAAAATGTTAGACTATGCACTCTGACTTACGAGGACGTAGGCAACAGATTACCACTTTGGCTTTGGCGACGAGTTTATAAACATTCCACTTAATTAGACAGGTATGGCCACATACACAAGCGGGTCTCCCAAGACACCCAAAGACAGAAACGAAGACCGGCATATTAAAGTCTTTAAATAAAAATTGTGAACATTAAGTGAACTACAGGCGCTATTATAGTTATACTAATATAGCTGTAAAGGAAAATAACGCTAGGAATGCGCAAAACGCCGTTTAAGAAAATATAGTATTTACGCTTAGTATTTGGACAAATTGGCCAAAGCAAACAGTGCAGACACAGATCAGAAACGCGGCGTCTGGTCAGGGTCCACACTGTTTGCCATCAACAGACAGTAAAAAGTGATTTTTAATGAAAGTTTTGGACAAGTATGGTAGGTGTTATAGTGTCCGAATACTTAGTCGGGTCTCAATAACTCGAACACCGATGGTTAATTCGAACTCGTTTTTTGAGTCCCTTCGAAATTCTTTCGATAACTCAAGAAAATAAATATTTAGGGACATATTCTTATTTTAACATGAAATTGTATGTTGCGTGTACTCATAACAACCGCCTCATCGAGGCGATTCGAATGAGTACATTCAACATACAATTATTGTGCAGAAAATCGAAAAGATTTCGCTAATTTATCGCTATTTGTTTCCTGACCTTGCGCCATGATTACCATCAGTTGCTCCAATTACCGATATCTCGAACAAATTTCCATGGTCCATAGGATGTTCGCGTCTTTTAATTTCACAATTAAATCTCAATTCAAAATGGTTGACAGTATTGATAAGAAGACGGTATAGCATTGAAAGAACTTAACTCTTTTGAAAAAGGCTTAGCCGAAACGTTGAGATTTAATTGTGAAATAAACTGTGCAAAAATATTTATGTAAAAATACATGTATTGTGCGCTTATAAGACGCGTCTTTTAAGTTCGACTGAACTTAGGATAAATACGGTAAGTGAAATCATTACTCACCTGATACGCTTATACAAATCATAGAAAGAAGAAGCATCGCTATCAACAATTTCATACTGCCCATTCTTCTGAAATCCCTTCAGCAATGAAGAACAAGTTTGTTATAAATGTGCTCGTCTTCGCAAGTTCTGCGCAATTTTAACCTTTTATATACAGCATGTTACGTACTTAGCGTCATTGTTTACGTCGAATATCAGTGGTGTACCATGTTATGAAAAATTTGAAGTAAAACCACAAACTTGTGTTATCTGCAACTTTCCTTTTTGTGCAATTTAATGTTTGTTTTCAGTTGTGGCACATTTTATGTTGTGAACAGTTAAACACCTTACTAATTCTAAACAAATCAAAGTACTGACAGCACTGGTGGGTCGATTGTCTCTGAGTGTAGGCTGGGAAAATGGTCCTGAACGTGGACTTTAGATTGTTTTTATTTAACCCTCAGTTTCCTGTAATTAAAGCAAACGGTGCCACCCTGATCAGACGCCGCACTGCGGCGTCTGATCTGGGTCTGCACTGTTTGCCATTGTTCCAAACGTCCCAGTCCAGGTTTTACATATAACCCTTTATCAAAAGCCCTCTGATGTCACAGCGACAAGATTAGCGCAGCTATAAATAACCGTTACCTGGATTTCGTCTAACGCGCGGTTTGATTACATTGGTCAATGATAATCACGTGGACAACTACCTTAAGGGAATTTTGGCGGTTGTATACTATGGCTTGATTATAAACAATCGACCCAGTAAGTGTTCGGTCACGGCCAGCGTAGATTCCTCTACCTCATCGGTCAAACGTCACAGTAAAACAAATCTTAATTTACAGAATGGCTATTCACACTTTCTCAGCCAATCTCACGTAGCAGACAGTCTTAGTCGCTTTCACAAGTTTGTCTTACGTTCCAAATAGAAAGGAAGGCAATTATCAGGAATCGCTACAACTACCTAACACCTTCCTTCCAAGACACCAAAGGGAAAGAAGCAATGGCACCACAATCAAAACACTACAAGCAGAAAGTTAAAAGGACAGTTTCTTTCACAAAAATTGGCAAACGGCTGCCCAAAATAAAAACAAATCCACCAGGATATACGAGGGTCGTGCAAAAAGTTCTGTCACTAATAGGCTTCCTTAGTTTTATCCCGGTTATATTTTAAAATGCTTCACTGCACTTGAATGGTGTGTTGAATAGCAAACGATACCCGTTTATTTCGTGCGAATTGCTTTCCAACTGACCGAGTCATTTCAAATTGAAATAGATGCAGTCATATACACTGACCAATTTACTTGTTACATTGGAACAGGGACCAGAAGACTGAAATTATATATATATAGCTATATTAAATGCCGCATTAGGCTTAATATAGAGTCAACGCAGATATTTAATGAATTGTGTGGTATATATATGGATCTCAGACCATTTCAATACGTCTAGAAGTTCTCTTGGCAGTGCTATTTATCAGTGTCTCGAAAAGATACCAAAAGAAGACTATTTATCTGCTTTTCGTGACTGGGTAAAAAGGTTACAAAAATGTGTTTCAGTAAAGGGGGAATACTTTGAAGGTTTGTAATAAAAATTTGTTTGATAAAACGTAGCACTGAAGTAATCCGAACCCAGTGATGAAACTTTTTGCAGGACCCTCGTACACGCAAAGACATACAATAACAGAAATGGTAAACCAAAGCATTTCTTTGACTGTGCGTCTGTGGTTTCATATGTAGCGTTTGTTTTGCTATTATTTCATCCGTAATTATCTTCTTTTGGTGCCTCGGGAAGTGCTTCGTGGTTGTGGCATTTCTTGGGAATCCTCACTTACATTTTGTAACCTTTGTGACACGAATTAGATATGACCTAGTTAGTGTTTGGATAAAATATGTCTTTTGTTGTAGAGGTATGGCTCTTTTCCTACTTTAGCATTTTCCAACTTTTGAATCAGCTGAAAAAAGGCGACTTTTTGTATACTCTTTTGTTTTTGACGTGTCATACATTTGAATGATGGATAGACACCGAGGCACCCTTTTTTTTGGATTTGAAACTACCTATGCCTAATGGTACAGTTTCCACTAAAATGTATGATAAACAGGACAATTCTGAGTTTGATATAGTCAATTTCCCTTTCTGGATGGCGATGCACCCAGGCTTATCTCATACGCCAAGGGTATACATACCTCAACATTCGATTCGCCAGAGCTTCCTCAAACTTTACTGCCAAACTTCTTAGGCAGGGCTATCGTTATTATAAACTTCGTAATGCGTTTTCGAAATTTTATCGCAGATACGGTTGAAAAACATGGTGTCACAAGGTATATCGGAATCAGAATTTTACGGCGACTTAGTTTACAGAATAAGAAAAAGAAATGTGGGAAAATCTTACTTTTCGGAACATTTCAGATAGCTAACTAACCGTTATAAAAGAATAGGATATAGCCCAGATACTAAGCGACCGACTGCATGCATAATTATCAACCCAAACACTGTTGATGGCTATGCTTTGCTCTTCAGCTGCACGACGTTCGTTCGGGTCCAAGACCTAATGACGGCCTCGTCATGAAGCTTTAACACGTGGGTTGGGGCTTGATGATATACCTTTGGCTTGGCCCATGGTGATTCAACTTTGGTTTTCTTTAAAAATAGAAAGGAAAGCAATGATCAGGAATCGATACAATTATCCCACACCTCCAATCAGAGACATCAAAGGGAAAGAAACACAAACACGAAATAACTGGACCCTAATTGAAACATCACTAGGAGAAAGCCAAACGGACAGTTACTTTCCCACAAAGTGGCCAAATGACTATCCAAAACAAGAAGATGTAAGCGACACACACATTCAAAGACGAACTATAACAAAAACAAACCATGACAAACCATGACAGAACCGCCTTGGAACGGTCAGTGAAAAGTATTTCACTGGTGGGTGGGGGGTGGGGGGAGGCGGGGGGGGGGGGGGGGGGAGAGGGGAAGCTTAAATCGATTTTACGTGGCCGCAATCCTCGCCCTTACTTCTGCCGCGGTGTAGACACATAATTTGTTCAGTCCGCATGAAGGCTTCCTAACTCATCAGTGCTACATCTCCGAGAACACAAAAAAAATCAACAAATTACAGAGATGATACAACGATGAGTACTCGACAGCACGAAACAACTGAAATGCTAGAACAGAAGAAAACCAACAGCAAGACTCTGGTGGGTCCGACCAAAGACAGAGCATCAAGTATCAACCAACATTACCCAAAATTAAATTTCAAGTAAGCCTTTACGCTGGAACCATCATAGAATCTGAGGCCTAACCCGCCGGCGTGCAATTAAAGAGGGAAGCAAAGTTATTAACCGTGCATGCAGTCTCTGGTTTGCATTTTTTAACTCTGGTTTGCATTGTGTAGATTTAGCAATGAGTACTCGTCTTTGTTTATCATAGTTATTTGATTTTGATATTTTCGCTATGATGCATTGACTGAGGTGGGAGCCGTTATGCGAACCAAATTTTATGTATTTTTGTTTTTAATAATAGCATCGGGACCAGGGTAAAGTACGTCGACTATAAAAGTGCTTTAAACTCCCGAAAGTTTATACTACTGACCGTTCTAAGGCAGTGGTCCCAGTATTGATCTTACTCTGTGTAGCTTTGTGGTTAATTCTACGAGGCGATTTATATTAAACCTTGCCTTGCGTTTTGTCCTTGTGTTTTTCAGTCCTTTCAGCATTGCGACCACCTCGCTTGGGGAAGACACAGCTGGTCTGAGTACTTTTCGTGCGTTTGTTTTTTGTTTGTTTTGCACGTGTTGGTTTGTGTCTCTTTCCTCTTCCTCTTGGTGTCAGGGATTGGCTGCGACTTGTGATTGTGGCACTCCCTGGGGTTTTCTTTTTACCTGTTAACAGTTGCTGTTCTCCTTTTTTGTCGGTGGTTTCATATGTAACGAATGTTTTGTAATTATTTGCTCTTCAACTCTCTCTCTTTTGGTGCCTCGGGAAGCTGTGGGATCTTCACATATACAGAGTTCATAAGGGATATGCTTTCTCTTTAGATGTAAGCATATACTTTAGGCATGGTGTTTTACAAACACTCGATTTTAGTTTTAGATTCCAATGACGGCGAAGTACCAGCAAACCTGCTGCCCTAGAGGTTTTCCACAGTGCAGATTGTATTTTCATTTCCTTTGGGATCATTTGGCCCATTGTTGTATCTTTGTAAATGCTTAGGGCGTAAGCAGTGTTGCAAACGTCACTACTGCTTATGAAGAGTCTAAATAAAACCGAGACTCCCATTATCTATCTGTAATGTAGTCCCGGTGGTTTACTCTACTGACCGTTCTAAGGCGGTGGTCCCGGTGTTAGTCTTACTCTTTGTTGCTTTGTCGTTTATTCTACGAGGCGATTTGTTGTATGTCTTTCCGTGTGTCATTTTATTCTTGTGTTTTCCAGTCCTTTTAGTATTGCGATTACCTCGCCTGGGGAAGAGAGAGCTAATCTTAGTGCTTTTCGTACGTTTGTTCGATTTGTGCTTGTTTGGATTTGTCGGTTTCCTCTTCCTCTTGGGGTCCGGGAAGGGCTGCAGTTTGTGATTGTGGCACTCCCTGGACTTTTCTCTTACCTTTTTTTGTTTCCAAAGGCAACCTTTTAGATTTTTATTTAAAAATGTTTTTATTGATTAATAGGAATCTCTGACCCGGGTATTGGTCACTATTATTGCGTTATATAGGCTGTCATTACCGCATACATCAAACAGTATTAAGATACATCAACAGATAGTAATCAAAGCACTGACAGCACTGCGGGGTCAAATGGCTCTGTGTTTAGACCTGGAAAATGGTGCCTAAGACTTAACACGGAACTTAAGACTGTTTCTTTTAACCCTTAACTTCCTGTGATTTAAGCAAACAGTGCAGACCCTGATCAGACGCCGCGTTTTGCGGCGTCTGATCTGAGTCTGCACTGTTTGCCGGCGTCTGATCGGAGTCTGCACTGTTTGCCAATGTCCCAGTCCAGGTTTTACAGATAACCCTCTTTACACGGCACTCTGACGTCACTGCGACAAAAATAGCGCGGCTATAAATAACCGTTACCTGGATTTCGTACAAACGCGCGGTCTGATTTTATTGGCCAATGATAATCACGTGGAAACAATTTGGTGTATTATACTTTGGCTCGATTGTAAACAAGACCCGATAAAGGACTTATTGAAATTTTAGGACACGTATGCTCTGGATACTTAGGTAAAATACGGTGAGCTCCGATTGTCCGAGGCATGTGAGATTTGTAAGCAAAGTATTAAAGCGTAAAGACATTTAATAAACGCTTTCATATGTTTACAAGTTTGGAAAGTAATAAAGTACATAAAAATACAGTTTTTTCCGATCTTGTATAATTATCAACATCACTTGCTCGCGATGTAATCAATGAGAAAACAAGCATATTTAATTAGCTAAAGATATGATTTCATGCTATGTAACCCTTTAAGCGCTACTCACAATTTCAGCAGACGACATTGACATATATTTTTTTTTTTTTTTTCAAGAGAAAATAAGACTTGGCATTTCTTGTGAATTCTCTGTTCCAAACTAAGACTTTGCATGTCATGTGATTTTCTTCGAAAAATAACAAAATCAAGTTTAGAATATCCGCTACAAATTTGCTTAACAGTTTAACCTATTTAGTCTAGCGTCCCAGGGACACTGACAGTGTAGACCCAGATCAGACGCCACAGAACGTGGCGTCTGATCTGGGTCTACGCTGTTTGCATTGAATACATGAATGTCCAGCAAAACATGGTTTTAATAAAAACTAACCAGACATCCCTTCTACTTGAAATGGACCCTTCCAAAGAGTTAAGGTAGAAATTTCCATTCGGCATATATCTGGGTCTATGCTATTTGCATTAAATACATGAATGTCCAGCAAAACATGGTTTTAATAAAAACTAACCAGACATCCCTTCTACTTGAAATGGACCCTTCCAAAGAGTTAAGGTAGAAGAGTCCATTCGGCATATATAGGTTACGGACAATAAAATGGGCAGAAATTTCGCTAAGTACTAAGCATGCGCAGACTGCCACGGTTTTCTGCATTACGAAAACACGCCTATTCAAATACACTGAAAATTTTACCACCAAAAAATGGCAATTTTTTAGATAAAAAATTCTGATATTTTTCATATTTTTGCTCAAGACATAGATTATGGGTACTCGTTAGAACCGCCTCGTCGAGGCGGTTCTAACGAGTACCCACAATCTATGTTTTTGAGCAGAAATAAGAAAAATAATGTATACCCTTGTAAACCCCAGTTTTACTATATAAAAGTGGGGTTAAAGGGGATCAAAATTATATAGGCATGTTTTCGTGATGAGATGGCTGTGTTCTGTGAATACTGACGTTCTCAGATGTGTGACTCCATATATATTTGTGTTCATTCATATTTTAGGACTCGTATTATAAGGAGTTGATCTTTACCACTATATAGGCTAAATTCAGCAGACGACAATCTGATGTCTTATTTTTTTTTCCCGGAAAATGACATTTGATAGTTCATGCAAATTGTCTTCTATGGATGGACAATTTGCATAAATGTCAGATCCTGTTTTCTGGAAAAAATAAGGAAAAAAAAATGTTAGAAAATTTGCATAAAATGTCAAATTTTTATTTTCTGGCAAAAAAAAAAAAAGAAAAAAAAAGAACATATTTCAAAATGCCATCTGCTGTGCCCAGCATGCTTAGCATTAAGGTGGCCGAAAATTTAGAGTAAATTACGAGGGGAAAACATATGGTCCATTTATTACTGGTTGTAACGAGTCGCCTCATTTCGCAAATACAGTGAATCCTCGTTACAACGACAACATTTGTTAAAAAAGATATTGTCATTCAAATGAATTTGCTATTGTAAAGAATCCTTAATGAGCAGAATATGTAAGACAGGCCTTGTTTATATTTTTATTTCTTCACTGAACATATGTTTTCGATATTTGTTGGAACCGCCTCGGTGAGGCGGTTCCAACAAATATCTAAAATAAATGTTTCTTGAAGTATTGAATACACCGTTCTTGCATAATTTCTGATAACTGTCACCTCCTGAGCGAAGGTTTCGTGCGAGTCAATTTATCGTTATAACGATTTTTGTCCTTGTACCGAGTGTCCGTATTAAGAGGATTGACTGTAATAGACTTGGTTTAAAAAATTATCAACACGTTCTAAATGAATATTACTTTAGGTTTGCAATACTTGATCAACATGTTCTGAAAAGGTATGACTTTTGGTTTACAATACTTGAACAATATGTTCTAAATGGGTATTACGTTTGGTTTACAATACTTGATCATCATGTTCTAAACCGGTATTACTTTTGGTTTGCAATACTTGATAAACATGTTCTAAATCGGTAGTACTTTAGGTTTGCAATACTTGATCAACATGTTCTGTAAAAAGTATGACTTTTGGTTTACAATACTTGATTAACATGTTCTGAAAAGGTATGACTTTTGGTTTACAATACTTGAACAATACGTTCTAAATGGGTACTACTTTTGATTTGCAATACTTGATCAACATGTTCTGAAAAGGTATGACTTTTGGTTTACAATACTTGAACAATATGTTCTAAATGGGTATTACTTTTGGTTTACAATACTTGATCATCATGTTCTAAATCGGTGTTACTTTAGGTTTGCAATACTTGATCAACATGTTCTAAATCGATATTACTTTAGGTTTGCAATACCTGATCAACATGTTCTGAAAAAGTATGACTTTTGGTTTACAATACTTGAACAACATGTTCTAAATGGGTACTACTTTTGATTTGCAATACTTGATCAACATGTTCTAAATCGGTATCACTTTAGGTTTGCAATACGTGATCAACATGTTCTGAATCGGTAGTACTTTAGATTTGCAATACATGATCAACATGTTCTGAAAAGGTATGACTTTTGGTTTTCAATACTTGATTAACATGTTCTGAATGGGTATTACTTTTGGTTTGCAATACTTGATCAACATGTTCTGAAATGGTAAGACGTGTTTACAATACTCTATCATCATGTTCTAAATGTGTATCACTTCTGGTTTGCAATATGTGATCAAAATATTCTAAAAGACCATACTTAATTAACATGTTCGCAAATGGAATTACTTTTGGTTTGCAATTCTTGATCAAAATGTTCTAAATGAGCGGTACTTTTTACTATTCTATTGCCAGACAAGGATTTGTCAGCCCATCTAGATAATATCCAATAAACGCAAAACAAGAACTCTGATAAATGATTAATAACAAAACGGAAGGAAAATCGCTGATACCGCACCTAACAACTCTGTTTCTTCCTCAAAAAACACAAAATGGATTACATAATGTATCCAAGAGGCAACCAGACGAACTTGTGATAGAACTCTTGCGTTTGCCGTGCGAATAAGACAGGTAGAGAAACAAAAAAAACTACACATCCGGACGAGACCATATGTTATTAAGCTTTTGCGATGCCCTTCGGCTTAGTCCGGTAAAGAAAAGACAATAACTACAAAATGAGTCTACGTGTATTTATTACACATTAGCTTCGGACAAGAAAATCGCTATGTGTGAACATTAACCAAACAAGTAAGAACAGCACACGCCGATGCGACTGTGTGGAAACGGCCTGTAACAGTACTGTCCCCAACGACAACGCCTCCAAGGACCACAGAACCCCGACTCTGGTAAATTACCTCCAGGGCATATTATTCCGCCGATCCCTGCAAGTAATAAAAAGAATATTGAACAATAGTGTAAACTCTAAGCATGCTGAGCAAAATTTAAAATAGACGACACTTTGAAATATTTTCTTATTTTTTCCAGAAAAAAAGGCTTTGACATTTCATGCAAATTGTCCAGTTTACAATGGTTTGACATGTTATGCAAATTGCTCAATTTGCAAGAAATATCAAGATCTATTTTCTGGAAAAAATAATAAAAACAATCATCAATTTGTCGTCTGCTTAAAAAGCCCATAGAGTGTTAAAGCCAAATTCCAGTTGATAAGTATACCCGATGTTCTATAACTGCGTCACCCTGAGGTGACCACGGCCAGTTGGCCACACCACAGGACTATCTGCTACAGCTAGAAAGCCGAGAAAATATGGCAAAGAGATACCTAGGAAAGGTCAGAATTATAAAGCACAATCTTCCCAAGGCGTCGAAAGAAGATAGGAGGATCCAGCAGGCACACAACTGTAAATCAACGTCGATTCAGCTTTGTTTCAATATGTTTGCCTGATGGAGAACTATAACAAAGCAAACGTAACATATCAAACCACCGACACACGAAGAAAGAACTGCAATAGAGGAACAGGCTTGGAACGGCCCCCGGGGAACGACCAGTAGAAAACTGTACACAAACTACGATTGTTTAACATTAAAATATTAAGAAGATGTCGAGGAAGAGCTACAATCATAGAACATAGCCTACCGATGACACCAAGAAGGAAGGTTGCTTGAAAATAACACAAATAAGATTCGTACAGAACTATACAGGGTACACGAGTTTTAAAGCATTCTTTGTTTGGGATACATCAAACGCATAAAGACAATAAAATGCGACATATACCATATTTACACTAGGTTTTCGGACAGCAGCGCTGATCAGGGTCTGAACTTTGATAAAATGTAAGCCCAGAGAAATACCGGAATTACTTCCAAGTAACATTACAGTCTCGTTGGAAAGTTTCTGAGGTTCTTTCAATTAAACGTCTTGATATTTGGATGACTTACTAAATATTGATAATGGTTATTTCGAATAACTGGTTGAAACAAAAATTTTCCTATAGAAGTTCAGTTAAATAAATCTAATGCCTCTGGTGCCGAAGCACCGTTTCTGGATTTAAATTTAATAACATATAATGGTATAATCTCTTCTAAAATTTTATGACAAACGGAACGAGTATGATTTGATATTGTAAATATTCTGGTTTTTGATGGCGATGTCCCTCGTGCTACATCCTATGGTCTACCTATTTCTCATTTAACTCGTTTAAATAGACCATCTAGTTAAGTCAGTTACTTCAATCGTTATAAAATTTTAACTGCTAAGCTTCTAAAGCAGGGGTATCGGTACCACGAACTAAGTAAAAGAGCTTCCAAAGCCATTGCCGTCTTTCTGAATTAGTAATATAAAGTTGGTTAGAAAACACTTCCACCTCCGACTAAATGACGGATCACTCCTCAATCATTTTCAGAAGGTTGGCAACTGACTATCAATGTCTGTGGTCGGGCTCATCGTGGTCCTTGTGTTCTGGCTTAACTGGCTTAAGATCGCCATTGAGCGCTTTGACTGTACGTCATCATAGTGTTTGTGATTGTACAAGGTACAATCAAGAAGTTCTCCGCTTGATATACTTTGAATGAAACCCCAATCAGTTGGTAAGTTTATCTTATTCAACATCTTTAATAGAAAGAATACAATTTCAAAGTTATTGATTTCAGTATGAATTCGCTGGAAACAGGGTAAGGGGGTGTTAAACTGAGAAAATTAACAAAGTTGAAGTAAAAGCAGTCATAAAGTACTTCCGTAAGAAGGGCGTGTCCCCGAAGGATATTCATGACGAACTTTCTTCTTCTAGCACGGCAACACGGTGAAGAAACGGGCTGCTGAATTCAGGAGAGGGAGGGAGGGAGAGTGAGGAGGATTGTGAACGCTCTGGGCTCCCTAAAGAGGCTACTACAGGCGAAAACGTTGGCCTTATATACAGTATGATTATGTATGACAGAAGAAGCCTTTGTGATATAGCTAGACACATGAGCAGATAGATTTGGGGCAGTTCAGTCTATCTTGGCCGATATCTTAGGGATGTCCAGGGTCTCCGCTAGATGGGTCCCTAGAATGTGGACCAAAGATCAGAAGAGTAGGCTTAATATTTCTAAGTATCTCCTGTCTCTCTATGAGGAAGACCCTGAGAAATTTAAGCGTCGAGTTGTGGCCCAAGATGATTTGGGTCCATCACTTTGATCCTGAGGCCAAAAATCAGAGTATGCATTTAAAGCACCTTGGCTCACCCCTCCTAAGACGTTTAAGAGAATTTCTTTCGCAGGGAAGGTGATGGCCTCTATCTTTTGGGACAGTCAGGGGGTTATCATGGTGGATTATCTTGAAGAAGGTTGCATGATATATGGTGCATAGTATGCAGAAGAACCAAGGCGGTTGCGGCAGGAGATTGTGAAGAAAAAATGAGGAAAGTTGAGTCGAGGTGTTCTGCTCTAGCAAGATAATGCACCAGCCCACATCTCTCCAAGTTGCTATTGCTTCTGCGACTAAATGCAGCTTCGAGATCCTTCTTCATCCCCCGTATTCTCCAGATTTAGCCCCTTCTCGAGCGTCTATCGGTTTTAAAATCTGAAAGCTATCTTTCGTGGTAGAAATTTTGGAAGCAATGAAGGCGTCATAGATACTGTTGATGAGTACTTCGGGGACCAGGAAGAAGGTTTCTATTTTGAAAGGATAAGCAAACTGGAACAGCGTTAGAGCAAGTGCATCGAGGCAAAGGGAGATTTATTGAGAAATAATAATGGCATAATTTCTGCTCTTAGTTATTCCCAAAGTATAGGGACCAAGAACGTTTTGATCGTCCCTCGTATTTGTTTCACTGTGGTAGTTTACTGATGAGGTATACAGAACCCCTATGCGGAGGGGCTTAGAAATTTTTGGTTTGGAGCTGCATCGGAATTCAGGGAAGGGTTCGTGAGAGTAAAACTGGTCGGAATTCAGGGCGAGGTTTCGTGCGAGTAAAACTGGTCCGAATTCAGGGCGAGGTTTCGTGCGAGTAAAACTGGTCCGAATTCAGGGCGAGGTTTCGTGCTAGTAAAACTGGTCGGTTTTACTCGCACGAAACCTCGCCCTGAATTCCGATGCAGTAGTTTTTTCTCCTGACCGTTTCAAGAGGTTCCTCTGTTGCGCTTTTTCTTTGTTCACGTGTTAGTGGGCCCATATGTGGCGTTTTTTTTTTTTTTTTTTTTTTTTTTTGTTGTCATTATTCCTTCCTCATTTCTTCATTTGGTGTCCTGAGGAGGCTGTGTCTTGTAACTGGCATTTCCTGGTATATTCACATATATTTCCACAGTAAATCGCTTTGGTGCTTTGCAACGAAAGCAAGCTCCCCTTCTGTATTTTTTCCTGAAGATTCAGTCACCTTCACTCCTCATCATACTTGTCCTAAAAGTTGAAGATAAAAATGTCTGTTTAATTCCTGCTGATAATGTGGATAGTGGCAGTGTAGGCCTTGATCAGAGTCAAGTTGTGTGGTGTCTGATCTGGATCTTCACTGCTTGCTCAGACCTGTCTATCTGAATACTAAGGGTAAATACAATAAACAAAGGGATTGTACTGCTAAATACAGCTTCTCCGATTAACAGTTTCAAGTTTACTTTTAGCGGTTTAGAAACATTTACTGGGGAAACAAATCAGAAACCTTAACGGGTTTCTAGTTTGCAAAAAGGAATAGAATACAACAACTCCAAATTGTGGGAATGTTTATTTTTGACACTTTAACTTTGTAGTGTAATTCACAAAGCCTGTTGTTCTATCCAAACAAGTAATGACAGCATACGCCAATGGGACCTGGGAAAGGCCAGTGACAGTATTCACCGTATGGACAACGTCTCCAGGGAGCACAGAATCTCGGTTTTGGGTTGCCACCTCCTGGGCATCTTATCCTGCCGATTGCTGAAACGAAATGCAGTCAAACCTCAATGGGTCGAACATCCTTTGGACCATGAAAATTTGCTCGAGATATGGGTTGTTCGAGCCACTGAGGGTTAATCATAGCGCCAGGTCAGGAAGCAAATGGCCATAATTTTAGGGAACTATTTTTTATTTTCTACACAATAATTGTATGTTGAGTGTACTCATTAAAATCGCCTCGACGAGGCGATTCTAATGAGTACACACAACATACAATTTCATGATAAAATTTCCCTAAATATGTTAACGAGCTATCAGAAGAATTTCGTAGGGACTCAAACACGAGTTCGAATTAGCAATGGTAAACGAGCCATCGGTGTTCGAGATATTGAGGTTCGTCTATATAAAAAAATCAGGCTATTTACGGCCTTGTGTGACGACCGGTACCTTATGCATAAAGTGAAATTTACCGCGTGCGTACCTCTCTGTGTGTGTGTGTGTGTGTGTGTGTGTGTGTGTGTGTGTGTGCGTGCGTGCGTGTGTGTGTGTGTGAAACACCATGTGCTGCGCTAAGTCATATTACAGTTGAAAATGTTGGTTGTATGTATTTGTTCTATACGACCTTGCATTTATTTATTTGTTTGTTTTGTCCGATCTTACGTGTAAGTAATTGGCTAGACTAGCTACTAGTCGGATATCAATATTATTTTCATCAATCAATTATAATTATTAATTTACTTAATGAACTAAGGGCAATCTACTACTTACTGCTTGCCTCGCCTCTTTGATAGCAGCAACTAATCTTGGAGATATCCGACCTTGATATCACAGACCAACTATTTAGAGACTGGCTATAAAAGCTGTCATACATAAATTTGAATCCGCCTATAGTAAGGAGTGATAAAAAAAAATCGGTCGACCTTTCTAGGGGTGGTGCAGTTCCCAACGGTTTAAGTGCTATGGCATTAATTGACCACGGATGGACAGATGAACTCACTAATTACTTACAGAGCACTCTTCGAAAGTCCGCCTTTCACTCGGTCGACTTTGCTACGGGTCGTGCAATATACCCAACGGTTTAAGCGCTTTGGCCAGTTTCGCTGACTGACCACGGATGGACAGACGGACGTAGAGACAGACGGACTCATAAGATGATTATAGGATACTCTTCGAAAGTCAGTCTTTCAATCGGTCTACTATTTTATGGGTCGTGCAATCTGACATTTGACAATTTCATTGGTTTGGTCTTGTCAATATGTATCTGCATGTCAAATATTATCAAAATATTCCAAGAGGGTTAAAAGTTATAGCGATTTTCACAAACTGATTACGGACGGACGGACATGGTGATTATAGGGAACTCCTCTTAAGTGGTCTTTTCTTATGACTTCACTGCGGGTCGTGCAATTCTTACAATTATAAATGTTATGTCTTCTGATTTAACTGCTATCACCATAACACAATCTTATGTCATCGTCCTTGGTGATCAAAGTTTTGAAAAAACCGCCGTTTAATATTTGAAGCCTACTTTCACTAGTTTTGTAGTCATTTTGTTGCGTCTCGCCGCTATGTAACGGTCCGCTTCGAAAGCGCTGTATGCTAGACAGCTCCAAATACGCCATTTAGCGTCAGCAAGCGCTTTTTAGCAACACACGGTCGCACAGATATTTGCCACAAAGCTCTCTGTAGGATAACCTTGTGCATATCTTCTCAGGACTTGCCCAGTAAGCATTCTACATAAATCTATAGCGGGCCGTTTTCGACCCATCAGGGTAGCTGACGGGCCGATAACGGACAGGTATAGGTTTATAAAGAATGCTAGCTAGGTGATCTGGCCCCGAGGTTATAAAAAAAATCATGCTCAACTCAGCTACGTATGAAATTTATCCTGATAATAATTCTCAAATTATTAACATTTGCAAATTCTTTCTTGCTAAACATAGCTGAGCATGAACATTTCTCTTTTAATAAATATGAAAATGCCAACTATTGTTGGCATTTTCATATTTATTAGCAGAGAAAATTTCATGCTCAGCTGAGTTGAGCATGAAAATTTTTTATAAACTCGGGACCAGAAGTAGAATAAGAAAGAATAAACGTCAAAAAGATTGCCTTTGGAAACAAAGAACACACTACGGATTAGAAAATGAATGAAGTTTGCAACACTGCTTACGCCCTCTAGTGTATACATGAGCTGAACTCCATTTTCTACAAAGGGCCCAATGCTCCCAAAGGAAATGAAATACAGTCGACTCTCGTTATCTCGAAGTCCAAGGGACCCTCTGAAATACTTCGAAATATCCGTATCTCGACATATCAGATTTGCAGAATTGAGGAAAAAAGATAAATCAAACAACCCAATTTCACAAACGAATATGTAATGTGACTCCTGAAAATAGAGATATGCTGAAAATAATGTGGAAAAGAGGAGAAATTGCTCCTTAGGAGCAATTTCTTCTCTTTTCCACATTATTTTGTTACCTGTTGTCATAGTTTCATGTTAAAACAGGGACCAGATTTTCACTTCGAGATAAGCGGTAGTTCGAAATAACCGAGTTCGAGATAACGAGGTTCGACTGTATAATCTGAATAAAGGCGTCCGAACATTAAAGGTTTCATATTTACCATAAAATTCGCATAGCTGGTCCTGAGCAGAGAGTCATGTCCGTGATCAGGGTTTGCACAGTTTGGTGTTCCGACAGTACCCCGTAGTTAAAATTCAGAATAAGTACGACACGGATTAACCCTTAAACTGCCAATCACAACAATTGTCGCCTGCTTTGTCATCTGCTTGTGATTTTAAAAGTCATTCTTGCAAACAGTGTGGACCCAGATTAGGAGCAGTCTGATCTGGGTCCAAAAACATCTGGGTATGCTAAAACAGGTTTGAAAAGTTTGCAAGAATATTCCGCGTCCGACATAAACAGACGATATTTTCAAATGCAGGTTTTCTTGGTATTTTAAGGGTTAAGATGTTGGTATACTTTTGGTAATTACAATAAAAAAGTGAATAATGTAACAATGTTACCTTCACCTCGCTGGCCAGATACACTCATGATTATCACAGAAAGCAGAAATATTGCCGCCAACTGTTTCATCCTGTCGGGTCTACAACTTGGTCGTCAGTAAAGTGCTGTCCGGTCCTTTCCGAAATTATTAAGTCAGTATCTTTAAAAACAGTCTTAAGTTTGTTTAAATATATTAACTTGACACATAAATCATAATTTAATAACATAACCCATCATGACTCACCCAAACATAACTAATTAAAAACATTGTATTCAGTCAATTACATGCTTTTTTAAGGGGATCGGACACACGTGGTTGATTTTCTAAATACTTTACAAGGTAGACAACTTTTGTGTGTTTCTGTTTGCTTTTTTGCAAACCAAGTCCTTCTGAAAAGTAGTCTATTCTAAAAGGAAATGGAGCAAATTCTTTCCTTTTAGAGCAGACCATTTTTAAAAAGGGAGACACGCTTATTTGGAAGGAGATGTCACCCTTGAAAGGGCATCCATTACCCTTAAACATATGATGGACACCCATAATGAAAACATGCCTATATAATTTTAACCCCCTTAAGCCCCACTTTTATATAGTAAAACTGGGGTTTACAGGGGTATTCATTATTTTTCTTAGTTCTGCTCAAAAACATAGATTGTGGGTACTCGTTAGAACCGCCTCGAGGGGGTACTCGTTAGAACCGCCTCCTCGAGGCGGTTCTAACGAGTACCCACAATCTATGTCTTGAGCAGAAATATGAAAAATATAGGATTTTTTTATCTATTTTTTTTTTTTTTTTCATTTTTTGGTGGAAAATTTTTTAATATATTTGAATAGGCGTGTTTTCGTAATGCATAGGAAAATGACCATTGTGCCATATCTGAACAGTAAAGGTAGAGCATTCTGCGCATGCGCAGTCTAATAGGCGTCCCATTCTTCAATGATATTCTACCGTATCAATGGATCTTGTAAACTGTCAACGAAGACCCTTATCAGACTGCTGGAGGCGCTGGCTGATCTAAGGTTTTGTTTCTCTTCTATGAAGTAAGCATCACAAAAGCTGACCCCTTAAACCCCACTTTTATATAGTAAAACTGGGGTTTACAGGGATATACATTAGTTTTCTTAGTTCTGCTCAAAAACATAGATTGTTGATACTCGTTAGAACCGCCTCGCCGAGACGGTTCTAACGAGTACCCATGTTTTGAGCAGAAATATGAAAAAACATCAGCATTTTTATCTTTTTTTTTCATTTTTGGGTGGTAAAATTTTAAGTATATTTGAATAGGCGTGTTTTTGTAATGGATACGTTTTGCACGTTACATAGCATACGTTCATATTTTTTCCGTAATGTGTGGTTGCGTAACAAGTGCATATCATCACTGAAAAAAACGACTTGTGGCTTTTATAACATGTTCTGAACTTTGATTACTGACTGACTTTACTTGTAAGCTTGCAAAAGTGCACGATGTCCATTCTAACCTTGAGTAATTATCATACAGCGGCGCCTTGAGTTTAGGGCTTCAGGGCACATACAAATACATTTTAGTACAGATCCAGATCAGCCGAGGCTGCACTATCTGACAAGGGAATTTGCTATATCGCTATATTCTGCAGTTTCTAATCATTCTGTAAGCGGACATTAATGTTTTTTTTTTTTGTTTTTTTTTTTCGACGTAGTCGTATAAGATCACCCTTCTGACCTAGCGCTGTCAGCAGCTGTATGAAATCACGAATATGCCATACAAACAAAAGAAATCTGCAAAACGACATTTTCTACTATTACTGTAACTCTTTTGTCCTTCCATACGCACATTATTGATTCTTTATTTATTTTTAGCGGCTGCTTAGCAATATAATTATAAATATTTTTCAAGCGACACTGAAACAGCCCCTGTAGTTCAGACGGCTGAGCGCTCGCCTCCCACGCGGAAGGTTGCTGATGCGAAACCCAGGACTTTTTATTTATTTATTTTTTTTATTCATGAATTGTTTTTCATTCTATAAGTATGTAAATATACTTTCATCGTGTGTCGTGTAGCGATTTTTTACAGATGTTACTAGTCTATTACTATATATCGAGGGTTGAGCGCAAGACTGGCGTAAGTCAGATGGTTGTTTTTCCCCAAACCTAATCTCCTTACCATGAAAGCATTATGAAGATTACAACATTTCTTTCTGTAAACAATGAAAATTTAGGTGCCATTGCTCGTATGAGCAATGGCACCGAAATTTGCATTGTTTACAAAGGGGTCCAAGTTGCCCCAAAACAAGGGTTTCAAAAATATGTTTGAGTTACTATAGTCTTGCGCTCAACCCTCGATATGTACAAACTGCCAATGGTCCCTCGTCCCACACCAAAATATGGGTCAAGCTAAACGAAAAAATAGCCTTTCGAACATGCGCAAATAGCGCAGATTCAGACCCTCATGCGCATGCGCAAAGTATCATCCGGGCATTTGCTTAACATACATTCTGCAGTATCCAATGATTTTGTTAGCGGAAAGTTCGATCTTACTGAACAGGCTGAGCTGGGCCTTCACTGTCCGCATATGCCCGAAGACACGTTTTCGCATGGCGCGGCTTAATTATGAAGTATGTATATTTCTTAACTTATTTCTTTTCTTAGAACATCTGGTAAAGTCAGTGTCTTTTATAAACTTTCTTAGGCTTGGCCCGCCGTGGTTCAACTATGGTTTTCATTTACTTTGGCATACAGTAGAATTAACCATGAGTACTCGTCTTTGTTTATTATATAGTGATCAATTTGATTTTTATGTTTTCGCTTTGATGCATTGACTGAGTTGGAAGCCTTTATGCGAACCAAATTTTTATGTATTTCTGTATTAAGAGTAGCATAGGGACCCAGGGTGAAGTTGGCTAGCTGTAAAAATGCTTTATACACCCCCCCCCACCCCCCCACACACACACACCGGTGGTTTACTCTACTGACCGTTATAAGGCGATTTGTTTTATGTCTTATCTTGTGTCATTTTGTTCTTGTGCTTTTCAGTCCTTTAAGCATTGCGATTACCTCGCTTGGGGAAGAGAGAGAGCTAATCTTAGTGCTTTTCGTACGTTTGTTCGATTTGTGCTTATTTGGATTTGTCGGTTTTCTCTTCCTCTTGGTGTCTGGGAAGGGCTGCGGTTTGTGATTGTGTCACTCCCTGGACTTTTCTCTTACCTTTTTTTCAACTGCTAAACGTCTTAAACAGGGACATTGGTATCATAAACTGACTGCGTAATTATGTTCTGAGAGAATAGATTATCTGGAGACAATAATTGCTGAATCTAATTGATAAGAAAATGTGCGAACGCATTTATTTGATAAATAGCCTGGTAGCCTGCCTAATTTTGGACAATGTTTTCTCTAGAGCACAAGAAGATGTAGAATATGGCGTGCAAATCAAAATCTGGCAAACAATGTATATAATTTTTGTGTAAGCAAAAAGCCCGGGTTTAAAAATACGAAAAGATCGAGAGAAGTGGGCAAGCATATGAAAGTGAGTACAGCTTCGATTTTTTTTTTATTTGATTGTGTTCTTAAATGAAAACCACACTTTTATAAAAAGTGGAATATTTTGGGGGTATGCTAATAGTTGCAGGTATCTATATTTTTAAGGTATTGCTGATATACGGATATTTTTGATGTACCGTATATTTTATGTGTGTGTGTGTGCGTGAGGGGGGCGGGCGGGGGATAAACACTTGATGTTGGGCACAGCCTATGTAGCAGACAAAATTCAGAGTTCCCCACCACCACCACCCTCGGGTTTAATCCTCGGATAGTTTTGAATTACTAACTGTTCTACAGTGACTGCTGTTCTTGTATTGTACCCCTGTAGACCCGAGTTTTACTATATGAATGTGGGGTTTAAGTGGTGGGATGGGAGGGTTTCAAAATTATATAGGTATGTTTTCCAGTTTAATGTCGTGTTGTGTTTTGGTGGGTCCTGTCTGGAATAGTGATCATCTTATTCGAAGAGAGAGTTTGTTGCTCTGCTTTTCGTTGTAGTGTTACTTATGTACTATCCATTATAGTTCGTTTACTCTCTCAAGATCTTGGCACTTCCTGGACGTCAATTTTTACTGGTTCTTATTTTTCATGGACCATAAACACAGCGTACCAAATCCGCGAGTTCAGAAATTTTTACCCAAAATGCTAGGCAATAACAAGTTAACCCTCTAGTGCCCCGCGCATCATATATGATACATGACATATATTTGGTACCGCGACCAGGATATTTCAATATATGGTTGATGTTTAATGCTATAAAGTATGTCAAGATGTAAGGTCATAAGAAAATACAGTTGATTATTCTATGGTTCAACATAAAATATGTTTTTTCAGCCATCAAAGTGTAAAAAGTTGGATGTATCATATATGATACGCTGGGCAAAATTTTTGCTCAAAATGAAAAATTCCCCTGCCAGCCACCTTTTTAGAGAAAAACTTGATATATATTTTCCAAAAGAATCTTTTTAATAAATGCAAATATTGAAGGCACAAATAAATCCTAAAAAGAGTTTTTATTCTGGAGTTATTCACATTTGCTTGGGAACACTTAATGCCCAATGTATCATATATGATACATACGTATCTCCGTGACCTTTGACCTCCCCAACATTTCAAGTGTAGTTTTGTAATATACTTCCCAAAATAGGTCACTGTGTGTAATATGAAAGTTTTTGGACACTGCTTTCTATGGTTGGGCACTAGAGGGTTAAGTTACCTAGGAAAGGTCACAACCCCAAAGAAAAGCCTTCTCAATGTGTGTGTGTGTGTGTGTGTGTGTGTGTGTGTGTGTGTGTGTGTGTGTGTGTGTGTGTGTGTGTGTGTTAAAAAAGGCGTAGAAGTCAGTATTGTAGCGTATATCGAGTCGAACAGAGAGAGAGACCTCCATGCTGCAAATGCAACAATTTCTTGTCCTAATTTTATCAGAGATGATAGAACGCACATTCATACCGCCAGTTCTAGTATATAGCTTTCACAAGGTACCAATACATAGACACAAACAAGGCAGGGACAGCCGGTAGCCAGCAAATACGGACAGTTTGGTGCAAGGGATGAACTTTACTTCACAGTCGGTTCAGGTGAATTGTCGGTCGCTCCAAAGGGTGAGTGGGAGTGGATTACGGCACCAGTGAGCTGCGTAAAACCAAATGCCAGCCAATTAGAAGCGAAGTTATGACGTCGGATTTCCGACAGTATATCGCAGAATATATCGTCGCAAATTTTTGACGTTATCCAATCAGACGTCGCACTACATACGCAAGTGCATTAGAATTAGGGGATAACTTCTGACGGCCATTTTGTTTAGCAGAGTGGAACCATTTTAGCAATTTTGGTAAAGGGGCATTAGAGGAACATTTCTGTGAAATTATTTTGAAATCGGGCAACTGGCATGGGAGATGTCGTTTTTTTTTTTTTTGTTTTTTTTTTTAGCTCTAGTGGCCATTTTGTTTAGCGGAGCGGAACCATTTTCGAAATTTAGAGATTTTCAAAATCTGTTAACCGGTTTAGGAGATGTCTCTTAAGTAAATTGTTGACAGTTGACAGACGCATGAAAGTCTACGCCCTTTTTCTATTTTTAGCTCTGGCGGTCATTTTTTTCAGCGGAGCCAAACCATTTTAGCAATTTTGGTAAAGGGGCATTAGAGGAACATTTCAGTAAAACTATTTTGAAATCCGGCCGTTGGCTTAGAAGAAGATGTCGTTTAAAAGGGTTTTTTCTATTTTTAGGTCTGGCAGCCATCTTGTTTAGCGGGGCGAAATCATTTTAACAATTTTGGTAAAGGGGCATAAGAGGAACATTTCTGTGAAATTATTTTGAAATCGGGCCATTGGCCTGGGAGGAGATGCCATTTAAAGGTTTTTCTATTTTTAGCTCTGGTGGCCATCTTGTTTAGCGGAGCGGAACCATTCAAACAATTTTGGTAGAGGATCATCTAAGGAATATTCCTATGACTTGTTTTTTTCAAAATCCATTCAGTGACCTTAGAGATGTCGTTTTAAGTTTTCTTTTCTAATTTTAGCTCTGGCGGCCATTTTGTTCAGCGGAGCGGAACCATTTAGGCAATTTTGGTAGAGGATCACCCAAGGAACATTCCGGTAAAATTATTTCAAAATCCATTCACCAGTTTAATCTTCATCTTTTAAGTAAATTGTTGACAGACGGACGACGCACAACGCACGACGGACAATGCACGACGGACGAAGACCGGTCACAAAAGCTCACCTGAGCCAAGCTAACAAAAACTACAAAAAAAAAAAAAAAAATGCAAATAAAAAATACCGAACATATCACGTGATCTCAGTTGACAAACCGCTGTCTAATCTTATACTAATCAGAAAAAAATGTTGACTGAGTGTGTTTGCATCAAAGGCAGTGCCTTTATTTCACATACCTACAGATTATGTGAATGACCATACGCCCGGATGATACTTTGCGCATGTGTAGGATGATTTTAATCTGCGTACTTTTGCGCATATTTGAAGGCATTTTTTTTCGCTTGATGCGACCCGCATGTCTTTAATTTTTGTCACTTTTCCAGCTAAGCACTGCTAAGAATGATATAAATTTATTTAATAACCACGTCCTGTGACTTTTGCCTCAGCAGGGGCGACGCCGCCTTCCGCGGAATTCTGGTTTGATTGTTGTCATTGAATGATGCTAAATGTAAGGTATATCACAGTTCAGTATATTGGCCTGCATTCAGCAGCATAAAATTTTACTTCAGTGTCTTTACCTCTGTCTTCACAGTGTTGAAAACGGAGATAAAGTATGATTATTTATAATGTATGTGAATTAAGGGAGACTACTCTATTCATTTTTTTTTGAATGTATTTGTACAAGTATCGGCTTTCAAAACAATCCGAAAAACATAATAACATAATAAGTTTACAAATCCAAAGAAGTGCTATAGATGATATTTGTTCAGGATTTGTCTACAGGCCTCCGAGATACTGACATTTGTTCATTTGTAACAGGCAAGAAAATGAAATACTAGGTGGATTATGTAAACCAATGTTCATTAAGAATATCGCTATGAAATAGAAGTTTCATTAATATCATCATTTATTTTTTCATGGTGTATTTCTATGAATAAAAATTCTGGCAACAAGCAAGAATTTTGTGCACAGACATAGTATAGAAAAAACCTTATTTTCATTAAAACTTGCAGTTCAAAGCTTATTCGGACCTTGAACTTCACCTTGAACTAATGGTCAATGTCACTATCATTTTATCACACCTTAGTGCTGTCTGAGGTAGCTTAGTGAAAAGCCAATTGAAGTCTGATCTCTGGTTAATGATGAAGTGAACATTACTTGCAAACTTGTCTACTCACACTCTCACCCATTCCCCTTAAAAAACAACAACAATTCGGACACCCTTTAACTATGAAATGAACCTGTCCTAAGAGTACCTTTACTGGCATTAAAATGAAAGCATTCCATTGTCGAATAAGCAGATACTAGCCTAGGACTCCCCCATCTAGTGATCTACTATAGTCAAAATACAGGATAAATGTAACAGTCAAGAAACAAAGACCTTGACACATATTACTTGTGTATATGACAGAGGTAACGTCGACAGTTCGGAGTGAAACTAAATTCGGAAAATAACGAGTCATTCAGGTTAGTTCAGTGAATACTGATACGTATGCCATCATATGCGGTATAATCGTCATAGGCGTACGTGCAGTTGTTGAAGCTAAACGACCCACTAGCTTTTTGAAAAAGCTGATATGTGTTCAAATACAGTATTCAGTGTGTGAATTGTTCTCCCTGCAAAATGCCGTGTAACTACACTTTATCGTTCAAATGCAGTATTCAGTGTGTAAAATGTTCTCCCTGCAATGTGCCGTGTAAATACAGTGTTATCTTTCAAATGCAGTATTCAATGTAAAATATTCTCCATGCAAATGTCATGTCAGTAAAGCTACCTTTCAAATGAATGGTATTCAATGTAAAAACTTTTCTCCACACAATGTGCTATGTAAGTATGATTATCTTTCAAATATAGTAGTTCTGGTAAAATTTGCTCCACACAATGTGCCATGAAAATACGGTTATCTTTCAAATTTAGTATTCAGAGTAAAATGTTTCTCCACGCAATGTGACATTTAAATAATTCAATCTTTCAGTGTAGACATTTGCTCCACACAATGCTCCGTGTAGTTACGGTTATCTTCCAAATGAGGTATTTATGGTAAAGTTTCTCCACGCAATGTGCCCTGTAAGTAGAGTCATCTTTCAAATGCTCAATGTGTAAAATGTTCTCCCCGCTAAATGCCTTGTAAGTACAATTTATCTTTCAAATGTAGTTTTCCGTGTACAATAAAATTTTCTCCACACAGTATGCCATGTCAGTAAAGCTACCTTTCAAATGTACGGTATTCAATGTAAAAATTTTCTCCACACAATGTTCCATGTAAGTACGTTTATCTTTCAAATATAGAATTCCGGGCAAGATTTTCCTTGAACAGTGTGCCATGTAAGTACGTTTATCTTTCAAATGTAGAATTCCGGGTAAAATTTGCTCCACACATTGTAACTACGGTTATCTTTCAAGTGTAGAATTCAGGATTAACTTTTCTCCACGCAATGTTCCCTGTAAGTAGAGCCATCTTTCAAATGCAGTATTCAGAGTAAAATTTTCTCCACGCAATGTGCCAAGTCGGCATGGCTATCTTTCAAATGCACTGTTAAGTGTTACATTTCCCCACACAGCGTTCCGTGTAAGTACAGATATCATTCATGTAGTATTCAATGGAAAATAAATTTTCTCCACACAAAATGCCATATATTTACTGTTTATATTTCAAATGTAGTATTCAACGTAAACGTTTCTGCACACAATGTGTCGTGTAAGTTACAATTATCTTTTAAATGTAGTATTCAATATAAAATCTTCTTTGTAAGTACAGCTCTCTTTAAAATGTAGTATTCAGTATGAAATCTTTTCCACAGTGCCGTGTAAGTACAGTTGTCTTTCAAATGTAGTAGTCAGTGTATTTTTTTCTCCACGCAATGTGCCATATAAGTACAATTATCTTTCATCTGTAATAGTCAGGGTAAAAATTTCTCCACACAATGTGCCGTGTAAGTACAATCCTCTTTCAAATGCAGTATTCAGTATGAAATCTCATCTTTCAAATGCAGTAAGTATGAAATCCTCCACACAATGTGCCGTATAAGTACAGTTATCTTTCAAATGTAGTTTTCAGTGTAAAATTTTCTTCACACAATGTGCCATGTAAGTACAGTAATTGTCTCCACTCAGTATGCTGTGTAAGTACAGTTATCTTTCAAATGCTGCTCACAATGTGGTTTGTAAGTAGAGTCATATTTCAAATATAGAAGTTATTGTAAAATTCACTCAACACAATGTGCCGTGTTAGTACAGCCCTCTTTCAAATGCAGTATTCAGGATTCAATCCCTACACAAAATGCTGTGTAAGCATAGTTATCTTTCAAATGTAGTAGTCAGTGTAAAATTTTTCTTTCAAATGTAGTATTCAGTGTAAAATTTTCTTAACACGATATGTTTTATAAGTACAGATCTTCCAAAATAAGTGTTTATTGCAACGGTTTCTCCACAGAATGTGCCTGTAAGTAGGCTTATCTTTCAAATGTAGTATTCAGTGTAAAATTCTCTCCACACAATGTGGCATGTTACTACAGTTACCTTTCATTTGTAGTATTCAGTGTAATATTTTCTTCATACACTGTGCTTTGCAAGTACAGTTATATTTCAAAGGTAGTATTCAGTGTAAAATTTTCTCTGAACAGTGTGCCGTGTAAGTACAGTTATCTTTCAAATGTTTTATTTTGTGTAAAATTTTCTCCACGCATTGTGCCGTTTAAGTACAGTTATCTTTCATTTGTAGTATTCCGGGTAAATTTTGCTTCATACTACTTGCCATGTCGGTACAGACATATTTTAAAGGTAGTATTCTGTGTAAGAATTTCTCCACACAGTGTGCCGTGTAAGTACAGTTATCTTTCAAATGTAATATTAAGTGTAAATTACCTTCAAACACTATTGTTTGTATATTCACAGTTATCTTTAAGATAAAATTTTTAATGTAAAGTGTCTCCACACAGAGTGCCGTGTAAGTACAGTTATCTTTCAAATGTAGTATTTAGTGTAAAATGCTGTCCAAGCAGTGTGGTTTGTATAAGAACAGTTGTCTTTAAATTGTAGTATTTAAATTTAAAATTGTCTCCACACAGTGTGTAAGTACAGTTATCTTTCAAATTTAGTATTCAGTGTAAAATGTTCTTCAAACAGTGTGGTTTGTATAAAAACAGTTGTCTTTATGATGTAGTATTCAATGTAAAATTGTCTCCACATAGTGTGTCGTGTAAGTACAATTATTTTTCAAATGTAATATTCAGTGTAAACTGTTCTCTAAACAATGTGGTTTGTATAAAATCAGTTGTCTTTCAGATGTTGTATTTAATGTAAAATTGTCTCCACACAGTGTGTCGTGTAAGTACAATCATCTTTCAAATGTAATATTCAGTGTCAAATGTTCCCTAAACAATGTTGTTTATATAAGAACAGTTGTCTTTCAGATTAGTATTTGATGTAAAATTGTCTCCACACAGTGTACCGTTTAAGTACAGTTATGTTTCAAATTTAGTATTCAGTGTAAAATGTTCTCTAAACAATGCAGTCTGTTTAAAAACTTGTTGTCTTTAAGATGTAGTATTTTATGTAAAATGGTCTCCACACAGTGTACCGTGTAAGTATAGTTATCTTTCCAATGTAGTATTCAGTGTAAAATGTTCTCCAAGCAATGCGGTTTATTTAAGAACTGTTGTCTTCATGATGTTTGTTTGTTTGTGTTGAGGTTTTACGGCCCAGTCAACCCAATAGGGTCATGTCAAGCGCGGTCAGTTTACCTAACCACACGTTTACTGGGCAGGCTTAGTCCTCTAAGCGGTCAACCAGTATTGTGCACATTCTTTCGCCAGAAACTGACAACTGCCCTTCTTGAATCAGCGGAAGGGAGAGAATGACCGTAGAAAATATTTCATGATCAATCTCCACCACTCCTGGTCTCCAGTCGGACGGCGCATCCAACTGAGCCACCGAGGCCGGCGTCTTCATGACGTAGTATTTAATGTAAAATTGTCTCCATACAGTGTGCCATGTAAGTACACTTATCTTCAAATATAGTATTCAGTGCCGGTACAATGTTCTAAAAACAATGCGGTTAGTTGTTTTTAAGATGTAGTATTTTGTCTAAAATTGTCTCCACACAGTGTGCCGTGTATGTACAGATTTCTATCCAAACTATCCATTTCGGTATCTGAAACTGGATGAATTGCAACGTGGCTGTCCGAACATCCTCCCAGATTTAGTCCGCCCATATTAAATGCGGGATCATCTATTCTATTCACTTTTAATGGTGCTAGCCACGTTCCTAGAGATACATCTTCGTTTTTGAATCTTTCTAATTTATTTGAATTCTCAACAATGTAAAGTATTAAATCGTATGATAAAACATAACCCCCACCAACGGCATAGGGCAGATAGGTTTGGCATAAGGAGAATTTTGTCTCCGCCCACTTTCCTTCACTAACAATTGGTGCACCTTCGCTTATGTATCCTAGATATAAATTCTTTTCAGGCTTTGTTTGTAAAATATCTACCATCTTATTTAATTGTACAAAAGTATCGTCGTCAACTTTTAGAATGAAATTGCACTGTACGTTACGCGTGACCCAATTAAATACCTCTAACATCTTTTCTGTCAAATTTTCGTATGAATCTGTAACACTATCTAGTAATATCATATCTTGATATGTGCTATTTTCCTTCATCAGTGACAGATAATCATACACACTGAGGCTCATTGTACCAATAAAAAAATTTACAGAAACGTTTGTTGGTATTGTTTTGGCCCATGTTTTTCTAATTGAGTTTCTTGCTTTGTAATTGTATGGCGATGAGATTATAATAACACATAGGTAGCCACTCTTTCTGTAAACAAATCGTTTTGAAGAGTCTTCAGATGTCCGTATACAAAAGGATGGGTTATTTATCTGTCTCAGATACGAAGATAAAATAACCCCTATTAAACTACCACAAACTAAATACGCGTAGCGTGATCGACGTGCAGATATTTTTAGAAAATCCATCATATCTGGTCTCTATAAAGTGGATTGCAGGATGAATGGCTGGGTTTGTGTTTTACGTCCACTACATATATTTCAACTGTGTTTCAGGTATTTCACCAACACCATGGTAGGGTAGTAATATTAAAAGGCGCTATGAAATGCAGCGCCAAACAGTCAAAGATACTGTTGCATAAAGGTAGATACTCATTAGAGTTCTAAGTACCACAGTATACTTTATATCTTTCTTTTACAATGAATCTGTCCGCAATTTGAAACGCCTAAGACTTTTAATAAATGGTTCACTGTTTATCCAGGACACCTTCAGTTCAGTAGTAATGTGTAGCAGCATGTGTCTTCCATTCATGTGCACGAAGATATATATGGATTCTGGAACAGAAAAGAAAACTATTAACGGTAACGTAGTAAATGGTTGTACAAAGATATACGTGAAGATACCCAGGAAACGCCATATGGCATGCAAAAATATAAATGAAGATACTCAGGAAACGCCATGTGACATGCAAATGTTAAAGTGAAGTTACCAAGGAAACGCCATGTGACATGCAAATCAATAAGTGAAGATACCAAAGGAACGCCATGTGACATGCAAATACATAAGTGAACATACGCAGGAAACGCTATGTGACATGCAAATACATAAGTGAAGATACCCAGGAAACGACATGTTACATGCAAAAACATAAGTGAAGATACCCAGGAAACGCCATGTGACATGCAAATACATGAGTGAAGATACCCAGGAAACGCCATGTTACATGCAAATACATAAGTAAAGATATCCAGAAAACGCCATGTGACATGCAAATACATAAGTGAAGATACCCAGGAAACGCCGTGTGACATGCAAATACATAAGTGAAGATATCCAGGAAACGCCATGTGACATGCAAATACATAAGTAAAGATACCCAGGAAACGCCGTGTGACATGCAAATACATAAGTGAAGATATCCAGGAAACGCCATGCGACATGCAAATACATAAGTGAAGATACCCAGGAAACGCCATGTGACATGCAAATACATGAGTGAAGATACCCAGGAAACGCCATGTGACATGCAAATACATAAGTAAAGATATCCAGGAAACGCCATGTGACATGCAAATACATAAGTAAAGATATCCAGGGAACGTCATGTGACATGCAAATACATAAGTAAAGATATCCAGGGAACGTCATGTGACATGCAAATACATAAGTAAAGATATCCAGGAAACGTCATGTGACATGCAAATACATAAGTAAAGATATCCAGGAAACGCCATGTGACATGCAAATACATAAGTGAAGATACCAAGGAAACGCCATGTGACATGCAAATCAATAAGTGAAGATACCAAAGGAACGCCATGTGACATGCAAATACATAAGTGAACATACGCAGGAAACGCTATGTGACATGCAAATACATAAGTGAAGATACCCAGGAAACGCCATGTTACATGCAAAAATATAAGTGAAGATACCCAGGAAACGACATGTTACATGCAAAAACATAAGTGAAGATACCCAGGAAACGCCGTGTGACATGCAAATACATGAGTGAAGATACCCAGGAAACGCCATGTAACATGCAAATACATAAGTAAAGATATCCAGGAAACGCCATGTTACATGCAAATACATAAGTGAAGATACCCGGGAAACGCCGTGTGACATGCAAATACATAAGTGAAGATATCAAGGAAACGCCATGTGACATGCAAAGTAAAGATACCCAGGAAACGCCGTGTGACATGCAAATACATAAGTGAAGATATCCAGGAAACGCCATGTGACATGCAAATACATAAGTGAAGATACCCAGGACACGCCATGTGACATGCAAATACATGAGTGAAGATACCCAGGAAACGCCATGTGATATGCAAATACATAAGTAAAGATATCCAGGAAACGTCATGTGACATGCAAATACATAAGTAAAGATATCCAGGGAACGTCATGTGACATGCAAATACATAAGTAAAGATATCCAGGGAACGTCATGTGACATGCAAATACATAAGTTAAGATATCCAGGAAACGTCATGTGACATGCAAATACATAAGTAAAGATATCCAGGAAACGCCATGTGACATGCAAATACATAAGTGAAGATACCCAGGGAACGCCATGTGACATGCAAATACATAAGTGAAGATATCCAGGAAACGCCATGTGACATGCAAATACATAAGTAAAGATACCCAGGGAACGCCATGTGACATGCAAATACATAAGTGAAGATATCCAGGAAACGCCACGTGACATGCAAATACATGTGAAGATATCCAGGAAACTCCATGTGACATGCAAATACGTAAGTTAAGATATCCAGGAAACGCCATGTGACATGCAAATACATAAGTAAAGATATCCAGGAAACGCCATGTGACATGCAAATACATAAGTAAAGATATCCAGAAAACGCCATGTGACATGCAAATACATAAGTGAAGATATCCAGGAAACGCCATGTGACATGCAAATACATAAGTAAAGATACCCAGGGAACGTCAAGGACTTGTGCAAAGGACTTTTTGATAACTCTGCGTTATTTTTACTTACTTCTCCATAAAACAACCGTGTTGTGGGGGAGCCACAACATATGGTTTATATGGAAAACTGGTCTTAATAATCCTAGAATTATCATCAAATACTCCTCCTTACCAAGTTCTGTTGTTGTGGATTGCTGATATCTTGTAAATGACTACATTAATATAACCTGTAATACGACATACAGTAAAACCTCAATAACTCGTTTACCATGGCTAACTCGAACTCGTTTTTAAGTCCCTACGAAATTCTTCCGACAGCTCAACAAAACAAATACTTAGGGAAATTTTCTCATTCTATCATGAAATTGTATGTTGTGTGTACTCATTAGAATCGCCTCATCGAGGCGATTCTAATAAGTACACTCAACATACAATTATTGTGTAGAAAATCGAAAAGACTTCCCCCCCCTAAATTATCGCTATTTGCTTCCTGACCTGGTGCCATAATTAACTCTCAGTGGCTCGAACTACCCAAATCTCAAACAAATTTCCATGGTCTCAAAGATTTTCGAGCTATTGAAGTTCGACTGTATTTGATATATACGTGACTATACCAAATTTATTGCGACAGATGCACATTCTAGTTTAATCGGCGTCAGTGTCCCTAAACCACAAAAGTTTGAAAACAAAACAGGTGATGGGCAAAACTCGTCCAGCGAAGAACACCCCCCTCTGAGCACATATCAACTGACGCATCCCATGAGACAGGCAACCGCACAGACGCCTACCCATGGACTTACAGGCATCCTCCACTGCGACACCTCAGCCACCATAACCCACGAAACACGGCAGCCCCGGGCATCAGGAAAGAGATATTCCACACAGCGAGGTCTTACGAAAAGTAAAATAAGCCTAACAGGTAGATTCAAATCCGCTAAGATTCGTATCGCAATGACAAGTCAGTCTTAGTTTTAGATAAATTTAGAATTTGAATACTGAACATTCAACGGTATGAATGTTAATTTTAAATCAGTACTTAATTACTGACAACACCAAAGTATCAGCATCAGCAATGAAAAACTGATTACTGAACTGAATTCATCACGAAATGATGCCTATATAATATTGACCCCCTTAAACCCCACTTTTATTTAGTAAAAAACTGGGGTTTACAGGGATATACATCATTTTTCTTACTTCTGCTAAAACGGAGATCGTGGGTACTCGTTAGAACCGCCTCACCGAGGCGGTTCTAACGAGTACCCACAATCTCTGTTTTGAGCAGAAATATGAAAAATATCAGAGTTTTTTATCTGAAAATTTTCAGTTTTTGTAGGTGAAAGTTTCTGTATATTGAATATGCGATTTCGTAATGATACGAAGAGCTGGAATAAACAATAATTTCGCGAACTGCCTTTGTATGTATGTGTAATTAAATATGAAGTATTAGTGACATTGTCACGTAAAAGTGAAGGACTTATGTTTCAGCTTTTAACTGATCTTAACTTCTGCGGGCGAACATGCGGCGTCACGAATTTGGAACATGACCTCACATGATGAAACAAAATGTTTTATCGTCGAAAAAGGGTTTCACGAGTAAGGTTTTGTAAAGGTAACAACTGTTCTGTAAACTGAGGGATGTTTCATACTCGGATAAGCTTCATCGACATAATACACACGTTTAAACTAATCCATTTTAGTCGACCCCCACCCCCCCCCCCCCCGTCCCCACCCCCAAACACTCCTCCCCCCCCCCTCCAACACACACAAAAACAACAAAAACAAAGAAAAAAAAAGAAAAGAAAAAAATTCTGATATTTCAATGATATACGAATATTTACCTACGGAAGTTGAAACCACTCCATTTTTATGTTTTACAGTGAATAGGTGACAATCTTACAATCCTTTCATTCAATCCTTTCATGAGAAGGGCAATTAAATGATGCGACATTTATACCCTGTAATCCCTTTGTTAAAAGCTGTAGTCATTTTTGATTATTTTTTTTCTGATTGGTCAACGCACTCTTTTGGGAATGAAATTAAGCTGTCAAGTATACACTACCGTGTTTACCCATAGTATTGGGATACCTTATCTGCTTACCATACTTTTCCTAAAATTGAAATAGTCCATTTTACTACCTGTTGATGTGTCTAAAATATTGCTATATGTATGGCAAACAGTGTAGACCTGATCACACGCCGCGTTCTGTGATGTTTGATCTGGGTCTACACTGTTTGCGAAGACCTTTATGACCCAATGCTTACGGTTGTTACGGTAACTACACCCGCTATCTGTGACAATTACATTTGCATAATTTTGTGTATTTGGGAATATATTTTATGCGTGTTCGTTTTCCTTGCGATCTTGAGTTTTAACCCTTCACTTGCTGAACACGACATGCCCTTAGCAAACAAAGTAGATCCAGATCAGTTGGCTTCTGAAGCCAACTGATCTGGATCTGCACTGTTTGTCATACAGTATGTGAATTTATATTAACAACCTGGATCAAGTAATCTGATTGGCTGAAATTTGGAAGTGGGCGTGGCATCTTAATTTATTCAGCATGACAAGGGTTAATAAGCGTTATTATTATTATTTTTATTATTATTATTTTGGCGGGTTTTACGTGTCCGCCAATATCGCCAGAAGAAAATGACCGCAGCAAAAATAAATTGTTTTGCAGTGTATCTGGAAAATATTTATTTAAGACTTGAAGGTAATTTTTCAACGTTCATTGAAGTATGAAAACCATCGGGTCACGAGCGAAGTGACACCCGAAGGAATTCATGTAAACTTTACTTCCGACCCAGTGTTGGTCATACTCCCAATGAACGTTTCATACTCCCAACGAACGTTAAATGGGTTGCCCTTTACTTATTTATAATAATTTTCCATCCATTATTTAACGAAATATCTGGTTCGAGGGCTAAAATTGAAACAAGAAAACGATTGTACGCACTTCTCCTATTAATAGCGGAACAGTTTCGTTGACGTCATAACATCACCATGGTTTGTTTTGACGTCACTTAATAATCATATGACGTAGCATGGGAAATCATTGAATTATCATTAAAGAAGTATAAACAACATTATGTTCCAATATTTAAAATGTAGGGTTTTTTTTTCTTTCTTCAACTTCTTCTTTTAATAGATTCTACTCTGAGAATAAATCAATATATTCATTGAAGTATGAACATTACGTTCCAATAGTTAACTATAATTTTTGGGTAGACTGTTTACCATGTTTACAATCGTGCCTAAATATACATACATAAACTTTCCTTAAGGTCGTCGTTCACGTGATTAGCATTGACCAATAAAATCAAACCGCGTGTTTGTACGAAATCCAGAAAAAACGTTATCTATAGCCGCCCTATTCTTGTCACTGTGACGTCATAGTGCCGTGAAAATGGGGTTATCTGTAAAACCTGAACTGGGACATTGGCAAACAGTGCAGACCCAGATCAGACGCCGCAGAACGCGGCGTCTGATCAGGGTCTCCACTGTTCGCTTAAAGTACAGGAAGTTAAGGGTTGAATGAAACAATCTGAAGTCCGCATTCAGGACACTTTTCACAGCCTACACTCAAAGACAATCGACCCATCAGTGCTGTCAGTGCTTTGATTTTTATAATTGCATATGAATATTAGTATATTTAGCCATATTATGGAAATACAATGTAAAACAACCTATATACAATATATTTATCTGACAAAAATATTGTGAAGTAGGCATCTTGAAATAGAGCAAATCAAACTGAATGTACAGTCGAACCTCAATGGCTCGAACATCTTTGGGACCATGTAAATTCGTTCGAGACTTGGGTAGTTCGAGCCACTGAGGGTTAATCATGGCACCAGTTCAGGAAGCAAATAGCGATAATTTAGGGAAACCTTTTCGATTTTCTACACAGTGATTGTATGTTGAGTGTACTCATTAGAATCGCCTCGATGAGGCGATTCTAATGAGTACACACAACATACAATTTCACGATAAAATAAGAAAATTTTCTTAAATATTTGTTTTCGTGAGCTATCGGAAGAATTTCGTAGGGACTCAAAAACGAGTTCGAATTAGCCATGGTAAACGAGCCACTTGAGACGAGCCATCGGTGTTCGAGCCATCGAAGTTCGACTGTAGCTGACTTTGTTTGATCAAGTCAGAGCATGTGGAATAATGAAAATACACATATCACTTACACTCCAATAATTCTGTTGTAGCAACTTTGGATAAATAATTATACAAAGGAATGGCACTTGAGAACAAAGAACACACATTCTATTTTCCCATGTTAGCTGCGCCAAGAGAAACTGTACATTCGGGGCATGCGCAGACAGCGCACAGATCAGCCTGCGCATCCACGCAATCTGATCAGGGCTTTCAATGTTCAGTTACAGAAGCATTGGATACCACAGAATGTATGGAGAGCAAAGCTCGGATGAGATCACGCGCATGCGCAGGGCGATCTGAATCTGCGCAGTTTGCGCATGTGCGAAGGCACGTTTTGCTTGGCGTGGCCCATATCCCAGCGGCACATGACGTTTACACAACGTCGACTAAACGTCGATGCAACGCCATGACGTTGCATCGACGTTGAGGCGAAGTTGTATTGACGTTATGTGTCTGCTGGAATGTTACAAAGGATTTAATTTTTATATGTAATGCATGAACCCAGGAGTCCAAAGGGGACAGAAGATTCAATAATACCAGCGTGATAATCCAAAGCATTTGGCTGTTAGCTTTGATTGAATTAACGCGTAGCACTCTGGGTAAAATTTTCGGCAGATGACATTTAGAAATAGCTTTCTAATTTTCCACAAGAAACTAGATTTGATATTTTCACTCAAAATTTCAATCTGTTCAGTGCACTAAAGGCAGAAGAAGCCTAAGTTTCGGACATTATGAAGATTTATAGACTGCCTTCGAGCCAGAGCCTTGATCGACGAAAAGATAAGGCCCTCGTCAGCGGTTCGGTTCATAATATTCCGTCTGGCCCTCGGGCATAAACATAACAGAATGGTACATAAACATTTACAGAGCCCAGAATGGTACATAAACATTTACAGAGCCCAGCTTAGGTTACTATTGCTTAAATAGAAAACGAAAGTAATTATTTAAAAAAACAAACAAAAAAAAAACAACAAAACACTACAGTACCTATATGTGTAAATAACGCTCCCCCAGCGGGCACACAACGTTGAAATAACGTCGATTCAACGTTGATTCAACGTCTTGACGTTGAATCAATGTTGAATCGAGGTTGTTTCAACATTGTGTGCCTGCTGGTTCTAAATTAGCCTATAGTCCCAGAATGGTAAGAATTAAATATCCACGTTTACTTACCTGGGTCGTGGTCAACGTACGTTTCCCATCAGTTCTGGTTATTCAACTTGTTTTAGTGATGTTTAATACACCCAGTCAAGCAAATCTTTACACAACCTTGTTTTCTGTAATAGTATACTGCAATTGAACAAGACTGTTTACCCTGAATACTCCTTAAATACAACACTTGTTCTAAAATTAGAGCAAGTCTTTTTTAACAACGTATCTGTTGAATAAGAAGCAAAAGCCGAGGTGGTTCTAACGAGTACCCGCAATCTTTGTTTTGAGTAGAAATATGAAAAATATCAGAATTTTTATCTGAAAACTTTCCGTTTTTGGTGGTGAAATTTTTCAATATATTTGAATAGGCGTGTTTTCGTAATGGCCTCTCACTCCGAATGCTTGTGAGTATATATAATAGGCCTCATTAACATAAGAATCGTGTAAAATTTTAAATACATGAAATATAAAAAAAAATACACATTCAGTTGCGAAAAAGATTAGGTAAAGTTAATTAACCCTTGTCCTGCTGAACCCGGATGTACACTGCCTTTGCAAACAGTGTAGATCCAGATCAGTTGGCTTATGAAGAAGTCAGCTGATCTGGATCTGCACTGTTTGCCATTAAGTATGTGAATTTATAGCAATAATCTGGATCAAATAATCTGATTGGCTGAAAATTAGAAGTAGGCGTGGCATCTTAATTTATTCAGCAGGAGAAGGGTTAAACTTCAATAGCGAACATTTGGACCATGAAATTGTTCTATAGATATGGGTATTCAAGCCATGAGGGTTAATCACAGCGGTAAGTCAGGATGCAAATAGGGGTAATTTAGAGATTTCTTTTCGCTCTTCTATAAAATTCTATAAAACAATAAAAAAAGACCCCAAATCCTACTTTTTGACATCTGGTGACCCCCAGACATGCCCCAGGGGCAATATTTTTGCACCACTTTATTCTAGCTATTCTTCATTACCTTTGATATGCAACATGACTATGGTTGTACAAAATTGGTTTTGGGCCCTTCGGGGCCACACCCCTCTGGCCCTACCACCAAGGGTAACATCGAAATTCCGAATAAAGACATCCAGTCCTCATCCATAGGGCTGTCGCCTGTGAAACTTTCGAGATTCTAACTTAAATGATCTAGGGGCAATTGTGTGACATAACAGACGGGCGTACGTACGGACGGACAGTCAGACGGGGGTATCACAATATCTCCGCTTTTTCTTCGAAAAGCGCGGGGATAAAAAAAATCCCTAAAAATCCCTAAATATTTGTTTAATTGATTTTTTTTTTTTTTTTTTTTTTTTTTTTTTTTTTTTTTGAATTTGCTGGAAACTAAAAACGTGTTCGAATCAGACACGGTAAATGAGCCATTCTCAGGGATTTTGGGGAACAAGGAAAATGTCCATTTATTTTCAGGGAATAAGGGAACATTGGCAAATATTTAAGGGAACAAGGGAAGCATGGAAATTTTGAAGATTTATTTTAGGGAACAAGGCCAATTATCATTACCAAAAACATGCCTATTCAATTATATATTGGAAATTTTACCACCAAAAATGAAAATTTTCAGATAAAAAAAACTGATATTTTTCATATTTCTGCTCAAAACAGAGATTGTGGGTATTCGTTAGAACCGCCTCGCCGAGGCGGTGTTTATGAGTACCCACAATCTATGTTTTTGAACAGAAATGCGGATATAAGAAAAACAATGTATACCCCAGTTTTACTATATTAAAGTGGGGTTTAAACGGGGTCAATATTATATAGGCATGTTTTCGCGACGGGGAACATTGGCAAATATTTTAGGGAACAAGGGAAATATGTAAATTTTGAAAATTTATTTTAGGGAACAAGGCCGATTATTTTAGGGAAAAAGGGAATATGGACCCCACCCCCACCCCCTGGGAGGGTCTCATCAGTGTTCGAGTCTTTCGAAAATTATACTGTATTTTAATAGATTACTACAACAGCATTTCGGTCATTTCGGGACATGACAGGGTGACAAGCTCTGTGCTAGCGAACGCCATACAACAGCCATAAGACGGGCCCCCGTAGCCTAGTGGATAAGAGAGTTGACTCTTAATCCATTAGGTTTCTCACCGCTGTGGTTCGAGCCTGGCTCGGGTCATATGTGGGAAAGCCAAGTTCTGCTTACGGATGGTCAGGTGGTTTTTCTCCGGGTTCTCCGGTTTTCGCCCGCCTTCGATGAACGATCGGCTCGATATAAGTGAAATATTCTTGAAAGGGCCGTAAAACCCAAATCAAAAAAAAAAACAACAGCCATAAGAATTCATTCTTAAATGCATACAAGTTATTTGGAAATTTTGGCTACTTCGTGAAAGGTAAACGCACATCAAACAAAAAACTTATTCAAAGAAGTGGAAACGCACAAACATCTAGGAATTGTTACTTCATGACTGCTTATGAAGAGTCCCAATAAAACCGAGACTCCCATTTTCTAATCCATTCTGTGTTCTTTGTTACCAAAGGCAATCTTTTTTTATGTTTATTTTACCACACTGCAGCTGGTGTTAGTGCCGCGTGGCGGCGGTATAACGTCGACCCGTACACCACCATAGTGCAGATTATATTTCATTTCCTTTGGGATCACTGGGCCCATTGTGGTGTATTTGAAAATGGAGTTCTGCTCTTGTATATGGTAGAGGGCGTAAATTGTGTTGCAAACTTCATTACTGCTTATGCAGAGTCTCAATAAAACCGAGGCTCCCATTTTCTATCTGTAATGTGTTCCTTGTTTCCAAAGGCAATCATTTTTACTTTTATTTTAGAAACAATATATATGTATATTTCTTTCATACAGCCAATTATTCATTACGAAAACACGCCCATTCAAATATATTGAAAATGTCACCACCAAAAACTGAAAGTTTTCAGATAAAAAAATTCTGATATTTTTCATATTTCTGCTCAGAACATAGATTGTGGGTACTCGTTAGAACCGCCTCGGCGAGGCGGTTCTAACGAGTACCCACAATCTATGTTTTGAGCAGAAGTAAGAAAAATAATTTATACCCCTGTAAACCCCAGTTTTACTATATAAAAGTGGGGTTTAAGGGGGTCAGAATTATATAGGTATGTTTTCGTGATGGAATATGGTGAGACCATCTAGGATAATTGTATACTGCATGAAAAACAAGATTTAGAGGAAATTCAGCTTGAAGCAAAACGCATTGCTTCTGGAGCAACTAAACTACAGTCGAACTTCGATGGCTCGAACATCTTTTGGACCATAGAAAATTGTTCGAGACATGGGTGGTTCGAGCCACTGAGGGTTAATTATGGTGCCAAGTCATGAAGCTAATGGCGATAATTTAGGGATTTTGTTTTTATTTTCTACACAATAATTGTATATTGAGTGTACTCATTAGAATCGCCTCGATGAGGCGATTCTAATGAGTACACACAACAAACAATTTCACGATAAAATAAGAAAATTTCCCTAAATATTTGTTTTCTTGAGCTATCGGAAAAACTTCTTAGGGCCTCAAAAACGAGTTCGAATTAGCAATGGTAAACGAGCCATCGGTGTTCGAGCTATCGAGGTTCGACTGTAGTAAGTATTCAAAAACTTTATGAAGAAATAAGCTTGGACTCTCTGGACTCGAGACGAAAGCAACACAAACTAGCTTTATTTTACAAAATGTGTAACCATATAACTCCTCCTTATTTATCTTCTCTTGTTCCACCATTAGTCAGCAATGCCTTCAGATATAGTCTAAGAAATGCTAACGACATACAAACTATTGACACAAGAACAAGTCTTTACTTCCATTCCTTTCTGCCAGCTGTCATTAGGGATTGGAACGGCCTTTCCCTTGAAAGCAGAAACACAGGTAGCATACAGTCATTCAAACAACTTACGTCACAGACAAAAGCAAATGTACCCAAGTATTAGTACACGGGGACTACAAAGAATATATTGCATTCATGGCTCAGGACTGGATGCAGTTCCTTAAACTATGACTTATTTCTTAAAAACGTCTCTGAAAGTCCCCTTTGCACATGAAACTCTGGCATTGTTGAAAATCACCAAATGTATCAATCAGCTCCTCAATTCTGCGACATTACCTTGAAGGTACCCCAGTAGGCTTTCTACTTAAATCTATAGCGGGTCGCTATAGGCCCGTCAGGGTAGCTGACGTACCGATAACGGCTCGCTGTAGATTTATAAAGAATGCTAGCGGGACTCTTGTGGGGTAACGAATTAGTGTCATATGAAACAACTGTTGCTATATTTGAAGCCGTCCAGAAGAATTCAAAGTAGTAAACACTTTTAGTCAATTCCGCTTCGAAGATAGCACTATTTTAAAACATGTATCAATGACCTCCTCATCTGGTCCATAAAGCATTGCATCACGAAAACATGCCTATATAATTTTGACACCCTTAAACCCCACTTTTATATAGTAAAACTGGGGTTTACAAGGGTATACATTATGATTCTTATTTCTGCTCAAAAACATAGATTGTGGGTACTCGTTAGAACCGCCTCATCGAGGCGATTCTAACGAGTACCCACAATCTATGTTTTGAGCAGAAATTTGAAAAATATCAGATTTTTCTTATCTAAAATTTTCATTTTTTGGTGGTAAAATTTTCAGTATATTTGAATAGGCATGTTTTTGTAATGGCATTCCCGTTCCTTCGGCCATTATCCTGGCTCCAATACGTGTGAAGTGTTTGCGCTGTCGTATAGGATGTAACTTTCTTTTGATCACATAGTATGCTTTTTTTTCATTATTTTACTTTCATTTTTTTCTTTTTCTATACACTATTATGGATTACCTTTGTGTGATAGCTTTATGCAATCAAATATGAACCAGGTATACAATGTCTCTCAATGTCTGGTATGAGTCATTCTATCACTAATTTCTCTTCTCACTATTATTAGCATTACTATCATTATTATTACCTTTCTGCATCCTTTATTTTATTTACCATTTGACTTTTACTGTATCTATATTTCCATGTAGTTACCCATTTCCCGATTGAATGTTAACTTGTAATGTTTGTTTGTGTTAAGGTTTTACGGCTCAATCAACCCAATGGGTCATGTCGAGCGCGGTCAGTTTACCTAACCACACGTTTACTGGGCAGGCTTAGTCCTCTAAGCGGTTAACCAGTATTGTGCACATTCTTTCGCCAGAAACTGACAACTGCCCTTCTTAAATCAGCGGAAGGGAGAGAATGACCGTAGAAAATATTTCATGATCAATCTCCACGAAAGAATGTTGCCGACCTCGGCGGGGGTTGAACCCGCGACCTCCTGGTCTCCAGTCGGACGGTGCATCCAACTGAGCCACTGAGGCCGGCAACTTGTAATGTATTTACTGCCATATGTTAGTTTAGCCATATGTTAGTTTAACTAATTGATATTTGAAACAGGAAAGGAACAAACTAAGCTATTGCTTTCGTTCTGATCCTTTTGTGTATTATATTGACTCTGTTTGTTTGCATTAATGTACAAATATTATCAGAAATAAATATGTCTAAACTAAATTTATTGAAAAGTAAAGAGCCTATTAAGTTCAGCATTTTGGTGAATACTTGTGAAAGTCGGTTGAAAAATAAGAAAGTTTTTTTTCGCATTGATGATCCGAATATGTTGCATTGGATGTTGCCACTTTTCATTACGAAAACGCGCATATTCAAATATATTGAAAATTTCACCACCAAAAAACTCGACGAGGCGGTTCTAACGAGTACCCACAATCTAGGTTTTGAACAGAAATAAGAAAAATAATGTATACCCCTGTAAACCACAGTTTTACTATATAAAAATAGGGTTTAAGGGGGTCAAAATAAATAAGTATGTTTTCGTGATAGTAAGTGACGTTATATCCACTTAAATAAATATTGGGGAAAAACGCAGCTGAAACAAAATATTATTCTTATATACCTGTAAATGTATTTATTTGTATTAATATACACTAGCATTTACCAGTAAAGAGGCAGTTTTTTTTTAAGAAATATTATTCTCTTTTGTGAATTATCGTCGAATAACACATGATGTTAGAGGGCAGGTCGCGAAGTATTAATTCAGGATGGCGAAGCGAGGGTGAATTAATATTCGCAGTGTTTTACAAAAAAACTATTTTGCAGTGGACGTCGACAGAAGTAAATGTTTACATGCGACGTCATCAAACGCGCCCTTTGCACGCACTACGTTGACGACGTGAATTATTGTAGTTTGGCGCTATGGGAAACCGTTGACATCATGTCAGAATTAAGAAATATTTTTTTCTCTATTGTGAATTATCGTCGAATAACGCATGATGTTAGAGGGCAGGTCGCGCAGTATTAATTCAGAATGGCGAAGCGGGAGTGAATTAATATTCCATGTATTCGCATCTGCCCGACAACACCACGCGTTATTCGACGATAATTCACAGCAGAGAAAAATATTTCGATTCTAACAAGATACATAAAGGAAAATCGACATTGTTGTAATGTTTTCCAAAGAACTATTATGCAGCGAACGTCGACAGAAGTAAATGTTCACATGTGACGTCATTAAATGCGCCCTTTTGCACGCACTACGTTGACGACGTAACTTCTTGTAATTTGATCACGGTAACGTTTCCATAAGGCGCTATGGGAAAACGTTAACGTCACGTTAGAATTGTTTTATAGAACTTAAATATGTAATTGTTCAAAATGGCGGCGCCAATGCTCACAGTGCTCACAGTCAGAAAACAATTTGAACTACCCAATCTTTAGTATTTCTTAACCGATTTTGATCAAATCCGCGCCAAGATGCTTTTTTTGTAGTTGATTTTTTTAAGATATACATTACATTATCGAATGTTCCCTTTAATTGTACGACCGTGTCTGCTTTTTTTTCTATATTTTGTTCTGTTTTGTTGTTTTGTCATCATATTAGCACGGGGTGACGTTTAACGGCCTCCACATGTGGAGGCCGTTAAACGTCACCCCGTGCTAATAGTCAATGTTCTAGTCCCTTGGGACTATTGGGCCCATACATTATACAATATTGATATAAAATAAAGAAAAGAGCCCTTATATGCGAACAACGAAGGCCCTGGTCAGATCAGGGCCTTTGCTGTACTCTTAAATGGTCATTTGAAACTCAATACTATACTGACGAACAGAGACAAACAGGCCGGTCTGGGCTTACACTGTTCGCATATGGCACGAGGGCCCTTTTCTTCCGTTAAGCATTATATCAAAATAGACATCCGACTTCGTGCTTGGGTAAAAGAAAAAGAAACCCCTTATTTTAGGTATGTTAGGTCGAAGCGTCCACCATCAATCTTGCAAACACACAATGATAAATATTACTTAATCCGCAAGTCTTTCTAGCTTTTACAAACCAACTCAGGAATCCAGTAAAACTAGTCCAGATTTTTCTGGCGTAGCCCCTAAGTGACTCTATTGCCTGGCTACGTTAAAAATTTAACTGATTAATTGACTGATAGCTTTTACAAAACGAAATGAGCTCTTCGAAAATGTACATAAGGAGCTTAATTGGACAGCGATTGCCTAGGTCGACCTACGCATCCGCCCAGTGTGTCCAGGGCCTTCAGTGTCCGCTTACAGAATTATTGGATATTAAAGAATATAACGATTTACATAAAATGTCCCTTATTAAATGGTGCGGCTTGTCCGACTGATTTCGATCTATACACTGTTCGTGTATGTCCCAAAGAGGCCTCTCTCATAGCGCGACTCAGGTAATCGACTGTACACTTACAAAACGACATATTAGTTTCAGTTATTAGGGAGCCTGGGTAATTTTTCCCGAATTCTGCCTAGGGAGATAACTTTTGTGACTTCCGGTTTGCTTTGCTGCACACGAACACCCTTTTAAAAGGGTCTCACTCTAAAAGGAAAGAATTTGCTCCTACAGGGAGCAAATTCTTTCTTTTTAAAGGAGCCCCTTTTCTGAAGGGACAAAAATTATTTTGAAAAAGTTGTCTCCGTTGAAAGTTTACTCGTCCTTCTACATCATAGCAACTATACATAATATTTCTTCCTTGGAGTATCAGCTAGCAAATACATATAATATTACTTCCTTGTGGGGTCAGCTAACAACAGAGAAACTACCGTAATACGAGCTGAAACGCGAAACGGTGAACTTATGATGTGCGCCAAACGAGGACTCTGATCAGCCTGTGTATCCGCGCATTCTTGGTTTTAATATATTTCATTTCAACACGTTGATGTTTACATACAAAAAAATACATATTCAACAGTATAAGAACGGAAGCAGTCTGCTTGTTTGGTTTTTCTTCCTATCATGACTATTCTGTAAACAAAGTGATGGACAAATCTGTACCAGCAAGCATTGAAGCATTGCAGTACATAGCAGTACATAGCAATGCCACAATCCCGTGTTTAGCACAAGGAGAGATGAAGAAGATGAGAAGAAGAGATGAAGAAGATGAGAAGGAGAGATGAGGAACAAATGATGACGTCACATGTGAAAGCACAGACGCACAAAGAAGAATTTCAACAGAGGAACCGCCTGGAACGGTCAGAAGGAAAACTACTGTCAACCCTCTTTATACCGACACTCGATACAACAACAAAATTCGTTATAATGACAATTTGACTGTCACGAAACCTTCGCTCAAGAGCTGACAGTTAATGCGAAATTATGTAAGAATATTGCATTAAAACTTCAAGCAACATATGTTTTGGATATATGTTAGAATCGCCTCACTGAGACGATTCTAACAAATATCTAAATCATATGTTCCATGAGGAAATAAGAATAAAAAAAGGGTCTGACTCACACATCATTCTGTCCATTAAGGATTCTTCACAACAGCAAATTCATTTTAATGGTAACATCTTTTGGGAACAAATACTGTCGAGTAACGAGGGTTCACTGTACCCTGTTTGTTGTTGTTATTGTTGTATGTGTGTGTGTGTGCTGGGGGGAGGGGGGGGGGGCGGAGGGGGGAGGGGGCGTTTAAACCATTTTTACTCGTGCGAAATCTCACCCTGAATTCTCATGCATCTCCAAATTACCAATATACATATGTTCATTCCGCATAGGGTCCACATCTGTGATACGTCGCATAAAAAAAACAAAAAAAAAAAAAACAAACAAAAAAAACAACAACAACAACAAAAAAAACAAAAACAAAAAAAAACACCTTAATGAAACAAGGCGAAGGGCTCAATGGCGATCTGAAGCAATTACACAAACAGTACCACGATGGGCCCGACCCCAGATATTGAAAATCAGGCGGCGACCATATGAAACAGATTGACTTGATTCTCACCTACAAAGGTATTTTACTTAAGTAGGTTGTTAAAAAGGAAATTATCCCCATGTGAATGACACTACCTGACATTATTTAGTCATTTACAATCGAATCCCGTTATCTCGAAGTCCAAGGGACTCTGAAAAACTTCGAGATATCCGTACCTCGACATATCAGATTTGCAGAATTGAGGAAAAAATAAATCGAGCAGCCACATTTCACAAATAAATATGTAATTCGGCTCCTGAAGTTAGAGGTATACTGAAAATATTGTGGAATTGAGCAATTTCTCCTCTTTTCTACAATATTTTGTTACCTGTTGTTAGATTTCCATGTTAAAACAGGGACCAGACTTTCATTTCGAGATAAGCGGTTATTTGAGATGAACAGAGTTGAGATAATGGGAGTCGCCTGTATTTATGTGGTATACTTTATTAGCTCTAGATTTTATTTTTGTCAGAAATTACCGTATTTACCCTAAATTTTGGGACACTTTATTTACTTATTATACTTCAGTACTTTCAGCGGCGTCTGATCTGAGTCTACACTGTTTTACTGAAGCCGAATACTTAACCCTTAAAGCGCTAATCACAACAATTGTCGTCTGCTTTGTCTTCTGTCAGTTACTTTAAAAGTCATTGTTGCAAACAGTGTGGACCCAGATCAGACTGCTCCTTTAGGGTCCACATATTTTGCCTATATGCAAAATGTAAGTTTGAAAAGTTTGCAAGAAGATGCAGCAGACGACATAAGCAGACGACATTTTCAGATGCAGATTTTCTTTGCGCTTTAAGGGTTAAGGTAATATTTGACATATACTACATTTTCTTTGTCATTTGTTTATGCGGGGAGGTTTATAGGATCGAGAACATTTGCTCGTGTAAACGTGAGTTTTGTAAAAAAAAAAAACAAAAAAAAAAAAAAAAAAAAAAAAAAAAAAAAAACAACAAAAAAAAAAAAAAAAAAAAAAAAACTGTTTATACCACACATATTCGGGCGGTCTGATCAGAATCTTCACTTGGCGCATTTAGGATAGCCAGGGATGCAAAGTTTCTTCATGCGAACAACTAAGACTCTGATCAGACTGCGCGGATGCGCAGGCTGATCTGAGTCGTTGTTGGAAGCACATATCAGTAGATACGTTTCCTCACCTAACGGTTTATATTATGTTTCTCAAACTTTGAGTATGAGTACACCGCGATGACTCGAACACCGATGGCTTGTTTACCATGGCTAACTCGAACTAGTTTTTGAGTCCCTACAAAATTTTTCCCATAGCTCAAGAAAATAAAAATTAAGGGAAAATTTTCTTATTTTATCATGCATGAAATTGCATGTTGTGTTACTCATTAGAATCGCCTCATCGAGGCGATTCTAATGAGTACACTTAACATACAATTATTGTGTAGAAGGAAAGATTGCCTTAAATTATCGCCATTAGCTTCCTGACCTGGCGTTAAGATTTATTTTATTTATTTATTTATACAATGTTTTTAGAGGGTAACACTTTTAGCTCAAACAGCCATTCTACCAAGTGGCCCTCCATAAAAGATGTATAGCAGACTGAACATAAAATAACGTAAAACTCAAACATTACATGCAACCATATACATACATATTTACATTTTATACAACAATAAGAACTGTGTTTCTTGTACAGGATGCAATAAGTCGGAAAGTATTTAAAACTGGATAAAATATAATAGGTTTTGAGTTCCTAAAAGTTAAAATTGAGATAAAAATTAAATAGATTTTAAGAACAAGCTTGATAAAAGTTTTCATTGCTCACAAAGTGAAAAATTTTACATTAACGCAACATCGAAATGGAAATTGCACACTCCGTATTTATGATAAGAATTATTATTGTATGCGTATATATCAAATAAAAACATTTAAAGATACTGTTTAAGAGATGTTTTGAATTCATTTAGTGAGTTTGTTGTCCTTACAGATGTCGGCATTGAGTTCCATAACCGAGAGGCAGAATGTGAGAAAGAGCGGTCGTATAGTGCAGTTCTTGATCTTGGGACAGATAAGAGGCCGTTTGAAGATGATCTCAATGATCGTTCATGGGCGATTGACATTGGCTTTAGTAGTTTTGTAATATATAGTGGTGTCATATTATTTAGTGCCTTATAAGTTAAAATAGCTTTATTATAAATTAATCTTTTAGGTATAGTTAGCCATCCGAGCTCTTGGAACATAGTAGCAGATGGCGTTCTGAATTCAGCTTGCAAAATAATGCGGGCAGCTCGTTTTTGCAGTTTTGAAAGTCTTTCGATATTTTGACTCGATGTGGTGCCCCATGTGTTACAGCCATAATCAAACAGAGGTAAAATATAACTTTGGTAAAATAGTTTCTGAATGTTCTGTGGGACATATTCAGCCAGTTGTTTAAGAAGAGAGATTTTAGTTGATATCAATGAACAAAGATGGTCAATGTGCGGTGCCCATGACAAGTTTTCGTCTATAAATACGCCAAGAAGCTTCTGTTTGGTAACTTTCTCAATACAATTATCGTTAATATATAAGCTCAGTTCACTGCTGTCATCGAGCCTATGTCTTGCTCCTAATAACATATATTTAGTTTTTATACAATGTATCGTCATTTTATTTTGTTTTCCCCATGTTTTTGTTCTATCTAAGTCGGTTTGTATCTCTGAATTTATAACACTTATATCCGGACTGTTTGTATGGATTGTCAAATCATCAGCTAATAAGTCAGAAAAGCAGTATTTTAGCATGAGGGGTAGGTCATTTATAAATAAAAGGAATAAGGTAGTTCCAAGAATTGAGCCTTGTGGGACCCCAGACTTAATAGTTGAAAACGATGAAAACCCTAAACCACTATCTATGGCTTGTTGACGAGATTTGAGATATGAGGTAAACCACTTAAGAGACATGTTGTTGAATTTGTATGCGGAAAGTTTACTGATTAGAATGTTATGGTCGACCAAGTCGAAAGCCTTCCTAAAATCTATAAAAAGGGCCCCGACTGTATCTCCTTTATCAATACTGGCCATCCACTGGTCTATGAGTTTAACGAGTGCTGTTTGGCAGCTATGCCGTTGACGAAAACCTGACTGACTTTCGTGGATAAGATTATACTTATTAAGGTATGCCATTAGATGTTTATTAATATGCCTTTCAAAAATTTTTGAGATGGTGGGTAATATCGAAATAGGGCGGTAATTTCCAGGATCCGATTTGTTACCACTTTTATATATGGGAAATACTTTTGCGCATTTGAGTTGATCTGGAAATACTCCAGTTTGTATACTTTTATTGATAAGTGCGGCAATACTAGGTGATAAAACTTGGCCGACTGTTTTAATTATTCTAGGCCCAAGGCCATCTAATCCTGTAGCCTTGGACGCGTCAAGTGCTGCGATAAACGTAGAAACCTGTTCAGGGGTAATAAATGGAATTTTAAAGAATACATCGTAAGGTACTTTGTGGTTTATAAAGCTTTCAAGTTCTTTAAGGTCTGATGATAAAGCGTCGGTTCCATGATCATTAAAAATATCTGAAATTGAAGTAAAATACTCATTCAGTTGTGTAGCAACATCTTTAGGAGACGTATACTTATGGTTATCTATATTTATCTCATCAGGTAGGCGATTATTAGATGTGTTAGCTTTATTAGTTGCTTTACGTAGATGTTGCCAAATTGTGCGCGTGTCTCTCGAATTTGTGACTGATTTAGAAAAATGTTCACGTTTTGCCTTTCGAATTAAAGACTTTGTTTTATTTCTGTGCTTTTTATATTTTGTCCACTGGTGTCTACGTTTACAAAAATCTCGCTGTTTGCGTGATGTTTCAATATCTTGGTTGTACCAATCGGGTAATCGTTGTGTTTTAACCCTTTTAACTTTGATAGGGGCATGGTTATCTAGATGTTTTAAGACGATATTATACCATTCGGAGATGTCATCGTTTATATTCGAGGAGGTAGTTGTAAAGTTATCCAAGTCACTTGAAAGATCGTTTAAAAAGGCATTCTCGTTAAAATGTTTGAAGCAGCGATATGATGTCATGAGATGTTCAGACTTCACAATTTTATAATTGATTTTCCTGGTAGTGCATACGGGAAAATGATCGCTTATTGCGTAATTTGATACAAAACTTTTAACGATAACATCAGGGTTAGACGTATAAATGTGGTCAATAATGGTTGAAGAGGTCTCTGTGACTCGGGTGGGTTGCGATATTAGTTGTGATAAATCAAATAGTTGTATTAAGGTTTGCCACTTTCTATTTGAATTTGTTTGCATGTCAATGTTAAAGTCGCCCATGACGATCATTTCAAGGCCAGTAGTCTGCGCTATCGATAGCTCTTCCTCGAATAAATCGATCCATTCGGATGTTGAGTTGGGAGGACGGTAGGCTGTGCAGATAAGAAAGGGCTTTGAGTTTGGAAATTTTAATTCAGCCCAAAGCGTTTCAATGTTTGAAATTTCGATTTCAGATCGCCGCCTACATTTGAATGTCTTGCGATAATATAAGCCTACTCCTCCACCACTCTTATCCTGCACATCACATCTATCTTTGCGGAGTAGATCAAATCCGTCTAAAGCTAGTTGATCATCAGAAACAGAACTCGACAAAAAAGTCTCACATACACCCAGTATATCTGGACATTTGTCCTTGGCCATAGTGATACGTAATTCATCCAGCTTAGGGACAAGATGCCTAACATTCAGATTACAAATATGGAGGCCTTTCGAGCAGAAAGATAGGTCAAGAGACTTGTCGAGTTCAGCTTCAGATGATGCATAAGGATTACTGGTTGTATCTGTATTATCAAAACTACTATCTTGGCCAGAATCGCATGGCTCATTGTGATCTTGGCACTCAATGACACTTTGGTCACTAGCAGAAACATCGGTCCGATTGGGTTGTTCGTCTGGTTGATAAAAGCAGTCATTTTGTGATAGGTGTGCGAATCTGTTTTTAGTAGTTATTTCGCGCGTTGTTATTTTGTGACTACGCTCATTACATCCAGAAGTACCCTACCATGTTCCAAAACCATTCGGACCGGCGTTTCTGCTATTGAACCAACACTCCTTTGTGTCATGCCCTCTCCTGTCACAGATATGGCAGTATTTCGGACCAGATCGGATGCCATTAGCTTTTGGGTACACACCTGTTTGCGGCCGGTTATAATGGTTTCTCTTGATTGGCCAAGCGTCATCTGACGTGGTGGCAAACTCAGTAACCTTTATGACGGTGTCTAGGTTTTGCAGCAGCTTCCTTATTCCACGAGGGTTAAGGTGTACCTTGTCCCTCTGGAAGTAAGAATCTGCAATGTCACCTGAGGCCAGTAAAAAACCATTATAATGGTCAACAAATTCTATGTTCTTGTTTTGACACAATGTTTTTAATCCCTTATTGTAAGAATCAAGGTCGACAGTTTCTCGTGGTAGTAGGCCAGATACTATCAAACGGCGGCCAGGTGAAGTTAGATTGTTCAGAAGTGTAGAGTAACTGTCATTAAAAGTATCTAAATCAACGCCTTGATCGGCATCATTACCGCCAACATGAATCATAATTGTTTTGCACTTTTCTATATTGTAGTTTTTAAGTTGATTTTGTAGTGATGGTATAGTAGCCCCTGGAAAGGATCTCACAGCTGTACCCTTTTTAAGTTGGTTTGTTTTAATGCCTTTGAGTATTGAGCTACCAACTAAGAGAGTCGACTGGTTGACATATTTCTTTGGTTTAGGCGATTTTGTTAAGTCAATTTGATCAAAGTCACTTGATTCGGGAATTGGTTTACCACTTTGTTGGTTGTTTGGGGAGATAACTTTCTTTGGTTTGTCCTTGGTATTGGAGGGTTCTATTTGTCCATTATTGCCACTATTGGGTTCACTTCTGGGTTGATTCTGTTGGTGTATTGATTTGTCGGGTTTATCACTTATCGTACTAGTTTGGGTTTTGGCACTGGTATCAGGTTTTTGAGATTTTGAATTTTTCATGGTTTCATTATTTTTAGTAAGTTTGTCTGCGATTGTAGCTGTTTTGTTCAAGATCTGGTTGCTCTTCTGATCAAAGTCTGTTTTCAAACTATTGGTCTTGTCAGTTAACTTTTCAACAGCTTCGGATATTTTATTGTCATTGGTATTTATCTTTCTGTTCAGTGCGGTCAGTTGATCATTGATACCGCCTATACATGTTTCAACTTGGGTTGACAGTTTGCTAATGGCATCAATAATTAGACCGGTTGTGTGTTTCAGGTGGTCTACATCCTGTTTTATCTCTGCTAAGTCACTTTTTCGGCGCCATTATTAAATTGGTAATCCTCAGTGGCTCGAGCTACCCATATCTCCAATAAATTTCCATAGTCCCAAAGATGTTCGAGCCATTGAAGTTCGACTGCATATAATGTCAAAATAACAGCTGCTGGAAAATTAGTTTGGAAAAAAAAGTCATATCCAGTAAGCATTCTACATAAATCTATAGCGGGCCGTTATCGGCCCGTCAGCTACCCTGACGGGCCGATAACGGCCCGCTGTAGATTTATAAAAAATGATAGCTGGGATGTTTTTGTGATTACATTTACAGCCCGAGTAGATCAGGTATCAACCTTTGAAGTCTGAATTTTCAAATTTAACACACCCGACTGCATTCTGCACATATTTGTATTTATAGTCAGTGAAATGTATAAAATTTGCATCCATATCGTATAACAGACACTGAAATGCGCAGTACCAATTTAATAATGGCGCCGAAAACACAATCAAGACTATTCAGTTCAAGCAGGTACGTGTTCTTTGTCTTAATCCACAACTATTCATGAGTAATTTCAGGAAATGAGAGTTTTATATAAAGGATAACTACAGTAAGACCTCAATAACTCAAACATCTTTAGGACCATTGCAATTTATTCGGGACATGGGTAGTTCGAGCGACTGAGAGTTAGTCATACCGCCAGGTCAGGAAGCAAATGGCGTTATAGGGATTTTTTTCTATTTTCTAGACAATAATTATGGTATGATGAGTGTACTCGTTAAATTCGCCTCGATGAGGCAATTCTACTAGCCTCGAAGAGGCCATTCTAATGTGTACACACAACATACAATTTCATGTTAATAAGAACATTTCTTTAAATATTTGTTTTCCTCCGCTGTCGGAAGAATTTCGTAGGGACTCAAAAACGAGTTCGAATCAGCCAAGGCAAACGAGTCATCGGTGTTCGAGGCATCAAGGTTTTACTGTATTCGGATAATTTAATTTCTTATTATTGCATAAGAAGCAGTGTCGCACGTTATTAACAGCCGTGCATTAACCGGCGAAAAACCGTGTATTAATAAGGCAAGTCACGCGTTGTAAATGCACGGCTACACAACTTTCAATATGATCGTACCGGGGCAACAGATTTGCTGCCGTTACGGGATGTGTACTCCCGGCCCTAGAACGAGCAGAGTCCGTGGAAATTACGTTCGCGAGACATCGATGAAAAGGCGAAGCAAAATAGTGTAAGAAATAACACGAAATGTAGCAAATGTTTTCAGTTTTTATGCAATAATAGCGATCGAACATGGTTTTTCAATGCATTAACATTCGCCAGGCCCCTTGGGAGGTGTTGAAAATCGAGGCCGATCCCTAAACTATTCTTGTCCTAGAAATTGAACAAGCCCAATTGGCTTCCTGCTGATGGATCTAAAATTGCTGGATGAGTGGCAAACAGTGTAGATCAAGATTAGACGCCACATTTTTGGTGTCTGATCTGGGACTACACTACAGTCGACTCTCGTTATCTCGACTTTGCTTATCTCGAATAACCGCTTATCTCGAAGTGAAAATCCCTGGGTTCCTGTTTTAACATTGAATATCAAAATATGGTGGATTTCAAAGTTGAAACAGGAACCCAGGGATTTTCACTTCGAGATAAGCGGTTATTCGAGATAAACAGTCGAGATTACGAGATTCGACTGTAGTGTAGTCCCAGATCAGACGCCAAAAAATGTATCAAAATATGGTGGCCTCGGTGGCTCAGTTGAATGCGCCGTCCGACTGGGGACCAGGAGGTCGCGGGTTCAATCCCCGCCGAGGTCGGCAACATTCTTTCGTGGAGATTGATCATGAAATATTTTCTACGTTCTTTCTCTCCCTTCCGCTGATTCAAGAAGGGCAGTTGTCAGTTTCTGGCGAAAGAATGTGCACAATACTGGTTAACCGCTTAGAGGACTGAGCCTGCCCAGTAAACGTGTGGTTAGGTAAATTGACCGCGCTCGACATGACCCCACTGGGTTGACTGGGCCGTAAAATCTCAATACAAACAAATCAAAATATGGTGACAAAATATTATGGAAAAGAGGAGAAAGTGCTCCTTATTTCTCCCCCTTTCCATAATATTTTCAATAAACCCCTATCTTCAGGAGTCAATTTACGTATTCATTTTTGAAATGTGGTTGTTCGATTTATTTTTACCTCAAGATTGCAAATCTGATATGTCGAGGTACGGATATCGCAAATATTTCAGGGAGTCCCTTTGACTTCGTGATAATAAGAGTCGACTTGTACTTAGGATAAATATGGTATTTTTATATATAGCATGATCCGGTTTAGATTATAACTTCTATTTAAGGCCTGAGATTTCTTATTTTATCAATACAGTGAATTCAATGAATTTTGTTTAATGTATGATCAATGAAATGCGACTTCCCTGAATCGGAATTTTACAAGGAGAACTATTTTTGTTACTTCCTGTTTGGTTTCCTGCATTTTAAACCCCTTCTTGCAACGTGTGGAGTCTTGCTTCAATTTAAATGAACTGTCTTCTGATCTTAGTCCAAAGAAGAGGACATTCAATCTTGTTTATGATTAGATAAATCTGTTTTCTTATTTCCTATTTAACTCTGTATTCTTTCAAGTGTAAAATTTGCGGTTGATGACCTTAAATACAAAAGTATGTTCCTTGTTTCGTACCCATTCAATTTCGTGCAGTCGTGTATGCAGAGTTGGTCTAATAACGATTATGACGAGGATATATCATAAAAACTGTATAAAAACAGTTTACAAAGTGTCACTTACATGCGGAAAAGCATGTGTACGGCAAAATTGTATGTTTAATCAACAAGATACAATCCTCTTTTTTTTTTTTTTTTTTTTTACTTCTGCTTCTTTGGTTATGCATCCGATTCAAGGAAGTCGCGTTTCACTGATCCTACAATAAATGAAATTCATTTAATCCACTGTATAGAATATCACTCGAAACAAACAATGCTCTCTACCGATGCCTTCCAGTTCTCGAAACCATTTATTGTTTAGGGTTGGGATTTTTTCGCCATATTTTACAAGGGAGCTACATGCACGCAGGACTGCACAAAAAGCAATATAAAAGGTTTCCTCAGTTATTTTTGTCCACCCGAGCTCTTCTCCATCCGAGCTTTTGACTATTCGAACTCTTGTCTATCCGAACTCTTACCCATTTGAAATATTGTCCATCCAAGCTCCTACTTACCCACTTATACCAGGGCTTTAGGTCTAGCCGGCGTAGCATTAGGGGATACAAAGAAAAAAAAAAAAAAAAAGAAAGAAAAAGAAAAGTCCAGGGAGTACCACAATCACAAGCCGCAGCCCAAACCAAATAAGCGCAAATCGAACAACCGTACGAAAAGCACTAAGATTAGCTCTCGTTTCCCCAATGTTCGAAGGACTGAAAAACACAAGAACAAAATAACACCAGGCAAAACTTAAAACAAATCGCCATTCTGTCACTGTTTTCCGCCCTTGTAAAATGGGGTTTACTCTAAAAAGAAAGAATTCGCATACGTCGGGAGCAAATCCTTTTCTTTTGAGTAGGCTACTTTTGAGAAGGAACATCGCTAATGACATCCTCTATCTGGATGACATCTGGATGACATCAGTTACTATATACCTCGGTAAGGTTGTGTTTGTTGATTGTGGCATTTTCTGGGTATTTTATTTATTTATTTATTTAAACAATGTTTAAAGAGGATGACACAATTAGCTATAAATAACTATTCTACCTTGTGGTCCTCTAACTAAAATTTATATACATATATACAACAAGACTTAACTAACAGCTAAGAAATTCATGGGATAAAAGTAGCTTGTAGCGAAGTGAATGCTTGTATAAAGTTTTTATCAAATAAAAGTGCTAACAGGTATGTGCAAGTGATTTAAAACCAAACATGGCACTGAATTATATCAAAGACAAATCTGTATGTTATCACAGTTTTTGTAAGTGCTTTAAGATTTGACGAGCGCATAAAACCAATATCTAAAACAATTAAATGTATCTGCATTTACATTTTTTTTGGTTTGCAGGAAAGCAATCAGGAAGTCGAAAAAACTTGTCTCCCTTGTAAAACAGTTGGAAACACTTCTAAGTGTATTTTAATTCCTTAACACCCGTCCTTTGGAGCTACTTCACAGCTCTTGATTGAGAAGGGTAGGTTTAACAATTCCCTCTTGAAGGATGCCAAAGAGGAAACCCCACGACTATGTCTCGTGCTTGTTCCACACATTTAATGACTCATGCTGAGCGCAAACAAAGGAGACGCTACAATCCTTTTTATGTCGATTGTTTACAATCGAGCCATATTATACAAACACCAAAATTTCCTCAGGGTAGTTGTCCACGTGATTATCATTGACCAATGTAATCAAACCGCGCATTAGACGAAATCTAGTTAACGCAGTTTATAGCCGCGCTATTCTTGTCGCTGTGACGCCAGAGTGCTGTTGATAGAGGGTTATCTGTAAAATCTGGACTGGTATATATTGGACATTGGCAAACAGTGCAGACCCAGATCAGACGCCGCAGAACGCGGCGTCTGATCAAGGTCTGCACTGTTTGCATAAATTACAGGAAGTTAAGGTAGTATATGCTCATGTATACGCCAGAGGGCGCAAGCAGTGTTGCAAACTTCATTACTGCTTATGAAGAGTCTTAATAAAACCGAGACTCCCATTTTCTAATCTGTAGTGTGTTCTTTGTTTTCAAAGGTTATCTTTTTGACGTTTATTAAATGAAACTGTCTTAAGTCTCCGTTCAGGACCATTTTCCTGTCCTACACTCAGAGACAATCGACCCACCAGTGCTGTCAGTGCTTTGATTTTTAAAGGTTTTCATGTGATCGAGTCAGAACATCAGGAAACGTGCAATCGGACACGTGCGCCCAGCGAAGATTCAGATCAGCCTGGGAGTTATTATGGGAGATATGTACATTATGATGTCGCTTAACATGTACTCTGATAAAGAATTTACAGTCAACTCTCCTTATCTCGACTTCGCTTATCTGGAATAACCGCTTATCTCGAAGTGAAAATCTGGTCCCTGTTTTATCATGAATATCTTATAACAGGTAACAAAATACTGTGGAAAAGAGGAGCAATTTCTCCTCTTTTCGACAATATTTTCGATATATCTCTAATTTCAGGAGTCAAATTACATATTTATTTGTTAAACGTGGTTGTTCGATTAATTTTTTCCTCAATTCTGCAAATCTGATATGTCGAGGTACCGATATCTCGAAGTATTTTAGAGATTCCCTGGTTTTAAGATAACGAGGGTGGACTGAATTAGGGCAGATATCTGCATTATTATGTCGCTCTGACACGGAAGTTGTTAAGGTAGATATCTGCATAGATATCTGATGGAAGTTATTAAAGTAGATGTCTGGATCATTATGATACGGCTAACAATCGTACTCTAAGTAATTTGTTATGCATATACTAAATAAACAAATACTTAACAAACCATCTCGCTGCATGATGACATGAGCGAGAAGTGAACAATATAAATTATTATCTTTATTTTGGTTACTTGTATCATTTTTTTTTATCATTGTCCTATTTTTAAGCTTATTTCAGTATGCAGCTGCCATTTTGTATTATCGCTTTTGCAAGGTCTATGGTATTCTCAAAACTACATGTGTCTACAGCAACATCTGTGTCAACATCAACTGAGGATCCCTGTCCGGTAATATGTGCCTGCAGTAAGTCAATGGCAAATCCGAAGAGTGTAGATGCATTATGCATGGTATCTGCGATAGACGAGAACACCGACTTCAGATCTTTTAATCAGACCAGCTTTCCCAGTCAGATGAAACTCTACTGCCAGAAAAAGGAAAACAAATCTAGTACACTAAAGGACGGTATATTCGAGTCGTTGCACGCCTTTTCCCAAATCGAAATACGCGACTGCCATTTAACCGTGGTTTCAAGGTATGCATTCAGGGGTATGAACTCCCTGACAAATTTATTGATTGCAGGTGGGAAAAACACACATTTCGATAATGGTTGCTTACAATTGCCGGAGTTAGCAAACTTACAAACCGTGTCTATTTTAGAAAGCAACATATCATCTGCTCCTAGCTTATGTAATCTCCCTAACCTGCAAAAAATAAATTTGACTCGAAATAACATCAGAAACTTTTCAAATTCTGGATTAATGTGCCAGAGGCCTAGGCCTATTGAAGTAATTGATATTTCAGAAAACTGCCTTGCAAATCTACCTGAAAGGTTTGAAGAAGTCACTGGCAAACTACAGCAGCTATATGCTTCTAGGAATAGGATTCACAATATTTCTGCAACAATTTTTGAGACACTTACATCATTAAAGATAATTGATTTAAAGGAAAATCATATATTTTTATTTCCACAAGGTGTTCTTGGAAACAATACAAAAATAGACACACTACAGTTAGCCCACAACAGCGTTGGGTGTCTGCCTCAAGGAATATTTGATAAGCTTGAGAACCTATCATTTCTTAACTTGGACGCAATGGATTTAAACAATGACATTTGGTACGAACTACAAAACTTAACCGGCCTGAAGAAATTGTTCTTGAATGACAATAATATTCAATCAATTCACATAGTAACTATGCGCAAACTTAACAATCTTGAACTTTTTACGCTCTCTGGAAATAATATAAATATAGTTTCAAACGGAACATTTGAATCTCAGAGTGAAATGGTGCTATTAAACTTGTCAAGAAACAACATTAAATCGATCGAAAGTAATTCTCTCTCAGACCTGCTTAAATTAGAAACATTAGACTTGAAACAAAATCAAATATTAACCTTCCACGACGATGCTGTAAATATGCTTGTTTATCTTCGGCAATTAGATCTGTCATATAATCATTTAGAACGAGTTCCCAAACTCCCTGTCTCTCTTGATGACCTGAATCTGAGTAATAATAATATTTCTTTGTTATTTGACACAACCTTTTCTGGATTAAATACTTTATTTCGGCTAAACCTTGCATCCAACCACATAAAGTATCTCCCACCAAACGCCTTCACTACAAACATAAATCTACATGTTCTGAAGCTTGCATTTAATAACATATATTTAGTCAGCTCAAGCATCTTCCCACGCAATTCAAATCTGCAACATCTTGATTTGCAGTATAATGATATACAATATATTGAATTTGCAAACGAATATTTCCCTTTCCTTGCATCTCTCGATTTGAGTCATAACAATATAGAATGGTTAATTCCAGGTTTAAGAGATGTATTTCCGGACAGTATCCAATAACTCTGTCTTGCTTGGAATAGTATTTATTACATAGAAGATTTCATATTCCAGAAACCGAATCTAAGAGATGTTGATCTTAGGATGAATCAAATATCACACTTGCAAAACCAGGCCCTTGTTGTTTCACGATCTAACATGAAGACGGTAAACTATCATCTGTCCGGAAATCCCTTTTCTTGTGACTGTCATCTGGGGTGGCTGAAACAGATATTAACTTTACAGAGCAACAAGTCCTTCGAACAGTATAACATTGTAGACACACTAAATTGTCAGTCAGTTCATCGACATGACCCAGGGCCAATGAAGTTCATTCCGTTGACGAATTTCCTCTGTGAATATAACATAACTTGTTTTTCCCCTTGTGATTGTTGCACTATGGCTACTTGTCCATGCATGTCTAACTGTCCTGTTAACTGCACGTGTTACCGTGGTAGCAGTTTAGTTTACATGAACGCCGTTGACTGTTCAGGTGCTAGGCTGACATCAGTTCCTGTCGGTATTTCAGACACTTGTATTTTGTTAGATTTGTCAGGAAGTATTCTTTTCTCTATTACACCCGACAACTTTCAAGGCCTCTCATTGCTGAATAAACTTTATCTTAACTCTAGTTATATTAGAGAAATACATGCTGGAGCTTTTCAGCCTCTGTCTAACCTCGCATTATTAAATCTGGGACATAACTCTCTTCATAATTTGACAGCGGGGATATTTGAAGGTTTAGACAATCTTGAATCCCTTACGTTATCTTTTAACAATATAAGCCTGATTGAAGGTAGAATTTTTGAACCAGTAAAAAGGTTAAAGTTCCTAGACCTGAGAGGAAACAAACTAAAAACATTTTCGAATAATGAATATGCCACCATGTCAAACATTTTGTCACTTCAGGTTTCGAAAAATCCATTTTCATGTGATTGTAAGCTGAAACAATTTATATTAAACAGTGCAAATCGTATACTGGATCTAAATGATGTCCTATGTGAAATGCACAACACGTCAGCAAATTTTACTGACACATACCCACTCACAGCTGTTCCTATGACAGACTTATGCTTGAATGTATCTGTTATATACAATGATACAAAGACAGAATCTGAAATTCTCGATAAACAAGCTATTGCAGCTATGAGTACCGTTTTGTTCGTTTTTGTTCTAGGGTTAATGGGCTTTGGAATTGTGTTCTGGAACCGCGAGTTTTTAAAAGTCTGGTGCTTCGTCAAGTTTGGGTGGAAATTTTGTCGTGAACAAAACGAAACTGATGCTAATAGACCATATGATGCTTTTGTCTGTTACAACAGTGAAGATGAGCAGTTTGTGATAAGAAAATTGGTTCCCCACCTGGAAGGAACTTGGAATGGTCGTCAAGGATACAAACTCTGTCTCCATTTCCGGGATTTTCCACTAGGTGCAGCTATCGCAGAATCGATAGTTGCTGCTGTAGAAAATAGTAAACGAGTAATAATTGTTCTGTCTGAAAATTTTCTGAACAGCGAGTGGTGTCATTATGAATTTCAGACGGCTCATCACAAACTACTTCAGGAAAGAAAAAATAGAATCATCATCATCTTGCTTCATGAAATAAACAATGACTTACATGACAATCAACTGAGAATCTATCTTAAAACGCACACGTATGTTAAATATGGAGATCCATGGTTCTGGCCAAAACTAGAGTACGCTATGCCTGATTCAGATGTGGAAGAGAATGAAGAGGATATTAATGAAACTTTACCTCCATTAAATGAACAAAATGTTGGCGATGAAGTGCAACTAATACGATTCTAAAAGGAATACCCATTGAAAGCAATGAACACACACAAACAAGCACATACACACAAAAATAGCTGTAACTTACATGATGTCCAAGTTTTCTCGACCAGATTTGGCATCATCAGTGACATTGATATCATTTTCAAGAATCCTGGCCTTAGTAATCACGGATAATATATACAATACCATATTCAAGTGCTGGGAGACGTTTTACATTACGAAAAACCGCCTATTCAAATATATTGAAAATTTTACCACCAAAACAATAAAAATTTTTGGATAAAAATTCTGATATTTTTCAAATTTCTGCTCAAAACATAGATTGTGAGTACTCGTTAGAACCGCCTCGGTGAGGCGGTTCTAACGAGTACCCACAATCTATGTTTTTGAGCAGAAATAAGAAAAATAATGTATACTCAGGACTGTAAACCCCAGTTTTACTATATAAAAGTGGGGTTTAAGGGGGTCAAAATTATATAAGCATGTTTTCATGATGTAATCGCCATATATCAGTTTTAGTAAATCTAAAAAGTCTCTTCGTACTTCCACTGGTTTCGGCTAATTATGCTTCGTACTTCCACTGGTTTCAGCTAATTATGCTTCGTACTTCCACTGGTTTCGGCTAATTATGCTTCGTACTTCCACTGGTTTCGGCTAATTATGCTTCGTTAGTGGTCCTCATATAAATTTTCAAAAGATGAGATCAATGATCACACTGCACTTATAACAGATGTAGTGAAGATAAACACATTATGAAAACACACCTATTCAAATGTATGGAAAATTTCACCTCAAAAAACTGATTTTTTTTTTCAGATAAAAACTCCGATATTTTTTTATATTTTTGCTCAAAACATAGATGCAGTAATAAGAAAAATAATGTATACCCCTGTAAACCCCAGTTTTAACATATAAAAGTGGGGTTTAAGGGGGTAAAAATTATATAGGCATGTTTTCGTGATGAGATTTTAAAAGAAATGGCCCTTGAGAGAAATGATCACATTTGCACAGCTTAAAACAGCTTAGGTGTTCAAACATAACAAACATAAGGAAGAAGAGGAAAAAGAAAAGAAAAGAAATAATAATAATAATCAACTTTATCAATGATAAGGAGGAAAAAAACTGAAAAAAGTGTCACGAGACGGAGCGAAATGGCAAATAAAAATGACAAAAGAAAGCAACCAAAATGTGTTAGAAGAGTAGGAACCGCCATCTGCACTGTGAGAACCAAAAATGGCCAAATACACTAACCCGCTGTCTTTTAACTTTTAAATTATTGCGTAAAGCAATATAATATATGATATGGATGCATCATGCAAAATGTAAATTCGCGCATATCCCAACAGAAAAACGATCCGACACAGCCTGTATGCCCGCCTGACAGTCTGCGTATCCGCCTCACATCCTGTGTATCCGCCTCACAGCATGTATATCCGCCTCACAGCATGTATATCCGCCTCACAGCATGCATATCCGCCTCACAGCATGCATATCCGCCCCCGCAGCCTGCGTATCCGCCTCACAGCCTGCGTATCCGCCTCACAGCCTGCGTATCCGCCTCACAGCCTGCGTATCTGCCTCACAGCCTGCTTATTCGCCTCACAGCATGCACATCTGCATCACAGCATGCATATCCGTCCCCACAGCCTGCGTATCCGCAAAGTCTCATCAAGGTCTTTGCTGTCCGTTGATATATTCTACACTATTCAGTACTTCTAGAAAGAGACAGCAAATGTAGACAGCAAATGTCTTGCTTAGACGTGCAGATTAATCTGAGCATTCATAATAAGCATAGTGCCTGAAGCCGAGTTTGCGCATTAAATCTTGAGTTATGGATGTAATTTTTACATTACAGAAACAAGCCTATTCAAATATACAGAAAATTTTACCACAAAAGAAAAAGGAAATTTTCGATAAAATTCTGATATTTTTCTTATTTCTCCACAAAACATAGATTATTGGTACTCGTTAGAACCGCCTCGGCGAGTACTCACAATATATGTTTTTGAGCAGAAATAAGAAAAATAATGTATACCCCTGCAAGCCCAGTTTTACTATATAAAAGTGGGGTTTAAGGGGTTAAACATTGTGTAGGTATGTTTTCGTGATGTAGTCCGCGTCATGCGGACTCGAGCATGCAGGGAAGTGTTCATTACGAAAACACGCCTATTCAAATATATTGAAAATTGTACAACCAAAAACGGGAAAATTTCCAGACAAAAATTATGATATTTTTCATATTTCTGCTCAAAACATAGATTGTGGGTACTCGTTTGAACCGCCTCGACGAGGCGGTTCTAACGAGTACCCACAATCTATGTTTTTGAGCAGAAATAAGAAACATAATATATACCCCTGTAAACCCCAGTTTTACTATATAAAAGTGGGGTTTAAGGGGGTCAAAATTATATAGGTGTGTTTTCGTGATGTTAGAGCATATGCGTCCAGAAAAGGCTAAGCTCAGACCGAGCCTTCATGCAGTCTCATCAAAGCCTGTGGTGTCCATTGATAAGTTAAATCTAATGTATCTATAAGCAAAAGCCCTGATGAGGCTGCGCGGTGTCGGCGTCAGTGCAGTCGGCTGTAGACCTCACTTACCATACATGCCCCGATAATTATATTACTTTTTGTACTTCATATTACAGGCAGACGGATATTGCTCAATATTCTGTAATTTGTTTTTCGGGAGAAGCAAACCCCTGATTATACGACGCAAGCAACTTCAGTATACACATCCGTACAGTCTGGTCAGCTCCAAGGGTCATCGAATTAAAAAATTGGACTGGTTTGATATCTCTGGAACTAAACATAGAATTATTCTACAATTTTGTCTGAACATAGGAACGTCGTTAGGCAATGTAATATTTACGACAAATGACTAAGGCCAGCTCACAACGGAAGAACAACGCGCTTACATTAAAATTGAATTCTAGAAAGGAAGCCCAAGAACTGCACACATTAAAATTGGCCATCAAAGGCAAATAATATTGACAATAACGTGAAATATGTGTACAGTCGAACCTCGATGGCTCGAGCACCGATGGCTCGTTTACCATGGTTAATTCGAACTCGTTTTTGAGTCCCAACGAAATTCTTCCGATAGCTCAAGAAAACAAATATTTAAGGAATTTTTATTATTTTATCGTGAAATTGTATGTTGTGTGTGCTCATTAGAATCGCCTCATCGAGGCGATTCTAATGAGTACACGCAACATACAATCACTGTGTAGAAAATCGAAAAGATTTCCCTAAATTATCGCTATTTACTTCCTGAACTGGTGCCATGATTAACCCTCAGTGGCTCGAACTACCCATGTCTCGAATGAGTTTCCATGGTCCCAAAGATGTTCGAGCCATTGAGGTTCGACTGTATATAATGAAGGCCGTTTCAAGCACTGTCATCATATGCTTGAATCAGCCTTGAGATCCTCTATTTCAGGTAATTCTTCTTTTTATGTTAGTTTACTTTTCATTAATTTAAATTTTGTTCTTGATAAATGGTGATTCATTGCAAGTAACTAATTTATTCATTCTACATTTCTTTTGTATACAAGGCACTCAGTTTTCTGATCAGTAAGCTTGTCTCTGTCCATCTTTCTGTCTATTTGTCTACTGTCTACTTTCATAATCTTAATTGTATCAACTCTAGTCATTCTCTGCCTGTCTATCAGTCTGCATGTATATCCTTATTAAAGACTGAAAAATTTTACACATGTAAAATGATGTTATTTAGAACATGTAATTTCATTTAGTTAATCAAACCTTTACCTTTTCTCAGATTTGTGTCTGTCTGTCTGACTCCTTCTCAAACCTGTGCCTGTCTGTCTGTCTTTTCTCACTTGGACTTATGTTGAAGAGAAATGCAGTTTCTCAAGAACTTGTACCATACCAATGTAGTTATATTGTCTGTCTGTCGGTTTGTCTGTATGTCTGTCTGTCTCTCTCTCTCTGTCTCTCTCTCTTTCTCTCTCTCTCTCTCTCTCTGATTATATATACCTATTAGTTATGTTGAGACTGACAAAATGCAGTATAGCAAGTAGAAAATAGTGTAATTGTTCCTTACAATTTATCATTTATCTAAGCAACATCACGAAAACATGCCTATATAATTTTGACCCCCTTAAACCCTACTTTTATATAGTAAAACTAGGGTTTACAGGGGTATACATTATTTTTCTTATTTCTGCTTAAAAACATAGAGTGTGGGTACTCGCTAGAACCGCCTCACCGAAGCGGTTCTAACGAGTACCCACAATCTATGTTTTGAGCAGATATAAAAAAAAAAAAAAAAAAAACAATGAAAATTTACAGTTTTGGAGGTGAAATTTTCCATATATTTGAATAGGCGTGTTTTCGTAATGTATCCTACACTGCTGATGCTTGAACTGTTCCTCAAGTTTATTTATATTTAACATGGCAGGAGTGATGGCCATACTCGGGTAGCAAGTACCTTTCGTTACCATGCGAGTGATTCCCAAAACTAATGCACGTCTCTCACTGCAGTGTCATTGAAATGAAATGTCATTTAATTAACAGATTACTTTCAGTGTTTTAAGGATGCACTTTTAAATATCAAATATAATCATAATTTGCTATACTGCCCCATGTTGATAAGTAACCAGTTGCATAGATCATAATAACACAGCACTGGCACATTCCTGTTACATTAATATCTCGGGGGGGTGGGGGTGGGGGGGGGGGGGAAGGGGGAGGTAACTTCCTAACTTCCTATATATGGCATAGTACGGATGTGCGTGCCGAATAGCCCCCTTTTTCAGAGCTGCCAGGTATATGATTGGCACCCTTTTTTCAACAAAAAGTATATGAATGGCCCCATTTTTCTGGATTCCTATGTGAAAGGTCCCATTTTTCTGACATCCTGGTATATGCACATATTTTTCGCTCAGAGATTTTTTCGAGGCTGCTTATTCTCTTGGTATTACTTGAATTGACTAGGATATTTGTGTAATAACCAGCAAAAAATGGGTACAAAAAAATCAAAGGGCAGTATATGAATAGGTCAACATTTTGGATGATCAAGTATATGAATGGGTCCGTTTTTTCTAAGGCCAAGTATATGAATGGGGTAGGTTTTGAAATACTGGCTCGCACACCCGTACCAAAATTACCCCTAAGTTACCCCCCCGCCCCCCCCACCCCCCCCCCCCCCCCGCCCCCCACCCCGAGATTAATATAGGCAGACAAATGAAAGTGACCTTTCCTTCTTGCATATATTCATGTAACCGGACCAAAATAGTGAATTATAATTACATCTGAAAGTTATGTTTATATTTTTTAAATGTAATAAAAATGATCAGATGCTTGAACCAGCCTTGGCGTCCACTATTTAAGTAAATATCCTCTTCAATACACAATACAATAAATTTGCCTATCACAACATTACAAAATGTACAGTCGAACCTCGATAGCTCGAACACCGATGGCTCGTTTACCATGGCTAATTCGAACTCGTTTTTGAGGCCCTACGAAGTTTTTCCGATAGCTCAAGAAAACAAATATTTAGGGAAATTTTCTTGTTTTATCGTGAAATTGTTTGTTGTGTGTACTCATTAGAATCGCCTCATCGAGGCGATTCTGATGAGTACACTCAACATACAATTATTGTGTAGAAAATCGAAAATAAAAATCCTACATTATCGCCATTTGCTTCCTGACTTAGCACCATAATTAATCCTCAGTGGCTCGAACCACCCATGTCTCGAACAATTTTCTATGGTCCCAAAGATGTTCGAGCCATCGAAGGTCGACTGTATGTGGGGAGCAAGTACATTCATTAACACCAGATATTAGATCAGACTAGATAGGCTGCTTCACTAAAGGAAGAATGGAAGTTGAAAAGAAATCCAGCTCTTGCAGATGAAAAGAAACTACTAATTTAAATGTGAAAAATGTATTTCAGTGAAGGGAATATTGGAAAATGACAGACGGTATATATGTGAGGAAATAGCACGGGAAGTTGGAATAAACCATAATAGACGTCATGATCATTTTTTCTCTCTTTATCTCTTCTTGCTGAAAGACATATACATATATATATACATATAGTGAGGTTCGAACCCACGCCGGTTTCGACGGCAGCAGATGGTTCTTCACAGTCAGGAGATATAACCACTGCACCACTACGCTTGTTTAAAACACGTTTCATGGAACAGTATTAGGTTTAGTTTCTCTGAATGACCCGTCGGATAGGGTATATTTTTGGTGCGTTAGCGCACTCATTATATATAAGGAATTCTCTGGATCCAGAGGATACTGAAGCTTAGAGAATATTATTATAATTTAAGATTTAAACAACCTTTAACAAAGAATTCCGGTCCAGGATCATTACTGATGCAAGTACTTCAGAAAAAAAGTGTATAGAGAGAAATATGAAATACCACTGGGCTGAGTGAGGTTCGAACCCACGCTGGCTACGACGGCAGCGCCTAGCTATACAGAGTCAGGAGACGTAACCACTGCACCACTACGCTTGTTATAAAAACAAGTTACATGGAACAGTATTATGCTTGATTTCTCTGAATGACCCGTCGGATAGGGAATATTTGTGGTGGCTAGCGCACTCATTATATAGAAGGAACTTTCTGGATCCGCAGGATACTGATGCTTGGTAAAATTATTATAATATAAGATTTAAACAAATTTCAACAAAGAATTCCGGCCCAGGATCATAACTGATGCGAGTACTTAAGAACATGTGTATAAGGAGAAACATGAAATACCATTGGGCTCACACATACTCTCGAACAAATTTTCAAGGTCCCAAAGATATTCGAGCCATTGAAATTCGACTTTATATATGTGTATCACACAAATGATAAATCCTTATAATCCGAACCAGGTTATCCTACCCAGTGTAAAATAAAAATCGAAACTTCTCACGTGTTCTGCGAGACTGAATTTAATGACATCATTAAACGCCACAGTTATGTCGTCATAATATGGCGGACATCAGCATTCGAAGTGACGGCATAAAAATCGGTTAGAAATGAAAGGCATGTAAGAAAAAGAATCTATCTTGGATGTGAGGGGTAGACATAAAAAATACGTCCTTCGCGATCACAGTCTGGCATCACTCGGAGAGCCTCGTGATGCCAGTCAGTAGTCCTCGGGATGAATCTTTTTACCCCTCACACTCATGATAGATCCTTATATTATTGCATAAAAAGCAGTGTCGCACGTTATTAACAGCCGCGCATTAACCGGCGAAAAGTCATGTATTAACAAGGCAATTCACGCGCTGTTAATGCACGGCTACGCAACTTTCAATATGATCGTACCGGGGCTACAGATTTGCTGCCGCTACGAGATGTGTACTGCCCGGCCCTAGAACGAGCATAGTCCGTGGAAATTACGTACGCGAGGCCTCTGTGAAATGGCGAAACAAAATAGTGCAAAAAATAACGCGAAATGTAGCAAATGGTTTCAGTTTTTATGCAATAATAGCGATCAAACATGGTTTTGCAATGCATTAACATTCGCCAGGTCCCTTGGGAGGTGTTGAAAAAAAAGGCCGCGGTTTTCAACACCTCCCACGGGACCTGGCGAATGTTAATGCATGAAAAGCCATGTTTGTACTGCCCGGCCCTGGAACGAGCATAGTCCGTGGAAATTACGTTCGCGAGGCATCTGTGATTTCACAGATTTTCATGTTTAGACAGGGACAAAATTTTCAGATCGAGATAAGCGGTTATTCGAGATAAGCGAGGTCGAGATAACGGGAGTCAACTGTATATAAAAGTAGGGTTTAAGGGGGTCAAAATTATATAGGCGTGTTTTCGTGATGCTTTGGTTTGAGGCAAGGGTATTGTATGCCATGGCTTGTTTGCAGTTTCTCGTTGTGTCAGTGGAGGGCTATGTTCTGTGATTATGTCCCTTCCTGGACATCTTGTATAACTGTTTGTTTTGATCAAAGTCCAAAATACAGTTGACTCCCGTTGTCTCGTCCTCGCTTATCTCGAATAACCGCTTATCTCGAACTGAAAATTTTGTCCCTGTCTAAACATGAAAATCTAACAACAGGTAAAAAATATTGTGGAAAAGAGGAGAAATTGCTCCTCAGGGGCAATTTCTCCTCTTTTCCACAATATTTTCAATATATCTCTAACTTCAAGAGTCCAATTACATATATATTTGTTAAATGTGGTTGTTCGAATTATTTTTTCCTCTATTCTGCAAATCTGATATGTCGAGGTACGGATATCTCGAAGTATTTCAGAGGATCCCTTGGCTTTCGAGATAACGGGAGTCGACTGTATAAGTGAACATACCCAGGAAATGCTATAAGCCCCGCTCTTTACCCTGTTATAATTATAGCTACCATCCCGCAACCCCGCCCTCCCCCACCCCGCCGCCCCCTCCTCCACCACCCTTACCCAAAATGCGGTCCTAAGTATGAAATGTACAACTTATAAACTGTGGAAGATATTCTGAATATACCTTTATTTCTTCATACTTTCCTGGCAACAGTAAAAAAGTTGTCAAAGCAATTTTAAACGGTATTCATAATCTTTGGAATTCCATTTTGTTATTTTCGAATAACAGCATAAGTGAATCCGACTACAGTTCTAAAGTTTTAAGCGCAACCATACAAATAAATGCTTCGTTTATTCAGAATTGAGGCAAATTCACAATCACCCCTTTATACAGTCAACAGAAAAAATAAGAAAGTTCACGTGACGAGTTGTAAGTCTATAAACTAGAAAAGACTAGAACATAATAAAGTTTTTTCCCAGATATACCCTAATAGGGTCATTCGCAATGCATACAATACAAATAAAACATACATAGACAAATAACATATTGAACAAAACTACCGTGGTCTTGAATATTAAGAAAATAGTATTTTGAAGAATATTACATTCATGTAAATATTTACCGAGAGGTCTAATAACATTACACTCCTTACTAGACACCACGAGAGTAAAATATTTTATTGCTATCATTACCTAGAGCTAAAAATCTTTTCCACGTAAGATAAATGAAAACGTCAACCAAAGAATGGATAGGTAGCATTGCTAAGGGCCAGGCATGCGCACTGAAATAATGAATCGATGGAAAGTCCGAAAAATCTTATACTACAGCTGCGTTTTATCACTAACTTCACTGTCTGGTGCTGTAGTCTGTTCACAGTATTCAATTAATTCTATGAGACGATCCCCAATTTGTAAGTTAACAGCACCACTAATACCCCCTGCATTCAATTCCACAGCGGGTTTTGAATCAGGCATAGCGTATTCTAGTTTTGACCAGAACCACGGGTCTCCATATTTAACATATGTGTGTGTTTTTAGGTAGATTCTTAGTTGATTGTCATGTAATTCATTGTTTATTTCATGAAGCAAGATGACGATGATTCTATTTTTTCTTTCCTGAAGAAGTTTGTAATGAGCCGTCTGAAATTCATAATGACACCACTCGCTGTTCAGAAAATTTTCAGACAGAACAATGATTACTCGTTTACTATTTTCTATAGCAGCTACTATCGACTCTGCGACAGGTGCACCTATTGGAAAATCCCGGAAATGGAGACAGAGTTTGTATCCTTGACGACCGTTCCAAGTTCCTTCCAGATGAGGAACCAATTCTCTTATCACAAATCGCTCATCTTCACTGTTGTAACAGACAAAAGCATCATATGGTCTATTAGCATCCGTTTCGTTTGGTTCACGACAAACTTTCCACCCAAACTTGACAAAGCACCAGACTTTTAAAAACTCTCGGTTCCAGAAAATGATCCCAAAACTAGCTAACCCCAAAGCAAAGATGATCAAAGTGGTGCTCATAGCTACTATCGTTGCTTTATCAAACACTCTGGATTCTGTATTAGTTTCATTTAAGCAGAGGTCTGTCAGATTAACATTAGCGAGTTGGTATGTATCAGTATCATTTGTTGTAGTATCATACATTTCACAGATGACATCTTCTAAATCCAGTATATGTTTTGCATTAGTTATTATAAATTGTTTCAAATCTGTTAAGTCCTTACAGTCACACGATAATGGATTTTTTGAAAACTGAAGTGAAAAAATGTTAGACATTGCCGTAAGTAGATAGTTCGAAAACGTTTTTAGCTTGTTTCCTCTAATATCCAGAAAATTTAACTGTTGTATTGGATCAAATGCCCCATTTTCAATCTTATTTATCTGATTAAAGGATAGCGTCAGTACTTCCAGGTTATATAGACCCTCGAACATTTCCAGTGTTATATTACGAAGAAAATTGTTTCCAAGATTTAATAATGTTAGGTTCAATAGGGGTTTGAAAGTTTCACTAACTATTTCGCTTATATAACTAGAGTTAAGATACAGTTCCTTCAGCGATGAAAGTCCTCTAAAATCAGCGGGTGTAACAGACGAAAGAATATTTCCCGACAAATCCAAGACAGTACACGTGTCAGAAATATCAGCAGGAACTGATGTCAGCCTAGCGCCTAAGCAGTCAATGACGTTCACGTGAACGAAACTGCTGCCATGATAACACGTGCAGTTAACAGGACAGTAAAAACGGCAAGGGCAAGTGTTCGCATTGCAACAGTGGCATGGAGAAAAACATGCTGTAGTATATTGACAGAGGAAATTTGTCAGCGGAATATCCTCCATTGGCCCTGAATCATGACGGTGTACTGACTGACACGTTACTGTGTCTACAATGTCATACTGTTCAAAAGACTTGCTGCCCTGTAACATTAAAGCTTGTTTCAGCCACGCTAGATGACAATCACAATAAAAGGGATTTCCAGACAAATGAAAATACACTGTTCTCATATCATTCCGCGAAACGGATAGGGCCTGGGGTTGTAGGTACTTTAATTTGTTCATCCTTAGGTCAATATCTTTCAGATTTGGTCGATGGAAAGTGAAGCTTTCAATAACTTCAATATCATTCCCAGCTAGAGAAATTTCCTGGATGCTTTCAGGAAAGACAGTACCAAGACCATTGTATATAAATTTTAATTTGTTGTGACTCAAATTTAGAAAAGTTAGGAATGGAAAAAAGTCATTTGGAAAGTCAGGCAAATCTATAATATTATTTTGCAGTTCAATCCTCTGTACCTTTGAATTATTCGGGAAACTGAGGTGACTTAAATAGTCTTGTTTATTATATGCCAGCTTCAGCACCTGTAAGTTTGTGTTAGTGACGAAGGTATTTGTCTGTATTCCAGTCATATTGTTGGACTCAAGATTAAGCCGAAATAAATTACTTAATCCACAAAAAGCTGTGTCAAAAAGCATTGTTATATTATTGTTACTTAGATTCAGATCAAACAAAGAAGGAGGAAAATCTGGAAGTTGTTCAAAGGTTAAATAGTTAAATGACAGAATTAGGTGCTTCAAATTTACAAGTTGGATGAAAACCTTTTCATGCATGGTCATTATTTGATTTGATTGCAAATCTAATGTCTCTAAATTTTGCAGACCTGCAAAAGAGTTCTTTTCGATCATTATTATATTATTTCTTGACAAATTTAAGAGTAACAGATCACTCTGAGACACAAATGTTCCATTCGGAATGGCAGATATATTGTTTTCAGACACGTCTAAAACCTTGAGATTGTGTTGTCTGAGCAAAGTTGTTTTGTCTAGTGATTGCACATTATTGTCACTCAAGTACAAATTCTGAAGGCAAGTTAAGTTTCGTAACTCATACCAAATACCATCGTTCAAATCCATCGCATTCAAATTAAGTGTAGAAAGGTTTTCCAACATAGAAAATATACATTTAGGCAGAGCCCTAACTCTGTTGTGGGATAAGTGTAGTGTGTCTATTCTTGTATTGTTTCCAAGAAAATCATTAGGAAATGAAACTAAATTATTTTCCGTTAAGTCAAGTAGTTCTAATGTTGTAAGTGTCTCAAAGATTTTTGCTGAAATATCATCGATTCGATTTCTAGAAGCATATAACCGCTGCAGGTTGCTAGTGATTTCTTTGAACTTTATTGGAAGATCTTCGATAGAGTTGTCTGAAATGGAAATGATTTCAATAAGACTAGGTCTCTCGCAAATTAATCCACTGTCAGAGAAGCAGTTTATATTATTTTTAGTCAAATTTACAATCCGCAGTTTGTGGAGATTGCACAAACTAGGAACAGATGATATGTTATTCTCTACCAAAGTAACCGTTTGCAAGTTCGATAATTCTGGCAATTGAAAGCAATCGTGATCAAAATTGGTGTTTTGTCCGCCAACTATCTCTAAATTTGTCAGAGAGTTTAGTCCTCTAAATGCATACCTTGAAACAAAGGTTAAATAACAGTCACGTATCACGATTTTGAAAAATGCATGTAACGTCTCAAATATACCATCATGAAGCGTAGAAGAAGTTATATTCATTTCACGCCCACATATGATGTATAATTCACTGAGAAAGCTGGTTCGGTTCAGAAGAGTAAGGTCCATGTTTATCCGATATGGTTGACATAAAACTTGTACTCGACTCGGATTCCGCAAATGGCTGCATAAACACATGGCTGGACAAGGATACGAATCTTGAATATCTAGATCCTCTTTTATAGGAGCCCATTGCTCCCATACTGATTCATTCAGTGCAGTTATATTTACTTTCGCTGCAGTTATTGAAGTAATCCCACAGAATATCACTGAAGACGCAAGGACTATAAAACAGCATGACAGCTGCATCCTGAAATAAATATGAGATGCAAATGTATAAAGGTTGCCATTTGACACAAAGAATATATAAAAGAAAGAAAATCGGAATCTTGGTTTCATTGAAACGTGATATGCAGTAGTGTTGGGAATCGGCCAGAATTTCATTGTCGATCATCGGTTTTGTAAAACCGATTGATCATCGATTATTTATCGACTTGTAGACAATATATTTACTCTTAATTTAGCCCTCTTCCGGGTACTTATTCATTGCTGCAGATCAATAAGAGAGTATCCAGATAATATTTTTCTTATTTCTCCATGAAAACATATGTTGTGGGTACTCATTTGAAGCGCCTCTGCGAAGCGCTTCTAATGAGCACCCACAACATATGTTTTTATGGAGAAATAAGAAAACTATCAGTACCTTCTGGTTGACTGTTTAAGGCTATTTATCCATTTTTTCACTTTTATTGACCACAAGTCTAGAATGAACCAAACAGAGAGCTTTGAGTTTCATTTCTTTATAACATGCCCATAAAAATAAAACGTGAGAAAAATATGTTTCTTAAAAATAGAATGTCCAATTAGTCGACTATTAAATATCTTTCTGATCATCAGTCACAAGAGACAAAAGTGACTGATGATCGATTATAATCATCATCAGTGGCAATTTTAGTTTGCAGAAAACAATATGGTGTGGTACTCATTAGAAGCGCCTCGGCGAGGCGCTTCTAATGAGTATCCACAACATATTTTTGTGGAGAAATAAGAAAAATATTATGCGGATATCCCCTCTTTCCATGAGCTATGAAGAATAACAAGAAAAAAAAGTGGGATTGGCAAAAGCTGGTCGATATAGCGGAGTGGTCTTAATGTCGAGTTCTAATAGCGGAATTTAGCTTTCCATGTTTCAATACAGGTTATCATAACTAATAAGGTTAGTCTCTTACAAAAATTTAAGCATAATGAAAAAACAAAAACAAACACAAACGACAAAAATAAAAGAAAAATATGATCGTTTAAGCCATGCAAGGTTTTAAAAATAGAGATGGAGAGAAAAAATAACAATGACAGGCAAACATGTTAGTCTGAATTGGCTTATTAAGTATAATCTACTAATAAGGTGATGGAAAAGACAAGGAAAATAAATAAATAAATAAATAAAAGCTATTACATTATTGACATCTGGAGCAAAGGCGTTTGAAGGACAGAGGGATAGAGGCAGTATCTTACAGGATAGAGGCAGTATCTTACAGGATAGAGGATCTTAGAGGATAGAAGCAGTATCTTAGAGGATAGAGGCAGTATCCTTACAGGATATAGGCAGTATCTTACAGGAGAGAGGCAGTATCTTACAGGATAGAGGCCGTATCTTACAGGATAGAGGCAGTATCGTACAAACAGTCACTACAGAATAGTAGGCAGCTACACTACAATAATTCATTTCAAATATGAACTCATCAGTGGCACCCCTACCCACACCTATCCACCCTCACCAAAAAGGGGCATGTTTCGTTGTCTTTTTACAACTCTTCTTTTCGTGTTTATTCATTTTCTCATGATTGTTAATTTATGTATTTTGTTCATTACAAGCATCACGTAGCGCATTATAACTTCACTAAAACATGACTGTGCCTCGTCATACGGAAACATGTCTTCGGGCAAATGCGGACAGTGAAGGCCCAGATCAGCCTGCGCATCCGCGCAGGCTGATCAAGGCATTCACTGTCCACTAATAGAATCATTGGATACTACAGAGTTCTGAATGGAGAGCAAAGGCCCGGATGATATGAATCATACGCAGGAGGATCTGAACAAGATCTACGTATTTTGCGCATGTTTGAAGTGACTTTTTCATGTCTTTTTTTTTCTATCTTTGGGTAGGTTCCGGGTACTTATTGTTTTTTCTCATTAACTATAGTATATACTCATCCCATGATCAGTGAAATGTGACTTCTTCGATATGTGAAAGTAAAAGGGTTCTACTCCGTGGTGTGTTCTTTGTTTCCAAAGGCAATCTTTTTGACGTTTGTTTTTATAACACTGCAGCTGATGTTAGTGCCGTTTGGCGGCGGTAGAACGTCTCCCCGTGCATCACCACAGTGCAGATTATATTCATTTCCTTTGGGATCATTGGGCCCATTGTGGTATATTTGAAAATGGAGTTCTGCTCATGGCGAAAGACACTGTGATGGAACAAAGCAATGGGCTCAACGGCGAAAGACACAATGATGGAACAAATTAATGGGCTCATTGACGAGAGACACTGTGATGGAACAAAGCAATGTGCTCAATGGCGAGAGACACTGTGATGTAACAATGCAATAGAATGCTAGGCATAAATGGGTTAACGTGTTTGCCCATTTAGTAAGCCCAATAAGCATTCTACATAAATCTATAGCGGGCCGTTATCGGCCCGTCAGGGTAGCTGACGAGCCGATAACGGCCCGCTATATAGATTTATAAAGAATCATCAGCTAGCTGGGCATGCGGGCATCTTGTCCTTACCGTTCTGTGCTTTTGTTTGTGTTGAGGTTTTACGGCCCAATCAACCCACATGGGTCATGTCGAGCGCGGTCAGTTTACCTAACCACACGTTTACTGGGCAGACTTAGTCCTCTAAGCGGTTAACCAGTATTGTGCACATTCTTTCGCCAGAAACTGACATCTGCCCTTCTTGAATCAGCGGAAGGGAGAGAATGACCGTAGAAAATATTTCATGATCAATCTCCACGAAAGAATGTTGCCGACCTCGGCAGGGGTTGAACCCGCGACCTCCTGGTCTCCAGTCGGACGGCGCATTCAACTGAGCCACCGAGGCCTACCGTTTTGTGCTAAATGTGAAAAAAAAAAAAAAAAAAAAAAAAAAAAAAAAAATGAAGATACACAAGAAATGCCACAGTCAGGAAGCAGAGGCCTCCATGGGCACCAAAAGGAGAGATGAAGAACAAATAATGACAAAACAAACTCCTCATATTAAACCATCGACGCTCAAACAAAGAATTCCACAGAAGAACCGCCTTGGAAACTTGCCGCAGAAAAAATACTGATGTGTGGGTGGGTGGTAAAAGCGTGTGTGTGGGGTAGAGTGGGGGCGGAGGGGGAGAAGGGAGGGCCTGAAAGCAATGTACATGAAACAAGAAAAACGCCTATCTGCATTATGGACGGGTTTTTAAAAGTTAACCAAAAGGTAAACCTAAGACGACGCCCGACACCCGTTAAAAACCCGTCCAAAAATTTCAAAGTCTATTCTCCTAAGGAGACAATTCGTATGAAATGTCAAAGCCTGTTATCTGGAAAACAAACAAAAAATAATATTTCAAAATGTCTTCTGCTGAAATTTTTACCCAGCATGCTAAGCGGTAAACACTATTTTTCAGTATAATGAAACAAAAGAGTAGTAAAAGAATAGCGTCAATATGTTACAATATTCTTGAAAGCGAATGAGCATCAGTGAGTTGACAGACGTAAAACGTACCTGTATAATATATCAACTCGTCCTTGTTTCCTTGTCTGTCTGTTATCTTCAAAATAAACGCCTTACATTCGATGCATGCATACTATAAAGTGATGCACATCGATGAAATATCCTATTTATGGTTGAATGCATCGGTATTTGGGGCGTAAATCTAGAAAAAAAACAACAAAAAAACAAAAAAAACATAACCCTTTTAATCTTGTAGACAGTTACAAATTCCTAAGCAAACGGTGTAGATCCAGATGAGACGGCTCATAATGAGCCGTCTCATCTGGATCTACCCTATTTGCCAGTCTGGTAAAGGCGCCATATTCCTCAAAAATAGACATTTTATTATCCAAGAAAGGTTTAATAAATTGATATATGGTATTAATACATTAACAAATGTGGCACCTGACAGCCTGTAAAATTTCAGTTAGGCTCTCCTTTTTGAAATGAAATGAATTTATCTTTTTATCGTATCTCAGAATTACAATTAAAAAAATCATTTCATTTTGATCCAGTTCCAAAATGAGAGAGACAAACTGAAATTTTACAGGCTGTCAGATGTCACATTTTATGTTTGTATTAATACTATATATCGAATTTCTTGGGTGAAAAATGTCTATTTTTAAGGAATATGGAGCCTTTAATGATATGGAGTAATAAAAACCCTACTGACAACAATGGGCATGACCAAATACAAAGTTGGAAGTGTCCACTTCAGAACTCAATGGGGTGAAAAGGTTCAAGGAGGCCTACAGGTAACATGAGTACGGTAGTTTTCATCTTCTTCTTATTATTTATTTATTTATTTTTTTTTTTTCAAGAAACTTATGTTTTATATTCCTAAGAATTCCCATGATGTGGTTATGCTAATGAGTTTAGTGAAAATCCACAATATTTACCCATAAAGAGCTAAGCAAATTTTTAGCAGAAGACAATTTGATGTTAATGGGTTTAGTGAAAATCCATAATATTACCAATAATGGGCTAAGCTCATTTGTAGCAGACGACATTTTGATATTATTATTATTATTATTATATAGAAAATAAATTTTGACATTTCATGTGAATCTGCCAAGTCTATTTGTCTTTGAAAAATAATAATATGGGCTGTGCGATGCGAAGACGTATCTTAGGGCATATGCGGACAGCGAAGGCCCAGATCAGCCTGCGCATCCGCGCAGTCTGATCAGGGCCTTCACTGTCCACTAAAAGACTCATTGGATACGCCAGAATATATGAATGGAGAGAAAAATGTCCGGATAATATTTTGAACAGTCGCAGGATGAACTGAATCTGAGCATTTTGCGCATGTTAAAATCTGAGCATTTTGCGCATGTTAAAATGCGCATGTTCGAAAGCACTTTTTCACTTGACTTAGCCCATATAAAACAACAGAATGTCATTTCCTACAGTTGTGCTTGCGTTTACTGCTTCACCATTACCAGAACTTTTTTCGTGTTCAACTCAGCTGAGCATGAAATTTTCTCTGCTAATGAATATGAAAATGCCAACAACAGTTGGCATTTTCATACTTATTAGCAGAGAAATTTTCATGCTCAGCTATATTTTGCAATAAAGAATTTGCAATTGTTAGTAATTTGAGATTTGAGATTTATTAGCAGGACAAATTTCATGATCAGTTGAGTTGAGCAGGAAAAAAGTTTTATAACGTCGGGGTCAGGATCGTCTACAGGTTGACCTTTGATTGATTGTGCTGGGGTTTAACGACACGTCAATCCTTGTGGGTCAGTATGTGTCGTCTCCCAGAGAAAGGGGGAAGAGATACAGAACAGAAAGTAGAAGAATTGAGAGAGAGGCACAGGGGTGACAGAAGAAAATGAGAGATATAGAGGAGTTGAAAGAGAGGCACAGGGGTGACAGAAGAAAATGAGAGATATAGAGGAGTTGAAAGAGAGGCACAGGGGTGACAGAAGAAAATGAGAGATATAGAGGAGTTGAAAGAGAGGCACAGGGGTGACAGAAGAAAATGAGAGATATAGAGGAGTTGAAAGAGAGGCACAGGGCTGACAGAAGAAAATGAATGAAAGTGATGAAACAGAAGAAATAAAAACATTACGCTCTAACCCCACCTGCTGCAAGGGTAGCAGGCCTTGCCCAACTGTAAGCCAATATCAGTTGGACGCCCCGGTGATGCAACATACCCTTGCAGCAGACCTTGCCCAACTGTAAGCCAATATCAGTTGGACGCCCCGGCGACGCAACATACCCTTGCAGCAGGCCTTGCCCAACTGTAAGCCAATATCAGTTGGACGCCCCGGTGACGCAACATACCCTTGCAGCAGGCCTTGCCCAACTGTAAACCAATATCAGTTGGACGTCCCGGTGACGCAACATACCCTTGCAGCAGACCTTGCCCAACTGTAAGCCAATATCAGTTGGACGCCCCGGTGATGCAACATACCTTGCAGCAGACCTTGACCAGCTGTAAGCCAATATCAGTTGGACGACCCGGTGATGCGACATATCCTTGCAGCAGACCTTGCCCAACTGTAAGCCAATATCAGTTGGACGCCCCAGTGACGCAACATATCCTTGCAGCAGACCTTGCCCAACTGTAAGCAAATATCAGTTGGACGCCCAGGTGACGCAACATACCCTTGCAGCAGACCTTGCCCAACTGTAAGCCAATATCAGTTGGATGCCCCGGTGATGCAACATATCCTTGCAGCAGACCTTGCCCAACTGTAAGCCAATATCAGTTGGACGCCCTGGTGACGCAACATACTCTTGCAGCAGACCTTGCCCAACTGTAAGTCAATATCAGTTGGACGCCCCGGTGATGCAACATACCTTGCAGCAGACCTTGCCCAACTGTAAGCCAATATCAGTTGGACGCCCCGGTGATGCAACATACACGACAACTTTGCCTCACCCAACCACCCCAGGCTGCCCTTGAAAACAAATACCGCACAACAGAAGGAAAATAAGAGTCTCGGTTTTATTGATACTCTTCATATTACATCAATGTGCTTTGCAGGGATGCATACGCCCTAGCACTGCTTTACATGACGAAAATATGCCTATTCAAATATATTGAACATTTCATCTCCAAAAACAGAAAATTTTCAGATAAAAAACTCTGATTTTTTTCACATTTCTGCTCAAAACATAGATTGTGGGTACTCGTTAGAACCGCCTCGCCGAGGCGGTTCTAACCAGTACCCACAATCTATGTTTTTGAGTAGAAATAAGAAAAATAATGTATACCCCTGTAAACCGCAGTTTTTATACATAAAAAGTGGGGTTTAAGGGGGTCAAAATTATATAGGCATGTTTTCATGTTGAAGCATAAATTCATTCTCCAAGATACCAGAAACGGCTAAATGATTCCTATATACGATAATAATAATAATCAAAGTACTGACAGCACTGGTGGGTCGACTGTATCAGAGTGTAGGCTGAGAAAATGGTCCTGAACGGGGACTTAAGATCGTTCCATTTAACCCTTAACTTCCTGTAATTTATGCAAACAGTGCAAAATTTTACAGTAGCACCCAAAAAGAGGGCTGGTCACCTGCAAATTTTGATTTTTGTACATATAAAAAAAAATTTTTTTTTCCTTTAATTAGGCCTCATATCATTACGAAAACACGCCTATTCAAATATATAGAAAATTTCACCACCAAAAACTGAAAAAAAAAAAATCAAATAAAACTCTGATATTTTTCCTACTTCTGCTCAAAACATAGATTGTGGGTACTCGTTAGAACGTTGGTAATACTTTTGGAACTTATATCACATCTTTGATTACATTTCAATAAAGAAAACAAGATATAGCAACATATAGCAACCGATTAAGGGTGGCACAACCCCTAATTTTAGAATATTTCAAATGAAAGATATTATTGTGATGACAGTAATGTTGAAAACCACATTTAAATATTCCAATTTGTTCAAAAGTTAGATGCATTCAAATTCATGGTAACTTGTCCTGTTAAATATAGTTAAGTAAAAAAGCTGCCCCACATTGCATTTTTCTATGATGTCATTGGTTCTTGCAAAATTTTACTTTGAAATTTAAATTTTATTTAAACCACCATAATTTTATTCCAGACTTAATTTTGTTAAAAAATGTAATAGTCTATTACTATTGAATGTTTAGACTTCAATTTCGTGCTAGCATATTTTTTTAAAATAATGAAAACTGATTAATTTGAATTCTAAGACATTTTTTATAAAATATTACAAATGCAAGAAATAGATCACAGTATTGAAATAAAGCTTATCAAGAATAAATAACAGTTGAAAATTTCTTTCTGAAAGATTATTATGCAAAATTTCAATAAAATAAATTCAGAAAATAGAATTTTAATTCATTAAAATTTTACACAAGTTTAATTTTTTAAATTAAATTTTATTTAGAATTCAAACTGATTATGAAAATGTATTTGTTTGTTTGTGTTGAGGTTTTACGGTCCATTCAACCCAATAGGGTCATGTCAAGCGCGGTCAGTTTACCTAACCACACTCTTACTGGGCAGACTTCGTCCTCTAAGCGGTTAACCAGTATTGTGCACATTCTTTTGCCAGAAACTGACAACCACACTTCTTGAATCAGCGGAAGGGAGAGAATAACCGAAGAAAATATTTCATGATCAATCTCCACAAAAGAATGTTGCCGACCTCAGCGGGGGTCGAACCCGTGACCTCCTGGTCTCCAGTCAGACGCGCATCTAACTGAGCCACCGAGGCCAGCATGAAAATGTATAAACACTGCAGCCCTGCATGTAAATTTGGAGAAGAGCTGTTTCTCTCTGCATACATACAGGTGAATATTTTCATATTAAAGCTATTAAAACACTTCCAGCCATTATCGTAAGGAGGGCAGATAACTCTGTCAAAAAGTGACGAAATTTTCCTGTTTGCAATCCCAAACAAGATCTCCACAATATCAATGTACATACCAAGTTCGGTGAAAATGACAGACGGACGGACAGACAAACGGACATCCAATGTGAAACCATAATATCCCGTCACTATCGTGTAGCAGGGTATAAAAAAGACAAAGAAATTAAGAATGTGTTTTCTCACATTTAATAGACTAGAGATTGTTATTGAGAAAATGCACTGTGTTCCATAGCATGGCCTTTTATAATAATGAAGGCATCATATATGCTTCAATGTCAGAAACTGTACCTTCGGACATTTCTGCCCAGTGATGATTCAGATCAGCCTGCGCATTCGTGCAGTCTGATCAGAATCTTCACTGGGCACATTTTGGATAGCCAAGGTCGCAATGTTTCTCCATGCGGACAACGAAGACTCTGATCATACTGCGCAGAAATGCAGGCTGATCTTGAGTTTCGTTGAGCTCACATGCCAGAAGTTTAGGTTTTCTGATGTTGAGGCTCACATAACCCTGTAAGGTAAACAACAGTTGTCAAGACACTGGATGACAAATCTTTTGTTGCAACAATCATTATGAGTCCCGGGTTGTGGAATTATCAATTAAATTTTATTACTTGTCCACGGACAAGTAAATGGTCACAATCCACTTGTCCAACCAAGATTTACTTGCCCAAAAATTGAGATTTTTCTTAATTTTCAAAAAAAAAAAAAAAAAAAAAAAAAAAAAAAAGCATATATTGTGTGTACTCATTAGAAGTGCCTCAGTGCTAATGAGTACTCACAGCATGTTTTCTTCAAGAAATAAGACAAATATATATCATAATCTGGTTACACTTCTTAGCTTGAGCTACCAAGTCCTTGTCCCAGGACAAGTAAATTGAAATTTCTTACTTGTCCTCAGGAAAATTGGAACAAGCTGAACAAGTTAGGGATGGTATTTTCACAGCCGTGATTATGACCATACTTCACACATGGTAGTGACTGCAGCATAATCAAATCTTGAATTTAATCACGGGAAAAATTTCATGCTTATAGTGACAAGTCACAATATGGCCAACTTAAAGAAATGGATACTTTTGGCAGATTTTCCATCAGTTTAACATGGGAGATAACCTTTGTTACTTCCTGTTTGCTTTTCTGCATATCAAGCTCCTTCTTAACCCTTGTCCTGCTGAATAAATTAAAAAGCCACACCCATTTCTAATTTTCAGCCAATCAGATTACTTGATCAACCTTGTTGATACAAACTCACATACTTAATGGCAAACAGTGTTGATCCAGATCAGTTGGCTTCTTCAGAAGCCAACTGATCTGGATCTACACTGTTTGCAAAGACAGGGTATATCCGGGTTCAGCAGGACAAGGGTTAAAATGGGTCTACTAAACCCCTTTTCAGACCGTAGGTAAAACAAGTTTGACTTTCAGAAAGAACTCTCCATAAGTGTATCCATTTTCTTTAAGTCATTACACTGCCAATGACAAAACCTTCAAAAACAAGTCATAATGTTGTCTATAATGCCCATAACAATAACCAATCAAAACAAGAGGGCCAAGATGGCCGCATATCTCACCTGATTACCAGACAAGTTTTGAATCAACTGGACTTTCTGTTCAAGAGACGTTCAATATAGATTTTCAACAAGGCGAGCATGGGGGCCATCTTAGATTTGTGCATATTTAGCTATTTTTGATCTACAAGTCACCTCGATACTCCAAATGAAGTTTTAAATCAATTGGCCTTTTGTTTGAGGAGAAAAAAGTCAAATTAGATTTTCAACATGGCTGCCGTGGCCGCCATTTTGGATACCCAATTGGAATGATGTTAGCTATTTTTTGAGCTACAAGTGGCCCTGATACTTCCTATCAAGTTCTGAGTCAACTGGCCTTTTGGGTTAAGGAGAAGAATTTCAAAATAGAATTTCAAAATGGCTGCCTTGGCATACATCTTGGATTTCCAATCGGAACGATTTCTACAAGTCACCTTGACGCTTCCTACCAAGTTTCCAGTGAATTAGCCTTTTGCTTCAGGAGAAAACGTTCAAAATAGATTATTAACATGGCAGCTATGCCGACCATCTTAGATTTCCAATCGGAATGATATTAGCTATTTTTGATCTACAAGTCACCCTGATATTTCCTATCATGTTTCGAGTCAACTGGCCTTTCCGTTCAGAAGAAGAAATTCAAAATAGATTTTCAAGATGGCGACTGTGGCGGCCATCTTGGTTTTCCTACTAGACCAATCTGAGCTTTCAGTTTTTGGTCTACAAGTCACCCAGACACTAAATTCCTACTCAGTTTTGAGTCATTTGGCAGTTTGGTTCAGGAGAAGAAGTTCAAAATAGATTTTATTCAAATAGATGGCGGCCATAGGGACCATCTTGCATTTCTAGTCGGAATGATTTTAGCTATTTTTATCTGTAAGTCACCCCAATACTTCCTACCAAGTTCAAATCAATTGGACTTTAATTAAGGAAGAGAATTTCAAAACAGATTTTCAAGATGGCGGCTGGTAGCCATCTTGGATTTCCCATAGGCACAATTTTACCTATTTTTGATCTACAAGTCACCCCAATACTTCCTATCAAGTTTTAACTTTCAGGAGGAACAGTTCAAAAAAATATTTTCAAGATTGCGGCCATGCTGGCCATCTTGGATTTCCAAACAAAAAATGATTTTAGCTATTTTTGATCTACAAGTTGCCCGAATGCTTCCTACCAAGATTCGAGTCTACTGGCCTTTCCGTTCATGAAAAGAAGTCCGAAATAGATTTTCAAGCCAGCCACCATGGCAGACACTGACTGATCATAATAGCTCACCTTGAGCACTTTGTGCTCAGGTGAGCTAATTAGTCATAATAATGCCTATAATTATGTTAATATACTACTAATAACAATAAACAATCAAAATAAGCAATAATAATGTCTCTTGAGTCATTGTATTGCCTACAACAATTACCCTGCAAAATAACCAACCATTTTGCCAATAACAATTATCAACAACAACTACAATTGTTTGCTCTTGAATGCAGGCCACCAGTCCATAATGCATTGATCATTATATTAATTATGGACTTGTGGTCTATATAACCAATAAGCAAATGGTTTAGTAACAATTAACCTGATAAATAAGCCATCATATTGTCTGCATTACTAAAGTTGAAAAGCATACTTTGAGGTAAGATTTTATTATTCTTTATCAAAAAATACTTTAACCCTTAAAACGCCAAGAAAACCTGCATCTGAAAATGTTGTCTGTTCATGTCGTCTGCTGAATATTCTTGCAAACTTTTCAAACGTATTTTTGCATACAGGCAAACAGTGTGGACCCAGATCAGACTGCTCCTAAAGGAGCAGTCTGATCTGGGTCCACACTGTTTGCAAAAATGACTTTTAAAATCACAAGCAGACGACAAGGCAGACAACAATTGTTGTGTTTGGCAGTTTAAGGGTTAATATTTCCATGAAAACACCTATACTACAAAAGCTTTACATAGTTGTTAGAAACACCTTGTGGAAGTAATTCTGTCAACAGAAAGTATCTTTATCATGATAAAAGCAAATGCCAGTCTGCATTCCCTCTTTCATAGATCTATGCAATAACAAAGCAATTTGTTTCACCCCACAGACTGGCTCCAGTCTCCTGTGACTAAATATTTGTTCTTATAATCCTGTTTATAATAATCCACTAAAATAAAAACCAAAATAATATCATGACTACAAAGGCTGGTCATTAGAGACGCTAGTAGCCAGCCTTTATAGTCATGATACTACTTTGGTTTTATTTTAGTGGATTATTAGACAGGTACGTTTACAGTTTTCTTGCAGTCAGGTCAGGATACATGCTGTCCACTGCAGAGTGCCTCACAGGGACGGATACTGTCAATGCAAAATACTCAGTCTATCGCATTCTCATTACACTGAACAGTTTGCATGTGATAACTTATCATCAAGGGCGGATCCAGGAGGATTTCTGAGGGGATCTGATTAACCCTTATCCTGCTGTTCACGACAACCCCTACCTTTGCAAACAGTGTAGATCCAGATCAGATGGATTCAAGAAGCCATCTGATCAGGATCTACACTGTTTGTCATTCAGTTTGTGAATTTGAATGAAAACATTATATGATGTAATCTGATTGGTTTATAGTCAGAAATGGGTGTGGCTAATTAAATTATTCAGCAGGATAAGGATTAAAACATATTACCATACTTACTCTGCGTATTCAAACAAACAGGCCTGAGCAAAGAGTGAAGACCCAGATCAGATGCTGTAGAATACAGCATGTGATCAGGATCTACACTGTTTGCCACTCAACCATCAATTTTACACATATTCACAGGTAGTTAAATGGTCTTGTTCAAGAGAAGTACAGTCAAACTTCAATGGCTCGAACATCTTTGGGACCACAGAAATTTGTTCAAGAGACAGGTAGTTTGAGCCAATGAGATTTAATCATGTTGCCAGGTCAAGAAGCAAATGGCAATAATTTATGGAAATGTTTTCTATCTTCAACAAAATAATGGTATGTGGCGTGTACTCATTAGAACTATTTCGATGAGGCGATTCTAATGAGCAAACACAACATACAATTTCATAATAAAATAAGAAAATTTCCCTCAATATTTGTTTTCTTGAGCTATCGGAAAACATCCGTAAGGACTCAAAAATGAGTTCGAATAAGCCATGGTAAACGAGCCATCAGTGTTCGAGTCATTGAAGTACGACTGTATAAGGATAGTGTCCCAAATTTATCAGCTGTATCAAAAATTTCCAATGAAAATGAAATTTTGAGTCAAAGGGGGTTTTTACTGAACGCCACGAACCCCTCTGAATCTGCTACTGTATCATAGCTCTAGATAGGAGAAGAAGCCAGGTAACTATTTTCCTATTTCTCCACACACACACACACAAACACACATGCAAAAAAAATACAACATATATTGTGGTACTCATTAGAAGTGCCTCAGCAAGGTGCTTCTAATGAGTATCACAATGTTAGGGGAAGTACTGATGCATCATGATAGTGACTGCCATGATAGTGCTATCATGATAGTGGTTTCAACTATCAACAAGACAAAATATTTAGACGTAAACGTCTAAGTACCGGCGCAAGTTTTGTTCATGTTTACATAGAGATATGGGACAAGGGTACACTAAAGTTTTATAAATTTTCAATGTAACAGGTAAAATCGAACAATAATGTAATTTTTTTAACTTTCACTACCACAGGCGATAATAGCAGGCTTTTACAAACAACATAAATCCAGATGAGAAGGCTCATATGAACCATCTCATCTGTATCTACGCTGTTTGACATTCCGTCTTTCAACTTTACATATAAACTTCTTTTCAAGTGATAGTTTGTTAAAAAAGAAAAGCAGACAACAATTTGTTACCGAAAGAGTTAATGTTTGCTTTTATTAAGCTTTATGAAATTTCTTGATTGAAATGAAAATAAAATAGACATTAATCTGTTTACAACACAGTTTGTTATAAGATTTTTTATATTTGCCGGGATCCTGGCAAATACAAAAAGTCCTTAGTGAGCTAATTGAACACGCTCCCATATGTAAAAATCCAAAGCTATATTAAGAGACCGGCGCGATTCCCGTGCTGGTCAATAACTATCGCCAATAGTCTATTCAACTGTTGATAGTTTTTGTCCCTGTAGATTTTTTTCCTTCTGTGATACCATTCTGAAGCTTTTCTTTTTTTTTTGTCTAAATTAACAAAGTTTGAAAACAAAAAAAACACTTCTCCTTTGCAAACTGTTAGTTAAAATGGTTGCAAGGCTGATATGCCACAATCTCTTTATAACACTATAGTTGGGGACCATAGCATAAACCCTGTTAGTTAAACAACCATGCTATATCCAAACCAAAATGTACAGATTATATTAAAAAATGACCATTTACGGTCATTTTTTAATATAATCTATACATTTTTGGTCATTATCCATATAATCTATACATTTCTGGGATCGATCTTTGAACCGTGTTCTATCCAAAACCGTTTTATAACCAACTGTGTTATAAAGAGGTTGTAGTGTACATATATTTGAGTGGGGTTCATTAAAACATGCCTTGTGATTTGGAGATTGTGATAGTATCATGATGCAGCGGATATTAGATCCTTGACTGTAATAGTATCATCATAGACTTTTCTCTGATAGTGATAGTAATAATTTGGCGTGATAGTCAGTCCTACACAAAATACTTTTTTGTGTTGCCACAACATGTTTTTGTGGAGAAATAGGAAACAATTACGGTCTAGAGCATTGTCCTTCATATCTTATTCAAACCAGACAAAGCATGTCCATAGGTCTAGATAAGGCACAATTTTTTCTTATTTCTCCATGAAAACATATGTTGTGGGTACCCATTAGAAGCGCCTTGCCAAGGTGCTTCTAATGAGTACCTACAACATATGTTTTCATGAAGAAATAAGAAAGATATCAATACTTTTGGACTAAAAGTAAAAACGTTAATTTATAATAACTCCGCAAAAATTTGACGAAATTTGCCCATTAGCAATCCCAAATCAGATCACCACAATATCAATGCACATATCAAGTTTGGTGAAAATCCATTGAAGTTCACTCAAGTTATCATCCGGAAACAAAAAAAATGGACTGACGGATGGACGGACAGACACACGGACGTCCAACATGAAAGCATAATACCCCGCCTCTATCGTGTGGCAGGGTATAAAAAGCATCTTATCAAGAGTAGTGCTTGTGTTCAGTCTGGTTAGAGTATTGTAGTTCACCCAGCCAATATGAGGACCCTGAGGAGTTTTAAAAGAGAATATCAAAAACACTGTTAAGAGGTACATGAATTTTGAAGACGTATGAGATCTGTCTTGAGTTCACAGAGACAGGATACATTGAACTCTTGTTACAACGACAGCATTTGTTCCCAAAGATGTTCCCATTAAACTGAATTAGCTATTATAAAGAATCCTTAATAGACACAAGGACATGTAGAAAGACCTTGTTTAATTCATATTTCCTCAGAGAACATATGTTTTTGATATTTGTTAATTGCCTCAGTGAGGCAATTCTAACAAATATCCAAAACATATGTTGCTTGAAGTTTTATGGAAACTTGCTTAAATTTCTCATCAAATAGTCACCTCTTGAGTGAGGGGTACGTGACATTCCAATTGTCATTGTAACTAATTTTGTCGTTGTATCGAGTGTCGGTATAAAGAGGGTTGACTGTACCACATGACAAGAGTCATGTACATAGAACATTTACACAGAGATACAGAGAACAGTACATAACATTAAACAACTTCAAGGTACAAAGAACACCACATGACATTAAACAAGTACAATATTAAGACACAGAGAACACCACATGACATTAATCTAAGACAATATCGAGATACAGAGGAAACCACATGACATTATACCTGTGCAACTTTAAGACACAGAGAACACCATATTATCTGAATATTTACCTAAGACAATACAGAGCTAAAGAGAAGACCACATAACATTGTGCGTGTACAACATTAAGGCGCAGAGAACACCACATGACATTATACATGCACAACATTAAAACACAGAGAACACCACATGACATTATACCCATGTACAACATTAAGACACAGAACACCACATGACATTATACATGTACAAAATTAAGACACAGAGAACACCACATGACATTAAACATGTGCAATGTTAAGACACAGAGAACTCCACAATATATTAACCAAAGACAATACAGATGTACAGAGCACACCACATGACATTACATACAGAGTTTGCAGGGTATAAATATCTGGAGTAAACCAGAGCAGAATATATAAAGTGCAATGTAACAATAACCATAACAGTAAAAAGATGCAATTCATTGTATAAAATATTAAATACCGGTAAATTAATGATATGCCAAATAGGTCATAAACCTAGCTCAGAGAGTAAATATAGATAAGAATTATTATACATTTATACTGAACACATGTAGTTGTAAAACATTTCAGTTAAAAGCTGCGATATACATGTATCATTAGCATGAGGAAATCTGTAAGTTACATGTAGTAATATCAAGAACTATAACTATAAACAAACTTGTCAAAAAACTGGGTAAAAAGTATAATAAATAAGCTGCCGAAAGCTGAAGCAGAGATATGTATTGCACTGACCACCAAAGTGTGAGATCAAATCAAATAATGTTTACAGGATGTTTTTGGAAAGTAAGCTTGATGAATATTATCTTCTTCAATGGGTATATGCCTTGTGCGAGAATTCTCAGCTGTCACTCTGTCATTATAAACAAAAGTGAACTTTCCCTCTTTCTCATTCCAAACATGAAGTGGGCCCCTAAAACCATATATATGGGGTCTACATTTAGCACCATAGGGTGTAAAACATCCATAAAATTTGTATAAGCTTCTATGTTCGATGTCTTCACTGATATGAACACCAAGGCAATGCTCTGGCTGAAAACTTGAAACATCATTGACTTTCTGAGTATCGTGTTCAGTTATTGCACAAGTGTTAACAAAAATACTTTCACATTGTATGTTATCATTTGACAGAACATCATCTTTTGCATTTCTTTCACATTCAACATCACATTTGATCTTATCTTCCCCTTTAAACAAATCATCTCTAATATGGCTTGGGAACTCATCAATATTGCTTAAATGACTAGAATTCTTCAGGTTAACAACATCTGGAACAAGTTTACAGTTGATATGTAACTCATTAACAAATGTATGGCTAGAATCATCAGGCATGTCAAAATTAACAATACATTCACCGGTACTATTACCACTGGGAAAAGAATTTGTTTCCCACTCTGCAGGATAGGCACATACTGTTTCAATAACAGATCTGGGAACACTGTCTGCCTTATGAGTTTCAAAATCTACAGAAACTACTTGCCCATGAAGTATTACCAGATTATCTTCATTTGTATTAAAATTAGATTGCAATTTCACTGTTTCATCATTCAAATCTATTTCAGGTTTTGAGATGGTGTCCACTTTATCAGTATCAACATGCATAATATCTTGCCCATTAATGAGCTCTAGTTTGTCATCATCAATATAATCTTGTGACTGTACTGTCAAAACATTGTCATTCCCCTTTGTTTCAGTATTTGGAATGATTTCTGTCTTATCAGTTTCAATCTCTGTTATGAAATCTTGTTCCGAAACTTGATTATCATTTATGATATCAACTTGAGATTGAAGTGTCATCATTTTATTACATCTTTTTTCATCTGTTTCTGGAATGTTGTCTCTCCAATCATATTTAAAATCAGTATCTTGCCAATGTGACAAAACTATAGTTGATTCATCTTCATCAATTGTAGTTTCCTTTTGAGACTCTTCATCAGTTTCATTTTTTATACTTTCAATCTTACATTCTTTTTTAAGGGATTCTAATGTTTCTTTATTCACTGTTTTATGAACATTCTGATAAATTTCATGATATTTGCCTTGGGCTTCTTTATGAACTAAGCACTGTTCATGAAAAGTTGCTCCTTGTGCAGTTACTAAAGCTGGTTTACCAACATCATCATGACAGTTGCTTCCTTTTAAAGTACAGGTGCCTGCAAATCCTTCACCAACCACAATATCACCAGTTAGTTTTTCTTGAACAAGGCCTAAGTTCACATCATCTCCTTCAAAGCATACTTCTAGTTGGGTTCCCAAATTATCAATACCAGACTGAATATCTGCATCTATTTTCCGTATTTCATCTATGGTTTCTTTATCAACTGTATTATCTATAACCTTATTTGTTTCTCCAATCATACTAAAACAATTTTTATCTAATACAACATTCTCAATATGATTTGTTTTCTCCAGTGAACCCAAAATGCAATCACTATCTCCATCATCCTCACACTTCCCTTGTTCAGTATCAGCAATTTCTTTATCAACAACAGACTTGTTACAAGTACTACCTATTACTTCTGATAACTTTGCATCCTCTAAGCTTTCATCTTCATCCACCTCTCCTTCAATAAAAAATGTTTTTGCTTCTGCATCTGCTCTATTAATATCTGCAGCATTTATATTTTTTGTCTGAACATCGGCAATACAAACATGACTTTCATTATTTTTAATTTGTCCTGTACAAGCTACTTTATTTTCTCTGACTACAGACCTACCCTCAGAAGAAATTCCAGTCTCATTGTCAACAGGAAGACGAAGACCAGGCTGTTTTAAAACCTGCCACAGTTTCCAGTGGAGACAATATGTAGTTCCATTATATGCAACTTGTCTTGTTCTTAAGGTTTCTTTTTTGTTGCCTGCCAGGGGCTTAGTCTGAAAGAGAAATGAGAAATATAACAAAGATGGTGTTTGGTGGGCCATCAAAGGCCCAGATCAGCAGGGCCTCCATATATCATGCAAATAGTCCATAAAAAACATATATTTAATGCTTAGCACTCTCATAAAATTTTCAGCAGATGATATATTGAATTTTTTTTCTTATTTTTTTTCACAGAAAACAGGTTTTGACATTTCATGCAAAATGTCTTCAAAAGGTTACATACTGAAATTATATCTCCATATCTCTTATTTCTCCATGTAAAAATATCTTATGATATTCTATGGAATCACCTTGGGGTGGCAATTCCACTGAGTACATTTGTTTTGGCCGGCTGGCTGCGTGTCCAACTGGTGATCAGGAGGTTGCGGGTTCAACCCCTGCCGGGTCTGCAATATTCTTTCCTGGAGAATGATCATGAAATGTTTTACTACCGTCATTCTCTCCCTTCAGCTGATTAAGAAGGGCAGTTGTCATTTTTTGGCAAAAAAATGTGCACAATACTGGTAAACAGTTTAGAGGACTAAGCCTTCCCAGTAAAAGTATGGCTAGGCAAACTGACTGCGCTCAACATGAAACCATTGGGTTGACTGGGGCATAAAACCTCAACACAAAGCTTTTTTTTGTTATCCCTCTTAACTAGAGCATGAATTCTAATACACACCTCAAGCACAGCCTGAAGCAGTAGTGAACAGGAAAATGTTGAATCAGATGAATTCAGGTAGGTCACCAAACAGCATACAGCATGGTCAGCAAGTTTGATCACCTCCACATCACCATGTAACATCACCAACTGATACTCAAAAGCCACACTCAGTTCTTTGGCTACTTCTTTTATTGTATCTTCAATCTCTCTCTCAGGAATGGCATCTATGTGACACAAGATTCTTGCAGCTTTTGTTCGTTGTACAATACGATAGACCCACTGGAATACTCTGTACACACTAAGCCCGGCACCATAGCTCCAGAATGACTTACAAGTATCGGCAGTAGAATTCTCTTGAAGAACTAGTTCTATATCATCATCAAAACTCTTATCAGTGTGAAGGGAGGAGCCATACCCACTGTCCGTTATGTTCACTTTGTGTTTCAACATCAGGTTCTGGTATTTGTGTATCTTCTTCATAAACTGACTGACAAGTGTGGCACTGAATAGCTCCTGTCTCTTTACCACATCTTCTTTTGGCCAGTCCATCATGGGCTTGCGCTCTCATCCTAGGCATGACAGTCTGAAACAGACACCATACAAAACTGAAACAGACACTATATAAAACTATATATACAAAGAAGATGCCATAGGAGCTTGAAGTTCAATCATAAATGCATAGGAGACAATTTGCATGAAGTGTCAGATCCAGTATTCTAGGAAAAATAAGAAAAAAGTATTTCAAAGTGTCATCAGCTGAACCTGCCCACAGCATGGTAAGTGTTAATCAAGGATTATCATATTTCATTTAATGGCTTATTGCGAAAAGACTTCATAAACATTAGTATGGAATTAAGTATTGGGTCAGACTGGCCTGAGTAGTGTAGACCCAAATCAGATGCATGGCATCTGACCAAGGCTTACACACTCGGGTGTCTAAATTGCTGGCACTCAATCAGCAGTTTTCAAACACATGACCAGGCTGTCCAATTGACTTGTTCAATGTTTGGGTCTACTGTTTACAACTGAGTCATAGTATACAAACATTAAAATTTTCTTAACCCTTGTCCTGCTCAATAAATTAAGATGCCACACCCACTTCTAATTTTCAGCCAATCAGATTACTTGATTCTGGATTTTGATACATATTCACATACTTAATGACAAACAGTGCAGATCCAGATCAGAAGCCAACTGATCTGGATCTACACTGTTTGCAAAGGCAGGGTATAACCAGGTTCAGCATGACAAGGGTTAAGGTAGTTGTCCACATGATTATCATTGACCAATGTAATCAAACTGCGTGTTAGACAAAATCCAGGTAATGGTTATTTATAATTGTGCTATTCTTGCTGCTGTGACATTAGAGTGTTGTTGATACAGTGTTATCTGTAAAACCTTGACTGGGACATTTCAGACGCCATAGAATGGGGCATCTGATCAGGGTCAGCACTGTTTGCCTAAATTAAAGGAAGTTAAAAGTTAAACGATGCAGTTTAAGTCCTTGTTCAGGACCAATTTTTCAGCCTACACTCAGAGATAATGAACCCACCAGTGCTTTCAGTGCTTTGATTAGAACATGTTCAGGTGGTCCATACGGTAAATTCAGTATAGCTTGGTCATAGCAGAACCTACAAAATACCATATACTGGTAAAGAATCATTCTGTGCAGTCTGATCAGGAACTTTATAATTTGACTTTCACAGTACATGTATAAACCCTAACTATTCTATATTTCACATTTATATTTATCCTTAACCCTGGTCCTACTGAACCTGGATATGGCCTGCCTTTGCAAACAGTGTAAATCCAGATCAGTTGCCTTCTGAAGAATTAAATCAAATTTGTATTGACAACCTGGATCAAATAATCTGATTGGCTGAAAATGAAAAGTGGGCATGACATCTTAATTTAGTCAGCATCACAAGGGTTAAAGTGCTAATCACAACAGCAGCATTGACATTTTGATTTCTTTTTATTTTTTCAGCGAAAAACAGGGCTTGACATTTCCTGTGAATCATCTGAAAAATAATAATAAAATAAAATAAAATCAGAATGGCATTTGCTACAATTTTGTTTAGCTCTTTAAGGGTTAATAATCATTAATATTTGAGCACTGTTAACTCTTGTCGTGCTAAATAAATACAAATTCACATACTTAAAGTCAAATGGTGCAGTTCTCGAGAAGCCAACAGATCTGGATCTACACTGTTTGCAAATGGAAGGCATATCCAGGTTCAGCAGGACAAGAATTCACTCCTTATCTTAAACATTCAGACACAGCAACTCCGTATTTATCTTTTTTATTCACAGCCGGTCTAAAGACAGAACCTTTTAACCTTTATCATGCTCTTAGCAAAATCAGCAGCCTGCAGATGACAAATAAGAGTCATTTTTTTATAAAATCTTCTAAAAATATAAGCATGTTCTCTTTCTTCAAATTGTCTCTAAAGAATTGACTGCAATGTCAAGGTCTTTTTGTTTTCTTTTTTTGGCAAAAGAAGGAACCTGCCAGTATTTTTACCCTTGTCCAAATTGTCTCTAAAGAATTGACTGCAATGTCAAGGTTTTTTTGTTTTCTTTTTTTGGCAAAAGAAGGAACCTGCCAGTATTTTTACCCTTGTCCTGCTGAACCCATATATATCCTGCCTTTGCAAACAGTGTAGATCCAGATCAGCTGGCTTCTGAAGAAGCCAACTGATCTGAATCTGCACTGTTTGCCATTAAGTATGTAAATTTATAACAACAATCCAGATCAAGCTATCTGATTGGCTCAGAATTAGAAGTGGGTGTGACATCTTAATTTATTCAGCAGCACAGGGGTTAAAATTTCTTTCAAAGAAGTTCCAAAGAAATTTTTACAATATAGGTTATCATAAATGTTAAAGCTAATTAACTTGACAATTTAAATGGCCTGAGGTTATAAGACTTTTGGGTTGAGCCATGAAATTTATCATGCTAATAAATCTCAATTTACTAACAATTGCAAATTCTTTCCTATTAAACACAGCTGAGCATGAAAATTTCTCTGCTAATAAATATGAAAATACCAGCTTTTGTTGGCATTTTCATATTAGCAGAGAAAACGTCATACTCAGCTGAGTTGAGCATGAAAAGTTTTATAACCTCCGGCATGGACTTCTTAACTGAGAATGACATTAGGTGGACAATGTCCATGTTAGCTAGTCCCTCACCTTGATCACAGAACTTGAAAAACATTTTATCCTCAGCATACATATATAAAAGGTATAGTCTCAAATATGCAGACATTTATATGTAATGTGTATAAGTACATAAATTTAGTAAAACATTAAGCCATTTAGCTGATGAAAATGCAGGAAATCCTTTTACACTGGTATTTCCTGAACCTCAATTGACAATAGATGAATTACTATGGTTGCAAAACAGTTTCTTTCAGAATTGTCACTATTTGTGCAATAAATGAGCTGTGGTACATTAAAACCTAGTTGCAAAACAGTTTCTTTCAGTATTGTCACTATTTGTGCAATAAATGAGCTGAGGTACATTAAAACCTAGTTGCAAAACAATTTCTTTCAGTATTGTCACTATTTGTGCTATAAATGAGCTGAGGTACATTAAAACCTAGTTGCAAAATAGTTTCTTTCATTATTGTCACTATTTGTGCAATAAATGAGCTGAGGTACATTAAAACTTAGTTGCAAAACAGTTTCTTTCAGTATTGTCATTATTTGTGCAGTAAATGAGCTGTGGTACATTAAAACCTAGTTGCAAAACAGTTTCTTTCAGTATTGTCACTATTTGTGCAATAAATGAGCTGAGGTACATTAAAACCTAGTTGCAAAACAGTTTCTTTCAGTATTGTCACTATTTGTGCAATAAATGAGCTGTGGTACATTAAAAGAATAAAAAGTAATAAGTCCCCATGAGCCAGATGGCTTGAACTATAAAAAAAACTATTCAAAACCCTTTACCTATACTTATAATGCACAAAAACAGTTGCCTCTAAATGCAATGAGATTCTAGGGGACAATCAAGGACTGTACACAGGACTTGTTAAGGAGTATTTGAGGATATTTCTGAGTTAATTTTCTTTAGCTCTCCATAATTATAAACATATTTTGTGGGTATAATCAGAATAATGTTGTGATGTGCTTCAAATGAGAACCCATAAGATATGTTTTTATGGAGAAATACTAAAAATTATCAAATACTTCTTAACAAGCCCTCTGCAACAAGAAAATACGGTAAATGTCCTAAAATTTTGAACATCAAACTGTCTGACAAAATGACATATGAAAACAATGCAGACCTAGATCAGATTGCTCCTGAAGGATCAGTCTGATCAGGGTTTACACTGTTTGCCTTTCCACCATTTTAAGAAATAACTGCATAAAAAGCAAACTTTAGGCCAAAATAGTATGGAATAAAGTGTTTGAATTTTTAGGACATTTGCCATATACAAGTAAAACACCCCAGACTTCCCCAAATGCAACACTGATAATACTGACAATATTCTTTAAAAAGTGTTATGGTTGCAGTTGTTGTATCTTATCCAGTTTATAAGTAAAGCACCGAATAAAATCTGTAGCAGACGACATTATATTCTTTTTATTTTTCAAAGAAAATATGTCTTGACATTTCATGTAAATTGTCTGCTTGAAACATGAAATATGTCAATACTAATTCTCTGTGAAAAACAATAAGAAAAAAGCAAAACGTTGTCTAGTTGCAGTTAATTAAGACTGGCACTTTAACCGTTAAAGCGCCAAGAAAAACTGCATCTGAAAATGTCGCCTGTTTATATCATCTGCTGAATATTCTTGCAAACTTCTCAAAGCTATATTTTTGCATACGGCAAACAGTGTGGACCCAGATCAGACTGCTCCTAAAGGAGAAGTCTGATCTGGGTCCACACTGTTTGCAGAAATGACATTTAAAATCACAAGCAGAAGACAAAGCAGACGACAATTGTTGTGATTGGCGCTTTAAGGGTTAAGGGTTAAAACAAATCATTTTTATAATCCAAAATGTCAATGTTAAAACATTGTATACATGCCTATCAATATCCGTATATATGTCCATCAATATCCACAAAATGTATATAAACTTTAAAACATGAAAATACTTGAGAATAACAAAGGTTTAGAACTGCTTATACATCTAAATCAGAATCTTCACTACTATATAATCCTGTATAGCAGCTTATTCTAGAAAAGATGTTTTTCTTATCTCTAAAAAAAGTAGTGTCCACATATTATAAGTTTTTCTTATTTTTCCACGAAAACACATGTTATGAGTACTCAGTGGATTTGCCTTGCCAGGACCAGTAACTCAGCCAAGGCAAAAGTGTTTGAGAGAAATAAGGAAAAATATTGTTACAAAAGTGTTTCATTTAAAGCTGTGAATTAACACTTGTCCTGCTGAATAAATTAAGATGCCACACCCATTTCTACATGTCAGCCAATCAGGATACTTAATCCAGATTTTTTATATAAATTCACATACTGAGTGATAAACAGTGCAGATCCAGATCAGTTGGCTTCTTCAGAAGCCAACTGATCTGGGTCTACACTATTTTCAAAAGCAGGACATATCCAGGTTCAGCAAGAAATGGTTAAAATATCAGTATACTAAACAAAGAATGCTCCAATAAGCCGACTGATCTGTACTGTACATATGCTGTTTGTATACATGTAAGCATTAAAGAATCCATTGTCTAACATGACTGAGATCTTAACAATACTGGTAAGCAAGATTAAGGGAACTTGACAGATTTTCCACCATTTCTGCCATGGGAGACAATTTGTATAACTTCCTGTGTGATTTCCTGCACATTAAGTCCCTTCTGAAAAGGGGTCTATTGTAAAAGGAAAGAATTTGCTCCCTCTGGAGCAAATTCTTTTCTTTAAGATTAGACCCCTTTTCCAAAGATATGCAAAAAAAACAAAAAAAAACAGTCTGACAAAGTTTCCTCCCCTGAAAACATATTCATTTCCACTCAAATGACATTTTAAAATAATTTTCTTTCATGCAGAAATACAATAAGAATAACTGTTCAAAACTCCAGATGATGTGAAAACTGATCAAGGTGATGATTTTAACCCTTCCCATGCTGAATGAATTAAGATGCCACACCCATTTCAACTGTCACCCAATCAGATCACTTAATCCAGACTGTTGATATAAATTCACATACTGAATGACAAACAGTGTAGATCCAGATCAGTTGGCTTCTTCAGAAGCCAACTGATCTGGATTTACACTGTTTGCAAAGGCAGGGCATACCTGGGTTCAGCAGAACCAGAGTTATTTCTGCGGAAAGCACATTATGCAGATACTCCTAGAACTGTTTCACTGAGGTGATTCTAAATTCTGAAGCATACTCACAAATAATGTGCTGGTTCGAAACTTTCAATTCCAGAAGCTGTGAACAGCTTTGCCAATCAGGGCCCAGCTGTTCGAAACATTGTTAGCTTAATGAGTAAATAATGACAAACTTAACTGTTGTAGCTAAGGTGTTTTCAAATACATTGATATTTTTGCAAAATGCAATGCAAAAGCTACTCACATTTTTTCAGCAAAAATCTCAATGCATTTGCCATATTTCCAGACAGAAAGTTTAACATCACAACTTTCTTTTGAACAACTGCCCCAGATAACTTTACCTAAAACATGCTACAAGTTAATTCTTAAAGTATTTTTAGCAAAATTGTAGGGTACAATTTACCAACTGTTTTTTTGTCAATATTTTTCAGAGAAAATAAGGCTTGGCATTTCATGTGAATTGTCTGTCCAGCAGACAATTCACATGGAATGACAAGCCTTATTTTCTCTGAAAAATAATGAATATATTCAGAATGTCATCTACTGATATTGTGATCGGCACTTTAAGGGTTAACCCTTAAAGCGCCAAGAAAACCTGCATCTGAAAATGTCGTCTGTTTATGTAGTCTGCTGAATATTCTTGCAAACTTTTTGAATCTATTTTAGCATACAGGCAAACAGTGTGGACCCAGATCAGACTGCTCCTAAAGGAGCAGTCTGATCTGGGTCCACATTGTTTGCAGAAATGACTTATAAAATCACAAGCAGATGAGAAAGCAGACGACAATTGTTGTGATTGGCGCTTTAAGGGTTAGAATTAGTTTCTTTTCAAATAGCATAAGCAGCTGTTGCAGTAGCCTGGCCCCATGCTATGAGTTTTACATTTCTAATCTAACAAAGGTAAAATACTCCTCCCTGACTGTTGTTCTACACATATATTATCTCCCTTACCTGTCAGAGACTCGTAACTGATCAGCCAAATTAGAGAGAAGGACATTCCAAAAGATGGGATTTTTTTGTAAAATATAAGTCATTTTTATGTTGAGTCATATATCAGTTAGATGGGAGCCAGTCTACTGTTGCAGTTAAAAGAGCCAACAATATGTGAGGCCATGCTAGAAAAGGTCCCTTATCCCATCTGTTAGCACTGTAGGTATACGTGTGCCATTTCATTAGGACCTTTGTTGCCTTCCTACAGAACTAATGGCTAGAGCAGAATATATCAATGAAAAGACCATGGTCAGACTGTAATGATGTGCAGGCTAATCTGGGTCTTCCATGTCTGATATGGCATAAGGCCTAGTCTCACACTTCACATTACAATACAGAATACATTGTATAAGACAAGCTGCTGAGATACAAATGAAAATTGGAATTGAAATAACTGAGCTGCCTTGGATACAATGGATTGAGGCCCTCCCATGGGGGTACCATGTCCCTTTGTCCTCTAAAAATAATCAGCCATATTCCCTTGTTCCTTAAAAGTAATTTTTAAAATTTCCATGTTCCCTGTTCCCTAAAATTAGTTTCATTCCATTGTTCCCTAAAATAATTGCCAATGTTCCCTTGTTCCCTGAAAATAAATGGGCATGTTCCCTTGTTCCCCAAAACCCCCTGGGAAAACCTCACAATGGGATTGCATTATATACCATATATACCTTAAATATTCAGACAAACAGGTCTGAGCAAACCATGCAGACTCAGACCAGAAGCTGCAGAATGTAGCATCTAATCAGGATCTGTATGTCAGGGCATTTCACTGCAAAAAGCCTTTCATTATCACCTTTCTATTGAATTTACTTTTGTATTATAGAGGTAAAAACAAATTCAGCCATCATCCATCCAACTAAAAAGGTAAGCCAAGCTTTGTGAAAATTACAGATTTCAGATTGTTTCTTCACTTCTGAATCATCAGTTTTGAGATTTAAGAAGCAATATGTAAGAATTTCAAATCATTATATAAGTCTTGCACAAGATTGTGTAGAAATCTCCCATACTCTTTTCATCATAACTCAAAGCCCTTAGTCCATAGTTAACGGCATACATCTATATCACCTACCAAGCTATGTGCAAATTCAGCAGATGACAAACTGATATTTTTTTCTTCTTTTTTCCTAGAAAATAGGATATGACACTAGGAGAAAATTTGCATTAAGTGTCAAATCCTATTTTCTAAGAAAAATAAGACAAATATTTTAAAATGTTGTTGGCAGAAATCTTTACCAAGCATGCATAGTATTAGCCCTAGTCCTGCTGATCCTGGATATACCCTGCCTTTGCAAACAGTGTAGATCCAGATCAGATGGCTTCTGAAGAAGCCAACTGATCTGGATCTGCACTGTTTGTTGTTGAAAATGTGAATTAGTATCAACAACCTGGATCAAGTAATACGATTAGCTGAAAATTAGAAGTGAGTCTGGCATTTGATTTATTCTGCATGATAAGGGTTAGGCCAGAGAAAACTAATTATCAGATTCTCATCCACACCTTCCCCTAGAAATTCTGACCAAATAAAAAAATTTGAGGTGGAAAACTTTCTCAGAGACAACTGGACTTTTGCTAAAAACAGATTTTTTACTACTTTAAGAACTGCAAATGAATTATTGATATGAAAAGATATTAAAACAAGGTTTTCTTCTTTTTGTACATGGCAGTTAGTGTCAATTATCTTGTTTTGCTTTCACTGACATCTTCACTGTATGGCCCAGGAATTAAAAATAAAAATAAAATCCACCGACCCACTCCATTTTTTTCTTAAATCTGGATGAGAATCTAATAATTAATTTTTTCTGGCCTTAATAATACAAGTTAGCCAGCAGAATCATCCAGTCATATTATAATTGATTGATTTATTGATGATGTGATAAAATCAATATTTTTTCCTGCCAGCTATTAATAGCAGCTTTATCTATAGAAAATATGGAATGACCTCACACAGTAGCATGTATTTGCCTTCATCCTTTCACCCCTTAGTTTCTGAAATGGACTCTTCTATCTCTTAAATTTGGACACCTTAAATCCTTAGTATATTTCAGAGGATCCAGGAATTATAAATAAGGGGGTTTGCTGAGGGGATTCGATCTGACCAGTTTACCAGCATTTGAGAATCTCAGAATTTCTCATGAAAATGAAATAATTTGCACTTCAATAGGGATTCAACTGAACCTTCCCCCACCAACCCCTCTCCCAACCCCCTCTAAATCCGCCACTATATTTGCCCTAAAATTTGAACAAGTCAATTTGACTTCTACCTGATTTGTCTTCAAATTTCTGGAAGCATGAAACATAGGGCAGACCCTGACCAAACACCATGTTCTGCAGCATCTGATTATGGTCTGTGGTAGTGGTCTGTCTGCCTGAATACTTAGGGTAAATACATTACACACAGGATTACATGTATATAAAGTGATTCATACATAGCTCTTGTTAAGATGTTTTTTTTTAATCCAAAAGTATTGATATTTTTCTTATTTCTCCAGGAAAACATATGTTGTGGGTACTCATTAGAAGCGCCTCACAACATATGTTTTGAGGAAGAAAAAAGAAAAAGATTTACCTGATATCCACTCTTATCTAGACCTATGGATATAGTTTCACTATATCTAGAGCCTCCCAGAAGAAATGTTTTAAAAGCAAGTTTTGCTTATGTTAGGATAAGACATAAAAGTAATAGGGAAATAGGGTTACCATAAAGTGCAAAAGGAGTCCTTTTCATGAACAAAACCTATGTTTTTAATCAAAGCACTGACAGCACTGGTGGGTCGATTGTCTCTAAGTGTAGGTTGGGAAAATGGTCCTGAACGGGAGACTTTAGATTGTTTCATTTAATCCTTAACTTCCTGTAATTTAGGCAAACAGTGCAGACTCTGATCTGACACCACATTCTGTAGCATTTGATCTGGGTCTGCACCGACTGCAAATGTCCCAGTTCAGGTTTTACAAATAGCTCTCTATTATTAACAAACTCTGACATCACAGCAACAAGAATAGCATGACTAAGTCAAGCACTGGACCTTTACAAAAAGCTTGTATTTTAAAGCAGGCCTGGCTATGAAGGATCCTAGGATCCTAGAGGATACTGAGTGGCTAGAGTAAGCTGTTACTGCCACCCACACACCTCTGAATAGGTTCCCAGGTGACGGGTAGATCCCAAGTGGGATACAAATGTACATATTTTGTTCAAGAGTCATTTTATTGCATGATCGACCAGTTTCACTCTTTCTGAGCTTTTTCAAGATACATGTATATTGTTGAATTTCTTTATCCCTGAATTATTTCTATTCAACTGGATTCAACTTTGGTGATGTGGACATCTAGGAAATTTACCATTGTTTCACTTACATCATGTGTAAACCATAGTGTTGGGGGACTGTTGTTTAGGTTTTGATTGTGTTGGGGTTTAACGACACGTCAACCCTTGTGGGTCATTTTGTGTCGTCTCCCAGAGAAAGGGAGAAAAGTGATAGAAGAGATAGTAGAAGAGATTAAAGAGAGGGACAGGGAAGAAAGGAACAGGAATGAAAGTGAAGAAACAGAAGAAATAAAAATATTCCCCATCTACCCTTACCTGCTACAAGGATAGCAGGCCTTGTCCAACTGTAAGCCAATATCAGTTGGATGCCCCGGTCACGTAAGATACACGACATTTGAAAATTGTTCTACATATTCCCAGATAAGGTGCTTTTTTTTCATCCAAAAAGTACTGATATTTTTCTTATTTCTCCACAAAAACATATGTTTGGCTCAAAAAATATGAGTAAATGCTTGTTAAGCAAAGAGATCCAAATGTCTTTATTTGAGGATGATAAATGGTTTCAAATGTATGTAATGCTATAGTTTCTTACATATCATATGTATGTTTAAATAAAAAAAAAATCCCCACATGAAAATGTGTTTACAACACTGTCAAAAAGATAGCAGGTGTTTGCTTCATTGAGCCTATCATTACAAAAACATGCCTATTCAGATATACTAGAAATTTTTACCACCAAAAAATGGAAATTTTCAGATAAAAATTCTGATATTTTTCATCATTCTGCTCAAAACATAGACTGTGGGTATTTGTTAGAACCGCCTCGACGAGGTGGTTCTAACGAGTACCCACAATCTATGTTTTGAGCAGAAATAAGAAAAATAATGTATACCCCTGTAAACCCCAGTTTTACTATATAAAAGTGGGGTTTAAGGGGGTCAAAATTATATAGGCATGTTTTCGTGATGACTGTTTGTTTGTGTTGAGGTTTTACGGCCCAGTCAACCCAGTGGTGTCATGTCGAGCGTGGTCAGTTTACCTAACCACATGTTTACTGGGCAGGCTTAGTCCTCTAAGCGGTTAACCAGTATTGTGCACATTCTTTCGCCAGAAACTGACAACTGCCCTTCTTGAATCAGTGGAAGGGAGAGAATGACCGTAGAAAATATTTCATGATCAATCTCCACGAAAGAATGTCGTGATGACTGTTCTTCCATTATGGACAAGATTAGGCTGTTGAGTGTTCATATGGTTACATTTCAGAATGTGAATTACAGAATTGAACAAAGCCTGTAAATCATACAGACCTTTCTTCACCCAAGCTACTGACCATGTGATTACAATATTATGCCGATTGTGGTTGGCAAAAGCATTTCCGGTTCCATTGATACCAATTGATTCAAGCCAAATTTTACCTGGATCATAAATTCCTTTTTGTAAATATTCACTCTTAGATTTTATCTTGCGTTTAAAAAATACAGCTTTAAGAAGCAATTTGACTGCTTTTCCTAAGATAAATACATAAAGGATATTTATTCTTTTGCTGTGAATACCATAAATATTGTGATCGAGTGAAATGAAAACATCAGTGTTTTCACGAGTGCGAAGCATGAGTGAAAATTTGAATGTTTTCATTACACGAGATGAAAATTTTTATGGTATTCACTGAAAAAGAGTAAATTTTATTTTTATTTTATTGTTCACTCGTCAATGCGTGTTTCTGACGTCATAAATAACATCACCAAACAAAACATGAACGTCATGGCGTCGACGCTCAGTGCTTAACATGTGAACCGCTGGAGAAACAAAAAACAAAAAGTTTCGGCGAATCAAAATAATTTTGATACCAAAATGTTCCTTACATTCTAACTAAGAAAATGAATACCAACACTTGATAGTTTAGTTCAGAAACAAAGAAATTAGAGGTGTTCAAAAATCTGAAGTGGAGGTAACATCCACTTCTGAAACAGTGAAGAAAACCGAAGTCGCCCAAAGCGAAGAGTGAAAATATAAATCGTATCATTCACTATAGTGAAATGATACGATATCAATTCACTAGTGATTGATACCACTTTTATTTTCATCAGATATACACTGATTTCACCGTTGACAATAAAATAAAACTGTTTCCATGATATTTTGCTGATATCAGCAGACACGAGTGCAACCATAAAACTGCTTTACGGTGAACATTTTAACCTCTAGTTTTAGCTAGTAAATAGTTAAAATATGACTTAATATTTGTTGTTATGACATTTAAATGATCAGTCGATGAGAATCTCTTCTGAGAAGAAACTTTTGACAAAAGCTGCTTTATTTTTCTGGAAAATCATTACGAAAACATGCCTATTCAAACATACTGAAAATTTCACCACCAAAAAATGAAATTTTTCAGATAAAAAATTCTGATATTTTTCACATTTCTGCTCAAAACATAGATTGTGGGTACTCGTTAGAACTGCCTCGATGAGGCGGTTCTAACGAGTACTCACAATCTATTTTTTGAGCAGAAATAAGAAAAAATAATGTATACCCCTGTAAACCCCAGTTTTACTATATAAAAGTGGGGTTTAAGGGGGTCAAAATTATATAGGCGTGTTTTCGTGATGACAGGCCATTTCACTGTCCAGTAAATGTTAACAACAACTTTCTGCCAACCACCACCAGAATGAGGCTAGAACATGCTATCTCTTGATGACTGGGAGTTTCTGTATGATTTTCTTGTGTGACATAGTGTTTAAATTGGTCTTTACCTCCATTTTCCTAAGGTTGAGCAGCTCTGCTGACAAAATTTTTTGCATGATTGTTTTCTTGACGGTTTTTTTATGCAATATGTTTAACTAAGTATCTATCTAAACAACAAGATAAATGCAAACAAAAATCAGATCCATGAACTCTACAACATCCTAAAATTAAGAGTGATTTTAGGCATATGCTCATAAATCCTACTTGCTTATTTAAAGGAGCTTAAAATATCCAGTACATATTAAACTTGTTTGGACAATATTTTTGGACTATCTCTGAATGGCAATTAATGACCAATACTTGTAATTTTTATTGACAAACTTGTCACTGGTTTGAGATTATTTTGGGGTACCCCTTAAAAATTAAGCATTTTGTGACTGAACCCCTGAAATTCTTTTTCCATAAATTTGTGAGTAACCAATTATTTTGTTCAAAACCAGCTTACCAAATTTGTGTGTTTTTTTTTTTTTGTATTTTTTTATTATTATTATTATTTATTTTTACATCAATTTCAATATGGAATATTTTTTTTAAAAAGTTGAGTGTTGTGATTATCCCAACTGGAAGGAGCACAGAGATAATGAGAAAGAATGGAAATTTGAAAATTGGCCATATGAAAAGTGACAATTTTGGGAACCTCCATCCAAAGAAAAAATGTAAAATGATAATACCTCACCATTACCATGTCCCAGGCAGATAACTCTGTCAAAATTATCATATCATATCATAATCGGTTTTTTTGATTAATGTGCAGGTACAGGGGCAACATCCACATCAGTGGGCCCCCTTCCAGATAGCTGGCTTGCTGCACGCATGGCAGATCTCACACCAGATCTCCAGGTACGTCTATCATGAGGGCTGATAGCCGAGAGCTTCCACTCTCTGCAATCCCTCTCTGTCAGCCGCTTCCATGTCATTTTGGGCCTCCCAGGCCCACGCTTTCCATCAACCTGTATGTAAAAGGCTGTCTTGATTGCACCACTGGAGCGTTCCACATGTCCATACCATCGAAGTCTTCTCTCCTTCAGAATGAGGTCCAGATCCTCAATGCCAAGCTGCACAAGTAGATCATTGGACCTGGTGGTGACAATGTCTTGCGGCCTGACATTGCAGATCTGTCTGATCATTGCCCTGTCATTTCACTGCAGACACTAGAGGTTGGGCTTTGTCAATGGCCAAGTCTTGCTGGCATGGAGCATTGCGCTGCGCACACAAGAGCTGTACACATGGCCACGTGTTTTGAAAGAGAGGTGGCGTGAAGAGAGGACTGGTAGCAGATCCTTGAACTTCTTCCAGGCGGTTTTCACACGTGTTGTGGTTGAAAGTTCACAGCCACCTGCTGCTGAGAGCATGTCTCCTAGGTAGCAAAAGGAAGCTACCACCTCAAGCTTGTCAGGTCCGACCTGGACTTCCTTCTGTGGTCTGCCATCCAAGGGGCGTGCAGTTCCCTGTACATCTATAGTCAGGGTCCTTTTTCAAGCGCTTGAGCCCACTGCATTTCTTGTGCACCCAGTGCTTGCAGCCATTGCAGAAGATGCTGTTGCTGCCCACTCCAATGTGACAGACAGTGCATGGAAACTCGCCTGAACTCTGCAGGAGGTCCAGTCCCGTACTGCAGATCATGATCTTTGTCTTTCCTGCATTTACTCTCAGTCCTTTCTTCTCCATTGCTTCTTTCCAAGTCAAGAGCCTCCTGACACATTCCTCAAGTGATTCAGCGATAATAACAAGGTCATCGGCATAGAGGTCCTCCCAGAGGACCCCAGAGAGGAACTCTCGTGATAAGGCTTCAAGCACAATGATGAAGAGCAGTGGGCTGAGTACTGATCCTTGGTGAACACCAACCTTCACTTCAAACTCTTCACTGTACCCCTCACCAACACGGACACGGCTTCGTGCATTTGCATACATCCCCTGCACCAGTCGCACAATCCACTCCTCCACACCAAGTTTTCTCAGCCCCCACCAGATGACCTTCCGAGGCACTCGATCAAACGCCTTCTCCAGGTCTACAAAAGCCATGTAGAGTCTCTTATTGGCAGCTAGATACTTCTCTTGCAGCTGCCTGACAACAAAGATTGCATCTGTAGTGCCTCTGCCTGGGACGAAGCCAAACTGGGAATCGTCGAATGACACCAACTGTCTGATGAGGCCATCTACAATCCTCTCCAGGATTTTCATAACCTGCTCTGTCAGCTTGAGACCGCGGTAGTTGCCCCTTTCCAATGCGTCCCCTTTTCCCTTGTAGAGGCAGATAATGAAACTCTGCTCCCAGTCAGAGGGTACCTTGCCATCACGAATGATTGCAACTGCGAGGTCATGGATCATGGAGGCGCCCATGTCACCGGCCGCTCTTATCATCTCCACCACTATGCCTGATGGGCCCGGTGCTTTGCCTGCCTTCATCTGCGAGATAGCCTTCTTAACCATATCAACGGTGATTGGGATGGGTGGGCCTTCCACTCGTGATTGATGTGACAGGTGGTCTGGGTCCCAGTCAAACTCAACATTGAGAAGCCTTTGGTAGTGCTCCAGCAAGGCCTTCTGCTTTGAGTCTTCGCTCATTGACATCTCTCCTGCATCATTCTTCACAGGTTTGTCACCAACAACATCAGTGTTCTCTCTTCTAAACTGGTTAGCAAGGCGGTAGACTTCTGAAGACTTGGTGTCAATATTCTCGTAGACCCTTCTTGTCGGCTTCTTGACGAGCATGGTGCACTGCATGTCTGGCATTTCGTTTGGCTGCATCGTATGATGCCCTAGTTCCTTTACCAGCCTTCCAGGCCTTGAAAGCTGTCCGCTTGGCAGCAATGGCCTTTTCCACGTGTTCGTTCCACCACCAGGTTTCACGATGCCAACGGTGTGGCCGAGTTGTGCCACATACCTCCTCAGTCAAAAATTGACAAAATTTGCACATTGGCCATAAGCAATCCCAAACCAGATCTCCTTAATATCAATGCATGAACCAAGTTCGGTTAAAATGCCTTGACATTTACTCAAGTTACCATCAGGAAAAAACATATGGGTGTATCTCAGGCAGATAACTCTGTCATAATTTGTTGAGGTTTGCTCATTAGCAATCCCAAACCAGATCTATTCAATATCAATGCACATACCAAGTTTGGTGAAAATCCATTGATGTTTCGTTGATTTATAGTCTGAAAACGAAATACAAATGGACAGATGTAGGACTGACGGACGGACAGACACACTGACGTCCAATGTGAAACATAAACACTGCCACTATTGTGTGGAGGGTTAAAAAAAAAAAAAAAAAAAAAAAAATAGAAAAATAAGAAAATGGGCTTTCAGTACAGTATGGAGGAAGATAAACAATTGTCAAAACCATCGAAGGTCAACAAACTATGCAGGTGTGACATGAAGATATTGGAGATAATGTAAGTATTTTTCTTTCATTCAGTTATTCCTTTGTTACATAACAGCACGTGAAAAAATGCTTATGTCCACGAACTTACGACCTCCAAGGATACATGTAGGAGACCACAGAAGCTTGACGTTGGATAATTTCTACTTATAGGGCCTGTCCCTACGATTATTATTCATAATCGTAGGGACAGGCCCTATAAGTACTAGAAATTATCCAACGTCTGAACGTCAGGAGACTAGACAAACATGACAAAGGGAAGAGCACAATCACTGAAACTCGACGATGTAACCATGTAATAACTGGTGCTGGTCGTATGGCTTGATGCCCTGGAAAAAAGAACCTTGGAATACTTACAGAGCAACAGCTTTTGATATAGCATTGGGTAATTTTATGACGGATCTCAGATTACAATCCAACGCTTGAACTGTCGTGTTTGTGACACGGATTATTTATCGATAAGGTTAATCGGATTCTACTAATTGATATCTCGACAGAATAGCTTATAAAGCGTCCATATATGATTTTTTTTTAATTCTTATTTTTTTAATACATTTGTACTTATTTATTTTTTAAGTGCTTGAAAGCGTTTTTCAGGCTATTTTTATGTTAAACCATAATCGTTTTTTTAAGTGGGGCTTAACCTACTGTGTTTTTTTTTGACATCGTTGGGACAGACGTTTTTATTCCAAATGGAAATAAGTGATTTCTGATTGACAATATCTTATCAGAAATCATTAGCCATTTCTGTTCCTGTGCTTTGTTTTCAGTTATTTACCGCAAAATTAATTTTATGGAGAAAAAAAATGTGTCCGACTTTTTCCATTTCTTTTTTTCTTTCTATCTTTTTTATTAAAATATTTTTATATTTTTTTTATATTTTTTTTTTATTATTATTTTGCTTTTTCTTCAGTGATTAAAAACAAAAAAAACAAAAAAAAAACAATGGTGTTCTATGACAATACTGCAAAAATTTCAGAAATTTTGAACACGTAAAACTTGTTGAAAAGCTGGATCCAAAAAATCTACCCTGTCGATTTTTTACATATTTTGCAGCCGTTTTTACTATGGGGGGAAATGAAATTATTCGATTAAAAAAAAATATCACTAGAATAAAACTCTTCCTGCATATGTAGTTATGACAAATAGTTTTGCATGAAATCATGCTAAAAGTTTGCAACTTTACTTTTTATAACTAAAGTAGCAGGCAAAAAAAAAAAAAAAAAAAAAAAAGACTTTCCGAAAGACGTCCAAACGAGAACCTTAATTCGGATGCAGCCCTCCAAATTACTAGTATTTGTTCAGGCCGCATAGGTGTATACTATACATGTACCTAATCAGTAAAATATCACAGTAGAAGCATGTATTAACACAATGACGAAACAGAATAAACATTAAACATCTGAAGCCTAAGCAAATGAAAACCTTTGTAATGTTGGCAAACAGATAATAATAGACATTATCATTGATTTTCTACTATCAGTTTTAGATTAAACACACGAAATTGCATCAACATTAAATTCTGCTATTTACCCTTGTTATACTGAATAAATTAAGATGCCATGCCCACGTCTCAGCCAGTCAGATTGCTTCCTTTTGGTCGTTGATACAAATTCACATACTAAGTAACAAACAGTGTAGATCCAGATCAGCTGGCTTCTGATCTGAATCTACACTGTTTGCAAAGGCAGAGCATATCCAGGTTCAGCAGGACTGATTTCTTTCTTTTTGATTTCAAAATAACTACAAGCTTTATAAATAATATATTGTTCCATGATTATTACAAATAATCCATAAAGAGAGTTAAAAATTACATGATCTATATAATACAAAGTAATCTTTATTATGTCATCTTCAGGTGATATGATATGACAACATTGAATATTTAGTTGTCCCAGAAATGACGGTCGCTCCTGGTTTTAGTGTGATTGTATCTTTGGCAAATAAACAGCGAAGACAACAATTTCTGGCAGTTACGTTTGCTTAATGCAAAAATCTTATACAAAGATACAAGCTACAAGAATATTTATTTCACGCCGGTTTTCAAATATACAGCATGATTTTAATATTAGCCTGAAGGCTTTTATACCGATAGAACAAAAGCATACAGGTAATAAAAGTAAGAAAAAAAATCAAGAAATTATATAACAGTTACAATTAAAGAAACAATATTTACAGACTGCGGATAAGCAAAATTACCTTTCCTTAGAGTCAAGAAAAGGCATAAATGCAAACATAAATCCGAGCTCGATATAATAAAAGTAAAGAAGGATTGCCTTTGGAAGCAAGGAACACACAAAATCACGAAAATCCGAGACTAGCCGTTTCCCAATCGCCTCTCTTTATTAGTACCTGTGTTAAACGTTTATTCTTATTCGTCTCAAAGTATTGTCGGACCCTTTCCGCAATGGCACTGTCAAGAGGTGATGCGAGGTTTTACGCCTTATTTGATAAATACCCAATTAACGTCTCACTAATTACTGTGCAGTGAAGCGAAGAATTGTGCTGAATACTTTCTCTATTAGTAATACAAATGTGCATTCTTTAATTTATGTGGCTGAGGCCACGGATCCCGAACTTAGAAGGTCATAATCTGTAACGTTGTCCATTATCTCACACATTTGCACTTTTCTCACTCAAGAAAGTAGGTGGGCACTTATTGCCCATTCGTCCAGATTTGTTTGCAGAAACAAAAGCAAAAACCAAATGTTGTTGATTAATGATTTGGCTCGGATATTTCTTTGAGAGCTGTAAAGACCCTTAATTTTCTCCCTCTACCCAAACCTTTTTCTGGCAACTATAGAAAATAAGGCTGCATACAAAACTCTTGTGAAGCCCCAGTTTGGAATCCATATACTCAAGTTTTAATAGGTCAAATTGAAAAGGTGCAGAGAACTGCCGCCTATTAGACTTGCAGGCATTGACATAGTCCTTGTCTTATCCGATCTTCACGGGACCCCAATATACACTGAACTAGTAACTATATATGGTACAGGTATTATCTTGGCTGAATTTTCATAATTTTGTATGATGCAGTTTAAATGCTCATATTTCAATTATTTCCCCAAATATTTGGAAACTAGCATAACCTGCATTTTCTCTATACTTGTCAAAGTCTGACCTCTTTGCCTGGACTGTACTCAACAAAAGCCAATATGTTACTCCAAAATGTCAATTATTTATTACAAAACCCAAGTATTAATTTGTCACTTTTTTCCAGTCGTAAAATATCTGTTGGATAATCCTTTAAAGTGGCTATCTACATTACAAATTAATGTTCATGCTTCTATTTTGGTGAAAACCCACATTTTAGACAGGACAGGAAAATTCCTGATTTTCGTAAAGGGGATTACTCTGATGTTAGTGGCGAAGATCAATACAAAGAAAATCCTTTAAAACATCAGAGAAGACCAGGATTAGCATTGGCAAAACACCACCCATATTTTGATGAGATGCTGGAGCTGCAGTGGCCAACACTGGAAGCCCTGTGGGAGCAGGCTTCTCTGACCTTCTGTCCCCAAAACCATACAGATCCCTTTAACCTTGATAGATCAATACATGTATATTTGACATGTGCACCTACAATGAGACAAATTAGAACATCACTTGATTCACAAGTTACTTGACATACACAGTCACTTGTCAAGTTACACCCGTGGACACAAATCCGTTCAGACTTGGTTGACATTGTTTTACAATTTTCTCGATTGTCAAAAACAATTGACACGCTCGTATACACTTTGCTCCGATTAGCCAGCTTCATAGTGGGCAGAGCCATATTTTACCTGTGTGAAGCGGGACACAATTGTTACCAGTGTTGATTACAATGGGGAATACTTTTTATCGATCATGTTTCAAATACAAGTGAACTATAGGGAAAAAGTTCGTCAGTTTAACATAAATGAAATTTCTTGGAACTGCCTCGATGGCCGCCGGCAGACCGTGTGGAGATCCCTCAACAATGTTCTTTCCATATGTTCGAAACCGTGTTCACACTTACTTTGAATTTTTCAGCCGTTTTACTGAAGTCCTCGTATTTAATGAACATTTTATCCTTATTGCCACCATTACAGTCTGTCAGTTCATCCAAAATAAGTCTTGAAGTCTTTTGACAATGATTTGCCCCACTGAAAAGAGCGCCCATATTTATTTGTTAGCATTGCGGATTGTTTGATACCCCGCCAATATTGACTGACACATGACAGGTAGATGTCACGTGAAAGCCACGCCTTCCGATACAAACCGCGCCTACACTGAATGAACATTCTATTTTTATATTGATCGATGATTCGCTTTGCGACGAAGCGCTCTACGTGACAGTTTGAACGGATTTGTGTCCACAGGTGTATCATACACTCTCTGAAGTGTTCTTTTTTTCCTCAGCCAATTCCACTTTGGAATGGTTTGCCTGCTACTGTACAGTATGGGTTCTTTATTTTTTTTATTCATTCTCTTTCAGCTGTATCAGGTGTATTTATTGTTGCTGCAAAGAGGACAGCATTTGGAACATATGGTGGCAAATTGAAGGATGTTTCAGCAAATGTTCTCCAGTTAGCTGCAGCAAAAGCAGCTTTAGAGGCATCAAAAGTCAACCCTGAACTTGTAGGCTCGGTTGTGTTTGGAAATGTGATACAGGTACTGCCTTCAGTTATCTTAATATATTTACCCAAAACTCCGTACCTACGGTAAATACAATATTTCTAATTATGGGTAAACCAAACTCCGGGCAGAAGGGGCGATAGTTTCAGGGTTCAAATTTAACTTTTTTGACAGCTTGCTAAAATTAGCAAGTGGCATTATTTTTTACTTGCTAAACCTTTCAGCCAACTTGCTTTTTCACACTTGTAAACGCTGTTAAATGTGGCTTCAAACCTTAGCACTCTGGGTAAAAATTTCAGCAGACATTTTAAAATATTTTTCTTATTTTTCCCAGAAAGACATTACATGCAAATTGTCTCCTATGGAGACAATTTGCATGTAATGTCAAAACCTGTTTTCTGGGAAAACTGTCATTGCTTTTGGAAAAGAAATTGCAGAACTTCAGCAATTTCTCAGGTTCCACCAATTAAAGAGAATCTTTCCAACTTGCTAGAATTAGCAAGTGTTGGAAATTGCAGCTTGCTTTTTGAGGAAATTAACTAGCATTTAGCAAGTTAGCAAGTGCTAAAATTGATCCCTGAGTTTTAAGAACATTTTGCTATATGGGCAGTGCCAAGCAAAAAGGTGCCTTTGAACATGCGCAAAATGTGCAGATTCAGATCATCCTGCACATGCTTAAATTATCATCCTGGTCTTTGCTTTCGATTCATACATTCTGTAGTATCCATTGATTCTGTTAGTAGACAGAGAAAGGTCCTGATCAGACTGAACAGATACTCAGCCTGATCTGGATCTTCACTATTCGTATATGCAGGCATGGGAAACTCAGGATTAATCCTGATTCCAGGATTAAGACCTTTCATTAAGCATGAAATTTCACTTTTAATCTTGTTCTCAAGACCACCTTTTTGTGTCAAAAGTAGTTATTTGGGTTTATAGAAATTTGCCCGAAATAACTTTAAAAAACTAATTTTTAAACCAATTATTAGTTGTAAAGCTCAAGATAAGAGGGAGTATCCACATAATAATTTTCTAAATTTTCAATTTGTTGTGGGTGCTCATTAGAAGCGCCTCGGGGTGCTTCTAATGAGAACCCACAATATATGTTTTTATTGAGAAATAAGAAAAATATTAGTAGGTTTTGAACTGAAACTTCAGACTTAAGGATTGATAATTAGCGACTATTCTCACCCCTGTATATGTGTTGTAGGAGCTGTCAGTAAAACATTTACAGAAAGCTCCTACGTGATCATCTACTACAATGGACAAGCTACATATGCCCGAAGACACACTTTTGCCATGGCCCATAAAGTGAACACTTTCCATCCATCATCACCACCTGGGCTACCGTAGTCCACATTTACACCTTTCCGAAGGTAGTCTGTAGATGTGCCTATGACTTTGGTATTTTCATTAGATTATTTATTTATTTTTAGCATTTTTTTTTTTTTTTTGAGAGTTTGGATGATTTTTACGTTTTATCTGAGGAGCAAGATACAAGATACAAATTGCAAATTTTCGGCCCACACAGGAGCACATACAGAGAAGCATACTTGTAACGAAAAGGAAACATAATATAATCAAGGCAAGAAATCCAAATGAAAGATCATTCAAATAAATAAACTATAAGTCTAGTAACAAGTGTGATAACTGATTTAACTTCTAAATCTACAAGGAGCGTTCATTTAATTGTGTCACTAATGGCCCACCATACCGCATGGCTGTAAGGAGCACGTTGAAACTGCAGTGATTTCATGGGGGGAGTGATTTTCTATAATAGGATAAAATTTCGGTCTAATCCCTTCAGTCTTTCAAAAGTTATTGAAAGTTCAAGTTGGTTCAGTCATACACATTCAAAAGTACGTAAAGGAACACTGAAAAACATAGACCTGCAACCGGATTAAGAGGTCTGTGTCTTATCCATGACAATGCACCTGCTCACAAGTGTGTCCAAGACTTGAAAGAGGAAAAGGTATTTCAGTTCTCTCATCCATCTTATTCGCCAGACCTTAGTCCCTGCGAATTTTTCCTGTTTCCTTTACTGAAAAAAACCCTTTCTGGTCATCGTTATGAATCCCAAAGTGCACTTGGTTGTGCAAGTTACCAGTGTCTTCTGGGTATACCTAAAAAGGCCTACTTCTCGGCCTTTACAGAATGGATTTTGAGTCTTGAAAAGTGTGTTTCCATCAAGGGAGAATACTTTGAAGGGTTGAAGTAAACGAAATGTGAATGGGATTAATAACGTGCCCTGTAGAACCCCAATGACAACATTAAATGAAGGCCCCTCATAACACCCCTCATAAGTTCAGATGAACAAAACTAGCAAGCTCTTGCATTATCCTTTCATTCTCACAGTCTAAAAGCTGAAAATGCGTTGCTGTTCTAGGGAAGACAATGGAGCAAATCTTGTGTGCACAACTCTAGAGTTTAAGACTGTTCAGTTGAAACTTAGCAGGTTTTATGGACATGGTCTCATAGGTCTAGATAAGAGTGGGTATCTGGTAAATATTTTTCTTATTTCTCCATGAAAACATATTATGTGGGTACTCATTAGAAGCGCCTCACCGAGGCACTTCTAATGAGTACCCACAACATATGTTTTTGTGGAGAAATAAGAAAAATATCAATACTTTTTGGCTGAAAAAAGCGTCTTATCTAAAGTTGTTAAATTAAATTAGTCTGAACATGATTTTGATATTTTGGTCAAATTATTATATCATCTTTTCTAAGTTTTCAAAGAGCTCTTAAAAGGCAGGGGACATAAATTTGCTCAATTTGCATGATCTTACTCATAGCTCCATAGACCGTATGTATCCTAAGTATTCAGACACCTCATCTTCTTACCAAACACATTCTAAAATTTGAACAAATGCAGTTTACTACCCGATATTGTGTCTAAAACATTGCTGGATGAGTGGCAAACAGTGTAGACAAGCTAACCTTGGTGGCTCATTTGGATGCGCGTCCGACTGGTGATCAGGAGGTTGCAGGTTCAACCCCTGCCTGGTTGGCAACATTCTTTCATGGAAATGGATCATGAAATATTTTCTGCAGTCATTCTCTCCCTTCTGCTGATTCAAGAAGGGCAGTTGTCGATTTCTGTGGAAATAATGTACACAATACTGGTTAACCGCTTAGAGGACTAAGCCTGCCCAGTAAAAGTGTGGTTAGGTAAACTGACCACACTCGACATGACCCCATTGGGTTGACTGGGAAGTAAAACTTCAACACAAACAAACAAAACAGGGTAGACACTGATGAAATGCCACATTCTGCGGCGTCTCATTTGGGTCTACACTGTTTGCTGAGGCCTGTCTGTCCAAATACATATGGTAAATATGGTAAGGTACTTTTTTGGCCAAAAAGTAAGTATTATTGTAGGTACTAATTGGAAGTGCCTTGCAGAGGTGCTTCTAATGAGTACTTAAAACAATAAGAAAACTTAAGTTAATACCTCCTTTTATCTGGTTTTACTGTTTATTTTTTAAAATGATAAAGTTTGTTTTTATAAATGCTGCTTTTTTTCATCTCAGACATCAGCAGATGCTATTGCTGTTGCAAGACATACTAGTCTTAGGTGTGGTATTCCTATAGAAGTACCAGCTCTTATCGTAAACAGACTGTGTGGTTCTGGATTTCAGGCTATAGTCAGTGGTGCACAGGCAAGTGATTACCAGTTGTGCACAAGCTTTTAGGAAGTGTTGATCTACTGGCCCATTTTTCTGAATATTGAGGATAACTAGGGTATCATTGTGTGCATGAAGAAACTGCATTCTTGACTGTCGAAAATGCACTTAGTGAAGAATCTGAGCAGACTGCTGATCAGGGCCTTCGTTGTCCGCAGATTGCATAAGGGCCCTTTCCATGCGTTGCCCATCGGTTGTTTAATTGTTTTTCTTCTTGCTAGACATCTCATGATGCTATATACATGGCCAGACATGTTGGCATCAAGTGTGGGGTTCCTATTGGTGTACCGGCTCTTGCAGTGAACAGACTTTGTGGCTCAGGATTCCAAGCAATTGCAAATGGTGCACAGGCAAGTTTTTTATTCGTATTGGCTGCCGCCAGTTATTATTGTGTTCCTGAAATTACTTTATTTGGGATAGGAGCCAGCAAAGGCTGTAATAACCTATTAAAGCTTAGCTTTATGGGTAAGATTTTTAGCAGGTGACAATCATAACATATTGAAATATTTTTCTTAATTTTGCCAGAAAACAGGATTTGGTATTTCATGCAAATTGTCTCCAATGGAGACAATTTGCACGAAATGTCAAATCCTGTTTTCTGGGAAAAATAAGAAAAAATATCACCAATTTGTCATCTGCTGAATTACCCAGAACGTGGTAATGGTTATTGATATTGATATACAGTGTAGACCAGGATCAAATGCCTTTTAAATACTAAATGGATTGGTTGTATTTCCAAGTTGGAAATGGCATTTGTTTTAATGTGATAAGTCTTTTTTTACATACAAATTATATATATTTGTACAGAGACTTTCATTAACCCATTGTAGTCGGGAGACCCGTAAAAGGGTATTTGGCAAACAGTGCAGACCCAGATCAGATGCTGCAGAATGTGGCGTCTGATCAGGGTCTCCCCTATTTGCAGATAGTTTAGCCACTTTTCTCTAGGAATATGTAGATCTCATAGTCAGATGTACCTAAAATTGAAATTGGACTCTTCCAATATATATTGTGTGGGAGAGTCTATTCAGTATACAATGGGTTAAATGTATCATTTGCATGTAGAGTATAAAAATCTAAAAGGTTGCTTATACACAGCTCCAGATAAGGCATACTTTTCAGTCGAAAAGTACTGATATTTTTTCTTATTTCTCAATAAAAATATATGTTGTGGGTACTCATTAGAAGCACCTCATCATTTTTCAATAAAAACATACATTATGGGTACTCATTAGAAGCACCTCATCAAGGTGCTTCTAATGAGTACCCATAACATATGTTTTTATGGATAAATAAGAAAATAATTATGTGGATACCACCTTTTATCTGGAGCTGTGCTAATAAACCATTGTTTACTGACATTCCTGCTTGATATAGGTTTGCTGTTTGGTGCATTTATTTATGTTACTTGTAGCTTATAATGGCAACAACTAACATTAGAAAATTGTGCCATTCAGTCCTTTCATTAGTGATCTCACAGATCGTTCATGATGCCATGCAGACATGACCGTCAGTTAGTCTGGTTTGTTCCTTTGTTAAAACAAAATACATCTATGTAGAAAATGGGTCTTTAAAAATTATTCCAACATTATCAAATAATTCACTAGTGATTGATATTTCTGAAAATAACTAACAGAGAAATCTTTCTACTTGAATGTTATACACAGATATGCATACCCATATTAAACTATACATAGGTCTAGATAAGAGTGGGTATGAAGTAAATATTTGTCTTATTTCTCCACGAAAACATATATTGTGGGTACTCATTAGAAGCCCCTGGCTAAGGCACTTCTAATGAGTACCCACATATGTTTTTGTGGAGAAATAAGAAAAATATCAATATTTTTGGATTGAAAAAAAAAAACAAAACAAAAACATCAAGAACTATGACTTCTACACAAACATGCAAAAGGTGTTTTTAAATTGATTGAAAAATTGTTCTGTTTTGCCGTCCTATAATGAAGTCATATAAATACATTCCAGTGTTCTAGGTCAAGTTCTGTTGGGTTTAATTGGTGTTTGAACCAACTCTATTTAATTTCAACAATTGTCTTACAGGAAATTATTCTTGGAGAAAGTGACATAGCCCTAGTTGGCGGCACTGAGAGTATGAGCATGGCTCCTTTTGCTGTACGCAATGCCCGATTTGGCACCAAGTTTGGACAAGATTTGAAGGTAAGTATCTTAAATTAGCTTTATCTAATAAAGTGATGAGGCCACATAAGGAGTGCAAAATACAAAGCAGTAAGAATCAGTGAAGCGGAGCAGCAACATGATCAGCGGAAAGCCAAGCTAAGGCATCATCAACAGAACTTTCTTCCTCAGACCTCTCTTGTTCTATCTGCAGCAGGCAGCTTAGAGCTAAGATTGGTCTCATCAGCCATCTTACAACACACAAACAGTTACACTTCATGCATTTGATTGGAATTGGTCATTGTCAGCAATGACAGACAAACTATCAGATCATCTAATAAAGACTATAGTCCACTCCAGAGGCTAATTCACATACATTATGCATACCACAACCTCTTTATAACATTGTTGCTGAGGTCCAAAGCAAAAAAAAACATGTTAGCTTAACATCTGTGTTGTAGCCAAACAAAAATATATATGGTAATTTTTCTATGTAATCTATACATTTTTGTTTGGATACAACACTTTTGGGGTTGACCTTTAAACTGTCTTATAATAAACTGTCTTAAAAAGAGGTTCAAATGTATCATAATAATCCTAATATAGGTCAGATAAGCTTTTGCAAACAGTGTAGACCCAGATCAGATGCCACAGAATGCGGTGTCTGATCAGGTTCTACACTGTTTGCTAAACATAAGCAATATATTAGACTCATCAAGTAGTAGTAGAATGGACTATTTCAAATTTTAGGACAAGTATGTAAGTAGATAAGGTGTTCCAATACTTAGGGTTATTATGGTACTAGGTTTATGGCAGGTACACACCCTGCAAGAAGTTCTCTTGTCTGCAAACAAGTCAGGCATAGCTCTGATTGGTGAATAAAGCTGTGACTGATCCATGTTTATCTATTAGTCTTGAACTGGTATGTTAGTTTGTGACTACAGTTCTATAATCTAACTGGCATTTTATTCAAAATGAAAAAGATATGTTATGATTGACAGTATTTTATTATAAACCATATGTATTTCTGTTTCTGTGGTTTCAACACAAATACTTAACCTAAATTCAAAATAATGGGCCATGCAGTTTCTATGGTAAAGCAATTTTTTTTTATTTATTTTTTTTTTGTAATTTTTATATAAGCAAATAATTTTTGCTTTCTCCGCTGATTTTTATATTGTTGATGTTTCACAATATCGTGAAAATTTAAAACAAGTGGAATTTGGTGAAAACATTCCTCCAATAATCAAAATTTTTAGACCAATGAATATTAAAAATAAAACATTCAGGGTATAGATATTTATGACAAAAGGTTTTGCATTGAGTCATGGGAAAAGTTTGTAAACCAGTGTTGGTTGAATGGTAAACATTGGAAAATTCAAACAAGTGGAATTTGTTGAAAACGTTCCTCCAATAATCAAAATTTTTAGACCAATGAATATTAAAAATAAAACTTTCAGTGTGTAGGCATTTTTGACAAAAGGTTTTGCATTGAGTCATGGGAAAAGTTTGTAAACCGGTGCTAGTTGTAAACAGTGGAGACCCTGATCAGACTACTTCAGGAGCTCGTCTGCATCAGTACTATTTGTTTTTGTTTGTCTCCCATCAGATATTTAGGGTAATACAGTGTTTTATGTCTTGTCATAGCTCTTAGATAAGTGGAGTATTTTGATGATTATTTTTCTTGTTTCTTCACAAAAACATGTTGCCTCAATGAGGCGCTTCTAATGTGTACCATAATGTATTTTTGTGGAGAAATAATAAAAAATCAGTTTACTCTCCTTATCTCGAAGTCCAAGGGACTCTATGAAATTCTTAGAGATATCCATACCGTGACATATCAGATTTGCAGAATTGAGGAAAAAATAAAATCAAACAACCAAATTTCACAAATTAATACCGGTGTGTAATTTAATGCCTGAAATTAGAGATTTATTGAAAATATTGTGGAAAAGAGGAGAAATTGCTCCTAAGGAGCAATTTCTCTGCTTTCCACAATATTTTGTTACCTCTTGTAAGATCTCCATGTTAAAAGAGGGACCAGGTTTTCACTTCGAGATAAGTGGTTATTTGAGATACGTGAAGTGAAGATAAGAAGAGATGACTGTTTTTATCTGTACTTTTTGGTTGAAAAAAGCACCCTCCCTAAAGCTATATTACTCACTGCTCAATTTATTCAGCTTGAAGATGTTTTATGGGCTGGACTGACAGACAGTTATACAGGAATGCCTATGGCAATCACAGCAGAAAACTTAGCAGAGCAGTATGGTATTAGCAGGGAAGATTGTGACAAGTATGCTTTGAAGACCCAGACAAGATGGGGAGCTGGTGGGTATAGTTCTTACTTCTAAAACCACTGACATCAAATTGTTCATCCATTAAAGTACCATTATCTTTATTTCAAATAGTCGAATGTTTATGGCTCAAACATCTTTGGGATCATGGAAATTTGTTCTAGATATGGGAATAATATATGGATATCTTTTTCTTCTTAAAAATAATGGTATGTTGAGTGTACTCATTAGAATTGCCTCAGTGAGGCAATTCTAATGAGTACACACAAACACATTTTCATGATGAAATAGGAAAATTCTGAAAATATCCCTAAATATTTGTTTTCTTTAACTGTTGGAAGAATCTCCTGAGGACTCAAAAACGGAGTTCGCCATGGTTAATGAGCCATCAGTGTTTGAGTCATCAAGGTTTTACTGTTGTGTACTCATACTCAAAGTTTCAGAAACATTATGTGAGCCGTTACTTAAGAAAATGTACCTTTTGACGTGTGCTCAACAACGACTCAAATCAGTCTGCACATCCAGGCAGTCTGATCAGTCTTTGTTGTCCGCATGAAGAAACTTTGCATCCGTGGCTATCCAAAATGCACCAAGTAAAGATTCTGATCAGAACTCCTGAATAAACCAGTCATCAGTGTTTGAGCCATTTACGTTTTAATGTATAGGGTTTGGAAGGATAGAACTGAAACTCCTGAGAACCATATGAAAATATAAGTGAAGATACCGTGGCAATGCCATAATCATGAAGTACAGGCTTCCCGAGGCACCAAAAGAAGAAGAGATGAGGAGCGAACAATGACAAAACAAAGGTGGCATATGAAACCACCGATGCACAAAAAAAGAATTGTAACAGAGGAACTGCTTTGGTCAGTAGAAAAACTGCTAAGGGGCGTGACTCAAAACTTGATAGGAAGTATCAGGCAGCTTGTAGATCAAAAATAGCTAAAATAGTTTCGATTGGAAATCCAAGATGGGGGCCATGGTGAGTGATACAGGGCCATCTTTGCCCTCTAGTTTTGGTTGAAAATACCATTATTATTCTTATTTTAGGCCATATCATGGCATAGAAATTATTACTCAACCATTCAAGTCACAGCATTACATCAGGGTCATTTCTTGTTTTAAAATTTGTAAAGATTTTTAATTTTTGGGTTGATTGTTACAATCGAGCCATAGTAGATACTCCAAAATTTCCTTAACCCTTAAAGCGCCAATCACAACTATTGTCATCTGCTTGTGATTTTAAAAGTCATTTTTGCAAACAGTGTGGACCCAGATCAGACTGCTCCGATCAGGGTCCACACTGTTTACCTGTATGCAAAAATAGGTTTGAAAAGTCTGCAAGAATATTCAGCAGACGACATAAACAGACGACATTTTCAGATGCAGTTTTTCTTGGCGTTTTAAGGGTTAAAGTAGTTGTCCATGTGATTATCATTGACCAGTGTAATAAAACCGTGCATAAGACAAAATCCAGGTAACAGTTATTTATAGCCCCGCTATTCTTGTAGCTGTGACATCAGAGTGCAGTGCAAAGAGGGTTATCTGTAAAACCTGGACTGGGATATTTGGGCATTGGCAAATAGTGCAAACCCAGATCAGACGCCACATAACACAGCATCATCTGATCAGGGTCTGCAAGGTTTGCTTAAATTACAGGAAGTTAAGAATTAAATGAAACAATCGTAAGTCCCCGTTCAGACCATTTTCGCAGCCTACACTCAAAGAAATCAACACACCAGTGCTGTCAGTGCTTTGATTTTTAATGCAAACAGTTTATATACTTATGTTTATTTTTCTCATTATAGCTCAGGAAGCAGGGATTTACAAAACAGAGATTACACCAATAGAAGTGAAAGGAAAGAAAGGTATTTAACTATAAGATTATCAAATTTAAGTATAAACAGAAATGTCTGGATGGCTGAGTGGTTAGCGCTTCCTGCTTTGGATTACGTCTCAGGTTAGAATCCAGCTGGAGGCCGAATTCAGGTCATGACTGCAGAGCACTTCACTGCATGGGGCCTTTCATTATCACCCTTCAGTAATCTCCATATGATGTGAAAAATGTTGAAAGGGGTGTAAAACTTCGCACAAAGCCATCAACATTTTAAGTGTTAGCAGATGGTATTTTAGAAATATTTTCACAGGCAAATAGGGCTTAAAATTTCACGCGAACTGTTGTGAACTGTTTTAAATAGGTAAATTATGTTAAGTTACTAATTTTGAGCAAAATTGCTGAACTGATTTCTGAATCAGATGAGGAAATATATTAAATTTGCATTGTTTAAATAAATTTCAAAAGATTGGAAGAAGCACTGATGGTCATTTATGAACATGTCAGCTCATGGGGTTACAGGTACATATAATTGTTGTCTGTCTATTACAGGAAAAGAAATGTTTGAAGTTGATGAGCATCCAAGACCCAAGACAAACATGGAAATTCTCGGAAAACTTCCTCCAGTGTTCAAGAAAGGTGGTACAGTTACAGCGGGCAATGCTTCAGTAAGTTGCTCCGAGCCTTGCTCAATTAAAAAAGCATAGCATATTTATGCTGAGCCACAACTCGAGAAAAAAGCTCTTCAGAGATTTCCTGTCGAATCAATCTTTTAGTGAGCCTGCTTTAGCAAGGTCACATGATGCACAACACACGAAAATGGCCCATTTGCAGTTCGCTGACAACGCAGGCCCAGATCAGCCTGCACATCCGTGCAGGCTGATCTGAGCCTTCGTTGTCCGCTTACAGAGTCATTATATACCGTAATATAAGTTGACTAATAGAGACTGTCCACATCACACTGTTCCTGTGTGCATGCTCATCTGGAACTTGGCTATTTCCATATGGTATAAGGTCCTTTTTCCCTCATTGGGCATTATGTCTAGTTCTTTGGCTGGACTTTCACCTTGCCTACGGCTTATGGGAGCAAACAGTATAGGTTCTAGCAAGACTGCGCAGATGTGCAGGCTTGCCTGAACATTTTCTGTTTGCATATGCTATAATGACTCTTTTACAGTGAAGCAGCTCACTCGAAGTATTGGAACTGACAGGCCTGAAGGAACAGTGTAGCGCCAGATCAGGCTGGCCTTGGTGGCTCAGTCGGATGCGAGTCCGACTGGAGATCAGGAGGTTGCGGGTTTGACCCCTGCCGGGTCGGCAGCATTTCTTCATGGAGATTGGTCGTGAAATATTTTCTACGGTCATTCTCTCCCTTACGCTGATTCAAGAAGGGCAGTTGTCAGTTACTGGCAAAAGAATGTGCACAATACTGGTTAACCACTTAGAGGACTAAGCCTGCCCAGTAAATGTGTGGTTAGGTAAACTGACCGCGCTCGACAAGACCCCATTGGGTTGACTGGGCCATAAAACCTCAACACAGACAAACCAATTACATATAAATTTGTTAAATGTGGTTGTTCGAATTAGTTTTTCCTCATTTCTGAAAATCTGATATGTCAAGGTACAGATATCTCGAAGTGTTTCAGAGAGTCCCTTGGAATTCGAGATAACGATAGTTCACTGTATTTTGCAGCTGATTGTTTCAAGGCATATTCAAGCAGTCTGATCAGAATCTTCACTGGGTGCATTTTAAATAGCCAAGGATGCAAATTTTCTTCATGCAATGAAAACTGATTAGACTGCACATATGCACAGACTGATTTTTCTCATATTGGGACTCTAATTCTGTATTTTCATGCGTATACGACCTACCATTATAGCCATTTCAATACCAGACCAGGTTAATATACCAACATCACGCACCTCTTAGATTGATGCGTTGTGAACCTGTACTCATCATCACATTTCGACTCGTATATATCACACAAGCAAAACTTTGGAAAATAAGTCTGATTTAGGAAACATACATTTCTATTATATACTTGATGGCTATACATGGCCTATTTTTGTGTTCTATTTTTAGGGAGTGTGTGATGGTGCTGCTGCTTTAGTTCTGGCCAGTGAAGCTGCTTGCTCTCAACACAATCTTACCCCACTTGCAAGACTGGTAGCGTATGGAATAGCTGGTATGTATATACATGTATTTTACTCTTCTAAAAAATACCTCGGCTGATTTTTTTTTTGCATCACTTGAAAAAAAAGAGGAATTTATTTGATAGATACTGTACATAACTTCTTATTTTCCACAAGCTTGAAGTGCCTCACTGAGGTGCTTCTAATGAGTACTCACAGCATATGTTTTCGTATTAAAATAAGAAAAATATTTACCTAATACGCCCTCTTATCTGGGGCTGTTTATATTAAAAACGTAGCAGAAAAAGAACATAGTCAAAAAACAGGACCAATTTAGTAAACAACTGTTTATTTATATGCAGAAATCTCTAAGGACAGTTTAGGTGTTGCTGGCATCAGTGGCTCAGTTGAATGCACGTCTGACTGGTGATCAAGAGGTTGCGGACTTGTGAGATATGGGTGAATTTTCACAGCATGGTTTATCCCTCAGGATGGAGTTATTAGAATAGTCTTTTCTAATTATGTTTCTTAAGATGAAGGAATTTAATTGTTCATAGCTGCCTGTAAGAGGGGTATCCACAAAATGTTTTTCTTATTTCTCTATGAAAATATTTTGTGTGTACTCAGCAGAGCCTCGGTAAGACGCTTGGACAGTCAGGAGCATAACTTCTAGTTAAAATTTTGATAAGATTTATAACTTGGTTGAACTAAAAAGCACCTCAGAGAAATAAGAAAAATATCAGTACTTTTTGGTTGAAAAAACAAAACAAAAACCTTTTCTGGGGCTATGCATATATATCAAAATTGTCAGTTTCTTTAACCCTTAGCACTCCATGTAAAATTTTTAGCACCTGACATATTCAAATATTTTTTGTTTTTTTTTTCCAGATGACAGAATTTGACATTGCATGCAAATTGTCTCCATTGGAGGCAATTTGCATGAAATCTCAAATCCTGTTTTCTGGGAAAAATAAGAAAATTGTCACCACTTTGTCATATGCTGAATTAGCCTAGAGCAAGAGGTTTAATTTCCCACATGCTGTATTTCTGATGAATTTCTGCAGCCAGGTCCTGTCAAAAAAATGTATATTCAAGTGAGTTTCCTGTATTTTTTCCGGCTCAACAGGACCTCAATGGGTTGACTGGGCCCTAAAACCTCAACTAAATCAAAATTCTGTATTTCTTACACTACTTCCAGGTTGTGATCCAACTATAATGGGTATTGGACCAGTTCCAGCCAGCAAGGCAGCTCTCAAAGCTGCAGGATTAGAACTTAAGGATATGGACATAGTTGAGGTACTGCAAATACTCAAGAAATTCTGAAGAGATACTGTATTTAAATACTATAAATACACTCGAACTTCATTAGCTCTAACATCATTGGGACCATGGAAATTTGTTCTAGAAATGGGTAGTTTGAGCCACTGAGGGTTTACTATAGCCCCGTGTCACAAGACAAATGGGAACAACTGGGCCCAGTATTTTTCAGTTAAAAAAAAAGTACACTGTACCTTCCCTGGAGTTATGCTGATAACACTAAAAATAATCTTATTTGATTAAAAAATATACAGTCGACTCTCGTTATCTCGAATTCCAACGGACTCTCTGAAATACTTCGAGATATCCGTACCTCGACATATCAGAGTTGCGGAAGTGAGGAAAACAATAAATCGAACAACCACATTTAACAAATGAATATGTAATTTGACTCCTGAATTTAGAAATATATATAAAATAATGTGGAAAAGAGTAGGAGCAATTTCTCCTCTTTTCCACATTATTTTGTTACATGTTCCTAGATTTCCATGTTAAAACAGGGACCAGAATTTCACTTTGAGATAAGTGGTTATTCGAGATAGCGAGAGTCAACTGTATATAGATCTCTTTGTTCTGCTCTGTACATTACCTATAAACCAGCATATGACAAAACCTACAATAAGACCTGTATGACCAGGAAAGGCATAGATCAGCCTGTTCATCCGTTCAGTATGACAATGGTTCTTATTTATCCCTCTTAGGATAGCCCGGAGGCTTTAGAAGGCACATGCGATCAGCAAAGACCCGGATCAGACTGCACAGGCTGATCCGAGTCTTTCATGGTCGCACAAGTCTTATTGTAGATTTTGTTGTGTGCTGGCTTATATGGATGTAACCAATGAAGGTGTGGAACTGTTTTGTAAAGTTACAGATTGATAACAAAATGTGTATGGTTAGGTTCACAGTAGTGTTAAATGGGCAATTGTGTGTTAACCCATTGTAGTCGTAAAAGGGTTTTTGGCAAACAGTGCAGACCCAGATCAGACGCCGCAGAACGCGACGTCTGATCAGGGTCTCCGCTGTTTGCAAATAGTTTAGCCATTTTTCTCTAGGAATATGTAAATCTCATAGCCGGGTGTACCTAAAATTGAAATTGAACTCTTCCATTATACATGTATAGTGTGGAAGTCTATTCCGTATACAATGGGTTAAATCTGTAAAGCATCTGTCTCCTTATGAATTATCAGTTTGGTCTGGACTTACTTCATAAGTTTTAGCAAAGAACAGATGGATATAGATCACCATCCAGACCAGGGGCCAGGTTCTACCAATTTACCCTTTCATCCACGAGTTTCTGAAGGGGACTCTTCCATTCTTTAATTTGTACTTGTCCACTGATGCAAATAGGGGATTCAGTCTAGTCTAAAATAGAATGGCAAATATTGTAGATCCTGATGAGACGGCTCATTATGAGCCGTCTCATCTGGATCTACACTGTTTGCACAGATATTGGTTTTGGTTTGCTGGGCTGAATGGGTTAATTTCCCATACCAAGTTTTCGGATTTTCTTTTGTATTAGGTGAATGAAGCATTTGCCCCACAGTATCTGGCAGTGGAGAAGGAGTTAGGCTTAAATCCAGACATCACCAACATGAATGGTGGAGCCATTGCTCTAGGACATCCACTAGGTGCATCAGGTGCCAGAATTACAGGCCATTTAGTGCACGAACTGAGGTAAAGAGGCATAAATTCCTTTTTAGCTTACCTGAGCTGAAGTTCACGAGGTGAGCTTATAGTATAGCAAGGATCTTGTCGTCCACACTTTTGAACAAATATATCACCAAGGCCAGTTGGCAAATCTTGATCAAATTACACAGGTACCATTATTGGGGTGAGGGAATGGCTGTTTAAGGTTTTGGGGCAGATCTGGTCAGAACTGCTTTCCATGGCAACCAAAAAGCCCCATAGACAAATAATGGGCGATAGCGACTATTTTGATTGGATCTTCATAAAACTTGCTGATAATGAAGATGGGCATAAAATTTTGGACAAATTTGATTTTGGACAAAATCTGACTATTCACATGAGAGTTGCCTGCCCTTTCAGGCTCCCAGACATATAATGGGGAAAATGTTTTCTGCCTGAGAGAGACTTCATTTCAAATTGGATCTTCATCAAACTTGCAGATAACGAGGACATGCATAAAAAATCTTGGACAAGTTTGAAATTTGTCCCAGTTTTGACTGTTGGCATGAGTTACCTGCTCTTTAGAGTCCAATAGACTAAGGAAAATGTTGTCCAGATAATAGCGACTTCATTTTTTATCAAATCTTCATCAGACGGGGACAGCCATCTTGAAAATCTTCAAACCATGTCTGCTCCCGAATGGTGAGTGGGATTGTCCCAAAACTTGGTGGGAGGCATTTGGGGAGACATGGAGGTTTAGAATTTCTAAAATAGTTCCTTTCCATTATCCAAGATGGCTGCCACATCTTGAAATTGTTCAAATGACATCACCTCCCAAACAGTAAGTTGGATTGAGCCGTCACATGATGCGAAGCATCGGAGTGACATACAGATTCAGAATTGCTAAAATTATTCTGTTCAGATTCCAATTTGAAATAGTCTATTCTACTACCAAATATTGCTGTATGTATGGGCAAACAGTGCAGACCCTGATCAGATGTCATGTTCTGCAGTGTCTGATCTGGGTCTACACTGTTTGCAAGACCTATCTATCCCAACACTTAGGGTTATTATGGCTTGTGCTGAAGATGACAGTAATTAGAAGTCTGCTATCAAAGATAACTAGAGTTATTACTAAACATGATTAATACCCCATAATGACTGAAAACCCTGTACCGGATAAGTTTCAGACATTCCTACATTCTGCTACTCAACATGGAAGTTTTAACACAGCATAATGGGTAAAAATTTCAGCAAACATTTTGAAATATTTTTCCCAGAAAATAGGATTTGACATTTCATGCAAATGATCTCATTTGCATGAAATGTCAGATCCTATTTTTCTGGGGAAACTAAGAAAAATCTCATCAGTTTGTCATCTGCTGAATCTGTTTATAGCATGGTAAGTGTTGTTTTCCCTGCACTACAGTTCTCACAGCATCATTAGGCAGTTTATCTACTACCGAGTTGAGATAAACAAACTTCATCGAGTTAACAATAAGTTTTTGGCATTCTTTTTTTCAGGAGACAGAACAAGAAATTAGCATTGGGATCAGCCTGCATTGGTGGTGGCCAAGGAATGACAGTCATCTTAGAGAAAGTGTAACACTGCTAGATAGTGATACAAAACTGTGATCAAATATCATTATTACATCGCTAGAGTGCTATTATATAAATTGGTATCATTTTTGTGAAAGATCATGATTTAATTAACGCAATTTATTTTGTCCTACCTCATAATGTGACATTTATCATTCCCATAATGAATGAATGAAAAATTATCAATATTGAGATGTTTTCAGTGTCTTCATTTTAAAAGCACATAAAATGCAAATGCATACAGCGAAAGTACAGATCAGTGCAAGCATCCTTGCTGTGTGCTCAAGACCTTCTCTGTTTGCTTAATAAACATTTGAGCCAGCGCAGAACAAAACCTACAATAAGACCTGTTTGACTAGCAAAGATTCATATCAACCTGTACATCCATCAAGCATGGCTAGGGCTCTCGTTTATCCCACTTTGGATAACCCAGAAGCACTTGCGATCAACAAAGACTGATCAGACTGCGCTTATGCGCAGGCTGGATAACTAGGAAGCACAGGCTGATCTGAGTCTTTGCTGGTCACATAAGTCTTTTTGTAGGTTTTTTCGTGCGCTGGCTCATTTAATAGTTGAAAATATACTTGCAGACTCTAGCAGAGGTCCTGATCAGATAAGCGATGCCCTAGCTGAGTCTGCTCTTCACTGTTAACCTTGTCCTGCTGAATAAATTAAGATGTCACACCCACTTCTAATTTTCAGCCAATCAGATTACTTGATCCAGATTGTTGCTATAAATTCACATCCTTAACGGCAAATAGTACAGAGCCAGATCAGTTGGCTCCTTCAGAAGCCAGCTGATCTGGATCTACATTGTTTGCAAAGGCAGGACATATCTGGGTTCAGCAGGACAAGGGTTATATAGTTTTCCTTGACACGTTTCTGGGCCTGCAGTTGTCTGGCCAGGATCATGCTGTTTGCTCTTAAAATAAATGGATACACCTGAAGATTTGGCTGCTATTTTTCAGAGACATGCCTCCAGCAGACAGGAATTTACTTCCAAATACTTGAATTCTTTCAGAATAGGGCTACCCTTAAAAAAATATCTTCTGGTGAGAAGGGAGGTATTTTTGTTTTCATGCCAGAGATATTTCCCCTTGAAGATGTAGCCTTCCCTTTAATGGGCCAAAATAGAAAAGATCATTTGCAAACTGCATACGCAGTGTAATTTGAAGTTAGCAGGAACCAAATGAACTATTTTACAAGATGATTAAAGATATACTTGAACAACCAAGACCAAGGTCAGCCTGTTTATCTCTAGTCTTGGGCCCAGTCAAAATTTCTTTCTTGAAATGTGGCAAATACATTGATATTTTTTGCTGAAAAAATGTGAGTAGCTTTTGCATTTGCAGCAAAAATATCAAATGTATTTGAAACTACATTAGCTACAACAGTCAACAAGTTTGTCATTAAGGAGCTCATTAAGCTAACGATGCTTTAAACAAAAACTCGGTCCTGATCTTTGAAATTTATTGACATACAATGAAGGCCCAGATTAGACTGCACAATAGCTCTAGATAAGATTGGGTATCCAGATAAATATTTTTCTGATTTCTCAACAAAAAGATATCAATACATCGGTCTTGGTGGCTCAGTTGGATGCGCGCCCGATTAATGATCAGGAGGTTGCGAGTCCGACCAAAGCCGGGTCAGTAACATTCTTTTGTGGAGATTTGATCATTAAATATTTTCTAGTCATTCTCTCCCTTTCACTGATTCAAGAAGGGTAGTTGTCAGTTTCTGGTGCAAGAACATGCACAATACTGGTTAATTGCTTTGAGGATTAAGTCTGTCCAGTAAAAGTGTGGTTAGGTAAGCTGACCACTCTCGACATGGCCCCAATGGGTTGAAGGGCCTTAAAACCTCAACACAAACAAACAAACAGCCAGACTACATGGAGGCAGAGGCTGGTCAGGGCCTCTGCTCTTCAAGCAGATTTTCATGCGCCTCTGCATGTTACTGTAGACAGCAACAGGTCCAGATCTGCCTGTACATTTGACTAGTATGATTAGAGCCCTCACTGTTAACTTGCAGGCTCTTGGATACTTCAGAATCTACATGCAAGAACAAAGGCTCCTATGGATGTGAGGAATAATCTGGGCTCATGCTAATCTGGGCTTTCTTTGCCTGCCTGTAGCATACGGGACCTTTTCTTGAGTTGTGCATTGTATATGATGCCCAACACACAAAAAAGGCCCTTATACAATTAGTGGACAATATAGATCCATATTAGCATGCACATCCATGCAGTCTGAGCATTCTCTGTTCGTCGACAAATACTACAGTATCCAATCGTTCTGTAAGTGGACAATGAAGTCCCGGATCAGCCTGCGCTTATGCGCAGGCTGATCTGGGCGGCATTTTCCGCAAATTGCATAAGGGCCCTTTTTGTGCGATTAGCATCATATGCAAACATGGAAGACTAAGAATAGCTTGCACATCCATCATCTAATTAGGGCCTTTGTCATTCACCAACTGATCTAGTGAAGGTTCTAGTAACACTGCATATGTTGTCTGATCTTGGCGTTCTGTTAACATATTCATTGTGACAGTGTTACATGCTGTGCAAAAATGTGTCTATAGGGCATATATGAACAGGAAAAGCCCTGATCGGACAGTACATCCATGGATAGCCAGCCCAAGTGCTTAGTTGGATGCACATCCGAATGGTGATCAGGAGATTGCGGGTTTTACCTGCACAGGGTCGGCAACATTTTATGAAAATTCATGAAATATCAGTTGTCAGTTTATGGTCAAAGAATGTGCACAATACTGGTCACCGCTTAGAATAAGCCTGCCCAGTAAAAGTGTGATTAGGTAAACTGACCACGCTCGACATGATGCCAATGGGTTGACTTGCTGATAAACTAACAGAAACATCCATGGAGTCAACTGACAGGGCTTTTGCTGTCTACTGATTTAGTCTACAGAGTATTTAATGATTGTGTAAGCTGACAGTGAGCCAGCCTCGGTGGCTCAGTTGGATGCGCCGTCAGACTGGAGACCAGGTCGCGGGTTCAACCCCTGCGGAGGTCGGCAACATTCTTTCGTGGAGATTGATCGTGAAATATTTTCTACGGTCATTCTCTCCCTTCCGCTGATTCAAGAAGGGCAGTTGTCAGTTTCTGGCGAAAGAATACGCACAATACTGGTTAACCGCTTAGAGGACTAAGCCTGCCCAGTAAACGTGTGGTTAGGTAAACTGACCGCGCACGACATGACCCCATTAGGTTGACTGGGCCGTAAAACCTCAACACAAACAAAGCTGACAGTGAAGGCCCTGGTTAGATAGCTTGGTTGCTTTCAACATGTTGTCTATTAACCCTTATCCTGCTACGAAAGTTCTGATCTAGATCTTTTGAAGGGATACGCTTACCAGAGCATATTACTCCCCTCACTTTCCATCGAATTACTTCACAATCACACATGATGTGTCAATGAACTGGCTAACTATTGGCTTAATAGCTGTGATCATGTGACTATCATGTGATAATAGTCATAATCATGTGATAGCCGTTCATATTTATCCAAAAAAAAAAAAAAAAAAGGAAAGAAAATCCAAGAGACTAGTGCCACATGTGGCCATTGCAGGAAAGATTGTCAACTTTCGATGATAGTCTACCATTTGTGTACATTTATCACAGAAAGTTGTTTAAGTGGTTGGCACAGGAGCTTGATTTGAGCGGATAGGGGATGCGACCGAAAAACTGAAAGTGGTGAAAGTTTTGCTGTGATTTTGGAAAATTATTTCTCTGATTGGCTTTGAATATGGGCAAATTCCCTCCTCTGTTGGACAACCTAGAACTAAAGGATGGACCTTGTTTCTGGAGGTTCTGAGGTGCTCTCAAATAGGCCTACCCCTGAATTCATATATATATATATATATATATATATATATATATATATACGTGTGTGTGTGATCCGTGTGTGTGTGTGTGTGATCCGGAGGATGAGGGTTAAAGTTTGTGTTTTGCTCAACATGACAAAAATGCCTGTTGTCTCTTTATTTGTTTAATATGTCATGCAATGCTTTACTGTTTATGTAATACTTTCATCACAGCAAATATATATTTTTGTAGTAACTCGTGTTCAGGTGTGAAGTTAAGTATATATAAAAGATGAGTGATGACAGCATAAACCACTCTATACTTGACACTGCTCATTTATCATTTTAGAAGTGTAAACTATGTATTACATTTGTGAAATATAGAGTGTATTGTGATGTCACCACAATTTTTGCATAACTGCCATTGAAAACGGTGAATGTAATTTATGTCATTAATTATACTTCAATATTGAAAAATTAAATTATCCAATTATTATGAGTTTTTATGCTCCCCGAAGAATTTCGGGGGAGCATATAGTCGCCGCTTCGTCCGTGCGTCCGTGTGTCCGTGCGTCCGTCCCGCTCTTGTCCACGCAAATTCTCGGAAACTGCTTGTCGGATTTCAATGAAACTTCATGGGAATATTAAGTATCAAAGGTGGATGCGCATATCACCTGCGTGTTCTGGTTCGATGATTTTTCCAAGAGTTATTGCCCTTTGATGAGTTCTGCATGAATATATAGGGTACTGTTCGTGTCCACGCGAATTCTCGGAAACTACTGGTCGGATTTCATTGAAACTTCATGGGAATATTAAGTATGGAAGGTGGATGTGCATATCACCTGCGTGTTCTGGTTCGATGATTTTTCCAAGAGTTATTGCCCTTTGATGAGTTCTGCATGAATATATAGGGTACTGTTCGTGTCCACGCAAATTCTTAGCAAATACTGGCAGAAATTCAACGAAATTTTAATGGAATCTTAAGCAGCAATAGGGGATGCGCATATTGTTCAATCTTTCTGGTTAGATGATTTGTCACAGAGTCATGCTACTTTGTTTAAAGCTGCAGTGTAAGGTCACTGGCTATTTTTAGAAAAGAATTTGTCAACACTCTAGTGCCTACATTTATTGATGGATTTTGATATAACTTCAAACAAATGTTGGGTATGATAATATCTTGAGCATGTTTGACATTCAGGGTCCTGGGCTCAAGGTCAAGGTCACTGTGGCTATTTTTAGAAAAACTTTGTTTTTGCTCTAGTGCCTAGATTTATTGATGGATTTTAATATAATTTCACAAAAATGTTGAGTATGATAACATCTCAAGCAATTTCAATTTCCAGTGTCCTGGGCTCAATGTCAAGGTCACTGCAGCTTTTAAATATCTTGAGCATGTTCGACATTCACCTGCGTGTTCTGGTTCGATGATTTTTCCAAGAGTTATTGCCCTTTGATGAGTTCTGCATGAATATATAGGGTACTGTTCGTGTCCACGCAAATTCTTAGCAAATACTGGCAGAAATTCAACGAAAGTTTAATGGAATCTTAAGCAGCAATAGGGGATGCGCATATTGTTCAATCTTTCTGGTTAGATGATTTGTCACAGAGTCATGCTACTTTGTTTAAAGCTGCAGTGTAAGGTCACTGGCTATTTTTAGAAAAGAATTTGTCAACACTCTAGTGCCTACATTAGGATAATGTTTCCTGTTCCGACTATTGCATGTTCGGGGAGCATCCATCGGTTTCACCGATATTCTTGTTTGTCACTATTTTACTGTTAATAGTGCAGAAATTTTGTGTTTAACAAATTAATGGGGGATAAGATTTGCATAAATTGCAGTTTAAATATCTGCAACTGCTTAAAAATTAGGAAGACTGAGTGAAATACAATCAGCTTACTTATTTACTTGTAAAAGATTTGTATATCCCAGAAATACTACTGATAAAACTAGAAATTACACAAAAATAAAAAAAGAACCAGCATATGACAAAACCTACTATAAGATTTGTGCAACCAGGGACGACTCGGATCAGCCTGCACATTTGCGCAGTCTGATCAGTCTTTGCAGATTACATGTGCCTTCTACAACCTCCAGGCTTTCGAAAGAGGGATACATGAAAACCCTTGCCGTACTAAGTGGATGTACAGGCTGATCTGAGTCTTTGCTGGTCTTATTGTAGGTTTTGTCATGCGCTGGCTCAAATGTAAGTGAAGAATCCAAGCAAATGCCACAATCATGAAGCACAGCCCTCCCAGGGCACCAAAAGGAGAGATGAGGAACAAATAAGGACAACACAAACGCCACAATTATGAAACTCAGAGCTGTGGAAATATCATGCCCGACTTGCCCACTGACATTGATCGTTACTGCCCTTGACCTAGTTTTCATGCTTGGCTCAACAATGTTTAGTCTGTGCATTTAACTCCGTTCCTTGAACACCACCAGCAGTTGCGACATAGCCATTCGGTCAAGTTCTTGTATTCATAGGGCATAGTTTTTACAAACACTTACATTCTTGAACTAATCAGTTTGTTGGGCACCGGCTGCTTTTATACGAGCCATGCAACGTGAAAAAAGGCATAGATCAGCTTGCACATTTGTAGTCTAACTTTGGCCTTAGCTGTATGCTTACAGAATCAATGGACTGCAAGGGTCCTAGACTACAGATATTGAGTAAATGAATCTGCATATTATGCAAGACAATTTTTGATTGATGTAGGTCTGACATATATTGTAGACTATTTAGACTGATGAGGTACTTCATGCCTTCGGTGTGCATGCTTAGACCAGACTGTAAACTTGAACAGTCTGCTTTGTGGCATGTGCAGTCCACCAAGAAATATTTGGAATTGTATGCTTTAAAAGAGCAGTGTGCTTGTGCCTTACAATTTTTTCTCAACAGATGATAAAAAAAAAAAAACAAAAAAAAACTTGCACTAAATAAATACCTAATTTCTTCATAAAATATGTAGGTTATTATGAAATTGTTATAAGAATGAGATTAATACATATTAATCTAGTACTATCAGTGTGTTATCCCCAGACTGCCATACTGGTCTCTCGTTAAGGTCTTGATTACTAGTTAAGCAGCATTTTTATACCATAAATGCCAATTTATGACAAGATCCATCCATGAAACAATCATCCATCTTTCCCTCTAGAGGGAAGGCAACTTAGGAAACCTGAGCCGGCCTCGTTGGCTCAGTTGGATGCGCCATCCGACTGAAGACCAGGAGGTCGCGGGTTCAACCCCCGCCGAGGTCGGCAACATTCTTTCGTGGAGATTGATCATGATATATTTTCTACGGTCATTCTCTCCCTTCCGCTGATTCAAGAAGGGCAGTTGTCAGTTTCTGGCAAAAGAATGTGCACAATACTGGTTAACCGCTTAGAGGACTAAGCCTGCCCAGTAACGTGTGGTTAGGTAAACTGACCGCGCTCGACATGACCCCATTGGGTTGACTGGGCCGTAAAACCTCAACACAAACAAACAAACTTAGGAAACCTTTTACTCTTTCTTAAAAGTTTGATGTTTTTATCTTGACTGGCGTTTTTCTTCTTTCATACAAAGTACAGTTGATTCTCGTTATCTCGAATTCCAAGGGTCTCTTTTAAATACTTCCGAGATATCCGTACCTCGACATATCAGAGTTGCGGATTTGAGGAAAACAGTTGATCGAACAACCACATTTAAGAATTGAATATATACTTTGCCTCCTGAAGTTACAGATATATTGAAAATATTGTGGAAAAGAGGAGAAATTGCTCCCCTCTTTTCCACAATATTTTGTTATCTGTTGTTAGATTTCTATGTTAAAACAGGGACCAAATTTTCACTTTGAGATAAGCGGTTATTCGAGAAGCGAGGTCGAGATAATGAGAGTCAACTGTATTGAAAAATCAGCAATCTTTTATACATCAACCATCTTTTTAGACTGCCACTCTAATGAATTGACTACTGCTACATTACACCAATACATTTATCAAATTTCTTCCAGTTTTCTTCATTACTCAAACTGGTCTGAGTGGCTCAGTAGTGAGCGCAAATTTTCAGATAAGAGGTTGTGGGTTCAATCTACAACTGGGTCATACTTAAGACATTCTAAAATTGGTAGTCAAACCGCTTTATACCGACACTTGATACAATGACAAAATTAATTATTATGATAATCTGACTGGTACGAAACCTTTGCTCAAGATATTATGATGATCTGACTAGTACGAAACCTTCACTCAAGAGGTGACAATTACTTATAAATTATGAAAGAATATTGTATTAAATACTTCAATAGATATATAATTTGGATATTTGTTAGAATTGCCTCAATGAGGCAATTCTAACAAATATCCAAAACATATGGTCTATGAGGAAATGAAAATAAAACAAGCCATTTGTTACATATCATTCAGCTGCATTTAAGGATTCTATACAACAACATATTCATTTTAACGGCAACATTTTGGGGAACAAATGCTATTGTGTAAAAAGGGTTCCCTGTACCAGCTGCTCTTTCTCTAGGTGCTCTACATTTATAAGAAAAACTAGGATTGGTTGCATGTTTATGTGTCTGGGATATAATAATGCAGTGAGGCAGCAATATAAAAGGGCATCTGTTCCTAATGTTACAACCAGACACTGTCATAACTTGAGTGAAAGACTGTTGACAGTGATGTAAAATTTTAGCTCAACTCCATTATTCAATCTGGTTGTATTTCAACAAACCATCCAACATTTGGCTGACCAAATTGATCTGTCACTTTGATCTTTTTATTATAATATTCATAAGTATACATTTACTATATAAATAGGTATTACCTGTAAAAGTGAGCAACAAGCTATCTCACACGGTATGCAGGATTTTCTGATGTCATGCCTAAATTGTATAGAGGATATATCTTTCTGTATATTAAATGTAAATGTCAAAGTGACAGGTCAACTTGGTCAATCTATATATTAAATCAATAATAAGCTGAAAAACATAGCAATTTTTTCCATTATTATTTTTTTATCTCATGACTGAAATAAATAGAACATGCATATTTCACTTAATTTCTTATTCTTTTTTTCCTTCCATATATTGAATAGTTGTTTTTCAACAAGTTTCTGTCACGGAAAGAACAAGATGCTTATGTGGGCCTAACTGCTCACCTTAGCATATGCACTCTAGCTGACAAGTGCTGAATATAGCCATTTGGCTGTTATGGTGTGTTTAAGCCAGGGGAAATCTCAACATTATGTGTTAATTATGGAATTCAAGTGCACCATAGTGTTTACTCTTTGAGTTACAATGAATTTAGGATTAATTCTGAACATTTAGTAGTCTGTAGGATTTCATACTGTAGGAAGTGCATTATGACGTAGACATGAAAACGCATTCTGATATGCATCCTACTGTCATTACTAGAAACAGGGGTGAGAATAGTCACTAATAATCAATCCTGAAATCTAAAAATTCAGTCCAAAAACTCCTAATATTTTTCTTATTTCCCAATAAAAACGTATGTTGTGGGTACTCATTAGAAGCGCCTCGAGGAGGCGCTTCTAATGAGCACCCACAACATATGTTTTTATTGAGAAATAAGAAAATTATTATGTGGATACTCCCTCTTACCTGGTGCTGTCCAACTACTAATTAGTTTAATAATTAGTTTTTGAAGTTATTTAAGACATATAAATTCAAACCAATAAAACTACTTTTGACATAAAAGGATGGCCTTGTGAACGAGTGTAAAAGCAAAATTTAATGCTTAAAATGAAAGTTCTCAATCCGGAAATCTGGATTAATCCTGAAGTCTCCCATCCCTGTAGAAATGTATACATACTGAGTCATAGTTATGAAGATGTACTTTAATCATCCTATCATAAATCTATAACCTTTAGGTTTCCATGGCAATCATTCAAACTGGCACAAACAACAGAAACATGGTAGAGACCAACTCATGGATTATTACAGCCAAGTTTGGCTGAAATCACTTCAGTGCTTTTGGTGATGTCATTCAAAGAGTTCCTATTTTAAAATAACTAATACCATGACAACTAATGGGCCTAAAAACATAAACTTGTTACAGGCTCACACAAAGAATATTCAGCCAAAGTTAAAAATCAAGTATCCATCAATTATGAAGATGTCTTCTTTTAACCATTTTTCCATTTTCAGTTTCATTTTCATTTAATCTGGTTCCAAATACATGTATAAGGCTACAGGACTTTTCCACTGCATGGCAATCAGTGATATTACCTGATTGTCACAAAAAGCATAAATTTGGTAGAAAGCCAAACAAGGATCATTACTGCCATGTTAAATTTAGCTATCATTTGTTCAGTTCTTGTTCAGGTTATTTAAAAAATCCTATTTTAAAACTACTATATTGCAAAGTAAAACAGAAATTGGGCATGAAAAATATAATCTTGGTAAAGTAACAAACAAAATATATTAGTGTTAAGTTTAACTTCAAGCCACTAAATCTGTCCTCTTATTTAACCATTTTGTCATTACAAGTCTAGACATTTCATATTGCTATGGCAACCAAGCAAAACGGCCGGTCAGTACAAGTACTGACTTGAATTTCCCTTACCCAAGCAATATATCTACCAGATTAGGTTCAAATCACTTCAATGGTTTCAGAAATGTTGTTTAATAAAAGCACCACAAGCATAATACCCCATGAGTTTGGTGACAAGCCATCAACATTTACTCTACAAGTTATTGCTCGAAAACCAACAAAAATATGGGCATGTCTCGGGCAGATAACTCCATAACCTCATAAACTGTCGAACTTTGCCCATTAGCAATCCCAAACCAGATCTCCACAATATCAATGCACATACCAAGTTTGACAGAAATCCATTGATATTTACTCAAGTTATCGTCCGGAAACGAAAATATGGGCATGTCTCGGGCAGATAACAGACGTATGACAGACGGACGGACACACAGACAACCAACCTGAAGCCATACTAGCCCATCAATATCGTGTGGCGGGGTATAAAAATGGATGCCTGGACAAAGGACAAAAAGTGATTATTACAGTTCATCCTGAGCTTCATCAGGTGCTCTAAAAATAAAAAAAGAAACATTTGTGTCATTATTTTAAATAATTTCACTGTGATTTAAATACACAAATAAAAAAGAAACATTACACATTCTCTGAAATAAAAATCATAGGTGTGTAAAATAAAACTTTGAATGTCATATAGGGACCTCTGCATTATACACAAATAGTGATAGCCCAGACTATTCTCTTTTCATCACTTAAAAAGACACTTTTGCATGGCATTTTATTATCAATGAAAATTTTGAGCTATGACGGGACAAAATCTAATCAGAAATTATCTGATGCAGAAAAATCAAGTTTAATGAAATAAAATCCATTGGGGGTATAAAATATGAAAATAAAATTCACATACACATTCCACATTTTGTTTCTTTATTACTTCAAGTACGATGTATTCAGCCGCTAAATGGTTTAAGAAATACAATAAAATCACAATTTAACCCTTCTCCTGCTGAATAAATTAAGATGTCAAACCCATTTTTAATTTTCAGCCAATCAGATTACTTGATTGGGATCGTTGCTATAAATTTACATACTTAATAGCAAACAGTGCAGATCCAGATCAGCTGGCTTCTTCAGAAGCCAACTGATCTCGATCTACACTGTTTGCAAAGGCAGGGTATATCTGGGTTCAGCAGGACAAGGGTTAAGCAGCCAGCTCCTGATGGTCTATGATTTATAGTGGATTATTATAGCCCGACTTTGAAAAAAAAATGGGTTATACTGGATTTGCTCTGTCAGGCATTCAAGAATTCTGAAACACTTTGCAGTGGATAGTTTGTAAAATCAACTCTCATACATCTTTGTACCAATTATTTTGAAACTGCAGATGTTTTCTACATGGAGTGAAGATGTTTTGTTCATGGAGTGAAGACATGCATGTGTTTTTTTTTTCAGGCTTTAACACTTGTCATGCTGAATAAATTAATATGCCACACCCACTTCTTATTTTCAGCCAATCAGATTACTTGATCCAGGCTGTTAATACAAATTCACTTACTGACTGCCAAACACTGCAGATCCAGATCTGTTGGCTTCAGAATCAGGACAAGGGTTAATTATCATTTTTTTCTAACTTTTTTTTTTTGCTTTGTTAACTTTAAAGGTCACCTTTTCCCCAAAAATGCTATTATATTTTATAGGAAGTGGGTACTTGGTTAAATCAACTCCACTTACATATTGCACCAATGTTTTAAAACTTTGCATTTGTTTTCTGCATGAAGATGTGCAAGTGTTTTTCCTATGCTTTTCTGATCATCTTTTTCTCACTTTTTCAGCTTTGTAAACTTTTAAGTTGTTTTTTTGGCTAAAATTCTATTAGACTATATAGACAATGGGTACTTTGTGAAATCAACTCCTCTTACAGCTTTGCATTGTTTGTTTGGAAACTGCAAGTGGTTGCTACATGGTATGAAGCTGTGCATGTGGTTTTGGTACAATCTTTCAATGATTTTTTCTCATTTTTTTTTCAGCTGTTCAGATAGTCAAATTTTAGCCTGAAAAGCGATGGTCAACTACAGACAGTTGGTATATTTTGTGAAATCGACTCCTCCTACATCTTCTCAATGGATTGAGGATATGCATTCGATTTTTATACAATTTTTTTTTCCCGTCACTTTTTTGACTGTTTGGATTTGAACCTGAAAATTCTATGTTCAACTATAGACAAAGAGTACTTTGAGAAATCAACTCCCCTTACACCTTTGCACTGATCATTTTGAAAGTTTTCAGATATATCCTACATGGAATGAAGATGTGCATCCACTTTTTGTTTAGTGTTATTTAAAAAAAAAAAAAAAATCTTAACCTATGTAAATTTGGATGTTTTTTTTGGCCTGAACTTTTTACACTTTTTTGTCTTTCTCCTTTGATAGCACTATAGCAGGGCTATAGTAAAATCCTCTGACAGCACTAATTAAATTTGTATACGTTACTGGCTTCTGCTAGATGTACAGTACTCTTTTTATTTTCTACGGAGTGAATTGCTTCTCTTTCAAGGTCATGGTATAAACCGATTTTAGTCTGGAGACCTCCAAAAGGTTAATTGGCAAACAGTGCAGACTTAGATCAGAGATGCTACAGAATGTGGCTCTGATCAAGGTCTACATTGTTTGCAAATAGTTTAGCCAGTTTTCTCTAGGAATATCTAAATCACATAGCCTGACATACCAAAACTGAAATTTGACTCGTCCAATAAATAGTGCAGGGAGTTTATTCAGTCTAAAATTGGTTATAGCAGTTTGCAGTGATGACCTTTTACAGGAGAATTTACTAAGATGAAAAAAAAAAATATCTCATGCAGTTACACTTTTTTTAAACAAGGGATAAAATTTTTGTCTTTTTTTTTGTGGTAAATTTAGGCTTCATAAAATATATTCAAATGGCAATATGACAAAAAGGGGTATCTTGAACAGGAAGAACTGCAAAAAAGTCTGTTCTAGAATTACAAAGAAGACTGTTCTATCTTCAGGGGACTCTTTTAATAGCATGATGGTCTGCTTAAAGGTAGACCTGCCCAATACTAGCAAATATCAGCAGTTCAAAATCAGAAGGAATATTTTCTTGAGACCTGATTGTATGTAATAGTTTGCTTTTGCAACTTGATTTTTTCTGGACAACATGATTTTGTGTGGATAACTAGTTTTATGCAATTGGACTTACAAGGCCGAGATCAGGTCTAAATCCTTGTTATATAGCATAGGCTAAACTAAAGTTCTAAACAAACAGTATATTATGCAAAACAACACTACTCTGCGATACATCAATAATCTAATGTACTTCATTCTTTCCTATGTGCCACCACTATTTGTATATGACAGAAGACCATCTTTGGTGCAAATCAAATAGCATTACATTTCTAAGATCTTCAATTAATGTGAAAATTAAAACAAGATTTTGTGTCATGCTATGTACCGGTACCTCATAGCTTGAAGTCCTAGAAAGTATAAAATAAAAACATATGAGCCAGTGCATGACAAAACCTACAATAATACCTGTATGACCAGCAAAGACAGATCAACCTGTACATCCACCCAATATGGCAAGGATTCTTGTTCATCCCTCTGTGGACAGCCTGAAGGCTGATCAGTCTTCGGTGATCGCATGTGGTGTTTTCTACAGTCTCCAGGCTATCCAAGGAAGGATGAACATGAACACCTGTTGTACTTGTCATACAAGTCTTATTATAGGCTTTGTTGAGTGCTGGCTCATATAGTATTTGAATGTCATTAATATTAAACTTTGCAGAACCTATTAAATAAGCAAAGCAATAAAATCCCTTTTCAAACTGCACAATGCAAACTTCTCAAGCCCAGACCATACATTGCACACAAATGATCTAATCAGAGCATACAAAGTCTACCTGTTAAAATTCCAGGTCCAAAAAATATCCAAATGAACTGCATATTCTTTCTAACTGATTGCCAGTATGCAATCTGGTCTGAGCATGTGCGCTTTGCTTTGCTCAAAAGTTGCCATAACAATACTGATATATGTTCATCTGTAATAAATATTCTGGCACATGCTTCAATGTAGTTTAATATAGCAGTTATACAAAAATCATTAAAATGATAATCTGTAAACGAAAAGAAAAGGAGAAAAAACAAATGCATATATATATATACCATGATCTATACTGTAAATACTCAGACAGACAGGTCCAAGTATATTTTACCGTATTTACAGTATGTATTTGGACAGACAGGCCTGACCAAACAGAGTAGACCCAAATGAGATGCCACAGAATGCGGAATCTACACTGTTTGCCACTCATCCAGCAGTATTTAGACACAACATCGGGTAGTACATTGTAATTGTTCGAAGTTTGGAACAAATATGGTAAGGAGTTGAGGTGTCCTGATACTTAAATTAAATACCGTATATAATATACCCAAATAAATCAAATTGCCTCAGAAGGGTCTACATAGTTTTCCATTATACATGTATAACAAAATTTTAGAAACCTTACAGGTAGTCAAATGGACATTCAAATTTTAATATTCAGTACCGTAATAACCCTAAATATTGGGACTGATAGGCCCTAAGCAAACAGTGTAGACACAGATCAAACACCGCACAATGCAGTGTCTGATCAGGGTCTACACTGTTTGCCACTCATCCAGCACTATTTTAGACACATTAACAGGTAGTAAAATAAGACTTGTTCAACTTTTAGGACGTATGGTAAGGAGATAAGGTGTCCCAATACTTTAATAGGGTAAATATGATAAACAGATGACGGAACTTAATACACCTGGTAGAATTACCAGGGAGGTAATTTTTATGACTTCCTGTTTGCTTTCCTCAGCATACCAAGCTTCTTATGAGAAGAGATCTACTCTTATAGGAAGGAATTTGTTTCCAAGAGGAGCGAAATCTTTCCTATTAGAGGTGACACTTTCTCAAAAGGGAAGCACGACAATTTGGAATGTGACCTCCCTTGAAATTTTATCTGCTCCTATTAAGTATGGTTAAGAATTAAAGAACTCAGATGGGTTGTTATAAAATAGTATTATCAGAGCATTAATACAATTGTGAAACTAAAATGAGCTCTGCTAGCTTTACTAGATGCACTTATACCTCAACCATACATCACCCTACATTTCTTAACCAAATATCATTGTGGGACTAATATCACTTGGTGAGCTATGACCGGATGACTTGCTGAATTCTGCAATGATATCAATATCACTCAGATTTCCCTCACTACTTGATGTGTCACTGGAACAGTTCTCAATGCTCTTCAAAACTCCAGTTATGTTACTGAATGTTGTGTAAAATTCATTTGGTTCATTATAATCAGTACACTCCAACAAATCAATGTCATCTATTAACCCAGTCATCATATCTTGATTTTGTAATTTAAAAGGATAGCCCAGCACATACATTCTGGATGTTTGTTGACCTGGAGACACTACCACAGTTTCACAATCTTCCCAGCTTGGTGTCCACTCTGCAACAGGTTCCCCATTGCCACATTTATTACCACAAAGCTCAATTTTGTCTAATGCTGCTTGATTTTCAATATCCACTGTGTTTCTTTTAGTGTGCTTTTTGGATTTCTTCTTTGCACTCGGACTGTTTGAATTGAAGAGAGCCGATGTTTGTGGTACCGGGCTAGTAATGGGAGTACCAAGTTGTAATTCAGTTCCAATGTCATTGGAACTTTCCAATGAAGAATATAGTGGACTGCTGAGAGAAGGACTCAGTATTGTGTTTGAGGAACTCCCCAGCTCCAGTATGTCTAAGTTGCTAGACTCTTGGTTTGGCACACAACAAAATTCTGAAAGTACAATAAGAGAAGTATGATAGTATGAAATTAAAACAGTACCTTACCACATATTATCATAAAATGACACTGTTATTCAGTGGCGTAATGTCATGTCATAAAAATTGTATGACCACACATTACATAATACTTTGACGACGCTCATGTCAACCGTGCATTTTCTGTTGAACAATTGTCAACTTCAAAGGCAATAAAATCCAATTTAAAATGGCCATATGATAAACAGAATCTTACACTCATGGTTATTTCATATGAAATTTATGAAACTCGCCAAAGCGTGTTTCATAAACTTCAAATGATATGACCATGAGTGTAAGATCCTTCATTTATGCAAACTGGGGAGATGTAGATCAGCCTGCATTCATGTCATTGCTGTAGTTATTGCACTTCATTTTCAACATAGTTCATATTTCGCTTATTTCTCCATATCAATGTATGTCTTGGGCACTCAATAAAAGCATCTTGCCAAGGTACTACCGAGTAACTACATTTTTTTTGTGGAGAAACAAAAAAAACTTGATCAATTGTGTTGATACAAATTCACATACTGAAGGACAAAAAGTGTAGATCCAGATCAGTTGGCTTCTAAAGAAGCCAAATGACCTGGATCTGCACTGTTTGCAAAGGCTGGGCATACCCTGGCCCAGATCCAGGATCAGCATGACCAGGATTAAAGCTTGCATAATTATAACTTAAGACAGAGTTTGTCAAGAGGCAGCTTCAATACGGCCAATAAAATTATGTGCATGTTTCAGGTTACATGGAATTTCAAATAGGGATGGTAGGTTGGAAAACTTTCGTTTGTTAAAAGTTTTTATATGGGGTCAATAGGAAAACAATATGGCCAAACACCCTCAAAAAAACTTTAGGGTCGGTGGTGAAAAATTACCGGTAGCCTTGGTCGAGTATTAAACCTGAAACATGTTTTTTATTTTACGCCAAAGTGTCATAAAAAATAAAATTAAACCAAGAAACATGGAAATTCTATGAAAACCAGGGTTTTTTTTTTTTTTTTTTTTTTTTTTTAATATAGACTGTGACTACAAGAAAAGGAGATAACTGGAAATGTAAGAAATATAAAGAACTTTGTTGAAGTTGCACCTGCATACTAGCATATGAAAACAATCACCAGAAGATTAAGAGTTGTCATCATTGATTAGCTCAGTGAGAGTTATCATTCTTGTATGTGACATCAGTGCTCTTGATAAGGATTTGATGCAAAGCGTATTTTACCCCGGTTTTAAGGTCAACGCTTACATGCCCATTTGCAATGCTTAATTCTCAAAGCAAAGTGTAGCATACAATCCTAACTTTGTCAGAGAAAATAAAGCTTGGCATTTGATGTGAATTGTCTGCCTAGCAGACAATTCACATCAAATGCCAAGCTTTATTTTCTCTGAAAAAAAAACAACAACAAAAAAAACAAGAAATGTATTTGTCATTAGTGCTTTAAGGGTTAAACCCTTTCTGATCTATTGTACTGCTACTGCTCACAAAAGAATCAATGTGAGGGAAATTGCTTTTTTATTTAGAAGCTGTAAAGTTGACTGATAAAAGTATCCCCTAAATTTGATTTCAATGCTGAAACACAAAATTTCATTGTATAGTTTTACCCCCTGAACTTCAATTTCAATGCTGATTTTTAAAACATCAATGCTGAAGTACTCTTTATTCACTCTTATCTAGAGCTCTGTGACATTGTGCCTCACCCTATTCTACAATCCTACCAAGTGTCAAAAGAATCTGAAAATGGCTTCCAAGTTATAGACTGAAAACAAATATATATAAATGGTGTTTTAAAGTTGTAGAGCAGATAAGTTATAGATAAACCATGGTTATTGTCGAGGTTTTGGGTATACAGTAAATTATACCATAGTTTGGTGACCTTTCACTGTCTGACCCCAAACGAGGCTGAGGCACTTCTAATGAGTACTCACAACATGTTTTCCTGGAGAAATAAGAAAAATATCAGTACATTGTACTTTTTGATTGAAAAAAGCGCCTTAACTAGTGCTATGAGATGGACAGACAGACAAGATGATGACATGATTTTTGACAGGCATATAAAAAGCTGACACCCATTCACCTCACCCGGTCCCGACATTCATCAAATTGTGCTGGAAAAAAAATGACTAAAATGCTTACCTTCACTGAGCCAGTCAGGTGCACATGTTGCCAATATTGGGTCTGGCTCTTTCACTGGTGAGGGGATATGATTTTCAACATCAATTTCATCACTGCTGTTCTGAGAGAGGTAACTGTCATTTATATGAGTACCAAAGTCCTGCGCCATTGCAAGTATAGCCTGTGAAATAGGAAGTTTTATACAATTACAGAAAGGGAAACATCTTCATGCTTTTTTATCCTTCAGTAAACCAATAATTTTTTGTTTGACATGGTAAACGGAGGATACCTGAATTCTGTATTTACATTTCAATTCAAACTAAAAATATCTGTAGAACTAGAAATGTGTCCAAAGGACACAGATGCCCCTGCCTGAAAAACTTAAATGCAAATTTCTAACACCTGAAAAACTTAAACGCATTTTGCTCGTGAACACGCACATGACATTACTGAACAAACTACACTTACCTTCTGAATCTCAATATTTTATGTGATGACAGAATTAGACAGAAGAATAGCTGTTCAAAAAAATTTAAGCAATCTGCTAAAAACGTTGACTGTTGTCATAATAGGGCTTGTATGGAGACAGCAGCCTTTGCTCAGGGTAATTATCAAAAACAGTGCTATATTGCCATAGTCTAATTCACTGTTTTTTTTTTGGTTGATTGTGTTTGGGTTTAATGACACGTCAACCCTTGAGAAAGGGAGAAAAGAGAAAAGACAGTAGAAGAGATGAAAGATAGGAACAGGGAAGAAAGAGGAACAGGAATGAAAATGAAGAAACAGAAGAAATAAAAACATTCCTCTCTACCCTTAACTGCTACAAGGATAGCAGGCCTTGCCCAACTGTAAACCAATATCATTTGGATGCCCCGGTGAAGGAAGATACACAACACCTTCGCACCACCCGATCACCACCCCCCTCCCCCCCCCACACACACCCCACCCCTGTTTTTTGTGGACATATATTCAGAGTCTTGCACAAAAATGGAACAGTGTTTAGTAATAATGTCATAAACAAAAGAAAAAACAGCTTATAAACAAAAGAAAAAATTATATTTTGAATAAATTTAGTTATATCTTCATAGTTTTCTCTTGAAAACAAAGTCCTTCCTTTTAGAGTAGTTTTCTAGTCAGAAAATCAGCAAACTTCTTTTGATGGCATTTTTTGTTGAATTCCATTTTTTGTTATTTTCAGAATAGCCTAACACTGATGACATCATATGTGGACAATGACATAAATATGCAATTATTTGGAAATAGTTTATTAGTACATTGTAATGTACAAAAACAAATATAGAAAACAATTAACATATTGGATTGGAAATACTTTATTAGTATAATAATACAAAAACAAATACAGACAACATTTTTTATTTTTTATTTATTTATTTTTTTTTAATTTTATATACAGTATCAAGTATATCTAGCATATTACCAACTAGTAGAAGTATTTTCAAAGACAACAGATGCTTCCCCTCTCCCCCTCTCCACACCCCCACCATGAATTTTCAGTTTTTCTACCGCTGTGAAAATTAGGTCAAAGCCACCAAAATCTAATCAATTCTTTGGTATGTTCCAATTATATAGCCATGAAAATTTGGTAAGAATCTAACCACTGGCTCAGAAGATATTCTGCAGACAAGAAAGTGTCAAGCTAACACCAATGGGATCCGCACCAAAATCAATATCTCCCCCTCCTCGTCTAGGGAGAATTTGTGTGGAATAAAACACATTATTCAGTGACATCTGTATCATTTTGCTATATGAAAAGTAAGTATCAACCTGTAATAGGACTCTAAATTGTAAATAGATTCATTACTTGTGTAGATAATGAATTTAATCAGAATGAGACATAAACCTACAGTATTTTCCTCTGTCATCTGGTCATCCTGCAAGAATGTGCCAACTTTCTTATGTGTGGTGTCCTGAATAGCAAAGCTGTCTAGCAGCATCTGCTCTTCAGATCCTGGAAGATATTAAACAAGTGTTGTATTTATTCAGACAGACCAGTCTGTGCAAACAGTTTAGACAAGATCAAATTGCTCATAAAGGTAGAACTGATCAGAGTCTACACAGTTTGCCCAGGCTTTCAAGTGCCTTCAAATAAAAAAGTAGGATAAAGTAGGGCTCAAAATTTTGAAAAAGTAGGGCAAAAGTAGGAATTTCAACAATGAAAAATAGGGATAGTAGTAAGACTGGCTAATCAGAGCTGAAGAAATAATCGATTATCAGTCATGTCATTGTGATCGATAATCGATTAGTAATCATTGAAGATTTGGTCATAATCTTACCTGTCTACCTGAGCATGACATTTACCATATGTTATACTTTACTCATATGTATTTGGTCAGAAAGGCCTGGGCAAACAGTGAAGACCCAGATGAGACACCACAAATGCGGCATCTCATCAGGGTCTTCACTGTTTGCCACTCACTCAGCTATTTTTAGATGCAGCATTTGGTATTAAATCGTACTTATTCAAATTTTAGATAAATTATGGTAAGGAGTTAGGGTGTTTGAATACTAGGGGTAAATACGCCAAAGTAACAGACACAGAAATAAAATGATCGATTATCAGCAAATCTGTAACGATAATCGTTTTTGTGGTATTTATTGATAAATTAATCGATTATCACATTAATTGTACCAGCCTTAGATAGTAGGCATATTCTAAGTGTTGTTTGACTTAGAAAAAGATATCATAAGAAAATGGTGTTTTCTCTGAACAATAACACTGCATAAGCATGAAAAGGAAATGCCATTTAATAAATGTTCCAAAAAAGGAGTTACAACTGAAGTAAAAATATTTTACAAACTTTTGCACTGCGGCTGCTCAGAGTAAATTAATTGATCTGATTTTTAGAAACTCCAAGTGAGCGAAGTGAGCAAGGAAAAAAAAAATACAATTTTTTGTCATTTCAAATATTTTTTGACTAAAAATTAGGGATAATAAGGCATTTTCAGAAAAAAAACAACAACAAAAAACAGCCTTTTCATTAAGATTTGAAGTAGGAGGCTAAAATCTGAAAGTAGAGGGCAGATGCTATAGAGATTTGTAAAAGATCATTCAGAAAGGCTTAAAAGTAGAAGCTATGCCGGCAGAGTAGAAGGCAATTTAGCCTCCTGCCTCCTCTTAATGTAAAGGCTGAAAAAGTAGGGAAAAGTAGGGAGCACAAAAAAAGTAGGGAAAAGTAGGGGACACTTGACAGCCTGTTTGCCATTCCAGATCCTTTTTGGACATATCTTAAGGTAGTCAACTGGACTTGCTCTGATTACTGACTTTTTGTTCTTTAAAATACAGTCAAACCTGTGTTAAGCAAGCACCTATGGGAAAGCCAAAAACTGGTTGCTTAAGACAGGTGCTTCTTTAATACAAGTAGAGGTCCACTTCTTTGCCTTTAGTGGGATCTGAAATAGTGGCCTTTAAAGGCAGGTGATTGCTTAATACAGGTGCCTTTGACTGTACTTTGATTTCCATTCTTTTATATGTTCCTTGTTTCCAAGGCCAACTTTAATTAGATTTATTTGACATCACAATAGCTGGTGTTAATTTTAAGTGCCGTTTGACCCCATGTACTTTGTTGTGATACAGTTTATATTTTTATTTTCCTTGGCATCACTAGGCCAAGTCTGGCATCTTGAAAAATTGAGTACTATTTAAGCTAGTGCTTTGGGAGTGTGGGGATGGGGGGAGGGATGTGCAGCCCTGTAAACTAATTGCCATCATATGAAAGGTCTCAATAAAACAGACACTCCAATTTTCATTATTTTATGTGTTTTTTTGTTTTCTGGGGCAACCTTTATAGGTTTTAATTGTTCAAATGCTAGTATAAGAACTGTAAGGAGTTTGTGTCACCAAATGTTTAGGATCATAACTGCATTTGTCCTAAAGTACTCTGACAACTCAACTCCTTACTATACTTGTTTAAAGCTTGAAAAAGTACATGATGCTGTGTCAAAAAATTGCTGGATGAGTGGCAAATAGTGTAGACCCTGATGAGATGCCGCTTTCTACACTGTTTGCTCAGGCCTGTTTGTCTGAATACATACGGTAAATACGGTACTGCACAGCAGATAATCGCTAAAGCCAGACAGGATGTTTCATTTCATTAAAACGTGATTTTGTAAACAAAAAGTATTGAGTTTACAATAAATCTTGTTTTTATAAACATACCAAATTCACTCAAGTACAGCAATCTTCTTTTCATGTTGCGGGGTGGAGTGGGGGCAGGAGCTTAAGTTAATTTTGTTGTTGTTTGTTGTTTTTTAAGGAGAAAAAAATCAAGGACCAAACATTATTATTTTACACCAAAAACTCCTCACCATACTTGTCCTAAAATCTGAACATTTTACTACACAACAAACTTTTTATAACACTATTGTTGGGGTCCATAGCATAAACCGTGTTAGTTAACCGTGTTATATCCAAACAAAAATGTAAATTGAAAAATGACTATTTATGGTCATTTTTCAATATAATCTATACATTTTTGGGATCCATCTTTGAACCGTGTTATATCCAAAACCGTGTTATAACGAGCCATGTTATAAAGAGGTTGTAATGTACGTAAACTTACATATCTAAAAAGCTGCTGTATAAGTGGTAATCAGCACAGACTTAGATCATAGGCCACATTCTGCAGGATCTGATTACATGCTACATTCTGATCTGGGTCTACACTGTTTGCACAGGCCTGTCTGCACCAATATTAAGGGTTGTCACAGTACATCATATTATTAAGGTCAGAATCATAGGTCTTGATAAGATGCCTTTTTCAATCAAAAAGGATTGATATTTTTCTTAGTTCTCCACAAAAACATATGTTATGAGTACTCATTAGAAGCGCCTCGGTGAGGCGCTTCTAATTAGTACTCACAACATATTTTCATGGAGAAATAAGAAAAAATATTTACCTGATACCCATGCTTATCGAGACCTATGGGTCTGTGCTCTTCACTCTATACAATTTTTTTTTGAAGAGTATCATTCATTGTGTGTATGATGTATATGCGTACAGCCTATTAATCTGGCTGCGATTTAGTTAGAATGTCAAAGACCCTTTTCAAAAAGACATGACTGCATGCTTACCTTTTTTTTTTTAATTTTCATAGCCGTAAGAGATGTACCTGTACAAATATATGCTATTTCTCTATTTGTCACATACAGATAAAATCTGTCATTATGACAAATCCAATGAAACTATGAAACTTAATTACATGTAATTGTAGAAAAAAATAAGGAAAATGCTATTGTTTGGTTGATGAAATCACAAATAAAAGTGTTACTACAGAGCTCTAGGTAAGAGGAATTTTTTTTATTGCTCTAATAAGTATCCACAGCATATACGTTGTTGTTTTTGTGGAGAAATCAGAAAAATATCAATAGAATTTTTTTTATTATTTTTGGTTGCAAAGCTTGATCAAGAGCTTTAATTATTACAATTAATGATGTTTTTACCTATAACAGCACAGCTGTCTGGTGGCATCGTCCATTCTTTAGGACTGCTTTTGTGATTGATAGTCCAGTAGCAACCCTTACAGCTGATGTAACTAAGATCAAAGCGGATCTTACGAAACCATTTCTGATATAAGGCATGTCGAATTGAGCTCTGAAAAGAAAACAAACATCTAAGCTACATGCAAAATGAGCATATCATCAGTAGTTCTTTAACAAAACCATTATAGACCCTGCACAATATGCCACCACTGTAGGTAAGAAGTATGTAACCTTTATTCTGCTATATATCTGTGAAATTTCTACCTAATATCATGTCAATGCCAAAAGGTCCTGTTTTCATGCATCAAGGGTAGATAAATCAAGAAATGGTAAACCAGTCCTTGGCCACTATATATATATACTAGCACTAAGTCCTCTATATATCTATGGTTTCATCCAAATATTCTTTACTATAAAGGAGTATAGGCTGACATCCATTTTCAGATATATCAAAGCGCAGCAAGAGTACCATTTTTACCCAAAGTAGTGGCACACCTTAGCTATCTACCATACTAATCCTAAAATTTGAAATAGTCCATTCTGCTACCCGTTGCTGTATCTAAAATACTGCTATATATACGGCAAACAGTGTAGACCCTAAACAGATGCCATAGAATGTGGTGTCCGATCTGGGTCTACTTTGTTTGCAAAGACCTATCTGTCCCAATACTTAGGGTTATTATGGTAATTGTCCTTTGCCATAATATGCAGCCCCAGATATTGGAGCCTCAGGTACTGCAAATGTATATATTTTTTCCAGATATTCTGTATAGTAAAGCCCGGAAGATTAGATCTAGATGACAAAAACCTTTTCTCAATTGTTTGTACTTGTATTGCATACAAGTTCAAGGGTGGAAAACAGCAATAAACAAATAAACTGATTTTTTTTTTTTTTTTTTTTTTGCTTCAGATCCATCCATGAGTTTGCAGTAGATACCTCAGAGCCCTTAACCTACCCCAACCCGAAGTTTCAAAAAATAAACTTTCAACTGTGATTTTTATATAGATTTTTTGTTCATGATTTTGTAATGTATGGCCATTGGACAATGACATTTTACAACTCAAGAAGTGGAAGGCAGGGAAGTGGGAGAAGGGGAGTAAAATTTTGATTGTAACTGGAGGGTCCTGCTACTTCATCACATGTTGTAAATGTCTTCCATTATCATTTAATGCATTTTAAAGAAACTAACTTCCAACAGAAATGTATAGCCATGCCATAAAAAGGTCAAAGATCAGCCTAGGATCAACATCTGAACAAACATGGCCTGTATACCCCATATCCTCACTGCTCTATAGTATAGTCTATACCAAGATTCAGCTGGTTTTGGAAAGGAATTTTTTGAATGGTTTTACCTAACAATATATGGGCAAGACTGTGGTATTAATACCATGCCTGATGGCCAATGTCCCATTTCCTTGAGGACAAGTAGGAAATTTTAATTTACTTGTCCTGAGACAAGGACTTCATCGCTCTAGCTAAGAGAAGTATTCCAATTATGAGACATATTTTTCTGTCTTCTCAAAGAAAACATGTGGGTACTCACTGGAAGTGCCTCACCGAGGCACATCTAAGCTAGGAGTATACCCTAAACATTTTCAGGCAAGTAAATTGTGGTTAGACAAGTGGATTTTGACCATTTATTTGTCCATGGACAAGAAATAAAATCTAATAATTCCACAAGCCTGTATATGGGCATGGTGAACATCTTAGTTATAGGACCAGGAACATTTGAACAAACTGTCAACTCCCCACTTCAATTTGGTGAAGACTGGCACTGCTGTTTCAGTGTTTCTGAGAAGTTATTTAAGAGTTCATGATTTTCTACCTACATGTATATATACAGCCCAGGGGCACAAACTGACATTGTCACAACCCCTGGGAAAAAAGTTTGATCATAACTGCAGGGTCTTTGCAATATTTTCACATAGAAATGTATAGTTAAGCAAATCTGACATTGCCTTAACATGTTTAAAGGTAAATTCTGATCTATAGCTTTGAACAAACTTGGTAGATCTACCATCCTTAGTCAGGGATAAAGACTAACAATTTTGACTCAGGGGCTGACTGCGAAAATTGAATATTCAACATAAGGGTCCAATTTAGGGGTATAGGTATTTTCTCCAAAGTTAGGGGCCTAGACCAAAATTTAGGAGCCAACTGGGCCCCAGTTAGTCTTTTTCCCTGTTTAGTCATGTGCTCTATGCCAAGATTCAGCCTCAAAGCTTCCGTGATTCTAAACTTTTATCATGTCATCACCTTATCATCATCCTAAAATGAGTGAAATAGTATTGAAGGGGCATTAAAATATACAGATGTCAAAATGCAATCTACAGCTGAAATGACAAAAAAGAAAAGAAAAGCTACTTAAGACAGAAAATATTACCCTCCAGCTGTTGATTGCTCCTCTCTCCATGTAACGGAAGTATGGATACCTGTTCCTGGAATAAACAGTCAAACTAAACTATTAAAACTGTACAAATGAATAACCTAAGGGGATAACTTTTAGGGGAAACTGATATATTTTCAAGTGGAGATAACTCACAACTGTTATTGTCCACTTTTGAAAAGTGGTCTACTCTATAAGGGAAGACTTTGCTCCCTCTGGGGCTTGGCTTATAGTAAAACAAAAAGGAAGTCATAGAAGTTGTCTCTCTTGGCAGAAATGTCAAAAAAATCTAGCAATTTTATTATTTCCCTTTAATAAAACAAAAATATTTAATACACCATAAGGACAAATCAGTTGTGGTTATTATCATATTTACCACCTTTTGAAGAACAGAGAAGCAAAACACTAATGCTCTGCACGCTGGATAAAAATGACAGCAGATGACAATTTGAAATATTTTTCTTATTTTTCCCAGAAAACAGGCTTTGAAATTTCATGCAAATTACCTCCATAAGGAGACAACTTGCATGAAATGTCAAAACCTATTTTCTGGAGAAAAAAATAAGAAAATGTTGTCAATTCTTTGTCTTCTGCCTTTAACAGACCAGAGAGTGTTAAAAGTTATTATTTAAAATTAAACTGACATGTACATTGTTTTACATTGCTCTTGCATGTTTAATTCTCTTCTCTCCTAATGATTACATTTTAAGGTTTCAACTTTCAAAATGGTTACATTTAAAGGTTTTAACTTTTAAGTACCAAAAAATTCTGTCAAACAATTATATATTATATCTCATATTTGGATCATTTTTTAAGGCAGTACTGAAATGTTTGTAGTTTTTGAGCTTGTTTGTATTTTTAGAGTATGACCAAGCAAAAACTGAAAGCCACACATATTATCACATATTACATCTGCAACAGTTTCTGACACTTAAGGTCTGTTAAGTGGCGGACAGATTGTAAAGGTGGCCTGAAAACTTACTGTAAATATATATAAATTTGTTGAACTTGCAATAACCCATCAGGACTGCCATCTACTGCCTGGGCTACCAACTCAACTAGCTTGTTTGGTGGCTTTATTAATCTTGTACCTGGAAAATAAAACCATCTGAAATTATACTTAGTTATGTTCATAGCCCTAGATAAAAGGAGTATCCATGTCGTATATGTTGTGGGGACTCATTAGAAGTGACTCGCTGAGGTGCTTCTAATGAGTACCCACAACATATGTTTTAATGGAGAAATGAGATAAAACTATTATTTTTTTCAGTTGAAATGTTTCTTATCTGGAGCTATGTGTATTTCTGTTATGAATTATAATAAATAAAAAAAAAAAAAAGAGCTGTATCAAGCAAACCTGCTTTAATTACTTAATATTGTGTCAATTAGAAATTACATTAACCCTTGTCCTGCTGAATAAATTAAGATGCCAAACCCTCGATGAAACCCACATCTAATTTTCAGCCAATCAGATTACTTGATCCAAGAGTTTGATACAAATATACACATTTAATGACAAACAGTGCAGATCCAGATGCAGAAGCCAACTGATCTGGATCTACACTGTTTGCAAAAACAGGGTATATCCGGGCTCAGCAGGACTCAGGTTAATATCTATTACTGGTGAAATTTTAAATCTGGATTTTTTTTTAATAAATGTACAATGTACCTAGTTTGGGATGTCATTTTTCTTAGATATTATGCCCAATTATTATACTATGACTGGTTTGAAAACAGTGGTATGATAGCCATATCTCTCTTCGTTTATTCATCTGGGCATAGCTGTAAATTTATACTGGGCTTCAAATGAGAAATAGCCTGTTAGCACAGTAATTAATCTGAATGACATTTCTTTCTGCAATGTTAAATGTAACTTATGAATTATGGTAATAAAGTGAATTTTTATTCTACACAAAAATAATATAACGTTATATATCAAGACATTTCGTATCAGCCCAGTTACAGGGCCAAGGTCTGCTGTATTAGCCCGAGGCCAAAGGCCAAGGGTCAATACAGCAGAGAACCTGTCACTGGGCAAACAACAACACAAAATATTTTGATAAATGACAATTTTATTAAGTAACTTTTAAAACGTCTTGCTATTTAAAGGGAAGATTATCATAATAAATAAAATTTTTCATAGCAGCTATTTGGCTAAGTCCATACCATGTCTTCCATCCTCTTAATATGACTGAAATTCGTTGAAAATGACGTAAAACTTGGTAAAACCGCATAATATCCATCCCAATAGCAAACTCCGCCAATATGGGCCAATATGGAGAAAGTCGGCTAATACAGAAAAAAACTAAGCCAATACAGAAAAAACTGGGCCAATATGACTTGTACTGGCTCAGTTTTTCTGGACTTAATTTGGCTGAGTTTGTCATTCCTAAGATGCAGACTGATTTGGCGATATAGATACTACATTAAGGTAGTTAATTAGTAAAACATAATATGAGTTGCAGAGAATGACTTTTTTATAATTTATTCATTTGTTTTGTTGAAAAAATATACTACCGGTATTTGCACAAAGTGGCAAGTGCTTTAACCAGTTTGGCTGTGTAAAACCAGATATCAGCCAATGAAAAGATTGATTGTGCTGGGGTTTAACGACACGTCAACCCTTGAGGGTCTTTTTGTGTCGTCTCCCAGAGAAAGGGAGAAAAGAGATAGAAGAGACAGTAGAGGAGATGAAAAAGAGGGACAGAGAAGAAAGAGGAACAGGAATGAAAGTGAAGAAATGTCCAATCCGAATACAATTATCCATTAGAATACAATACATATACATATTTTTGGTTTTACTTAAATATTTAACTTTAGTTATTGGTTTCATTTACGGCTTCTCTTACAGCTGAATTTAAATAATACAAAATTTTCAGCGAGAAAATCTTATGTGAACATTTCAAATTTAATATTCTAAAACAATAATTTTGAGAAAAATGGCTAGTTAACGGAAGCATTTGAGAAGCCCCCAATTCATGTTGAATTACATGTATTTGAACTATTAACCCTTACCATGCTGATTAAATTAAGATGATATGCCTACTTCTAATTTTCCAATCAGATTACTTGATCTAGATTGTTGATACAAATTCTTATAAGTACTTAATGACAAACACTGTAGATCTAGATCAGTTGGCTACACTGTTTGCAAAGACATGGCAAAACAGAACAAAATAGCAAGAAAGTTAGATCCTGGGGTGACAGCATGGGCCATCTCATCTAGATTTATACTGTTTGCAAAAAAATCTGTTTTAGTCTATAGAGCTGAAAGGCTTAAGGAATCAATCTACTATACCTAATGGCAACATCCTGGTATTGTCAAAAATATCATCCTCACTGTGTTCATTGATGTAGCAGTTGGCATTTCCATAGTTTCTTCGTCGTTTCTTCCTCACTGCAGGGTAACTAGTATCAATGGTAATTTCTTCCACTCTCGTCGGTGCCCTGGGCACACTGTCATACTCAGGCAGCACATAAAAGCTGGAATCTGGTACTGTTGTAATTGCATATACATCAGCTCTCATGTGAATATCCTGTTCTTCATCCTGTTGAAAAGAATTTATAAAAAGTTTATTACTTATCATGTCAGGGACAGCCTATCCTATCAGTTTAGTCCAATCAGGAGAAAAAAAAAAAGAAAGATACCTTTCACATCAAGCTGACACCATGGGGCCAACATAAATGTTCCCGGGAATCCCTTCTTATTCAGGTTAAAGGAACAGAAGCAGCCTCCAGCACACAAGCAGACACTGTAAAATCATTATTAAATTAATAAAATTCTGTATTGAGAAGCATGATAGTAATCGATATAGAAGGAATTGAACAGGATTTCTAACAATGAAAAAGTGATCAGGCTTTTCCCCAAGGGACTCCCATATATGTGAAGTTAAGAGGTCCTTTAACAAGATTTAGGGGTTTGTTTTAAAGAGGCTGACCCAGTCTGTCATTTTTTGATAAGTAAGGAGTGGACAGAGAAGAATGTGTAATCAACAGTATTTACTCTGACAGAGGATATATCTAGTGAAATTATCGCGTACAGTAAATGCAAAAGAGAACTAAATGAAACTGATTATAATTTATAACCAGGACTTGATTTCAATAGAATTATCAATATTGTGTATCTTCTCACATAATAGTGTTTTTGTCTCTGATTCTGAAGAACAGCTGCAAAAACAGACACAAGTTTGTTTGATTTGCATATGCATTGTCATCTCTCTGTCATGTGACTGCCCTCTTCTGTCACATGAGTTTTCCCTACCTGGAAGATGTACATCACACTGGGACAGGGACAGTTGGCCCCTTTCATTAACCTTCCCTACCGCCAAAAATATGAGGTTGCCTCAGATGGACAAATCCTGGAAACTACAGTCCTACTCCATACCTTTGTCAGTAAATTTTCTCTCCTCAATAATAGCTTGGCTTTGATGCTCCTTTTTCTCTTTTCCCATTCTTCTCTATTTAACACAGTCACTGTGGTTGTAGCTAAATGAAAATAAAGTAAGCTGAAAGCATGTGAAAGAACAGTTCCTACGACAGTGGAATTATTTAATATGAAATATTCCCTATCTCCATGTTGCTGGCCAAAGTATATGGACATTGAGGGGGATTATGTTGAAAAATAATATATGTTTCCCAAAAGCAGACCCCCTAGCAGGCTCTTTTGAAAATAATGGTTTATTATACAGGTTATTTTAAAAATAAAGAGCAAAAAGGTTAAATTTTTCACCTCATTTTCAGTTTCTCTGCCATAAATTTCACAATTCTGGGTCTGTCACATACTGTGTCTCCATATTTAGTTGCCTCCTTCATCGTTGAAAAAACTTTTATACCCAAGGCATACAAAGTATGCTTATAAAATTGGGATATATAGTCCCATATGTCCATCCTTCCATCTTATAATTCACCAAAAATAAAGTTTCTAATTAAAATACAGACTTTACAGGTTTTTCAGCCAAATTAAAGGTTTTTAAGGATCCGAAGCAAATTTTAAAGGTTCCCCTAGTGGGGTGCAGCCAAGTCAAATCTTTACATGTGAGGCTCACATTTTTTCAATAAGCCATCGTATAGCTCATAACTTAGTATTCTCATACTCTTCATCTTACATATCCATCAGCTGATAAAGTATGACGGCACCCTCATGTGTCTCTGTTTACTGATACACAACTTACCATATTATGTGCATGACTTTTACTTGCGTCCCTTATTTAGAATCTCCTGCACACTATTTCTATAGTCTGTTGAGCATCAATGAGCATCTGATGCACCCTACATAACTTGAGAACATGTAGCTTAAACAGTGTGCATGACAAGGCTGATGTCATGCTCACAACTTAAGGAATCCTGCACTAATGACTTTATATCTTTAATGTTGACAACATAGAAAATAGGGATATTTTTTAAGCATTAGAGAGGCCCTCCTGATAGCTGAAAGAGGGGTGGGGGTGGGGTACAGGTCTTGTTCCCTGAAATAAATCTGCATTTTTATGTTCTCCAAAATCAGAATCTTGATATTCTATGTTCCCCAAATTGCCTTTTCCCCAGTTCCCTTCCTTTTTAGGGTTTTGATTCCTTGTTTCCCTGAAATAAATGCTTTACCACTTAGTGGAAAATATCAATACAAAAGAAAAGCCAATAAATCATCGGAGAAGACTGAGATTAAGACAATACACATTGGAAATATTTTATCCAGTTTGTTTGTCTGCTGTCTGATTTAGGTACTAGTTTAAATTAATATATATTTTTAAATGGACCATTTACAAGCTTACCTACCATGTATATCGGGCTGTGGGACAACCTCAGATTGAAGAACAATTTCCTTATTAGAGCTGCTTTCAGTCTGACAATAAACTTCTCTTCTTTTGCGACCGTTTCTTTCTTTTTTCAAGGTCGACTTTGATTTCAAAGCTTTCTTAGGACGACCTTTCTTGTCGTATCGTTTAAGGTCTATTGCTTTACTGAAGTGACTCGACAAATCCAAGTAATTGACACGTTTTTGGATATGTTTAGATGTTTTGGCAAGTTTGTTAAAATCATTAGTTTTCTGCTTCAAGAGCGGTCTTCTGACTTTGACAGTCTGCTCCGTAGAATATTGCATTGGCAAACTTATCTGTGGCCTAAACATACTATAGGAAACAAAAGGAAAATATAAAATGTGCGTTTAAACATGCATTTAGTTAAAACTTTCTGTGCTGACAGGTCCAAAACATCGTCTGCTTAAACAGCAAAATCCGCGTGCTGTTAAAAATGTTACGCGTGTTTCTATTGGGTTTCACATGCAACATGGATTTTTATTGGTTAACTGAGGTCGAGGCTTAATCGCGCACCTGCTAAGTTCATGCCGCGGGTTTTTTTAACTGCCATCGAGGCTATAGTTCTTGGGGCATGTTGAAATGATACATTTTGCATGAAAAAAGTAGAATGCAGTCCAACGAATAAAAAGAGGATATGCAAATGCATAAATGTTTGCATTCTGTATCCATAAGAGGGCAGATACTGCATGTATAGGGTGGGTAGAGGCCCCCACAAGGAAAAGTAGACTTGGACCAATCCTTTTTTCTTATTCTCATTAATGATCTCCCAGAAAACTTCAGGTTTTCAGTACGTCTGTTTGTAGACGACTGTGTCCTTTAAAGGAACACATAACTTGTGAAGAAAACTGCAGAATGAATTGAATTTAGGCACTGCTTATAAACGGGCATGGTAATTGCTTCAAAGTTAGCCGAAAGTGTTAGTTTTTGTTGTTGCATGACAGGGTCACAATCTGTAACGATGCAGACGAAAAAAAAAAAATGCATTAGACTGGCTCTATTTTTTATTACGATTCCCGCCGAATGTCACCTTGATTAGCTATTCTTTTCCAGTGAACGTCTTTTTAACGCTGACCAACACAATATTAGATCTATCAAAATTTTTCAAACCATTAGGATTGAATGCATAAGAATTTGGCTTATAAATTTATTCAGTGGAGTGTACAAGAAAAAGAACAAAGCAATGTGACACTCCTACTTGACCTGATATATGTTCCGCCAAAATATTATCAAATTATCTCAGACAGTATGGGAGTTATAGCCTGCGCAAGATTTCGGATCCGGGGGAGATAAGTACATAATAAAAAGTGAGAGTTGTCTGTCTTGCACGTGACACGCCTACTGGTCCTTATTTATGCGTCTATCAAATATTATCAAAATATTTGAAACCATTAAGAAGTTATAGAGTGCACAAGAATTTGGCTTAAAAATTTATTCAGGCGAGGTAACTAGAACGCAACATGTGCCTACTGGTCCTTATCTGTGCCTGTACCAAATCTGTCAAATCTTATCAAAATATTTCAAACCATTATGGAGTGCATAAGAATTTGGCTTTGAAATTCGTTCAGGAGAGATAACAAGAAGAAAGAACAAAGCAAGAGTTGTCATTCTTGCATGCAACACTCCTACTTGACCTATTAGATGTCCCTATCTAATATTATCAAATTATCCCAAACAGTATGGGAGTTATAGCCTGCATAAGATTTCGGTTTCATTGGAGATAACTGTATAAAGAAGAAAATTAGAGTAGTCTCTCTTGCACGCGACACCCTGTCTAGACCTTATCTATGCCTCTACCAAATATTATCAGAATATTTCAAACCATTAAGAAGTTACGGAGTGCACAAGAATTTAGCTTAGAAAATCGTTCGTGGGAGATAACTAGTAAAATAGCAGAGTAAAAGTTGTCATTCTTGCATGCGTGACTCCTACTTGACCTGATATATGTCCCTACCATATATTATAAATTTACCTCAAACAGTATGGGAGTTATGGTCTGCACAAGATTTCTGCTTCAGGGGAGATAACTATATAATGAAGAAAGTGAGAGTTGCCTCTCTAGCACTTTACACGCCTACTAGTCCTCGAATCCTCTTCATCCCTACCAAATATTATCAAATTATCTCAAACAGTATGGGACTTATGGCCTGCACAAGAATTCTGCTTCAGGGGAGATAACTACATAATGAAGAAAGTGAGAGTCGTCCCTCTTGCACCGACACGCCTACTGGTCCTCCTCTTCATTCCTACCAAATTTTATCAAAATATGTCTATGTATCAAAGTTATGGAGCGCACAAGGATACATCTCAGATTTCTACTTCATGGCAGATAACTACATAAAAAAAGAAGCAGGAGTTGTCTCTCTTGTATGCGACACGACTTCTGGTCCTCCTCTTCATCCCTACCAAATATCATCAAATTGTCAAACAGTATGGGAGTTATGGCCTGCATAAGATGTAGGATTCAGGGGAGATAACTACATAACGAAAATAGTGAGTTGTCTCTCTTGCACGCGACACGCCTACTGGTCCTCCTCTTCATTCCTACCAAATATTATCAAAATTTGTCTAAGGACATCAAAATTATGGTGCGCACAATGATGCGTCTACGGACGGACGCCATGCTGATCGCTATAACCCCAGAACCTATAGGTCGGGGGATAAAAAAAAAAAAAAAACATCTATCTATCTGTCTATCTATCTATGATAGAAAACCTGTGGAACTTTTAACCCGCCTCTACCCACCCGATCGATCGATCGATCGATCGATCTATCTATCTATCCATCTATCTATACGTCCGACTATGCATCTATAAAGAAAGACAACACAACACACAAAAGGACGCAACAAAAACTGTGTTATTGTTACCACTCGATGGTTATTGTTAAATTCTGTGGTTGTTGTTACCACTCTATGGACAAATTCAGCAGACGACAAATTGGTGATTTTCCCCCAGAAAACAGGATTTGACATTTCATGCAAATTGTCTCCACTGAAGATAATTTGCATGAAATGTCACAACCTGTTTTCTGGGAAAATAAGGAAAATGGTTCAATATGTCACCTGCTGAAAATTTTACCCAGAGTGCTAAGCGTTAAAGAGACCACATGGGATATTTAATCTTACCTATATGCAATGACTTCCTATGAAATGAATAGTTTCTGATACTTCATTACACATCCATCAATTGCATTTATGCTTATTGAGTTGTACACTGTGAGAATATTCAATAATCAAACTGTTACGAATTTATTTTCCGTTTTCTTTTCTTCGCCATTTACTTTTTTCATCCTCTGTGAATATCAGCCTATTTACCTGCAGCCAAACGAAACGTATTCGACCAAATAGGGTGCATCTGGAGAAATACACCCAAATCCCATTTGCAGAGCATGCACAATCTTTTTATCCACGTCGTCTGGTCAAGGTTCACAATAAGTCGTGTTTTGGCAATGCATGTAGCATTAACCGCGAACATCCTAACCATCCAACGTTGATTCGTAGATTGACCACGGTATTTTGTGTTGAATTATGTGTAGGGTCGTTTTTCACACAGCAAACCTCATTAATTCGTTTACAGGAAAAACCATATTTATCCGAAGTATTCGGACTGACAGGCCTGAGCAAACAGTGTAGACTCTGATCATTCTACATTGTTTGTCATTCATCCAACAGTTTTAGACGCATTGATAGTTAGTAAACTGCATGTGTTAAGATTTAAGGATAAGCATGAGTTTAAGGATAGTTAAGGTGGACAAAGACTTAGGTTAATTAAGGTACGTGAGTACAGATGTGAATTCGGTTGTTGCTACGCGCATTTTCTTATCTTGACATTCATATAAAAGTAAGTAATTTTTGTTTATTCTGTCTTTTGTTAAACATATTTTTCTTATTGTTTGTTTGTTAATGAAACTAAATGCTGAATTTCCACTCACTTGCTGGGACGAAAACTGAGCAAACAATGAGTTTCGGTGATACAGATGATGCCAATTGCTTTCTTCTGTTTGCTATTTTATACCCAATCACACGATAGTGGCGGGGTATTATGGGTTCACTTTGGACGTCTGTGTGTTTGTCCATCCGTCCGTTCGTCCGTCCGTCCGTTTTTCGTTTCCGGATGATACTTGAGTAAACATCAATGGATTTTCACCAAACTTGGTATGTGCATTGATATTGTGGAGATCTGGTTTGGGATTGCTAATGGGCAAATTTCGTCAATTTTTGAGTAAATGTCATGGGATTTTAACCAAACTTGGTACATGCATTGATATGAAGGAGATCTGGTTTGGGATTGCTTATGGGCAAACTTCGTCAATGTTTGACAGAGTTATCTGCCCGCGGAACGAATATTATAGTTTAACGTTTTTATTTCTTAATATATTTGCCAAATGACAATCTGCATATCCCAAACATATCTAAATTCTGAGATGGAATAGTCCATTCTGGCTTTACATTTTTCTTTCTTCAAAAATGCTGAAGTCCTTCGAAATAATAAAACCATACCGAAGTTAAATGAAAGCCATAACACTGCAATGCTCAAGTAAGTCATTTTGTTTGTTTGCATTTGTGCAGCTCCTTCGCATTGCTCTACAAAATTACAAAATATAACTGGTACAGAATCAAACTGAAATCCACTGTTGGGCTTAATGCCCAACAGTGGATTTCAGTTTGATTCTGTACCAGTTTTTGTTAACTCAATTTTGGTGAGGCCAGTCAGGGGCGGATCCAGGAAGATTTCTGAGGGAGATCGATCTAATCACACAGACAGGCCTTAGCAAACAGTGTAGGCCCAGATCAGACAGGGTCTACACTGTTTGACACTCACCCAGCAATTCTACACACATTCATAGGTAGTACTTAAAATGGACATGTTGAAAGGAAGTATAAGGAAAAATGTCCCAAATTTACCAGATTTCAAAATACATTCATGTAAATCAGGATATATGGTATATCTATTGTGCAATATGTATTGTGTAATATACACTATTCTCAGATTGGTTCGGCTTGTATGTTCTTTCAGAACCCTATGTCTCTTCCCGGACTATGCCAGAGTCTTATAAAAAAAAAAAAGAAGAAAAAGAAGAAATGTTCATCTCTTTTAGGATGGTCATAGGCATGCAAAGAAACATCCCAGCTAACATTATTTATAAATCTACAGCGGGCCGTTGTCGACCCGTCAGCTACCCTGACGGGCCGATAACGGCCCGCCATAGATTTATGTCGAATGCTTACTGGGATATCTCACACTCTTGCTTTCTCATCTATTGCATATCAGACATAATTGCGCTAAAAGCGTGTCATCTTAAAGTTTCACTGGGATGTGTTTTAGTTTATTTTTACAAGTGACACAACCAACGAAATAAGAAAGCTTGGTCGTGCAATGACATGTGCTTGTCTCTAGTTCTGTTGGTGACAAGTTTTGTTACTGAGTCAGCAGACTACTGACGGTAGTTTATTAAACACATACACTATTACCCAAAATATTCAAACAGACAAGCCTAAGAAACAGCGTAGATCCAGAGCAAATGTGTGATGAGAGTATAGTGTTTGGCACTCATCTAAGAGTTATTTAGACACGTTAACCGCACGGTATAACGGACGAGTTTAACTCTTTCACTGCCACAGGCGATAATAATAAGCTTTTGCAAACAGCATAGATCCAGAATGAGCCGTCTCATCTGGATCTACGCTATTTGACATTCAGTCTTTCAACTTTACATATAAACGTCTTTCCAAGCGACGGTTTGTTAAATGAAAAAGCAGACGACAAATGTCGTCTGAAATTTGGTACCGAAAGAGTTAAATTTTAGGACAATTGTGCTCAGAGGTTAAGGTTTTCGAAAATTATTATACATAGGGTATTCCGTGTTGTCAGTTCACACGGAATTTCAAATTCTATTTTCTGGGAGAAATAAGAAAACAATCGTCAATTTGTCGTCTGATGAATTTGAATTAGACTGCAATTTTAGCTTGGAAAACGTCTACCAAACTTCTTGTTATGTTACATTTTATTCTAATTTCAGATGACGGCCCTGCCTCCTTTAGACGACACGCCCTTTTTTCTCAAGAAACGAAACAAGACCGCGTATCTCCATAAAACTCCATCTATTAAACCAAACTATGGCAAGCCACGCCGGAGTTTATTGCCAAAGACTAACATTGGCCGTATTTTGCTCTATGACAATACAACTCAAGAAAATCTTTTAGGAGTTAAGCTCAGATATTATGACACTCGCAAGAAAATGTTATTTTGGTCGACACAGAAAAATAAGGATGCATTTATGCAGCTGCAAGCAAGACGTGACAAATGGCACGAAGTTATGCAATCTAGATACCAAGCAATGAAAGATGACTTTATTGCACGCTATGGAACGCGATACATGCCTATACCAACTCCGGAACCTGAAATAGATCCATTCCTCATCTATGCGAGACTTGCTCCACCTATCAATATATTGTGCTTTTACCTTGACCAAAATCCACCAGATGAACATAGAGACATACGTGTGAAGAAACCAAAAAAACATAGGACTCTTATGAGTGCTCCAAAACCGACCTCCCAAAGTCTGAAACTGGACACCGACAGATTATTGGGATCGTTAAAGACAACAGTGGCTAATGTAGGTTACTCAAGGTCAATAGAGGATCCCCGATTCAGACACTTAGAAGAATGTTTGCAACAGCCAGATGCCCCCACTGACGGGTATATTCAGCTAAGTCCAAACTACATAAAAGGAAAAGTACCGAAGAGAAAAGCAATACCATACAGTGAACGTTTTATCGAACTCCCGCCATTCTATAGAAAATTACTCAAAATTCCGGATAATGTGCCTGCTCAATCAGAAATCCCTGAAGGAGGTAATGTGGAAGAAGGTGAAAACCCTAAAGTTTCAAGGGTCTCAGCAGGATCGATGAAGTTAGATTCTTCCGTTTGACTTCAGTTAGAAAAAGAACTGAAAGGAAAAGACAACCAGCATGAACCCTAGCCACAGCGATCTCGATTTCCGTTGTCTGATGCAGTTTATTGCCCGTCGCAATTTATTTCCCGCCGCACTCTATATATTAACCCATTAACCCATTTATGCCGAATGGACTCTTCTACCTTAACTCTTTGGACCGGTTCATTTCAATATTAGGAGTGTCTGGTTAGTTTTTTTTTTATTATACCCATGTTTTATAGAAATTCATGTCCTAAATGCAAACAGTGTAGACTCTGATCAAATGCCGCGTTCTACGGTGTCTGATCTGGGTTTACACTGTTTGCCAAATCAAATGTAGGCATAAATGGGTTAATGCTGAATGGCCGCTTCTATCCGTCTCTTTGGATATGTGTTCTGCCGTCGATTTTAAGCAGAAATAAAGTTTGAATTTTAAGTAGAGAAATAAAGTACAAGTTTCTATTTCAGTTCCTTTATGGAAATCCACAAACTATATTTAAATAAATAACAATGCAACACTATTCTACAAAATAACAATTGCAATATAGTATTCAGGTTTCAATAATAAGTAATAATTCTTATTGTCCGGTTGGTGTACCAGACTTAATTTTTCGTGTAATAATTTTTCATTTTGAAAATCCAAATTATTTCTCACGATGGTATACCATTCGTATCTCATACTTAACTAACTCTTTTTCCGCTCACTCGCTCTTTCTTTCGTCTGTGACCAATCAAACACACTGTAACACAACATTATCACAACCAAGCAATGAAAATACCTGTAACAACATGTTAACATCTCGCATTTCCCGCCTAATATCGTAACACGTGTGCTGGGTAAATTTCAAAGTCGGGATAACTTTTGTTTTTTTGTTTGTTTTCATTAAAAGCTACATACATATTTGGTATCAAAATAATGCTTATGATCGCAGCATATCAACACAATATTTATATTTTAACTTTTATCTCAATAATTCGAATATTCATAAAATTTCAATTTGCATTTCAATTGCCTCTTTAGGTCCGAGATTGCCTTAAGTGTTATTTCCTTGGACTACTTATAATAATCATATAAGGGATTTATTTGCGTTAACAAAGGCTGAACTTATGATAGGCAAACCATTCAAAAGTACCCCGGCAGACATTTCAATTGTACAAATCTTCACCTGACGGCGGATATAGCCATTAGTTTCAAACTTAAGCCTTCTAGCAAAGAAAACTGCATAATAGCTTTTATGCAGTGACGAACTTTTTTATGAAGTTTTTTTTTTTTTTTTTTTTTTTTTTTTTTTTTTCTATTATTCAATATGTTACCAAACACACAAAAATATAAATATACAAAAACAAATCCAAAAATGTACCAAAAATGATAAACAACTTATAAATATGCCTATATTATTTTGTCATTTTATTTATTTTTATTTTTTTTTTTAAATATATATTTAATGATAAACATGGCTATACTATTTTACAGGAAAGCTGATTGGGAGGGCTTTAGGGAATATATTTAAAAAAATTGCCTCTGATTATTTGCTAAAATATGAAAATTTTATTGTTGAACAACTATGGAATTCTTTTAAACCGCTATAAATCAAGTTATTTCAAAGTTTATTCCTTTTAAAAACTTTGGTGTGAAAAAGTGCCTCCCATGGATCACCCAAGAAATTAAACGGCTTGCTCGGAAGTCGGTTGGGGTGGGGGTGGCGGAGGGGGGGCGGGGGCGGGGGGGGGGGTGGGGCGGAGGATAAATTAGGGGTAATTTTGGTACGGGTGTGCGAGCCAGTATTTCAAAGCCTACCCCATTCATATACCTGACCTTTGAAAAAACGGACCCATTCATTTAGATCATCCAAAATGTTGATCTATTATTATACTGCCCTTTGATTTTTTGTACCCATTTATTGCTGGTTGGTAGACAAATATCACAGTCAATTCATGTAATACCAAGAGGATAAGCAGCCTCGAAAAATCTCAGAGCGAAAAATGTGCATATACCAGGATGTCAGAAAAGTGCGGCCTTTCACATAGGAATCCAGAAAAATCGGGCCATTCATATCTTTTTGTTGGAAAAAGGGGGCCAATCATATACCTGGCAGCGCTGAAAAAGGGGGCCATTCGGCACGCATATCCATACTATGCCATATATAGGAAGTTACTCCCTCCCCTCCCCCCCCCCCCCTCCCCCAAGGCTCGGAAACTCGACAAACTTTTTCCAGCCTTCGGCTCAGGTGAGGTGAGCAGTCAGTTAAAAAATTAGCCTATAAAACTCTGTTAGACCTAAAGTGGAGTATGCCTCCACCGTGTGAAGCCATTATACCGAAAAAAAAGCATAGAACAAATTGAAATTGTACAAAAGAGGGCCGCACGGTGGGTTACACACAGGTATTCCTCATATGACAGTGTATCTGCGATGCTGAGTAACCGTTCCGGGTCGTTCCAGCCCTGGGTCGTTTAGGTTACCTCCAATAATTTGGTCGTTTGATGAAGAGTCTAGTGGTTTCATCGGTCCTGCTTGATAGGCTATAGCCTTTTTTGTGCTACATTACGAAAACACGCCTATTCAAATATATAGAAAAGTTCACCTCCAAAAACTGAAAATTTTCAGATAAAAATTTCTGATATTTTTCATATTTCTGCTCAAAAACATAGATTGTGGGTACTCGTTAGAACCGCCTCACCTTTTGTTTGTTTTCATTAAAAGCTACATACATATTTGGTATCAAAATAATGCTTATGATTCGCAGCATATCAACACAATATTTATATTTTAACTTTTATCTCAATAATTCGAATATTCATAAAATTTCAATTTGAATTTCAATTGCCTTAAGTGTTATTTCCTTGGACTACTTATAATAATCACATAAGGGATTTATTTGTGTTAACAAAGGCTGAACTTATGATAGGCAAATCATTCAAAAGTACCCCGGCAGACATTTCAATTGTACAAACCTTCACCTGACGGCGGATATAGCCATTAGTTTCAAACTTAAGCCTTCTAGCAAAGAAAACTGCATAATAGCTTTTATGCAGTGACGAACTTTTTTATAAGTTTTTTTTTTTTTTTTTTCTTTTTTCTATTATTCAATATGTCACCAAACACATAAAAATATAATATACAAAAACAAATCCAACAATGTACCAAAAATGATAAACAACTTATAAATATGCCTATATTATTTTGTCTTTTTATTTATTTATTATTTTTTTTAAATATATATATAATGATAAACATGGCTATACTATTTTACAGGAAAGCTGATTGGGAGGGCTTTAGGGAATATATTTAAAAAAATTGCCTCTGATTATTTGCTAAATTATGAAAATTTTATTGTTGAACAACTATGGAATTATTTTAAACTGCTATAAATCAGAGTATTTCAAAGTTTGTTCCTATTAAAATGCTTGGAATGTAAAAAAGAGCCTCCCATGGATCTCAGCCATGGATCACTCAAGAAATTAAACGGTTTGCTCGGAAACTCGACAAACTTTTTCAGCCTTCGGCTCAGATGAGCTAAAAATCAGTCAGTAAAAGAATTAGCCTATAAAACTTTGTTAGACCTAAAGTAGAGTATGCCTCCACCGTGTGAAGCCATTATACCGAAAAAAGCATAGAACAAATTTAAATGGTACAAAGGAGGGCCGCGCGGTGGGTTACACACAGGTATTCCTCATATGACAGTGTATCTGCGATGCTGAGCAACCATTCCGGGTCGTTCCAGCCCTGGGTCGTTTAGGTTAGGTATGAGAGGTAGACCAATAATTTGGTCGTTTGATGAAGAGTCTAGTGGCTTCATCGGTCTTGCTTGATAGGCTATAGCCTTTTTTGTGCTACATTACGAAAACACGCCTATTCAAATATATAGAAAAGTTCACCTCCAAAAACTGAAAATTTTCAGATAAAAATTTCTGATATTTTTCATATTTCTGCTCAAAACATAGATTGTGGGAACTCGTTAGAACCGCCTCGGTGAGGCGGTTCTAACGAGTACCCACAATCTATGTTTTTGAGCAGAACAAAGGAAAATAATGTATACCCCTTGCAACCCCAGTTTTACTATATAAAAATGGGGTATAAGGGGGTCAAAATTATATAGGCATGTTTTTGTGCTAAGTCCGTTTTGTCTTAGATATCCTATGTTATTTAACAAACATTAGCCGTATTTTTCACGAGTAATTAATGCTTGACAGTTCATGTGAATTATCTGCTTGGCGGATAATTCACATCAAATGTTAAGACTTATTTTGTTTGAAAAATAAAAATATATATATCAAACTACATTTGACTGGCTCTTTATCCTGGACTCAAGCTCAGATTTTTTTAACCGCAAAGTAATATCTGACTTTGATCCTTAAAGCATCCGGAAAATTTGGAATAGACAGCATTCGAAAAGTTGTGTTTATTTTATTTTTTTTCAAAGAAAATAAGTCTTGACATTTCATAAAAAAAAAAAGGTAAGAGAAAAGTCCAGCGAGTGCCACAATCACAAACCGCAGCCCTTCCCAGACCCCAAGAGGAAGAGGAAACCGACAAATCCAAACAAGCACAAATCGAACAAACGTACGAAAAGTACTAAGATTAGCTCTCTCTTCCCCACGCGAGGTAATCGCAATACTAAAAGGACTGAAAAACACAAGAACAAAATGACACATGGAAAGACATACAACAAATCGCCTCGTAGAATAAACCACAAAGAAATGTCACAAGAAATGTTAAGAAGACTTATTTTCTTTGAAAAAAAAAAAAAAAAAACATCTTAGAATGTTGTCATTACAAACTTGCTTAGTGCTTTACAGATTAAAACAATTAACTTTTATATAAGTTTATTTGGATTGTTTGGAGTTTAATGGCCCTCTAATCACTATTAAGGTCATACCCTTCAGTTTGGGGAACCTTTTTAGGACTGTCCGGCCGCCATTCGCCGACAGTCAAACGTCGAACAAACCATATTTAATTAGCACGCACGAGTTTTCACACTTCAATTAACTGATTACTACTTGGATTATCACTAAGGATTAAACACTAACTACAACTGCCCCGATTTTTCTCACCATGATAAATAGATTACCAAGTATCAAAACAAACATGTACATTCATGAATAATGATTGCCGCTTTTCATTAATACTTTAATCAATTAAATCAAGGATGAAAGACTATTTAATCAATTAAATCAAGGATGAAAGACTATCTATCTATCTATCTATCTATCTATCTATCTATCTATCTATCTATCTATCTATCTATCCATTCTTTTATCCACCCAGCCGTCCGTTTTTATAAGCCCATTTACTTTAATTCCAAACCATTTCCGTCCATATTGAAATTGGGCTGAACGACTCGGGGCTGAAACGACCCACACCTACCGAGGCCGAAACAACCACCCTTAAAATTGGCCGAAATGACCCGGAACCATGAGTCATCTCGGTTGGCGCTCCCTTGAATATCGCCGTTATGATTCGCGCCTCGCGATGTTTTACAAAATTTAGTATAGCATTGTTGCAGTGCCAATGAAAACCCCAAGAAGACCGCTCGCCACAGCCTTAATCATCCAGTCAGCTTTCGCCAGGTACATGCTTGCATTCTACATGTGTTCATCCTTTCCGATGACTGTTGTTTTCCCCGCAGAAGCTGTTCTCATATGCGATCTTTCCTCAAGAGAGAAGTGAGCAAGATCAATTATTCAAGACCATAGAACGATATTATTTTCATCCTGCTTTTAATCTCATTCTAACTAACAAACAAAACACTTTCATCTTTTTCACTCCTCACTATCACTCTTTCAATTCTTACTATATTTTTAGCTCACCTGAGCTGAAAGCTCAAGGTGAGCTTTTGTGATCACTCACCGACCATCGTCGTCGTCGTCGTCCGTATGTCCGTCCGTCCGTCCGTCCACAATCTTTAAACAACATCTCCTCCTAAACCACTGATTGGATTTTGACCAAACTTCACAGGAATGATCCTTGGTTGGTCCTCTTTCAAAGTTGTTCAAATGGTTCCGGTCTATTGCATATCTAGGTCACAGGAGCTAAAAATAAATTTTTTAACTAAAAACTTAAAAAAATCTTTTTGTCAGAAATCACTGGACCGATTTCAATATAATTTTGCAGAAATGTTCCTTTGGTGATCCTCTACCAAGATTGTTCAAGCCATTTGGATTCGTCAAAAAACATGGCCGCCAGGGGCGGGGCTTATTTTCCCTATGTATCTATATAAAAAACTTAAAAAATCTTCTTGTCAGAAACCACTGGACCGATTTCAATGTAATTTTGCAGTAATGTTCCTTTGGTGATCCTCTACCAAGATTGTTCAAGCCATTTGGATTCGTCAAAAAATATGGCCGCCAGGGGGCGGGGCTTATTTTCCCTATGTATCTATATAGAAAACTTTAAAAATCTTCTTGTCAGAAACCACTGGACCGATTTCAATGTAATTTTGCAGTAATGTTCCTTTGGTGATCCTCTACCAAGATTGTTCAAGCCATTTGGATTCGTCAAAAAAAATGGCCGCTAGGGGGCGGGGCTTATTTTCCCTATGTATCTATATAGAAAACTTTAAAAATCTTCTTGTCAGAAACCGCAGGACTGATTTCCATATAATTTTGCAGAAATGTTCCTTTGGTGATCCTCTACGAAGATTGTTCAGGCCATTTGGATTCGTCAAAAAAACATGGCCGCCAGGGGGCGGGGCTTATTTTCCCTATATATCTATATAGAAAACTTTAAAAATCTTCTTGTCCGAAACCACTGGACCGATTTTAATGTAATTTTGCAAAAATGTTCCTTTAGTGATCCTCTACCAAGATTGTTCAAGCCATTTGAATTCGTCAAAAACATGGCCGCCAGGGGGCGGGGCTTAATTTCCCTATATATCTATATAGAAAACTTTAAAAATCTTCTTGTCAGAAACCACTGGACCGATTTCCATATAATTTTACAGAAATGTTCCTTTGGTGATCCTCTACCAAGATTGTTCGAGCCATTTCGATTAGTCAAAAAACATGGCCGCCAGGGAGCGGGGCTTATTTTCCCTATATATATCTATATTGAAAAATGTAAAAATCTTCTTGTCCGAAACCACTGGACCGATTTCCATATAATTTTGCAGAAATGTTCCTTTGGTGATCCTCTACCAAGATTGTTCAAGCCATTTGGATTTGTCAAAAAACATGGCCGCCAGAGGGCAGGGCTTATTTTCCCTATATATCTATATAGAAAAATTTAAAAGTGTTCTTGTCCGAAACCACTGGACCGACTTCAATATAATTTTGCAAAAATGTTCCTTTGGTGATCCTCTACCAAGATTGTTCAAGCCATTTGGATTCGTCAAAAAACATGGCTGCCAGGGGGTGGGGCTTATTTTCCCTATGTATCTATATAGAAAACTTTAAAAATCTTCTTGTCAGAACCACTGGACCGATTTCCATATAATTTTGTAGAAATGTTCCTTTAGTGATCCTCTACCAAGATTGCTCGAGTCATTTGGATTTGTCAAAAAACATGGCCGCCAGGGGGCAGAGCTTATTTTCCCTATATATAGAAAAATGTAAATATCATCTTGTCCGAAACCACTGGACCGATTTCCATATAATTTTGCAGAAATGTTCTTTTGGTGATCCTCTACCAAGATTGTTCTAG